>CM022551.1:10466320-11881320 GCA_012273795.1 Dendrolimus punctatus | reverse complement strand
TTTCAGCTTCACTACATTATTATACAGGTGATTTATATAATAAAAGGAGATGGCAGCTGGAGGTTCTGAACCATCTCCGAGATAGAAGACCGCATGGCCAAGTCTAACATAATTGGGGAGATAAAATCTCGCCGTCTCCGCTGGCTCGGTCATTTAGAATGGATAGCGGCGGATCGGAGAGTGATGAAAGCATACTTGGGACGACCAACCTGTCGACCCAAGTATCACTAGCAGGATAGAGTGGAAGCTGCCCTGACTGCACTACAAGCCCAAAACTGGCAAGACGCTGCGCATGACAGAGGAAGGTTGTGTGCTATCGTTTCTGAGGCCGAGACTCCCTTTAGGTCGCAGAGCCAACAAAATTTATTATAAAGTAACATATATTACATATTCTTAGTACATTGTATATTCCACATTCTATGTACATTTAATCCATATAGACTCAGTAGTTGTCAAGAAAAATTACCGTGACATACAAAGCCACACGGACGGGCGGATTTAACGATATTTGAAACCAAAAATTAATAGAGTAAAATGTTCTTACAATAATTTGAAAATTTTTGATCAAATACAAGAATTCACGAAATTATAGTCCTACCGTATAGCGATTTAATTTTAACCTGAAGTTCGGACAGAAAATAAAATATGTATTATCTTATATAAATATATGCTATAAAATATATTGTTTTTCAACTCTAATTTCAATTCCAATCATAACATTCATAACCTAAATACGGCGAACGTCATCCGGTATCAAAATAAAACATCGACTTATACGGCTATGGTCAAACTGATAGCGATAAATATTTTGTATTTGAATATTTTTGTTTTCTATAACAAGATAGTGTACTCATTTTTGTCTGTCCTCTTATTGTATATATCTTATCTTATTGTAAGAAATGTGTTTTTATTGTTGCAGACTAGTTTAAATAGTAACAACGAAATAAATACTACCATAACAGAACAAGATTAAACAGTTTCTATTTAAAATAACATCTATGAATAATAAGTAATATATTTATGCTAATCCTCGCAAAGGCCGCAGAAAATGCCCTACATGCCCTACAAGATTAGAATAGAATAGAATAGATTAACATTTATTGTATAATCTGAAAAAAATATAAAATTACAAAGGTGTTGCAGTTCTTTGTTGGTAGACAGTTTGTCCTTTCAGACGTACAACATAGGCAATTGAAATAATACCTGGCCATTATTACATTAATTAATCAATCAATCAATAAATAATAATATAAAATAAATAATTAAGTTTATATTAATTTAATTAATTTCAGAGGGACAATAAGTGGCTAAGGGGTATGGAGAGGTGGGCTGCAGGTTCGTCTTAGCTACTTCCAATGTTATGCCATTTATCACTTCCAGCCCTGGAGCTTGAGTCTTAGCTCTAGTGATCTCCACTCCGTGCCGACTGGATATGGCAAGCATGGAATCGGGTATAAGGTGTCGCTCCTCACCTAAGGCTTAGCCACAAAGGTTCAGTGTGGGTTACAAAGCGCCCTACGGGTTACAAAGCTCCTTTTCAGGTTACGAAGCCCCCCTGCGAGTATTGTATACTTTATATGTTATCACATCAATGAGAAGAAGCCGCGAAAAGAAGTTTATTTACAACACTTAATTTAAACCTATTCGGTAATCTACTAAAAAAGTATCTTAATAGACTTGCCTGTAATACTTCATTTGATTTACGTCATTTATCGTCAATAATGAGAAGTCATTTAAAGAGCAATCCATATGTGAAAGTGAACTTGTTTTTCGTATTGCTTTTTTAAAGTACCAATAGATATTGAAATAGAGTTTTGTATAAAACTTAATATAACGGTTTCCCACACATATTAAATAAATAAATAATCCACAGACAAACACACATATTGTATATCCCCAAATTAAGCAAGTTATAGTTTGTTTATAATAGTATACAATGAATTACTCTGGCGCCGATTCCCAGACACCCAGACTATACTACATAACGGTATTAATAATAAAATTTGTTTTATGAAGTTTATCATACCAGGAGGTAAGCCAACAAAGGCTTAGGCCGTTTCACCACACAGGCCGTCTCATTTTTAAAAGTAAAAACTTCTTTAGTCACATTGGGCACTTTTGAAATGGGGTAAAGCGCTAAACTCACGTGACCGTCACGCTTAGATTCAAAGTTTACACTTCTCACAAACAGTTATTCGATTGTCATATAGTTTTTATTTCGAAAATATTAGGTAGTTTCCTTAAAATACTAATCTAGTGAAGAGCAAAATCGATAGTCATAATCGATAATTTAGGTCTTGTTCTAGAACAATTATAATTCTAATACACTGTTAAAAATCATCAAAAGAAGTCGGTCGCCCACATTTCCTTTCCTATCTCTATTAATTGATTAATAATAACCGCCCATAAACGTCTCAATGCTGGCCTTGGGCCTCCTATTATCCGCTTTTTCGTTTCATCGAGTTTCAAATAACGATTCTAAAAGTTTCACTTCAAAAAATTAAGCAATAATACATTCCTCTTTTTGCTATAATCTTACATATAAACAAAATAACGGTGCACTTTACACAGAACACAAATTCTATGATACTATCTAAATTCAAAAACATTAATAATAGTTTATGATCATCATAATTTCATAGTTTATTTATAGCCACCTCATCGAATCATTCAACGCTAAATTGAAAATTTCCAATATCCTGTCTTTTCACAGCTATTTTACTACATTTGAATCCGCTTAGATGATTAATGATTCAAATTGCTTTAATTTTATAACCTGTCAAAATTTAAAATTTCTTCTAATTAGATTTACTGTCACGTATTTAAGACCTTTAACACACGATGACTAACATAAACAACTAAATAAAATAAATCATTAATATTATACTTGTAATAGAAATGTAGACATTTTCATTAGAAGATATTATTTGTAAGTAATATTCATAACTTCTTCTTTTACTAATTACTAATACTAATAAAAAAATCGAAACTCCAACGGACAAGTTGTAAAACGAATCGCAACGGACAAGTGGAAAAACGAATCGCAACGTGCAAGAGAAAAAACTTCAACTGACAAGTGATAAAATGAATCGCAACAAAATTTTAACTTGAAGTTTTATGGGTAGATTGTTAATGTACTTGTCCAATTCGAAAACCTATTATAATTATGTCACAATAAGTGTTCTTTTATTTTAAAATTTTAATTAAAATGCCGCCGCTAAAAAAGGCTCTTTATTTGTATTTTGGTATTAATCCTTATCAAAACAAATTACTTCATATTCAAGACTGCTTCAATACCTTTATACAACTTTTTGAATTATTCAATTTGGACATTCCATTCGAAAGATATCACGAGTTTAAAAATGTAAGAATTAGACCACGTGACCGTGACACTTTTTCGTGAGCAAAACATCGTATGACCCCGTCTATATAAAAGTTTCACTTCAAAAAATAATTATAGGAATGGAACGAGTATTTAAAGCATCTCGACAACAAACGGCAGAAACATATAACTGTCACTGAGGGTTGCATATCGCGGCTTTTAATTATATATTTAATGTTTGTTTTAGTTTGATATTGTATATTTAATTTATATTTCTGAAGTTCAAATACATAACATTTTGCCAGGTGGTAGGGCATTTGCCCAACTGGATGGCTACCACCCCTGGTCTAGAGTATGTCGTCATAACAACATTGATTTGTGTTCCGGTATTAGTGACCAGGTTCCAGTCTCCCTTAAGAGAGCAGCAGCGCATTTGTAGCACCTTTGGTGTTGCAAATGTCCATAGGCAACGGTAACCGCTTTCCAACAAGTGGGCCATCTGCCTGTCTGCTGAATTCCCGCAATAAAAAAATAACATATTGTGAAAACATGTTCATCGAAATTATATTGTGGTGCCAAAATTAGCCAAGACATTTCAAAAAAAAATAATGCTGTTGATAAAAGCGCTAATTGCTACCATTCGCGCCACGCCTTTAGGCACTAATTTATGGCCTTGCGCCGCGGATGGTATTCTAATTCCATTGTTTTTCAATACTAAAACTGAAATAAACTTGATTGATTAATCACGGTAACATATGTTAACTCGTTGTCTTTGGAAATGTCTGAAGAATTTCAAACATTGAAAGTCAGTATATTTATTTATGTCTTGGCAGAATTCAACACTAACATAAGCTATACACTGCTGGGGTCGGATATGGCCATTGGTGAAGTTATACTTCTTTAGGCGCGTTAGGGAAAAATGATGAGAGTAAATTTTTACGATGCGCGCGCACACCGTCACACGAAAAAGCTACACCATGAAGCTATAGTCGACCGACATCCTGAAGTTAGCTATAGTCAACATTTTAGTTTTGAAGTTATACTTTTACGATGCGCGCGCACACTGTCACCTGAAACCGACACCCTGAAGTTAGCTATAGTCAACCGACACCTTGAAGTTAGCTATAGTCAACCGACACCCTGAAGTTAGCTATAGTCAACATTTTAGTTTTGAAGTTATACTTTTACGATGCGTGCGCACACTGTCACGTGAAACCGACACCCTGAAGTTAGCTATAGTCAACCGACACCCTGAAGTTAGCTATAGTCAACCGACACCTTGAAGTTAGCTATAGTCAACCGACACCCTGAAGTTAGCTATAGTCAACATTTTAGTTTTGAAGTTATACTTTTACGATGCGTGCGCACACTGTCAAGTGAAACCGACACCCTGAAGTTAGCTATAGTCAACCGACACCTTGAAGTTAGCTATAGTCAACATTTTAGTTTTTTCTATTGTTAGTGTCGTTTTTTCTACAAACGTAGAATAAGGCAAAAGATATTTTTTATCTTGATACGCAAAAGAAGTATAACTTCTAACGCGTGTACATAAGTACACACACACACATTTTTTTTTAATTTTCGTTTTAAACCATTTAGATATATAATAACATACTTCCACTAGCAGCGAGACAAGCCCTATGAGTATCCTCCTTTAATAGATTTGTTAAGGAGTACTAGAATAAAATATAATGTATGTAGGTATGTGTATATTTTTAATTAACAATAATAATTAATGCTGAGCAAATTAGAAACAAAAATAGTGGGGATACTGATAAAATATTCAAATCAAATCAAATTAAATTCATTTATTTGCTTAAAACATGGCACATAAATTTGAGGAAGCTATGACTCGGGTTGATTGTTGTTAGGATGTATATAGCACAATATTATTTGTTTACATTTTAATTACTTTTAAAATCCTTAATTAAATTTAATTTGTTAAATCTTTCTATAATTTAAAAATCATCCCAACCTAATAAAAGTTATAAATATTGACATTTAAAAAAACGACCAATCAGAGCAGAGCATGTGCCTCGAGCGAGATCGAGGCGCCATCTATACTTGAGGTAGACGGGCGAGTTTTGTGACACTTTTGAGCGATAGCGAAGGATCGAGTTGGATCGTTGAGAATTTAAAAAGGAAGGGTCAAAGTAAGATCGGTGCCCTGAACCGGCTGCTCAGTCAAAACTGTGACTAAATATTGACTAAGTCTAAATTAAAAGTGTATAAACAGTGGCCATTATGTTTTGTGCTCGTTTAATTCGAGTCCTGCAGCTCGTAACAATATTTTATCGACTTTATAACGGGGAGTGTTCCGAGGAATAACTTGTTCATTCCAAAAATAATAATAACATTTTACATTAGTATAGAAAATCTTTGCCAACTCACTCATACAAAGCAATTAATAAAGCAATATATCTGTTGGCCGATCTGAGGCCTTATTCACTACAAGCTTTCAAAACGAAACAAAAAAGAACTTTATCTGTGCCGGAACGGAGACGAGACGGGACGATGCAAATTCCTGCGACCAGGCTGTCTATCTTAAGAGGCGATATAACTACCCACAACCTTGGTTTGGCAATTACCAGTTTGGATGGTCACTTTTGGGCTGGAGCATGCGGCTATAACAACCTTGCGTTACTACCAAGTCACTATGCTGGAACATATTCCAGCATAGTGACTTGGTTCTAGACCTCTCTGTCAGGTTAGCAGCACATTGGAAGGACCTTTGGTTTTGCAAATGGCTATAAGCGACGGTAGCCACTTGGCAGTTAGGCCGTCAGTCCGTATGCTGTGCTCCAGCAATACAAATTTTAAAAAAATATTGCGAGATGTCCAATGTAAAATTTTCAAAATAGTACTTAATGTTACGAATTTGTAGGGGATGTAAATTCGAAAATGTACAAACCATACAAAACTCCTTGCCTCATTTGATGTACATCGAACTGGTTCAGTACAAAAGTCATGTTACTCTTATAAACTCATTTTAAAATCATGTCCTACCCAACTCTAGTTGAAGACTAGAAGTATTTATTTGCTGGTAAATGAAATTTATTAGCGTTAGACATGGTACATAAAAATACAGGTCTTAAGTTTTTATATATACCATGTCTTGAAACATTATGTCGGAACATAAGTTATAACAATAGTAAGTATTATTTTTCCAGTGTAAAAGCAAACAAAAAGTTTGATTTCAAAAAAATTAAACTGCGTACGCTCCACAGATTAGTGAATAGGCCTTCAGTTATATCGATTCACGAGATTTCATTTCCAGACAAAAATAAACTGCGACAGACAGACGCTTCGATGCTATATTTACGTTAAAGCATCAACAGCAATCATTCGGTTCATATACATGAGTAAATTATGTGATTTGATTCGTGTGATGTTCAGATTAGAGTTAGACGAACGTTCAAGTGTATAGACTTATTTTGAAAATTCTTCCTAATAGTCTTTTTGATCCTAAAATAATTCTACCTTTTCTATGTATGGTGTGAATAATCCTCAAAAGTCTGTTAAAAATAAGCAGTGATTTGGCTACCTTTATATTAATAGTCTGCGCTTTCTAAAGACGCACAGCTTGGACTGATCTAGGCTGGTGTGCACCGAAATTTAACCGCATATAATGGGGATTGTTCACAAAAAATTTCCCTCTGATTTTATATTTTTATTACGTAAAATAGGATATTCTAAGGTACTAATTTGAATATTTTTGTATTTTAAGCGTTAGTTTTTTTATAATTCGATTTTAAAATTATTTCTCCGATGACGTCATAAGGGACAAGTTTACATTGATTTCTTTTCCTAGAAAACAAAAATAATAAAACTTACTAATCATAGTAATCTGTGCTAATATTATTTAAATGTCACTATCATTACTCATTTCGTATCGTGATCATTTTAGTGTTTATTGTCGCTAGGCTTATAATTTTTCGTGTTCAACCATTATTATTTTCTATAGCTATCGTTAAAAATTTTTAAATGATCTTTAGGGAATAATCCATGTTACAGAACTTAAAATCAAATAATGTACAGCTACATTTTTTTTACACCTAAAGCAGGCAAACAGGCAGACGGCCCACCTGATTGGATTTAGTAAGGTCAAATAAAGGTCAAACACATTTCTTACAAAATACAAGAAGATCGTACGTTTTTTGGAATTTTAACTAGACAGAAATGATTAGGGACACTATTCCTCGGGGTTTTTGATTAAAAAAAGTGAACAATCCCAATATAGCGACTATTTTATTTTAACCATAAAATAAAATAGTCGCTATAATTATATGCTTAAACAGCGATTATTTAATGATAAGCATCGGTTAAATGTCGGTGCACACCAGCATTAGTCGTTTTTCCGTGTAAACTTTCCTAAGTTCGTTCAGAAACAAACTAGGAAGCTTAGTCTTCGATTCAGAGTAAGACAAAGGGGCTAAAATGTCGACATTTTGGCCTTACTCGAGTAAAGGCTTGTTTAAAATGGGGGTGTCAAAGTTACACAAAAATCGCAGCAACTTCCATGCAATTGACTAGTCTAATGCCGAGTTTTGATATCTTACCATACAATCCTTCTTATGGTAGATGTCGTATTTTCTTCTTTTTTACTAATATATTATTTAGATGTTTGTTCGTAAGTCACTACTACACTAAATAGCACCCTACTAATAATAGGTAATTAAACGAGTTTATATGCTCGTTACAAAGTGATGAATATTTATTCTAAATCGCAATACTAATTTAATGATGTCATTTTGAAGCTATTTAAAACGGTTTATGTAGCTTTTGTGGTATAAGATTTATGAGAAATAAAATGTGTTGTGGGAGACAGTAGAAGTGAAACCTCAACGACAAGTGAAAAAACGAATCAGACGAAACGAGGAATGTTAATGTACTTGTCCAATTTGAAAACCCGCCCGTAAAACTTCAAGTTAAAATTTTGTTGCGATTTGTTTTTCTACTTGTCCGTTGCCTTTTGTTTTTACACTTTTCTTATGTTTTACTGCAGGAGTTCAGCAGACAGGCAGATGACCCACTTGATGGAAAGCGGTTACCATCGCCTATGGACATTTACAACACCAAAGGTGCTACAAATGCGCTGCTAGTCTCTAAAGGGAGACTGGAATCTGGTCAATAATGCCGGAATACAACTCAAGGTTGCTATGGCGACTTTCTCTAGACCAGCGGTGGTAGCTATTCAGTCGGGCAAATGCTCTACCTGGCTGTGTGTTGTTTTGTATCCTCTTACGACAGGCCGCTCGGTTGCAGGCAATTGTATTCTTTCTGCGTTCCTGCACGGATAAGAAGGTACAATCTTTTATAAAATTCATAAGAAATAATAACTGATTTCTTCCTGTCACTAAATGACTCGTATTTCTTTCATTCCACATTTCCCCATTGGCTACTGCTTCTCCAGTAGCTAGTTTAAGATAGCGCTACAAAATCAACAAGATGTATACACCCTTAGGCATCTTGCTGAGAGTAAAAGTTCGTCATATCGGGACTCTGGAAACAATACGCTAGTAAACGTTCTTCGCTAAACCACTATCGTTGTTGGAATCTCCAACAAAAGTATGTATTACTTTGGTGTGGCATTATACTGGCCACCAATACTAAAATATTCGAATTTGGAACGTAGGTCTTTTGTTTTATCTTTATATATTGTAATCGTAAAACATGCGAATAAGGAAATGTAGACAACAGTGACTGGTGTTTTTATTTCTGTATAGATAACACTTTATTGCTCACTAAATAATCAATTTCAAAAATACGCAATTACAATATTGTCATTGTAGAAACAATAGGCGGCCTTATCGCTTAAAGCAATCTCTTCCAGGTAACCCAACTTAAGGAATGTTTAACCTAATCTGGCGATGTAGGTGCTGCATATTATGAGGTATATCATAATTCAAAATACTTAAACTACACCTTTATATATAAAATGAATGTTTGTCTGTATGTCCTTTATAGAATCTTCAGTTATACATTTGATCGTGTGATGATCTTTAGCTGAGTTGCTGTGCATGAGCCAAAGAAGGTTTCTGAGTTGGTTCACAATTGGACCCGGTAGGTGGCGCTGGTGACGGCATATCGATTGAAGCTTTTCCGGACAGGATGACGTCTGTCGGGACAGCTAGTAAACTATAAGTGTGAGAAAGTTTTTGCTTTTTTTATAGCAGGAGTTCAGCAGACAGGCAGACGACCCACTTGATGGAAAGCGGTTATCATCGCCTATGGACATTTGCAAAACCAAAGGCGCTACAGGACGATGTCTGCCGGGACAGCTAGTATTTTATAAATTAAATACACATACTTAAATTACTTCGTATATACATACATACATATTGTCACGCCTGTTTCCCATTGGGGTAGACAGAGACAATGGATCTCCACTTGTTACGATCTTGACAAACACTTTTCGCTTCATCAACTTTCATTAATCTTCTCATACATACACGCTTATTTAAACTACTTTTTATCTGACCTTACTTCTTACTTATTACTTCGTATATATATTTATATATATATATATATATATATATATATATAGTTGTATAGGTTCGTATTTGACCATTATCTCGCTTGATTTTGAGCGGAGATAATGTTCTCAGATACGTGCGTTTGTAGTGTATATTAAATAAATTAACAAACAAGAAAAAAGCATCTAAAAATAAATAAAATATAACATCAAATAAACTTGAAGTACATCAAACCCATTAATTCTTACATTTTATTTACTAAAGGATCTGTTCTGTTCTGATCAGGCTGATAGAAAAAAAAATGGTTGATATCTTATAATACCAGTTTTCACTTAGATATTGGCAATTGTTTTATACTTACAGACACAGACTCTAATTTATTATTTTTTATAGATATATAAGCTTATTATAACGGTGAAATATCTAAATACACGGATACACAACTCGGTCAAGTTTATCAATCTTAGTACATCTTACTTCGGGCTATAATCGGTATTTATTGCTTGCCCATTAACGTAGCAATGCGGTCTATCAGTGAAAACCATCAAACCAGGTGCGTAAAGCTGGGTTCCAATCGACAGCTTGTTATAGAAATGATAAAGTACAAATTCACAACACATATTGATGACCATTCTAGAACAATGATTATATTGAATAATTCTTCAGATATTAAGGCTAGATTTCCACTGCAATGTTGTTCATTGATCAATATCGTCCCGATCTCGATCCGTTGTCACTCCGGTCAAATAATCTTAAGAAAGAAAAAAACATAGAATTCTCACTGTCGTATAAACAATACGATAGTGCGAGTAATTCCGATTCTATCGCGCCGGTACCGTTTCGTCGAAATGAATATTAGAGTGTTGATCGGACCGAGAGTACATCGTGTAGTAAGACTAGTAGTGTAGACACAGGGAGATTTGATCCCACCGAGACCGGAGCGAGATTGAACCATGTTGTGAGATTAGTAGTGTAGAAATAGCGAGATTTGATCGGACCTAGACAGGTCCGAAATTAAACCGTGTTGTGATACTAGTAATTTACTCGCAACGATGTTTGATCGCAACGAGATTAAACCGTATTGTGAGACTGTTGTGTAGATACTAGAGATTGAACCATGTAGTGAGATTAGTAGTGTAGACATAGCGACATTTGATCGGACCCAGACTGGTTGGAAATTAAGCCGTGTTGTGAGATTAGTAGTTTCTACATTTCGAGATTTCATCGGACCCAGACCGATCTACAATAAAACCGTGTTGTGAGATTAGTAGTTTAGACATAGAGAGATTTGATCGGCCCCAGACCGGTCTAAAATTAAACCGTGTTGTGATATTAGTAGTGTAGAAATAGCGAGATTTGATCGGACCTAGATAGGTCCGAAATTAAGCCGTGTTTTGAGATTAGTAGTTTAGACATAGAGAGATTTGATCGGCCCAGACCGGTCTAAAATTAAACCGTGTTGTGATATTAGTAGTGTAGAAATAGCGAGATTTGATCGGACCTAGATAGGTCCGAAATTAAGCCGTGTTTTGAGATTAGTAGTGTCGACATTGCGAGATTTGATCGGCCCCAGACCGGTCTAAAATTAAACCGTGTTGTGATATTAGTAGTGTAGAAATAGCGAGATTTGATCGGACCTAGATAGGTCCGAAATTAAGCCGTGTTGTGAGACTAGTAGTTTAAACACAGCTATATTTAATCGGACCGCGATTGAACCGTGTTGTGAGACTAGTACTGTAGACTCAGCGATATTTGATCGGACTGAGACCGGAGCGAGGTTAAACCGTGTTGTGAGACTAGTTGTGTAGACATAGACATTTTCAACAGTTTATTTGAATAGTTCATCAATTTTTAAGCTATAGTATCTACAGACCAATTCACTATTCGTGAAGCGCTTATCAGATTTTATGTATTACTAGGATGTGGCTTCGTTCACGCTTGACTTCAAATTCCTGCGGGAATCTCTGGGCGCAAAGTACCATAGCATTTAAAAAATTATGTAATTTATTGTCTTATGGAAAAAAGTGTCGGAATAAACTATTTTTATGCACTCGAACAACTTCAAACAACTCCCAGGAAAATTCCTGCGGGATTCCTGAGATAAAAAGTAGCGCAGATTTTAAATCTAAGAATTTGCTATTGATCAGCAAAAACTGCATCGAAATCGGCCCAATACTCTTTAGGTGACTCCCGAAATAACAGACAAGATATCTTTAAAAAAATACCGTGTTCTCCATTGTTTATATAGTATATTCTAGTTTTTTTAAGCTTCAATCTACAGTTTAAAATTTTATAATAATATATAGACTTATTTTCCAGTCAAATGCAGTCGCTTCTGTCGACTCCGGCAGTTAGCAGTCGACTTGGAAACGTACCTTAACTGTTTATATATTCTTGCATTAAGCATTAACACTCTCTAACACTATCGCTGCTAAACACGCAATTTAATCATTAATAAAAGATTTATAGTAAAAAAACTCATACCGAACCCACATTGTATGAACACTGACGGTTTTATTACATACAAGATTGTGTTTTACATGTATTTCATTAAAATTCTGCATTCCTATATTATGCCTAATAATTAATGGTAGTTGTTGCTAAGAATTTCATAATTATTGTTACGAGTTACGCAGGACCGAATTAAAATGCCGTTGGAATTACTATAGCATTTATTAGAATTATACAAACACGTATAACATAAGTACAAATATAACTAGATACTAAGTACAAACTGCACGATTCAATAACACGCGCAATGCGCGTCACTATATTGCTCATCGAATGTACGTCTTACTCGTATCGTAATCCTCACTTGACTGCAAATCGGGCATCGTTTTATACTAAACTGAATAATACAACAAAGGACCGCGTTGACTGAGGTTTCCAAGAAAACATAATCTGCACACCTGGTTAATTATTCCTGCGAACGGCCAAAACAGTCGAAAAAACAATAGGCTATTGTCTAATTCTAAATTTTAAACACAAAGTATACAAAAGAATTCCATTTGCGGGATGGTTAATAAACCAGGTGCGCATTTCTCTGTCGGTATGTAAGACTATTATGAATGAAGTCAAGGAGTGTAAAAATATAAATTCCAATTCGTATAAATGAAAAAGAAAAATATTTCAAAAACTTTGTATGACAAAAAATTACAGGAAACTACTTAGAAAGTCTAATAATTATGATTTTCTTTTCACCTATTTATTATTATTATTATTTACTAGCTGTCCCGGCAGACGTCGTCCTGCCGGTAAAAAATAGGGGTTGATCGTAGAGGGTTGAAAATTTAAGGTTGTATGTATCTTTTAATGCTGTATCATAAAAAATAGAAATTAAAAATTTTGTCTAAAAATAAATAAAAAATTTAGGGGTGGACTACCCCTAACATTTAGGGGGATGAAAAATAGATGTTGGCCGATTCTCATAGATACCGGATAAGCACAAAAAATTTCATAAAAATCGGTCAAGCCGTTTCGGAGGAGTATGGCAACGAAAACTGTGACACGAGAATTTATATATTAGATTTATGTCGACTCGCTCTTAGATTTCTAGGACTTATGTTAGAATACAAACGTTTGTATCTTATATAAGTGAATTGTAATGTACTTTTGAGGATGTAGTTCTTTAAAACCATTAGTGGTTGGTAACCAACCAAGATGCCAGAAACTCAGCCATCCGGCTTAGCTCATTAGCCGGCTAAAAAACTACTTGATATAGTAAAACAATGTCCTAACGGTTTTAAGCGGAATTTTATTTCATTTTTATTATTCCGACGTTTCGGCAGGGTTTCTTGCGTCGCTTCTTCTCTTCACCCACAGGTTAAACCGGTGGTAAATTGGGTTAGGCTCCCATAGAGTAAATAATAACCATAAAATTAAAAATTAAAATGAACAAGTTGGCGGTAGGCTAAATAGAACTTTAACAATACTTATTGACATCTTTGTCTTCCGTGATCACACAATCAATTAAAACAGCACGCTTAAAACCGTTAAACGTAATTAATTATGCGTTGTAGGTACTAGATGCGAAAACTTAAGAAAATACTAAACTATCCTAAACCTCGTCAAAAGCAAACCTCTACAAAGGTAAGAAAAAGTCAGGTAATAAGGAGACTTACCTAATAAGCTGAGGCTGGCGATCCAACTGGCCTGCTGGTCGCTTACAGTGAAGGAGCCATTGTGAGCCCCAGAATCTTGCATGGACGCAATGGCTGGGGACATGTAACCCTTGCTCAGGCCGGCGGCGAACGGCCCGAGGGATACCACCAAAGCCGCCAAGATCTAAAATATCAAAAAGGGTTTAATGATGAGAGGGTGCGGTTGGTTTGGTCGACCTGATTCCCCCTACACCATTCCATCTTCGAGTAACAAAGCGCTCTGGTCTACGCCATCGTTTCCCAATGGAAATACAACCAGTGTCAACGAAACGTTTCAGCTCCAGAGCTATGGAATACCCTACCAAAGTCCCTGTTTCCCGTTAAGTATAATCCGGGTATCTCTTTTAACCGACTTCAAAAAAGAGGGGATTCTTTTAATTTATTCTTTATTGCAAAATTGGCAAACAGGTAGACGGCCGAGCTCATGGAATGCACACGAATAGTAGTTACAAAATAAAACGATTTTTTTATTATTACATGAGTTCAGTAGACAGGCAGACGACCCACTTGATGGAAAGCGGTTACCATCGTCTATGGATATTTGCAACACCAAAGGTGCTACAAATGCGCTGCTGCTCTCTTAAGGGAGACTGGAACCTGGTCAATAATGCCGGAACACAACTCAAGGCTATAATGGTGGCATACTCTAGACCTGGGGTGGTAGCCATCCTACCTGGCTGTGGGTTCTTTTGTCGCCTCTTACGACAGGCCGCCCGGCCGTAGGAAATTGTATTCTTTCTCCGCTACTGCACGGATAAAATTCTTCTTAACAAGTTTTACTTTAAAGAGATTACACTTTTAGAATTTTATAGTTACGGCCTAAACGCCGATAAAGACAAATTCAAACCTGCATACCTATAGAAACACATTTTATTACCTTTCGGCATTTGGACTTCTTTGTTTACTTTGTGTTTATAATTTGTGATTAGAAACCACCCTATTGTGTGTTGTAATCTTTTATGGCAATTATTAGCCAGGTGTGATTCTAGGAAATTCGGTCCACGCGGGCGGACAGACATATTGCATCTGTTCAGTATAAAGCAATGCCTCGATTGAGGGTCGCGGCAGTCAAGCGATAACCACGAGCGAAGCAAGACGTGTGTACTACAATCGAGAATCTTTTAGTGACGGCATTGCGCGTTTTACTGAATTACGACCTGCATTACGTTTGGACTTATTGTGTTTGGTTATATTTGTGCCTGTGTTATATTTGTACCTGTGTTATATTTGTACCTGTGTTATATTTGTACCTGTGTTATATGTGTTTGTATAGTTCTAATAAACTCTATAATAATTCCATCGGCATTTTAATTCGAGTCCTGAAAGTCGTAACAATATTAATAGTTGTAAAGTTGAAATCTATGCTCTGTTATCCGTATATGGATGGTATATCAATGCGACATAGACGTATAAGGGGTGTTGTTAACCACGCTGCGGCGTCGGATCGATCAATGTACTGAACGCCGTGTATGCGTGTAAAATAGTGTTGTCAAGTTATAAGTAAATTTTATCGATATTAATTTCTAAATTGCGCGAAGTTTTAAGATTTATCCCAATCCAATCAATTCCCAATTATTTATTGGGTTATTCAACGAACAAATTATGATCTGACTGAATTTAAATGTAAAACAATTCACTTGTTTTTATTAAGGTAACTCTATTTTTTTATTTGTTAATGTTATATTTTATCTCATGAATAACTTTTTTCTGTTGATTGACAAATCGGTCCTTAAACAAATAATATCAAATAGAAAAGAAGAATATTTATTGTATGAAGTGTCACAAACAGAAAATTACGAAGGTGTTGAGTTCTCTGTTCGAGCATCAGTTTATCATTTCGAACGTATACAGGCAATTGTAATACCTGGCCACTATGACATTAATTTATCAAATCAATAATTTACATAATTAAATTAATATAAAACTATATCATTACAGAAGCACCGAATAATGTCACATTACTATAAATTATTTTTATCGTCAGTCAATCAGTTTCAAAATTATACTGTTGTACATTATGTAAGTCGTCATTAATTATAATATAGTTATTTCTGTCCTAGATATTCATTTACCGTATAATATGCTTTCGTACTTAAAGTACAAGTATTAACTCTGATATTGTATTTTTACGATACTCTACATCAGTGGTTCCCAAAGTGGGCGATAACGCCCCCGTGGGCGCTGCAGGCCTAAAAGGGGCGGTAAGTGACCCAGAAAAAAATGGACATTGGCATGTAGCCCATAAGAGTTAACTTGAGATATGAGCGCCTTTGTGTACTACCTACTGCGCTTAGAAAAGTCTCGTTTAGAATAAACGTTTAATCTCCACTAATGTAGCTCTCAATAATCAATTAATTTAATTTGACGTTATAGTGTTTTTTTAAGTAGGTGAAAAAATGGGGGCGCTGAAAAATAATTTATTCTCAAAGTGGGCGGTATACAACATAAGTTTGGGAACCACTGCTCTAGATCAATAAGTCATAATTGATATTATAGTTGCTTTTTAATTTGTGATTGTGTACTCGGAGATGAGCAAAAAAGTGTTACCTATTCTATTTATTTATCTAATATATAAAATTCTCGTGTCACAGTTTTCGTTGCCATACTCCTCCGAAACGGCTTGACCGATTTTGATGAAATTTTTTGTGCTTATCCGGTATCTATGAGAATCGGCCAACATCTATTTTTCATCCCCCTAAATGTTAGGGGTAGTCCACCCTTAAATTTTTTTATTTATTTTTTAGACAAAATTTTTAATTTCTATTTTTTTATGATACAACATACAAAAATACATACAATCCTCAATTTTCACCCTTCTACGATAAACTCCTATTTTTTACCGGGCAGGACGACGTCTGCCGGGACAGCTAGTTTTACATAAAAACGAGCATACATGGATAAAAGTTTATTTAATATATAATATACTATATGCCCAATGTATATTCGAAGTTCTTTATTAAATTTTTAATAGAATAGTCCTCTCCTTAGAATAACTGTATTGTGTTCTTTCAGAGAATCTAAAACCAATTTAATACGCAATCAGCTAAAAATATCGATGTCTTGTCATTTCCCTATTATGAATGTTGAATGGCTCACCCGAACATTTTGTGGGGGTCACCGACCGGCACACTGCCTTACATTCTAGCTTCTATAACAAATGTACAGTTGCAGTCTGTCATTACATTTTCACCTTTATTCAAACAGAATAAGTACTACACGCAATGCATTTTTAAGTTGGTTTTGTCATCAGTTTAAAATTATGGCAGTGTTCCGTGTCATTTAATGGGATGAATGTTTTTTCCTTTAAATTATTTTTGACATTTACTTTTTAATATTACGAGAGCGCTTGCAAAGAATTGTAGCGTATTTTTAGAGTTCCATAAATATTTTGGCTGAAATCTTTATGACAGTGTCATGTCTGTGATTCCATCTGTCCGTCTGTTGACGCACTTGGCCAATCTATTATTTCATACGGAATGTAAAAAATAATACAGAGTAAGTATCGGATATCTTTGCCACCCGTGATCAGAAGGCTGGTTCGTATTTCACACAACGAATCAGCATTGCCATTTGACATTGCACCCAGCCTTCTGGGCACGCTCCCTTCTGGCAGCGATTTGTTACATACTTTATTCATAAAATATCTTGATATATAAAAATGAATGTCTGTCTGTATGTCCTTTATAGAATCGTTAACTATTCATCCGATTTTGATGAAATTTTGTTTGTGTGTTTGAGTAGGTCCCGGGATAGTTTACAGCCACAATTGGAACCGGTAGGTGGCGCTGAAATCGGGTTCTAGAATCCTCCTAATCACTTGGACCGATTTCGGTGATTTTGGAACGAAGTTCCTTATCGCGCGTTGCTAAAGGGGGCTAGACGGAAACAATTAAGACCAAAAGTTGTAACAACACTTTTTGCTATAGTTGTAAGCCGCGTGTTTCTATGTCTGTCTCTCTCTCTCTCTCTATCTCATTATTACTAAAATTGAGCCTACTGATTAAGTTTATATTACATTATATTTGTTAATAACAAAAAAATTATATTAAAACTTAAAAAATTGAAATTTTATTACAATTCTTTCACTAATTAATCGAAAGAAACTTCGTTTCATCCGGGTGTCCCTTGACACCTCTCAAGCTTCTTTTTATTTTTGTGTCATGAAACAAAGTCTTTTAAGAATTAAAAAAATATGGCGATACGAAGTTCGCCGGGTCAGCTAGTTATTTATAAAATAGTTTATTTTTAACTATTTAGTTTAATTTAACAGGGATGGAAGGTACATCGCTGACATAGAAAGAAGAGTAAATTTGGGGAATAGTGTGAATGGAGCGTTAGGTAAACTTCTAGGCGCTAAGAACCTCAGCCAGAAAGCCCAGCTTGCCATACACAACGCGGTGCTGGTACCTACGCTCACGTATGGAAGCGGGTGGTGGGTATGGAATAGAGAGCATGAAAGTGGAGTAAACGCGGTCGAGATGCGAGCACTGCGCAAAATCTGCGGAGTGACGCTCGCGGACCGCGTTCGTAATACCGAAGTAAGAAAGAGACTTGGTCTGAAAGAGAGTGTCGGGGTGAAGGTAAGGAAAGGAATGCTCCGGTGGTTCGGGGATGTGGAAATAATGTATGACGGAAGAAAGACTAAAGAGATATACAATGCAAAAGTGGATGGATGCAGAAGTCGCGGAAGGCCACCTTCCATGATCAAATTGATCGTGTATTAGCAGAAGGTGATGTCAGGAGCCTTAAGAACAGACGAGCGTGCATGACAAGAGCTATGAATGTAAAAGAAGCAAGTGAGGCGTGTAAGAATAAGCCTGAATGGCGCTCTTTTGTTCCTGCCTACCCCGCAAGGGACCTGGCGTGAAGTTATGTATGTATGTAGTTCAATTTATATTTTATTTTCTTAACTAGCTTAATAAAATAAAATATAAATTTTAATATTATTATGAGATATAGAAATAAATTCATACTTATATAGTAACTAGCGGCCCCGGCAGACGTTGTCCTGCTCTGAAAAAATATGACCCGATCCCAGCGCCACCTACCGGTTCCAATTGTGGATTTAAACCATCCGGGGACCCACTCAAACACACAAAAACAAAATCGCTCCCCGTTGTTAAGAGGATTCTAGAACCCGATCTCAGCACCACCTACCGGTTCCAACGGTATAAAAACTATCCTATCTTTCAAGTTGGATCAAACTGCACACGGTGTGCAAATTTGATTAAAATCGGTTGAGTAGTTTAGGAGTCCATCGCGGACAAACATCGTGACAGGAGATTTATATATATTAAGATAGTATGGTATAGTTTACGTTTAAATTGTAACAAATAGAAACATAAATGAAGCAAAGATACAGCAACCCAGAAGATATAGTATATATACACTCTGTCCCCTAATACTTTTCTAGGGGGAAAAGGGGGTTAATGATTTTATGATTGTACTAACATCTGTCAGTCGCTTCCTTATTGAAATTGCTGTATTGAGTTAACTGGTATATTCATCTTAGTTTAGAATGACCTGGGAATATCATGATTGTAATCAACTTCAAAAAGATCAAATCGAAAATCAACTACCGAGTAAAACGTAATTCATATTTTTTTAAACTGATCGCTCCCCAAACTAGGCCGCCCTTTTATCTCGAGGACCTCCTTCCTAATGCTAGAATTCTGATTGTGAAATTATTTATTACAGATCCATTCATTTAAAAGAAAAAAAGATGTATGAGTGCGTGCGTGTGTGTTTGTGTATTATTACGACCTAGGCGCCGACAAAAACAAATTCACACCTGCATATTTGTAAAAATAGATTTTATTACTTTTCGGTATTTGGACTTCGTTTGTATACTTATTTATTCGCATGCGTCTACTAATTATTCTAGAGAACAGTCGATTGTTGTATTGTAATATTTTATGGTAGTCATTAGCCAGGTGTGTCGGATTAAAGTCGACTTAAATAACGGGAAATTGCATTTGTGCAGTATAAAGCAATGCCCCGATTGGGGGACGAGCCAGTCAAGCGAAAACTACGAGCAAAGCAAGACGTGTGTACTACAATCGGGAATCTTTTAGTGACGGACATTGCGCGTTTTACTGTATTACGACCTTCTGCATTACGTTTGGACTTGTTGTGTTTGGTTATATTTGTACCTGTGTTTGTATAGTTCTAATAAACTCTATCGTAATTCTAACGGCATTTTAATTCGAATCTAGTGATTTGCAACAGTATGTATACACTGGTTGTGTACAAATATAACTGGACACAACCAGTACAAACTGCACATATTAACAACATGCGTAAAGTCCGTCACTATATCGCTCATCGAATGCTGTCTTGCTCGTATCGTAATCCTCGCTTGACTGCCATACCCCTTCGTTCGGGCATTGTTTTATAGTAAACTGTACATACAATACAACAAAGGACCGCGTGGACTGAGGTTTCCGAGAAACCTTAACCTGCACACCTGGTTAATTATTCCGGTGACCGACAACAATAACAATAAGCTAATGTCAAATTGAATATTTTAAACATAAAGTAAACAAAAGAAGTCCAAATGAAGAAACGGTAACCAGGTGCGCATTTCTTTGTCGGTATGTAACATTATAATAGTAAGTAGAATGTTCAAATACCTGTCTTCTATAACTGTTCCTCCCATCTGACGACCTCATCATCATTATCCTCGTCTCCTGGGTGATGTTGGTCATCTTATCAAGCACCACCTTCTCACACATCAGCACTTCGATTATCGGTTTTTCGTATTAACTTACTGGTTCGTTTTCGTCTCACTTTGTGTTATTTAACATTCCAAGTCCGGTTGTGCATCTGAAACAAGAGAAAGAGAATTTTAAAACGGGAAATCAGATTGAACGTAAGTCAGTGTGGGGAAAACACTATGGGGGCATGTGATATTCGCCACGTTGGAGGTGTATTAGCATCCCCGAAGAAGTGTTTTTTTAAATCGCCAACTCAAAAGGCGGAGATTTTCTTTTTCGCGTCTTTTATTTTAATCGAATCAAAATCAGGATCTATAAAACCGTCATACGACCCATCCTGATGTATAGGTGTGAAGCTTGGACGCTTACTCTCAAGGAGGAGAACCAGCTGTTAGTACCGGAAAGATTTTCCGTAAATTTCTGGGTATTAATTTCCAATTTATTTTTATTATTTCATCATTAATGATTATTTCTTAGGTGTTCTGTTTTTTTTTGTAATATGTTTGTGAATGAATTCTGTATTGTGTTTGTACCCCTTGTGTTTTTATTA
The DNA here is from genome assembly GCA_012273795.1 of Dendrolimus punctatus. NCBI lineage: Eukaryota > Metazoa > Arthropoda > Insecta > Lepidoptera > Lasiocampidae > Dendrolimus > Dendrolimus punctatus. Next base: position 11,860,096 of record CM022551.1, on the reverse strand, counting down.
ATCTTGTAAATGTTATCACGTGGACAACGTCGTTGGCTTCAGTATTATTATCACATTGTATTGTAACGTTTTTTTTATTTCATATTTTATATTGTAGCTGTTTGTTGTTCCTTTAAATAAATAAATAATTGTACTATTATCTTCAGCAACTTCGTGTGTATGGAATATCCGGGGTTCTTTTTTACCTGCGATTCCCGCACGCACATATGTGTATAGTATAGATGTTAAAAAAATCCCCGATTTTGAAATATTCTTCATTGGTGCTCCGCTCATATTGGTCTTAGCGTAATAATATTATATAGCCTATATATAGCCTTCCTCGATAAATGGACTAACATGTAAAAGAGAGAAAGACTGAAAGATTTTTTTGAAACAAACAAACTTTTAGCTTTATATCTTCTAATATATAAAATTCTCGTGTCACAGTTTTCGTTGCCATACTCCTCCGAAACGGCTTGACCGATTCTCATGAAATTTTTTGTGCTTATCCGGTATCTATGAGAATCGGCCAACATCTATTTTTCATCCCCCTAAATGTTAGGGTTTGTCCACCCCTAATTTTTTTAAAATTTTTACCGGGCAGGACGACGTCTGCCGGGACAGCTAGTATTGGTATAAGATTTACATGTATTTCCTTTTTTATTACCGTGCAGGAAGAATACAATTTCCTGCGGCCGGGTGACCAGTGTCATAAGAGGCGACCAGCCAGCAACCCACAGCCAGGTGATAGGGCCTTTGCCTGACTGGATGGCTACCACCCCTGGTCTAAAGTATGTCGCCATAACAACCTTGTGTTCCGGCATTAGTGACCAGGTTCCAGTCTCCCTTAAGAGAGCGGCAGCGCATTTGTAGCACCGTTGGTGTTGCAAATGTTCATAGGTGATAGTAACCGCTTCCCACCAAGTGGGCTGTCTGCCTCCTGAACTCCTGCAATAAAAAAATTGCTTACGGAACTTACAAGATATAAATGTTGCATCCAGCCTAGAAACGTATCCGGCAGATATAGTCTTAACTAAAATCTTTCACAAAACCACTACACACGTACCAAACAAGCTTATAAACAATACAATCACAAGACAAAACGTTTGCTCTTATGTACGTCCACGCATGCACTGAGATGGCTTTACAAGTTGATTACAGATCGATAATAATCAATTGTTATGGGGGAAATGAGTCAACGAAACGATATGGAGGAAAACGTGTTTGCGTAATTTGTTTTATCTGAAGAAATAATATCTCAAATCGAAGTAATAGGAATCACAAACATCTGGTATTTAACTATTACAATTTACATAAATCGTATGTATGTGTAACCCGTTTGAGTGGGGCCTCGGAAGGTTAAGACTCAGGATTGGAGCTGGTAGATGGCGCTATAAACGAGTTCCAAATTTTTCTTTCTTCAGGGCTGGACAACGTCTGCCGGAACTGCCAGTTATTATAGTATAAAAAATCGAAATATGTATTTATTTATGTAAAATAAAACTACTGCCTAGGGTTTGAATCGCAGCGTAGCCGCGGGGTTAACTCTAACTAAGCCGGTAATGCTTCGCTGTCATTTTAATGTATTATCGCTTTCCTAGCAAATATTTTCTTTCTTTCTTACTGTAGATCAATTTGATATTCATTCCTTGGAAAATTGAATTAATTTACTAGTTTTCCATACATAAATATAAGGTTATCATCATCCGAGCGTTAAATCCCGGTTTTGTTCGGAGCTTTCACTCCGACGCCCAGGATCCGCTTTCCTACTTTTTCTACTCCACTTCGCGCGATCTTCAGCATCCCCCGTTTTGAGACCATTGGTACGCATGTCATCCTTCACGACGTCAAGCCAACATTTCTTGGGCCTTCCCCTTCGCCCGGGACCTCGCAGAGGCGGCATGGCTACACATTTGTTCCACACATAATTAGCCGGTCTACGTAGAACGTGGTCGTACGCATAAGCGCCACTCTTGCAGTTTGTCTCCTATGTCACGGACATGAAGACTGCCGCGGATGCGGGAGTTTTTGACCGGGTCTTTCCGCGTCACTCCACACATCCATCGCAACATATTCATGTACGCACAAACATAAGGTATCTAAGTTTTAATGTAAATAATATCGGGCCCGGCAGATGGTGTTCTTCTGTGAAAACTAAAAATCTAGCTTCAGATTGCAGCGCCATCTACTGAGTCAAATTTTGGATTTAAACCTTCGAGGGCACCACTCCATTAGACACAAAAATCCTCAATATCCCGAAACTCGATCCCAACACCACCTACCGGGTCCATTTGTTAATCTAATAAATTCTCGAATCCAATTGAACCACTGAAAAAATTTCATCAAAATGAGTCCAACCGTTTGGGAGTACTTCGGTTGACTCACAGCAACAGACGAACTTTGTATATAAAGACAAGTGTCCCGGCAGATGTCGTCCTGCCCGAAAAAGTAGGGGTTGATCGTAGAGTGTTCAAAATTTAGGGTTATAGGTATTTTTTAATGCTGTATCATAAAAAACTAAAATAAAATATAAAAATTAAAAAATAGGGGTGGACTACCCTTAACATTTAGGGGTCTGAAAAATAGATAGTAGCCGATTCTCAGACTTATCGAATATGCACACAAAATTTCACGAGAACCGGTCAAGCCGTTTCGGAGGAGTATGGCAATGAACATTGTGACACGAGAATTTTATATATACACATACATACATAACTTCACGCCAGGTCCCTTGCGGGGTAGGCACGAACAACAGAGCTCCAATTAGGCTTATGCTTACACACCTCACTTGCTTCTTTGACATTCATAGTTCTTGTCATGCACGCTCGTCTGTTCTTAAGGCTCCTGACATCACCTGCTGCTAGTACACGATTTTCGTAATTTTATATATAAGATAACGAAATCCAAGTCTCCCCTATAAAGTTGTCGACACTCATGCTCTAATATTCGTACAAGAATGAAACCTCCCAGCTTCGACGTCGGACAACATCCGTGATATTTTAGTTGAAATAACAAAATATTATTGTATCAATTAGCCGGAAAGGGAAGTCCTATCTTCGTTAACCAATTACAACAAATCATAACATCTCAACGGAAACAGAGCAAACAATAACGTTACCCAAATAATCATTGGGAATGATATCATTTTCTAATTATACTGCTACGAGTTGCGAGACTCGAATTATCATAGACTTTATTAGAACTATACAAACACGTATAACACAGGTGCAAATATAACTGAACATAACAAATTCAACCATAATACAAAATGTCGTAATTCAATATTATAATAATAGATGTATGTACAGACGTCTCGCCATGATCGTGGTTCTCGTTTCTCGGCTCGACTTCTCCCTACCACAATCAGGCCAGCGTTTAATACTGCACAAATGTAATGTGCCTGTATCGTAGTCGACATAATCCGAAACATCTGGCTAATGAGTACAAGTGTGCGAAATTTCATACCGCTCCGCCCGCGCAATTTTCGTAAAAAGGGTTACAAAGTTTTTGCTTCACATATAATCATAACTTACTTCAGTTACAAATACCTAAAGATTCATCATTTTAATTCGGTTTGTGAAAGCATTCTGTCCGGATAACCATAATAAATCAGCAAATCTGACTAATGACGTAAGTGAAGCTATTCGAGTTCATAATAATCTTTAAATTGTATATTTTTAGTCTCACTACGTTAATTTTAAGGTGTGTATCATAATGCAAGCTATCTAAAAAATATATATCGCAGTTCAAATATCTATGCAGAATCGGAGAAGCAATACAATTTCCTGCAACCGGGCACCCTATCCGGATGGCTAACACCCCTGGGCTATAATATACCACCGTCTTTCATGGTTTAAGAAAGAGGGAACGATGGATCTGGAATATTTTTGCTGATACTATAAAATACTTTAGAATAATCTGATTTTTTTGCATTAATAACTTTATCTGCTAAATTTTTATTTATTTATCGAAACGCAGGCCGACTATATCTAATATCCAATCGTTGCATATGATGCAATTTTTTATTTTTTAGTTTTTATTTTTTAGTTTAGTTTTATTTATGCTGGTGCTATGAAAATATATACGACTATATAGCTATAGTGTCTATTATACTATACTAGCTGTCCCGGCAGACGTCGTCCTGCCCGGTAAAAAATAGGGGTTGATCGTAGAGGGTTGAAAATTTAGGGTTGTGTGTATTTTTGTATGTTGTATCATAACAAAATAGAAATTAAAAATTTTGTCTAAAAAATAAAAAATAAAATTTAGGGGTGGACTACCCCTAACATTTAGGGGGATGAAAAATAGATGTTGGCCGATTCTCATACATACCGGATAAGCACAAAAAATTTCATCAAAATCGGTCAAGCCGTTTCGGAGGAGTATGGCAACGAAAACTGTGACACGAGAATTTTATATATTAGATTTTATATTACTATTATGAATTGTTTCGGCATTAGTGGCCAGGTTCCAGAAAGAGCAGCAATACATCGGTGGCACCATTGGTGTGAGAAATATCTACAGGCGATTGGTAACAGTATTTCATCAGGTGGGCCGTCTGCCTATCTGCTGAACATATGCAATAAAACCATCTACAAATATTACTGTATTGCATATACCTGTATAATGTTTATTATGGTTTAACAGATGCATTGTATTTCTATATTTTGTATATAAAACAGATGTGCAATTGTGTATGTATGTTTTATTAAAATGAAGTGATCGTACTATAATTATGAGTAAGTCAAATGGACTATCGAACTTTTACCTAGTTTAGTTTTTCTTCCAGTTTTAGTTCCACTATACTATTAATATTTGAAAGCATTCTGTTTTCAGCTTGTAGCATCTTTGCTATTCTAATAATATCCGCCCTCGTTAGTTCAAACACATCAAGATATAGATCCGATTCGTTTAAATACGTAAACTTTTTGTAAAATTTCTACCAAAATGTCACACATGTGAAATTCAGGTATTTAGTAAGCCTATACTTTATTACCTATATACTATAATACCTTTATATACTTTTACCAAAAAATATATTATCTCTATAAATATTTGAAGAAAGTAAATATGCTAAATGAAATCATTTCTGCTGGTAAGTTGCATGGACCGTATAGTCTTGAAGCAATGAGCTAGCTTCTACAAAGAGTTCTCTACAAGCATATCAATTCTTCAGGTGATCAGAGGGCTAGTGCCTACTTCGTACAACAGATCAGTGTGGTGATCCAGCAAAGAAAAGAAGCCAAGGCTTTTGATCACAATGATTATAGTAAGAGTATAATTATATTGTAATAATAATAATAAAAAAAAATTTCTATGTATAGTTTTTTATATTATTTGATTTAGGTATTCTCCGTGGGTCATATATTGAGTGACGCAGGGTTGCCACTGAAAAGCGACTATGTGCTACATGTAATTTCAGCTTTATAATTGAAGTTAGCAACATAGTAATGTTGCTAACTTTAATTTTTGGAAAGGCGGCTTCTTTAATTTAACTATACATATTTTTTTTACGAAAACAAAACTGACTTCACACTAAAAATCAGAAAATAAATATTTAACCGACTTCTTTCTACAAAAAAATTTTGAAGCGTAAACATTTTTTTTTTAACATGTAGACTCTCAGTGTTTTTTAATAAGGGTTACTTTCGATTTTTCTGGGATCCACCCAATCAGGCCTTGACTTGGTGACCATGGAACCGTTTTGGGAGCGCCTTTACATTTACGAATAAAGAAAAAATACAAAATATATTCAGAATTGACAGAGAAATTGCATAACTACATATAAAAAATAAGCGCCTGTAGAAAATGTAATACCTACACGCGTATAAAAGCTTTTTTCCAAAAATTTAGGCGCAAGGCGTTCTTTAATAAGGGTTATGCCCGATATCCCTGGGACCCGATACAATCATCAGATCTTGACTTGGTAACCATGGGACTACCTGGGAGTACACTCACACTTACGAATAAAGATAGCAATCGATTTACAATTGATATCTTGTTACGAAGAAGTCGGTTAACAATGTTCGTTAGTTTCTCTTATTCCATGGAATCCGCTCATTAGATCCTGACATGGTGACAGTGGGACCAATTCGAAAGTATAACTTTCTGCTTAAAACAAACATTTTCAAAACGGTCCGCATATGACGGAAAATCCATAAAGTACAGACGAATTGAGGACCTCCTCCTTTTTGAAGTCTGTTAAAAATGGTGACTTGAATATTTTTTTCTTCTTATTGTTCTGTCACTGTCTAATCCAATAAATTATATTCTTTCTTACCTTATTCTTTTTGAAGGTTTTTTTGTTATACTATTTTATTATATCTTGATATATAAAATTCTTTGATATATAAAATGAATATTTGTCTGAATGCCCTTTATAGAATCGTAAACTATATAGCCGATTTTGATGAAATTTTGTGTGTGTGTTTTAGTAGGTACCGGGGTGATTTAGATTCACAATTGGAACCGCTAGGTGGCGCTGAGATCGGTTTCTAGAAACCTCCTAATCACTTGAACCGATTTTGGGTGATTTTATTTTTGTGTCATGGAACAGTCTTTTAGGAATTCAGTAAATAGGCGGTACGAAGTTCGCCGGGTTAGCTAGTTGTAAATAATTCAACATAATATAGACATACTGGTATCTGCAGATGCGAAGCTCACGCTATCTTGTTGTGGTAGTCAAGGTTTATTGAACATCTTAATATTGGGGTCAATGGTACACATTATTTCTAATGCTCAAGGTATTTCCTAACGTGAAGTTAAAAATAAACGAAAGCTCCGCTTACAAGCACGCTTTATTTCGCCTTTGATGCGGAGTAAACAGAATTTTACTATAAAGCTGTTTATTGAAAAAGATTTTACTATTATGTTCCAACATCATAAAAAGATTATCTGTTGTTTGGAACTATTCTCTTGCTAATTTTAGGATACCATAACGATTTTGGAGAAAACGGAATCTTCCATAAGCGATGGTAACCAGGCCGTTTGCCTGTCTTCTGAACTTATGCAATGAAAAAAAAACCATCACGCCGGCTTTAGAAGCTGTTATCAAGATAATTAATCCAGAATGTCTCAATTTTTTTCTTAACGCAGGGGTCATATTTAAAAAAAGCACATTGTTAAAAATAGCACAATCGGTTAAAAAAAGTTTAATTAAAATTTACATCTGGAGCATAGTTTTATACGGGTGTGAAGCATGGACAATGACACAAAGACGTTGCGATAGGATAGAAACATTTGAAATGTGGTGTTGGAGACGTTGAGAGAGATGGATAGAATAAGTTGGAAAGAAAAGAAGACTAATGAAGAAGTTCTGGATATGGTAAAGGAGAAACCCACAGTATTAAAAACTCTAGAGGAAAGAAGGGGGAAGATGTTTGGCCTTTTGCTAAGACACGACACCTTCTTATGCACGTGGCGAGCATTTATGGACCAAATAAAATAAAAAGTGGGTGTCGTGTGTTACATAGAAGTAAAACAACTGGCCCATAATAGAGAAGATGAAAGAAGAAGAAAGAAAAGAAGAAGAAAGAGGCTCCACCGACAAGAGCATGCTCTTAAGTAATAAATGAAAAATGAAGGGGGAATGTGTTTTCTTGCGACACTTCCTTGGGATCCGTAGGTGATCCGACGGGTGTGTGAGATTCCCAGCGGTCAGAATCTCCACGCATGCCTACAAAGGCGTAGCAGTCAAGATAACGTCAGCGACACTGCCCACTCCTACCTGCGCCCCTTCCGGCGCTTTTACGAAGCTTCACAGGATATAAACCTAACAATAGGTACACGACTGTGACGCCCCTACGCCTGGCTATTCCCTACAGTGACCCTCGGGGAAGGCCAGTGTATTCACCACTAGGGGTTTGATTCCGCAGGTTCCCCCAGTCCCCGTGGGCCTCTACGATGGATTCCCAGGGGCGGGAGGAGATGGGCGTAGAGACTTCTGCGGAGGGTCCGTTAGCACATCTTCCTCCGTTTCCCTCTCTGCGGCATTCTTCTTGAGCATTACCGCTTCACAGAAGGAGGCCACTGCCGTGCGACGGTCCTCACTCCGCAGCATGGCGGCGAATATGCTTTGGAGTGAGCATGGCTCTATTGCATCAGAATCAGTTAAAAAGCAGTAAGGCAAATCGTAAGATATATAAATACCCGACATAGATAAGCCCATCATCCGGCTGGATACAGAAGCCAATCACCTCAAACAAACAAATGAAGATCACATGTTTTCCCACGCAGTGTACTACAGTTGCTCGTGCCATTTTAAAAATATATCTGGACCGATGCCCCGTAAATTACAGTATTGTAACATTTACGAAATACTGGGAATAAGGTAGATGATGGTTAAATCGATTTTATTTTATTGCAGAGTTCAGACATGCCCTACCTGATGCAATGCGGTTGCCATCGCCGATAGACATTTGTAACACCAAAGGTGATACAAGTGCGCTGCTGCTCTCTTAAAAAAGACTGGAACGTGGCCATCGATGCCGAAACACAACTCAAGGTTGTTATGCCGACATAGGTATTCTAGCTATCCAGATAGGCAAATACCCTACCACCTAGCCGTGGGTTGTTTTGTCGCCCGCCTCTTACGACAGGTCGCCCGGCCGCAGGACATTGTATTCTTTCTCCGTTCCTACACGGATGAAAATTGTGACACTTTCTATCCTCCAAGCCAATATAGACTGTTCATTTATGTCTTTCAATTTTGAATCAACCTAAGTCATCCATATAAGAGCAAACTTGAATCAGCCAATGTCATTGAATAGCACCGTAGTTCGGTGTTTTTCAATCGAATTGATTTAAATTGCTTGATCCGTCTATTTTCAGGATTACAAAACGCTGAAGCCCCGTAGATTTTAGACGTAAATCACAAGTTCTAAGGTCATAATTGAACATGTAACGTCACTCGATTTAACGACAAACTCCCTAAAGCGTCAAAATTCTCTCCATTAAATGACAACTCTCTAGAAGCATAAAACATAGTCCCTTCGGTGTCGTTATATGGAGTTTACACTATACATTATTGTTCAAATAGTAAATAACATTATTTATATTATAATATTTTAAAGTCCCTTTTTTATATATAAATAATGTTACACAACATTTTGTGTCATTATTATAAACAAAAATAAAAGAAACTGATAAAATAATTTACTATAAGATATTATTTACATTTATAAATGAAAATATGCTAACGCTTCGACGTAAATAAAATATTATTTTTAAATCTCGTTGCGTATCGATTCTCGGTGCGTGACATTGGGTAAAACTAAAAGGATTCGCCTTGAAATATTCTTTTGTATTTTATCATTTCAATTATTATAGCATAAGAAAGCTATATTCAACATCTGAATAATCCAACCTTAGGCAAGTCGTTTTCCAGGATATACATAATATAACATACTTTGCACAGAATTGGATGATTCTTTGTTCCTTGTTTAAGGCCTTGATAATAAACTTGAAATTGAGTTTGTCTGTATTTACTATACAGAGGTTAACTGCATAATTATTCTTTATATTCATTTAATGGTTTACACCAAGTACAGAATCAAAATTTATGCATGTGAAGTCAGAATTGAAACGATTTATAGTATTTTTGAATAAGCAAAATAATAAATAATTTTAAATTTAGGTACACTTAAATAAAATCTTAAGTATTAAAAAAAGTTTCTATCAACTATGTCTCTTTAAAATGTAGTATATTAATGTGTATTGATTTGCTTAAAACAATATAAGTAAAAGAAAAAATACTATACACTATATGCAGTAGTAATTAGTAAACCACAGAAGCCAACTTAAGAAACAAACCCAAGAGAATATTTTCTATGACAATAAGATGCATAATTCCTTGTTTTCTTGGTCCTTGATAAAGAAATGTGACAAGATTTTTTTGTGTTTTTAGTATTTCAAGTGAGTAACCATGATTATGTTGACCTATTCATGAAGGCCAAAAATGACCATATACTTTAACAAAGTTTTTTTAATATTTCTTTTTTTCTTGAGCCATGAGAATTAAATGGCACACTATTCTCTAAAAAGTTCGTATTTCAAGTAAATATTTTCTACGACTTAATTTTACAATACGTAGCCATGGTTAAGTTGAAATATATAAAATATATAGTCCAAAATGACCATGTATTTTAACAAAGTTGTTTAAAATATCTTATTATGTTAATCAGTGGTGCATATTATCGTTCAAATTATTTCTTTCTAAACTGCCTATTAATTACGCCGAAGTATTTCCGGCGAAAGTGCGCATTGGACTGAAATATTTTATAACAAAATTTTATACGTTCCAACGGCAACTTCTTTGTGTTGTTTACTAATAACAATGTTCTGGACCACACAATGAGTATGTTACTAACTTCACTCGCGACTTGGATCGTGTAAAAAGCATTTTCTTTTGCAAGTTACTTTTTTCAAAATTTTCTTATAAATTGAACATATTCACGGATTTTAAGCGTTTTAAAGGATGTATGCATATATTTTTATACCTTGCTCTATTTTGGTAAGTGTTCAAATTCGAATTCAAAAGTTTTTATTCAAAATAAGTATTTATCCAAAAGCGACTTACTTATAGCATACAAAATTAACGTTTTTGCATAAACGTTGTTCAAATATTGAATAAGACATGGTGACCTTTCATGCAGACAAAAAGTAATGTTTCCGATGGATAGATGAATATAGGCAAAAAGATGGCGCTCCGATCGCGTTTTATTGATGCCACCGTTGCAATTCACTAAAAACACATCTCGATGGCAACGATATGACAACGACAATTTTTATTCGTTGCTCTCGTGGTTAGTTCCGCGTTCGCTAGACGGCGTTGCAGGTATCATTAGATACTTTGAAGTATTAAGTACATTTCTAAGAATTATTACATGTCCATATCATGATATATTTAAATATATTTTTTTAACGCAAGCGAAGCAGCGGACAAAAGATGGTATAAATATATTTACTAATAGTGAAACTTTCTTAAAATTTCATATGAATTTACTATTCAGTACAGTCCAACCATAGAACGTGTCACTTAGTAGATAGAGATGATAAAATAAATTTACTTCTTGTAAATAGCTCATAAAAATATTATAAATACATAGTTAAATAGTGAAGTAATAATGTAATAACCAAACAGTATATGTAAACTAGCTGTCCCGGCAGACGTCGTCTTGCCCGGTTAGAAATAGGGGTTGATCGTAGAGGGTTGAACATTTAGGGTTGTATGTATTTTTTAGTTCTGTATCTTAAAAAAATAGAAATTAAAAATTTTGTCTAAAAAATAAATAAAAAAATTAGGGGTGGACTACCCCTAACATTTAGGGGGATGAAAAATAGATGTTGGCCGATTCTCAGACCTACCCAATGTGCACACAAAATTTCATGAGAATCGGTCCAGTCGTTTCGGAGGAGTATGGCAATGAAAACTGTGACACGAGAATTTTATATATTAGATAGTAAGTAGCAAAACACGTCATCAGATATTACGTCTAATAATATAGTCAGAAATACAAACTAAGAAAAAATTGTATTAGAGATAATAAATTATCATAGATAATAAGTTTTTGATGACAAGAGAAGATAAACAAAAACAAAAAATAAAGACTACCTCCCCATTTATAAAACCTAGACTAGAATAAAAAGAAATAAAATAGACAGTGCAAGCATGGAACATAAAGAAAATCTTTGTCTTCCTACTGATGAGTGGCCAAAACGTTGGAATAATAAAAATTGAATAAATTACCACGCACAAAACCGTTCAAACGTAGTTTCATTACGTATACTAAAGACGTTGTCTTGCCTTAAAGAAATAAAACTTAGAACTCAATTGGAGCGCCACCTATCGGGTTCAATTATCAGTCGAAACCAGCCACTAGAACACACAAAATCGATTTAATGGTTTAGGAGGAGTTCAGTGACATACACAAGAACAGCAGATATATAGTATCGTGGAGTGGGTGTGGTGTTGTTATTTTGAAATTGGCTCGTTTGAATAAAACAGATCTTTGAATACGACACTATAAATAATCTTCTTTAAACTTTATACAACTTAGTAAACGCCTTAACACAGGACACAACCATCCTCTTCCGCTTTCAACTCACGACTCTCTGCTGTCAATCAATCTGCTATCGTTCAATCAAATCTCCACCAGTCATCTCTTTCAATCTTAACTTGTGTTCATTTACACGTCAAACCATTCTGAGCAGTCCTACACATACATATATACACACACAGAGAGAGCGAGAGAGAGAGAGAGAGAGAGAGAGAGAGACACACACACATATATATACTTTATATATCTAATATATAAAATTCTCGTGTCACAGTTTTCGTTGCCATACTCCTCCGAAACGGCTTGACCGATTTTGATGAAATTTTTTGTGCTTATCCGGTATCTATGAGAATCGGCCAACATCTGTTTTTCATTCCCCTAAATGTTAGGGGTAGTCCACCCCCTAAATTTTTTATTTTATTTTTTAGACAAAATTTTTAATTTCTATTTTTTTATGATACAACATACAAAAATACATACAACCCTAGATTTTCAACCCTCTACGATCAACCCCTATTTTTTACCGGGCAGGACAGCTAGTATATATATATATATATAAAGTTTTATGTATAGTGAAACTTTCACAACATTTCGCTTTGACTTACTATTGAGTACAGTGCAACCTTAGAAAGTGTTAAGGCAATAAATTATAAATTTTATATCACTTTAATATATACAATTATATGACTATATCCGTACATCATATGAGAGTCATCGAACAGTAAAGCGTAAATGTCGTAAGTTAATAGCCAACACGTTTGATTTACGACAAGATTTGCTGGGCAAAAAGAAACGCGTTAACTATGAGATTTATAGCATACTCTTGAGCTTTATTTTTTTCCTAAATAAGGCAATGTGCATAGGCGTATCAATAGATCAACGTAGCAGAAACAGTTAATGACAAAAACCCATATATTTTAATATGGGGCATATTGTATGTTTGATACTCAGGCAATATGTGCTGAAAATGGAACTTGACATAGTAAGAAGTGCCAAAAATGGCACTAAAAGTACCAAAAATGGAATTCGACGGCCATAAAACAAGTTCAATAACAATAGTATGTTTTTCTAGATTACAAATTCTAAACACAAAATAAACAAAAGAATTCCTAAATCAAAGAAGGCAATAAACGGCGTTTAAAGATATGCAGGTGTGCGTTCTTTATCGGTATGTAACAGTATTATAAAGATCACAATTTTGTTTTGCAGTGAACATGTTAAAGCAAGCCAAGCCGCTGGTAAAAGCTAGTGCATTATAGTTTCTAACAAATTCGGGATACCGTTATACACAGAATATCCATTTCACCGTCTTTCATATCCATATAATATAGGAACTGTCTCTCCCCAAGCTACTTAACTCATAGCAATAACATTGGGTAGTCAAGCAAATAATGTTATTTAGATCTCGGTACATTTTATGGTATTACATGGTCGGAATATATAAGGGCTTTTATTGCTTGCTTATGGGATTATAGAAGCAGTCTGCTTCAGGGGCGGATTTAGGATCGCGGCCCCAACTTTGCCATTATCGTTTTTTATATTTATTTATGTTAACTGCATACAGATACTTCATTATTTTGTAAGTAGTATAATAATAAAGAAGTTAAAAAAAATTGTGAGTGCAGTTCACATGCAGTACTGGTGAAACAAAATGTGACAAGGGGTGGATGGTTTGAGCGAGAAGGCTTATTATACGACAAAATATTTTAGAAAGAAAGAAAATATTAACACAAATTACTTTGTTATTAGTTCGAAATACATTTAAAAACACCACGAATGTATATACACAATAATTATACATACATACATAACTTCACGCCAGGTCCCTTGCGGGGTAGGCACGAACAACAGAGCGCCATACAGCCTTATTCTTACACACCTCACTTGCTTCTTTGACATTCATAGCTCTTGTCATGCACGCTCGTCTGTTCTCAAGGCTCCTGACATCACCTTCTGCTAGTACACGATCAATTTGATCATGGAAGGTGTGTCGTGGCCTTCCGCGACTTCTGCATCCATCCACTTTTGCATTGTATATCTGTTTAGTGATTCTTTCATCATACATTCTTTCCACATGCCCGAACCACCGGAGCATTCCTTTCCTTACCTTCACCCCGACACTCTCTTTCAGACCAACTCTCTTTCTTACTTCGGTTCGTATTACGAACGCGGTCCGCGAGCGTCACTCCGCAGATTTTGCGCAGTGCTCGCATCTCGACCGCGTTTACTCTACTTTCGTGCTCTCTATTCCATACCCAACTCTCGCTTCCATACGTGAGCGTAGGTACCAATATGACAATAATTATGAAGTAAAGATTAGAGATGTGCGATAAATCGGTGACTATTCGGCAAAGAGCGCCGACTATTCGGCTTCTTTCTTTGTAGTTTATAATCTATACTTTACTAATACATTGTAATCCATACACGAGACTTACTTTATGACATTATTAAATTTTAATTGAGCTCTTTCACTTTAATGAACAATAGCAGTATATTCTTTAAATAAAAATATTTTTTATTTTTATACAAACGCACCGCTCTGACCTGTATAAAAATAAAAATCATTCAGATGTTTTATATGATATAAGGTAAAAATCAAGAAACAATAGGAAATAAATAAAACAGATTCTGAGACGATCGCATGCGGTGGTGGCGACTTGCGCGCGAACCAGTTATAAACGGAGCATTACGAAAATCCCCGAAACCGTCATCGGCTTGGCCGACTAGTCGACCGATTGGTCAGCTTCTTTACAACCGACAAATCGGTTAGTCGGCCAAAGTCATAATCGGCACATCCCTAGTAGGTAAAGATATTATTATTATTATGTTGCTGAGGAATTTGTTGCGCCGCTTCTTCTCATTTATTAGTAACTAAAATTGCTTTCGAAGCGGTAGACTTGTGACTTTCAATAAGTTAGATAATGAAAACCACGGTTTAACGGATTTAAGCGTGGTTTTTTATGTGATTTTTACTTCCGTAGAAGTAACGTAAGAACGTATAGCAGCCACTTCTCAGTAGCTGTAATCACGGAAAACAAAGATATCAGGCGTCAATGGGTAATTTAAGTTTGTCTTTAGCCAACCCAACCTGTTCATTCTAATTATTTGATTGTATTTTTTGCTTATTACTTATTATTATTATATACTCTATGGGAGCCTAATCTAATATACCACCGCTTCACAGCATCTTGTGGCTTGAAAAGAGGACCGGCGCAATAAACTCTCTTATCTTCTTCAGTATACTACAACGACTGTTCTATGACAACAGAATTATTTTAAACTTAAAATACAGGTTATTTTTTTATAATAAAGGTTTCACTCGCGTGGTGATGGAAGATAGGAAACTTTATAAATTATAGCCTATGTGTTATTCTGATGTGTAAGCTATATTACTGTAAAGTTTCATCAAAATCCATTCAGTTGTTTTTGCGTGAAAGAGCAACAAACTTACATCCATACATTTATTCTTACAATCTTTCGCCTTTATAATATTAGACGGATAGGAAGTAGAATAGTAGGATTATAGGAAATACACAAATAAAATACAGTACTCTAATGACTCTGCTATAATCTCCTCTTTATAATTCTAGATAGATTAGCCCAAACTATCACTGCCAACAGGGCTCATGACCAAATCCGGCCCTGTTCCAGATGCGCCTACGCAAATAAAACAATGAAATAAGCAAGTTACACGAATAAAACGTGATATTCATACGATTCTGAAATGCTGATCTAGCTGTTGATAAAATACAAGCAATATTTACGAAATTTATCTATCTACGCCTATTTTATCAATATACTATTGAGCAATTTCAACTATGTATTACGTGGATGCACCTAAAGTATACAAAACAGTATATTCCTGCGACTTCGTCCACGCTTGACTTAATATTATTGACTCTCAATTTCGGCTCCTATATTGAGTGTTGCTCAGCTGGCTGCTAAAAAGCTGAGTATACTTTCAAAGGTGAGACGGTACTTCACTGCAGAGCAACTGCTCAATCTTTACTGTGCTCAAGTAACATCTTGCATGGAGTACTGTTCTCACCTTTGGGACGGCTCAGCTAAATATCAGCTTGAAGCGCTAGAGTCAATTGAGAGAAGAGCCAAGAGGTTGATAGGTAGCGACCAGCTTGTAGATACAAGGCTTCAAAGCCTAGAGCATCGACGCCGGGTTGCTAGTTTATCGGTTTTTTATAAGATCCATTTCAGAGAGTGTGCGGCTGAACTGTTCAACCTGATTCCCTCTACACCATTCCATCTTCGGACGACAAGGCACTCTGGTCTACGCCATCGTTTGACAGTGGAAACGCTGCCAGTGCGTACTAAACGTTTCGCCTCCACGTTTCTTATACGCACCGCGGAATTGTGGAATGTACTACCGGAGTCTGTGTTTTCCGAAAAGTACAATCCGGGTATCTTGAAGTCTCGTGTGAATAGGTACTATCTAGGTAAGCGTGCTCCATCTTCGACCGCATCGTCGTCCGGCATTGGACGTGATCGTGGTCAAACGCAAACCTATTTAATACATAAAAAAAAATATTCCCGCGAGATTCCCGGGATAAAAAATTTAAGTCTAAATTTACTGTCGACTAGCGAAAATCGCATCGAAATCGGCCTAGTAGTTTTTACATGAATCCCAAACAAACAGACAAGGGATTTAAATTTTTTATCGTGTTCTCCATTGTTTATATATTCTATTCCAGTTGATTTTTGTAATGCCTACTTCAATTTACAGACACGGTGCATATTTAGAATTTCATAATATGTATGATGTAGGCATAATAATTGTGTCAGAAATTTTCACTTTATAGTCCAAAACTTAAAAAATAGTTATATTATATATCTATATAAATAAAAATGAATCTTAGAAATGTATGTATTCGTATAATTTTGATTTTGATGAAATTTCTTGTGTGTTTGAGCAGATCCCCGGATTATTTAGATTCACAGTTGAAACCGGTAGGTGGCACTGGGGTCATGTTCTAGGAACCTTCTAATCAATCTTCTGGACCGATTTTGATTATTGTTTTTGTGTGTTTCAGTGGATCCCCTAATGGTTTAGATTTTAGATTCACAAATGGGAACCAGTAGATGGCGCTAGGATCGGATTTTAGATTTTTATTTTTTCAGGGCAGGAACTAGGCATTTACTAGAGGTCTGCCGCGACCTCTACGGCGCTCTAGTAAATGATAAATACGACTGCAAGTTTGATTATTTCCGCCGTTTTCACACCGTACTGTGAATTAAAACATAACACACACACATCCCTTTACAGCGCGAGCGGAGCCGCGGTCAA
This sequence comes from Dendrolimus punctatus, assembly GCA_012273795.1. Taxonomy (NCBI): domain Eukaryota; kingdom Metazoa; phylum Arthropoda; class Insecta; order Lepidoptera; family Lasiocampidae; genus Dendrolimus; species Dendrolimus punctatus. The sequence goes on along the minus strand of CM022551.1, from coordinate 11,842,762 downwards.
AAGCTAGTACTTTCATAATTACAAATCACAGAAAATGTCCAAGTGGAATAACCGGTGGAAATTTCGACCCATCTTGAACTAAAAACAATTACTAAATCAGTAATTACGGTGCGATTATGTTAATGAAATTGCGTTTTTAAATATATTACGGTGTAAAAATGAATTATTCATTAAGTTAACCGATTCGGCCGGTTGAAGCGGAGTTGAGCACGCTTCTCATTACCGTATCGCCGATCTCCGACCGTAATGACCAGCGATTGGGGGAACGCGATTTTCATGATACGATACGTTTATCAATATTTTAATAACAAATATATTTTAATATTTTTCTACCTGGATTTATTCACATAAGTAATAAAATGTAACACAATTTATTTGCTTAAAAACATGATATGTACGGCATAAGCTAAGAAAAGCACGCTTCTCATCACCATATCGTTGATCTCCGAGCGTAATGACCAGCGATTGGGGGAACGCGTTTTTCATGATACGATACGTTTATCAATATTTTAGAAAACAATTGGTCTTTTACTAGTTTTCTGCCTGGATTCACTCGCATAAGAAATCAAATTCATTACAATTTATTTATTTGCTTAAAAACATGGTATATACGGCCGAAGCTGAGTAAAGCACGCTTCTCATTACCGTATTGTCGATTTCCGACCGAAATGACGCGCGATCGAGGAGAACGCGCTGTTCATGATACTGTTGTATACAATATACTATGTAATAATTGAAACCGCAAGCGATTCCCGACACGTGCAAAGAATGTATACAAATTTTCAACAAAAATAGACGGGCCTTGGCCTGCGAGGCACAACAATATCTTCGCTAGAAGATCTTCCTTTGAGACGGAGTAGTATTACATCATCTCGCTGCTCCTCCTAGACAGGATATCCCTAGACTACCATTAAAGAGCGTCAGCAGATTAGTAGCATCCTTAGTATAATTAGTGTTACAAACCTCCATTAGCGATGGGAACCGCTTTCCATCAGGTGAGCTGTTTGGCTGTCTGCTGACCAACAAAAAAATCTTACTTTCTTAATAATAATAGTCGTAGCGTATAAAGACCTTTATATAAAGATGTAAACCATCGATATAAGTGCAATTTGCGGGATATCGAGTTAATGGTTATAAGATGCATCTCTCCGACACCTTTAAAGTAAGATAAAAATCGGTCAAGTGCGTGTCGTAGAAAAAAACTACACAAAGGTTTTTTTTATTGCAACGATTGCAGACAGACACACGGCCCATCTAATGGAAATAGTTTACCGTCACTTATACACGTTCGCAACATCAGAGGCGAAGGCAACGCGTTGCTAACCTTTAGGATAAGATAGTGAGGATGAGATAGGGGTAGTGGACCGTTGGAAGTCTCACTGATCGTACGAAACAAGATAAGCTTCAGGCCGGCTTCTTTATCTTATTATTCATTTAATGGTATGTTACATTCTTGGACGGTATAATACTGTTACGAGCTACAGAACTCGAATTAAAATTGGAATTACTATATAAGTTATTAGAACTCTACAAACACGTAAACATAGGTTCAAATATACTTGAACACAACCAGTATAAACTGCACGATTAAATAACACGCGCAAAGTCCATCACTATATAACTAATCGAATGTACTTGCTCATATATTAATCCTAGCTTGAATAACTCACCCCTCCATCCGGGCATTGTTTTATAGTAAATGCAACAATCGACCACGCGGATTGAGTTTTTCCAAGAAAACGTAATCTGCACACCTGCTTAATTATTCCTGCGAACGGACATAAACGAATACAATAACAATAGGCTATTGTTATTGCAATTTTATACACAAAGTAAACTAAAGAAGTCCAAAAGCGGGAAAGTGAATAAACCAGGTGTGTATTCAATTTGGCGGCATGTAACAATACTATAGTCGAGTCGAAGTTATAGCGTAATGGCTAGTGCACGTGTCCCAAACTCAAAGGGCGCGGATTCGATCCTGACCGAAACACATTAACAGCCCAAGTTTCAATGGAGTCGAAAGCTTTCTCGTAGTCCACGAATATCATAAACAACGCTATAGCACGTTGATTAAAGATTGATTTAAGATACTAGCGGCCCGGGCAGACGTTGTTCTACTCTGAAAAAATAAAAATGTAGGACTTGATCCCAGCGCCACCTACCGGTTCCAATTGTGGATTTAAACCACCCGGGAACCCATTGAAACACACAAAAACAAAATCACCAACTTCGCTCCAGGTGATTAGGAGGATTCTAGAACCCGATCTCAGCGCCACCTACCGGTTCTATGTCCTATCCGTATCCTATCCTATGTCCGTCTCCTGGTTCTAAGCTACCTCCCTTCCCTACCAATTTTCAGCAAAATCGGTACAGCCGTTCTCGAGTTATAAATAGTGTAACTAACATAACTTTCTTTTATATATATATATATATATATATATATATATATATATATAGTTTTATCTATCTATCTCTCTCTCTCTCTCCCTCCCTCCCTCCCTCCCTCTATATATATATATATATATATATATATATATATATATATTAGGCAACTGATCAGCTAACGGATAACTCAGCCGTGGCTATTTTGTGAACAATAGCTTAGTTGTTCTTTACAACCCACCTCTACAAGTGACTATACCCACTCGTAATACACGACAGACCCAATAAACCCTAGAACATATGAGTTCATTCCACTCATTTACGACCTACTCTTTGAAGGATATACAACCTTTCAAGTTTACGATTGGACAATTGAAGACTATGCTTTATAGGAATCGACGGCTGTTTACATGAGTCCTTTGTCGTACACTTTTGTTGATTCATCAAAGGGAACCGATAGTGTTTTGTTTTAATAGTTCCTGAGATAATAAGCTGTGATATACAGACATGTCTGGCTGTATGTTTCAACTTATTAATTTGTGATTTCTGTAATGGTGTACAATAAAGTGTTATCTATCTATCTATCTATCTATCTTATTATCACAATCGTCTGAAAATAACGGTTTTTGTAGACACCTATCGACATCTTACACACCCACTACTGTAAACTGTGTTTGAATATGATCCAAAATAATATTTATCTAATATATAAAATTCTCGTGTCACAGTTTTCGTTGCCATACTCCTCCGAAACGGCTTGACCGATTTTGATGAATTTTTTTGTGCTTATCCGGTATCTATGAGAATCGGCCAACATTTATTTTTCATCCCCCTAAATGTTAGGCGTAGTCCACCCCTAAATTTTTATTTTATTTTTTAGACAAAATTTTTAATTTCTATTTTTTTATGATACAACATACAAAAATACATACAACCCTAGATTTTCAACCCTCTACGATCAACCCCTATTTTTTACCGGGCAGGACGACGTCTGCCGGGACAGCTAGTTACTTATATAGATGTATTTACTTACGTTGCTATATAAGCAGCTATTTAACATTATTACCTGAAAAGAAAAAAACAATTAATATCAATTATATAATAAACTAGGATATGCCCGCGACTCCGTCACTTGAAATTCCCGCGGGATACCTGGGATTCAAAGTACCACAGCAATAGAAAAGAATGTAAACTATCATAGTTTTAGTAAAAACTGTGTCTGCTTAAGTTAATTTTCATATACCCGAATATCTACAAACCGCTATCGGGAAAATTCCCACGGGATTCCGCATAAAAAGCAGCACAGATTTTAAGTCTAAAAATTTGTTGTTGATCAGCGAAAATCGCATCGAAATCAGCCCAATCCCGAACCAACAGACAAGAAATCTAAAAACATGCATCGTGTTTTCCATCTATATCTTATATCACAAAGAGGAAAGATTCGTATTTTTGTATGTTTTTAAGAAATAAACTCAAATACTACTAGACCGATTTCAAAAATACTTTCTCAATTCGAATTCTAAATAATCTCTGATTAATATAGGCAATGTATTTATTACTAACTTAGGGACCCTACTAAAAATTCAATAAAATAACCCAAGTTGTAAAAACCCGGTAAGTGGCGCTGGAATCAGGTTCTAGATTTTTATTTTTCAGGGCAAGACAACGTCTGCCGGAACCGCTAGTAAATGAAACATGTATGACCTTATGGGAGCTGCATACGACCGTCATCGCAACGGACAACGAACTATTGACTAGCGCATTTTTTTTTTTGGAGCTGATTCAGCTGAATAGCCGCAGATGGCTGTTTCAGCGATACCGGGCTTTGGGGGCTTCCCGACTCCGTGGGAGCGGAGGCGTTCAGCCCGGAAGCAGCACGCTCGAGGAGGCACCTCCTGTGAGGTTTGACCTCGGCTCGACCGCTGCGGGGGGTTGACTCTATATTGAGAACAAGCCGTAAAGGGCTGAATGAGCTAAGCCAACAGGCTGAAGTGATTATTTGGGGACTCTTCATCGACTCCGCCGGCGGAGCCGATCCTAGTCTATCATTACTACCGCTTCGTAACGTGTTATAGCTGGAGGAGAAGAAGCGGCGGAAGAAACTCTCCAGCAACACGCCTAAGCTAATCTTGTATGGCTACTTGTGTCTGTAATGAGTATGGATTGGTGGGGGCTTACGATTGTGTAAGAGGATTCGAGCCGGGGGCTCTCCGGCGTCTGTTGTGTCTGCGTCTGTTTGACTAGCGCATTTTTTTTATTTTTTTTTGGAGCTGATTCAGCTGAATAGCCTCAGATGGCTGTTTCAGCGATACCGGGCTTTGGGGGCTTCCCGACTCCGTGGGAGCGGAGGCGTTCAGCCCGGAAGCAGCACGCTCGAGGAGGCACCTCCTGTGAGGTTCGACCTCGGCTCGACCGCTGCGGGGGATTGACTCTAGATTGGGAACAAGCCGTAAAAGGCTGAAAGAGCTAAGCCAACAGGCTGAAGTGAAAAATTTGGGGACTTATTATCGACTCCACCGGCGGAGCCGATCCTAGTCTATCATTACTACCGCTTCGCAACGTGTTATAGCTGGAGGAGAAGAAGCGGCGGAAGAAACTCTCCAGCAACACGCCTAAGCTAATCATGTATGACTACTTGTGTCTGTAATGAGTATGGATTGGTGGGGGCTTACGATTGTGTAAGAGGATTCGAGCCGGGGGCTCTCCGGCGTCTGTTATGTCTGCGTCTGTTATGCCAGGCTGATGTTCTGAGCCTCGGGGGGTTCATAATTCTGACTTGGAGTGTGATTTCGTCAGGCTCGTCAATTAGTACATTGCGAGGCCTGCGTTTGCTCGTGGGAGCGTTTGGGGTGGGTTTATAGTTGACCGTTTCCGTCACCAGAGGGTTCGGGTGATGGGGGGCGAGGTCAAAGAATTTGCGTGATAGTGAAGTAATATAGTCTTTGATGGAGGGAAGCTCCAGGTCGCGATGCAAGTCGGCGAGCCGCATATAGCGCGGGCCGTCGACTGCAGCGCGTAAAAAGTGATTCTGGATTCTTTGCAGTCTCCAGATGTTAACGTCGCTGGCGTGGCCAAAGACCACACTCGCATAGGTCAGGATGGGGCGGATGCAAGTTTTGTAAAGAGTCATCTTATTTCTAAGACTCATCTTACTCTTCTTGCCTATCATCGGATAGAGTCGGCCGAGGATCCAGTATGTTCTGTTCCCGACCGCTCTGGTATGCTTGTGGAAGTACAAGCCTCTGTCTAGGATTACCCCAAGATATTTGACTTCGTTAGCCCAGGGGATAACTTGGTCGAATAACTTGATGGGCATAAGTTGGTTGGAGGGGCGGGTATTGGGTGAGAGGCAGCTGCGGGAGAACATGATGGCTGCACTCTTCTCGGGATTCAGCTCAATCCGCCATCTACGGAACCAGTCGCCTAGTTCTTTGACGGCGGTGTTGAGCTGTTTGCAGATTCTGTATCTGCTGGGGTCGCTACTGAAAATGGCGGTGTCATCCGCATATAGGGCTAGCTGGGTATGGGGATGCCGTGGCATGTCGCTGGTGAACAGCGTGAATAGTAGGGGGGAGAGCGCGGAGCCCTGGGGGACTCCTGCTGAGATGGTATGAGAGGAGGAGCGGGTGCCCTCCACTCGGAATCTGAATTTACGGTCTTTGAGGAAGTCCCGTAGAATGAGGACGAGTCGGTCTGGCACACCGAGCTGATACAGCTTGTATATCAGCCCGTTGTGCCAAACTTTATCGAAAGCTTTCGCGACGTCGAAGAAAACTGCGCCTGTCGGCCAGGGTCTTCGTCCGCCGCGTTGAAAGTGAGAGAGGACGTGCTCCGTGATGCGGAGCACTTGTTGCGGGCAAGAGTGTCTAGCTCGAAAGCCGAACTGCTCGTGGGGGATGAGATTATTGCTGAAGGCAAAATCACTCAATCTAGTGAGGAGGACTCGCTCATACAGTTTACCCAGTGAACTGAGTAGACTGATGGGGCGGTAACTAGAGGGCTTTGAGGCCGATTTGCCTGGTTTGCGGATGCCAATGACCTCCGCTTCTTTCCAGGCCTTGGGAAATTGGCAGTTATTTATGGCGGCATTGAAGATGCTTACCATAATTAAGATAAGGTGGGCAGGGAGGATTTTCAGAAGCTTATGGCTGATTCCATCATTGCCTGGGGCCTTGCGGGGCTTTAGGGCTTTGATGAAATCCTGTACTTCCTCTACCGTGACCGGTTCGAGTGTGGTTTCCGCCGGGAGGGAGGACCTATATTCGACCTCGGCGTCTACCTCCGATAGGTGAGACGGGTCGTTATTGGTGGTATTGGGGGAGCATTGGAGCTCGAGACTTTCGGCGAGGCATTCCGCCTTTTCGTCGTCATCAAACGCTTTGGTGTTATCGGGTCTCACGAGAGGTGGCATACTCGAGAGGGTTTCTGCTTTCAGAGATCTCGCCAGTCGCCAGTAAGCCTGGTGAGTTGGGGAGATCTCCTCTAACAGTCGGTCCCAACGTTGGTTCCTGACTTCCTGTACACGGAGTCTGACTTGACGTTGGAGTGCCCTGTAGTGGGCTTTATTCTCCAAAGAGGGGAAGCTGCCGTAGGCTCTGAATGCTGCCCTCTTTTCCCTCAACAGGTTTCTGACGTCGTCCGGGAGTGGCAGTCGGTGGTCCTCGAGAGGTACCTGCCGAGTGGACTCCCGTACCACGCTTTGGAGGTGGCTGGTGAGGGCTTCGATGGCAACATCGTTGTCCTGGGCGCAAGTGATCGGGTCTGGGATTCGGTCCAAGTCCGGGGAACTTGTTGTTGCCAGCAAGTCCCGGACTTTGGGCCAGTCTATGACGGGTTTCGTCGGTGGTGTCGAGTCAGTCGGGGGGCCTAACTGGAGTACGACCGGCAAGTGGTCGGAGTCTAAGTCGTCCCGTGTTTCGATAGAGCGAAACTGAAGAGAGACTCCCCTCAGTAGCACTATATCGAGAACACTCGGGCTATGTAAGTCCGGTCTACCCGGGTATCTTGTCGGGGTCAAGGGGGCGAGAATGCCAAAGAGGAGCCTGTCCGAGAGGCGGAGAAGCTCCTTGCCTTTGGCGTTTTCAATAGGGCAGTTCCAAGAGGGGTGTTTGCAGTTTAGGTCCCCGGCTATTATGACCGCGGAACCTAGACTGAATAGGGCGTTTAAGTCGTCTTCTAAGATGGGCTTCTGACATTTTAAGTATGCTGAAACTATGACAATGGGCTGATGGCCTGTCATCGATAGTTTGCAGGCGGAGACTTCTAGTTCCTCTAGAGGGGGGTATCAATGGGGATGCAGTGCAAGGACCGCTTGTAATAGATAAGTGTCCCTCCGCCTTGGGAGGTTAACCTATCGTGCCTGATCAGGTTGTAGTTAGCGATACGGGGATCTCTAACACTCGGCTTTAAGAAAGTCTCTTGCACTAGGAGAATATCTATATTATCGGTGACCAGGAAGTCGTGAACCAAGTCGCGTTGATTTCTAAGTCCGTTGGCGTTATATGTAGCCAAAGTCAATGGGCGGGGTTTTTCCCTACTTGTGGTAGCCATAAGGAAGGTAAATTAGGGCATGTTGAGCAGGATTTTCACCAGCGGGCCATGTTGCATGGCGATCCGCAGATGGTCCTGCAAGGTGGTGGCAGTTTTGTATTTTTCCGCGAGGACGGATACCTCCTCCATGTCGAAGGGAAGCGACTTGGCAAACTGTATTGCCAAGGCGAGATCCTCCGACAGGGAAGAGGGAGCGCCTGAGCGGGGTGGGGCAGCGGCGGGTTGCGGCTGGGGTTTGGGTAGGGGCATCGGAGCTTTAGCCTGGGAAGGCAGAGCGGGAAATCCTGTCCAAGCGTTGAACGCCGGGAGAGGTGCAGGCACGAATGCCGGACGTTTTGGGGCGGCCTTGGAGGCTGGGGGAGAACGCTTAGCGTTCTTTTTGAATTTGGGGGCGGCCGGGCATCCGCGGTAGTTAGCGGGATGACCGGTTTTCCCGCAGAGAATGCACGCCGGAGGGTCGGGGGAGTCCCGGGTCCTCGTGCAGTCACTGGTCCCGTGATCCCCGAGACACTTGACGCATCTCGGGCGGGAGTGGCAGTGATTTGCCGAGTGCCCGTAAAGTTGGCAGCGGTGGCATTGCCGGGGGGCCTGGTTGTTATAAGGTCGCTCGAAGCGGAGATTAGTAAGGCCACAGACGCTCTTCAGATTGAAGATTGCCTTGCCTTTTTCTGAGAGGTCTAGGATGGCGAGCACCATGTTATATGGTGTCCTTTCGGAATTACCTTTGTGCATGCGGTGTACCTCATGCACAGGGAGGTTTTGAGATTGGAGATCTTCCAGGATGTAGGAGGTCTCGAGCTCCTGTGAAAGGCCGCGTATGACGACGCGAAGGCGCTTCTCTTCTTCGAGAGCGTATGTGTAATAATTGATATTTCTGTCAATTAGAAGGCGGGTTAGGGCCCGATGGTCGGCCGGGGTCTGCACGGTAACTTTGATACCGTGTTGGATATCGCGTGCTTCTTTCAGCACGATGTTGTGGGCGGGAAGGGAGGTTAAGACATCTCGCCAGAGATGCTTGTCTCTAATGATAAGAGGGGGCGGGGGTCGCTCGCGGCGGGGCTGGCTGTCGGCCTTGGTTTTTGCCTGCTTGGGCTCTTTATCGGTGTGTCCTTGAGGCGAACTGTTAAGCAGTCGCTTCTTGGACTTACGGTTTGTGACGACTTTGAAACCGTCGTCGTCACCAGATTGGGCGGTGAGGTCTATTTCCATGTCGCTATCAGGCGCGGCTGAGGCGACAGCGGGAGTTTCGGTAATGGCGGGGGCTGGGGAGGGTGCGGGCGCGGCCGCGGTTGGGGTGGCCAAAGTGGCCGATGGGGTGGTAGCCTTAGTGGCTTTTTGGGTCGCGGGGGCCTTAGGGGCCACGGGGGCAGCGGCTTTAGGAGCCATGGTAGGTGCGGCCTTAGGGGCCTTCGGGGGCGGCGCGGAAGACGCGGCTTTCGCGGGGGTCGCGGTGGTAGCCGGAGATGGAGGGATTATTTCCATCATGGGAAGTAATCCCCTCATCTCCTGACAGTACCAAGATTTGAGAGCCGGGTCACGACTCTCAAGTAGACGGAGGGTTTGAACCCACCAATCTTGAGGTGTAGCCATCCCTCAGGCGGGAGCAGCCCGAGGGATATGTGTAAAAATGTGTTCCTAGTCCCCCTGCCGGGTGTAGGCAGGGGGGTGCGCCCTCTGGTGAGCCCTAAGCTTGTAGCCCCTTTGCCGATCTTATTGTGCAAAGGGGTCCCTAACTGCTTTGTGGGTAGACAGAACCACAAAGAATAGGAAGTAAGGAGGAGGTAACCTAGGACGGATTTGGAGATACCTGGGGTCGGCAAGGGTACTCCCCCTGTGCCGGTGGTTCCACGCCAACTTCCGGGTTCACCGTTTCCCTGAAGGGGAACCGGCGGGCGCCCGGGTCACGCCCCAACTAGGTTCGTTAGCACCGTTACGTGTCCCCTAGCTGACCTAGTGACAATTAAAATTGGGTAAACAATTAAAATTGCCACGAGGGTTCGCGCAAACGAACTACGCGGGTGTGGGGTGGAAACAAAGCCCCGCGTCAGAGCGCAATGAAAATTGCGATGACGCAACCTGGTGTGTGTATCAAAAAAAACCGACCAAAAAGGTGTGTGTATCAAACGACCGACTCAATAGTGTGTGTATTAAATCGACCGTATCGAAATTCCGAATATCGGGTGGGCGAGCCAGAATGACGTCACGGTGTGCGGACACGTCCGCACGGTGCGAGCGCCGAGACCGGAATCTTTGACTAGCGCAGCGCGGGTGCGCCTATATTAATAGTTGCTCTATCTCGCTCGTACATTATCCATCCCGCTCACACACTGTGCTAGCAGTACGACTTGTTCATATTTGTACTAAAGGTTACCGTTTCCAAAATAAATGAGTTCGCTTCAGTTCAAATCAGCACTCGCCAGTGAATAAATACTACTCTCTGCCATCTGAAGTATTATTTAACTTTTACCTCTCGCTGCTACAAGCTTAATTATATTTTTTGTGTATTGTTATTATTTACCTACTTCCCAAAAACTTCACACTTACCCAACCGTCTCGAAAACTTTCGGTAATCACGCGTTTTCCTGCACGTGTGTCGCGTGTTGGTTCCATTTACCAAAGTTTAGTTTATGCAACAAGCAATTGTTAAGAACGTGATTGAGACACGTGAAAACCTGGGGTGGTTTAATGGCTGCTAGTTAGTTTCAAGTGCTTCAAGTGGTTGTCGGTGTTGCCATGTTCATTTCCCAAGAAAACTAAATCGCTACACTTTTTCTAGACGTTTATTTCAATCTTTATAGGTCGACCACTGATCACTCCTATAATCCTAAATAAATAAATATTATAAACGTCAAAGTTTGTAAGAATGTCTGTATGTTTGTGACTCTTTCACGCAAAAACTACCGAATGGATTTTGATGAATAGTATATGTATACTACCTTTTAGCACGCTTACCTAGAATATACCTGTTCACGACTTGAAGATACCTAGATTGTATTTTTCTGCTTCACTCTTCAGTGGTGCGTATGATAAAAGTGGAACCATAGCGTTTCGTCCGCTTAATTGGTATTTCCATCATATGTCGGTGGCGTTAGATCGTACGTGTGCTTGTCCAGTAGTAAAATGGTGACGGAGGAAGTTCATGCAATTCCGTGGCACACTCGCCGAAGTGTATCCTATAGAACAGTGTTGTTCAACGCGTGGGTCGCGACCCCTTAGGGGGTTTAATTCAAATTTATTAAAATCCATTTTTAATTGGATTTATTTATTTTTCATTTTTTTAGTTGAGTTTTTCAAAAGCTTTTAAATACATGCTTTTGAGATCCTGCATATCATGTAACAGCAGAGTGCTAGCCAAGACAAGTAAAACGAGCCCAAGCACGATCGGTCTATCTTGTTTAGTACAGGAGTTCCTATGACCACCTTCCAACTCCATCATCAGATCACCTCCATGGTACCATATTATTGCATTGTCACGCGATATACACATACGTCTTAATTTCAGCTCAATCGGAAACCAAGAAGTCGATCAAATTTAACTTGAAAGATTTCGTTACATACTAATATACGTATGAGGCTAATAAAAGCGTATTAAAAAGCAACGGATAGGGGGGTCGCGAAATATTTCTTCATACTAAAGGGGTCGTGTCATGAAAAAGGTTGGAAAACACCGCTATAGAATTTCAACAAATTAGCGACTTTACGTCGATGATTTAGGCTCTGAAGCCTCGAATAGTCGGTTATTGCTGTAGTCGTAGTCAGCAGTGGCCTGAGTGATACCACGAGCTACGAGGGTATCAGTTACTGTGGATTCTGTTAAGTTGCTGAGTCCTGCCGATTAGCAGCCCAGCCGCCGCCGTTCTGCTGCAGTTAATCACGGGTGCATCTACAGTCGTTTACTCAGAATATCACAGGACCCCGGAAACTTTGATAAGATAAATGTCATCCACGTTTAAGGTCTGAAAGAGAGTGTCGGGGTGAAGGTAAGGAAAGGAATGCTCCGGTGGTTCGGGCATGTGGAAAGAATGTATGATGAAAGAATGACTAAACAGATATACAATGCAAAAGTGGATGGATGCAGAAGTCGCGGAAGGCCACGACACACCTTCCATGATCAAATTGATCATGTGTTAGCAGAAGGTGATGTTAGGAGCCGTAAGAACAGACGAGCGTGCATGACAAGAGCTATGAATGTCAAAGAAGCAAGTGAGGTGTGTAAGAATGGGCCTGTGTGGCGCTCTGTTGTTCGTGCCTACCCCGCAAGGGACCTGGCGTGAAGTTATGTATGTATGTACGTTTAAGACAGCGATAATTTTCTCTAATATCTTCGTAAAGCACTTAAATAAATTCTAAATGGAAATCCGATTGTTTCATTTCACTAGAGTCAATGAGTATTAATTTTCAGTCATAAAATGAATTATCCAACTATCAGCTTCCTAACTCTTCACTTTGAGAATCCGAGACTCCGTTTTTCTATAGACGGTCTAAGCATACAATAAACAGTGTTAGAAGGAAGTAAAGTATAGTCAATCGAATCAATAAAAGTTATCCCACACACATAGTAAGATAACAGTTATGACAAGATAGACAATTGGATTGTGAGAGATTGGCTCAATAGCCCGGTAGCCTATATACAACATAATTGTCTTGCACCCACCACACATTGTAAGGAGAGCTGTGGACAGATCGCGTTGACTACATTTTATTTTATTTTATTTGGGGGGCTAACAGCTATTATTAATAACTAAAAATATGATAGACTCAGAGAAGCTATTAATAAGCCTCCACAGATAACAGTAAAAATAAATAAAAATGTGTATAAATATAAGGTACTTAAACTGTTAAATCCGAGTTGAAATATAATATGACCAACCACTAAACAATGCTACACACTATCAGTAAATAAGTCGTAAGTCTATATCTTCCAACTTACTTAACTTATTAAATTCGTTTGCTATTCTGATACAGAACGAATTACGTCAGTAAGCTGTGCGCGTCAATGGTGTGTGTAATAATTTCCTAGGGCCTTCCTTTCCTCTAAAGTTTCTAAATAACAAAATCAGATATGGGCGTGTCCTACCACGAAGATGTTTTTTTTATATTGTACTAGCGGTCTCGATAGACGATGTCCTGTGCTGAAATAACTTATTTTCTTAACAAGGTTTTTAAATACAAGCTTTTGAGATCCTGGATATCATGTAGCAGCAGTGCTAGCCAAGACAAGTAAAAGGAGCCCAAACACGACGGGTCTATCTTATTTAGTACAGGAGTTTCTATATCCCACCTTCCGACTCCATCGTCAGATCAGCTCCATACCATATTATTGCATTGTCACGCGATATACATATACGTGCAAAATTTCAGCTTAATCGCAAACCGGGAAGTTGGTCAAGTTTAACTTGAAAGATTCCTCCCGAATTTACGTACAGTAGTTACATCTATTGTAAGTTAAATAAAAGCTTTAAAAAAATCTATTCGAATCAATAAAATCACTGTTATATGACCTGAATTCGAATTTTGTAAAATTTCGAAAATAATTTTAATTCTTAAAAATAAAGTTCTTAATAATCAGAACTGCAAAACCGCGAATAACTTGTAATCAAAGGGTTTAAAGTTACTACAAACCGCAGGGTTCAATAAACTTGGGGTCAATTTTCAAGCTTTAACAGTTCAAAGGCTTCCGTCTTATTTTGTTTAATCTTCATTTTCAGATAATTAAGTTAAATTTATTTTCAAAACATTAATAAAAAAATCAAAAGTAATTAAATATCTTGAACATTCATTACGTGTGTCCGAGCGCTGACAAGTATTAAAAATTTCAGATCAAAATATAAAGTCAAATAATTAATATTGTTACATACCGACAAAGACTGCACAGCTGCATGTTGTAAAAACGAATTCTTGTATTTACTTCATGTTTTAACTTTAAAAACATCTATTATTATCGTACTTATTTCATAGCTGTAATTGGTGTCGAACGACTTAATCCTTGTTTTTATTCCATTGCGTCGAAGCTTGCCAGATGTGCGGGTTAACGCGGCGCCTTTTATAGAACTTAATATAAAACAACGCCCGAACGGAGGGGTGGGGCAGTCAAACGACGACTACGATACGATTAAGACGTGTAGTACTTTCGATAAGCGACATAGTGACGGACTTTGTGCATGTTGAATTGCATTGAATCGTGCAGTGTGAACTGGTTGCATCCAGTTTCATTTTGTACTTGTTTTATACGTGTTTGTACAGTTCTTAAAAACTCTATAGTAATTCCAAAGGCATTTATTTTAATTCGAGTTCTGTAGCTCGTAACAATACATTAGGTTCAAGACAGTCCAAGTATAACAGTGTTTTGTAGAGGTAACAAAAGTTCCCTGTTTCAATTCTTTGGCTACGGAACCATAAAAAAGCATTCAATCAATAATGCGTATAATAAAATATATCAAAACAGCCCATAAATGCCCCACTGCTGGGCTCGGGCCTCCCACTATAGGGGAACGAACAGTATACCCGCCACGCTTGCCCAAGGAGACTTGGCAGGTTTGACACATCGGTTATCTCGATGTGTAGGTTGCATCACGATGTTTTCCTTCACCATTATTAGCATGTGGTAATTGTAACAATATGCACATTAGATCAGCGAACTGACCTAAGTGGTTCATGCGTTCCGGCCAGGATTGAACCCGCGCCCTTTGACTTTGGGAAATGGAACTTGTAACTTGAAAATGACTAGCGATTTTAATTTAAAAAAAAATATGTTTATGAGTGGGTGTCCCCAAATGGTTTCGATTCACTTGGAAATGGTACGGCACCAGATTCAGGTTCTAGATTTTAATTTTTTCAGGCCGCAACAACGTCGGCCGCGACCGTTAGCTTCTATTAAAATTGAAAGACAGAAATGAATCGTCTATTTTAAAATCAGTTGCTATGGCTAAGCTTTTGGTTTGCAACTGGTTTTAAAGTCGTAGTTACCTCGATTCACAGCTAGACCGAAGATAATAAAACTGGTTAAATGTTTAATGTTCATTAAAATAGGACAACATAACGAGTTACGTAAAACAGTGCACGTAGCATATTGTACAAAAGTCCCAAAAACTCCGAGTGCAGCGAAATGAAACAAGTGACGGATGCACAAAAATATATGTATTCGCTACTGGAATCGAATCAGAAATTTACAATGTAAATAAAGGAACACTTGTATAGTGTGAAAACTCAAACCATACTGCGTTCCTACACAGTACAGCGCCATCTAGTTTTGGATTTGTAAACACGAATTCAGACACATCTATACTTATAATAAAATTGTAGAGGTCGAATTTCTGTACAACTAAAAAAAATGCTAAAACCGAGTCAGGGGGATATAAGAAGTGATATAGAACAATTATTTTTTTGTTTCTTGTTTCTCTGTTTGTCTGTCTGTTTGTACCGGCTAATCTCCGAAACGACTGGACCGATTTACATGAAATTTTGTATGGTGGTAGCTTATATCCCTGGTCAACATATAGGATACTTTTGATCCCGAAAAATTAAAGAGTTCCCGTGGGATAGTTAAAAAACCGCACCACACGGGCAAAGGCGCGGGCAGAAGTTATCGTTTATATGGCAAAACAACATTTGCCGGGTCAGCTAGTATATAATATAATCTGTGTGATAATTATGTGAACATGGGGAATAGTTGTAATTACCGTTTACGTTATTATGGACAGACGTATGTAGATTACAATGTCGACCGTTGTATATTGAGTGACACTTATTTTTAGACTTATGGTGAAACTTCATTCGTGTTACCCTAACGGTAATATATATAGGTATCATTATATAAATACATGAAGCAAAAACTATATACCTCTTTTTACGAAAATTGCGCGGACGAAGGAGTATGAAATTTCGCACACTTGTAGTTTATATAGAGTGAAGAATGCTATTTTTTAAATTATGTATAAAAAATACATTAAGGGCCTTACTTATAATAATCTCGTTAAGAAAGGATTAGCCATCTCTTAAATAAGAGAATTTTAAGCCCCTAATCAATGGCTGTTTCAAATAAAACTTGCCATCTTGAGTCCTAGTAGTCACTTAAACTACCTACTCTCGATGTTGGTTATTTTCAACAGTTTTTTGTGAGTTACTTTACCACCACTTCTTATCCTTAAGAGGAGTTTA
Source organism: Dendrolimus punctatus (assembly GCA_012273795.1). NCBI lineage: Eukaryota > Metazoa > Arthropoda > Insecta > Lepidoptera > Lasiocampidae > Dendrolimus > Dendrolimus punctatus. The sequence goes on along the minus strand of CM022551.1, from coordinate 11,826,673 downwards.
TGGGTAAGATATTCGTTAATCAGGTGCTGAGCAGTTTCTTAAAATTTAACAATCGATTATAAGTAAGGCCATAAATCAACAAAAAAACATTACACACACTACCATGTATTTGACACATACACGCATACTCTATTGTTTATGGTTCAAGTCAAATTAACAGTGCAGAATTGTCGAAATCTGTGATTATAGAAGTATAGTCTTTGACAATAGAACCTTAATAATGTTCAAACTTCTAATTTAAATTAATTATTTTGGTCGAATTTCGACCACAGACGCCCACTAGCTTATAGAAAATAGGTATTATTTTAAGTTAAACGGTTCTATTGAGAAGGAATATAATGATGAAGATTATGTACTTAGTTTTCTTTCGTCTTCAGCCAATTAAGGTTCATGTGACATAACAACTTTGAGTTGCCAGCGCCTCTGATATCCTTAATTTCCATAGGTGACGGTGGTCACTTTCCATCACAGTTGGGCCGCAGCTTGTCTGCAGTACTTCAGAAATAAAAAAGATCCATTGCTGGAGGTAGGCTTACGCAACTCTGCGCCACATATCACGGTTTTCGGCTTTCCTCATCCAACCCGTACCGGCGACCTTAAGATAGTCGTCGGTGCAGTGGACTGGAGGCGTCCTACCAAGGTAAGGACGCGTAGGTAATAATTGCAACAAAGATGCTACAAATGCGCTACTGCTCTCTTAAGGGAAACTGGAACTGTCCAATAATGCCGGAACATAACTCAAGGTTGTTATGGCGGCATACTCTAAACTAGAGGTGGTAGCTATCCAGACGGGCGAATACCCTACCATTTGGCTGTGGGTTGTTTTGTTGTTGGAAATGGTATTATTTCTCCGTGCCTGCTCGTATGAATATTTTGAGGGCTTCATAACAAATGGATGTACAGACAAAAGTGCAGTGTTACACAAGGGAAAAAATTGTGAATACCCTTCTAGTTAGGTAAACTTGTGTTCCGTCCTTGCCTAGTATAAAGTAGGTAAAACATCGCTCCATCAATTTTGCTGTCTACCCTCTTTTCTGTGCAAGGCAACGGCTAACGCAGCAGGGTGTAGGCAGCCATTTGAGTCAGTTTTTACATCAACGTTTGATACAGAACACATTGCGCCGTGCGCTCATCTTTCCTTATTAACTATTCTAAACTTTGACTAATTGTGACCAGACTGGCCGTGCCAAGAAATTTTACGATACTTGGACTTTGTGAAGTGTTAGCTCTAAGGTGAAATCTAGTGCCGTGTGCTGTTCCCGTGTGTACCGAGTAACCGAGCCAGGGGAGGGCGGATTTCAAGGTTGGTGGAGCTTCTGCTTTACTAGTGCAAGGAACTAGGTCATATCTCTCTCATACAGTCCATGTAAGTCGAACCATATTCACTATAGGCTATAAGCGTCCCACAACTTGCATACTGGTAAAACTTTCTAAATTATAACATGCATAGATTAGAATAACAACAAAGAAATGGCATTTTTGCATATACACCCGTTTGTTATGAAGCCCTCGATATGAACCCTGAAACCACTTCTTGATTATTTGTTCAAGTGGCCATTACACTACGATTTAGTCCGCAGGTTGGTTTAAATTTAATGTTAACAACGATTACACGGGCACAGCAAACTGTTATATCACAGTTAAACAAACTGACCGTACCTTATCTAATGTGATGTGTATTTACATAATCGTCACACCGGAAATACGTTGCTTTGGCGCTTGTAAAAGTGTGATTTGAGACATGGCTTTTCAATGATTACATACTTTATAACTTGTAGGCCCATTGGGTATGTAATAAACTGGTTGTGGCTTGCAAGTGCGTTCTCGTATATTACTGATAATCATAGTTTTTACCCGCAAGGCGGCTTTGTGGCGAAACCTTAGGTGAGTACGGACACCTCGAATTTGCCTTAGCCAGTCGGCACGGAGTGGAGATCGCTAGAGCTAAAACTCCAGGGGTGGAATTAATAAATGGCATAACGTCAAAAGTAGCTTCGCTGAACCTGCAGCGCATCTCTAGAAAGAAAGAAGAAATATTTATTAAGAAATACATACAAACCAAAAAATAGTTAGACATACATAACTTCACGCCAGGTCCCTTGCGGGGTAAGCACGGAAGCTTAAGAAAATATTAAATAACGTCAAGTTTAAACTTAACTAACTAACTATAACAATATTGTTACGAGCTACACAGGACTCGAATTAAAATGCCGTTGGAATTACTTTAGAGTTTAATAGAACTATACAAACACGTATAAAACAGGTACAAATATCACTGGATACAAACAGTACACACTGCACGATTTAACAACACGCGCAAAGTCCGTCGGCATTCGAACTAATAACATTTCGATTCTTTTATGGTCGTCTTCTTTTGTTTACTTTGTGTTGAAAAATTGTGATTAGAAAACAGCCCATTGTTGTATTGTAATATTTTATGGCAGTCATTAGCCAGATGTGACGGATTAAGATACGGGGATATTGCAGTTGCGCATTATATAACAATGACGCAATATATATGACGATGAAGGTGGGTAGTCAGTCGAGCGATTACCACACGCGAAGCAAGACGTGTGTACTACAATCGGGAATCTTTTAGTAACAAACTTTGCGCGTTTTACTGAATTACAATCTTCTGGATTACCTTTGGATTTGTTGTGTTCGGTTATATTTGTACCCGTGTTATACATGTTTGTATAGTTTTAATAAACTCTGTAATAACTCCAAAGGCATTTTAATTCGAGTCCCGCTAAACTCGTAACACTATATACATTCTTCTAAAATGTTCACCTTAATTGTCAGCACACGAAATGCACAAAAACATGACTCAATTTTAAAAAGGTTTTTAAATCCATTAAATGACGAATGAACACCAATTAGTACGCAAACGCAGGTATTTGGAGACAATGTTATCAATTTCTTTGTGCGCACTGAGCGCTTACAGAGAATGTTGTGTTAATTAACGAAGGGATTTCGACGGGAACTTTACGAGTGATGTTTTGAGGGACAGTTTCATTAAAGTTCCCTAGTCAGTATGACAAAACCCAAATGGAACCCGTAAGCCAAGACGAGCCTTAGACAGCTAGTTTATTTCTGTCTTTCAATGTGAATGAATCAACAAGTGTTCCATATCTATATATATAGAAGAAAATTTTTTTATTGCAGGAGTTCAGCAGACAGGCAGACGGCCCACTTGATGGATAGCGGTTACCATCGCCTATGGACATTTGTAACACCAAAGGTACTACTAATGCGCTGCTGCTCTCTTGAAGGAGACTGGAGCCTGGTCACTAATGCCGGAACACAACTAAGGTTTGTTATGGCGATATACTTTAGACCAGGGGTGGTAGCCATCCAGTCGGGCAAATGCCCTACCACCTGGCTGTGGGTTGTTTTGTCGCCTCTTACGACAGGCCGCCCGGCCGCAGGAATTTGTATTCTTTCTCCGTTCCTGCACGGATATCTTGTTGTGTTAGTTACACTGTTTATAAATCAAGAACGGCTGTACCGATTTGGCTGAAAATTAGTGCGAAGGTAGCTTAGAACCAGGAGACCGACATAGGATTTTTTATCATTTTGGAACCGGCAGGTGGCGCTGAGTTCGGGTTCTAGAATCCTCTTAATCACCTGGACCGATTTTGGTGATTTTAGTTTGGTGTGTTTGAGTGGGTTCCCGGATGGTTAAGATTCGCAATTAGAACCGGTAGGTGGCGCCGGGATCGGGGCCTAGATTTTTATTTTTCAGAGCATGACAACAGCTGCCGAGGACACTAGTAAGTAATAAATTTGAATTATCTAATTAAATATCGTGATGTCCTATCGGTTCTTTTACTTTCAACCGAATTGCTTGCATTTGGTTAATCCCTCTAATGTCAGCATTACGAAATGGACATGTCATTATTTATCCTTATGTATTTGTAGTCATAGTTCTATTTTTTTAAATACAAATAGTATTGACAGTAAAAAAGGTACATTTCTGACGTTCTATTTTCAAATATAGTATTGACAATAAAGAATTCAAATTTTCGGACGTTCTATTTGCAAATATAGTATTTCAATAAGGAACTAAAGTTTTTGGACGTTCTACTTTCAAACACAGCATTAACAGTAATAAAGATTTCGTTATATTTTCAAATGTAGTATCAATAACTACTACATACAAATACAAGTAAATAAAATTGAATACCCTGTTTTTAATTTCCAAATAACAGCTTTTTAATAAATGCATATAAAGTATATACAGTACTCACATCAAAAATTCAATTTTTGTTTGTTAGTTTGTTCCGGCTAATCTCTGAAAGGGCTGGACCGATGTTGACAGGACTTTCACTGGCAGAAAAATTGATATTACAAGGAGTAACCTAGGCTACTTTTAAAATTAGGATCCCACGAAAAAAATCCACACGGATGAAGTCGCGGGCAAAGCTAGTTGACAATAAAGAGGTAAGCTTTTTGATGTTCTGTTTTCAAATATGGTGTTGAAAATATACAGGAAAAATATCTTGCGTTCTATTTTCAAATATATTATTGACAATAAGGAGGTAAAGATATTTTAAATTGTATATTCAAATATAGCGTTGACAATAAAGCGGTAGAGTTCGGACATGTAATTTTTATACATAGCATTGACAGTAAAGAGGTAAAGATTTCTGTCATTCTATTTTCAAAAACTGCATTGACAGCTTCCGGCTTGCGGTGACCTATTCCTGTCCACAGATCAAACGTGTCAGGAAACAAAAGAGTTTCGTCCAAAACGGTTAAGCTATTTCAGACTTTTTCGTCGAAACAGTGTTGTTCGTTCGATGAACCTTTCAGACCATAAAGGAAAGCATAAAATTTATAGGTTCCTTTTAAAACTGGTTACATTGTGTTTCCTTGCAAAAATGTATGGCAAAGTGTAAATCACGTTTTGGGTATATTTGGGCCATGTTTATTTTGGGTTTCGTCTGAGATGAACAGTTAGATAGACAGAGCGCCAAGCTCTCAAAGTGAAGCCAGCTAAAGAAAACCGATTTTGAAATGGGAACAGAACCCGTTCTCTTTGAGTTTGGGACGCGATTAGGTATTTATGTAATGATAGCGATGTTTGTATGATAATAAATAAATAAAAAATTACCATTAACCCCTTTCAGGGTCCAATTTAATTATTTTTTTCTACAAACTGCCAGCTATATCGAAATTGTAGCACCAAAACCAAGATAATTATATCCTCTCTTTTATTCTAATATAAATTCTACGTAGTTAGAGGGAGAAAGCATCAGTTAAACGTTCGTTTCAATTATTTGTATTTGACCAAAAATTTGTGGTGCTTCCCAATTAGCCGCGTGTGACAGTGCGAGAACAAAGGAGACGGGGATTTTTGGGCTCAGAATATAACGAGTTGAGATATAACTTTATAAAAGCGATATATTTTTCTATTACAAAGTGGAAAATATCTGCCCTAAAACTAACTTTGCTCCCAGATTGACAAACTCTGCCAAATTTTCAGTAATCATTTCTTAATATATAAACTACTGATTAACACTAGTCACATCTTTTTACATCTGGGCCCAAGAATGTATGAAAGCCTCTCCGTCTCCTTTGTCGTACCGTCTTAATCGGCAATATTGTTTTTATTATTCAACTTCCAAGATATAAATTAAATTCTTCCTATTCGTTCACAATTTTATAGCTAGCCTCCCACCTGCTCGTTCGTCAAACACGTTTTTATCGTTATTGCGGGTACATTGCATTTTCTCCGCTTTTTATTGGTTATGCTAAACTAAAAGATAAAATGTATTTTATTACTTGACTAGTTTGTTGTTGTTTCTTAGTGTGTGAAAATATTATGTTTATAGAATCCATAAAAGGTTATGTCGAAGCTGTGGACTTATAGTTGAACTTTGTACTTGAGGTTAGAGCGCATTCACACGTGCATCTATCATTAACGATTATTACCTAAAAGTAAAAACTGTTTGTCTATCTAGTCACATATTTGTAAACAGTAAATACTTGTAAGGGATATATGGAGATATGTTGCAAAAAAATATATTTTTTTTAGTAGTACGTCATGTGTTTATTATAACTATAGTAATATTTTTCTTTACTTTTATTGTGTCTCTGTCTTATTGAATCTTTAAAAGTCATTCTGTAACATACTTCTGTATAAAACTTTTAAAAAAGAACTTGAAATATAAATGGAACAAGCAATATAAGGGATAATATAAGGGAGTTTCTTGCCGCTTCTTCTCCTTAACAGCAATAACACGTTGCGAAGCGGTGTACATAGAATTGGAAGCTAAATTAAATTTTAACTTATATGTATGACCTTCAACTGTTCTCCAGTAGAACTTATTTTGAATAAAAACTTTAGAAATTTGAATTTAAAGCCCACCAAAATCACAATTTATAAAACCGTCATACGGCCTGTTAAGCGAATTGGTTATTATTTCCTTAGGCTTCCCCTTTGATGTAAAACCAAAATGATGGAAAATATATCTGCATAGAACATTGGGAAATACAGGTTATATGGAAGAAAATTTGCACAGTACCATTATGTAGTGAAGTGATGATTTCTTGTTTCTTAGTAGTTAACACGACATGCCCAAATGTTCAATTTTCACGAATGAACTAATTTTATAATATATATATATATATAGGTGATTTTTTTTTTATAATATTTAAACGATGATTATGCGTTGCAGTTCGGTAGCAAAAGGTGAACTTTTCAATATAACTACTATTGCTGTTGACGTCGCATGCCGTCTCATTTCTTCTGCTATCTAATGTATGTACAGGAGCGGCAAAAAAGATAGGAGGTGGATTTACATGATTTAAAGGTTACCACCATTCGTTCCGTTCTTTTAAGAATTTTCAATATAATTTACGAGCGACCACGGCCCATTCCGATGTACAGTTGCAAAGCCTGGATGCTTACCCGAAAGGAAGAGAACCAGCTGTTAGCGGCTGAAAGAATGATTCACCGTAAACTTTTGGGCCCAACAAAGAGAGACGATGTCAGATGGAGTGTCGGAACCAACGTCGAAGTTGAAAATCTCGTGACCAAGCCTAACATAATAGGAGTTTTTTTTCTTTCTCTTAGCTGGAGTAAACAGGCTGACAGCCCACCAGCTGGAAGGCGGTTACCGTCGCTTATGCACGTTTGCAACATTCGGGAATCTAATAGTGACGGCCTTTGCGCGTTGTAATGAATTACGACCTGCATTACGTATAGGTTTGTTGTGTTCGGTGATATTTGTTCTATTGTTACACGTGTTTGTGTAGTTCTAATTAACTCTATAATAACTCTAACGGCATTTTAATTGGAGTAACAATATTATGACTGTAATATTTATCTAGTATACTATGGAGTTACGCAGTTAACTAGATAAATACATTTGCAATACATGTGGAATCAGTACGTGCAGTATCAGTGTGACTGTTAAACTGCTACGCTATTTTCCATGTTCATAATGCAATATAAGCTGAAAGATTATATTTTCATTTTTATAATATTAACACATGAATTGTCAGTTCACACGCAGTAGAAGTGAATCTTCAGAAAATATACTCACAGATAATTATTCTCCAACTTTTCTTAATATAAATATAATTCCTTTAGCCTACATTTGTCAACATATTACAATTCAAAAAAATCAATGTAAATCAATTTTCAATAATTTTTATTTTTAATGCAGGAGTTCAGCAGACAGGTAGACAGTCCACTTGATGGAAGGCGGTTACCATCGCCTATGGACATTTAAAACACCAAAGGTGCTACAAATGCGCTGCTGCTCTCTTAAGGGAGACTGGAACCTGGTCACTAATGCCGGAACACACCTCAGGGTTGTTATGGGGGCATACCCCAGACCAGGGATTGAAGGTATCCAAACGGACAAATATCCTACCACCTGGTTGTGGGTTTGTTGCTTCTTACGACATGCCACCCGGCCGCAGGAAATTGTATTCTTTCTCCGTTCTTGCACGGATAAAGGCATTTGAAACTAGGTCATTGAGTTTCAACTATTCTTTTAAAAAAGTAAATTTACATTAAACTCTAAATAAGTACTAATTATACCTTTTTATAATTGTTACAAAAGGAAGTTGACGCCTTTTGCGAATTTAATAGTCTATTGTTAAACTAAGTTTATTTTAGTTGAACTTGGGTAATCAAGATTTACAGTAAACCCCTTTCGTATACTACTCGATATTGTAAAAGAAACATACTAGGATTGACAACTTTTCGAAGTGATAACTTCTTATGGGAGGGTAAACAGCTTCGTTACGTAACGCGTTACGGCGCCAGTCTGTCTGGCTACCCTTCCTCTCACGCAGCGCTAGCCATATTTCGGTAGTTAGATTAAATAATGACACTAATAATGTACACACACAAAACTGTAATGTACATTATTCAAGAATTGTAACCAAGAATAAAATATATTTTATATTATTTTATTAATAAATAACCTTTCCTTACATTATTATATTAATGTTAACTATTTTATACTATAGCAACACTGGTGCGATGCAACAGCAGCGCCACCTTTCTGTCCTCTCTTCACATTTAACTACATGTACTACAAAAACTGCTCTCACGTAATAAAATATATATATTATCAAAAAGCTAGTGTGTGTAATTGGGAATCCCTCGGAATAATCCCCTACATAATCTGGTCCTTCGAGAGAAAAAAGAACTACGACTTCACATCGCATCACGCAAGATAAAGGTAAAGAAAAAAGTCCATCTCGTCGCGAGAGGCAAGGGTACGCCGCCATTAGCGCGTGATCTTGCTGACAGCCAATAGGCACAAAAAGGACGCGCTCGATACGCGAATCAGAGAAGACGACGCTCTCAACGGCCAATCAAAAACGCACACGCATAACGTGCTGCATAGCGCCACAGCAAGAAAGATTTTACTACAAAGACGGTGTTTTACAACCACGCTTACACAAAATTGGAAAATTACTACAAAAAGTGCAAATATACAATATAAATTACAGTAAATCCATAATACAAACTACAAATAATATAAAAGTGCAACAAAGTCGAACAACAATTCATCTATTAAACAAAAAAGATGACGCAATCACAATACGACGTGGAAACTTTACAACGTACAAGAAGCATACAAAAAGGGAAAATTACAAGGATCGCTCATTTTGTACAATCATACGATCCTGAAAATAATACGATAAATGAGCTAAAAGTGAGATCAAAGGAATTAACGTCAATATTCGAAAAATATGACGAAATACAGACACAATGGGAACTAATCGAACAATCGAGCGACACGCTCTCTGCTCACGAAAAAGACAGAAAAAATACAGAAAGCCTGTACTATACAGCGAAGGCACAAATTGAGTCTTTCCTTTCAGGTACAAATCAGCCCGACTTAAACTCCACTCCATTTCAACATGAATGTACTATTCGAAAGCCCCGAGTTAAACTGCCCTTATTGGAACTACCAAAGTATGATGGTGACATTCGACAATGGCCAGCATTCAAAAATATATTCTATGCATCGGTGGACAGCTCAGACATACCAATGGTCAATAAATTACAGTATTTAAAGTCTGCCCTCTCCGGAGAAGCTGCTGGTTTGATATCATCTCTACTCATAACGGAGGAAAATTACAGTAAGGCATTAGATATACTATCAAAAAGGTATGAGAATAAAAACATTGTAAACTTTCATTTAAAATCAATTATAAACTTCAATACTATAACAAAACATAACTTAAAAGATTTTTTAGTAATTTTGCAACAAAGTTTAGATTCATTAAAAGCAATTAAACTCCCTGTTGATAGTTGGGATGTACTACTAGTATTTCTAATTTCTCAAAAACTAGATAATTCATTACGTGCCGCATGGGAAATAAATAGAAAAGATAACTCATTACCCAGCTTATCTGACTTAATCGAGTTCTTAAACCTACGTAGAACTGCATTTGAATTATTAAATGACAAAAATACTGATTGTAACTATAAACAAAATATAAAAAGTGTTCACTTGAATTCTATTCAACATTCTAGAACTTGTATATTATGTCAACAAAATCATGAGTTATATAAATGCCCAGTCTTTCTAGAAATGACTGTACCTAATCGTATCAACTTTATAAAATCCAAATTATTGTGTTTTAACTGTTTACAGCCTTACAAAAACAATCATAAATGTTCCAAGCTATCATGCTTATCTTGTCATCGCAAGCATCATACAACAATACATATGGACAGCTCTCAGAGTAAAGTGAAGTCCACCACAGCTGGATATTCACGCAGCCCTGCAGCTATTGCATCTCTAACTACAAGTCAACAACAAACAAGTGCTCTTTCAAATCAAAATAACAATGCTACTTCAACGCTTAATACTTCCCCTAATATCCAACAGGAACTTGTTCAACATGTCACGCCTTCCACTGTTCTTATGGCTAAGACAAACAACTCTATTTTACTTTCTACAGCTGTGATTAAAATACAAGATATTAATGGCAAATGGAGAAACGCTCGAGCTCTGCTTGACTCGGGTAGTGAAGTCCATATTGCAACACATAAGCTTGCCACCACTCTAAAACTTCCTTTTCAATATAACGCCTGTACAATACAAGGAGTAGGCAACAAGAACAACATATCTCAAGTCAGTATCAACACTAATATATCATCTCACCATAGCAACTTTGCTTCTAACATAACACTCTTAGTGATGGACAACATTACGGTTCCCCTACCTCACCAATACATAGATACACAAAGCTGGAATATACCCTACACACTTAAAAATAAACTAGCAGATCCTACTTTCTTCATACCTGGCAATATAGACCTTCTTATAGGTGCTGACCTTTTCTATACACTCTTACTAAGAGGTTCAATTAAAATTGGCCCAAGCTTACCAAACATGATAGAAACTGTTTTTGGATGGATAATTTCAGGCTCTTTCATATCTAATATACATACTAATATACATTCTAACACACACATTAGCTTGCACATTTCACAATCCACAGATCAATTATTACAAAGATTCTGGGAACAGGAGGAAACTGCACCTTGCAAAGTACAGTCTCCAGATGACAAAAATTGTGAAGAATTATATCAATCTACGACTACACAAGATGACACTGGACACTACATTGTGAACATGCCAATAAAGAAAGAAAAAATACCAGATCTAGGTAACTCCTTTAAAACCGCTTACCGGTGTTTACTGAATTTAGAAAATAAATTTCAAAGAGATCCCTCACTATTTGTTAAGTATAAAGATTTCATAGATGAATATATTAAGTTAGGACACGCTAATTATATACAAGATTTCTCACCTACAGATAAAAATACATATTATTTACCACACTTACCTGTTATTAAGCCTGATAGCAGATCCACAAAACTGCGTGTTGTTTTCAATGCTAGTTGTAAAACCTCAACAGGCATATCTTTAAATGATATACTTTTTGAAGGTCCTAATATTTACAATGATTTACTAGATATTATTATACAATTCAGACTACACAAGTATGTATTTTCTTGTGATATTATAAAAATGTTTAGAGGTATTTTTATAGTCCCTGAACAAAGATCATTACAAAGAATTTTATGGAGAGAATCTAAGTTACAGCCATTAAAATGCATTGAACTAAGCACAGTAACCTATGGTACCAAGTGTGCACCATACTTAGCATGTCGCACAATGCTAGATCTAGCACAAAAATACAAACAAACTCACAGCTTAGCATATGAATGCATTACTAATTGCAGTTATATGGACGATTACTTAAGTGGAGACAATTCTTTAGAGAAGTGTACTCAATTATGCTTACAACTAATTGATTTGCTTAAAAAAGCTTCTTTTAAATTACATAAATGGACAGCTAATAATACTCAAATATTAAAACAAATTTCACTTTCAGATCCTAATACTGAAAAAGACACACAGCATAAACAACACACATACAATAAAAACAATTCATACAGTTTTAATTATCCAGACTCAGTCAAAACACTAGGCCTACAGTGGCAACCTACACAAGACACATTATACATACAAATTCCTAATTTGACTATTATTACACCTACTAAAAGAAATATATTATCACAAATTTCTCAAATATTTGATCCAATTGGAATACTAGCACCTTCTACTATTTTAGCCAAAATTCTTATGCAAGACATTTGGAAAGAAAATGTACATTGGGATTCATATATATCACACAAATTACAACATATTTGGCAACAGTTTTTTGATCAATTACATTATTTAAAAACTATTAATATTCCCAGATGGTATTTCACAGATATTCCTACACAAATTTATTTAATTGGATTTTGTGATGCCTCAAATAAAGCTTATGGCGCTTGCCTATACTTAAGAGCGACATACCCAAACACAAATGACACTTGTAATCTTGTTATGGCAAAATCAAGAGTAGCACCAATCAAAAAACAACAAAGTATACCACGACTAGAGCTGTGTGGAGCTTTATTGTTATCTAAATTATATGAAAAATTTACCACTTCAATAAGAAATAAAACAAAAATTGATAAAGTGTACTTATTTACAGACTCTGTCATTGTTTTAAGCTGGATAAAGTCACCTTACAAACATAAACATGATTCCTACATTTCTCACCGTTTAATGCAAATTGTAGAAGCTACACCAAACACTTATTATTATTATATATCAATACCAAACAAAACCCTGCAGATTTGATAACTAGAGGTGTGATGCCTAAAGATCTTCCATCTTGTCAATTATGGTGGAATAGTCCAATTTGGTTAATACAAGATATTAATTCTTGGCCTTTATCAGAACCTACTCTGACAGAACAAAATTCATACAATCAAGATACTCTTCATTCTACAAACACAGTCACACAACCCATCCATACAGATATCAGCATAAACTATACTTTCTTCCCTGACATATTCTGTCGATACTCAAATTTTACTAAAGTAGTAAGAATAACAGCATACATTTTTAGATTTTTGAATAATATAAGAAAACAAAAACATATTACTTCTTGTCTTACAGTCTCAGAACATAGTATAGCTACAAACTTTATACTACTCATAATTCAACTTAAATATTTTCCTAAAGAAAGATCAGAACTACATTCACTAAATAGCCCAAGCACATCCAATAATTCTACCATCAAAAGATCACTTAACCTCATTAATTGCTAAACATTATCATGAAAAATTGCTACATTCTGGAATTCAAACTACCTTATATAACATTAGACTAAAATACTGGATACTAAACGGCAGGAATGAAGTCAAGAAAGTTATTCATTCTTGTGTCAGATGTACTAGATTTAGAGCTCAGACATGCAGTCAACAAATGGCTAGTCTTCCCAGTCCTAGAGTAACCCTAAAGAGAGCATTCCTTCACACTGGAGTTGATTTTAGTGGTGCTATAGCTGTCAGGAGCGCTATGTCTTGTAATTGTAAATATTCAAAGGGCTACATATGTCTATTTGTATGTCTAGCTTCTAGAGCAATACACTTGGAATTAGTAACAGATCTCAGCTCACAAGCGTTTATATGTGCATTAAAGAGATTCATATCGCGTAGAGGTATACCAATCTGTTTATATACTGATAATGCTACTAATTTCAAAGGCTCTAAAACAGAGTTACATGATTTATATAAAATGTTTAAATGTGATAAGTCATATAGTCAAATAATTGATTATTGTTCATCAAATTCTATAGAATATAAATTTACTATACCCCTAGCAAGTCACATGGGTGGTATTTATGAAGCAGGAATAAAATCAGTCAAATCATTACTAAAAAGACACTTGTGTTCCACAAAGTTAACTTATGAATTATTATATACAGTGTTAGTACAAATTGAAGGCATTGTAAACTCAAGACCATTGTGTAAAATCACAGATCTTCCAGATGATATCAACTGTCTAACACCTGCTCATTTCATTATAGGTACATCAATTAGTGATATACCAGAACCTAATATTCTAGACCACAGTGAATCTAAATTAAATATATATCAAAGGTTATTGTCAATAAAACAAAGATTTTGGAAACAATTTTATTTTAGTTACTTGTCTGAATTACAAAACAGAAACAAATGGTTAGAAATAAAGAAAAACCTAAATATAGGAGATATAGTCATAATCAAAGATGAATGTACACCTCCAACCTGTTGGCCCCTGGGCAAGGTTATTTCTACAAATATTAATAAAACTGATAAACTAATTAGGTCTGTAGTAATTAGAACTTCTAAAGGTGATTTTACAAGACCCATACATAAGTTGATTTTATTATATAATAATCAAAAATTATAATTGAATTTATTTGTCAAATTATAACTAATTATATTACTTACCTGTTTAACTTAAGAATACTTATGTTTAACTTAAAAATACTTATGCTTAATTTTAAAATACCTAGTTATAAGAACTTACATACCTACTTACTACTACTTATTATTATATAGAATCACTACATACTACTACAAAATATTGTACTACATTTACTTACTACTAAAATTCAAATTCATTATATTGTAACATCTCTGTTTTATAACTTAAACTATTTTTTATAAATATAGTCCTTATAAAAGGGCGGGAGTATGTTAACTATTTTATACTATAGCAACACTGGTGCGATGCAACAGCAGCGCCACCTTTCTGTCCTCTCTTCACATTTAACTACATGTACTACAAAAACTGCTCTCACGTAATAAAATATATATATTATCAAAAAGCTAGTGTGTGTAATTGGGAATCCCTCGGAATAATCCCCTACAATTAATATATATAAAATTTAAGTAATAACCTAAGCTTTTCTCAAGTTAAACCAGTTCAATATTAAATAGTTCAACTTAGATTAGTTTAAGTTATCAGTTCTGTCGGGCGTCCCAAGATGCTATGTTTTATTTTTTAACTGTGTGAATTCGTCTGCTGTACAGACTGGGCAGACAGCCCACCTGATGGAAAGCGGTACCCATCGCCTATGGTTAAAAGGAGACTGGAACCTGGTTACTAATGCAATAACACAACTCAAGGTTGTTATGGCAGCATACTCTATACCAGGGGTGGTAGCCACGCAGTCGGGCAAGTGCCCTGCTACCTGGCTGTGAGTTGTTTTGTCTTATGATAGGCCGTCATAAAATATTGTATACTTTGTCCGTTCCTGCACGCAGAATAAGGGGTAAATAGGACACATAATGGAACTGAAAGAACGTGCGGTTGAACTATTCGACCTGATTCTCCCTGCACCATTCCATCTTCGGACGACAAGGCGGCCTGGTCTACGCCATCGTTTCATAGTGGAAACACCACCAGTCCAAACGAAGCTTTCCGCCTACATGTTCCTTCTGCTTACGGCACAGCTTTAGCACTACCTGAGACAGTATTTCCTGATACGTAAAATGCAGTTGTCTTCAAGTATAGTGTCAATAGAATTTTCTAGATAAGCGTGTTTCATCCAACCATTAGGCGTGAGTCAAGGCAGACGTATTTTCATAACAAGAAATACTAAAACAGATCTATCATTGTAAATATTATAATTACATTATGATATTTCAATGTTATGCAACTTGTATGTGTGCAATGCATGTGCCGTTACGTAATTATCCGCTTGTAAGCATGCGCCGTGTTGAGCTTGCGGCCACTTGACGTTGTGTGCGTGTCCATTGTTCGACGATATATGAATGAATTAGTCTTTATAGCACATATCAGGTGGTAAGGTATTTGCCTGTCTAGATGGCTACCACCCCTGGTCTAGAGTATGACGCCATGACAACGTTGAGTTGTGTTCCAGATTTGGTGGCCAGGTTCTAACCTACCTTTAAGGAGCAGCAGCATAGTTGTAACTGCTTTCCATTAACTGGACGTCTGCCTGTGAGCTGGTATATAAAGGTACAAGGCTAATCTCTTGAGCGCTCCGTTGTCCACAACTATGTTATTTAAATCTTCTGCTAGATTTTTTTGCAATAATATCAATGCTCACTGTTGTTAAAAACAAGGCAATATAAACAGAAAAGTTCTTAAGAAGATATAGGATTAAAACCAACCTGATTGCGGCTAATGATCAGTGCGGGAGATTTACCCTATAACAAGCGGTCTTCTCGCTACTGGTTATCTTCTCCAGATCACCCTTGAGAGCAATCGTAAATACTCATTTAACAATATTATTTCACAATATTATATATATAGCCCTTCTATACATATTATATTCGTCAACGGCGATCTTTATCAAGTCCAGCTGTGCGAGCGCAGGTGGCTAGCGAAACCAAATTTGATTTTAAAAGTTATTTTGCAAGGGGCGCAATACAGCAATCCTGATGAGTCAGATATGTAGCTGTAGGAGATTTTAGGGCGGATCTTTTCGATAAGACGTTGCTCGTCAAAGTGTTGTCTGCCCTGCGTTTTGAAGGCAGCAACAGCTTTATCAGTAGAACTGCGCCACTCCCTTTCAATATTTCACAATATTATTTAGCAATTATCAACGATACAGTTATTAGTAACCTATATAACATATTCGACTTTAGGTTACACTTTCAAACACAAACTGTATCAATATGCAGGATGACTTTAAAACAAAATCTAATAACAGAACGTATAAACTTTTATATCAAGAAAAAATACTTTTAACATAACGTAGGATAAACGTCTTATGTCTATGGTAATTTTCAAAGTCTATTTAATAAATTTGTAATAGAAAAGCTTTAACTTCAACATCAAAACTTGGGAAAGCTAACGTCAAGTCGAGATGTATTGAGTAACTACGAAAGGATATTATGGAAATTGATGAACTCTAAGAATTGATTTGTGTTACCGATTTGATATATCCTACATCAGTTGAGTTGATTGTTACGCTGTATTTTAAATTAAATCTATACAGTTTCTGGTCATTCATTTACTAAATCTCTCTCTCTCTCACTAACGTTGTATATACTCGCATAGTTTGATTTTGTATCTCAGTTATTTTG
The DNA here is from genome assembly GCA_012273795.1 of Dendrolimus punctatus. Classification (NCBI taxonomy): domain Eukaryota; kingdom Metazoa; phylum Arthropoda; class Insecta; order Lepidoptera; family Lasiocampidae; genus Dendrolimus; species Dendrolimus punctatus. The sequence continues at coordinate 11,809,737 of CM022551.1, read as the reverse complement.
AAATCAAATTATCTCTTATTTTAACTAATACATACTTCTACTTATGATAATCTCATTTGATGGGTAATTAAATTCCTGTGTTTGAACTTCTTCATCTAAATCATTCGACACGATTTCTTTCTTTCCTATATTCCGTCATTTTATTGTTTATTGGAATTCACGCGTATTCTAAAAAATGTCTACATACTCCACACATGGCAAAGTTTTACTGATAAAAAATATTTCAAAATTGTTATACACAACTTTGTAATTTTTGTGATTATGTGTTTATATTATAATGATTTTACGATCAATAAAACTACGTTTTAACAGTTTTAAGCACGGTGATTTATTTGATTTTTGTTATTCCGACGTTTAGAATACTTTAATGTGTATACTAGTCGCGAAAGCTTAAGATCTTACAACTATTGTAATTTTATAAGCGATTTAAAGCTGAACTTTCCTAAATACTACGTAATATACTCCATTACAAAAATTATTACGAAACTATCAAACTTTAGATAATCATCCAATATAAAAAAAATGGGTATTTTTATTTTTGTTGCAAATGGAATGTTTGTGTATTTTCTCTATTTGTATGAAATATTAGTAGGATTTTGTGACTTGCGCAATATTCTTTCGTGCTCAAAATCTATTCATATTTTATTGTTAATTGGTTAAATCTACAATACTGATTTGAAGGTTGACCTTACGAAATGCTTTAACGTTTCAATTTTTGCTAATCTATTGTTATCATGCGACGTAGCTGAATAAATGAAGGTAACAATAGCTCATACGGTTTTATTAAAAACATTAGATACTACTGTTTTTCCGTTAGGTGGGTGTTTAAGGACTGGTGTTATATTTTATATCGACCAAAATAGTCTATTAAATTTATTTAAAATGATTAGACAGCACTCAGTGAGTAAAACGCAGTACCTAAGCCGTTCGACATATTTTAATAGTTGGGTGTTACTACGATCGGGTTCAATGGTAACTGTAGAAAGTTACTACTATCACAACACAATCACCTATGTTTGAGAATATGCAATTTGTATATTCTTTTTCTTATTTCAATATACACTATTCAATTTTCCAAATTCCCAATTTTTACAAAATTAAATATATACTAATACACTGATAGCCACACAAACTGCATCGAAATACAGGATGACATTGTAGGAAATATATTATTTCGCAAATTAACTAACTAAACTAATGAAAATGTAAATCGGGCTTAATTGATTTAATTTAATAATTGTTGCGGACAGAGAGCACATGTGCTGGAGCACACCTTCCCTCCACGCCCCGCATGATGCCGACGCCCATAGCTCGCACAGTTAGCAGCTAGGCGTCGGACGGAAAGGGAGATATAAGAAGCGGCTTTGGAGGCCGGAAATTGCTCACTTGCTCACTTACAAACTGCTACTCTCTGCCATTCAATTCTATAACTCGTCTATGTATAGTTTTAATTTAATTGTAAATAATTCCAGTAATAATCGTGTTTCATTTGGAAGAAGCAAACTTTGTTATATTTAACACACCGATAAAATATCATGCAAATGCATTATATCGTCTCTGTATTATGGAACCATACTGAGTGTCAAGTGTCAGTAACAAGGGCTTGCTTTCTTCAGAGCATAGTCCGCATTATTTCATACTTTGATTGCAAATCAATATCATCACAATGCACCTTATATCAAAGAAATAAGATCCAAATTAGCTTTCAACTACATATACTTCTAATTATTGATGGTTATCGATATATTTATATCATGTGGATTTTTATTTTGAACTTAAATTCAATGGACTAAGGATTAAATTAATATGTCAAGTTTTTTTTTGATCAATCAAATAAGTTTAGAAAATAAATTATGAACTTTAAGTCGTTTGGTTAAAAGTTAAAACTGCTTAGTAATCGCAAGAATTTATTGCTCTCGAAAATGCTTTCAACTTTTGAAACTGATAAAGCTTTGCGTACAAACGCTTTAAAAATAATTTAACCCATACTATATTATTAGTTAAAGATTTAACTAGTGGCCGCTCGTGGTGAAAATTTGAACATAATAATTAATTTCAAAGACTATACCTCTATGATCACAGATTGCGCCAAGGCTCTGTTAATGTGACTTGAACAATATACAAAAGAGTATATATGCGAATGTGTGAAATACCTACATGGAAGTGTGTGTTTTTTTCTTAGCGATTTGATGTATTTTTTATACATAATTTTAAGAAAATATTAGCATTCGTGGCTTCTTCTCTATATAAACTATAAGTGTTCGAAATTCGTCTTCTTCTTCTTCTCTATGCGCGTAATTTTCGTAAAAAGGAGTACAAAGTTTTTACCTCACGTATTAATATATAGATAACTAGCTGCGCCCGCGGTTTCACCCGCGTGGTGATGGAAAATCGTTATATTTTGGACTAGCTTCTGCCGCGAGTTCGTACGCGTGGATTCTTTTTTAACTATCCCATGGGAACTCTTTAATTGTTCGGGATCAAAGTATTCTATATTTTGACCAAGGATATAAGCTACCACCGTACAAAATTTCATTTAAATCGGTCCAGTCGTTTCGGAGATTAGCCGGTACAAACAGACAGACAAACAAAAACTTGAAGAAAATTTAAATGAGTTCTATTTCACTTCCTACATCCCCCAGACTCGGTTTTTAGCATTTTTTTCATTGTACAGAAATTCGACTTCTACAGTTTTACTGTATGTAAAGATAATCCTTTATAAATTGTAGCCTTGTGTCTAAATTACTGTAAAGTGTCATCAAAATCCATTCAGAAGTTTTTGCGTGAAAGAGTAACAAACATACATCCCATACATCTACACATCCATACATCCGTTCTCACAAACTTTCGCGTTTATAATATTTATAGAGATTATAGAGAAGAGATTTATTTTTTTATCTAATATATAAAATTCTCGTGTCACAGTTTTCGTTGCCATACTCCTTCGAAACGGCTTGACCGATTTTGATGAAATTTTTTGTACTTATCCGGTATCTATGAGAATCGGCCAACATCTATTTTTCATCCCCCTAAATGTTAGGGGTAGTCCACCCCTAAAAATTTTTATTTTTATTTTTACCGGTCAGGACGACGTCTGCCGGGACAGCTAGTTAACATATAAATTAATTGTAAACTAACATTTAAGATATAGTGTGTAAGTGTAATAAAATAAATATACGACAATGTGCGGTACAGCTTATTACTTTGCGACACCATTCAGCGGCTTTTAAAGGCAGCTTCCGGTATTCGGCTTCCATGTGCTGGAACACTATTCCGCCACCAATAAGAACCGTTCGAAGTGCGTATATTTTTAAAAGTAGACTGAAAGCGTTCCTGTACGAACACCAGAGGCAGCAAGCAGATCTCGCATTAGATACAAGCGCCTTTTAGTAGCGCTGTTGAGTCTTTTTTAATATTTAGTTCCGTTTAAGTTAATTTTTCCAAATCATTATTTTCAAATTTCAATAATTATTTCATAACATATAATGTACTTATTTTAATTCATTCGAAATATGTCTATTCTTTGTTTTCATGGTGGTCTAATTATAAATAATATTAAAATACTAGCGGCCCCGGCAGACGTTGTCCTGCTCTGAAAAAAAAAATCTATGACCCGATCCCAGCGCCACCTACCGGTTCCAATTGTGGATTTAAACCATCCGGGGACCCACTCAAACACACAAAGACAAAATCACTCCCCGTTGTTAAGAGGATTCTAGAACCCGATCTCAGCGCCACCTACCGGTTCCAACGGTATAAAAACTATCCTATCTTTCAAGTTGGATCAAACTGCACACGGTGTGCAAATTTGATTAAAATCGGTTGAGTAGTTTAGGAAGGAGTCCATCGCGGACAAACATCGTGATAGGAGATTTATATATATTAAGATTGATTGTTCATTAGTTATTTTGTTATATATTTTCCTTCTGTGAAGGTGACGTTGCTGCTAGGCACTAACGGAAGACCAGCGTTGGTTGTTATCAACCTGCATCTGCTGAGTTAGGGCCTGTTTAGAGTTAGTTAAGTTTTTGGTTTTATTAAACTGTTTATGTATTTTGTAATCACTTTGAATATCCCTAAATAAACATTATTTTCTTTCTTGTTTCTTTCTTTTCTAATTATGGTTACAAGTGTGTCTGCATGGGTGTGGAAGTATCGTTAAGTACTTTTATATTAGTTAGGATAATGTTAGAGTTTATTACACGTGGCGGCACCCCTATTATGAATATAAACAAGGTCGTGAAGAAATCACAAACAAGTAGTAAACACTCTAGTTGATGCTTGTGTAGTTATTTCAATGTATTCGATGGTTAAACCTTGTGATTTTATGAGAGAAAATGCAAGAAGATCTTGCATTATTTACGCTAATTGCAATCGTTTAGATACGGACGAATTTATTCAAATTGTTATGACTAGAATTAAGGTCAATATAGCTATAGAAGGGGAGAGTTGACACATCTTCTATACAAATAAATAAAACTGAAATTTCTGCTTGTAATGTCAAAATAAACATGTTGTACATAGGTACACCTATGTATACATATATACTTATATGTATACTTACGGGGCGCACATGCGGTGAGTGTGGCATTATAAAGATATGACAGATACCTATACACCTATATACTTTCTCACAAACAGCTGCTTACGTATTCGTCCGATTTCGGAGCAACTCGTCTCGATCCGTGCGAGCTTCGTACAGTCGTACCATATATAATACGGCTGGCGTAACTTGGCAAATGTGAACATAGGCTCTGCGAACTTTAGAGCATGTACACTCGTGTGATGAGTGGGCATACGACTCGTGAACTGTTACGTGAATACAATTGGTCGCCCTTCATCCCTGTATTTTTTCATTGCTTTGTACTAGTTGGTCACTGTATTTTCTTCACGAGTTTACATGCGCTAAAGTTCGCAGAGCCTATGTTCACATTCGCCAAGTTACGCCGGCCGTATTATACATACACGTTAAGCGAACGTTCGCTCCAGCTACATGGTAGGCGGAGTGGGGGGTGTTAGGTTTTATTTTCGTTACGGAATTTCTTGATCCGGTCGCCGCGCTCAAAGCCCGCGATAAAAGCTATGCAATAACTTAAAAAATCCAGGGGGATAATTTGGATTAGGAGATTATAGAAATGCAATTGTTAGAATTTTTGTTTGTCGGTCTGGATGTTCTACCTAATCTGTGAAACGGCCGGAACGATTTTGACAGGTCTTACATCGGTAGATGGCTGATGTCATAAGGAGTAACTTGGCTACTTTTTTTAGGGTTTCGCGAAGAAAAATTCCATGCGGTCGAAGTTGCTAGGTGGTAGGGCATTTGCCCGAATGGATGGCTACCACCCCTGCTCTAAAGTATGTCGCCATAACAACCTTGACTTGTGTTTCGGCATTAGTGTTACCAGGTTCCAATCTTCCTGAAGAGAGCAGCAGCGCATTTGTAGCACCTTTGGTGTTGCAAATGTCCATAGGCGATGGTAGCCGCTTTCCATCAAGTAGGTCGTCTGCCTGTCTGCTGACCTGCAATAAAAAAAAAGTCGCAGACATAGTTAGTTATAAAATAATATATCGGTATATGTCACTGAGCTCCTCATAAGCTCCTGGAGCGATTTTGATGAATATTTTTCTGTGTGTCCATATGGGTCCCAGGATGGTTTAAATTCGCAATTGGAAGCTAGACGGCACTGGAGCCAGGTTTTAGATTGTCTTTTTTTTCAGAGTAGTGCAACATCTACCAGGCTCGCCAACATCACAATAAATTTAAAAATATTACTATTAAAAAAATGATAGTTTTTAAAAAACTAAAATATACGCTTTTATGGAAAATCCAACTAAAAAATAGAAAATAATAAATTTTAATTAAAAATAGTGTAAGAAAAAATGATTTTATTGTAAAAAAAGCGTGGGGTGCATGGTCTCAATAGTTATAAATAAATATTTTATGAACAGATATGAGTAGAAGGGTTATTTTGATAATGTCCTAAAATTCACCCCACGCTTTTATAGAAAAAGCATATATTTTAGTTTTTTTTTTAACTATTATTTATTTTTCATTTTTAAGTGATTTAATTACCTTCTCCGTGGAAACTTTGAAAAAAGAAATGTTATGTAAAAATAAACTTTTTTTAGAAGGTTATTAAATACAAGCTTTTGAGATCCTGCATATCATGTAGCACGACGGGTCTATCTTGTTTTGTACAGGAGTTCCTATGGCCACCTTCCGACTCCATGATCAGATCAGCTCCATGGTACCATTTTATTGCATTGTAGCGCGATATATACACATCGTGAAAAATTTCAGCTCAATCGGAAACCGGGAAGTCGATCAGATACCGTTACATACTAACATACGTATGAAGCTAATAAAAGCGTATTAATAAAAAGAGCAGGCGTTCAAGTATCACGTCATCACCATTACTGTAGAACATCTAGATAGAAACAATTCAAATAATTGTTTAAACTATATTGACTGTTCGTAATACCGAAGTAAGAAAGAGAGTTGGTCTAAAAGAGAGTGTCGGGGTGAAGGTAAGGAAAGGAATGCTCCGGTGGTTCGGGCATGTGGAAAGAATGTATGATGAAATAATGACTAAACAGATATACAATACAAAAGGGGATGGATGCAGAAGTCGCGGAAGGCCACGACACACCTTTCAAGATCAAATTGATCATGTGTTAGCAGAAGGTGATGTCAGGAGCCTTAAGAACAGATGAGCGTGCATGACAAGAGCTATGAATGTCAAAGAAGCAAGTGAGGTGTGTAAGAATGGGCCTGTGTGGCGCTCTGTTGTTCGTGCCTACCCCGCAAGGGACCTGGCGTGAAGTTATGTATGTATGTATGTATGTATATTGACTGTATTGTACGCTATTTAATCCGTTATAGAAGTGACGTCATAACTTGCAACACCCATGAAAGATCTAGATGGCTTCTGCGTTTTATATGCTGGTAGAAAGTATATCAGTCATTTTTAGAGTAGTAAAGACTAATATTATATATAATCTTTCCTGATTTGGATTTTTGTAATGTTTGTAACGAAAAAACTCCAATACTACTGGACCGATTTTAAAAATACTTTCACTATTTGAATTCTACATTAATCGAGTGTAATATGGGCTATATTTATTACTAGAAAAAATTAGGGATCACTACTAAAATTTCAATGCTGTAAAGGATTGTATAAGTATGCTATAAATGTTAGTATACTATAAAAAAACAAGATTTAAAACTGGTACTTAATGGTTACTGTTACCTTAATATAATTCTTAACTGTTTTGGAGTGACTTTTTGATATTAAAAGCAGTTCAAAATAAATAAAAAAACAAAAAGCCAACGTCACGCGGTGTTCCCAGGCGGTCACCCATCCAAGTACTGACCGCGCCCGACGTTGCTTAACTTCGGTGATCGGACGAGAAACGGTGTATTCAACGTAGTATGGACGTTGGCGATCATAGAGCTGAAATTAGTGTACTATTTTATAACAAATAGTCATAAGGGCAATGACTTTTTATTGTATGAGTTTAGCAGACAGGCGGACGGCCCACCTGATGGAAAGCGGTGCTAACGATATGCTACTGCTCTATAACGAGTGGTTGGTACCTGACCACTAATGCCGGAACACAACTCAGTTTTTATGGTGACATACTCTAGACCATGAGTAGCCACGCAGATATGTATGGGGTCTAGATTGGAGAAGTTAGAGAAGAAAAAAAATCCGATTGGTATGAAATTTTGGTTATTTTAATTATCTTACATCTTATACTAATATATAAAGCTGAAAAGTTTGTTTGTTTTGTTTGCTTGAACGCGGTAATCTCAGGAGATACTGGTCTGATTTTAAAAATTCTTGCAGTATTAGATAGCCCATTTATCGAGGAAGGCAGTAGGCTTAATATCATCACGCTAAGCTTAATAGGAGTGGAGCATCTGTTCATGTCAATCGGTTATGTTTCAAAATCGGGCGTTTTTTAACTTACTTTTTTTAAACTATTCCACGCGGATGAAGTCACGGGCAGAAGCTTATACGTGTTTTTCTGTAATATATACATTCTGTCAAAAAGGTACCGGAAATAGATGAGTTTTTTCTGGTTCCAAATTCAATTTCTTGTTTTTTTTTAGATTGGTATAACTGTTTTTCATTTTGGCGCAGAGTTTAAATTGCATCAGTCATTATTAAATACGTGTGTATTTCAAATTTCATAATGGACAAAAAGCCCAACAAAGAGTTTTTCTTAAATTTTGCATCGCTAATGGAATTTCGTGTTCGGAGACACTGAAAATATTACAGAATGCTTACTGTAGACCCAAGAAATGCTGACTTGTCATCATAAAGAATTTCAAAACTCAATCTGAAAGCAATGTATAGATAACTCGTTTGTTCTAGCCATGCCACCTCTATTACGTCCTGGTGGAAAGGATAGACCCAAGTTATACTGGCGTGACATCATGAAGATTAACATGCATGCTAGCAGTCTTATAATAAAGGTCGAGAAAGATCGCGCGAAGTCGAGAAAAAAAAAAAAAAAGACCTAAGGCTCCCAAAGCACACGCTCGAATCGCAACTGGGATTAAACGCAACAATGATGTTGGGTCAATGACTGTCTGTTTATACTATATTTTAATTACCAGTTTTACTATTGTCTCTATTAATAAGATGCTCAATTTATGACTTTTTAATGTATTATTTATGTTTGGTATGAAAATATTTTTTTTACCGTTTCCGCATATCTATACTAATATTATAACATAGATACATATTAAAAAGAGAAAAGATTTGTATTTTTGTATGTTTGTAACGAATAAATTCAAAAACTAATGGACAGATTTCAAAAATTCTTCCACCATTCGTATCCTACATTATCCCTGATTTATATAGGCTACTAGCTGTCCCGGCAGACGTCGTCCTGCCCGGTAAAAAATAGGGGTTGATCGTAGAGGGTTGAAAATCTAGGGTTGTATGTATTTTTGTATGTTGTATCATAACAAAATAGAAATTAAAAATTTTGTCTAAAAAAAAAATTAAAAATTTAGGGGTGGACTACCCCTAACATTTAGGGTGATGAAAAATAGATGTTGGCCGATTCTCATAGATACCGGATAAGCACAAAAAATTTCATCAAAATCGGTCCAGTCGTTTCGGAGGAGTATGGTAACGAAAACTGTGACACGAGAATTTTATATATTAGATATAAAAATTAGGGATCCCTACTAAAAGTTTAATAATGTAACCCATCAATCTAAACCAAATACTTGGCGCTGGAATCGGGTTCTACGATTTGAATAAAATTATATGTGTGTTTGATTGGGTCCTGGGATGGTTAAGATTCACAACTGGACCCGGTAGGTGGCGCTGGAATTTTTATTTTTCCAGGGCAGGTCAATGTCTGGCGAGACCTCTAGTTTCACAGATAATGAATTGACTGAATGAATGAAATCAATTTGAAATTTAAACATTTTAGTCAGTCAGTGAGTCTTTGTACAGAAACTACTGGGCCTATATGGGTGAAAGATGACGGGGCTTTTAGCCTAAAGAAATGAATTGAGATGTGGCTTAAAAAAGCGTTACAATGTTCAATTACAAAATGGAAAACATCACCTGTAAATTCTACTAGAAAGACGAGAAATATTAAAAAAAGCTCACAAAATGAAATAATTTGTCGATTACCATAATCAATTCATGCTAATGAGTATTGAAAATTAGTTATATGAAAACACTTCACAACACGATTATCTAATTAATTCAAAATAACTAATCCCACTACAGTTATAAGAAATATTATGAAGTATATTAAAAAAAACTTAAAGTCACTTTTATCTTTTTACAATCTGGACCTAATAATGTATGGAAAGTATTAGTGTCCTGTGATAGGAAAGTTAAAGTACATATAGTGCTACAAAGTAGCGTTATAAAACCGCAAAACAACTGGTTATTCGTCGGCTTTTAAAAAATCAAGACTATCAATATCGTTAATATTATGCCTGGTACTAATTTTTTAAAACTTTTGACCCACCAAATAATCGACGATTTTAGTAATAAGTAAATTTAGTTGAAAAATAATTATGTACTTAATACGTGTAAATCAACTGTTAGAACTGTCTACCCCTCTACATGCCTTGCATATGAATGAAACTTGGTTTAAAATCAATTTACGTATGTGTTTTATGCATTAAAAGTTGATTGAGATATGTTTACACAGCGTGGTGCAGGCGCGTGTCGATTGCTGCAATGATGTTAAACTAATGGAAGGGGCTTGAGCATAGTTATAGTATTACATACCATACCAGCTTGTCAATACAAGGCTTCAAAGCCTAGAGCATCGACGCCGGGTTGCTAGTCTATCGGTTTTTTATAGGATTAATTTCGGAGAGTGTGCGGCTGAACTAATCGACCTGATTCCCCCTACACCACTCCATCTTCGGACTACAAGGCGCTCTGGTCCACGCCATCGTTTCACGGTGGAAACGCTGCCAGTGGTACTAAACGTTTCACCTCCGCGTTCCTTCTATGTACGGCAAAATTGTACAATGCATTACCAGAGTCCGTGTTTCCCGAAAAGTACAATCCTGGTATCTTCAAGTCTCGTGTGAATAGGTACTATCTACGTAAGCGTGCTCCATCTTCGACCGCATCATCGTCTGGCATTAGACGTGATCGTGGTCAAACGCAACCCTATTTAATGTTTTAAAAAATATACTAGCATATCCTGACGAAACTTTATCCGCGTTGCCTTAACAACAACGTACTTGTTAGTAAGTTGTAAAATAATAGAAGATTACAGTCTGAACAACTTCACATTATTTGCTATAATCTGGATATTTCAGATCTCCGTTGTATAATACATAATGCAAGAGAAACTCTCTTGGTTATATTACATCAAGCAGGCAGAGAGGCAGACTGCCCACATGATTTAAAGAGATTACCGTCCCCTGTGGACATTTGTAACACCAGAGACGTTGACGGTCTCATAAAATTTATCTAGTCTAATTTTTAGTGATATTATAATTAGATGCATTTTATCGTCTCCGTGGTCATCAGAATATAATAAAATACTTTTTTTACCCTATTTGTATTAGTGGAGTTTTCTGTAAATTATACAGCTTTCAAAATCAATAAAAACGTTATTTTAAAATATTACATATTTCGATGGTCGTTCATCGTTGACAGATTTTACACGGTCAACACTCTTTTTGTGCGAAGAAACGAACAGTGAACGACACTTAGAAGAACGCAACGTCATTCAGTCGCAAATAATAAGATAGCCAAATTTTAAATCTGTCTGAGTATGGGACAGATTTTAATATAGGTATGTCGATTTAGCTATCTATTTTATATTTTATCTTACATATTTAAGAATAGAAATGTTAACGGTTTTTATTTAATGTTAATCAGAAGATTTATATTAAACATTATAAGCGATAATTGTATAATAATATGAACATAACTTACCTACTTAGATATTTACACAAAATACTAGAATAATTGGAGTATTTTTCTTCAATGGAGGTAGTTTCTCATAATATCGATAGTATTTCTTACCTGAAACAATTAAAATAAGAGATTTAATATTTCACATTCGAGTTAGTCATCTCATGGTTATTAAAAAATCGGCAATATTATAAAATTGTAAAAGTGTAAAAAAAAGAGCTATGAATGTCAAAGAAGCAAGTGAGGTGTGTAAGAATAATCCTGAATGGCGCTCTGTTGTACCCCGCAAGGGACCTGGCGTGAAGTTATGTATGTATGTATCTAAAAGTGTAGTCTTTGGTTTCTTACATTTTTATATTTGTCTGTTTGTTCGGAATTCACTTAAAACTTATTGGATTGATTTCAATGCGGTTTTCGCTGATCGATAGTAAATTCCTAAACTTAAAATCTGCAGTACGTCGTATCCCGAGAATCCTACGGGGGTTTTCTTTGACATTTGCAACACCAAAGGTGCTACAAATGCGCTGCTGCCCTCTTAAAGGAGACTGGAACCTGGTCCACTAATGCCGGAACACAACTCAAGGTTGTTATGGCGACATACTCTAGACCAGGGGTGGTAGCCATCCAGTCGGGCAAATGCCCTACCACCTGGCTGTGGGTTGTTTTGTCGCCTCTTACGACAGGCCGCCCGGCCGCAGGAAATTGTATTCTTTCTCCGTTCCTGCACGGAGATTTAGCAAGATAGCTGTAAATTACCTGTCAAACGTAAGCAAAGTCGCGGGCAAAGGCTAGTATACATTTTTTTCAATTGCGATTGAGTTAGTTTTAATTGAGGTTAAACCATCAAATATTATTTAAATTTTGTAATGTCTCCTTAGACACTGCGTTACCTGAAAGAGATCGCTCTAAGCGATAAGGTCGCCCATTGTTCTAATGGAAATGTATTTATATTAAAGGCCTTACTTATAATAATCTCGTTAAGAAAGGATTAGCAATTTCTTAAATAAGAGACTCTTAAACCTCTAATCAAAGGCTGTTTGAAATAAAACTTGCCATCTTGCCTCTTAGCAGTCATTTAAACTACCTCTCGATGTTGGTTATTTTTGACAGTCATTTATGAGTTACTTTACCACCACCCCTTATCCTTTAGAGCAGTTTATGGGTAAGATTTTCGTTAAAAGTTGCTGAGCAGTTTCTTAAAATTTTAACTAACGACTAGGTTTAAGTTATGGTGACCAATAAAGAGTTTCATTCATTCATACAATAGCATGTAGTTGACTTGTAAAAATACAACCAAACCGAATTCCTCAAAGACCACATCTAGTAAACCTCATATCGTTGCATAGAAAGCCCGCTGTTGTTGAGTAGAACGCGTGGGAAAACTAGTTACGACACGCGGCGCGGCCTTGTTATTTCACACGTATAAGAATCAAAAGCTTTTTCAAAAACACTTGAACTTATATGGGGGTCTGTTACGACACATACGGCAGGTATTTCTATAAAAGCACTATATCAAGATCACGCTTAGTGCAACAATGTCAAAATAACTGATTTACAATTCATTTTAGAAGCTATTTAGATTAAATATTTCTTTATACGCGAAACAAAAACTTTGTACCCCTTTTTATGAAAATTGCGCTGACGGAGGAGTATGAAATTTCACATATTTATCTTCTATATAAAAATGAATGTGTGTACAGAATCGTAAACTATACATGGGATCATGTGACGATCTTTGGCAAAGTTGTTGTGCATGAGTCAGAGAAGGTTTCTGGGTTGTTTCACAATTGGACCCGGTAGGTGGCGCTGCAATCGGTTCTAGATTTTTATTTTTTTTAAGCCAAAACAACACCTACGAGGCTCGCTAGCAAAACACAGTCAAAATATTGCAATTATTTTAAAATATAATTACCTCATGAGACTAGTCTCAAAACATGACACAAAACTAATTACCAACTAAGCAAACACAGGTGTTAATAGTAATGAAAAAAAAGAAGAGAATTTTACCTGTCAATTTCTTAGAATTGAACAAAGGAAATTTTACTGTCAGAAAAAAAGTAAAAACATCTCCCAACAACAATGGTTGACGTAATCCAAACATATCATCTCAATGGACATTTGTAACAGGCATTTTGTATGCTTCTGAGATACGGGAAATACCCATGTATCGACTCTGAAAATCGCTATATTTTGAATTTTGAATTTAACATTTTCAAGTCAATGCATTTTACAAACTTGTTGTAGTTTTTGAAGTGATAACTTCTTATAGGAGGCTACACCGCTTCGTTACGTAACGCGTTACGGCGCCAGTCGTTCTAGCTTCCCTTTCTCTCGCGCATACGGCAGCGGTAGGAGGAGGAACCTTCCTCCTCTCTCACTCTAACTCACAACGCTAGCCGTATTTCGGTAATTAGATTAAATAATTATACTAATAATGTGCATATAAATAATTCTAATATACATATTCAAGAATTGTAAGGCAGAATAAAATATATTTTAATTTTAATCAATAAAACATTTTATCAAAAAATATTTTTTCCTTACGTTAACATATTAATAAACATAAAATTGAAGTAATAACCTAAACTTTTCTCAAGTTAAACAATTTCAGTATAAAATAGTTCAGCTTAGATTAGATAAGTTATCACTTCTTTTGGACGTCCCGAGACTCACACGTTTTTTAATTATTTTTTTCAAAAATAATGATCAATATAGGAACTGAAAAACAACACATTTTGTCTGATTTTAATAATTTTTTCTTTTAAAAAAGATATATAAAACGCGTTGTATGTGCCTATAATATTGGAGAGTCCTCTCAATTCCCCTGGGATCCCCTCGTCGGATCCTGACTTGGTGACAGTGGGACCACCTCAGGAAGAGTACTCTTTCGAATAACAATAAAATGAAAATCGATTCACAATTGATAGAGAAACCAACAAACATACAGCCGAATTGAGAAACTCCACCTTTTAAAGTCGGTTAAAAATAAAATGAAATAAAAAACATTTAAATACAAACATGTCAGAATTTCGTAATGATGTGATAATTATGTTATGTTTCTATTTGGGACCACAAAATAAACAATTACAGAAGCCCAACGGTTTTCAAAATCGACCAGAGTGCTAGAGTAAGTAGTAAATACTATGGAGCGTAGAAGAAAACACGACCACTTCGCTATATTCGTCTACTCCATAAAAACGCCATCAATTACCGGAATAAAAAAGTATCGTAATTATTTTAAGCGCTGTCATTTATTCGATTTTTATTATTCGGACGTTCCGGCCACATTTCAGTAGCCGTGACACGAAAGACAAAGATGTCAAGTGTCAATAACTATTCTTAAAGTTTCATTTAGCCTGCCGCCAACTTGTTCATTTCAATTAGTTTTAATTTTGTTTATGGTTATTATTTACTCTATGGGAGCCTAATCTAATTTACCACCGCTTCGCAACATGTGGCTTCAAGAGAAGAAGCTGCGCAACACAATCTTCGGCAAACATGCCTAGCTCTTATAGTTTTATATAAGCAATAATGGTCAAATCAAACCTTATACCAAATATAAACTTATTTCTAGACCTATTAAATTATATCTAATAGTTATTGTAATAAAACATTTTGAATTAAAGTAGTTAAAAATAAAGTTACAATTATTTGGCGGCGGTTGCTGCACCAGACTTTAGGTCTGTATCGCGGTGTTACCGCTGCGGACAAGCCGGGCACCTGGTGACTGACCCGTGCTCAGCGAAGCCACACTGTCCTGTGTGCGCTGCCGCGGGCAGGCCAGCCGGTCACCAGCTGGGCTCAAGGCCCTGCGGGGCCAAGCCCACCAGGAAGAAACGTCAGGCCAGCCGGATGGCGCCAGACAGAGTCGTGGCCGCGGCGGCAACAATACCAGCTGCCGCGGGGAGCGACAAGGAGGATGGCGCCCGTGGCTAAACAGCAGCCACGGGCGGGCGGCAGCGGGCGTCGAGGTCTGGGGGATCCATATAGACCTCCGCCCGCACCAATGCCGCGAGAGGGCGCGAGAGGCAGCCGCGCGACCCTCTCAGGGCCGGGGAAACGTCGTTCCCCGGCCAGGAG
Organism: Dendrolimus punctatus; assembly: GCA_012273795.1. NCBI lineage: Eukaryota > Metazoa > Arthropoda > Insecta > Lepidoptera > Lasiocampidae > Dendrolimus > Dendrolimus punctatus. The sequence continues at coordinate 11,794,234 of CM022551.1, read as the reverse complement.
AGGCCGGCTCTTCCGCCGTTCCCCATGTAAAAAAAAAGGTCTGTATTGCGGCAACCAACACAATTTTGTTAGTGGGATTGTTCATTATTTTACCCATAACTGTGTAAAATGAGTGCGTGCATGTGTGTGTGTCTCTAGTGTTGTAATCGGTTTGGTAATATGTATTCTGTGTCGTTTTTAGCCATTTAATTATATGGTGATTAAACTTTGATGCTGACATGTCTTTAGCGGAGGGGGTGTTTTGGTATACTTTATTATAAATGTATTTTAGATAAGGGTATGTTATATATTCGACGAGAGGTATTGCAAGTTTGGGGCATTTAGATTTTCTTTATTGTGGCGATCTTGCAAATATAGAGTTGTCACTGTTAAAACGTCACTTTCTATGTATAGTGTATTGTTGGGACGTAACTGTTTATCAGTTTTAGGTTTTTTAATGACAAAAAAAGAGAACGTTCACCACGTCTACGTAATACTTCGATGTGCGTAATCTGTCAAGCAGCCAATTATTTTTAAGATAACACCATTTAGACTGTAAATTTGTCACCAAAAATGGTGTCAAGCTTGTGTTATACAACATAGTTAATTAATTATCAAACTCTAATCCGAGACAGTATCGATTGGAATAATCTCTAGCGCTTAATAGACCTGCGAGTAAGTTATTTTTTATTTACTAGCTTTTACTCGTGGTTTCGCTAGCTTTAATGTTATCCCAAGGTGAACTATTCATTTTTCCGCAAATAAAAGTAGCATACGTGTTATTTCCAAACTAAAATCTTTTGGCAACCTTTGTGGCAAATTGCATCCAGATCTGTTCAGCTGTTTTGACGTGATGATTAAGATGTTTTACATAATATATATTAAAAATAAGATATTATAATTAAAAATAGGTTTAGAAATAAGTTATTTTATACTTTTTAGTTTTTAAAGTCGGTTTTTTTAACAGAAGTCTTTTTTTTAAATTTTGATTGAATTCTTATAAAAATTATGTTTTAAACAATAAACCTTCGAAAAGCGAGTAAAGAAAGTTCTCCTGTTTCATCTTATCATAAGGGTTTGGAATTTCATTCCAAATCTAATCAAGATAAGCGTATAATCGAATAACGTTTGCACCAGTTTCGACACTGTCCGATCTAAACCTTCTTTTTAAATATTTTATGGTACCGCGGCGCCTCGTAATTAGGTACTCATAAACCTCTATGGCGGCTGTATACAACGATAATTTTGAACTATCTTTTTATGTCCTAATCAACAGTTAATTACCCAATTAAAATATTCAAAGGTAACCTATCTATGTTTGTTTATAAATAATTTGAAAAGGATAAAATAATAATATTTTTTTTAAATTTTCTTGCGGCCTGTCGTAAGAGGCGAAAAAACAACCTACAGCCAGGTGATAGATAGATAACACTTTATTGTACACATTAACAGAAAACACAGAAGAACTTATAGCCTAAAAATATTCTAAATGTGCACAATGGGCGGTTTTTGCTAAGAAAGCGATCTCTTCCAGACAACCTGTGGCAGGAATAAAACATAATATATTGGTCAATAGTGGTATACATAAATATTAGAGGATGTGTAGTTACTTTATATTTTATACTTAATCTAATATATAACATTCTCTTGTCGCAGTTTTTGTAGTTAAACTTTTCGAAACGGCTTAACCGATTCTCATGAAATTTTGTGTGCATATTGGGTAGGTCTCAGAATCGGACACCATCTATTTTACATCCCCCTTAATGTTAAGGGTTGTCCACCCCTATTTTTTTTTAATTTTTAGATATATATATTTTATTTTTTTATGATACAGTATTAAAGAATACATACAAACCTAAATTTTCAACCTTCTACGATTAACCCCTATTTTTGCGGGCAGGGACAGCTAGTAGACATATATAAATACATCTATTGTTATTACATACATAAATATTATACATACATATATGTATATAGTTGCAGGTAGTGCTTTTTTGTTATATTCTTAAATATTGTTAGTGATTTAGCTTGTCTAACAGAAACAGGTAACTCAGTCCGGAGTCGAATAGCCTGGACAGTAAACGAATTATTGAAAAAAGATGAATACGCGTGGTACGTTATTTACCCATCTGGATGGCTACCTGAAGGTATTATCTATTCCAATAGTTTCTGTTTAAATAGCTAACCATACAGACACGGCGTCTTAAGAATTTTATAATATAATACATATGTACTACGTAGCGGTTATATAAAACTTTAAATTTAAATTAAATAAGCATAATTATTAAGAAATATTGATTAGTTTCAATACTTAGCCACATTTCTTATGTTAATCCACTGTGGCTTCTAGCCTCAAAGACAATAATTTAAATCTATATGTAAACTAGCTGACCCGGCAGCCTTCGTCCTGTCCAAGTTTCCATTCATTTATTACCGTTTTTGGAATTAGTGAAAATCTATTGGAAATTTGCCACTAAAATAAAAACAAAAACGACGCGTATTATAAGTGATTAAATTCAAAAAGAAAGATAAGAAACACTTTATTCTTACATAAATTACATACATATACATATAGCACATACAGATATAGGAATAAATAACACCAGTCCACAAAAAAAGAATGTAATAAAAAAATATAATCAAAATGGCCATTTTTGCTAATAATAAATATTTACAAAATTAACTTTACTAGAATGTTTTTATTGCATGAGTACAGCAAACAGACAGACGGCCCACTTGATGGAAAGCGGTTATTATCGCCTATGAACATTTGCAACACCAAAATTGCTACAAATGCGTTGCTGCTCTCTTAAGGGAGACTGATCAAGTTTGTTATGGGGGTATACTCTAGACCAGGGGTGGTATCCATCCAGTCGGGAAAATACCCTACCACCCGGCTAAGGGTTGTTTTGTCGCCTCTGTATTTAGTTTTTTAAGATTAGCGTATCTCTTTGATACGTAGGCCTCTTCCAGATCTATCCATGTATCCCTCTCTCCCTCGCTAGTCTTATTTTTTTTTTATAACGCCTTTTTGAAGTTGGTTAAAAAGATTCATTTTTTGCTTTTGAGTTACTCGTGAAGTCAGTTTCTTTATAGCTAGATTTTTTTCTTCGCGTCATGCTTTCAGTCTCCACCGATAATTTCAATTGTGACAAAGTCTTTATTAACACAAGCGAAACTGCAAAAGCTAGGAATAATAACGATTTAGAGTGCGACTGCAATGACTTCACCAAACGTACTAAATCGCGAGCTTAGCATGATATCGCCGTCCGGCAGACATCCAGGCATCTATTTTGAGGCCTAAATCATTTGGCTGAGCGATGCGGATTGCAATCCGCTGACACAAATGACACGGTTTGACACAATAGGGATGGGGATACGTGCTACAATATATTCTGACATTACTAACTTACAGAAAAGGCGTTGAAATAATCTCTATTATCTTTCACCGTATCTCAATTATTTGGGGTTTTCCTTCCACACTCCTCTACTTTGACAAACATCTTCTGTCACACCACGTATCATCATATCATCCTTCACACAATCCATGTATCTTTTTTTTATCTGCCTATATATTTACATACATACATACATAACTTCACGCCAGGTCCCTTGCGGGGTAGGCACGAACAACAGAGCGCCATTTAGGCTTATTTTTACACACCTCACTTGCTTCTTTGACATTCATAGTTCTTGTCATGCACGCTCGTCTGTTCTTAAGGCTCCTGACATCACCTTCTGCTAGTACACGATCGATTTGATCATGGAAGGTGTGTCGTGGCCTTCCGCGACTTCTGCATCCATCCACTTTTGCATTGTATATCTGTTTAGTCATTCTTTCATCATACATTCTTTCCACATGCCCGAACCACCGGAGCATTCCTTTCCTTACCTTCACCCCGCCACTCTCTTTCAGACCAACTCTCTTTCTTACTTCGGTATTACGAACGCGGTCCGCGAGCGTCACTCCGCAGATTTTGCGGAGTGCTCGCATCTCGACCGCGTTTACTCTACTTTCGTGCTCTCTATTCCATACCCAACTCTCGCTTCTATACGTGAGCGTAGGTATATATTTGCACCCATCTATCTTGTAGTCTAACATTCGTTTTGTCACGTGACTTTTATCCCTCCTGATTATATGCCCCTACCAACTTAAGCTTCTTCCTCTCAATTTTTCTGTGACGGGTATAACTTTCAAAGATCCTTTATTCTTATATATATATATATATATATATATATATATAGAATAGAATAGAATATACTTTATTGCATAATATTCAGATACAATTTAAGAATTTTAACTACAGAAGACAATAGGCGGTCTTATCACTAAAAGCAATTTCTTCCAGACAACCTTAGGATGGATTAGAGAAAATTGTGTGACATGTGGGTTTTGCAATATAAATAGAATGAAAAAGTATATATATAAGATTTTGAGATGGTAAGTTTAAATAGACATGGAAATAAGACAAAAATATACATAATTTTATAGACATAAATAAATAATAAACATAGAAATAATGTATAGAGCTATGTAAGTAAATATGGGGAGGAATGAAGATGTTATTATAGACTAGACTATTAGAGCCCGAGGTAATGTTCCTTCACGAGTCCGTTGAACGCCTGAAGAGACTGAGCATGCCTGATTTTCAAAGGTAGCGCATTCCATAGGCTCACTGCATTAACTGTAAAAGATTTATTGTAAAATCGCGAGTGATTTACGGGATTTTTATTTAAGAATATATATATATATATATATATATATATATATATATATATATATATATATATATATATATATATATATTCTTTTCTCACCTTAACCATTCTGTAACACCACAGATCCATCTCAACATTCTCATCTCAGCTGAGTGGAGTTTGTGGTTTATCACTTTAGTGGCCCAAAAATCGTATCATATTAATTACAGTAAATAGTATCTTATCATATTAATCTTAACATTCTCTGACTCATTCACTCTCGTTCAATCACACATACTTATTCTTACATCACCTATGCAAGTTTAACAGACAATATATCATACCTAAGTACTTGATAGGCTCACTCTAACACAATCTAATATATAAAATTCTCGTGTCACAGTTTTCGTTGCCATACTCCTCCGAAACGGCTTGACCGCTTTTGATGAAATTTTTTGTGCTTATCCGGTATCTATGAGAATCGGCCAACATCTATTTTTCATCCCCCTAAATGTTAGGGGTAGTCCACCCCTAAATTTTATTTTTTATTTTTTAGACAAAATTTTTAATTTCTATTTTTTTATGATACAATATACAAAAACACATACAACCCTAAATTTTCAACTCTCTACGATCAACCCCTATTTTTTTACCGGGCAGGACGACATCTGGCGGGACAGCTAGTCTAATATATAAAATTCTCGTGTCACAGTTTTCGTTGCCATACTCCTCCGAAACGGCTTGACCGATTCTCATGAAATTTGTTGTGCTTATCCGGTATCTATGAGAATCGGCCAACATCTATTTTTCATCCCCCTAAATGTTAGGGGTAGTCCACCCCTAATTTTTTTTTTTTACCGGGCAGGACGTCGTCTGTCGGGAAAGCTAGTTACTTATAATAATTATACCATACTTAGTGGATCGAAAGAAGATGTAATAACAAGTGTTGAAAGGAACGTTTGGTGGTTCAGGTGGTTTGGTCAGGTAAAGAGGATGGACGAAAATAGAATCACAAAACAAATGTATGACAGTATTGTGAATGGTAGAGTTGGTGCCGGTAGACACGCCATGATCAGATAACAGAAGTGTTAAAGAAGGTTACAGAAGGTAAAAAGCATATCAAATAAACGTGCATGTATGAAGAGGTTAATGAAAGTAGATGAAGCGAAAGTTGTTTATCAGGATCGTCGCAAGTGGAGATCTATAGTCTCTGCCTACCCCCATAGGAAAAAGGCGTGATAATATGTATGTTTTTAACACAATCAAAACTAAATTCTAACGGTTTTAAGTGCGATATTTCTTAAGCGAAGTTTCCAAAAAAGCAGATAGCTCATCTCATAGAAAATGAAAATTATGAACAGTCGAAAAGTGTCTGTAAAAGCTCGCCTAGCTTTCCATCAAAGGGTATTAGTACCAACGCTAATGTGCGGCAGTGAAAGTTGGGTTTAGCAGTAGAAGCATGTAAGTAGAATAAATGCAGTTGAAATGAAAGCTTTGAGAAGTATATATAAAGTGAATGTAAGTAATATAATAAAACTACGTTTTAACGGTTTTAAGCGCAGTAATTTATTTTATTTGGGTTTATCCGACGTTTCGGCCGCTTTTCAGTTGCCGTGGTCACGGAAGACAAAGATGACATTTGTCAAACGTGTATTGTCAAAGTTTTTATTCAGCCTACCGCCAACTTGTTCATTTTAATTATCTAGTTTTAATTTTGTTTATGGATATTATTTACTCTATGGGAGCCTAATCTAATTTACCACCGCTTCACAACATGTTGTGGCTTGAAGAGAAGAAGCGGCGCAAGAAATTCTAACGTCGAAAACTTAACGTCGGATAAACCAAAATCAAATAAATTACCGCGCTTAAAACCGTTAAAACGTAGTTTTATTATGTGTACAAGTTGCGAAAACTTAAGAAAATATTATGTAAGTAATATGTTAAGAAACAATATGCTAAGGGAACGTTGTGGATTCAAGTAGTGACAAGAGTTGAAAAAGGAATGTTAAGGTGGTTTGGGCATGTAGAAAGCAGGAATGAAAGCAGATCACAAGAAAGTATATGTCAGCAATATGATTGGTAGAGTCAGTGCCGGTAGACCGTGACATACTCACTATGATCAAATTGAAGATATTTTGAGGAAAAGTCAGATAGAAAGTACTTTAATAAGCGAGTAGAATAAAGAGATTAATGAAAGTTGATGAAGCAAAAAGTGTTTGTCAGGATCGTAGTAGGTGTAGATCCATCGTCTCTGCCTACTCCAATGGGAAACAGGCGTCACAATCTCTACCAAACAGTCCTTTATTATAAAACACGACCATTGTTTTTCAAGTTTGTAAAAGTGATTAGAGCCCAAAATGCATCGTGTGCACTTTAAACATCGAGCTACAACACGTTCCATAGTTACAGAGAGTTATTTAATTCTAAACTCACGCCATCTGGCACGGATGCACTATTTCTAAACTGTTGTTCTATTTCGGGACAGTTTGACTTAAGACCAGATAAAAAAAGTCATGATTCAACATTGTGTAACCTAGATAGAGGACCCTGTTACCATTCCCACGAGTTATAAATGCTACTTTTTTTTATAAACTAATCTACGGACTCTAGTTTCGTACCCTTTTTACAACTTAATTATTGTTAGAGTTTTTTGAATTTATACACGCTTATTGTTTATGTGTGACATTAATTTTATGATTTTTGTGTTGTGTTGTGTACCTTAAGAATAACTTATATAATTATTTTTTTCTAATTTTAATACTTAACTTATACTAATGTAGAGGGTATCTGTTAAATGCTGGTGTTGTGAGAAAGTACATGTGCAGTGTGTGCCTTATGTCTATACATATATATATTACCTTAACTATAAATGCTTCTACAACTTGTTTCGTATCTCCTTGTTTTTTTTTTCCAATTCACGATATGTGCATCTTTTTTTGAAGTGACAACTTCTTATGGGAGTATTAACCGCTTCGTTACGTAACGCGTTACGGCGCCAGTCGGTCTGGCTTCTCTTTCTGTTACACATACTAAACTCTAAACGACGGGATGAACATCAAATGTTTGACAGGTAGGAATAGTTTCTAAGGGAAAGCGAAATTGTTGTTTTTACTATACTCCAAACATTGTTTTCATATTTACTTTCAGTTTAAACCTTCCGTGGACCAAAACAAGGACACACTGGTCCAGCCGAGTATGAAATCAGTACGCTCACACCGGTGTGTACACGCAACATCAAAATTACCTATGACAATCGGACTTGTCTACGGCCAACCGCCTATATTCAAAACTCACGACAGAGCGACGACGCCAAATTTTACGCAAAACAAACATTATTGTAAAATCACAAATTATTAAAATAATCGCATCTATCAAGCAAAAGGTGCTTCATTGAGGACTTCCTATGATTGAGTCATCATCTCCACTTACTTGATATCCATTTTTTGCTTCGTCCACATTCATGAATGTCTTCATAGATATACGTTCATCATACGCGCTTTTGCAATCGGATTATATATGACGTAAGTCATTTATTGGATTGAATTGCTAATACAAATGTATTATACAATAATACAAGTATCTTGCTACGCTTGATTGGCTTAGTTGACAACAGTACGACCCTGGGCACCTGTCAGATATAGCATTATAGATCCATTCACTAAGCCTAGCATAAACTATATATAAGTAGGTAATTCAATGCGAATTTATCCTCGTAACATTTAAGTAAATAGGTGGTGAAATATTCACATTTAAAATATGTAGTAAAAATCGTGCCCCCTCTCTAACTAGTAGAAGACGAGGCAAAAAAAGGCTCTTTATTTGCATCTCGGTATTCATGCTTATCAAAATAAATTACATCATATTCAAGATGGCTTCAATACCTTTATAATAACTTTTTGAATTATTTAATTCGGACATCCCATTCGAAAGATATCACGAGTTTAAAAATGTAAGAATTAGAATACGCAGCCGTGACGCTTTTTCGTGAGCGAAAAATCGTAAGACCCCGTCTATATAGAAGTTTCACTTTAAAAAAAAAACAAAAAGAATGCCATAATGTACTAGAAGTAGATTATTGTACTTATTACTTAAAAAGAAAGTATTACCGATTTTGTTTTAAAGTACTTTTGTATTGTATCGAGTAAAGAAACTCTTTAAAAAAATGAGAAATCTTTTACACTACTAAAACACACGCAAACACACATACACACACACACACACACAAAAACTGATCACTCCTTACTGCTTACATATATTTCATATACTTGATACATACATTTTTAGAACGCCTTGCCATCCCTCCAACAATTTTACAGTATAAGAAACAGCAAATTGGCACAACCGATAGAAATTATGTCATTGATTAACTATTTTAATTAAAAGGGTTATGATTGACAAGAATTTTAGGTAATACTAGCTGTCCCGGCAGACGTCGTCCTGCCCGGTAAAAAATAGGGGTTGATCGTAGAGGGTTGAAAATCTAGGGTTGTATGTATTTTTGTATGTTGTATCATAAAAAATAGAAAATAAAAATTTTGTCTAAAAAATAAATAAAAAAATTTAGGGGTGGACTACCCCTAACATTTAGGGGAATGAAAAATAGATGTTGGCCGATTCTCATAGATACCGGATAAGCACATAAAATTTCATCAAAATCGGTCAAGCCGTTTCGGAGGAGTATGGCAACGAAAACTGTGACACGAGAATTTTATATATTAGACTAGCTGTCCCGGCAGACGTCGTCTTGCCCGGTAAAAAATAGGGGTTGATCGTAGAGGGTTGAAAATTTAGGGTTGTATGTATCTTTTAATGCTGCTTCATAACAAAATAATAATAATAAAAAATATCTAAAAAATAAAAATTTAGGGGTGGACTACCCCTAACATTTAGGGGGATGAAAAATAGATGTTGGCCGATTCTCATAGATACCGGATAAGCACAAAAAATTTCATCAAAATCAGTCAAGCCGTTTCGGAGGAGTATGGCAACGAAAACTGTGACACGAGAATTTTATATATTAGATTTTGTATAAGATATTATATAAAACCTATCGCGTCTGCCAACATGTAAATAAAATATAATGATTACCGTCTATATTCAATTGGGAAATTTTGAATTATAATCAACACAATTACCACGTCATATTAGAGATAAATATCTATTATATAGAATTCTCGTGTCACAATGTTAGTTACCATACTCCTTTGAAACAGCTTGACCGATTCTCATGAAATTTTGTATGCTTAGTGGGTGGGTCTGATAATCGGACAACATCTATTTTTCATCCCCCTAAATGTTAAGAGTAGTCCACCCCTAAATATATTTTTTTTTAATTTTAGATCAATTTTTATTTTTTTATTTTTTTATGATACAGCTTTAATAACATACAACCCTAAATATTCAACTCTCTACGATCAACCCCCATTTTTTATTTGTTAATTATAAACTTTTAATGCTTTTGGCATATTGATTGAAAACTTTTCCGGGCAGGACGACGTCTGCCGGGACAGCTAGTTATTACATAAAATTATGGAGAACTACTGTATACAAAACCGGCGCTAATCACAGAATAAACAAAAATATAACATTATTATTCAATTAAGGAAATGGCCCATTGTATCGTTTAGAAATAAGAGGGTACATAACAAAATTAATTATTAACCTTCAAAAGATAACGTGACAAGAACAACTATGCAAATAAATATATGTAACATTACACAACACAGCTGTAGTGAAAACAAATCTCTATTTTGGCGTATACAGGGTAAACTACTATGATCTTATATCAAAACTCGTATGTAATCAAAACAATCGACCTGTTGTAATGAATTTTCATAACATATCAGATATAATTATTTTCCATATGGCCCTGTTTATGTGCTGTTGAATAATAGCATACGGCTGATATTGCGTATACTAATAAAATAATAATAAACATTCTATGATCACTTCTGTGTATCGTGATCGATTTTTCTATCGCTTAGCGGATGAGAGACGTGCGAGCATTTACGCGAACTTATGGCTAGTCGAACTTTTTAAAGTGAAACTTCTATATAGACGGGTTTAGGATTTATTCCGTCACGAAAAAGCATTACGGACACGTGGACGGGCGGCATATATTTAGAGTAGACGTGTGGGTGTCTTTTTTGATTTCGGATAGAATTCCATTTTTTTATAAAAAAAATATTTAAATAAAAAATACATTCATTGTATGACCTAACCTAACCAAATAATAATTTTCAGTAAACCTGCGAGAATCGAAATAGCAGAAGTGAAATTTCAACGGACAAGTGGAAAAACGAATGGCGACGGATAATTTGAAAAACTCATGATAACGGACAAGTAGCAAAACAGTGTTGTGCGAACAAGTGGAAATTTTTTAACTTGAAGTTAAAGCAGATTTTCAAATACATTTACAATTTGCTCGTAAAACTTCTAGTTAAAATTTCGATTGGAATTTTCACCCGTGTGTCGCCTTAAATCATTTTTTAGTAGAATTAATGACAGACACAATCAGTGTGTGCACTACAAATATTTCAGTGCAATGTTTAGCCGCAAATTTCGTAACTCAAGTGCTTCAACACGGAATAAATTCCGCATCTGCAACGGACTTAAGTTTAAATACCGACAGAGATTTTTTCTGTAAAATCTTTAATACCCTATGGAACTATATATAAGCGTTCGCACCACGTAAGTTTTGTCAGGTGGTGGGGCATTTGCCCGACGGGATGGCTACCACCCGTGGTCTAAAGCTTGTTGCCATAACAACCTTGAGCTGTGTTTCGGCATTAGTGACCAGGTTCCAGTCTCCCTTAAGAGAGCAGCTGCGCATTTGTAGCACCTTTGGTGTTGCAAATGTGCATAGGCTATGATGACCGCTTTCCATCAAGTGGTCCGTCTGCCTGTCTGCTGAACTCCTGCAATAATAATTTAAAAAAAAACGTGTACGGCTCAGGACGCCCGACAGAAGTGATAAATTAAAAAAAATCTTTTAATATTGAAATTGTTTTACTTAAGAAAAGCTTAATATAATAGAATATAATAGAATAGAGTATACTTTATTGCATAACATTCAGATACAATTTAAGAAGTTTAAGTACAGAAGACATTAGGCGGTATTATAAGTAAAAAAGAACATACCGATCAAATTGAGACCCTCCTCCTTTTTGAAGTCGGTTAAAAAGCAATTTCTCCCAGACAACCTTAGGATGGATTGGAGAAAAAATTTATAACATGTGGGTTTTCCAATATAAATAGAATGAAAAAGATTTTGAGATGGTAAGTATAAATAGGCATGTTATTACTGTACTGTATGTAATAACTTAAATTTTATGTATACAGCGCGTGGTTTATAGTAAGAGAGAAGCCGGCCTACTGATGACGTATGCGTGAGATAAAGGGAAGCCAGAGAGACTGGCGCCGTAACGCGTTACGTAACAAAGCGCTTCACCCTCCCATAAGAAGTTATCACTTCAAAAAACGCAATTAAATCCGCATCAGATTTTTTAAATCCATGGTTTTTTAAACCCAACGCAGCAAAAACAACTAAGAAAATAATTCCATTAACCATTTCAGTGAATGAGTCATAAAAATAACATACGCACGTTCAAAACCAAAAATAAACCGAGTCTGAACCGAAAAAATAAAACATAATCTTTCGCTAGACCGGTGGAAATAAACCGGTGACCGACACTGGTGGTTTAACGAGGTATCGTACTCGACGACTAAACTCCTTAGTCGTCATATATATTAATAAATATAGAGAGAGACACAACATTTAATTGCACACCAAAATATACAATAATAAAATCAGACCATATTTACAATATTTTCTAGGCAATACTACAGGCGGCCTTATCGCTCAGAGCGATCTCTTCCAGGCAATCTAAATGACAGAAATTGAAACAGGCGAAATAGATGGTGCAGGAAAAAGGCAATAGACACAAATACTCAAACTAATTTAAAAAATAAAAGTACATATAAATACAAATAATAATTATAATGCTTTTAATTTCAAATCGAAGAATCCTCCCAAAACAAGAGAAGACAGAATTGTATGTGGCCGCAAGCAGAACACATCTATGTTTTTTTTAATTGCAGGAGTTCAGCAGACATGCAGACGGGCCACTTGATGAAAAGCGGTTACCATCGCCTACGGACATTTGCAACATCAGAGGTGCTACAAATGCGCTGCTGCTCTCTTAAGGGAGACTGGAACCTGGCCACTAATGCCGGAACACAACACAAGGTTGTTATGGCGGCATACTCTAGACCAGGGATGTGATTATCTCACAATTTTATAGGACCAAGACTGCGCGAGAATGAAATAAAATACATTATATTTAATAATTTTAACACTATGCTGATACAGAGAATTGAAAATGTTTAGAAATTTTTCGTTAAGTTAAGTAGCCTAAGTTACCACTTATAACATTAGCTATATGCCAGTGAAAGTCTCGTCAAAATCGGTCCTGCTGTTTCGGAGATTAGTCACGACATCCAGACAGATACAGACAAAAATTTGTTTTTTCGATATGTAAGTACCATACATACTTTTAAGCTGTCTACACACCGCAGCCACCGGCCCGCCGGCACGAACCCGACGGGTTAGCTTTAAGGTGCCCTTCCAACCTCGGCTGCAGGCTGCGGATGCAGGTAGCATACGCATGACACGCAGCCACTGCCTGCATTCGCAGCCAGGAGTGATTCCGAGGCTGGCTGCACGTGCCGGGGCAGGCAGCAGGTGGCGACCAGTCGCTTCCAATATTTCAGAATGTCGGACGTGAGGAATAGTCGTGAGAATAGTTTGATGTTATATCTTTTATTAGAAGAGGAAGAGGATGATGATGACATGTTGTCATTGTTAACTAGCCAGAGAAGAGTAGCCACACGTCCTTATATAATATGTAGACCCACTGATGGAAGTTATTCAATACTAATTAAGAAACACTTGAAGTATGATGACGATCAGTTTAAGCATTATTGTCGATTTAATAAGGTTGGAGTGACGTCATTACGTGCGAATCGGCTTGCAGCCGCAGCACTACCGGTCTGCGATCGGCTGCGGCTGCAAGTCGCAGCAGCGCTTGCAGCCGCAGCCGCGTTCGGAATGTTTTTCACAGAAATCTATACTACTACATAGAAAACCAGTCGTGTAGCCACAGCCGGCTTCGTGCAGCCGCCGCATGTGCTGCCTGCATCCGCAGCCTGCAGCCGAGGTTGGAAGGGCACCTTTAGAAGTTGCAAGCCGGACAATTTTCCCGGTGGCACGACAGTCGCGGCATGCAGTATACACAATCAGTGATTGCGCGCGTGTCTTCCGAATTATTACGATGTTTTAGTATTAGACATGAACGAGGACGATGAAAGTGATCTAATACTAGCCACTTGTGCAGTTATTATAACTGAAGAGCGGAGAGAGGCGTGCCGTGGTGTAGATTGCGCGGACGCAAGCCGCCGGCAAGATCGTTAAAATCAGGCCGCCGGCCTTGTCCGCCGGCTCAGTGCCGGCGGACCGGCGGCTTCGGTATGTAGACAGCTTTATAATATGCTTTAAAATGCTGTAAATATTTTGACATTACCAACAAACCTTCAATTTATCTGTATAGATCTGTAGTCTACCTACCTATTCATATATGTATTTTTATCTATCAAATACCGATATATATATATAATATGTCGGAGGGAAACTATAATTGGATGGATGTATAACGAACGCATAATATTATTTGTTTACATTTTAATTGCTTCTAAAATTGTTAATTTAATTTGGTTTGATGTCTTAAATGTTTCTTATATATAGGTTTTTTTATAACTAAAAGATCGTTCTAACCTAATAAAAGTTATGAATATTGTGATTTAATAAACGACCAATCAGAGCAGAGCATATGGCGGAGGGGGGTCAGACGCCCTCTATACTTTGGTAGTATCTACTTCGGTAGACTGAGGAGTTTTTGTGACACATTTGGTTGATGGCACTAGGTCGAGTTGGACCATGGAGTATTTTAAAGAAAGTGTTAAGTTAAGAAGTATGAGTAGTGCCCTGAACCTGCTGCTCGGTCTAAATGTTGATAGAATCTAAAATAAAAGTGTATAAATCGTGGCTATTGTGTGTTATGCTCGCATTTTATCCTGATGACGCCCACTAAACCTGCAATAACTAACGGAGATGTCGTAAGAACGAGGCCGTTCTGCGACATGTATATATATATATATATATATATATATACTAGCTGTCCCGGCAGACGTCGTCCTGCCCGGTAAAAAATAGGGGTTGATCGTAGAGGGTTGAAAATCTAGGGTTGTATGTATTTTTGTATGTTGTATCATAAAACAATAGAAATTAAAAATTTTGTCTAAAAAATAAATAAATAAATTTAGGGGTGGACTACCCCTAACATTTAGGGGGATGAAAAATAGATGTTGGCCGATTCTCAGACCTACCCAATATGCACAAAAAATTTCATCAAAATCGGTCAAGCCGTTTCGGAGGAGTATGGCAACGAAAACTGTGACACGAGAATTTTATATATTACATATATATATATATATATATATATATATATATATATATATATATATATATATATATAAACAAAACGCTGGCCTGTATTTTGGATAACGCATAAGCATTGCCATACAACGTGGTAATGCGGCCAGCGTTTTGGGAACGTTCCCAACTGACGGTGATTTGGGACCTATTTACTATTTGTAGTTTTTTTTTTTTTAATTAAGTTGTATATATATTTAAATAGGATGTATTTGTTTATTTTAATTTTAAGTTTGTAAAAAGTTATTATTTAAATATCTATTCATAATAAAGCGAATTATATATATATATATATATATATATATATATATATATATATATATATATATATATATATATATATATATATATATATATATCTCAATACATTTGTCTATCTATACAACTGTCTATCGCTCTAGATATCTCTCAATTTATATATATATATCTGCCTGGTAGTTTATGTCCTAATCAATGTAAATTATTTTGAGAAAGATATCCAAAATTACGTCTTCATTTATAGAGACCACACAAGGCTTTATAATTGGATGAATTTGGACAACATTATGACATCATTAAATAGTAACAACAAAAAGGTAACATTATATTTTTTGACATTACCTTTCGGAGCTGTCGACGAGTTGATTCTTATCTAATTTCTTCGAGTCCTTCACTTTTTTATGATTTGATTATGACTTCTTTCTAACTTTGTGGGACCACCTATGTCGTCCATTGCCCTTCCAATAGCCTCAGTCAAATTTAAAACTTATGCCAATAATAATAAAGTGTAAAATTGTATACACTTTTTCAGTAAAATGTTTTGTAGTCTTGGGTAAGAAATATGAATTCTATATTGAATAAATAGGGTAGAAAATAGTATGTATTTAGTGTAGTAGCAGTAATTATCTTTTATAATATTTTTGTCGAGTAAACACATATTTTGTACCGACAAATTGGAAGACTGAATTTAGACTTTTTGATTTATGAAACTAAATTTTACGTTTATGATTTAGTAGATTGCAGAGTTTATTTGAAAAAGATTGTTAATCTTCTAATATATAAAATTCTCGTGTCACAGTTTTCGTTGCCATACTCCTCCGAAACGGCTTGACCGATTTTGATGAAATTTTTTGTGCTTATCCGGTATCTATGAGAATCGGCCAACATCTATTTTTCATCCCCCTAAATGTTAGGGGTAGTCCACCCCTAAATTTTTTTACTTATTTTTTAGACAAAATTTTTAATTTTTATTTTTTTATGATACAACATACAAAAATACATACAACCCTAGATTTTCAACCCTCTACAATCGACTCCTATTTTTAACCGGGCAGGACGACGTCTGCCGGGACAGCTAGTTTATTTATAATACACTATAGTAGAATTATTTTGTCTGTGCAGTTTGGATCATACATCTTAGCTCGGCCTCGGCCCGGCTAAGGCGTTGAGCATGTTGCGCGGGCGCAACGCCATTATCGATAAAAACTCATTCTTATCAAAAAAAGATTATCATTCTTATAAAAATCATTATTATCTTTTTTGCTGATAATTTTAAACTCGTGGTATAAGTATTTATATTTATTTTTAATTTAACTTGTTACATTCTACACTTATGTACATATAATTTTTAATACATAGATACCTAATTAATAATTTATTTTAAATAATTATTAATCTTATTTTAATAAATACTTTGCCTTGTTGTTGTTATCTATTTTTTTCTTTCACTTTTATCACTAACCCACAAAATGACAAAACTCAACACATTATCGATAACGCTTATCGACAACAATAATGCGCATCACTATGCCCGCCCATAAGGCCCGTGAGTGGAAGAGAGAGCGAAATTTTTTACCCAAACTGCACGGAGAAAATAATTGTACTATAGTGGTCGCCCGTGTCGAAATTCGACCGTAATAATTGATGACAAAGACTATACTTCTATAATCACAGATTTCGCCAAGGCTACACGGTTAATTTGACTTGAACAGTAAACAAAAGAATATATATACGTGTGTACCCACGTGTTTTTTTATTGATTTAATATATTTTTTAATATTAGCATTCGTCGCTTTATCCCTATATCTAATATATAAAATTCTCGTGTCACAGTTTTCGTTGCCATACTCCTCCGAAACGGCTTGACCGATTTTAATGAAATTTTTTGTGCTTATCCGGTATCTATGAGAATCGGCCAACATCTATTTTTCATCCCCCTAAATGTTAGGGGTAGTCCACCCCTAAATTTTTTATTTTATTTTTTAGACAAAATTTTTAATTTCTACTTTTTTATGATACAACATACAAAAATACATACAACCCTAAATTATTAACCCTCTGCGACAAACCCCTATTTTTACCGGGCAGGACGACGTCTGCCGGGACAGCTAGTAAATTATAAGTGTGCGAAATTTCATACTCTTTCGTCCGCGCAATTTTCGCAAAAAGACGTACAAAGTTTTTGCTTCACGTATTAATATGTAGTTATAAGAAATCTGTGAATGGCTCGAGATTGTACTAACTTGGACCAGCAGATTCTGAAAATGCAACTTTTAGAATTTTTGTCCGTCTATCTGTCTGCTAGTACGTAAAAATAATGAACGGTTTTAAATTTATATGTCGAGTCAACATTAAGGATTGTTTTGTTTTTTCTATAGGATAGTCGAATATAGCCAATTTAGCCAACGTCGAAATTTTTACTAATATTATAAAGAGGTAATGATTGCAAGTTTGGATGTTCGGGGTAATCTCGGGTACTACTGAACCGATTTTGAAAAATTTTCACCAGTAGAAAGCTACATTATTCCTGAGTGATATAGGCTATATCTGATATATCAGTAAATGAAAAAAGTAAAAATGTTTTACAGTTTTACGCCCAACTTCTTCGTTCAACGCAACAACTTCGTTCGCGTATATGTGCACAATAAATAATTACTGAATTATTACGGTTTTTAATCTTTAATTTTGCATAACAATCATGAATTAGATGGCGATTGTTATTTCCAGTAGGTTTTCTTCATTTAAAATAATAATAAAAAAAATATAATGAAAAAGAATTATGATGTTAATTTATATTTGTCGCAGAACGGCCTCGTACTCACGACATCTCCTTTAGTTATTGCAGGTTTAGTAGGCGTCATCAGGATAAAATGCGAGCATAAAACACAAGGCCACGGTTTATACACTTTTAATTTAGATCTGATCAACATTATGACACAGTTTAGACCGAGCAGCGGGTTCAGGGCACCCGCTCATACTTCTTAACTTAACACTTTCTTTAAAATTCTCCATGGTCCAACTCGACCTATTGCCATCAACCAAATGTGCCACAAAAACTCCTCTGTCTACCGAAGTAGATACTACTAAAGTATAGAGGGCGTCTGACCCCGCTCCGAGCCATATGCTCTGCTCTGATTGGTAGTTTATTAAATTACAATATTCATAACTTTTATTACGTTAGAACGATCTTTAAGTTATAGAAACATCTAACAAATCATATAAAATTACTGCTCTGATTGGTAGTTTATTAAATTACAATATTCATAACTTTTATTACGTTAGAACGATCTTTAAGTTATAGAAACATCTAACAAATCATATAAAATTAAATTAAGAATTTCAAAAGTAGTTAAAATGTAAACAAATAATATAGTGCGTTATAAATCCAATCAAGAATTATCCGATTTATATTTTCTCTCCGACATATTCATTCTGGTTTATGAGATTTACCGGGTGAACCGTCGAAATATTAATTAAACTTTATGACACGCAGAAAATCCAATAAAACCACATTCCGCCAGAATCAAAAATATTATGGACCGTAAATCAAAATAGATATTTAATAATATTGAAATTATTTTTGTCGTCCAATTAATTTTGTGACATTTAATAGGGTTTTAAATTAAAGAACTTTCATATTTATTAATTTCCTTATTTATTTTTATAGCAACACTATTATTGCTTCGCCAGAAAGTTGCTGTATAATAAAATATTTCATTTTATTGACAAACTTTCTTTAATTTCTTTCAAGTGAAAATGTCGTATGTCGTACTTATACAGCCTAGTTGTTTTTTTTAATTTAGCTGAGCGTGTTCCGCACGATTTTTGAGATTGGATGTTCGGGGTAATTTCAGGTAATATTGATCTGATTTTGAAAATTCTTTCACCGGTAGAAAGCTACATTATTCCCAAGTGACATAGGGTATTAATAAATCAAAAAAGAAAAATGTTTACGCCGAGCGAAGTGGGCACGGGAACGTCTGTCAAAGTCGGTGCAAAGTAAAACATAATAATTACTATATTTTGAAAATTACTAAGCACCGAGTTTAAGATATTTTAGATCATATATATTAAAAATAAGATACTATAATTAAAAATATAAAAATTTTATACTTTTTTGTTTTTGAAGTCGGTTTTTTTAAACGAAGTTTTTTTTATTTGTTACTTTTTAGTGTCTGGCTATGGGTAAGCCTACGAAAGGTGCCGCGCGCTTTAAAAAATATAGGTCCCAAGAAACGGGAACAAAAAAGTTCGTAAAATTAATACTACTGGGTATAACTATGTTAAATTTTTAAGGGACCAAATGGCAACTATTCCGCATCAAACTAAAGAAGAATCACTTAAATCGGATCATAAATCTCAGCGTAATCGGTAGTAAATTTGGAACAGAAAAGATTTTTTTTCAAAAAAAAATATCATAAAATGATAACTGCTAAGCCAAAGTGTATTAAATTTTTAGGAAACCAAATGCCAACTATTCCACATCGAACTAAAAAAGAATCACGTAAATCGGATCATAAATCTCGGAGTAATCGGTGAACATACATAAAAAAAGATCCCGACGAATTGAGAACCTCCTCCTTTTTTTGAAGTCGGTTAAAAACGAAAATACGTTTGAGAATAAGAATTTGGACAGCTTCTGCAATGTATTTACGTAACCCTAGAAATAATAAATCTGCACCAACTTTCACGCTAATTGCACGAAGTGAATCTCAAAATACAATAATAACTTTTACGACTCGAAAATTATCAATTCATTGCATACTACATCTGAAACCACTTAATGATAACCGCTCGAGTGTTATAAATTAGATTTTTTATACATAAAGAAATTGCTTTTACTTTCGTGTGTTAAGAAGCTAGCGAACCGGATCGACTACCAATATGTTTATAATTGATGAAATTACATATTTGTAAGGGACAAACTCGTACTGTATAAGAAGACAAGAAAAACCAAATTCTACAGATAGTATTAAACTAGCTACTGGCAACGGTTTCGCTTGCGTAGATTAGAAATAGTCGTAATTTGAATTTTATCTTATACCAAGCTGAAAAGTTTGTTGGTTTGATTGAACGCCCTAATCTCAGGAACTACTGGTCTGATTTGAGAATCTAAATTGTTCTGGGACACATATTAGAAGTGAAACTTCAACGGGCAAGTGGAAAAACGAATCGCAACGGACAATTTGAAAAACGAATGGCAACGGACAAGTGGAAAACGAATCGCAATGGACAAGTGGAAAACGAATCGCAACGGACAAGTGGAAAACGAATCGCAACGGACAAGTGGAAAATCTTCAAATGACAAATGACAAAATGAATCGTAACAAAATTTTATCTGAAGTGTTACGGGCAGATTGTTAATGTACTTGTCGAATTCGGAAACGATTTTTCGCTCACGAAAACGCGCCACGGTCACGTGGTCTAATTCTTACATTTTTAAACTCGTGATATCTTTTGAATGGAATGTCCAAATTGAATAATTCAAAAAGTTACATAAAGGTATTGAAGCAGTCTTGAATATGAAGTAATTTCAAATTTTCAATTTGGACAAGTACATTAACAATCTACCCGTAAAACTTCAAGTTAAAATTTTGTTGCGATTCATTTTGTCATTTGTCAGTTGAATATTTTCCACTTGTCCGTTGCGATTCGTTTTCCCACTTATCCGTTGCCATTCGTTTTTCCACTTGTCCGTTGCGATTCGTTTTTCCACTTGTCCGTTGAAGTTTCACTGCTAATATGTGTCCCAGCACACATTTTTTTACTATTCCACACGGAAGAAGTCACGGGCAGATGCTAGTAGTCGACAAAAGTAAAACACTATCTACTCAATGGTAGGTCTGTCTAATTTTAGTATTCTATTAATTCCAATAGCATGTCCGTGGCCAGCCAATGCTGAGCTTTATCTTTTATTCATTAGAATTGCAGAATTGGACCCTTGATATTATATTATAATGTATAGGGCTATTTTTAAATGCGACACAACGTGTTAATTGCGGGCATACCTTCACGCTTGGAACCGGCTGCGTGTCCGTCAGCGATTTCAGGCCTGTCAACGCTTAAACCGATTCCCAGGGCGTGACAGATTGCGTCTTGGTACATTTTAATACATATATATACTAGGATATGTCCGCAACTTCTTGTTACAAAAAATGTATACGCGTATGTTACATTAATGTACTGTCATCAAAATTAAGAATTATATTTTTACAGCCTATTATTGGATTGTGATCACTGCCAGGTGTCTCGGATTTAAAGTACGAACTGATTCTTGGAAAATCGATCCATGAGGCCGGGCAGATATTGCTTCTGTGCAGTATAAAGCAATGTTCCAATTGAGAGATGAGGCAGTCGAGCGATAACCACGAGCGAAACAAGACGTGTGTACTACAATCAGGTATCTTCTAGTGACGTATTTTGCGCGTTTTATGGAATTTACAAATTTCTGCGTTTGGAGTTCTTGCTTCGGTTATATTTGTATCTGTTTTATACGTGTTTGTGTAGTTCTAATAAATTCTATAGTAATTCCAACGGCATTTTAATTCGAATCCCGCACTTGTAACATTATCAATCTACGCGAGCTAGTCGTTGGTAACAGCTAGTACTGAATGATCCTCGCGAGAAAACCAGCCTTTATGTAAGTAATTGCTGACATTATTTTATTCAAAGTCCAAAACGTCCATGTGGACATTGTGAAGTCATGTCACATAATTGTTAGGCGGTTTGTATTTCATATTCGTAACTTGAAAGTACAGTTAACTGCCTCGAGAACTAGTTGTTGGGACAGTCAAATGAACCGCCTCCGTACAATAACTACACAAGGGACCCATTCCAAATTAATCTACGGCAAAAAATTACTTCGCGTTGCCATACTAAAAGTGTTCGTTAAGTGAAAACTACTGGGCCAAACTATGTTAAATTTTTAGGGGACCACATGGCAACTATTCCGCATCAAACTAAACAAGAATCACGTAAATCGGATCATAAATGGTCTAGGCCTACGTCCAGCAGTGGACTGCAAATGGCTGACGATTATAAGTCTGAACATTATTAAGGTTCTGTGGTCAAAGACTTCTATAATCACAGATTTCGCCAAGGTCACACTGTTAAATTGTCTTGAACAACAAACAAAAGAGTATATAATGCGTGTGTGCGTGCCAAATACACGGTAGTATGGGTAATGTGTTTTAATAACAACCCACTATTACAAAATTTTATTCTTAGTTACAATTCTTGAATATGTACATTAGAAAAAATACGGCTAGCGTTGTGGGTAAGAGTGAGAGAGGAGAAGCCTGCCTACCGCTGCCGCATACGTGAGAGAAAGGGTATCCAGACTGACACTGTAACGCGTTACATAACGGTTTACCCTCCCATAAGAAGTTATCACTTCAAAACTCATTGTTATTTACGCTACCCAATCCAGCTAGAAACTATCCTCAACTAATTTACTACCGAAAATGATACAATAAGCATTAATTAAAAAACAATCAGGCATGTCAAAGAGATTGATAGTGTAAATGATTATAGATGAAAATCATTGCATCTGACTGATGATTGATTGATACACTTGTAATTAAAAAATAATCAAGATACTTCTTTAGAACTTTCATTACCTCTAATATTAAATAATAGTACCTGCAGGCTTTTTTGAAGTTTCCATAACTTTCATATTGTATTACTAGCTTCTGCCCGCGACTTCATCCGCTTGGTGCGGTTTTTTAACTATCCCACGGGAGCTCTTTAATTTTTCGGGATCAAAAGTATCCTATATATTGACCAGGGATATAAGCTATCACCATACAAAATTTCATGTAAATCGGTCCAGTCGTTTCGGAGATTAGCCGGTACAAACAGGCAGACAAACAGAGAAACAAAAATTTGAAAAAAAAACGAAATTAGTTCTATTTCACTTCTTACATCCCCCAGACTCGGTTTTAAGCAATTTTTTTAATTGCACAGAAATCGATCGACCTCTACAATTTTATTATATGTATAGATAACTGTACTTAATAACATGTACCTAGATCAAAGGATATCGTGCGTTACAATGCAGTTTTTGAATTTTGCTTTTGAAAATTCAAACTAGAAGTATTTGAATTATAATATGTTACTGATGTAGGCTAAAGGAATTATATTTGTATACTAGCTGTACCCAGCAGACGTTGTCCTGGCTTTAAAAAATAATAATCTAGAACCCGATTAGAGCATCATCTACCGGGACCAAATGTTATATATTATTTGTTATATATGTTGGACGAGGCGGTAGGGCATTTGCCCGCCTGGATGGCTACCACCCCTGGTCTAAAGTACGTCGCGATAACAGCCTTGACTTGTGTTTCAGCATTAGTGACCAGGTTCCAGTCTCCCTTAAGAGAGCAGCAGCGCATTTGTAGAACCTTTGGTGTTGCAAATGTCCATAGGCGACGGTAACCGCTTTCCAACAAGTGGGCCATCTGCCTGTCTGCTGAACTCCTGCAATAAAAAAAAATCTAAACTATTCTCAAATCCACTTGAACAAATAAAAATTTCATCAAAATCAGACCCACCATTTAGGAGTATCGCGGCGCCACCTACTGGGTCCAATCGTTAATTTAAACCATTCCGGGATAAACTTCAACACATACAACAACAAAAAGAACACCTTAATTTTGGTACCCGATTGCAGCGCCATCTACCTGGTTCAAATTAATATCTAAATCATCCCAGTAGAAAATTATAAATATACTAATATCGCTATATAAAAATAGGGGTTAATCGTAGAGGGTTGAAAATT
Organism: Dendrolimus punctatus; assembly: GCA_012273795.1. Lineage (NCBI taxonomy): Eukaryota > Metazoa > Arthropoda > Insecta > Lepidoptera > Lasiocampidae > Dendrolimus > Dendrolimus punctatus. Next base: position 11,769,971 of record CM022551.1, on the reverse strand, counting down.
TAGGATTGTATGTATTTTTAATGCTGTATCATAAAAAAATTAAAATAAAAATGAAAAAAATATTTAGGGGTGGACTACCCTTAACATTTAGGGGGATGAAAAATAGATGTTGTCCGATTCTCAGACCTACCCAACATGCACACAAAATTTCATGAGAAACGATCAAGCCGTTTCGGAGGAGTATGGGAACGAACATTGTGACACGAGAGTTTTATATATAAGACTATCTGTCCCGGCAGACGTCGTCCTGCCCGGTAAAAAATAGGGGTTGATCGTAGAGGGTTGAAAATTTAGGGTTGTATGTGTTGTTGTATCTTTTAATGCTGTATCATAAAAAAATAGAAATTAAAAACTTTGTCTATAAATAAATAAATAAAATTAGGGGTGGACTACCCCTAACATTTAGGGGGATGAAAAATAGATGTTGGCCGATTCTCATAGATACCGGATAAGCACAAAAAATTTCATCAAAATCGGTCAAGCCGTTTCGGAGGAGTATGGCAACGAAAACTGTGACACGAGAATTTTATATATTAGATATTAAAATAAGTTAGAGAAAAATTGTCTGTGATATTCTCTGAAATTTCACTTCTACTGCATGTGACCTGCACACACAAAAAAAATGTTTACGTTGTTTTGAACTGTGTTAAAAATACACAATGAAAGTACAGATCAATGTATGGCTTGTATGGCGCATCTCTTTAATACAATATTAGATTATGGGCCCTTGAGCACGGTCTCAAGTGATCGTTTAATGATTGAAACCAGACTTCGTAATTATCCACTGACGTCATACCTCTCAAAATTGCCTTATGCTTTACGTTATCATACACGGAATGGGCTGTAAAAGTTGGGATAATGACTTGAGTGTAAGATTAGCCGACTGACGCCCTGTCGTGCCTATCTCGCTTTTAATAGGCATGTTAAAACCAAATACCTACCGACTGAACGGAAAGTATTCTGGAAAGCTTTAATCTGGTGCCAAATTTCCGGTGCCAGAATTCAATATTCCGTAATCATTTTGATAGAAACGGAACCCTTGTGTAATCATCATGTCTGTTTAAAGTGTAGTAAGTGTAGATATTATTTCTGTGGTAGTAAGATTAGCAGAGTGACGTCTTGTCATGCCTATTTCGCTTTTAATAGGCATGTTAAGATGACAAAATACCTACTATCTGTCTATTTAAAAAATTAATTTAGTGCTAAATTGCCAAAATTCCGTTATAATTTTGATAGAAACGGAACCATTGTCTGATCATCATGTCTGTTTAAAGTGTAGTAAGTATAGATATTATTTCTGTGGTAGTAAGATTAGCAGAGTGACGTCTTGTCATGCCTATCTCGCTTTTAATAGGCATGTTAAGATGATAAAATACCTACTATCTGTCTATTTAGAAAATTAATTTAGTGCTAAATTGCCAAAATTTCGGTATAATTTTGATAGAAACGGAACCATTGTCTGATCATTATGTCTGTTTAAAGTGTAGTAAGTGTAGATATTATTTCTGTGGTAGTAAGATTAGCAGAGTGACGTATTGTCATGCCTATCTCGCTTTTAATAGGCATGTTAAGATGATAAAATACCTACTATCTGTCTGTTTAGAATATTAATTTAGTGCTAAATTGCCAAAATTCCGTTATAATTTTGATAGAAACGGAACCATTGTGTGATCATCAATCTGTCTGAAGTGTAACCTGAATGAGGACTCATCCGTGGACGCTCCAATTTTTTTTAAGGTTTCAAAAATCGCTAAAAACTGGATTTATTTTTCAAATTTCTTTTCTCATTTCGTTTTAAAAAATAATAACTTTCTGAAAGTTTCAGTTCAAAAATTGAATTTTCTTGAAGTTCTAGTGCATTACTTTAGATATTTTCGAGTAAGGCATTAGTAAATCGATTTTTGAAATCTTAAAAAATTTGAAGTTACCTCTTAAATTTTTTTTTGAGCTGTCCTTTGGAGAGATTTCATAAAACATCAAAAATTAACCTTTTTTTCACTGGAGACTTAAAAATAAAAAGTCGATTTTGTTTTGCACCACCCATATTACATATTAATATATATACGAATAAAGTCGTCAAAATAGTTACTTCTTAAAACTAATCAAATATATCATAATATCAAGTTACCTATGAATCTTTTTAACGGCGATTTCCTTTAAACGTATCAGATAATATTCAAATCATGTATAACAACTTAATTAGCAATTCTGTGTATCAATTAATGCATATTTAATTCATTAACATTTGTCATTTACGACCATTAATTACTCATTTGGTGCTTCTAATTTGTTTATTTCAGATTAAAATGTAAATACACTGCTTTTAAATAAACATAATACATGATGAGTTTCAAATTAATGGTTTAATTTTTATTATTAATGTTCATTTCAAAGAGATTTATTAGTGTAATAATTAGAATTCCGGCGCTCTTGTCGTGGCAGCTTAGTGGGTAGCACTCAAAGGGCGCGGGTTGGAATCCTGGCCGGTAAGCATGCACCCCTCGAGCAGTTCTATCAGTGTAGGAACGGAGAAATAATACAATTCTCTTTAGCCGGGCGGCCTGTAAGAGGAGACAAAACAACCTGTGGGGGCGCGGTTGATGTTACTGGGTGGTACGGCGTTGTCTTCCAAAATTTCAACACCAAATGACACTAACAAAATAGAAGGAGTTGATAATTTTATTACAGGATATCAGCTAGTGCTATGTTAATTTAATATATATATAACTAGCTTCTGCCGCGACTTCGTCCGCGTGGTGCGGTTTTTTAACTATCCCACGGGATCTCTTTAACTTTTCGGGATCAAAAGTATCCTATGTTGACCAGGGATATAAGCTACCACCATGCAAAATTTCATTTAAATCGGTCTAGTCGATTCGGAGATTAGCCGGTACAAACAGACAGACAAACCGACAAATAGAGAAAGAAGAAATTTTTTAAAAAGCTAAAATAGTTCTATTTTACTTCTTACATCCCCCTGACTCGGTTTTTAGTATTTTTTTCATTGTACAGAAATTCGACCTCTACAGTTTTATTATATGTATGGTAAATTATAACAAACAAACGACAATAATATATTACAATTCGCAAGACGGTATGTACGCGTGACACCTAACAAGGTCATATCGCACCATTCGTAGAAAAAGGGCGCAAATGAAAAACATGAATTTTACAGGAACGTCAAAAAAGTGTTCTAAGGAGACTTCGTAGACAAAATTAATTTGCAGATACCTGTCTATTTGATTTAAAATAATATTAAGTAGCTTTCGAGATAATTTAAAATTAATGCGTTACGTCTTTAATCCCCGTCGTGGTATTATGGCTTTTAAGAATAAGTAAAGTAACCACTTTGTTGCTACGGTATTCACACGGATCACACCATAGTGATTTTACTCGCGTATTCTTGCCGACCAGATTAATTAATTAAGTAAACACATAATTGTGTTTACTTAAAAAAATTAAGATATAACTTAGTAGAAGAAATACGTAACTAGACTTGCGCGTTTATCTATTTAACAAATATCGTGACAAAAGTATGTAAGTTAGTTTATGCACGTATATTTCAATTCTATGGCGTATAAGTAAGTAAGTAATAATAAGTTTTTATTGACAGCGAAAATTTCATAAATGACCAAAAAAAAAATTTAAAAAAATATATAAACAAAACTTACGTAATTTATACGGTGAATATTTAATAAAAGAAAAATCTTAGCATTTCGCTAAATTTGAGATATCCCCGTCATTTATTGGAATATTTTTTCAAACTTGTTGAGGATATGTATCATAATGTCCTTTATCGAATAGTGAAATAAAAAAGAATTACGTAATTTCTCTTGCGACTTTCTTCTACCAACGGTGCGATATAAGCTGCACTGCCGATTAAATGAATCGGGCGCGTGTCCAAGGGTGATACCCGTACCGTCGCGCGCGCACCCGCGGCGGGCTGCGCTCGCGCATCTTCGTCATCGCATCGTTTGAGTATCTACGACATGCTTAGACGATATTGTGATTATTTAATGTGGCGGAAGGCCACAAACCTATAGTCAAGTGGTAGGGCATTTCCCTGTCTAGATGGTTACCAGCCCTGGTCTAAACTATGTCGGAATAGCAACCTTAAACTGTGTTCCGGTATTAGTTGCCAGGTCTCAGTCTCCCTCAAGAGAGCAGCAGCGCTAAATTTCATCACATTTCAATATCTAATATATTTAAGCTTTAAAACACGAAATAAGAACTATTAACTCAAACAATACGAATATAGTGTTTGAATTCTTAAAAAATGAATATAAAAGCGATTAGAGGACTGCTGTATTCATTTATATAGTGGTCGCCCGTGGTCGAAAATCGACCATAATAATTAATGTCACACAAAGAGCCTAAAAATTAATAACCTAGGCACAGAAAGAAAAAACAGCATACATGGCATTAGTTAAGATAATATATATAAGTATAGACATGAGGCACACACTGCACATGCACTTTCTCACAACACCAGCATGTAACAGATACATTCTACATTAGTAAAAATTAAGTATTAAAATTAGAAAAAAAATTATTAAGTTATTCTTAAGGTACACAACACAACACAAAAATCATAAAATTAATGTCATACATAATAACACATAAACAATAAGCGTGTATAAGTTCAAAAAACTCTAACAATAATAAGTTGTAAAATGGGTACGAAACTAGAGTCCGTAGATTAGTAAATTAAAAAAAAATAATGTCAAAGACTATACTTCTATAATCACAGTTTCACCAAGGCTACACTGTTAATTTGACTTGTACAATAAACAAAAGAGTATATATGCGTGTGTGTGTCAAATACATGGAAGTATTGTGTAATGTTTTTTTTAAATTGATTTCATGTATTTCATTGCATAATTTAAAAAATATGTTAATATAAATAAATTACGTGTCACGTTGTTTGTCCGCGGTGTACTCCTAAACTACTTAACCGATTTTAATCAAATTTGCACACCGTGTACAGTTTGATCCAACTTGAAAGATAGGATAGCTTACATCTTAACGGACCACACATCTATCTCATTATTCTCGTAACCTAACTGCTTCAAAACAAAACATTCCAATATTACAAAACCATATTGAAAACCATTTTGTAATTGACTACCGTAATCTGTGTTATTCAAATCACTATTGCCAATAGGACAAATGCATTCAAAGTTAGGCTTAGGGCTTGAATATCTATGAGGGTTAGGCAATAAAGCGCCCACTGAAATCTCGATGACTTACATAGCAAAACAATTTTGGAAATATCTTGAATATATTGTGTGTTTGCATTATTTTTTTCCATGTAATGTTGGTGTACAATAAAGTGTATTGTATTGTATTGTATATCCAACAATAAATAACTTTTAACCGACTTCAAGGGGAGGAGGTTCTTAATTCAACTATGATTTTTTTTGTCTTTGAGGTGATTTCTCCGTCAATAGTGAACCGATTTATATATATACCGATTCTATCTGTGTAGGAACGGAGAAAGAATACAATTTCCTGCGGCCGGGCGGCCTGTCGTAAGAGGCGACAAAACAACCCACAGCCAGGTGGTAGGGCACTTGCCCGACTGGATGGCTACCACCCCTGGTCTGGAGTATGTCGCCATAACAACCTTGTGTTGTGTTCCGGCATTAGTGACCAGGTTCCAGTCTCACTTAAGAGGGCAGCAGCGCATTTGTAGCACCTTTGGTGTTGCATATGTCCATAGGCGATGGTAACCGCTTTCCATTAAGTGGGCCGTCTGCCTGTCTGCTGAACTTCCGCAATAAAAAATAAAAAAAAAACGATTTTCTTTTATTCGACAGTATACTACTGAGATGGTCCGATTGTCACCAAGTCAGTAGAAAGCTACCCTCCAATATGATAGGCACGTTGTAAAGCAATTTTGTAATGATTTTTTTTTATGAAAATTATTTATTCTGACAAAACAGAAATCCGACTTCAAGAGAAAAATCTAGAATTCGGTATTGTGATATAGTGACGGACTTTGCGCGTTTTATTGAATTACGACCTCCTGCATAACGTTTGGACTTGTTGTGTTCGGTTATATTAGTACCTGTGTTATACGTGTTTGTTCTTCTAATAAACTCTATAGTAATTCTAACGGCATTTTAATTCGAGTCCCGCTAAACTCGTAACAACACCATATTATATATGCTTAATACATCGAGATATAGAGGATTATGAAGCTGGTTTTATGACTCAGCCTAATGATCTCATGATTTTAACAAAATTTTAATATATTCAACAAACATTATCGTATAGAAAAGTAGAATTATTTGATATTACACGGTATCAAAGGAACCGATATGAAATTTTTCTAATCAAGATATTCCTCTTGCGGTCACATGATTAACTATTCCTTAATATCATTATTATAGGAGTTGCTTTGATAACATAAAGAAGTCGATTTATACAGGTTTTTGGAAGCGGCATGTGTAATTAAAAGGGCGTATCAAGGTAATCTATGTATGTATATATTATTACAAGCTTCTATTTAACTGGCCATGGATATATTTATGTGAGTTCGGGTGGAATCTTGCAAGTCAAATTTGACAAACTTCTCGATAACCAATTGAGCTGAGATGAGATGATCTGAGATGATGAGAGCTTGAGATGATCTGATGATGGAGTCGGAAGGTGGCCATAGGAACTCCTGTACTAAACAAAATAGACCCGCCGTGTTTGGGCTCGTTTTACTTGTCTTGGCTAGCACTCTGCTGCTACATGATATCCAGGATCTCAAAAGCTAGTATTTAAAATTTTAAAAAAAGCTTATTTCTATTTGAATTTACGAAAGTGGCCGCACTAGGTCCCCGGGAATGTGTTTTGTTGAAAGTATATTTAAATTTACGCAACGTGACATTGAACCAGCCGCTTCTAGAGTTGTTGATCTCGCAAGATTTTGATGAATCACCCCTTTTAAACTCAAAGCAGGGAAACCCCAATTCCGGCGTGTGCTTCAAATCACGTAGATAATTTCGGTCTTGACACAGAATTTTTGAAAGTTGTCTCAAGACCAACAAACTAAACTAAATTAGTTGATAGTTTTAACAATTAGCCTTGTAAGAGTCGGACTGTTAACCGAGTAAACCACAAAAATACAATATTGGAACGAAGTTCCTTATCGCGCTTTGTGAAAGGGGGCTAGACGGAAAAAATTAAGACCAAAAGTTGTAACGACACTTTTTCTCTGTCTCTCTCTTCCCCCCCCCCTCTCTCTCTGTCTCTCTCCCTCTCTCTCTGTCTCTCCCCCCCCTCTCTCTCTGTCTCTCCCCCCCCCCTCTCTCTCTCTTTCATAGAAAGCAAGCCCGTTATTTTCGTTTCGTCTTTCTATTTCGTGTGGTGTCGCGACGATTATTTTTGTTGAGTGTATACAGGGTTTTTTTACATAATTAAATAATAAAAGAATAATAACAATAATGAATCCTGACAGTGTTTCTGCACAAGTTCCGGATATTGATGATGGAGTTAGGTAAGTAGAAATCTTATACAGACAATGATAACAATAAAGACTCGCATTATAACTAACTTCGTTCCATCCAGGTGTCCCTTGACACCTCTCAATTTTTTTTGCAGTAATTTTATATTATTTTGTCTCTTAATAAATTAAATAAATTCTTGTTCAAAAATCTTTATTAAATTATTTTATACTTTTTAGTTTATGACGGTTTTGTTATGTATGTTACGTCGCGAAATCTTAAGAAAATTTTAAAATAGTTTGTGGTCAAACGGGTCCCGGGATGATTTAGTTTCAAAATTCGACCCGGTAGGTGGCGCTGCAATCTTGTTCTAGATTTTTATTTTATCAGGCAGGACAATGCCTTCCGGGCCCGCTAGTGTACTTATAAATTCCTTTACTGACCCTTTTAATTATAAGCTTTTAATTAATTTGCAATGGATGTACCTGTGTATGTATGTAAGTTTGGGAAGAATCTTCCAAGTTAAATTTGACCAACGTCCCAGTTTCTGATTGGGCTGAAATTTTGCACGCATATGCATATTGCGTGACAATGCAATAATATGGTACCATGGATCTGATGATGGAGTCGGAAGGTGGCTATAGGAACTCCTGAACTAGACAAGATAGACCCGTCGTGTTTAGGCTCGTTTTACTTGTCTAGCTCTCTGCTGCTACATAATATCCAGGATCTCAAAAGCTCGTATTTAAAAAGCTTATTGGATACTGTATGATTACTGTATTGTAGCCAGCACGCTAAGTATTGGTGTTGGATTTCTGGGGAAGATTAGTGTTACGTTATAGACATAAATTCATAGACAGCAAAAGGATTTAGAAAGTGGTCTCAGCAACACACGTCAAGTATAGACAGCGATTAGCACTTTCAAATTTGACTACCTACCTGTCATATCGATACGCTTTTGTACTTTTGTCAGGGTTCCATAGGCATTTTAGTCAACTAAAGTGATATATCGCAAACTCCATTCAGCTTAGACGAGAATGTGGGGATGGATGTGTGGTGTTACAAGAATAGATTGGTAAGAATTTAGTACATAAGGGCATCTTTGAAAGTTGCATCCGTGACTGGAAAATTGTCAGGAAGAAGATTAAGGTGGTATGTAATGAGACTAGGTTGAGATAAATGGATTGTGTGAAGGAGGATATGATGATTTGTGGTGTGATAGAGGACATATGTCAGAATAGAGGAGTATGGAAGAAAAGTTGTATTATATTGACTCAAAATAATTGGGAGAAGGTGAAAGGAAAGAGAGAAGCATTTTCGTCATGTTCACCCTTCTGTATTTGTATGTAACAGTCAATTTCCTCTGAAATTGATGAAAAACAAAAATGGACTTCTTTGTATGATGTACATTTTAGTTGTAACTAATTTAATACATTAAAGAAAACTTAACTTATTTATATTGTATTCAATCATCCTTCAGTCCCTCAAGACAAGCAGAATACTGAGCCTAGATCACCGTCTTCTATGGGTAAGGTGCCCAGAAGACTGCTCCGTTGCCCAGGATAGACACTAGCCTTCAGAACATCTAAAGAGTCAATGAATGTTTTCAAAAAGTTTAGTAGAGGCTCATGGCCTCAGGACCCCACGGCCCAAGCGTCTCGACAGCAAACGGCACAAACTTATAACTCTCATTGAGTGTTGCATATTTGCGCCGCATTTGTGATTCAGCTGTTTCCGCCGCCGAACCGGCTGATCTAGACGTGTTTGTTAAATGTCCAAATATACTTTTTTAATGATTTCTAGCCACTCGATAAAAACAATGAACTAAAAATTAAATTTGGTTAGGGGTTACTAGAATCATTTCAATATTTTTTATTGAAATCAAGTTAACAAAAATATTTCTACTGCTCATTTAAGTTGGTATTGTCGTTTACTAATTAAATAGTTTTAAAATAGATGCACAAAAATGAATTCGAGTCGTGTTGGTATCACGCCAATAAGGATTGCACTGAAAATCAGCGTTGTGTCCTTTACAATTCCGGCACAACAATATGCCGAGTGCAAATCTTATTTACTTAAATTACGTCGTACACATTACACATTCTCAAAATATGCTTTTAGTTTTAACATGTATCTAAGCAGTATAAGTACGTTGCTATTCCTTCAAATTTCTTTCTTTCTTTTACCTAATCAATAAATTACGGTCTATCCAATATAAAATTTCAATTAAATAAAAAAATAAATGAACAGTCGTTTTCTCCACGGAACCTTCACTAAGCGTGGTTCGACACGCACTTGGCCAATTTATTATCGTTTAAAAAACAATAAGTACCATGATTATACAAATTAGCAACTGTTTGACATCATTGAACATACATTTTCTAAATTCGTTAAGAGAAAGTTATTTTTATGTCATTTTATATGGCCATAAGCTCTATGTTAATCTGAGATTAATATAATTTATATATGTATTATATAAGAGCGGAATTAAGTATGCCCGCGTATTTAAAAAGAGTATTTTCAATGTTTCGACAAAATATTGTTACACGCCGACAAAGGTGGATGCAACCTGCAGTTTATTGCCTCTCGGCATTTGAACTTCTTTTGTTTACTTTGTGTTTAAAATTTGTCATTGTTATTGTACTCGTTTATGGTCGCAGATGTGCAGATTACGTTTTCTTGGAAGCTTCAGTCCACGCGGTCGAGTGTTGTATTGCGTAGTATAAAACAATGCTTGAACGGAGGGGTGAGGCAATCAAGCGACGAATGCGATACGAGTTAGACGTGTACATTCGATAAGCTATATAGTGACGGACTTTGCGCGTGTTATTGAATCGTGCAGTTTGTACTGGCTGTGTCCAGTTATATTTGTGACTGTGTTATACGTGTTTGTATAGTTCCAATAAATTCTATAGTAATTCCAACGGCATTTTAATTCGAGTCCCGTACTCGTAACAATATAATAAAACCACCCTATGAACGTCCCACTACTGGCTTCCCATTATAGGAGGAACGAACAGTATACCCTCCACGCTTATCCAAGGCGGCTTAGCAGATTTCATCACGATGTCTCCTGCACTCCCTCGAACTCGCTCCCTTTGAGTCTAGGACGCGTGCGTTAGTCATTACGCTACCAAGACTGATAAGATTCGTTTCGATAAGAAAGTTTTTTTATTCGTGCAGGAACGGAGAAAGAATAAAATTCCCTGCTGCCAGGTGACCTCTCCGTAAAAGGCGACAAAACAACCCACAGTAGAGGAGACGTTAAAGATCGCCCTGCATCGATGTCGAAACCAGATGAGTTTTATTTTATTATATCTATATATAAATATCTACTAAACTTAAATTGAACACTCCTGCGCATAACTCAAGTTTTTATAACAATTCTTTTACTGTTAAGGCTTACAGCTCCGGAACGCGCTTCCAGTTACAATCAGACAAGGAAAATCACTACAGATATTTAAAACTATGATTAAAAAATACTACCTGTCGTTGGAATATCACTATCATCACTTCACTATCACTATCATCACTACATAGTATAAAACAAAGTCGCCTTTTCTGTCCCTATATCCCTATGTGCGCTTAAATCTTTAAAACTACCCAACGAATTTTGATGTGGTTTTTTCCAATAGATAGAGTGATTCAAGAGGAAGGTTTATATGTATATTACTAAGGCAACATTGCTAATTTTAGAGGTTTCTATGTAGTGATGCCCGTGCAAAGTCGGAGCGGGCCGCTATGTTTTTATATACAACGTTCATAGTTTTTCTGTAGTGTATTTAATTTTGTATCAGCATTGCACCCGTGCGAAGCCGGGGCGGGTCGCTAGTGATATATAAATTCACTTATAAACATTTATATATTTTAAAAATATGTATTTGTATGGTATTTATATTAAGTATATATCTGTGTATTACATAAAATTTCTCCATATACTTATGTATATATATAATTTATTTATTTATTATTAAAATGTAAGTACTTTGTACTATATGTTACGTATACCACCATCGCTATTATCATCTAAATTCATTCCTGGGGTTGTCTGGAAGAGATCGCTTTTTAGCGATAAGACCGCCCTTTGTACATAACTAGATATAATTTAGTCTTAAGTTCATGTTTGTACTGGTATACAATAAAGAGTTATCTATCTATCTATCTATATATAAAGATGAATCATGGAAATGAATACACGCGTATAACTTGAGAACAACTTTACCAATTTTGATGATTGTGTTTTTGTGTGTTTGACTGGGTTCCCGGATGGTTAAGATTCTTAATTAGAACCGGTAGGTGGCACTGAGATCGGGTTCTAGAATCCTCCTAATCACCTGGACCAAAATCGTGGTGATTTCGTTTTTGTGTCATGAAACAAAATCTTTTAGGAATTCAGAAAATATAGCGGTACAGAGTTCGCCGGGTCAGCTTGTTGATTTATAATCACGCCTATGATAGCTTCCGCATTGCTTGAAGACAAAAGACTCCTCTATATCCAGGCTGTAGAGTGTAGGGAGAGCGTACAGTGCAGTTTAAAACCAGCGTCAGGCATCTGTTGCCTGGCATATGCTGAACTGCACGTATTGCTCATCGCGAGACTTCTTTTGGTGTATACATACATCGTTTATTTCATCGCCATGTGCCTCGCTATGTGAACACGATTGAAGTGATAACTCCTCATGGGAGGGTAAATCGCTTCATTACGTAACGCGTTACGGCGCCAGTCTGTCTGACTTCCCTTTCTCTCACGCATCCGGCAGTAGTAGGCAGACTAAGTAATCACTTTTGTCGGGCGTCCCGTGACTCACAGGTTTTTTTTCATCCCTCTTTCCTTCAGATGGATGTGTGGTGTTAAAAGAATGAGTAAGGTGAAAGTTTAGTACATAAGAGCAAAGAAAGTTGCATGTGTGACTGAAAAATTAAGGAGGAGGTATGAAAATCACGTGACAAAAATAATGTTATACTGCAAGACTGATTGGTACAAATGTGAAGGTAGACCAAACAAAGATTGCTGGATTGTGTGAAGGATGATATGATGATTTGTGGTGTGACAGAAGATGTATGTCAGAATAGAGGAGTATGGAAGGAAAGGACATTTTTAATACTGCAGGAGTTTAGCAGACGGCTATTTGATGGAAAGCGGTTACCATCGCCTATGGACATTTGCAAAACCAAAGGTGCTCCAAATTCGCTGCTGCTCTCTTAAGGGAGACTGGAACATGGTCACTAATGCCAGAACACAACTCAAGGTTGTTATGGCGACATGCTTTAGACTAGGGGTGATCCATGGTAGCTATCCAGTCCGGCAAATGCTTTACCACCTGGCTGTGGGATTTTTGATGCCTCTTACGACAGGCCGCCCGACCGCAGAAGATTGTATTCTTTCTCCGTTCCTACACGGATAGACATATTGTGCTGACCCCAAATAATTGGAAACAAACAAGAGAGCGACCTGGAGTCTATTTTTTACTTGTAATTGGTATTTTTTTTATTTTATTTATATTTTAGTTTAATTTCAGTTAATATTTATTTATAATTAGTTTTATTTCGGTTAGTTTATATTTCATCATTACGTAAAAGCATACAAACAGTGCTGTTTCAAATAATTGATATAAAATAAATGTGTACTATATTTTTCTCTCTCTAACTTTCCCAAAAGTAGTATATTATTGGAACAAAGTGAAAGATGTTTAACGAGACAAAACAGCATTATCACCAACCCCCAAGTACAATCTGAGCTATTAAAATATACCAAATACAATGTAATAAGCCGAGACGTTTCTTTAGTATTGTTTATATTGGTTTCGATTACTTTAAGTGGCTATTCCAGCAATGAATGCATTTATGTTGTACTAATTAATTTGTTTGTGTAATTATACCTTGTTTCAAATACGCGGTGTATTAATAACACTTTTGAGTTGGTTATAAAATTATAGGTTCGCTTTTGTTGTTCTTATTATAAGCAATTGTTTGCAAGTCGATTTTTAGGGTTGCGTACCTACTTTAATGCAAATGGAATTCGCATAATAAGTAGTTCTTTGATTCGTTTATTATTATATCTATTTAACCGACCTTAAAAAGGAGAAAAAAAACAAAAACAGAATTGCAAAATGCTTCAACTTCAAGACGTTGTATTGTAGAAAAAAAATGCCTCTTAGATTAAAGTTGATTTTGTTTTCGTAAGAAAAAATACAGAAAGCTTTTTAGGGTTCAGAAGCTAAATAATATAAATAGTGGGCATTTATCACTTCTTCGGAATACTTATAGTCCATGGACCACCACGCACTTGGCCGATCTTCTTACATTAGCCACGGAACCATACAAATTTATACCTCATAGCTTCTTCAATAATTACTCTCATTAGGCGCCTATACAAAATCCTTAAGAAAACAAGTCGATAATCACTCTGTACATGTTCCTAGTATTACACTATTCCAAGTATCTCGTTAAAGCTTTGTTCTGATAGTCCCAAGTACCTCATTAAAGATCAAAACAAAAATGGAGAAAGCTTCTGAAATTTATTTTGACTCTTCCTTGTACTTAATAATATTTAATTTACTTTCATCTTCGTAATGTTTATAAATTTATGTAATCTTACTAATATAATATGTAAATAACTCTTTGACACTACCCATGATCAGAAGGCTGGCTCATATTTTGCATAACAAATAAGTATTGCCATACAGCGTGGTAATTCAGCCACCCTTCTGGACAGGCTGGCAGTGATCTGCTACATAATGTATTTTAGTTTCAATGTCTTTTTTATTAATGTATTTATTTATGTCAAATTCAGTATTTTATGTCATGTGTATTATAAACTAGAGATCATGGCAGACATTGTCCTGCCCTTAAAAAAAATCTAGGACCCTTTCTCAGTGCCATCTACCGATTCTAATAGTGAATCTAAATTATCCGGGGACACACAAAAAATTTCATCAAAATCGATAAAGCCGTCCTCAAGTTATGCGCGTGCATAATATTTCTACGATTCATTGTTATTTAATAGGTATCAATGTAAAAAAAATTTAGTCTTCAACAAAATAAACAATGGAAGACATTGATGGATGAAGGGGATAAAGATACAAATGGGCAATGAATTTTTTTTTTAATTTAATTTAAAACGCAAGACTTTTCAAATCCATCCTAAAGATGTCTGGAATAAGTTGCTTTCTGTAATAAGATCGCCTATTGTTTTCTGTATTTACTACGTATATTTCTTGAACTGATAAAGTATTTTCTATTATTTTATGTTCTGTTTTACTTTATTCCCTTTATGCTTGCTAATTCTAAAACTAAGATCAAAGACCGCTGTTTTAAGTTCTAATATCATAAAATATTGTTTATTTACAATTAAGTTCAAATTATTAGGTTTATTGTATTAAATCATAATTAATCTATTCATAGAATAAAACTGTAGAGGTCGAATTTCTGTACAATAAAAAAATAAGCTAAAAACCGAGTTAGGGGAATGTAAAAAAGTGAAATAGAATTAATTAATTATTTTTTTAATTTTTCTTTCTCTCTTTTCCTGTTTGTACGGGCTAATCTCCGAAACCACTGGACCGATTTAAATTAAATTCTGTATGTTGGTAGCTTATATTCCTGGTCAACATTTAGGATACTTTTAATCCCGAAAAAAATCAAAGAAAGTGTCCATGGGATAGTTATTAATTACATGGATGTATAATTCTGTTTTCATATTTACGACGAAGTGACTACTTATTTAATAATATCTTCATAATAAATTTGGCAATATCTTATTCCCAAAATCTCACAGACTATATAATGAAAGACATTTTTATATCGTCTTATTTAAAATTACATTAAGTGTTTTTAACTCTCTCAAAATGTATTTAAGATGCGTATTACCATTAATTAAAACATACAATTTTCTTTTCTGAAAGTATCTATATGTGATCACATATTACCAAAGCCAATTAGTGCGTTAATATATGTAAATTATTTAGTTTAATAACAAAAAATTCGTAAGTAGTCTGTGAGTGTTTTAATCATAAAATTTTGCAACATCACTCTATCATTACGTAGATGTTGTTCGCCTTAATAGACAAATAAGAAAAGCTCTAATGGATACTTTCTAAGAAATAATACTTTTAGTTGCTTTAGGTGCTATTTAGATTAGATGATTACATGAATGCGAAATAGATAGATATAACAAACACTTCATTGCTCACCAAAATAACAGATAATACATTAATTACAGTAATTTTAGGGAGAACTATAATAGTATCTCTCCCAGGCTACTTACCCTATAGGGTATTCTTTACTAATGTGGCGATGTAGGTGGTGATTACATTCAGATGTTTATAGATTTTTAAAATGTATATTAAACTAGCGGCCAAATCAAATTAAATTTGAAAGTGAAGTTATTTTTCATTATTTTGGTTTTCAATGTCAAACGCTTGATGTACGTCCTGTTGATCAGAAACCAACGTTTGATTCTGAGGCGATACGAAGTTTGCCGTGTTAGTTAGTAGTTAATAAATAAATTCTAATAATTACAAGAACTTCTGTATTTATTGTGATTCCATTAGCTTGTTCAGTGGCAATTTTTAGTTTTTCGTAGGTGCAATAGATAGATAATCTCTACTGTACACCAACTCAGATGCAAATAAAAGATATAGTAAAATGGACTGCCTTATTACTAAGAATTAATCTCTTCCCGACCAGGCTAGGATTGATAGCAACATGTTTTTGCTCCATAATTCTGAAGAAGTACCATAGGGCTTTTGCGTTTACTTATCATCATCAAATTAACACACTTGTAATGAGGAATTTCAAAGATACTAAAAATGGTGAGCCTATCAACTTTTCAAAGGAAAATTTAATTATTATTAAGTCTTTCATAGTATCGAGGTTTACTGCAGTAACCTTAGCTCAAGATATTCTTTAAACGACGATATAAACTAACCATTTCAAGTTAATAATCGTAAAGTTTTTACGACCAAAAGCTACGTAACTAGTTTAACTTCTTGTATGGACATTAATTAAAAGCCCGATATCTAAGACTATGTTATTACTTTAATAGGTTTTAATTCTAGGATTTCACCTTTGATATGAACTGTACAATGATAGTTTATCATCACACATATTAAACTAGACAAGGTAAGTAAAGGCTGTTAGTGGATACATTTGCGCTTTATCGACAACTATAGGATTTGTATTCTGGAATAATCTTATACTAATATATAAATCTGAAGAGTTTCTTTGTTTGCTTGCTTGAACGGGCTAATCTCAGGAACCTCTGGTTTGATTTGAAAAATTATTTCAGTGTTAGATAGCGCATGTATCGGGAAAAGGTTATAGGCTATATATCACCGCGCTAAGACCAATAAGAGCGGAGCACTGATGAACAATATTTTAAAATATCTTCCTTCCACGCTGACGAAATCGCAGGCAGAAGCTAGTATTTGATATAAGTCAAAATTTAAGAGAAAGAAAGGTGAAATAAATGGTCGTAAAACCCAGAAGTCGGCTCAAAGATAATTATGTACGCGAATACCTAAGCATTTCAATTTGCGAATATATGTCATACTATATAGAATTAAAAGGTATACCAAAATACCTATACAGGCTCTCCCCTTAACGAACAAAATGAATATAGATTTTATTTTAAGCAAAACAATAGCAATCTCATCTTTGCATCCTAATATGAAAATTCTTAACTAATCTGAATACATTAATAAAAAAACAGACATTGCAACTAAAATACATTATGTAGCAGATCACTACCAACGGGGAACGTGCCCAGAAGGCTGGTTGCATTACCACGCTGATTAGATTCAATTCAATGTGTACTCTCAGAATCTTCTGAAGTAGCGAAAGATCGGAAGTACGAGTAATTAGTAAATTCTACTATCTATTCTTGAACCTTTGAGTTTTAAGCAGTTAGAAGACAATTGATAGTAAGATATGAGAACCGGCCATTAGTGAACAAAGAAGTATTGTTTCATGGGATTGACATGTTTACAAGAACTCCCAATAAAAAAATAAACAGGAATATGTGTAACATGTTCTTATTGTTATTATTTATATCAGTTCTTCACAACTTTTATCTTATATGTTCAGTTTAGAATTTTAGTTAACTAACACATGATCAGCTAAGATTTAATATATTTTCGCTATGGTAGAAAAGTAGGGAAATAACGATGCACCCGATGAGATGTGACTATTCGACTGCGTTATTTGTATCATTAGAAGTTTAATATTGTATATCCCCAAATTCAACAAATTAATGCTTGTGTTATGGGTAATATACATATAATTATAGAGTATAGTAAATAAGGGAGAAAATACGTTTCCGAAATTTACTATACCAGGAATCGAACCCGGAGCCTCTGCGTTGGTGTGAGGTAGGCCGGCAAAAGCTTAGCGCGCTCAAACACAAAGGCCGTTATTTTTTTCAGGCCGATTATTTCATTTATATAACAGATAAATATCCTAAAAAACATTCACTTTGTTTGATTATGATTATTGAACCTGTTTTAGCAGTAAATACAACGTCGTGATGACGCCGGTTGATAATGTTTAATTGAGATGAAATTTGAGTAAGCAGACTGATGATTCAAGCCTTTATACAAATATGTTCATCATATCACTTGAAAAGACTAGTTCCTTTACGAATAAATTATTCGTTTTGCGGTTTTTAGTTATTGACTTATTTATACACATAGTAACTTAATCATTTTAATATATTACTCATTCTCGATAATTTTATGCGATACATTTCTTTTTATTTTTTTTATCAAATTCTCGTCACTACATTAAAATCTGTAATTGAATTATAAAATATGTAATCTGTCTCAACCCATGCGTGAAACATAGCAAAATTAGTTCCCATTAAATTTCGAAATATCTAACAAACCCTAAATTAAACTGTTTCAAATATAATATACATATATATATTATTCTCAATAAATGAATAAGATGTTCGAAAAACCTTTCTTGTATTTAACAGTAAAACATATTTAAAAAGTGAACGTAGTTATGAGTTGAAACAAATATATAAGAAATAAACCAAAACAAATTTCTATATAGATGAAAGTGTTATGGTACAAAACAATGGTGGCATTGATCATTATGAGAACTCACCATGCAATACAGCATCTGCATACAACAGAGCACAAATCACAGCTAAACACTTCATAAACTATAAAAACAGTATAACACCGGTCCAAAAAACACCCTTGTGTAACACCCGAATTTTCGACTTCGTTATTTTATCGTGTCGCGTGCGCGATTGTATAAAATCGCCACGTGCTCAAAAGAGCGTTGTATTCACGACAGTGATCCACGGGCAACTGGCGCGTTGGGCTGCGCCAGAGTGTTTACAATACCCCATGCGAGAGATTATCAAAAGCATCCGTTAAATATTTTACTCAATTTCTTCTTAACTACGGTCGATTTTAGATTGTACCCTTTGCTACTTGGATCCTTATCTGTGTTAGTAAGTCGGACGTGTATTTGTCGTTTGTATGAATGAAAAAAATAAACTATTAGTAAAGCTTTCTGCTGCATGCTGTTCGTTTAGTTAATATCGTAACCTTAATTGATGTTTCCAAGCTATGATATGTGAGTGGTGATGTTTATGTCTTGTGGTGTAATGAATCATAAGTTTACAACACTTTATTTGTTTTTAAATTTTCAAGGATTTCGTTTATTGCTCTATAATACTTGGAAATAGGATTTCATTGATTTAAATATACAACGAGAATTGTTTATTTATGTTTGTTGTTTGTTTGTCCGCGGAACTTCCAAGTCGATTTGAGGAATTGATACTTTTACGTTCAGTTGTAGCTTAGTGATCAAAATAGGTGGATCTCATTTTGATATGGGTTCAGATTTTGACTTGGAATGGTGCCTCGCTTAGATCCGTTTGCTGGCTTAGTGTGAAGGAAAATATCGGAAAATATAAGTGAAACCCTCAAAATAGGGAAAAAAATAGCTTTTAGTATTTTTGATTCCTAAAATATTTCCAAATGTACTTTAACACAAATTTTGCCACAAACTTAAAATCTATATAGATGAATTTATCATTATGCATAGGCAAGTTCTACTCATTTTCAGGCTTGTTTGGTCGAATGTGAGGACAGGAAATTGATATGTTTTTAATTGAATATAAATAGTTCATGATTAAATAAACAATACATAAATATGTATGTATCTATATTCTATTATTCCTACAAAATAATAATACCTAATAATTTTACAATCGCTGACAATGTGGTATTTAATGAATCATTCAGCTTTATTTACAATTATATATATAAACTAGCTGTCCCGGCAGACGTCGTCCTGCCCGGTAAAAAATAGGGGTTGATCGTTGAGGGTTGAAAATTTAGGGTTGTATGTATCTTTTAATGCTGTATCATAAAAAAATAGAAATTAAAAAGTTTGTCTAAAAAATAAATAAAAAAATTTAGGGGTGGACTACCCCTAACATTTAGGGGGATGAAAAATAGATGTTGGCCGATTCTCATAGATACCGGGTAAGCACAAAAAATTTCATCAAAATCGGTCAAGCCGTTTCGGAGGAGTATGGCAACGAAAACTGTGACACGAGAATTTTATATATTAGATGTTGATTGTTTTAATTAGCATTATTTATTGAATGTAATTTTTGATCGGTCACAGGAACTCTTTCTGGACTCTTGTTTGGAGACAGTAAAAGTAATGTATATTAGGATGGCATGGAAGAGTTGTAAATGTCAAACTATGGCCTACCCATTGAAGATTAATTTCAAATAGGTCCATTTTATAAATACTTCACACTGCCTAGAAATATGTATAATATTTAAACACTTTAACGACATTAGCTAGTATATTAACCGCATTTATATGATAAGAAACAGTTAGGCCGTCATCGAATGCAGTTCCATGCATTGTTTTCTATCATCGACCGTTTCTTTGGCTGTTTGACACATTCTATTTACCTACATTGACATACAGCTAAAATTTCTCATCCGTGACTAAATGAACAACAATAACAACGTAAACCCTTTCATCTTTGACGCTAAAATCTGTCACTGCATACGTTTCTTTAAATTCTTTATCTATCGGTATTCTGGGAATTTTGTGATCTTTCCTCCTGACAAAAATAGAAATTTTATTTCATACTAGCAGGAAGTGAGTACAAATGGCA
Source organism: Dendrolimus punctatus (assembly GCA_012273795.1). NCBI lineage: Eukaryota > Metazoa > Arthropoda > Insecta > Lepidoptera > Lasiocampidae > Dendrolimus > Dendrolimus punctatus. Next base: position 11,749,376 of record CM022551.1, on the reverse strand, counting down.
TTTGTCCAAAACGCATGTACCAAACAAATGCTTAGAGTTGAATTAATAATTAAAGCATACACCATGTCTTGGTAGCTGTGTCTAGACTCTGTATTCTAGCTTGCTAATCACTAGCCCATAATAATACTAAGAGCCCGTCAGACGTTGTCTTGCCTTGAAAAAATCATGGATTCAGATGGCTCCAATTGTGAATTCAAACTACCCACTAAATGTTATAAACCTGTATACATCCTGTTTCAGCATTCCAATCTCCCTATTTTAGGGTAATGGGTTATTGGCTTGAAAAAGGCACAGGCTTCTGTCTACGCTTATCCGAATTGGATGTGCTTTCTCATGTTTTCCTTCTTGTCAGTACTTGGTAAATGTAACAATATTGACAATAGGTCATAAATCTATAATATTACTAGCGGCCCCAGCAGACGTTGTCCTGCTCTGAAAAAATATGACCCGATCCCAGCGCCACCTACCGGTTCCAATTGTGGATTTAAACCATCCGGGGACCCACTCAAACACACAAAAACAAAATCGCTCCCCGTTGTTAAGAGGATTCTAGAACCCGATCTCAGCGCCACCTACCGGTTCCAACGGTATAAAAACTATCCTATCTTTCAAGTTGGATCAAACTGCACACGGTGTGCAAATTTGATTAAAATCGGTTGAGTAGTTTAGGAGTCCATCGCGGACAAACATCGTGACAGGAGATTTATATATATTAAGATAATATTCTAAACATGCCGTGTATGTACATTTAACTCAACTGTTTGCCAATGTGTATATTTCTATATATAGTACAGGTATACATTTATAACTAAAATGTAAATAATCATACAATAATTATGCATACCACCATCGCCACTTCTAATCCGTAATATTCTTGGCACGGGTTGTCTGGAAAATAAGACCGCCCCTTGCCCACAATTACAATATAATAGTTCGTAAGCTTCCTGTAATGGTGTACATTAAAGTGTTATCTATTTATCTTTCTACATTGAACCCATTTAAAAACACGAGTTCACGAGTTCCACACAGTAGCCAGCTGGGAGAGTCAACTTTGCCCGTGAGATGGCCGAAACTTCTTATAACATCTTCTTCTTCATACAACCTACTCACAACATCCAGTCATAATATGTCTTTAGGTCGCGTAGCAGGTCTTGCTTCAAAGACACTCATATCAAAACTTCTACCAATCACATGACAGAGGAGGTCATAGAACTATTATAAATTTATTGTATTATAGACTTTGTACTTATTACGTCGTATATTTATTTCATAGCGATATTAGAATACTTCAAGAATGTCATGTGTATTTTTAATGATGTGTCACCGTCCATTGAAACTATTAAATATAATTTTATTGTTGCGATCATTTTCCTGTTACGATATAATACGCTCCTGAATAAATACCAAAATATGTAATGACCTAATTTGGTATACAGTATCTATACTAATAATATTACAAAGAGGAAAGATAAATAGATATTTGTAACGAATAAACTCAAAAACTACTGGACCGATTTCAATTTTTTTTTCACCATTCATATACTACATTTGTATAAATCTATATATATGTATATATGTATGTATATATATATATATATATATATATATATATATATATATATATATGTGTGAGTATTATTTTTATGTGTGTTCATGTGGATCCTGTGATGGTTTATATTCGGATTCGCTTGGATCCGGTAGGTGGCTCCACTGAACACCTCTTTAACGGTGAGACCGATTTTCATGAAATTTTGTGTGTTTTCAAGCAGATTCAAGAATGGTTTAGATTAACAATTGGTCCCGATTGATGGCGCTGCAATCGGTTTCTAGATTTTATTCTTTAAGAAGTATATAGAATTAAATCTACATGAACAAGTTGAAACAAAAACAACCTTAAAACACAAGCGGCCACGTTCCTTAGTTAAAATACTTTACGGGTATAGTCTTGTTCTATTTGACTTTCAATGGTTACGAGACGGCTCTTATACTTACAGGCGGCTATCACTGCATGTACTAGCGCCGGCACTAAGGCATAGGACCAAAGACAAATTCAAAAGTTTTTATTCAAAATAAATTCCACTGGATAACACTTTTCGAAGGTCATAACATATAAGTTAAAATTTAATTTTACTTCCTAGTCTATGTACACCGCTTCGCAACGTGTTATTGCTGTTAAGGAGAAGAAGCGGCAAGAAACTCCCCAGCAACACGTCTACCTAAAAATTGTTTTTCTTTATATTTCTTATTCTATTTATATCTCAAGTTCTATTTTTTTAAACTTTTATACCGAAACTAGCTGTCCCGGCAGACGTCGTCCTGCCCGGTAAAAAATAGGGGTTGATCGTAGAGGGTTGAAAATCTAGGGTTGTATGTATTTTTGTATGTTGTATCATAAAAAAATAGAAATTAAAAATTTTGTCTAAAAAATAAATAAAAAAATTTAGGGGTGGACTACCCCTAACATTTAGGGGGATGAAAAATAGATGTTGGCCGATTCTCATAGATACCGGATAATCACAAAAAAATTTCATCAAAATCGGTCAAGCCGTTTCGGAGGAGTATGGCAACGAAAACTGTGACACGAGAATTTTATATATTAGATATGTTACAGGATTACTTTTTGAAGAATTAATGGAGTTGTAGCAAACAGTGTATACTCAATAAAACCATGACACAATCAAAGGAAAGAAAAATTATTATAGTTATAATAATGACATGACGTATATTTATATGTTATGCTGCGATATATCTTCATAATTTCCTCATAAGCTTGGCAAGATAAAAACGTTATACAAAATATAGTTAGAGGGAGCGTTCTGGTGTGTAAATGAAAACACCTTAAGCTTCGAGACTTGTATTTTGCCGGTTCTGTATCACATAGAACGTTCATTGCCGTACTATCAGTTAAAATTTGGCATAATCTCCATACAGGTAAAATCAAAATTCTAACGATGCTAAGGCGAGTGAATGAATAATAAGATATAGGAACCGGCCAATAGACCACGCCTTTCTGAAAGCCACTTTCACATTTATTTTACTAGAACTTTTTATCCGTGCAGGAACGGAAAAACAATACAATTTCCTGCGGCCCAGCGGCCTGTTGTAAGACGCAACAAAACAACCCACAGCCAGGTGGTAGGGCATTATCCCCATCATGCCATCCAGATGTGGTACGGGTGGTAGCCATCTACCACCCCTAGTCCAGAGTATGCCGCCGTAACAACCTTGAGTTGGATTCCGGCATCAGTGGCCAGGTTTCAGTCTGCCTTTAGACAGCAGCAGCACATTGGTTCCACCTTTGATGTTAGAAATGTCAATAGAGGATGGTAACTGCTTTCCATCAGGGTCTTCTGCCTGACTGCTGAACTCATGCAATAAAAAATGGCAGTTACAGAGACTGCCGATAGAAGTGAAAACTTTGAACTTTTAGTATTAAAATTTGAAAATTTATAATGTTTGAGTTTAAAAACTATTTTAATAATGCACAGTATATAGAATAGAATCATTTATTGCATTATTATTATACATATTGAACTTTTCACTAAATCCATTTAATTTCACTTATAAGATATACGCAGCATACTAATGTTACACAATACTTCACTGTATTTCTGTATAGCTACAGATATTGGTATCGCCAAGTAACCTTCTTTCAGCACATGTAAACTTTTTTTCTATTCTATTAAATTTTTCCTTTAAATCTGACTGCGCGTTCCCCTTTTCGCACGTCACTTCAATCATTCATCTCATGACATTAAATAAAATAAATTCGCTCCACATTTTAAATATTTAGCAATTATATATATATACAATGTATCGCGCCCGCAACGCACTGTAAATTAAACATAATATTTACATAAAATAATTACTACATCGACAATATAAATACCAAATTCATTAAAAACCTAAATACATTATAAATAGAAACAATTTACCAATAATTAAAATAAATAATAAATAGTGATCAGTGAAGTCTACTGAAAAGAGAAGCAGCTGTGTTTCATGTCCATTTATCAGGTACGTGCTCCGATTCCCACTTCAAAATTGACCCAATCTCATTTTCTTACTTTGAAGCAGTTCACTTCCCCCTAAACCCAGCGCCGCCGCAACAGATAAACTGCTGTAAGCATGTCGGTGACGCCAACCCATGAGATTTTCCCCTACCAAAAAGTGCCCAACGCAACTAAAGAATTTTACATACGTACATAACTTCACGCCAGGTCCCTTGCGAGGTAGGCACGAACAACAGAGCGCCATACAGGTTTATTCTTACACACCTCACTTGCTTCTTTGACATTCATAGCTCTTGACATGCACGCTCGTCTGTTCTTAAGGCTCCTGACATCACCTTCTGCTAGTACACGATCAATTTAATCATGGAAGGTATATCGTGGCCTTCCGCGACTTCTGCATCCACCACTTTTGCATTGTATATCTGTTTAGTCATTCTTTCATCATACATTCTTTCCACATTCCCGAACCACCGGAGCATTCCTTTCCTTACCTTCACCCCGACACTCTCTTTCAGACCAACTCTCTTTCTTACTTCGGTATTACGATTATCGGCGGTCCGCGAGATGCGTGCACTCCGCAGATTTTGTAGAGTGCACGCATCTCGACCGCGTTTACTCTACTTTCATGCTTAAAGAAGTTTTCACTTCAAAAAAAGTAGACTTTCCCGCCCAAAAGCTTATTTCACAAATTGCTACAACAAATATCCTATATCTTACTTATAAACTTATTACTTGCTTGTCTTATTCCATCTATAGGGCTGTCATAATTTCATTTTAGAAACAGGCATATGAAAGTTAATTTCACGGTATCGCAATTCATTTGATACGAAGAGCTAATGGCTTATCGAATTCTACATTTGACTCTACTAATGGCTGGGTCCCATTCTATCTTATCTATTCATTCACATGCCTTACCACTGCATTGAATTGAAATTTGACATTACTTGTATAGTAAATACGCAGCCATATTTCAACTCCCTCAAAGCAGTTTTAAGTTGGTATAAGTATTCTTTAGATTTATATGTAGTGTACGAACAGTGTAAGCGGAACAGAGCTAAGAAGGCATAGTAAACAAGTAATACTAAAAGATTAATAAAACTACGTTTTAGCGGTTTTAAGCGCGTTATTTTTGTTGACGTTAAAATGAATAATTTGGCGGTAGGCTATACAAAAAATTAAACATACCATTGACATTGACATCTTAGTCTAGTATCTTCGATGTGATCGTGGCTACTGAAAAGTGGCCGAAACGTCAGAATAACAAAAATCAAATTTTTTTTTATCAAAATCAATACAGGGCTTTAGAAGGAGTTTGGTGACCTACACAAGAACCTTTGTACCTATATAAAAATTGAAGCGTGAATATCGTCTATATTTGCATCATTTATTTGTATTATTACATGCTGACAAAAGTAAATGCGCACCTGCCTGCCATAAAGAACAGTTTATTACCTTCCCGCATGTAGACTTCTTTTGTTTACTTTGTGTTTAAAAATTGTAATTAAGAAAAATAATATATTGTGTATTGTAATATTTTATGGCAGTCATTAGACAGGTGTGTCGAACTAATTCTTAGAAATTATTGTTATGGGTCGAGACATATTGTATTTGTACAAGATAAAAGGAATGCCCGAGGGGGGTGAGGCAGTCAAGCGAAGATTACAATCCGAGCAAGACGTGTGTAGTACATTTGATAAGCGATTTAGTGACGGACTTTGCGCGTAATATTGGATCGTGCAGTTTGTACTGGTTGTACCCAGTTATATTTGTACCTGTGTTATACGTGTTTGTGTAGTTCTAACAAATTCTAAAGTAATTCCAACGGCATTTTAATTCGAGTCCTGCAACTTGTAACAGTATTAAGAAACTTACTATAGCGGTAGGCTTAGCCATTGTAACTGTGGCCTCTTTTTTCAAACGCCTTTCGTAGAATCTCCTTGTAGAATTAGACGGAATTCGACAAGAACGACGAAAGAATTTTTAGGTTACCTAATGGCGGTGCTTCACTTGGCCGGTGCTTGATTAGTTTTCCCAAAAACATCTATATATAGAGGAGATTATTCTTTGTATTCGCATCATTTTTACAAATAAGGCAAATAAAGCCAGTAGCAAAAACGCGTTTCCATCAACTGTCATTTTAAATGATACTTCAAACCACTTAAATTAGCCGAATATTTGCCGCGATATTACAGTTGTCGCGTTTAAATGTATTGTTTATGAAAATTTTAAAACTTACTTTTTTAATCAACCACATTTTTAAAGGTAAGCTTGTGTACTCACAAGCTTCTTAGTCTTCTTAGACTTAGTCTCTTCTACTAGCGACTCCTACGCCAAGGTCGTATAGTAACTTTATAGTACATACATACATACATACATAACTTCACGCCAGGTCCCTTGCGGGGTAGGCACGAACAACAGAGCGCCATTTAGGCTTATTCTTACACACCTCACTTGCTTCTTTGACATTCATAGTTCTTGTCATGCACGCTCGTCTGTTCTTAAGGCTCCTGACATCACCTTCTGCTAGTACACGATCAATTTGATCATGGAAGGTGTGTCGTGGCCTTCCGCGACTTCTGCATCCATCCACTTTTGCATTGTATATCTGTTTAGTCATTCTTTCATCATACATTCTTTCCACATGCCCGAACCACCGGAGCATTCCTTTCCTTACCTTCACCCCGACACTCTCTTTCAGACCAACTCTCTTTCTTACTTCGATATTACGAACACGGTCCGCGAGCGTCACTCCGCAGATTTTGCGCAGTGCTCGCATCTCGACCGCGTTTACTCTACTTTCGTGCTCCCTATTCCATACCCAACTCTCGCTTCCATACGTGAGCGTAGGTACCAGCACCGCGTTGTGTATGGCAAGCTGGGCCTTCTGGCTGAGGTTCTTAGCGCCTAGAAGTTTACCTAACGCTCTATTCACTTTATAGTTTTCGAAATATACAAAATTCTGTTATGTTTCATTTAATAAAATAAAAATCGGTTGTCTGTAAAGTCTGTTTACTGAGGATAGTTGAACGTGACAACGTTCAACACTCAAGTAGGAGAGAGACAGATGTCGAACGCTGCCGAACGCGGAGGCCGATTGTGCCTCTTTGTCGCTCGTTCCGCGCTCTCGCTTGCACTTCTTAAATGGAACGCCTCAGAGCGAGGTAACGCCGCGTGAGTCATGTTTTTGCGTGCAGCCGGCTCCATCGAATTATAAGACGTTGTCACGTCAAAATAAGCAGTTGCTGCTGTCGACATGTCTATATCATACCGTTTCACGTCATTGTGAAAAACAAATATGATTAGTATGTTTGATTTCTTTACTTATTCATTTGTTGATGGCATTTGTGATATTTGCAAATGCATTAAATATTGGTCACAGTGACAAATACGCTAAGCAAATGGGTATTGTTCACAAAAAATTACCCTCTGATTTTATATTTTTATTAGGTTAAATAGGGCATTTTAAGATACTAATTTGAATATTTTTGTATTTTAAGCGTTAGTTTTTTATAATTCGATTTTAAAATTATTTCTCCGATGACGTCATAAGGGACAAGCTTACATTGATTTCTTTGCCTAGAAAACAAAAATTACAAAAGTAAGTTTTATCTATATATAATCATAGTAATCTCACTGTCATTACTCATTACGTATCGTGATCATTTTAGTGTTTTTTGTCGCTAGGCTTATAATTTTTCGTTTTCAACCACTATTATTTTCTATAGTTATCGTTATTTTTTTTAAGTGGTCTTTAGGGAAAATCCATGTTACAGAACTTAAATCAAATAATGTACAGCTAGTTTTTTTTACACCTGAAACAGGTAAACAGGCAGACGGCCCACCTGATTAAGGTCCAATAAAGGTCAAACGCATTTCTTACAAAATACAAGAAGATCGTACGTTTTTGGAATTTCACCTAGACCGAAATGATTAGGGACACTATTCCTCGAAATGGTTTTTCAAATAGCAAAATTGAAAAAAAATGCGCAAAATCTGCGGAGTGACGCTCGCGGACCGCGTTCGTAATACCGAAGTAAGAAAGAGAGTGTCGGGGTGAAGGTAAGGAAAGGAATGCTCCGGTGGTTCGGGCATGTGGAAAGAATGTATGATGAAAGAATGACTAAACAGATATACAATGCAAAAGTGGATGGATGCAGAAGTCGCGGAAGGCCACGACACTCCTTCCATGATCAAATTGATCGTGTACTATGTGCAGAAAGTGATGTCAGGAGCCTTAAGAACAGACGAGCGTGCATGACAAGAGCTATGAATGTCAAAGAAGCAAGTAAGGTGTGTAAGTATGGGCCTGTGTGGCGCTCTGTTGTTCGTGCCTACCCCGCAAGGGACCTGGCGTGAAGTTATGTATGTATGTAGATTGAAAAAAAGTGAACAATCCCAATTGAGGCGCCGCCATAATATTTCCTTTGTATATCAGTTATGTAATAATACTTTTCAATCCAGATTAATTTAATGTCCCATAAATTACCAGGAAGGCAACAACAACTATTATTGAACTAATATGTTGACCAACTACGATATAAACGTGACCGGCGCGTAGAAGATTAGGCAACAAATGACTCAATAGCCAATAATAAAAATTTAAGCAAAACATTTCGCTTTTATTCCGACGTAACAAAGTTCAAAACCCAATTAAATGCATTCCTCTCAATGCAATGCCCTGGCTATGCAATTGATTTTTTATTTGCATTCTAATTTCAACTTTCTATCGAACTGGCTACAGTTGAAATTAGATATATCAATTTTTTTCTTTATAAAATAGTATGATAGATTCACGAAAATATTTGAAAAGAATTATACGTTTAAAATTGGACCTTATGAATATAATATTACAGTTGGAATTGTTTTAATAATTTGAGTTAAAAGTGAATAGTTTTTTGATTCCATTGTTGTAATAATTCACAACGATGAATAGTTTCACGTAATTCGGCTCGGTGGGGTTTAATGAAGTATTATTGACAATTGACCGTTAAACATTTTTTGTGTGGTTCATTTTTTGAAATTATAACGAGTAGATCCGTGCTGGAATCGTGTTGGCCACCTCGATCGGTGTGATACCACTCTCTTACAGAATATCAGCGTGAATTCATGAGCTTTGAGCTTGGAGGGAGCTTGCGAGTGCAAACCTCATTTCTAAAATGCGACATTAAAGTTTTGTATGTAGTAATTTTCTAATGTATTTTTATTGTGTACTAACTGTGTCAGTGACTTCATCCACGTAATTATTTTTTGTCGTGGGGCCCTAAAAAAATGCCCAATTTATTTTTTTCTTTTAATTGTGTTTTATATGAATCGGTGAGTTTCGATGGCCCAATTCTCTCTCTCCTATCCCAAACCCCTATTCGATAGAATACGATAAAATAAATAGTAACATTTAATAGAGTAATATTTTAGCAAAAAAAATGTTTACATATCGAGCAAAATTGTAACAAAATTTAGATATAACCACAAATGTAACAGTTAATTAGACGAAACATGTTTAGACTAAAATTTAAGCAAAATTTTATAACCTAACGCAACAAAAATGTAAATAGTATTAAGAAAATAAAGAAATAGCTCAAAAGAAAAAAACACAAATAAAAAAAAGAGAAGAAAACAAAACCCCCTAACAGATTAACAACCCAGACAATCTAGTTAGCCCGGAGAGGGAAAAAATACCCCTATTCGATTCCCTTATCTCATCTCTTCTATCCCATCCCCCCCTATCCCAAGCCTTTTATTACATTCCTCCCATGCCATTATAAAAGTTGGAATCGCGTTGGCTTCGCCCCAGAGGCTCCAATTCTACTCAATCGTAGGTATGCCTAGCTTCGGTATTCTATTATTTTCAATGCTGTGCCCGTGGCACGCCACTCGTTATCACTTTTAAAAATTTGTAAAGTAGAAAACTCGGGAATTCAATGTATTATATTTTGGGTAGCTACTCAATATTCATTTGGGCTAACACTCATCATCCGAGCGTGAAATCCCGGTTGCGATCGGAGTGTTCACTCCGACGCCCAGGGTCCGCTTTCCTACTTTTTCTACTCCACTTCGCGCGGTCTATAGCATCCCCCGTTTTGAGACCATTGGTACGTATGTCTTCAAGACGTCAAGCCAACATTTCTTCGACCTTCCCCTTCGACCGGGGCCTGGACATTTGTTCCCCACATAATTAGCCGGCGATATTTGGGCTAACACTATTGCTGCTAATGGTAATTAAGACCAACTTTTTCTAATACGATTCCAGCGCGTCGATATCGTGAAGATATTGTAGTTTTAGTAGAATACACATTTATATCACTATCGCAGTGGAATCGTTCTTTGAATAAGTTTGCAACGCTGAGATATTGAAGTAGCAGAATTCTACTGATGTTGCAAACATTTATAAGCGACGGTAATCGCTTTCCATTGGGTTTCCCGTTTTCCAAAGTCAGACAAAAGAAAATTAGACGTAGACCCACACGCACTTGGCCGATTTTATGCGCATAGAAAACAAACAAGATATGCATAGAAAGGCTGTGTATCAAGACCTAATATGGCAAGCATGCAGAGTTGCTTTATGGAGAGGTTGGAGAGAAACTACGATGCGAATTGCGCACGCGCTTTATACAGGTGGCATTGTTAGATAGCTTCCTATGAATACCAATGTGAAATACGGATATGGTGATTAATGATCTATCTATAGTAATATTATAAAGAGAAAAACTTGGTAGTTTGTTTGCATTGAATAGGCTCTGAAACTACTGAACCGGTTTGAAAAATTCTTTCACTGTTGATAAGTTTTTTTTTTGCCAGGGGAAATCCGATTGAAGACTAAGCCGCGACAGGCACAGAAGCCTGGGGGATACTCGCGACCCGGTGAGACAGTGTGGGATTCGCCAGATCGGGGGTGGCACTAGCGTGCCCGGTCAGAATCGGTGCCACGCTATTGCCACTCCCCACTTAGGGATACCCACTAAAACCCCTGGGTGTTCCGTCCTGCGCCTTATGCCAGGGCTACGTGTATGCGGTTTTCCCAACTCCGCTGCCCTGGCAGGCGTGGGTCCCGCTCACTGGGCCTCTTCCAATGCCGGGGGAGCTACTCCCCCGGCGACGACTGGTTCTTTTCGGCGTGGCGCGGTTTGTAACGCGCCCCACGGGAAGAGAGAGAGATGAGAGCGCGCACGGAACACTCGCGCTCTCATCTCGACGGCATGTGCGGGTGAGTGAGAACCTCTATACCCCTAGAGGCCCCACCCGCGCCGCCCGCTTACGGTGGCCGAAGGTCTAAATCAGACCTCCGGCGCCGACGCGTCCTCCTTTGTACTGTTGATAAGCTACTTTATCCCCGAGTAACATAGATTTTATTATATTTCAAAAAAGGATAGGGCTCCTTACTTAAACTCAAATAATATAAGCCAAGTTGTAATAAAATGACCTAAAATATTCTTTATATCGCATGTGTTGCGAAAACTATTGATGGTAGAATAAAATAATGTACTACGACTTTGCAAAACACACTATTATTTACAAAAAGTGTCGCAACAGCATATTTCTAACTATTATAGTTTTGTCACAATAAAAGTTATATTATTTTAAAAATTTATTTGAATTGCTGCCGCTAGAAAAGGCTCTTTATTTGTATCTTGGTATTCATACTTATCAAAATAAATTACTTTATATTCAATATCTTTATGTAACTTTTTGAATTATTCAATTCGGATATTCCATTCGAAAGATATCACGAGTTTCAAAATGTAAGTATTATAAATAAGTTGCGTGGTCGCCGCTCACCCTGCTCGGCTAGCTACGCAGCACCTTATGCGACATAGGCGTCACTAGGGTAAGGGCCATACGGAAGTCAATGTCAAGAAAAAAAGGTTATTTTTAGATAGGTACCCCTGCGACGCCAGGGCGGGCTGCTAATCTGTTCATATAATAATAACAAGTCATAAACGTGCTACTGCTGGGCTTGGTATACCCGCCACGCTTGTCTAAGGTGGCTTGGCAGGCTTGACACATCGGTTATCTTGATGTGCAGGTTGCATCACGATGTTTTCCTTCATCTTCAGCACGGGGTAATTGTACCAATATGCGTATTATTTTTTAAGTGAAGCTTATAATCGTTGTGATTTGAAACTCCATGAAACGAAAAAGCGACACCAAAAAGAAACACACAGACATTCGAAATAAGACACATTTATCTTTATCCGTTAGGTACCTTAAATAAAACTTAAATGATTTCAAATGAATTTTAGTTCTATGTGTGATGTACTTAAGGCAGATATTCTTTTATACGTAGAGCCAAGCAAATTGTGCATAACAGTGCATTGAATTTTGAACTTTATGTTAGTGATTTAAAGTGTAATTTAGATTGAATTATTACGAATAAGGGTCAAAATACCTAAGAATAAAGACGTCTATAATAGAATAGAAATGCGAATATGTGTGTGTGCAGTTCACACTTGTCTACTAAACGTTGTAGATATAATTATTTTCACCTGTATATCTGTGGAGATCACGTCGACTGTATGTACTTGACTTGGACGTGAAGTAATATGATAATTTTCTTGTAATGCTAATATTTATTTTACAACGATACCGTACAAAAGCGAGGATGAATATAGACAGTGTAAAAAAAATTAAAAAGTAAATTAACTAAAGAGGCTCACATATACTGCGTGTAAACTACCCTCACAGAGACTTTTTTTAAATATAATTGCATGAATTCAAGAGAAAGGCAGATGAAAATCGGTTACCATCACCTATGGACATTTGTTACACCAAAGGTGCTACGATATGCTACCGCTCTCTAAAGGGAGACTGAGACTTGGCCACTACTGCCGGAACCCAACTAGAAGTTCTTATGGTGGCATATTATAGACTCAAGATGTTAGTTCAAAATAGGTGTTGTTTTTAATCTACACGAGCGAAGTCGCGCAACAACTAGTGCTATTGCGAATTTTCACCCTATGTCTTGAACTCTTGAAAAGTTCAAAATAACTAGGTGATATCTATCATAGGTTAATGTGAAATTACATCACTTGACACAGAGGAAAGAAGAGACTTATGGCAAATCAGGGGCCCGATTATGCTGTTCTCGTTAAAATCGCAGGACACTTTCGTCTCACGCGTAAGTTTGACTGATTTTGCTATTCTGTTAATACAAATAACATGCACGTGCCAAGCCACAGTACTTTTATAAATATTTATAAATGAAAGCTCGCTAAATTAATGATTAGTTCAGTGGTTCCCAAAGTGGGCGATACGCCCCCTTGTGGGCGCTGCAAGCCTAAAAGGGGGCGGTAAGTGACCCAGAAAAAAATGGGCATTGGCAGGTGTAGCCCATAAGAGTTAACTTGAGACCTCAGCGCCGTTGTGTACTACTTACTGCGCTTAGGTCTCAAGTTAACTCTTGCGGGCTATAGTAAAGTCTCGTTTAAAATGAATGTTTAACCTCTGCTAATGTAGCTCTCAATAATCAATTAATTTAATTTAACGTAATGGTGTTTTTAAGTAGGTGGAAAAATGGAGGCGCTAAAAAATTATTTATTCTCAAAGTGGGCGGTATACAAAATAAGTTTGGGAACCACTGGATTAGTTTTACAATATTCCTTTCGGCTAAATCCATTTCTGCTTTACCTTACACGCACGTATCATACAAAAAAACAAAATACCATGGCACTAGTTAAGTCATAATTATAATAATACACAAAAATATATACATATTGTTACAAGCGGATACTAATCCTTTGCAGGTGTCTTATTACCGCGTTGAATTTGACTGAACTATTGTTCGCGGTAACTCATTGTTTACGCCGCCATAAGACGTCATAAAACCTTCTTTCCTTTGTTGGTATTTCATGAAAATTCTCGCAAGCCATTACGCTGACCATTTCAAGAATCAGTGGGCGGGCGGTATATTTCTACCATTAGTATAAATAACATTTTTTTCTACCATTATTCCGCCGCGATTATATTGAGAAGATATTGTAATTGTAATTTAGTAGAATACGAGTTCTTTACACTATCGCAATGGAATCGTACTGTTACAAATCAGATCCCGACAAAAACAAAATCCACCTGCATATCTGAAACAAAACACATTTTATTACCTGTCGGCATTTAAACTAATTGTAATTCTTTATGATCGTGTTCTTTTGTTTACTTATTGATTGGCATACGTTTTTAGAAAACAGTCCATTGTTTTATTGTACTCTTTTATGGCCGTTTGCGGCCGAGTCATTAGCCAGGTGTGGCGGATTAAGTCGATTAAGATACGGGCATGTTGCATTTGTGCAGTATAAAACGATGGCCTGATTGAGGGAGGGGGGCAGTCGAGCGAGAACCACGATCAAAGGGAGACGTGTGTAAAATAGAGAATCTCATAGTGACGGACCTTGCACATTTTATTTAATTACGACCTTCTGCATTACGTTTGGATTTGTTGTGTTCGGTTATATTTGCACCTGTGCTATTATAGTTCTAATTAACTCTGTAGTAATTATAACGGCATTTTAATTCGAGTCTCGCAACTCGTAACAGTACTTTGAATATTTTCGCAACGCTGAGATATTGAAATACCAGAATTGGGCCCCAGAAGTCGGTTGGTAATGGCGTCGATGTGTCAACTAAGTGTTCCGGTCAACTTGACATTGTTGGGAATAGTTCTAATGGGGTTCCTTGGATCTAATATATACACCATTCTTATTTGTTTTGTTTGTATTCTCTTCACGGTGTTTCATTTGAAGTGACGTGATGATCATGAATTCAAATTAGTCTACCTTCTAATAAAAAAATATATATTGCAGGAGTTGAACCGACAGGCAGACGGCGACATTTGCAACACCAAAAGTACTCCAATATGGCTCCAATGCGATGCCGCTCACTTAAGGGAGACTGTAACCTAGTAACTAATGCCGGAACAGAACTCAAGGTTGTTATGGCGACATGCTTTAGAGCAGGGGTAATAGCCATCCAGTCGGGCAAATGCCCTACCTGGCTGTGGGTTGTTTTGTCGCCTCTTACGACAGGCATGCACAGATGTACGTTTGGGCGTTAATCGTTATTAATTAAATAAGCTTTTAAGGGCTTGAGCTATAAACATGAACTCGTACTTGATAGACACGTGTCCGTGACCTAACACAAAGGAAGGTGCAAATGACGCACAGGCGTGTTTTTATAGATATTTTATATTGCTCTGACCTCGGGGTGAGGCGGTCGTATTTTACGAGCTGCACTTTATTTGTTGTTTAAACATTTGCTTTGTACTGGTTTAGATTTCATGTTTGAATTGTAGGGGATTTATTGGATACTTGTAATACCAGCGAAACTTCGTTCGCGTTCCCATGATAATGAGTTTGTTAGTGAATTGCAACAATGGTACCCCAATAATAATAATCATAATTATCGGCAGACAATCATCACACTAGTATGCTACAGTGGCCAGGTGGTAGGGCATTTGCCCGACTGGATGGCTACCACCCCTGGTCTAGAGTATGCCGCCATAATAACCTTGAGTTGTGTTTCGGCATTTGAGACCAGAGAGCAGCAGCGCGTTTGTAGCACCTTTGATGTTGCAAATGTCCATAGGCGATGGTAACCGCTTTCAATCAAGTGGGCCGTCTGCCTGTCTGCTGAACTCCCGCAATAAAAAAAATTACCTATCATTCACTTGCCTCACCATGGGTAAAAATTTGACATTATTTGTATGAAGCTTATGTTAAATTATAACCAAACGAAAGGCAAATGAACGATCTCGCGCCGCACCATCGATATCCACTCGCCCTGTCCGCGTGCGATTAGAAGGCTCGGCGAAAGGCTGTCGTGCGACGACCGCGTAACGTCCTCACGGACAGGGTCGACGTTATCACAAAACGGCTGGCCCGGATCAGCCTGCCCGCGGTTACGATGGCACGCTTGCTGGCACCGACAGACAGACACAGACGGTGGCGTCCCCCTCCCCCCCCACCCCATAGGACAGACTAGGCATGTTGCTGGGAACTTTCTTTCGACGTTTCTTCTCTCCCAGCAATAATACGTTGCGAATCAGCAGTAGGATAGTGTAGGCCCCTCGTTCCTCCACCCCTCGGGCTTCATATCACCCGTAGCCCGTTTTCAGTTAGTGCACTGTGTCGCTGGTTGGCATAATTCATCTCCCTCTCATGACAACAGTCCAGCCGAGGTAAGGCCCTCTAGGGAGGTTCCTCCAGCAAGCGGCTTCGCGAAGGCGTTTGCCTCAAAAACCCCGGAAACGATGTGAGGTCTTCAGACCAGCAACATATAGTCAAGTCTAAGAAAAAAGTACGGTTTAGCGCGAGTGGAAGCGCATGGCAGCGAATACCCCAGAAATTTCCGACGAATAATACAAGTTTGTTTTAATAGTCGCGGAAGGCCACGACTCATCTTCCATGATCATATTGATCGTGTACTAGCAGAAGGTGATGTCAGGAGCCTTAAGAATAGACGAGCGTGCATGACAAGAACTATGAATGTCAAAGAAGCAAGTGAGGTGTGTAAGAATAAGCCTAAATGGCGCTCGTTGTTCGTGCCTACCCCGCAAGGGACCTGGCGTGAGGTTATGTATGTATGTTTTATTAGTGACATCTCATTCGGTCGAAGCTCAGCACGTTTTAAAGACACCACCACGCCACCCTTATCAGGGCGAGCGGGCTCTCAAAGCCGCCTATCAGCCCGTCAGTTTCGAAGTAAATCCCTTCTGATAAACTGGGAATGTTAAAAGCATTTGCCCTGAAGGGACCACTTTTTATTATGACTGATAAACCTTCGTTGTTAAAATTCATTTTGTAGAATACAATAAAATCATTATATTAATACGTGAAGCAAAAACTTTGTACCCTTTTTTACGAAAATTGCCCTGACGGAGGAATGAAATTTCGCACACTTATAGTTTGTATGGAGAAAAAGCGAAGAATGGTATTTTTTTTCAATTATGCATAAAAATACATTAAATCAATAAAAAAACATTACACACACTACTATCTATTTAACACACACACACGCATAATTATATACTCTTTTGTTTATTGTTGTCTTGGCGAAATTTGTGATTGTAGAAGTATAATCACCTTAATAAAGTTCAAACTTGTAATTTAAACTAATTATGGTCGAATTTCGACCAATGGGCGACCACTAATCATGATAATTTAACAGATGAGATGTTATTTTAACACCTGCACTTTTGTATGTAAAATTATAAAAAAATATTGTCACGACTATTCGTGTCTATTATGATATGAGTAATATATTTGTATGGTTTCATCCAGGTGCAAATATATTCGCACCTACACTGAAATAAAGACCTAATAAACTCGAAACAGTAAAACAGTAAGCTAGTTGCAATTAAACAGTAATCTTGTTGAAATTAAACAGTAATCTAGCAGCAGCATCTGTATTAGATCGTATATATGGAAGATAATAAAAATGTTTTTTCACCATTGCGTAACTGTTTTTACGATATCCAATACAACTGTTACTTCGTTTTAGATTTGTAAAGCGTAACTACATCTGCACAGTAATTGCTGTCATAATTTGAACTCTTACCTAACTGTAAATATAAAGAAAGGCAAATGATTAACGAAAGGTTTTTAGGTTTGTGTTTGCAAAATAATTTAAAGGTCGAAAGCGATAATTGGTTTTTACTGATCAATAATATATCCAAAATATTTGTTAGAATCTCCAACAAAAAGTGTTTATTTCTTTGGTGTGGCATAATACTGGCCACCAATAAAAATATTTGAATTTAGAACACAGATATTTCTTTGTTTTTTATCTGTATATTTTTTCCCTCCATTGCTATTAAAAGAGTTTTTAGCGGGAACTGAAAGGAGATGTTGTGCTGTGTAGTTTTATTTTCTACAAATGTGTAAAATTACTCTAAAATGAACAATAGTTGTAAGATAATGATAGTTTTTGAGTAGTAATTATGTGTTTTGTGAGAAATGTGAACTGTATAGTCAAATGTGGCCTTTTGAGTGACAAGAACTCCGTTGAATGGCACTAGCTGATTACCAACAGTTCAGCTGTACTACACATAGGCTTAAGAAAATGAAGAAACTATATTGTAAACCAAGATCTCGCTTAAAAGCCTAGTTGCCAAGCCATAAACCTAAATAAATAATAATTGCTATTAATTTCATCATCGTCATATAATACGTACGTTTCATTTATAATTAGAATATCTACAGTCCACGACGACTTTATTATTAAAGAATTGTTTAACATATAATAATTCAGAAATCTTCACGATATGAGCTGTAACTGGGTTTTTTCGTGATTTCTGTAGTTATTTTTTTACAACTCGACGGACTCGAGATCCGTGCCTTTTTAACACGCTTTTATTAGCTTCGCATGTATGTATGTATGTTTGTAACCGACCCCTTTGAGCTCGATTTTGTCCTACTTTGAACGATCAGATTTAATTCAAACTTTGCACACCTGTCAAAGGTCCATGACAATGCAATAATATAGTACCATGGAGCTGATCTGATGATGGAGTGGGAAGGTGGCCATAGGAACTTCTGTACTAAACAAGATAGACCCTTCGTGTTTGGGCTCGTATGTTTATATCGCGTGACAGTGCAATAATATGGTACTATGGAGCTGATCTGATGATGGAGTCGGAAGGTGGCCATAGGAACTCCTGTACTAAACAAGATAGACCCTTCGTGCTTGGGCTCGTGTGTTTATATCGCGTGACAGTGCAATAATATGGTACCATGGAGCTGATCTGATGATGGAGTTGGAAGGTGGCCATAGGAACTCCTGTACTAAACAAGATAGACCCTTCGTGCTTGGGCTCGTGTGTTTATATCGCGTGACAGTGCAATAATATGGTACCATGGAGCTGATCTGATGATGGAGTCGGAAGGTGGCCATAGGAACTCCTGTACTAAACAAGATAGACCCTTCGTGTTTGGGCTCGTATGTTTATATCGCGTGACAATTCAATAATATGGTGCCATGGAGCTGATCTGATGATGGAGTCGGAAGGTGGCCATAGGAACTCCTGTACTAAACAAGATAGACCCTTCGTGTTTGGGCTCGTATGTTTATATCGCGTGACAATTCAATAATATGGTGCCATGGAGCTGATCTGATGATGGAGTCGGAAGGTGGCCATAGGAACTCCTGTACTAAACAAGATAGACCCTTCGTGCTTGGGCTCGTATGTTTATATCGCGTGACAGTGCAATAATATGATACCATGGAGCTGATCTGATGATGGAGTCGGAAGGTGGCCATAGGAACTCCTGTACTAAACAAGATAGACCCTTCGTGCTTGGGCTCGTGTGTTTATATCGCGTGACAGTGCAATAATATGGTACCATGGAGCTGATCTGATGATGGAGTCGGAAGGTGGCCATAGGAACTCCTGTACTAAACAAGATAGACCCTTCGTGTTTGGGCTCGTATGTTTATATCGCGTGACAATTCAATAATATGGTGCCATGGAGCTGATCTGATGATGGAGTCGGAAGGTGGCCATAGGAACTCCTGTACTAAACAAGATAGACCCTTCGTGTTTGGGCTCGTATGTTTATATCGCGTGACAATTCAATAATATGGTGCCATGGAGCTGATCTGATGATGGAGTCGGAAGGTGGCCATAGGAACTCCTGTACTAAACAAGATAGACCCTTCGTGCTTGGGCTCGTATGTTTATATCGCGTGACAGTGCAATAATATGATACCATGGAGCTGATCTGATGATGGAGTCGGAAGGTGGCCATAGGAACTCCTGTACTAAACAAGATAGACCCCTCGTGTTTGGGCTCGTTTTACTTGTCTTGGCTAGCACACTGCTACTACTTGATATGCAGGATCTCATAAGCTTGTATTTAAAAACATTAAAAAAATTCAACAAAAAAATTGAAAATTAAATAATAGTTAAAAAACTAAAAAAACACGCTTTCATAAAAAATCCAACTAAAAAACAGAAAATAAAATTTAATAAATTTGATTTCTGATGAATGAGGTCTTAAAAAAAAGCGTCGGGTGTATTCAAAGCGCTTTTTCTTCTTCTTTAATATCTTAAATCGTGTTTTTTTTTATTTATTATTTTACTATTATTTTTTACAACTTATTTTCTAGATTTAATTTTTAGAATTTAAACACGCTTATTGGTTATTTTGGTTCGTGTGTATGACATTAATTTAGTGACATTTTTGTTAAGGTGTTACCTTACGTATAACTTATTATATCAATTCATTATAATTTTAATATTTGACTTATACTAATGTAGAGTGTATCTGTTACATGCTGGTGTTGTGAGGAAGTGCATGTGCAGTGTGTGCCTTATGTCTAAGTATACCTATGTATATTAATCCTATCTATTAATCCTTCATACTAATATTATGAAAGCGAAATTTTGCATGACTGTGTGTATATATGTTTGTTACTATTTCACGCAAAATCTACTGAATGGATTTTGATGAAACTTTACAAGAATACACCTAACAGAATAACCCATAAACTATCTCTATGAATTCCTTACATGTTTGACAAAATTAAAACGTTATACAGATAATAGAAGTATCCTAAGAGTTGACTCAAGATAGAAGCTAGCTCTGTGTTTCGTTTCATTTCATTAAAATCTGTGTTGCTCTAAAAGCCAGAATTTAGTAATAAGCTACGGCAAAATAATTTCCTTATAAAAACCACCCCTTTCTTATTCACCCCTCACAAACAGGTGGGAAGATAAATAACAATTTTAAAGTAAATTCTCGATCCCTCTTTGATAATAATTGCCAACATCCTGTCTTAGGGAACCTTAATTTTCACACAGTAATCACTCAAACGGAACCTTAAATTTATTTTTTTAAGCCAAGCGACAATGGAATGTTCAACAGACCCTAAAAATGATAATAATTCTTAATAATGTCGAACTGAGTTTTGACTTCAAAGTAGATGTCTACGACAACGTGTCGCGAGATGGTACTGAGAGCGCGTTCCCACTATGTCGCAACGATAAATTTATCGTAGGACGACTGTCGTCTCTAGCAGTTCCCATTATAACAATTGTCTATCGTTTAGCGAATATCGTATCTAGCTGTCCCCATTGGATCGAGACGACATTTTGTCGTTTCACGGCAGTCGCTTTATCGTTTACACATCATTAGCGAGGGGGAAGGTAAAAGACATGTAAACAACGAGACGATATTTTTATCGTAGCTAAGATAGATTTGCCGTCACGATTTAGTGGTAACGATTTTTTATCGTTTTACGACTGTCGTGCTAGCCGTTCCCACTGTCATGACAATCTGTCGTCTCTGCAATGAATGTCGTAGACGACAGTTAATCGTGTCGTTCTATATGTGAACACCTCCATTTAAACATATAAGTCACGACACTTAAAACTACACGATCATCTGTCGTCACGACATAGTGGGAACGCGCCCTAAGCCATTATTCAAATGGCAACACTAAAAGGTTGTGCAATTTATGTCTTCTTGGAGTGGCAACTAAAATTTCATAAACAAACAAACGAATATTCACATTTATAATATTAGTCAGGTTATCTCAAACTGACATTTTTATCTGGCTGAAATGTTACATAACTTAGGAGATTTGTTATTGCTATAAAATAAATAATTTTAGGAGGTACGTCGGTTGCGTTGGTGGTGTAATGGTCAGCATAGTTGCCTTCCAAGCAGTTGATCCGGGTTCGATTCCCGGCCAACGCACACTTTTTTTTCTCTTTTTTTAAATAAGATAGCTGAATATCAACTGCGACATTTTTAATTATCGTACAAAACCCCGTAATAAATTCTAGAATTTGCGTTAGAATAGCATTTTGTGACGTCACAAACGACTCGAATAGCGTATTAATATTATTGCTTAAACAAATGTTAAAGACTACCGTGACTTGTTGGCTAAAAAAAAAGTTATGATATGGCTTAAAACAGGTAATATTGTAATCTGTATATTAATATGTGAAACCAAAAACATCAAAAACTTTGTACCTCTTTTTACGAAAATTGCGCGGACGAAGGAGTATGAAATTTCCCACCTCATCTTCTCTTATATACAAAATTGAATGTTTGTGTGTATGTCCTTTACAGAATCGTAAACTATACATTTGATCATGTGATAATCTTTAGCAGAGTTGTTGTGCATGAGCTAAAGAAGGTTTCTGGGTTGGTTCACAATTGGACCCGGTAGGTGGCGCTGCTGTCGGCATATCGATTGAAGCTTTTCCGGGCACGACGACGTCTGCCGGGACAGCTAGTCTTAATATATATAAATCTCGTGTCACGATGTTTGTCCGCGATGGACTCCTAAACTACTCAACCGATTTTAATCAAATTTGCACACCGTGTGCAGTTTGATCCAACTTGAAAGATAGGATAGTTTTTATACCGTTGGAACCGGTATGTGGCGCTGAGATCGGGTTCTAGAATCCTCTTAACAACGGGGAGCGATTTTGTTTTTGTGTGTTTGAGTGGGTCCCGGGATGGTTTAAATCCACAATTGGAACCGGTAGGTGGCACTGGGATCGGGTCATAGATTTTTATTTTTTCAGAGCAGGACAACGTCTGTCGGGGCCGCTAGTAGTTTATATAGAGAAGAAGATGCGACGAATATTTATTTTTTTAATTTGGTATAAAAAATACAATTACACACCCTATCATGTATTTGACACACAGACGCATATATACTCTTTTGTTTGTTGTTAAAGTCAAATCAACAGTATAGCCTTGGCGAAATCTGTGCTGATAGAAATATAGTCTTTGACAGTAGAACCTTAATAATGTTCAAACTTATAATTTAAATTATTTACTGTGGTCGAATTTCGACCACTGGCCGACCGCTAGTAAAACTAATTACGAAACTACTGTTTTAATTTTATACTCTCTTCCTATTAAATTGCATAATCTTTGATGTCACACTAGGGTGGAAGGAGTCTCATGAATGTAACCATCTGTAACGAGGGTGGGTGTCAAAAATCATGAAATTCGTGTGTATGGCCCCTAAGAACCATCTGTTGAAATAAAACTTGTGTATATATTTGCATAGTCTACTTTAACAGTCGGTTTCTAGGCGTCGCATAGTCTAGATAACTCTGCGTCATTCTGTATTTCCGTTTGGTGGAACTCGCGTAATTCGACGCGCGGTGTCTAATTGCTCTGTCTGAAGAGATGCCGCGTTGATAAAGTATACCTACTGGATGTAATAAAAAAATTGCAAAAAAATTTAGTACGTCATGTCTTTATCTATCTAATATATAAAATTCTCGTGTCACAGTTTTCGTTGCCATACTCCTCCGAAACGGCTTGACCGATTTTGATGAAATTTTTTGTGCTTATCCGGTATCTATGAGAATCGGCCAACATCTATTTTTCATCCCCCTAAATGTTAGGGGTAGTCCACCCCTAAATTTTTTTATTTATTTTTTAGACAAAATTTTTAATTTCTATTTTTTTATGATACAACATACAAAAATACATACAACTCTAGATTTTCAACCCTCTACGATCAACCCCTATTTTTTACCGGGCAGGACGACGTCTGCCGGGACAGCTAGTTATAACTATAATAATGTTACACGCCGACAAAGTGAATGCACGCCTGTTTATTACCTCCTTTCGCGCATTTGGAATTATTTTGTTTACTTTGTATTTAAATTTGTAATTAAGAAAAACATCCTATTGTTACTGTACTCGTTTATGGGCGCAGGTGTGCAGATTACGTTTTCTTGGGAAATTCAGTCCACGCGGTCGATTGTTGTATTGTATAGATTAGTATAAAACAATGCCTTCAACAAATCTTTTATTAAGTATACCTGCACACACTTCTTCCTTCATAGGAAATTCTTTTGCCGTACAGGCTGTTCGCCTGTGGAACTCCCTCCCTTTATCAATGAGACAAGCTAAATCAATTTCTACATTTAAAAGTATGGTCACTGACCATTACTGGTCCATTAAATAAAAATCGTCGCATTAAATTAATGTATCTATTGTTTGAATGTATATATATTTATAATATCATCCTATATCTAATTATATATGTAAATATGATTATCTATATGTATATGTATATATAAGTAGTATAAGTATATAGTACTTGATTTAAATTTTGTTTTTTTTATAATACTCCACCAAAATCTTATATTTAAATTTCGTTCAAAATCTCCTCCTCGGTTGCCTGGAAGAGATCGCTATAAGCGATAAGGCCGCCCATTGTTCTAATACAAATGTATCCATATCAATTGTCTAGATTTAAGTTTATGGTGAACAATAAAGAGTTTTCATTCATTCATTCATTCATTCAATGCCCGAACGGAGGGGTGAGTCAGTCAAGCGACGATTACGATACGAGCAAGAGGTGTATTCGATAAGCTATATAGTGACGGACTTTGCGTATTTTATTGAATCGTGCAGTTTTTACTGGTTGTGTCCAGTTATATTTGTACCTGTGTTATACGTGTTTGTATGGTTCTAATAAAATTTTATAGTAATTCCAACGGCATTTTAATTCGAACCCCGCACTCGTAACAATTTTTTTTTTCTTTCCTTTTACTGTGTCTCTGTCTTATTTAATATGCACTGTTTGCTACAACTCCATTAATTCTTCAAAAGTCATTCTGTAACATACTTCTGTATAAAACTTATAAAAAAAGAACTTGAGATATAAATAGAATAAGAAATATAAAGAAAAACAACATTTAGGTAGACGTGTTGCTGGGGAGTTTCTTGCCGCTTCTTCTCCTTAACAGCAATAACACGTTGCGAAGCGGTGTACATAGAATAGGAAGTAAAATTAAATTTTAACCTATATGTATAACCTTCAAAAAGTGTTCTCCAGTAGAACTTATTTTGAATTAAAACTTTCGGATTTTAATTTCTTAATGTGTTTTTTAATTACAGGATTATTGAGACCCAAATTACTCGGAAGAATTTTAATAAGATCTCGGTTTTGAAAATTTTGAAATAGCTCCAGCTATTTCAAAATTTTCAAAACCTATAAAGTTATATAATAAAACCACGTGTCATCGGTTCTAAGTGCGGTACTTTATTGAACTTTTATTCTGAGGTTTCGGCCAGTTTTCAGTAGCCATGATTACGTAAAACAAAGATGTCATATCAATGAGTAAGGTTAAACTAATTGTTTAACCTACCCTGAAGTAATTCATTTTAATTATTTAATTTTAGGTTTGGTTTTTATTTACTTTACGAGAGTCTAATCTAATTTTGCCACAAAAACACTGCGATTAAAGCCGTTAAAACGTAGTTTTATTACGTGCACTAGTCACGATAAGATTTATTAAAAATTACTGTGCAAAAAACACACTGACACTGAAGGAGGAGAACCTTGGTCACAGAGCGGAAGGTTCTCCGAAAAATCTTGGGCCGAACAATAAAGGAAAATGGCAGCTGGAGGGTCCGAACCAACTCCGAAATAGAAGACCCCCATGGCCGAGCCTAACATAATTGGGGAGATAAAAGTCTCACCGTCTCCGCTGGCTCGGTCACGTAGAACGGGTGGAGGAGAATCGGAGAGTGAAGAAAGCATACTTGGGGCGACCAAACGATCGGCGCCCGGTTGGTCGTCCCAACTATCGCTGGAAAGATAGAGTGGAAGCTGACCTGACCGCACTACAAGCCCACAATTGGCAAGACACTGCGCAGGACAGAGAGAAGTGGCATGCTCTCGTTTCGGAGGCCAAGACTAACTTTAGGTCGCTGAGCCAACGGACTTATAGTAGAATTATTTTCTCCGTGCAGTTTGGGTCATAAATAATCGGAGTGGTGAAGCGAGTATTTCGCTCTCTCTTCCACTCACGCGTGATACGCATTATTGTTGTCGATAAGCGTTTTGATAGTGTATTTAGTTTTGTCATTTTGTGGGTTAGTTATATAAATGAAAGAAAAAAAATAGATAAAACAACGTATTTATTAAAATAAGAATAATAATGATTTAAAATAAATTATTAATTAGGTATCTATGTATTAAAAAACTATACGTACAAAAGTTTAGAATGTAACAAGTTATATTAAAAATAAATATAAATACTTATATCTAAGTTTAAAATTAACAGCAAAAAAGATAATAATGATTTTTATAAGAATGATAATCTTTCTTTGATAAGAATGAGGTTTTTATCGATAATGGCGTTGCGCCCGCGCAACATGCTCACCGCCCTAGCCGGGCTGAGGCCGAGTTTGATTTATGACCCAAACTGCACGGAGAAAATAATATTGATTGCATTATTAGCGCTTGTATAGACGGTACCGCACCACCGATACGCTGCCTGCTGTGAACGCCCGCTTGAAACAGTAAGCGTGACAGCGGCCTGGTGGCGAAAAAGTAATGTAGCGGCAGCGGTGTCGAACCGGCTACATGAACACTGGGCTATAGGAAAAGTCATATAGAAACCCAGCACAAGATTCACTCCCAATGAGTAAGCTCTCACGCTTTTCATGTATCATCAATTAAATCTAACGCCTTCCATTTCACATAGGGATTCCCTATTAATTCTTTGAACGCTCAATTGTTTCATTAATAGAAGCGGGCTGCCAACTATATTGTGCTACTTTACAAATGTGAGTCATTAATTTGTTACGCCCAATGCGATGACATGATGGTAATCTTTTAAACTATTTGTTAGTCATATAGGAAAGTTTTGGAAAAGGGGAACTTTACTTCTGATTTAGTAGAAATCTGTTAAGTTTAAATTAGGCAGGCAGTTTTTGTGCTGGAGTATAGCGGAAGGGTGATCAGGGTGAAGTACCTTCGGAAAGTCTTCAGCAACGTTAAGGCTTGCATACACGCGCTCGGTTTTCAGATGCATTATTGATATTATGTATTATAGCTGTGCAGGAACGGAGAATGAATACAATTTCCTGCGGCTGGGCGGCCTGTCGTAAAAGGGACCTAACAACCCATAGACAGGTGGCGGGGTTTTTTCCGACTGGATGGCTACCACCCCAAATCTAAAGTATGTAAGTATAACAACCTTGAGTTGTGTTCCGGCATTATTTACCAGATTCCAAGAAGGTTAAGAGAATAGCAGCGCATTTGTAGCACTTTTAGTGTTGCAAATGTCCATAGGCGATGGTAACCGCTTTCCATCAAGTGAGCAGTCTGCCTGTCTGCTGAACTCCTCCAGTAAAAAAAATAGTGACAATAAAATAAACTAGTATTTAAAAAAAAAACAAATTATTTATCTCTCTTTATAAACATGAAAATATTTCCTTATCCTGTTTTGATAAAAGTTGGATATGAGTGAAATGGTTTCGTATAACCACAAAGAATTACAAAAAAACAAAGTCGCGTCTCATATCGCGAAGATATATTTTTTTTATCATCAGTGACAAAAAAATTCTAACTGGTAGAATACCACAGACAAAAAAATGAGTGGGTGCAGTTCACTCGTAGTAGAAGTGATACAAAGTATGAGAAGGGATAGGAGGGATTCTAAAGTTCATTACGTCACATTTCATTCATTATATCTTATATATATAAATCTCCTGTCACGATGCAGTTTGATCCAACTTGAAAGATAGGATAGTTTTTATACCGTTGGAACCGGTATGTGGCGCTGAGATCGGGTTCTAGAATCCTCTTAACAACGGGGAGCGATTTTGTTTTTGTGTGTTTGAGTGGGTCCCCGGATGGTTTAAATCCACAATTGGAACCGGTAGGTGGCGCTGGGATCGGGTCAAAGAATCCTCCTAACCACCGGGAGCGATTTTGGTGATTTTGTTTTTGTGTGTTTGAGTGGGTCCCCGGATGATTAAAATCCATAATTGGAAACGGTAGGTGTCGCTAGGATCGGGTCCTAAATTTTATTTTTTCAGAGCAGGACAACGTCTGCCGGGGCCGCTATTTGCACACCGTGTGCATTTTGATCCAATTTAAAAGATAGGATAGCTTACATCCGGCAGATGGCGCTGCAGTCGAGTTCTAAATTTTATTTCTTCAGGGCAGGACAACGTCTGCCGGGGCCGCTATTTGCACACCGTGTGCATTTTGATCCAATTTAAAAGATAGGATAGCTTACATCCGGCAGATGGCGCTGCAGTCGAGTTCTAAATTTTATTTCTTCAGGGCAGGACAACGTCTGCCGGGGCCGCTATTTGCACACCGTGTGCATTTTGATCCAACTTAAAAGATAGGATAGCTTACATCCGGCAGATGGCGCTGCAGTCGAGTTCTAAATTTTATTTCTTCAGGGCAGGACAACGTCTGCCGGGGCCGCTATTTGCACACCGTGTGCATTTTGATCCAACTTAAAAGATAGGATAGCTTACATCCGGTAGATGGCGCTGCAGTCGAGTTCTAAATTTTATTTCTTCAGGGCAGGACAACGTCTGCCGGGGCCGCTATTTGCACACCGTGTGCATTTTGATCCAACTTAAAAGATAGGATAGCTTACATCCGGCAGATGGCGCTGCAGTCGAATTCTAAATTTTATTTCTTCAGGGCAGGACAACGTCTGCCGGGGCCGCTATTTGCACACCGTGTGCATTTTGATCCAACTTAAAAGATAGGATAGCTTACATCCGGCAGATGGCGCTGCAGTCGAGTTCTAAATTTTATTTCTTCAGGGCAGGACAACGTCTGCCGGGGCCGCTATTTGCACAACGTGTGCATTTTGATCCAACTTAAAAGATAGGATAGCTTACATCCGGCAGATAGCGCTGCAGTCGAGTTCTAAATTTTATTTCTTCAGGGCAGGACAACGTCTGCCGGGGCCGCTATTTGCACACCGTGTGCATTTTGATCCAACTTAAAAGATAGGATAGCTTACATCCGGCAGATGGCGCTGCAGTCGAGTTCTATATTTTATTTCTTCAGGGCAGGACAACGTCTGCCGGGGCCGCTATTTGCACACCGTGTGCATTTTGATCCAACTTAAAAGATAGGATAGCTTACATCCGGCAGATAGCGCTGCAGTCGAGTTCTAAATTTTATTTCTTCAGGGCAGGACAACGTCTGCCGGGGCCGCTAGTTGTTATAATATATTTATGCTTTAAAACACGAAGTGTTGAAGTATTAACGAAAAACATTAATATATTTCCAACACTATCTGTATGAGCTATATGTTTCTATCTCACTCTCTTGAAGGTTTAGTCCTATAGAATTATGTTTTACCTCATTTTAGTGTCACTTTTTCGTTTCATCAAGTTTCAAATCACAACAACTCCAAAAAAGTTGCAATTCAAAAAATTTCTTTACTTTTCATATGTGACGTATTAAATGAGGTTTCAGATTTTGATATACATAATGCCTGATTTCATTAGAGAAGTAGTTATTTGTTTAAGTAATCGGTTTTTATTTACTTTTCTCATATTCGAAATGAAAAGCAGTGTTAATCTCGGGTGCAAGGCCTATTTAGGCATAGGTCACTCTTCATCCCGGGGTGACCTAAGCTTGTTGTACAGTTGAACAATGGCTGTAGCTTCGCTCGTCACACATAACGCCGGATATGGGACGCAGGTTTAGGTTTAGCGGAGTAGTTGGTTCCGCCCAAAGTCTTCGCACACGCTGCGCGGCACCTATCGCCGCGGTCCAGTCCCACCCCCACAGTCGAGAGACTCAGTATGGAAAGAAATGTATTCCCCTGCACATCAAGAAAATGCCTATTTAGGCATACGAACTATTAGCGCCAAACCACCTCATGCTTAAATAGGTCACTTTCACCTCTCGTGTAACTATCAACTATTTGACAACATTATCTAGTCGAATATTTTTGATTCATAGCCTAAAAAACCTTAGCACGTGCTAGCAATTAGCAGACATTTTAATCGCGTTTACCATTTTGCATATTTCCAAAGAAATGTTGCGTCAGAACTGCCAGGAATATCAATTGAGATCGCTGCTTGCGGGAAAACCGTTCGCTCTTCCATTCAAAGAAACATTCGGTCGACATTGTGTTGATTCTGGTTACACTTGAAAATTGATTTATAGATTCTCCTTATTACAGAACACTTGGGTTGAGTATGCGAGTAATTTTAATATGCACTCATGAGTTATTGTGTTTTTATGAAGCGGACCTTGTTATTTTTTTGGAAAATGCCAGGTGTATGTTCATGTTTGATATTGTTTTTATATTATAAGTATGTTGCGAACTTTAGTGTCAGGGTTCGAAGAGAAGTGGTGCAACTTAGAGGTGTGTAACTCCTGAGTGATTAACTCAAAAGATATATATCCGACGTGATGAGTGATTAGATCTGTATATCAGTTTCGTTCAAAATGTGTCTTTTTATATCTTTAACTCTTTAGTTCATGCCTGTTCCACGCGATGAGGAAGAACGATTCGCCCGCGCACTGCGCATGCGTACTAAGTGAACGAGGAAACCGAATATAATAGCAAGCCAAAATAAATCGTAACACTTTAGTTTTATGGTGTAATTTCGTTATAATGTAATTAATTTTATTATATCTCTTCACTTTTTGTTTATATTGTTTTGCGTTGCCACAGGTACGCGTGTCGGCTCTGCTAGTATATCACTCACACATAATAACTCATCTTGTATGCAATTGACACCGACACTATTCACTGTAAAGATAAAGAGTTAAAGATATAAAAGAGTGATATATATCTTTGTATCAAAAAGATATATATCACTCTTTTCTTCTTGGTGAGTGATTTTTCCCATGACTAGTGCAACTGCTGCAGCCGTGCCCTCGTCGCCGCATTTCGCGCGTACTCGGTGTTAGGGGGGAGGGAGATAGCCATATGTACAAATTACTATAGTAGAAAGAGTAAGTAAGTATGAAAGTGTAAGTCTGGCAACCATGCTTAAAATTCCCGCTTAAATAATAAACACAACGGATGAGCCGAAATTCTTTTTATTTTTGGTTTGACCGAATTTCGGCAGCTTGAACCAAACTTCGGCATTCGGCTGAATATTCGGTGTAAGAAAAAGTTAGATATTTAATTGCACTATTCTGACTGAATGGTTTATGGTTTAAGACATTTTTCTCAAAATAATTTACAACTCACTTCAGTGAAATAACTAGTTACGTTTAATTCACATTTACCCCTATTAGCGCATCTGTCCATTTATTATTGTAATATTTAAAAAAAATGTTTTCGGGTGAATTTAATTAATCTAATATATAAAATTCCCGTGTCACAGTTTTCGTTGCCATACTCCTCCGAAACGGCTTGACCGATTTTGATGAAAATTTTTGTGCTTATCCGGTATCTATGAAAATCGGCCAACATCTATTTTCATCCCCCTAAATGTTAGGGGTAGTCCACCCCTAAATTTTTTTTTTATTTTTTAGACAAAATTTTTAATTTCTATTTTTTTATGATACAACATACAAAAATACATACAACGCTAGATTTTCAACCCTCTACGATCAACCCCTATTTTTTACCGGGCAGGACGACGTCTGCCGGGACAGCTAGTTATTTATAATATATGATATGGTAGTCTTGAGACAAAAGTCGGTTGAAAAAAGTTGACTTTTTTTTTAAATGGAATTCATATCCTATCATAATTGTAAAATATAATTAAGCCTTTATATACTCATGGTCATTTATTTTAGTTAAGAACATGTAAATCTTAACTTGAATTGTGATATTAATAAAATAAAATTAGTTTTTCTTAACTGAAGAGTCTTTGTCTAATTTAATACATATCAATTAAAAAAAAAAAAAACATACTTATTATTTGCGTTTAATTAAAACGCATAACTTTTAAAAAAATTGTGTGTACTTATGTACACGCATCAGAAGTTATACTTCTTTGGCGTAACGAGATAAAAATCTTTTCAAAAATTTAATCTTTCGCCTTATTCTACGTTTATAGAAAAAACGACACAATATAAAAACTAAAATGTTGACTATAGCTAACTTCAGTTTGTAGGTTTTTCGTGATGTGCGCGCGCGCATCGTAAAAATTTACTCTCAACGTTTTTCTCGAACGCGCCAAAAGAAGTATAACTTCAAAAATGTTCATAAAATGAAAACTACTGTGTGAATTTTTTTAGGGGACCAAATGGCATCTATTCTGCATCAAACTAAAAATGAATCACGTAAATCGGATTATGAATCTCAGCGTAATCGGTGTACATACATAAAAAAAACACAATCAAGTTAAGAACCTCCTCCTTCATATTTGAAGTCGGTTAAAAATGCGCTTCGGCCCAGCAAAACAACATTTTTAAAATTGCGGCACCTGTATCAAATTTAGAAATGTTTTCTTTCCTGTATTTTGATGACTACTATCCGTGTAAACAAAACGTTAGTAACGCGTTTCTTTTCTCTATAACTGATATTTTAAAATTCAAAACATGTCTTCCATTGTATGTCGGCGCACTTTGTCACACCATGTTTTACTTGAAAACGAGTAATGTTTCCTTGAAGCTGACTAACATATTTGGAGGCTTGAATACTTCCTATCTAATTTTTGATGCTTGTTTTACTATCAGAGTACTTAATTTATTACACATTATTGCCCGCGGATTCGGTAGCATTAAAAAATAATGTCATAAAGTGGACTTGTTATAATTCTATAGAAAATTATATTTTTTTGCATAGCAACGAGTTGTTGATAGATAGATTGTGAGACGAGCATTGTAATATTTGTATACTTTGTTGTGTTTTAATTAATATACTAGTTCGATGATTTATTAATTGTTTGCTTAACATCCTATATAGATATTAAAGTGATCAGCAAAATCATAATTTAACTTTCTTTAACCAATTTCTGTAAAGTTGCATATCATTTTTCGAAAAATAAGGTCATAAAGAAGTTTCACTTCTTAGTACACTATTATCCTCTACTACTGTCGTGTGTATGTATGAGAGTATTTTCGAAGACGATCCTTGGACAAGAAAGTGAAATTACAAGCAA
Organism: Dendrolimus punctatus; assembly: GCA_012273795.1. Lineage (NCBI taxonomy): Eukaryota > Metazoa > Arthropoda > Insecta > Lepidoptera > Lasiocampidae > Dendrolimus > Dendrolimus punctatus. The sequence continues at coordinate 11,716,546 of CM022551.1, read as the reverse complement.
CGTATACCTTTCTAATTTCCACCGCCCATCGTTACTCTTTCACCAATTACGTACATGTATAATACACCTTTTTTTACACCGCACACCTATTAACTTGATGGCTTGTAGACGATTTAAAACACTTAAAACTGTGAATTTTAAATTCATACACACATAAAATTAATGTCGCGTGGCTAATATAGAGCTTAATGTGCCGCTATATTTGCATAAAGTAAGTAAAACCTAGTTTACACTGTGGTTTACGACGCTGCTGAAAAATGACAGTCAATTGTTTTATTTCTTCATTCTTAATATCCTCTATGATGATCCTCTGCTATATCTCTGCTCTATAGAGCAGAATAGGGGGTCGAAAGTTTTGAACGCATAATCGACTCTCGGATCCGGCAGGAGTGCACTATCTCGGGATGTGAATATACGTTTCGCCCCGGACATGGTACCATGGAACCTGTTTTTGCCCTAAGGATCATCATGGAGAAATACAGGACGAAGAATACGCTCTGCATTTCGTGTTTCTGGATCTGCAGAAGACCTTCGACTGTGTTCCTTACGTGATGATCTAGTGGATACTGAAGCCCAAAGAAGCCTATATTGACATTATTCGGGATATGTACCGATTCCGATTCCATAGTTCTGTCCGCTGTTGGCGACACCACACCCTTCCACATTATCGTAGGAGTGCACCAGGGATCTGTCCTTAGCCCGTTTCTGTTCAGCGTGATATTAGACGAAGTGACGAACAGCATCAGAGATGCACATGAACAAGCTCCATGGTTGCTCATGTAATCATTTAACGCTCGGATGATGAAAACCATGGGGAAGAAACCATCTTGCAAAGGTGAAGACAGCAAATGGTAGGGAGCATACGTCTCAGTCTAAGATTCTGGAGGAGGTGGATCGGTTCTACGGGCAATTGTATTCTTCGCAGGTTGATAGACCTGCGGTTCAAGACGCTAATTATCCACGTGCACTAAACACGCACCACTATACTGAAGATATCTCGGAGGTCGACATTGGCGAGATTAGGACGGCACTCTGGCAAGTTGAGGATGGCAAGGCTTGGGGGACGACGGTATTACAACTGAGCTCTTCAAAGCGGGAGTGATCCCAATCCGCATGGCTTTAGCGGAGCTCTTTAAAATTGTTATCCTCCGGGCACTGTGTGGGCACTCCAATAGCGTGAACTAAGAGTGTGGTGGTCTTTTACTTCAAGAAAGCTAATAAGACCCACTTGAAGAACTATAAGCCCATCTCACTCTTGAACCACGTCTACAAGTTATTTTCGAGGGTCGTCACGAATCGTCTCGCCAGAAGACTTGACGAGTTCCAACCACCGGAGCAGGCTGGGTTTCGAAAAGGCTACAGCGCCCTGGACCACATACATACTGTGTTATAATAATAATAATAATATATAATGTTGGTCATGGCAATTTACATATACATATTTAAGTGATGCAATCCCATTTAAGCTTCGACAGCGATAAATTGTTTTATTTACAAATATTAATTTCATGATCCATCATAAAAATTAATCAACGGACTTGTTCGAAAAATAAATTTTCTCCGAAAGTATTTTTCATAATTAAATCTCAACCCGTTTACAATTTTCCTCATCCCATTTACAATGCAAAATAACATGGACTTGGAAGTCTTAGAAAACTTGTTGTTATTTATCAAGTTCTGATAAATGACACACGGTGGTAATCTCGTGTGTCATACATCATTCATAATGATGTGGCAGAGTCTTGCTGGAATCCAGTAACGTAGTTTGCCTCAGACGCCCCTGTTTCAAAATGTATGTCGAGGCTCAAAGGAAGTGTAGTGTTAAAAAAAATCTGGAATTGTTTTAGTCTTATTGTGTGTTTTTTAAAAATTTTGTTTTGGTGAACAATAAAGTTTTGTCTATGTCTAAATTATTACTTACACTTAGTGCTCTTACGAACTAAGTTAGACAAACAATTCAAATCAAAGATATATTTTTTCGCCTTTTTTCGGCACACTTATTTATGAAATCATCCATAGCTTAAGACGATTTCAGTTTTTCTAGATTTTTTGCCTAAATAGACAACAATGACAAGTCTGTTAGGCGATTATGTTGGCCCAGCATATATTCTCAAAAGTGTTATTAATCTATAAAAGATTGTAGGTATTTTTTAAGAATTTTTACTTACAAGTTTTCGGAGCCCCTGTGGCCTGGGCCCCTCGTATTTTTGATACCGCTGATAAAATGGTAACGTTTGTGCTAATTGTGTTTTGTGCGATGTGTGAGAGTTTGGATGGCATACTTTCCGCTTCGTCTATCCCATTGTCTCTGTCCTATCCTTTCTATCCCAATCCTATTCTCTGATCCCTCTATCTTCATCCCATTCTAAAGGCTGGCGACGCGCTGGTATTGCTCCTCATGTTGCAAACCTTTCCATGAAGTAAGCCGTCTGCCTGTTTGCCAGCTTTACAATAATAAATTATCCCTACAATATTATATTTACCCTAAGGATGGTTTCATCCTTAAGTAACACAATATGCGCTAACCCTATTCTATTTAACTTTTTTTTAACCAATAAATATATTAGTTTACTATGTTTAATTATAAACTAGAAAAAACACCTAGACTTTATGTAGAATACTGAGCCTAAGTCATCGAAGTCAATGGGCAAGGTAAACGAAGGCTTTACCTCGCTAGATCGCCATACTGTTCGAGGTAGCAACCAGCCCTCTGATCTCCCGAAGAATCAATAAGTCGTTTTGAAATATCTTTGTAGAAGCTCATGGCCTCAGGACCCTACAGTCCAAACGTTTCAACAACAAATGGTACAAACATATAACTCTCACCATGGGTTGCATATTCGCGTCCCTTCAATGATTCAGCTGTTTCCGCCGCCGAACCAGCCTATCTAAACGTCGTAGGTTGCAGGTCACATCCCACACCAAAGTTTGCCACTTCTCCAGGGAAATAAAGTCATATCTTGATCTTAGCGATATCAATAAAAACACGGGTATATTATTTTCGCCGACATATCTATTGTCTACCCTAAGCTTAACATCACTACACATTGCCCGCGGCTTTGCTTAAATTACTAAACGTAATTATATAATTTGCATGATAAGGTAATATTATATACGGTAACTTTGTAAATGAAAAAGATTAATGGTTTTTGATGTAACTTAAATTTAAGCACTTACATGCGTATCCTTTCATGTTATGTTAAATTTAGTGTGGTTAGTATTTTCGATGTTTTACATAATATATTTCGACTATACTTAGTTGGCGTTTGAATTGTGAAGTTTCGCTATGTGATTATATTTCCAAGTTAGTATCCCAAGACTATTCTTGCATGGAGTACTGTTCTCAGCTTTGGGACGGCTCAGCTAAATATTAGCTTGAAGCGCTAGAGTCAATTGAGAGAAGAGCCAAAAGGTTGACTGGTAGCGACCAGCTTGTCAATACAAGGCATCAAAGTCTAGAGCATCGACGCCGGGTTGCTAGTCTGTCGGTTTTTTATAGGATTAATTTCGAAGAGTGTGCGGCTGAACTGTTCGACCTGATTCCCCCTGCACCACTCCATCTTCGGACGACAAGGCGCTCTGGTCTACGCCATCGTTACATGGTAGAAATGCTGTCAGTGCGTACTAAACGTTTCGCCTGCACATTTGTTCTACGTATGGCAGAATTGTGGAATGCACTACCGGAGTCTGTGTTTCCCGAAAAGTAAAATCCGGGTATCTTCAAGTCTCGTGTGAATAGGTACTATCTAGGTAAGCGTGCTCCATATAAAGTGCGTATCTGTCCACAGATTACGAACGGAAAGTTTTCATTTAGTTACTTTGGTCTAGGTGTTTGGCATAACTCCCAGAGTGGTTCGAATAATATTAGGTTAACAAGTAAATAATTGCAAACATCAAATTTTTTTATATATTTATCTTTATCCGTGCAGGAACGGAGAAAGTATACATTTTCCTGCGGCCGGACGGCTTGTCGTAGGAGGCGACAAAAAACACCCCAGCCAGGTGGAAGGGTATTTGCCCGATGGGATGGTTACCAACCCTAGTCGAGAGTAAGCAGCCATAACAACCTTAAGTTGTGTTCCGGCATTAGTGACCAGGTTCCAGTCTCCCTTAAGAGAGCAGTAGCACATTTGTAGCACCTTTGATGTTGCAAATGTCCATAGGCGATGGTAACCGCTTTCCGTCAAGTGGGCTTTCTGCCTGCCAGCTGAACACATGCAATAAAAAAAAATATAAAATCAATTATTTTTTTACTTGCTTAACTTGAGACTACACTTCTAGTTCTGGCTAAATGTGCTAGTGCCAGTCCGACCTGCTGAATCCCACACACAGGCCACAATTTTTCCCCCCGAGCACTTGCGCTTGCGCAGTTAATGTCCTCAATCGGATTTCCCCAGACCAAAAAGGGGATACACAATGTGCAGCTTTATGTACCGACCAGCTGTACCCAGGACGTCGTCCGCGTGGAATTAGTTTTCAACCCCCCATCCCTTTGGAACATGCTTCATTGTTGCTCGGCTCCTATTGATCTGAGCGTGATGATGTACAGCCCATAGCCTTCCTCGATACACTATACAACACTGAAAGAATTTTTCAAATCGGAGAAGCCGTTCCTGAGATTAGCGTTTGCAAACAAACAAACTCTTCAGCTTTATAATATTAGTTTAGATTATGAAACAAAACCCATTATTTTTTTGGTATGGTTTCACCATTAATAGTTTTAGTTACCTACATTTCTAAACTGTACACATCTTTAATTTTAGTATTGTATATACAATTTACATGCCACCAAGCAAGTTGACTGACAACCAAACAAACACCTCGAGGAATAAAATTTAAATGGTGTTAACGTAAAAAAATCTTAATTAAGACCACACAAAATGTAATGCGTGAAAGACAGGTCGATGGATACCTGTCTTAGAGGCTTATTAGACTGCGAACATTTCTTAGCGCACCGTTTAGTTCTTGATCAAATTGAGCTATTACTGCTGGTTTATCGTAAGTGACATTTGTACCAAAATAGTACATTGTAGCTATTGATAATTATTGCGAAAAAACAATACAATAGGTATTATTTTAAACCTTTCAGTTTAAGTTTGACCCAGCTTAGTGAACCAAAATTCGTAAGGCGTAAAAAAAAGTTTAATTATTTGCAACAATATAATTTATTATAGTAACTTATGTGTTATCTAATATATAAAATTCTCGTGTCACAGTTTTCGTTGCCATACAAATCCGAAACGACTGGACCGATTCTCATGAAATTTTGTGTGCACATTGGGTAGGTCTGAGAATCGGCCAACATCTATTTTTCATCCCCCTAAATGTTAGGGGTAGTCCACCCCTAATTTTTTTTTATCGGGCAGGACGTCGTCTGCCGGGACAGCTAGTGTAATATATAATTGTGTACGTGTATGTCTATGACTATGTATATATGTATGTATTTGTATATTTATTTGTTAAATTAGTTTGAGTATTTATGTATTCATTACCTTTTCCTGCACCATCTACATCGCCTGTTTCAAATTTGATATAGGTTGCCTGGAAGAGATCGATTTGAGTGATAAGGCCGCCTAGAATATATTGAAAATATAGGTAGTCTGTTTTTGTAATTGTATGTTTTGGTGTGCAATAAATTGTTATCTCTCCCTCTCTCTCAAATATTTGTTCCTGTAATTGTAAATAACGCTTAAGACAGACCGGCACATGGCGGTAAAAGCTCGAAATCTTTGTTACTACTAGATAGTGTAAAACAAAGTCGCTTTCCGCCTCTGTCTGCATATCTGCTAACTCCTTTTAATCTACGGAACGGATTTTGAAGCGGTTTTCATAATCAGTTAGATAATTTCACTGGAATATATTTAAAAAAATAATTAAGTTAAAATATAATGAAGTGTAACTTGTGTGAAAAAAAGGTTGCTGGCTAAATAAACAAAGAGATACTAACAGGGTTTGTTAATATAATATAATTTAAATAAATATTAATTAAAAATTCAATTATCGAGATTTACTGTAAAATGACAAATATTTTAAAAGTATTTTTTATGTATTGTTTATTCCTTTTTAATTATCTTAAGAAATCACTATTATTTAATACACTATTATTAGATCATACGAGTCCGGTTTTAACTTTTCGAGTCTTTAATATAACACTGTGTTTGAAATAGTTTATCATAGTTTAATTTTGTCAAGAAAATAATTTGTTAATATTGCGTTGGGTTGCCCGAAAAATATTTTTATGGATTCGAGACATCACGAGCAATAAGTGCGTCATCTACGACAGACCTAAAATTTAAACGCCGCAGGCATTAACGTATATGACGGCACCCTAATTTGCGTTAATACGTTTTTATTTTCCACGCAAATCGTGTGTTACGTGTGAAATCGTCAATTTCGAGTTATTTTGAGACCACCCGAGCGAGTAATGAGATGGAAAATTCCAAAGTAGTGTTTCTTTGAGTGCTCGAAATGTTTACTGATTTTTTAAAAGCATAAACTGTATTCTCCATTTTTGCTTAGGAGTTATGATAGACAATATTATTTCAATTTCCTTTGATTCTCATCAAACATCTTAGTTTGGCTAGAACACACAATGTTGCAGTGATATTGCAAAAACAGTTATTAATCGAATCGCCCGCAGCGACTTCGGACACGCTTGAATTAAAATTCCCGCGGAATTACCGGGGCACAAAGTATCGCAGCATTTTAAAAATCGCGTGCGCTGCGACAACTATTGATGGTAGAATAAATAATAATGTATTACGACTTTGCAGAACACATCATTATTTACAAAAATTGTCGTGACAGTATATATCTAACTATTATAGTTATGCCACAATAAGTGTTCTTTTATTTTAAAAATTTAATTAAATGCCGCCGCTAGAAAAGGCTCTTTATTTGTATCTTGGTATTCATACTTATCAAAATAAATTACTTTATATTCAAGACTGTTTCAATACCTTTATACAACTTTTTGAATTATTCAATTCGGACATTCCATTCGAAATATATCACGAGTTTCAAAAGGTAAGTATATATATATATATATATATATATATAGACGGGGTCTTATGATTTTTCGCTCACGAAAAAGCGTCACGGCCGCGTGTTCTTATATACATACATATATATATATATATATATGTATGTATATATAGAAGTTTCACTTCAAAAATAATGTAAGCTATTGTTTTAGTAAAATCTGTGTCGGAATAAGCTAATTTTATGCACTTGAATAATTACAAACCGCTCCCGGGAAAATTCCCGGGATAAAAATCTCAAATTTTATAACATGAAATTTGCTATGCATCAGTAAAAAAATCACATTGCACTTCGATTTTTTTAGTTTGGCAATTTAAAATTGTAACCAGAAAGCATCCCAGGATAAGGAGTATTGCATATTTCAAGTCTAAGAATTTTCTATAGCACACCTAAAACCGCATTGAAATCGGTCTAATAGTTACTATGTGAATTCAAAACCAACGGACCAAAAATCTTATGAAAATGCATCGTGTTTTCTACCGTCCACATAGTCAATTCAAGTTTTTTTTTTCAAAAGCTTCAATGTATAGACACGGAATGTTTAGAATTTTATAATATAACTAACTGTCCCGGCAGACGACGTCCTGCCCGGAAAAGCTTCAATAGATATTTAACAAATAAAAAATAGGGGTTGACCGTGGAGGGCTGAAAATTTAGGGTTGTATGTATTTTTTAATGCTGTATCATAAAAAATAAAAATAATTAGCAAAAAATTTTTTTTAAAAATCGGGGTGGACTACCCTTAACATTTAGGGGGATGAGAAATAGATGTTATCCGATTCTCAGACCTACCCAATATGTACACAAAATTTCATGAGAATCGGTCAAGCCGTTCCGGAGGAGTATGGTAACTAACACTGTGACACGAGAATTTATATATGAGACAGATTTCAATCTATAATAGTATTATAAAGAGGAAAGAATTCTATTTTTGTAATGAATAAACTCAAAAACTACTTTACCGATTTCAAAAATTCTTTTACTATTAGAATTCTACGTTATCCCTTAGTGATATAGGCTATATTTATTAGTAGACAAAAGTAGGGACTACTAAAACTTCAATAATCCAACCCAAGGTGTAAAAAATTTACCCATACAATGTTTTTCATCGCATTCGTTGTAGAATAATGTACAATAAACAAAACGAAATTAAAAACATACCTCAGCTGAATGAACCCAGTAAAATACAGGCCTGTCCTAGTTTGGGGTCAAATTAGGACAGGGCAACTTCTAGTCTCAAATAATGTACCTAACACAAATCTATATAATATTTTCTTAAGTTTTCGCGACTTGCACACATAATGAAACTACGTTTTAACGGTTTTAAGCGCGGTAATGAGGCTATTGAAATCAAAAAACACCCAAATTTCAATAGAGAAGATAGTTGGCAGGTATCACCTGTTTGGGATCCAATCATCAAAATTATTAAGACCCAAACCCAGCAAAAACCAACTGCCAGACCTCAAGACACTGTGAGCTCTTTCTGCGTGCAACGAAACAAACCAACTTGACTGATAATTTCTTTTATTTTTTCCTTCCACTCATTTTAATATTATATAAAAAAAATTTAGAACTAGGCATGTTTGCTGAAGAGTTTCTTGCGCCGCTTCTTCTCTTCAAGCCACAACATGTTGTGAAGCGGTGGTTAATTAGATTAGGCTCCCGTGGAGTAAATAATATCCATAAACAAAATTAAAACTAAATAATTAAAATGAACAAGTTGGCGGTAGGCTGAATAAAAACTTAGACAATACACGTTTGACAAATGTCATCTTTGTCTTCCGTGACCACAGCCACTGAAAAGCGGCCGAAACGTCGGATAAACCTAAATAAAATAAATTACCGCGCTTAAAACCATTAAAACGTAGTTTTATTATAAATCTATATATAATATTTTATTAAGTTTCCGTGACTTGTATACATAATAAAACTACGTTTTAACGGTTTTAAACGCGGTAGTTTATTAGGTTTTGGTTTTCAGTTTTCAGTGGCTGTGGTCACAGACGACAAAGGTGACATTTGTCCAACGAGTATTGTTAAAGTTTTATTTAGTCTACCGCCAACTTGATCATTTTAATTTTTAATACTCTATGGGAGCCTTATCTGAAAAGCGGCCGAAACGTCGGACAAAACAAAACCTAATAAATTACCGCGCCTAAAACCGTTAAAACGTAGTTTTATTATGTATATATAATATATAAAAGAAAGTCGTGTTAGTTACACTATTTATAATTGAAGAACAGCTGTACCGATTTGGCTGGAAGTTAGTGGACAGGTAGCTTAGACCCAGGAAATGGACATAGGATACTTTCATCCCGTTGGAACCGGTAGGTGGCGCTGAGATCGGGTCCTAGACCCCTCCTAGTCACCTGGACCGATTTTGGTGATTTGTCTGTTTGAGTGGGTCCCGGATGGTTTAGATTCATAATTACAACCGATAGGTGACGCTGAGATCGGGTTATAGAATCTTCCTTATCACCTGGGGCGATTTCGGTGATTTTATTTTTGTGTGTTCGAGTGGGTTTCCGGATAGTTTAAATGCAGAATTGGAACCGACAGGTGGCGCTGGGATCAGGTCTTAATTTTTCAATTTTTCACAGCAGGACAACGTCTGTCGGGGCCTCTAGTTTATTGCATATATTTGAAAATTTTAAAAGGTACAACATAAAGAAAGCTCAATAAAAACGGGTTTGAAAAGGATTTATTAAGTACTAGCTGTCCCGACAGACGACGTCCTGCCCGGTAAAAAAAATAGGGGTGGACTACCCCTAACATTTAGGGGGATGAAAAATAGATGTTGGCCGATTCTCATAGATACCGGATAAGCACAAAAAATTTCATCAAAATCGGTCAAGCCGTTTCGGAGGAGTATGGCAACGAAAACTGTGACACGAGAATTTTATATATTAGAAGATTTATCAGATGTATATACATCTGATATATTCGTATATTTTCGGAATTATTTATGGCTCATAAAATGACGAAATCTCTGTATGTAATACCATATATCACCTCTACGGAACCTTTCATTGTAAGTGAGACGCACTTAGACATTTTTTACTGTACTTGAAAAAAAATAAGGAAGCTCAAATGACACACGTTTTAAAGTAAAAACAATGCCAATACTTCTGAGAAACAGGACTTGTGTATGAATAGAAACATGAAAGATATCAATCTGAGACTTACTGAGAACTTACAAAAAATGTATGAACCACATACCTATAGCTCAAGATAACTTTGGAAACAAAAGTAATAATAATAAAACTACGTTTTAACGGTTTTAAGCGCGGTAATTTATTTGATTTTGGTTTATCCGACGTTTCGGCCGCTTTTCAGTGGCCGTATTTACTATTTACTTATCAGTGACAGTATTTTTCCTTCCACCCATTTTAATATTATATAAAAATTTTAGAACTAGGCATGTTTGCTGAAGAGTTTCTTGCGCCGCTTCTTCTCTTCAAGCCACAACATGTTGTGAAGCGGTGGTAAATTAGATTAGGCTCCCATAGAGTAAATAATATCCATAAACAAAATTAAAATTAAATAATTAAAAATGAACAAGTTGGCGGTAGGCTGAATAAAAACTTTGACAATATACGTTAGACAAATGTCATCTTTGTCTTCCGTGACCACGGCCACTGAAAAGCGGCCGAAACGTCGGATAAACCAAAATCAAATAAATTACCGCGCTTAAAACCGTTAAAACGTAGTTTTATTATGTGTACAAGTCGCGTAAACTTAAGAAAAAAAAGTAATAATATGTTTTTAATAACACAGTGTGTCTATATTTACTTTTACATAGTATTGTATATCCGCGAACTCTTGTATATATATCACGCCGGGAGCGAATGACACTCAGAGTATCTAATATATAAAATTCTCGTGTCACAGTTTTCGTTGCCATACTCCTCCGAAACGGCTTGACCGATTTTGATGAAATTTTTTGTGCTTATCCGGTATCTATGAGAATCGGCCAACATCTATTTTTCATCCCCCTAAATGTTAGGGGTAGTCCACCCCTAAATTTTTTTTATTTATTTTTTAGACAAAATTTTTAATTTCTATTTTTTTATGATACAACATACAAAAATACATACAAACCTACATTTGCAACGCTCTACGATCAATCCCAATTTTTTCGGGCAGGACGACGTCTGCCGGGACAGCTAGTAATACAATAATAATGTGACATATTATAAACAAAGTTTATTACAATAGAATTATTAAAATTACAATATTATATTAAAGGGCGTGGAGCAGCAACTGCCCTCCATGAATATTGTGATTATCAAGCAGTAATTATCGACCACAATATATCATGTGCTCCTTGTCCAAGACTGTCAGTGTAGGTTGCTGGTTGTAGACTCTTGTTGCAGACTGTCGGTTGAAGACTCCTAATCCATTGAAATCTAACAATTTAAGGACCGAATATTGCATTTCTTAGAGGACGCAATTTTATTTTTGGGACATTTGTGGGGGTCAATAGAAGCTTAACCTCAAGTTTGTGGGGGTCACCACCCTTGTTCCTCAGCCGCCATCTTGGAAAAGGGGGAGAAAATACTTTTTTCACGACATCTCGTAAACTATGCGCCTTAAAAAAAAATAAAGTTATAATTTGTAGCAAATTGTTTTGCCTACAAACATGTTTATATAACTTTTTGCCCTAAATTAAAAATTAAAGAAGTTATAAGCAAAAAAGTGAGAATTTTTTTATTCATTCCTTACTCTTTTCTTCACCATAGAACTTCCAAATTTAACTTATCGAATGTTAAGCAAGTAGAAAAGGTCCCCCGTTTTCTCCGCCACCTATGAGATAGAGTTCGTAAGCGGGTTTTTTTGAAATGCAAAGCTCATGTAAAATTTCATTGGACTATCCCCCTCTGCCCGAACACCGAATATTTATAAGGTCCTTTTGGCGCATCCGCAGCGACACCATCTTGTAATGCTTTGACGCCACTTCAGTTTCACTTCCTTTATCCTTTTGACGGCCTCTGTGGTTGAGCGGGCTAAGCCTTTGCCGGCCTACCTCACTGCAACCCAGAGGCTCCGGGTTCGATTCCCGGTATAGTAAATTTCGGAAACGTATTTTCTCCGCTATTTACCATGGTCTGGGTGTCTGGGATCGGCCCCAGAGTGGTCCGTTGTGTATTACCCATAACACAAGCGTAACTTGCTTAATTTGGGGATATACAATGTGTGTGTTTGTCTGCCGATTATTATATTATTATTTATAACACCAACTTCCGCCATCTGTATAAATTCCAACTTCCAGTTACTCCATTTTCGATACCCGTTAACTTGACAATAAAGGCTTCGACGTTGACATCCGGTTATAAGACTTTAGATTACAACATGAATGAATACTGCATCCGGCTATTACCACATCCGTCATATGGTCTCTTTGGCCCGTAGTTTTGCTCGTGATTATGTAAGAAACTTACTTAGGTTTTTATTTAAGTAAAATAGAATTAACAACAAGATGGAGTTGATGCCGAATTTCAAAATTGACAAGAGCAAACAAACCTAAGTAAAGGCCGTCGTCATATTTTTTGTTTCAAATTTGGAACACGCCCTGTGTAAATACGCGCAATCTTCCGTACGTGCGGATAGTGTGCGCAGGCGCACGTACGCTGTCGATACAATATAAACAGTATCTGGATGACACTCGACTAGCTAGCTGAGCAAATAACCATCGATCATCTTGGTTAAATACGTTAAAATACTAAAGTGAATACTAACCAAGCATTATGTAATACGATGTGTTTTAAAAAATATAGTTAAGAAAATAATATTGAACAATACAATAAGCGCCCTTATCGCTAGCGATTTCTTCCAGACAACCTTTGGATGGACAAGAAATTTGATAAGAACAGAGCTTTTTTTATTGCAGGAGTTCAACAGACAGACAGCCCACTTGATGGACATTTGCAACACAAAGGTGCTACAAAGGCGCTACTGCTCTGCGCTGACACTGGAACCTGGTCACTATTGCCGGAACACATCTCAAGGCTGTTATAGCTACATACTCCGTGCAGGAACGGAGAAAGAATACAATTTCCTGCGGCCCGGCGGCCTGTCGTAAGAGGCGACAAAACAACCCACAGCCAGGTGATAGGGCATTTGCCCGACTGGATGGCTACCACCCCTGGTCTAGAGTATGTCGCCATAACAACCTTGTGTTGTGTTCCGGCATTATTGACCAGGTTCCAGGCTCCCTAAAGAGAGCAGCAGCGCATTCGTAGCACCTTTGGTGTTGCAAATGTCCATAGGCGATGGTAACCGCTGTCCATCAAGTGGGCCGTCTGCCTGTCTGCTGATCTCCTGCAATAAAAATAAAAAATAAAAAAAATACTCTAGACCAGGAGTGGTAGCCATCCAGTCGGACAAATACCCTACCACCAGGCTGTTTTATTCTTTCTCCGTTCCTGCACGGATAAAACGGTATGTAGCATTATTCTCACTACCTAATATACTATACTAATTATATACCTACATGGTATGTATGTACATAATCGAAGTTGAACTTAATAAATTTTAAATAGAAATAAGTTGTAGAAATTTAAGTACGCGAAAAACTTAAGACAGACTTTAACGATTTTGATGACTTTTTTGTGTGTGTTCGAGTGGGTCTCCGGATGGTTTACATTCACAATTGGAACCGGTAGGTTGCGCTGGGATCGGGTTCTGGTAACCTTCTAATGTTCTGGATGATTTTTTGTGCATTTGAGTGGGTCTCTGGATGTTTTAGATTCACAATTGGAATCGGTAGGACGCACAAGAATCGGGTCCAAAATTTTTATTTATTCAGAACAGGACAATGTCACAGGGGACTGTCGGTTAATTATAAATTAAACCACTCTTGCAAAATAACATGAATCTAGAAGACTAAGTAAAAAATTGACTCCAAATCGCTATCGGCTGCGAACGATAAGACAGTTGAATTATTTCACTTTCCCTTCAGACAGGTTTTAATATATTCCACTAATAACTTTTATCTCATGATTGATTAATCGGCCCTTAATCGATAACATGTTAGTAAAAACAGAATTAGATTTTTATATCATAACTAGCTGTCCCGGCAGACGTCGTGCTGCCCGGTAAAAAATAGGGGTTGATCGTAGAGGGTTGAAAATTTAGGGTTGTATGTATCTTTTAATGCTGTATCATAAAAAAATAGAAATTAAAAATTTTGTCTAAAAAATAAAATAAAAATTTAGGGGTGGACTACCGCTAACATTTAGGGGGATGAAAAATAGATGTTGGCCGATTCTCATAGATACCGGATAAGCACAAAAAATTTCATCAAAATCGGTCAAGCCGTTTCGGAGGAGTATGGCAACGAAAACTGTGACACCAGAATTTTATATATTAGATATTAATACGTGAAGCAAAAACTTTGTACCACTTTTTACGAAAATTTCGCACACGGAGGTATTAATTTCGCATACTTAGTTTATATAGAGATGGAGTGCAGAAAGCTATTTTTTTTTATTATCCATAAATATACATTAAATCAATAAAAAAACATTACACACACTACCATGTATTTGACACACACATGCATATTTCTTGTTTTGTTTATTGTTAAAGTCAAATCAACAGTGTAGCGTTGGCGACATCTGTGATTATAGAAGTATAGTCTTTGACCACAGAAGCATAATAATTTTCAAACTTTTAATTTAAATCAACTGTCGAATTTTGACCACTGGACGACCACTTGTGTATATAAACCATCAATATTTTAGTTTCTTATTCAATTCACTACAATTACAAAGGAACTAAGTCAAACAGGAAAATATCTCCAATATTCGATTTTACAATGTTTACAACTCGATTATTTGAATAAATCTTAGCATCTCTATAAGTCTACAAGTGGAATGTTTTCTTACCAAATTCGTTTAAGTGAAAGTCCTCCATAAGTCGAAAAATTTATAACTCGAATTTTTTGACATCTCCCTTCAAGTTCAACTTAAAGGGGTTTTACTGTATAGTATAGATAGATTTAAACACTTTACTATTTTTTCAAGTTCTTTATGAAACAGTTCATAAAAACGATGTAAAAAATCAGATATCATATTGATAAAGCCTCAGGAAAGTCAAAGTATACTACATTTATTCAGTTACGACATCTAAACTCTCTGAAACTATTCATAAACCAGACTGCCTATATAAACTTTCTTAATATGACCAAGTGTTCCTTACATAACTTGTCGAGCTCTCACAACAGATGTTTAAGACATTATTCGTCTGAACCTAGATTAACCAACAAAACTTTAGTAATAAAAATACTATCTTTTACGGAAACGCTGCTAGAAGTATCACACGAGTGTAAGTCAATTTCTTTTTCAATTACTCTTCAAATAACGGCACAGTGAATATTCGTAAGCAAGTAACGCTTGTGTTATGGGTAATATACAAAGGACCACTGTAGGTCCGATCTGAGACATCCAGACCATAGTAAATAATGGAAAGTTCTTTTACGATATATATACCATGAATCAAACTCGGATCTGGTTCCAATGAGCTAGGCGGTCAAAGGCTTATAGTAAAGTCAACTATAGCGGTCATCTATTGGCGTAGTTAAGTTGGCTACATGATATTACAATCGTCTATAGGAGACCATTGTCACTTGCTATAAGGGGTTCATCTGCCTGCCAACATCCTTCAGAGTTTGGCATTGTACGTTGCATTCGTATAGAACTCAAAAGGTCCTTGCGGATGATGCCCCTGGGAACTCTAGGTGAAAATGCTCGCGTCAGTATACCGCTCACGACAGGAGGTGCGGGCGAGAGGCCTGGTGTACTGCCAGATCGAAATTGAAGCAATCAGGGCTCGGGAAACCGAGACCACGATCGAAACTTGGAAGGGTCATTTGGAGTCCTCAGAAGCTGCAGTAGAGTGCAGTGCAGTGCTATCCGTCCCCGCCTATCTAGAAGGCTTCACGGAAACACGGGCTCCTAACGTATAGGATGGCATGGATACTTGCCATGCATGGGTGCTTTGGCAATATCTGCCAATTTACTTTCCATTTTTTGTTGTGCCTATTTATTTTCTATTTCACAATAAAATAACTTATATATACTTAGAGCAGTCTTGATTATTAATGGCCTTACTTACAATCGTTTGTTAAATTTTAAGAAACTGCTCAGCAACTGATTAATGAAAATCTTACCCATAAACTTCTCTTAAGGATAAGAGGTGGTGGTAAAGTAACTCATAAATAACTGTCAAAAATAATCAACATCGAGAGGTAGTTTAAGTGACTGCTGAAAGGCAAGATGACAAGTTTTATTTCAAAACGGCCATTGATTAGAGGCTTAAGAGTATCTTATTTAAGAGATGGCTAATCCTTTCTTAACGAGATTATTATAAGTAAAGCCCTACATGTTCATAGTATCAAAATCAAATTAAATATATTTATTCATGAAATGGTTAAACAGTTGTCATATATGTTATAGTGTACACATGTTTTGCACATATAAGAGCATACAAATATTTATAATACACTAGCTGTCCCGGCAGACGACGTCCTGCCCGGTAAAAATAAAAAATAATAATTTAGGGGTGGACTACCCCTAACATTTAGGGGGATGAAAAATAGATGTTGGCCGATTCTCATAGATACCGGATAAGCACAAAAATTTCATGAGAATCGGTCAAGCCTTTTCGGAGGAGTATGGCAACGAAAATTGTGACACGAGAATTTTATATATTAGATTTTATTAAATTATATAATGTTAAATTAAATACTTGAAAAAAAAACACTAATACATGTCAAAAAATTAATAGGAATTTATTTACAATTGAGAAATTCCTCCACCGAGTAAAACATTATATTTAAGAGATATCTTTTAGCTGAATTTAAGATTTATTATTTATCCTAAACTCTTATGTGGATTGCAATTTTATTCTAGATTTGAAGACCCATTGTTATAGCAGTTTCTGGTTGAAGTCGCAGTGGGCTGGTCACGTCTATCGCAGTACCAACGGCCGATGGAGCAAACGAGGCCTGGAGTGGAGACCACGTCTCGCAAACGTAGCGTAGGAGGCCCGCCAGCCCGTTGGACGGAGGACCTGCTCAAGGTCGCCAGCAGGGCTGGATGAGGAAGACGGGAGACTGGGATATGTGGCACGTACGGAGGCCTATGTCCAGCAGAGGATAGAGATTGGCTGGAGAAGAAGTTATAACAGTTTCTGGTAAAGCGTATTATTTTTGGTGTCACGTTAATTACTTCACTAATTCTAGTATTGTTTGGATAGAAGTCTTTAGGCATAGTAAAAATCTGTTTCTGACAAATAAGCATATTTCATAAATAGTATCAGGTTGATCCATGATCAAATTGATCATGTATTAGCAGAAGGTGATGTCAGGAGCCTTAAGAACAGACGAGCGTGCATGACATCTATGCGTCATATGTGCGTCTATGAATGTCAAAGAAGCAAGTGAGGTGTGTTCGAATGGGCCTGTGTGGCGCTCTGTTGTTCGTGCCTACCCCGCAAGGGACCTGGCGTGAAGTTATATATGTATGTATGTAGTATGAGGTTGACCTATTTCAAATAATAGAAATACGTAGCATTATATTGGTTCTCACAGCATATCCATTTGTCACTGTGCCTCGTCTCGAACAGACTTCTAGCCGCCATGTGTTCCTGGTAATTGGAACGGAAATGTTGCTTCGCAATCCGCACATGTTGCGGTTAGAATGTTAATTAGCCTTTTTGTTGTATGAACTTTTTTTTACTAAAAGGAATTTAACTTTTTACTATCGTTAATATCTATAATTAAGTAATAATAGGACCATAAAGCGTTGAATCAAGGTTGTCAATCCTCCATTCACCTATTAGGTTTTTTTTAATTTCTTACATAACTTTACGGTTTCCAATTTTTGTGCACTCTCTTTTCTTTCATCATATCCCAATTATTTAGTCCTAATGCGGAAGCCTGTGTAATCATTATTTCTGTAACAATTTTTGATAATAAATTGATATGGATGCGATTTTCTTTTTTTTTTAAATTAGATTGTTGTTGGTTTGTGATGTCTACGGAGTAACATTTGGGTTGCGATAAGAAAATTATCAAAAACTAGCGATCCTGGCAGACGCTTTCTGGCTTGAAAAAAATCTAGGACTTGATTCCAGCGCCACCTACCGATTCCCATTGTGAATTTAAACCACCTAGGGACCCACTCAAACACAAGCAAAAAAGCATCAAAATTGGACTGCGGGTTTAGGAGGATCCTAGAATCCGATTCCAGCGCTACCTACTGATTTCTATTGAAAAACTAAACCATAAATATTTTTTTAAATATCTCAGTTGATTTCACAGACCGTTCCCCTATTCAAAATCGAAAGTTTTCAAATGTAATACATGTAAGGTAAAATTTAAATTTACTTCCACGTTATCACTGCATAAGGAAAAGAAACGGCAAGACCATAGATAATACGCTATGGCTACGTTCCATTAGAGGCTCACAACGACCACGACCGCGATTTATCCCGTTCCACTTGCTTGCCAGCGTTGCAATCGTAAACCCAAGTGGAACGGTTATACGACCTACTACTTGACATCTGGCGTTGCAAGCGCTGTGTGATCGAAAATGATGACGTCATTAGTGTCATTTTCGCCACGACCACAACGACCGCGGTCGCCTTGTAGAACGGCTAAAGGAGCATTTTGGGAGTTGTGAGCTACTAATAGAACGCTGTATATCGCAAGACTGTTGTACAGTTTGTTCACTTGTTCTTGATTGCTGTGGTGGATGCTGGCAGTTGTTGGTGGAGTGCTGGTATTTTCTTGTAGTAGGGTGAAGAAAATACACCATGCTATTTATAGTGATGTTATGAACCAGCTGTTATAAAGTATATATATTATTATTTAGTTTAAGAAATTACACTGAAATATAAACTAACTGAAATAAAACTAATTATAAATAAATATTAACTAAAATTAACGTAATATATAAAAAAAAAATACCATCTATAACTAAAAAATAGACTCATGGTCGCTCTCGGCGGGGAAAGTGCCCAAAATTCTGGTCGCATTTTTGCGTTGGATGGCAACGCTGATGCGTTGCCCTAAGTGCAAGCCAGCCTTTTGGTCACGCGAGACCTCAAATAATCGCTTTGAGAGGTCTCGATAGAGGTGATGAGCTCCAGGCCACGGCCCCAGGGTTTCAACCCCGAAAGCCACAAAAATGTACCCATTACCAATGAACACATATTTGCGGCGTTTCAGGGCCTCCTGGTTAATTGTGATGTTATTATGTTAAAGTAGCCTGAAGTACGCCGCAGCTTCTGCAAAACGCTGTACGTTGCCAGTGTAACAATATTCACCAACAAACACATTGTCATGGCAATGCAAACGGTTCTCTGCCACTACAAGTAACAAATAAAGTCGTTTCATTAACTACACATTTTCAAAACATAACTACTACATGATGATAGCAATAAACTCACTGACATCACGCTGTATTGTTTGGAATCTTAATGAAGTTTTTACAATGTTTATATTTGAGTTATAATTTTCGAAGAATTAACATGAATGTTATCGCCCTCATTTCCTTAATTCTTGAAAGATATGAATTTCAGTTGCAAGATAAATGATTCAGTAATTAAATAAATAAATTGGGTAAGTGCTTCACATTCCGCAGACACTCTCCTTCGCAGAGTTGGCGTCTTTCTGCGTATTCTACTGACTGTACATAGACTAGGAACTAAAATTCAATTTTAACCTATATGTATACTGTAACCTCCAAAAAGTGTTCTCCAGTGGAACTTATTTTGAATAAAAACTTTTGAATTTGAATTTGTATAATGGGGTGTATTCTAAAGAACTTTTCATAACGGTGCCTTCGTCTTCCTTTTACGACCAAACCATCGGCTGGACGTTCAACTTTGGAACGTTTATTTTTTATTGCAGGAGTTCAGCAGGCCTTCAGCAGGCCGTCTGCCTAGCCCACTTGATGAAAAGCGGTTATCACCGCCAATGAACATTTGCGACACCATAGTTGCTACAAACGCGCTCCTGCTCTCTTAAAGAGGACTGAAGCCTGGTCATTAATACCTGAACACAACACAAGGCTGTTATGGTGACATACTCTAGACCAGGAATGGTAGCCGTCCTGACGTCTAAATTCCCTACCGACCGGCTGTGGGTTGTTTTTTATCGCCGCTTAGGACAGGCCGGCTGGCCGCAGGAAATCGCCTTCTTTCTCTGTTCCTGCACGAATAAATCTACCACTCCTAGTCTAGAGTATGCTGTCTAAGTTGTATTCTGGTATTAGCAGCCAGGTTCCAGTCTCCCTTTAGAGAGCGACAGCACATTGGTAAAGGTGCTACGTACGTATCTATAGGTGATTGTAACTGCTTTCCATCAGATAGGCCATCTGCTTGTCTGCTGAACTATAAGTCATTACGGAAGTTACAAGCATTACAAAGCAGTCTTACAATTATTTACTTTTGTTAAATCATCAATGTTATTATAATAGGCAGGTACAGAAGAAGTAATGATAACCATTAAATTAGAGATTTCGCAAATTTTAACATTTCAAACATTCAATTATTTTTAGGATCCTATAAATAAAAGAAAAAGCTATATACTTAAAAACTTTCGTTGTGTCTGTCCTTAGTGTTACATTTTGTTTTGTTACTTGGATAGTAATGTTTCTTTTTAAGGTTAGTAATTATTTTAATTACGTAAACCCTCTTATTTTGGAATAATATAAGTTATTTAAAAACACAACTTTGTGGACAGAACCACAAGGCAAGAGAGGCAGAGGGACACCATTGATGCGTTGGGGAGAGGACATTAAAAAATAGCCGACCCCAACTGGTATCAAATAGCCCAGGATAGAGACAGATGGGCGTCTCTGGAGGCCTTTACCCAATCTGGAATTCTTACTTAATTTATCCAACTAACAACAATAATACTAACAATTAATTTAAAATTACATACATACATAACTTCACGCCAGGTCCCTTGCGGGGTAGGCACGAACAACATAGTGCCATACAGGCTTATTCTTGCACACCACACTTGCTTCTTTGACATTCATAGCTCTTGTCATGCACGCTCGTCTATTCTTAAGGCTCCTGACATCACCTTCTGCTAATACACGATCAATTTGATCATGGAAGGTGTGTCGTGGCCTTCCGCGACTTCTGCATCCACCCACTTTTGCATTGTATATCTGTTTAGTCATTCATCATACATTCTTTCCACATGTCCGAACCACCGGAGCATTCCTTTCCTTACCTTCACCCCGACACTCTCTTTCAGACCAACTCTCTTTCTTACTCCGGTATTACGAACGCGGTCCGCGAGCGTCACTCCGCAGATTTTGCGCAGTGCTCGCATCTCGACTGCGTTTACTCTACTTTCGTGCTCTCTATTCCATACCCAACTCTCGCTTCCATACGTGAGCGTAGGTACCAGAACCGCGTTGTGTATGGCAAGCTGGGCCTTCTGGCTGAGATTCTTAGCGCCTAGAAGTTTACCTACCGCTCCATTCACATTATTCCCCAAATTTACTCTTCTTTCTTTGTCTTCTTTAAAATTACTTACCAATTAACATACTAAGATTTTTTCTTGCAGGAGTTCAGCAGACAGGTAGACGTCCCACTTGATGGAAGGGGGTTACCATCGCTTATGGACATTTGGAACACCAAAAGTGCTACAAATGCGCTGCTGCTCTCTTAAGGGAGACTGGAACCTGATCACTAATGCCGGAACCCAAGTCAAGGTTATTATGGCGGCATACTCTAAACCAGGGCTGGTAGCCATGTGTATCATTTGCGAGAACTACTTCACGAATTATTTCTTCATTACTAATAAACTGAGGTCCCAGTCACCCCAGATTTATGTGATTTTAGGAATGATGATTTTAATCGGTAGTTTGACATAAACTTAGAAAGGAATGGATACTCGCTAAGCTGAAAGCGGGGCCGTTTTATCAGCTAGCAGGTACGAGTCTAGGAGGATGTTTAGCCCGTCAGATTTGTATGGCTCATTAGAAATTATTTTAAAATATTATACTTGTTAATATATATAAAATTCAGCCTTCCTAAAATTACGTAACTTCCCACACAAGTATCTGTCAAAAGTTATGGCCCACAAGAAGTGTCCGGCAACTGTGTATCTTTGTTTATAACAATGTCGTATATGACATATGTAAAAACTAGCCTTGCTACTTTGACGTAAGTTAGCATGGTTTTTTTCCACCTTTGATACCTGCTACCTGAAAAAGGACCCCGCTTTCAGCTTAGCGAGTATGCATTCCTTTCTAAGTTCATGTTAAATTAGCGATCCTATAAATTTCATATTTCCTGAAATCACGTAAGTCTAGAGTGACTGGGATCTTGGAGTATAGCCTGCTACGCGCGCATTGCACATATCTTACGCCGAACATTTGCTGGCCGAATATTCGGTATTCGGCCAAACCACTATTCATGGCATCTCTATTATAAAGTAAAAAATGCAAAAAGTACTCCTACCTAGGAAACCTCTCTGTCCATGCTCCAACACGCACTTGACCAGTTCTTTCTAAACATAAAAACGTAAATTCATAGTAGTCATTCCACATAACTGTTACTTTCTTTGGTCTGTATTTGTATAGTTAAAAGTAAACAAATATTGGTTCCTTTGTCAAACGCATCGCCACATATGGCCGTGAAAGCTTTTAGCTCAGTCGAAAAATTATAAATAACACTATCGTATTTGGTCGAAGTTAAAAGCTGAGAGCGTTTAGATGGTGAGTTCTTACAAACGCCTTAGGGAACGTACCTATACTACGTGATTCGTTCAGAGGGGAACAGGCACAGCGGCGGAATCTTTATTTTTTTATTACAGAAGTTCAGCAAACAAGCAGACGTCCCACTTAATGTATAGCGGTTACCGGCTCGTGCACATTTGCACACCAAAGGTGCTACAAATGCGCTATTGCTGTCTTAAGGGAGACTACGGTAGAACTATTTTGTCCGTGCAGTTTGGGTCATAAAATAAAGCGAGGATTTCGCTCTCTCTTCCACTCACGGGCCTTATGGGCGGCATAGTGATGCGAATTATTGTTGTCGATAAGCGTTATCGATAGTGTATTTAGTTTTGTCATTTTGTGGGTTAGTTATAAAAATGAAAAAAAAATAGATACAACAACGTATTTATTAAAATAAGAATAATAATGACTTATAATAAATTATTAATTAGGTCTATATGTAAAAAAAACTATAAGTACAAAAGTTTAGAATGTAATAAGTTATATTAAAAATAAACATAAATACTTATATCTAAGTTTAAAATTAACAGCAAAAAAGATAATAATGATTTTTATAAGATTGATAATCTTTCTTTGATAAGAATGAGTTTTTATCAATAATGGCATTGCACCCGCGCAACACGCTCACCGCCTTAGCCGGGCTGAGGCGAGCTTGATTTATGACCCAAACTACCTGGACAAAATAATTCTACTATAGAACCTGGTCGCTGGAACACAACTCAACGTTGTTATAGCGACATACTTTAGACCAGGGGTGGTAGCCATCCAGTCAAAAAAAAGGAGGGGGACGAGGACCAAAAATGATGTTGTACAAAAGAGAGAACAAGTGAACATTCCGGCGAAGACGAATAGGTAACCATTTAAGCTACTTACGAAATTCACAATCGTGGTCATATTTGCCCAGCCCAAATATGAACCGAATACAGTTAAGTTATTTTGAAGTGCCCTCGTATGAATAGCACAACAGTCAAAAACCGGCGTATGTCTAATTCGAGGAAATCTTTGGCCGCATCAACTTGGCACACATATCACAATTTTCTGATTTTGTCAGTATCTTTTGAATTGGACCAAATTGCCATATTATTTGTTTAGGCCTCCTTGAAAGGGCATGACAAATTGGCCCCCGACTGTGAAAGTTGTGCTTATCTTCATAAGTTTTTGCCACCAAAATTATCATCAAATTGGTATCTTTGTTTAAGCTCGAACCGGGTGGCTCACATGTTGCAAGATTATTGGACTATAAATTTTAAATTTATTTATTACTGATGACATTGTTTTGAAATATTTGTTGTTTGCTCTCTATTTAGGGCCGCTTGGATAAAGTTGCTTAAATTTATTTAAGAAACACTAAACGTATTTAACATCCTTAAATACAATTAGCGTCTTGCACAACATTATACATTAATAGATACATTTTTTTTATTGCAAGAGTTCAGCAGGCAGGCAGACGGCCCACTTGATGGAAAGCGGTAACCATCGCGTATTGACATTCGCAACACCAAAGGTGCTACAAATGCGCTGCTGCCTCTTAAGGTAGACTTGAACCTGGTTTCTAATGCCGGAACACAAGTCAAGGTTGTTAAGGCGACATACTTTAGATCAGGTGCCATCCAGTCGGGCAAATGCCCTGCCATCTGGCTGTGGGTTGTTTTGTTGCGTTTTACGAGGGGCCTCCAGGCTGCAGGAAATTGTATTCTTTCCCTGTTCCTACACGTATAAAATTACACATATACTCAAATATGTATCATTCATTACAATTTAGCCCCACATTGGGCGCAAAACTGTAATGAAGTATATACTGACAATATTTATCATGGTACTATCCTAAGACAAATACATCAATCATACAATCTTACTTACTTAATATCACAACCCTAAGAAACCTAACGCGCCCCTAAACGCTTATCACTTATCATAAAAGTGTTGAGCCCTTTGAGACTAGATTACGTGGCACGCCATTGAAATGTACAAAATACCGAAATCAGGACAACCTACGACTGAAATGATAGTGCCCCACGATTTTGATGAGATTATAATAGCAGAATTGGGCTCTAGGAGCAAAGACAACGCGTTGTCAACCTTTAGGACGGTATAGAGTATAACGAAAGTAACTTATTGCGCAGCAAAATGAACTACAACGTAGTTAATTTTTTATATTAACTTTCTTTATTGCTTTATGTGAGACTCAATAAATAAGTCAATATTATCTACAAATTCAAACTGAACTTACAACAATAATGGGTAAATACATTTATAAAGATATTATAAGGTAAACACAGTTTCCCATAATCAGCTTTTTGCCATGCTCCATGCATGAAGATTTAAAACTTTAGCGCAAAAGGCATATACTAATTCCACAATTAGATACTTTCCATATTTCAATGTAAATTTCAAAAGAATGTACAAAAGATCTTTTAAAACATCTCACTCTGATCCCACATTCAGAATTTTAAAACAACATCAATTAGCCAATCTAATTGTAACAGGAACGACGTCCAACAATAATAAAGTCACTTTTTGTTTACTTTATTTATTACTTTATTATTAAGTTGAATTCAAACTAATGCACAACCAACATTAAATTAAAAATTGACAATAAATTTTTAACATAATTCAAATTTCATCTCCAAATATTTCCTGACGAGATTTCTAATACATATTTCATAAATGTGGAGCATTCATTATAGGTTCTTGGACTGCATCGTCTATTTTCTTATCAAAGTTACCATTATTAAAGTAATCTTCTAATTCTTGAAGAGTCCTATTCTTCGTTTCCGGCACATATTTCCAAATTATCAAACCACATACCAATGTGTTTAAGGCATATACTAGAAAAGTACCCCAAAGGCTTATCGATACGAACATATAAGGAGCTGATTTCAAAGAACTAGAATGTAATATGCTTGTGAATATAATATACAAAGCACCTCCAACACCTCTGTGCTTGACTGGTACTATTTCCATAGCCATAGCAAAACATGGTGGTGCTAAACAACCTACAACAGTTAACATGTAAGCTATCAATCCTATTAGACATAATACAGATTTTCCTATTACCCCTACACTTTGTAATAATGTGACAATAAAAATGAATGCTCCTGATATAATAGTACCAATAGCTCCGCATAATAAAACTAATTTGTTGTTAAATTGCTTCATCAATATAGCAGAAATATTATAACTTATAAACAACAAAATATTAAGAATGATCGCACTGTAATATAGTACTTCTTTGTTACCTGAAGTTATTTTTACAATTTCCGTTGAATAAATTATGACAATCATCAGACCACTCCAGTACGCTGCATTTAATAAGACGAACATTAACAATGTAGGTATATAAAAGTCTCTACTAACAACAGTTTTAAAAAATCCTCCAGTTTTCTTGTCAACTTTTTTAGCACAGACGAGTTCAGTTAGTTCTTTAATAGCGGCTTTGTCGTTGCCTCTAAGCCATATGAAATTTTTTTCACACTCTTTGAACTTTCCTTTTAAAGCTAGCCATGACGGTGATTCTGGCCAAATAAAACAAGTGTTCAAAAACGCAAAAGCAACCGGTGCCAACATTATCAAAGCTACCGTCCTCCAGTGTAGATGCTGACCCATAATACCAACTGCAGCAATGCCAACCGACTGTATAACCGCATAATACGCTAATGAAATGTTCCTTAATTTTGGGTTGATCATTTCGCTCATACTGCTGAAGCTTACGATAAGCACACACTGACTCCCAAGGCCATGCAGGGATTCGCTGATTAAGATCGTCGTTGCCGTATTCGCAGCATAAGCAAGGATCCAGCCCACGGCGATGAATAAGCAGCTCACTTGAAATGTGAGTTTTCTACCTTTCCACTGCATCAGAGATGGCATAAGTATGCTCGGTATACCAGCGAAGCCATGGATTGAACCTGAAATGTGTAAAAAAATATCAACACTAAATCATGGAGTTATATTCAGTTTATTACCTATCGCTTCTATCCAATCATTTGATTCGTTATCAGAATGTCTTTTCTTTCCATACTCTTTGCCAGATGGCAGGGCATTTGCCCAACTGGAAGGCTACCAACCCTGGTCTAGAGTATGTAGCCATAACAACTTTGAGTTGTACTCTGGCATCAGTGGCCAGGTTCCAGTTACTCCTTTGAGGCCAGCCGCACATTGGCAGTACCTTTGGTATTGCTAATCTTTATATATATATTTCTTGTGTGCGTGTGTATGTCACTGATCTCCTCCCAGACGGCTGGACCGATTTGAATGATTTTTTTTGTGTGTATTCAAGTGGATTCGAGGATGATTTAGATTCACAATTGGACCCGGTAGGTGACGCTGCAATCGGGTTCTAATTTTTTTTTCAAGGCAGGACAACGTCTGCCGGGACAGCTAGTGTCCATAGAAAGAAAGAAACTTTATTTGCAAAAATAGCGACGTAATTACATTTTTTGTACATTTTTATACACAGAGCATATTTTGAAAATTTGTAACCGGATTTTCAGTAAACAAGGTTTTGAGTGCAAATTGATGTGCCGGAATTATATCCGGTAACCACTTTTCGTCAAGCGGCCTGTCTGCCTGCCTGTTGATCTTACGCAATTGAAATAAATCCTCCTTTGACAGGAGCAGAGTCTTTAAGTAGTCTTCGAAGAGATCAATTTTTGACCAATATTTATCAATTAAAGACATCGCCTTAACAGGACGTGTCGCGTAGCGTACTTTAACGATCTTAATCATTTGTGTTATGACATTTTATCAGTTTTATACTCTTTGTTGTGTAAAACGTGAAGCAGGACTAAATAATACTTACCTATCCAAGATGAGGTGTCTATGTCTAACTGTATGGTGCTGTTATTGCTTCTTAATTGTTGTAGCAAAACGTTTGGGTAACCAATCATACCGCCCACTGACAAGGCTGCTAAATTGGGGGACAATGCTACTAGAAACTGAAAAATGAATTTATGTATTATTGTTACGTATCAGCGGGACTCGAATTAAAACACCGTTAGATTTATTATGGAAATTATTAAAACTATAAAAACATATACAAGACAGGTACAGATATAACCGAACACAACAAATTCAAACGTAATGCAGAAGATTTTAATTCAATAAAACGCGCAAACCGTTACTATTAGGTTTTTTTAATCGGCAGACAAACACACATATTGTACATCCCCAAATTAAGCAAGTTGCGCTTGTGTTAGGGGTAATATACAACGGACTACGCTGGGGCCGATCACAAACACCCAGACCATAGTAAATAACGAAGAAAATACGTTTCCGAAATTTACTATACCTACTTATTACATTAAATACATACTTGTCTAAGAACTGGAGCCGACGGCATATTTGACTTTTGACTACTACAGCACACTACGCAATAATGAATTCTTATTTCTAGTTTAAAATTCATTCATTACATAGACACATCTATGTTGCCGCTAAAGTGCTTTTACTGGTAATATAACAAACTCGCAGTCCCGGCAGACGTTCTCCTGCACTGAAAAAAATCAAGAATCCTATTCCAGCGCCATTTTTAAATCTAAACCATCCCCGGAGCCTCACAAACACACACAAAAAACATCAATATTGGTCTAAGAGATTAAGAAGATCCTAGAACCAGCGCCACCTACCCGTTTTAATTGTAAATCTAAATGATCCGGGGACCCACTCAAACACACAGACACAATGTCATCAATATTAGTAAAGTCCTGTAAAATCGTTCTCAAGTTATGCACTTATATACATCTCTATGATTCATTTGTATCTATACTAGCTAACCCGGCAAACGTTGTTTTGCCATTTAAACGATAGCTTCTGCCCGCGACTTCGCCGCGTGGTGCAGTTTTTTAACTATCCCACAGAAACTCTTTATTTTTCGGAACCAAAAGTATCCTATATATTGACCAGGTATATAAGCTACCACCATACAAAATTTCATGTAAATCGGTCCAGTAGTTACGGAGATTAGCCGGTATAAACAGACAGATAAACAGAGAAACAAAAAAATTTAAAAAATTCTAAATTCTTTTATTCCATTTCTTACATCCCCCTGACTCGGTTTTTAGCATTTTTTTTTTCATTGTACAGAAATTTGACTTCTACAATTTTATTACATGTATAGATATATGTGAAGCAAAAACCTTGTACCCCTTTTGACGAAAATTGCACGGACTTGCGAAATTTCGCACACTTACAGTTTACTAGCTGCCACGGCAGACTTCGTCCTGCCCGGTAAAAAATAGGGGTTGATCGTAGAGGGTTGAAAATTTAGGGGTGTATGAAATTTTTAATGCTGTATCATAAATTTTTTTTTAAAAATATTTAGAGGTGGACCACACTTAACATTTAGGGGGATGAAAAAAAAACAGTTGTCCGATTCTCAGACCTACCCAATATGCACAAAAAAATTCATGAGAATCGGTCAAACCGTTTCAGAGGAGTATGGTAACTAACACTGTGACATGTGAATTTTATATCTTAAGATACAGAGAAGGAGTGCAGAATGATAATTTTATTAAAATTATGCGTATAAAATACATTAAATTAATAAAAAAAAACATTACACACACTACCATGCACTTGACACATACACTCACGTATAATACTTAAATATAATGTTCTTACATAATATGTAAAATAACAAAGCTAAGTTTTTATTTTTATGTATTACTTGAGTTCACCTGATGGAAAGCGGTTACCATCGCCTATGAATATTTACCGTAATACGAAAGGTGGTACAAATGCACTGATGCTCTCTCAAGGGAGACTGGAGCCTGGCCACTAATGCCGGAACACTACTCAAAGTTGTTATGGCGGCTTACTCTAGACCAGGGGTGGTAGCCATCCAGACGGGTAAATTGCCTTACCACTTGGGTTGTTTTGACACTTCTTACAACAAATCGCGAGGCTGCAGGAAATTGTATTCTTTCCCCATTCCTGCATGGGTGAAAATAAGTAATAAGTAGCAGGAGACAAAAAAGCAAAAAAGCTTTATAGGCAGTATACATCAAATTCCAAAAATGTTGTCAATCATTTTGAATTCGTCGATGTTTTGCACTTTAACTGCAACTAAAAACATAATCATGTACCGTGACGAATTACATGTAATATGCAACGTGTCTCGGAATTAATATATGTATAATTTTATCTTATTAATAATATGTATATATATCTACATGTGTTGTTTGTATATAAAAATACACTAACAGAAGATTTCTTCTTCTTTATTGGGGTTCTTTGGTCATTGATAAAAAAGTAATCATTTCCATTTATTGAAGTGATAACTTCATATGGGAGGGTAAACCGCTTCCTTACGCAACGCGTTACGGCGCCAGTCTGTCTGGCTTCCCTTTCTCTCGCGCATACGGCAGCGGTAGGCAGGCTCCTCCTCTCTCACCCTAACCCATAGCGCTAGCCATATTTCGGTAATTAGATTAAATAATGGTACTAATAAAATGCATACACAAAATTTTAATGTACATATTCAATTATTGTGATTAAGAATAAAATATATTTTATAATCAATAATAGATTTTATTAATAAATAACCTTAACGCGTTACGGCGTCTATCTGTCTGTCTATCTGGCTTCCCTTTCTCTCACGCAAGTTATCACATCTGTCAGGCCGAGACGCATACGTTTTTGAGAATTTAAGAGATTTTAAGATGTTTAAGATAATATATATATGTATACTAGCGGCCCCGGCAGACGTTGTCCTGCTCTGAAAAAATAAAAATCTATGACCCGATCCCAGCGCCACCTACCGGTTCCAATTGTGGATTTAAACCATCCGGGGACCCACTCAAACACACAAAAACAAAATCGCTCCCCGTTGTTAAGAGGATTCTAGAACCCGATCTCAGCGCCACCTACCGGTTCCAACGGTATAAAAATTATCATATCTTTCAAGTTGGATCAAACTGCACACGGTGTGCAAATTTGATTAAAATCGGTTGAGTAGTTTAGGAGTCCATCGCGGACAAACATCGTGACACGAGATTTATATATATTAAGATATATAATAGCTTTAGAAATAAGTCATTTAATAACTCGGTTTTTTAAATGAAGTTTTTTGTTTTATTCCGACGTTTCGGCCACTTCTCAGTAGCTGTTAACACAGAAGGAGAAGAAGAAGAATTGATGTAGTGACATATAGAGTCCTTAGAATTTACTATATAATATTGTTACGAGTTGCAGGACTTGAAATTTAATGCCGTTTGAATTATTATATAATTGATTAGAACTATACAAACACGTATAACACAGGTACAAATATCGTTATAACTGTGTGCAACCAAACGTAATGCACAATTCAATCACATGCGCAAAGTCCGTCACTAACGCCTTGCTTCGCTTGTGGTTATCGCTAGACTGTCTCATCCCTCCATTGGGGCATTGCTTTATACTGTACAAATACAATATGTCTGCTCGACCGCGTGGACTGGATTTCCTAGAATCACACCTGACTAATTATGATGACTACCATAAAAGATTTTTCTAATCACAAAGTAAATAAAAGAAGTCAAAATGCCGCAAAGGTAATAAAATGTCTACAGGCAGGTATGTAGGTGTGAATTCGTCTTTTGTCGGCGCTCAGGTCGTAACAATATGATCAATCAAAACAAATCAAAATATGCAATGCATTTGAATATAACAACCAATAAAAGTTTTAGGTTAACAAGAAGGAAGGAAATTTTATCTAATTTGAAATATGTTAGAGGAATATAGTCTTTACATGTACAGAAATAAAGGTCAAATTTCAAAACTGTGGTGATAGTAGGGTGAAAATTCGCGACACACTTTCGTGTCCCGCTCGTAGGAATGGGGACGCTCGCTTGTTAGTATTTTGCTTAATATGATTTTCAGCGATAGGCTCGCAATATACACGAGATATTTCATCTGAGATTGTATCTTTAGATAGTCATACTAATATTATAAAGTAGCTGATCCGTGCCCACTTTAATGAGCGGTACTCAAGATAAGCCAATATATTGTTACGAGCTACAGAACTCGAATTAAAACGCCATTGTAATTACTATAGAATTTATTAGAACTTTACAAACACGTATAACACAGGTACAAATATAACTGGACGCAACCAGTACAAACTGACGATCTAATAACACGCGCAAAGTCCGTCACTATATCGCTTATCGAATGTACACACGTCTTGTTCGTATAGTAATCCTTGCTTGACTGACTCCGTTCGAGCATTCCTTTTATCCTGTACTAATACAATATGTCTCGACGCAAAACAATCATTTCCAAGAATTAGTTCGACACACCTGTCTAATGACTGCCATAAACAAGTACGATAACAATATAATATTTTACTTAATAAAAATTTTAAACACAAAGTAAACAAAAGAAGTCCAAATGCGGGAAAGGTAATAAACCAGGTGTACATCCACTTTGTCGGCGTGTAACAATATAATATTTGAAGTTATCAGCCTGTTTTTTATGAATTGATGTTTCACATTGACGGCCTCTGTGTTTGAGCGGGCTAAGCCTTTGCTGGCCTACCTCACTGGAACGCAGAGGCTCCGGGTTCGATTCCTGGTATAGTAAATGTCGAAAACGTATTTTCTCCGTTATTAACCATGGTCTGGGTGTCTGGGATCGGCCCCAGAGTGGTCCTTTGTATGATACCCATAACACAAGCGTAACTTGCTTAATTTGGGGATATACAATATGTGTGTTTGCCTGCCGATTATTATTATTATTTTTATTGCATTAAAATTTTAAAAATATTTAAATCGCAATCACAATAAAATATCGCCAATGTCACTCAAAAGTAATGTAGGTTTTTACTAGTGAAAGAATGTTTCACAGTCGGTTCAGTAGTTCAAGAGATTACTGTCTACAAAAACACAAATGTTACGTCTTAATATAATAATATTATTTAGTGATACGTAGGGGCGTAGGGTGGAGCGAGGAGAAAAACCACGGATTTCGGTTACAATTTCTAATATTCAACCACATGACGAAATATCTCCATATATTCAATATACTCTTTGATAATGCCAGTGCGTGTAGTGATTCAATTATTCCAATTACCAGTATATATAAAGTACTCTGTGATTCCAATCTACGACGACACTCCAAAAGACAGGTAATTCAGATTCTCTTGTCAAAAACCAATGTTTAAAAATCAGTTCTCTATCTCTGAATTATGGAGGGTAGAGGTAAGGAGGACCATTTAGTATGGGAGATCAGTTGAAAAAGTGTCCACCTGTAAACAGCAAATTATGGTTCGACAACTCGTCAAAACAGCGCTAGTGTAGCAAAAGGAAATGATATGAACTTAGCAGTTATAAACGAAGTGAAGTGTGCTGGGTTGAAAATTTTAAAATTATAATTTGGAAAAGTATTGAGACTTTCTCATATTGAGTTGCATGTATATACATGTTAGACCAATTGATTTTTTGAAACCTATTTCACTAATTGAGATAACTAACTAAATTATCTGAAAATTCCAATTTGTGGCGCTATTTTTAAATACTGAGATGGTCTCCTTACCTCTACCCTCCATAGACTGAATATACAATACATAACTCACACTAGCGCCCGAAGTGTTGTCAGAGTGACATTGACAGCTGACAGAGACATAGAGGACAGTGAGTGGCCCTTCAAATGGAAGTGGTTTCATGGAACATCTGTCATTTGACTGATCCTCATGTTGAAATTTGACATTACTTTAAATAAATTAATAACATTCTATTAAAACACCTTTTTTAGACTTTTAGTAAAAAAAAAAATTTTAGTAAAGACTTATGTATTTTTTTAGTTTATTTTTTACTATTATTTATTTTTCATTTTTAGTGATTATTTAGTGATTTAATTTCCTCCTCAGTGGAAACTTTGAAAAAGAATTAAATACACTGTTATGATAAAATGGAACGTTATGTAAAAATAACCTTTTTTAAAAAGGTTTTTAAATACAAGGTTTTGTTATCCTACATATCATGTAGCAGCAGAGTAGCCAAGACAAGTAAAACGAGCCCAAACACGACGGGTCTATCTTGTTTAGTACAGGCGTTCCTATGGCCACCTTCAGACTCCATCATCAGATCAGCTCCATGGTACCATATTATTGCATTGTAACGCGATATACACATACGTGCAAAATTTCAGCTCAATCGGAAACCGAGAAGTCGATCAAATTTAACTTGAAAGATTCCGTTACATACTAATAACATACGTATGAAGAAGGTATGAAGCTAATAAAAGCCTATTAAAATAGAACCAACGTCGTCGTTTTGACAACGCGAACAAAGATTTGCTCGTATATGCTAGTATGTAATAAATTAGAGTGTGGATTGATTTTTATCTAAAGACTTACCCTTCCCGTCAGTGTCACGTGTGGGGCCTGCAGTGACCTCGAATGTGGGTCAAATGGCACGGAAACCGGCGAGTCATCTGACACACTGCCATTGAAGCATGCACTTTGTAGTAATGATTAGATTATAGTAACTTTTTGAAGTGATAACTTCTTATGGAAGGGTAAACAGCTTCGCTACGTAATGCGTTACGGCGCCAGTCGGTTTGGCTTCCCTTTCACGCATAAGGTAGCGTAGGCAGGCTCCTCCTCTCTCACTCTAACCCACAGCGCTAGCCGTATTTCGGTAATTAGATTAAATAATGTGCATACACAAAATTCTAATGTACATATTCAAGAATTGTAACTAAGAATAAAATATATTTTGTAATCATTAATAACATAATAAATAATCATAGTAATAATGATTTCCATTTTCCCAGTTTGACTACAAAATATCTTTAAAAAATAATATCATCACTTCTTATCTAACATTTGTGTCAAATAAAAAAGGTAATCCATAAAGGCTTAAGTTGAATGGTACAAATATTGAATAAAGAACACGCGCCGTGAAACAGGTGCGGCATTTATTCAATCCTATTGTCAATAATATTGAGGGATTGTAGGGTGACCATACATTTTTTGATTTAAGCATAACAACTCCAATATTTATCCTACTACAGCCAGACTGACTGAAAAAAATGTAACTATATTTTAAATTAGCTTTACGCGTTTTAATAAGCTCGTTGCCTTAATAAACAATAAACAACTAATAAACAACTAGCATTGGTTCGACTTTTCTCTCAAGACTACCCTCACATATTTTAAATAATAAACTAAATTTATTCGAAAACAAATAAAACATTAAATATTACAACAATAAACGGACAGATGCGCTTATGTAAATAACTAGTTACATGTAAATATGTATTAAATGTAACTAGTTATTTATTCATTTTATTGCAGGAGTTCAGCAGACAGGTAGACGGCCCACTTGATTGAAAGAGGTTACCATCGTCTATGGACATTTGGAACATCAAAGGTGGTACAAATGCGCTGCTGCTCTCTTAACGGAGACTGGAACCTGGTCGCTAGTGCCAGAACACAACACATGGTTGTTATGGCGATATACTTCAGACCAGGGATGGTCGCCATCTAGTTGGGAAAATGCCCTACCACCTGGCTGTTGGTTGTTTTGGAGCCTCTTATTACAGGCCGCCCAGCCACAGGAAATTTTATTCTTACTCCGTTCCTGCACGGATAATAATAGTATTATAATAGTTATTTTTCTGCAAGTGTATTGTAAATTCTATTGAGAAATAAATGTCTTAAAAATACCTTGTAGTGGCACACTTATAAGCCAATAGATGGCGTTGTGCATTAATTGAGGTAGCATACGTTTCCCGCAATATATAAAAAATCAACAATTAGAGAAAGACCTGCGAGGAACTGCAATAGCCTTGCTGGAAAACCGTTCTAGTATGCAAGTGTACCTAAATAGACGAGTATTCCAAATTTCAGCCGTATAAAATCAACTAGTTTTGTTTTATTACACCATTTTCTCCCTTGTTTAAAACTGCACTTTTGTCTGTACACCCATTTGTTATGAAGCCCTCGATGTCATCACGCTAAGACCAATAGAAGCGGAGCACCAATAAAAAGTGTTTCAAAATCGGGGTTTATTTTTTTTGTTTAGAACTTCCGCTGCGTGCGTTTCACTTTCTAAGTAAACAAAGTCGCGGATTAAAGTTAGTGTTCGCCCAAAGTAACTAGTCCACGCGGACGAAGTCGCGGGACGGAGACTAGTGTTTACATAAAAGGTTGCATCATAAATGCTATATATAGCAAAATAAAAAAACAATGTATTGTGTTTAGTCAGATTAAATTTCCTCAATTTTTATTACTTGTATTATCTGTCTGTAAATTTAAAAATATATAATGTTTTTGTGCAGTCCAACAAAATTAGCAAGGAAGAAGGAAAGATAAAATCAAATTAATTCACAAGACTGTATCTTAAATAATATTCTCACGTATTACGGCTATAGCAACTGGGCAATTCTTGTACGCAAGCAATTGTTTAACGCACGTCATTAAAGGCAACTAGTTTCTTTTTTTAATTAGTGCTCTAGCACTAATTATAGTATGTAGTGGTAATAATCAATCATTTTGTATCCGTGCAGGAACGGCGAAAGAATACAATTTCCTGCGGCCGGGCGGTATGTCGTAAGAGACGACAAAACAACCCACAGCCAGGTGGTAGGGAACTTGCCCGACTGGATGGCTACCCCCTAGTCTAAATAATGTCGCGATAACAACCTTGAGTTGTGTTCCGGTATTATTGACCAGGTTTCAGTTTCCCTTAAGAGAGCATCAGCGCTTTTGTAGCACCTTTGTGTTGCAAATGTCCATAGGCGATGGATGGCACCTTCCATCAAGTGGGCCGTCTGCCTCACTGCTGAATTCCTGCAATAAAAAAAGAGGAAGTCATGTGATTTGTATTATAATACTATACATAAAATTAGGAAGGCCACGACACACCTTCCATGATCAAATTGATCGTGTATTAGCAGAAGGTGATGTCAGGAGTCTTAAGAACAGACGAGCGTGCATGACAAGAGCCATGAATGTTAAAGAAGCAAGTGAGGTGTGTAAGAATAAGCCTAAATGGCGCTCTGTTGTTCGTGCCTACCCCGCAAAGGACCTGGCGTTAAGTTATGTATGTATGTACATAAATTACAATGTCGTCTCAATGATTGACGTAAACACTGAAGAAACAAAAAAAATGTTTATCATTTGAATTAATATACAAATAAAATTAAAAGTTAATTTTAAAAATACGGCAATGCTGATCATTTTGACTGATCAATACAATTAAGTCTCAACGTAAGCAGACAACAAAATTTTGTAACCGAATAGCCAAAGCGCGCCTGATAATAATTTAATGCAATGCAGAACCTGTGTAAAAGTTTGCTGTACCAATAAATAAGGCGTACGGCTTGGAGTGCGTACTCAATTTGAAATGATAATTATATATTTAACAATAATTATATCCTTAATATTACGAGTTTTTGATCGGGACTATCAGTTGACCTCACATCACAGACCGCGCGCTCTCCGACCTCTATCTCGAAAACAGTTCAAAGTATGAAAAAATGTTGAATACAAAAGTTGTAGAGAATTTAATTCTCTACAATATTGATAATGCGTAAAAATACCGTAAAACCCATAGAAAACGAGATATTTGCATAAAAATGTAAAACCACGGTTATTGTGACCCTTGACCCTTGACTTTAAAATTTGTGACCAGACAATTATATGTGAATTTTGTAAACAGTTTTAGGATGCCAGAATAGAAGTTTTACGTGATAATATACCGGGAAGTCGATTTACCGAAATTTGGCC
Source organism: Dendrolimus punctatus (assembly GCA_012273795.1). Classification (NCBI taxonomy): domain Eukaryota; kingdom Metazoa; phylum Arthropoda; class Insecta; order Lepidoptera; family Lasiocampidae; genus Dendrolimus; species Dendrolimus punctatus. Next base: position 11,679,019 of record CM022551.1, on the reverse strand, counting down.
TAGATGACTATCCGCGAGCACATGTTACCTTTTCAAACTAAGTTATAGAACAAACTGTTCCACAGAGAATTATATTTAACTATTTGACAATAAAGTTTAAATTTACTTAGATCGAAGTTGTTTGATTTTCTATTTTGTTTAAGAAGATCGTTTAGACATGTTAAACCTTTTTATTGGTTTTAATATTTATGTTTAGTGTAGTGATTATATCCTCTTTATTTCTCATCTGTAATTGTCCATAATATTCCTTTTTCACGTTTCTATCTTATACTGATATATAAAGCTGAAGAATTTGTTTGAACGCGCTAATCTGACAAACTACTACTGATCTGATTTGAAAAATTCTTTCAGCGTTTGATAGCCCATTTATCCAGGAGGGGGGGATACATGCTATATATCATCACCAATAGGAGCGGAGCACCAATGAAGAATGTTTCAATTTGAGGGGTTTTTTACTTACTTTTTTAACTATTCCATGCGGACGAAGTCGCGGACAGAGGCTAGTATTTTATAAACGTAACATTTTTATTAAAATGTTGGCAGTATGGTTTCTTGTATCATACAAGCAAAAGTAGAAATCGACATAGTATTTTTTTGTCGTTTCAAAATCCAAGTATCGTTTTTTTTTGTCTAAAACTCAGTGTTACCCTACAAAATTATAGAGGCAAGTCCACACAATAGGATTTATGCTAATATTTGTTAAAATGGATCTACCCTCGCTGTTTGAAGGATGATATATTAATTGTTATTTGTTTGCTTAATTTTTCAAGGGTAGAGGGATTAAACTTTCACGTTTTTAAAAATATAATAGTTAGTTACCCTTCGCCATTTTGATCATGGTGGTGCCAAGGGTAAATTTTCGTGGTCCGTCCCCACCTGCAGCACACCACGTACCGGCGGTTGTATAAAATTGCCGTATCTCCTGGACTGATGTGGCCTTCGATAATATAGCTCAAAATCATAGTTATCTTGCAGACTTTGAAGCAAGAAATATTCTGTCGAACCTTGACGATATTTACTGTTGCTTCACGCCTGATCCACCAATCTTGGCAGGATTTTTTAACAACTCTACGGGCTCGAGTTCCGTACCCTTTTTTATACCTTAATTTCTGAAAAAGTTTTTTAGAGTTTATACGCGCTTGCTAATTTAACCGACTTCCACAAGGAGGAGGTTCTCAACTTAGCCGGTATGTTTTTTTTATGTATGTACACCGACTACTCTGAGATTTATGATGTGATTTGCGTGATTCTTCTTTGGTTTGATGCGGCATAGTTGCCATTTGGTCCCCTAAAAATTTAACAGAGTTGGCCCAGTAGTATTCATTTTACGAACAATTTTTTTTGTTCCCGTTTCTTGGGACCTATATTTTTTAAGGCACGCGGCACCTTTTTTTGGACTACCAACTATGAATATTTTTAATCTATGCGATCGAAGCCGTCAGCAATAACTACATAGTAATATTATATACACACGAAACATCTTACTGTATATATATTACTATTGTTACGAGTTAGCAGGACTCGTATTAAAATGCCGTTAGAATTACTATAAAGTTTATTAGAACTGTACAAACACGTATTAATCAGGTACAAATATAACTGGATACAACCAGTAACACTGCACGATTCAATAATACGCGCACAGTCACTATATCGCTCATCGAATGTACGTCTTACTCATATCGTAATCCTCGCTTGGCTGCCTCACCCCTTCGTTCGGGCATTGTTTTATACTAACCATACAGTACAAAAAATCGATCGCGTGCACTGGGGTTTCCGAGAAACAGTAATTTGCACACCTGGCTAATTATTCCTGTGAACGGCCAATAAAGTCGAAAACAATAATAATAGGCTATTGACTAATTGCAAATTTTAAACACAAATTAAACAAAAGAAAGAACGAATACGGGAGGGGCAATAAACCAGGTACGCGTTTCTTTGTCGGTATGTAACAATACTATAAATATAAAACTGTAATAACTGAAGTAAATAAATAAATTGCCCAACACTTCCTTTGCTACAAAATTGACATAGTCCATTATTGTCACTAAATCCAGCGCCGCCGCAACAACGCCAGAACGACCGGTTGGATGGTTTTGGATGAAATTTTACACAGAGATATATAATACTCCGGAATAGCACATAGTTATTTATTACTGGCTGCGCCCCGCGGTCTCTTCCGCGTGGTGATTAAAAATCGTCATAATTCCAAAATAAAAGAATTTTTCTAATTTAAAAGTAGCCTAAGTTACTCCTTATTACATCAGCTACCTGCCAATAAAGATCCCGTCAAAATCGGTCCCGCCATTTCAGACATTAGCCGGAACAAACAGACAGATAGACAGACAGAAAAAAAAATAAAAAATGTTATTTTGGTGTATGTACCGTATATATATGCATGTAGTAAAAAGCGGTTATTTCAATATTACAAACAGACACTCCAATTTTATTTATATGTATAGATAGAATAATATAATAATTTATTGCTAGAAATATATGTGTACTTGATTTTGTTAAAATTTTATCAATACGTTTTGAAACTAATTTACAATTATAATTAAATAAATTAGAGAATAATATTAAATATCAAGCAAAGCATTAATTAAAAAAGAATACATTAATTTTATAATATAAATATGTATTGAATAATGTTTCATTTTATCAAACGACTTCCAAAAGGAGGATGTTCTCAACTTGGCCGGTATTTTTTTATGTATGTACACCGATTACTCTGAGATTTATGATCTGATTTATGTGATTCTTCTTTAGTTTGATGCAGTCGTCGTCAGCCATTCACAGTCCACTGCTGGACGTACGCCTCCCCAAGACGGCGCCACTACCTATCCGCTGCCTTTCTCATCCAGCGCCTACCGGCGACCTTGCGTAGGTCGTCGGTACATCGGGCTGGAGGGCGTCCGACACTACGTTTACCGAGACGCGGTCTCCACTCCAGGACTCGTCTGCTCCAACGACCATCGGTCCTGCGACAGACGTGACCGGCCCATTGCCACTTCAACTTGCTAATTTTGCGAGCTATGTCGGTTACTTTGGTTCTCTTACGGATATCCTCATTTCTAATTTTATCCATAAGAGAAACACCCAACATGGCTCGCTCCATAGCCCGTTTAGTGACTTGGAACTTGTGGACCAATACTGCCGTCAGTGTCCACGTCTCGGCCCCGTAGGTCAGGACGGGGAGGACGCACTGCTCGAAGACTTTTGTCTTCAAGCATTGCGGAATGGTCGACGAGAACACTTGACGATTTTTGATGACGTTTTTTTTGACGACGTTTGATGCAGAATAGGTGTCATTTGCTCCCCTAAAAAAAATAACATAGTTTGGCCCGGTAGTTTTCATTTTATGTATCTTATAGTAATGTTACGTGCGAGCGGGGGTACGCACTTATGATTTGGAAGAAAACACCAGTGTTTAATTAAACACTTTTATTGACTTATACAGCCGCGCGTAATACCTTTTTGCAGGGTTGCCCCTATACGTACGACTAACGATGCACTGTCCTAACGATAATTTGTCTTACTCACAATGTCTTCGCCGATATTACGTAGACCTCCTCCGATGTTACCGCGTATAGCTCGCTTCTGGTTCTTCTCGCGAACTACGCTACAAACCTCCTTCACTAAATTCACCACTTTACTCCTCACTGTCTTCTATTAAACCTCTCTTCCAACTCTTCCGTATCGCACTTATCGCTTCACCGTCTTTATCTGAACTCAACTCTAAACTGCCCGGTTTTTTTTTTATTTGACTTGAGAGCCCGGGCGCAACTTGCTCAAGGTAGCTCTCTAGGGAGTTTTACCTTGGCTGGACTGTTGCCATGAGAGCCTTACGCTGTTTATATACACGGAAGAATTTTCTGGAATCCATCTATCTATCTCTTCCTTCCTGAACCTTCTGTTCGGGAACTTTCATTGATACATCTATCCCTTTCTAATATGTATCTATCTCTTTTTTCGTTCGTCGTCTATCCCTTTCTAACATCTATCTATCTCTGTCTTTCATTCATCGTGTATACCTTTCTAAATATATCCGTCCTTGTCTTTTCCTTCCAGAATGTTCTAGTTTTTTCTAAAAGTTCTAAAACTGATTTACGCTGTTGGACAGTTCTACTCTCAGTCGCCACAGTATATAAAGCTGAAGAGTTTGTTTGCTTGAACACGCTTATCTCAGGACTTAGACCAGTAGGTCTGATTTGAAAAATCATTTCAATGTTAGATAGCCCATTTATCGAAGAAGGCTATAGGCTATATCATCAAGCTACGACCAATAGGAGCGGAGCACCAATGAATACTGTTCAAAATCGAGTTTTAACTTGCTTTTTTTTACTATTCCACGCGAACGAAGTCGTGGGCAGAAGCTGGTGAAAAAATAATCAGAATTTAGCACTTATATTAATCGGCAGACAAATCGGCAGACAAACACACACATTGTATATCCCCAAATTAAGCAAGTTACGCTTGTGTTATGGGTAATATACAACGGACCACTCTGGGGCCGATCCCAGACACCCAGACCATGGTAACATATAAATGGTATATTACTCGTGCCATACATATTATACTTTACTTTCCTCATATCTGTTCATAAAATAATTATAACTATTGATACCCCACGCTTTTTTTACAATAAAATATTTTTTTTCTTACACTATTTTGAATTAAAATTTATTTTCTATTTTTTAGTTGGATTTTCTGTAACGGGTTTTTTTATATTTTTTTTAATTTGTTTCATTTTTAGTGATTATTTAGCAATAAATTTATAATATTTACATCTCTATTAGCTATTTTATTTTTATTTTATTTTATTTTATTTATTAAGGACAATAAACAGATATACACTAAAGTTACAATAAAAAAAAAAGGTAAATGGTACAAAGTCAGTGTTATCCTATTGCATAGAAGAGCGGTGTTTTACCTTGACGGTCTGTGCAATTATCGCTATTCCTGATTATCCTAGTAAGGATAACGGATCAAACTGTTTAAAATATTGAATTGTCATCGGTCCTTAATAAGTATGCCAAATTCGAGTTAATCCGACGTTTTGAAGGGGGTCAAAATCACGTTCAAAGATTCCGTTACATACATATGAAGCTAATAAAAGCGTATTAAAAATAAAAGTTTCTACTCGAATGAATGAATTGAATGTTGTTAATACTATTGAATACAATGTAAGAAAACTTAACTTATTTGTATTGTATTCTACCCATAGTCCCTCAAGACTATAAGCAGAATACTGAGCCCAGATCACCGTCTTCTATGGGTAAGGTGCCCAGAAGGCTGGCTACGTTTCCTCCCTGGATCGCCATACTGATCCGTTGGCCGAGGTAGGCACCAGCCAAATGTTGTTAATTATTTTGAAATCACAGACAAAATATTTTAATTTATGAAGATTAACATTTAAACAACTTTAGCAGCAACATTTAAATACATAATACATAATTGTATAATAAATTAATTATAAAATAAAGAATCACAATAGAACAATCGGTTGTAAGGTGTATTAATCAAGAGTCGAAAATGCCGACTGGACCTATTCTTAGACAGGTCTGTTTACTTAATTTATCTATTTATGAACGTTCAAAATTAGTTACTTTACTTGAATAGGTACCAGAATTACCCCCATTTAGGGCAATTCGGTGCTCTATTTCAATTTGATTTATAAACTTCAAAACTTCAAAATAATTCCAACTGTATCTTTATGTGCTTAGTCTTTATATTATTAAATATCTCTTTTTAGTGCTGTTTTTTTGTTTCATCGTGTTTCAAATCACAACAATTCTAAAAGAAGTTTCACTTCAAAAATATTTAAAGCCATTGCAGTCGTAGAAATGTCCCAAAAATTATTAAAAAAATAATATCTCGAAGGATAAAATTTTTGCTAAAACATATATCTATACAATACATATAATAAAATTGTAGAGGTCAAATTTCTGTACAATGAAAAAAATGGTAAAAACTGAGTCAGGGGGATGTAAGAAGTGAAATAGAACTTTTTTTTTTTTCAAATTTGTTGTTTCTCTGTTTGTCGGTCTGTCTGTTTGTACCGGCTAATCTCCAAAACGACTGGCGGTCCAGTCGTTTTGGAGATTAGATCGGTATCTAAATGAAATTTTGTATTGTGATAGCTTATATCCCTGGTCAACATATAGGATACTTTTAATCCTGAAAAATTAAAGAGTTCCCTTGGGATAGTTAAAACAGCTGGAATTACTTAAACAGCTTATAACAAACTAAAAGTAATTTCTCTGTAACGTAACATACAATAGAAGCGGTGATTTTGTCAGGGTGTGGTGTCGGTGAGAGAGTTTTATCTTATATATATAATATATAAAGCTGAAAAGCTTCTTTCTTTGTTTGTTTGCATGAACGCGCTAATCTCAGGAACTACTGGTCTGATTTGAAATTTTTTTTCAGTGTTAGATAGCCCATTTATCGAGAAAGGTTATTGGCTATATACCATCACGCTAAGAGCAATAGGAGCAGACCACGCGAACAAAGTCGCGGGCAGAAGCTAGTATTACATATAAACTAATTTAAACTACTTTTTTTTCTTTTGAACGTCACTGTTCTGGCCAGCCTGTATAATAAATATGTAGAGTTTGAGTTTGTACATTTAATTTTTTTTTAAAAGTATAGGTAGGCCAATTCAAACCAACAGCTTACGAAAAAAACATTTTAACCATTAACTATAAAAACTCGATAGGCAGTCACTGTCCGTACAGGAACGGAGAAAGAATACAATTTTCTGCGGCCGGGCGGCCTGTAGTAAGAGGTGATAAAACAACCCACAGCTAGGTGGGTAGGCATTTGCCCGACCGGATGTCTACCACCCCTGGTCTAAAGCCGCCATAACAACCTTGAGTTGTGTTCCGGCATTAGTGACCACTAACCAGGTTCCAGTCTCCCTTAGGAGAGCAGCAGCGCATTTGTAGCACCTTTGGTGTTGCAAACGTTATAGGCGATGTTAGCCGCTTTCTATCAAGTGGGCCGTCTGCCTGTCTGCTGAACTCCTGCAATAAAAAAATCGAAATATGAGCTGGGACACATATTAGAAGTGAAACTTCAACATACAAGTGACAAAATGAATCGCAACAAAATTTTAGAGACACTAAACATACAGCTATCTCACGAGTTTTTGAGTCATTAAATGAAAAACTGTTTTTTCGTTACATACGAGTACGTTAAGTAACATGGAGTAGTGAGTTTGTATATTTATTTGTTACTTCTTTTCGTTCCATACTCTTCTATTAACTCACACATAGTTCGGTGTGCTGAGAAAGACAGGGTGTACCTTTCATAACTACGACACCATGAAACTTCAGCCCTTCATGTGACATCACACATATAATTTTACGTAGAGATTTTAATTACTATTTCAAATGAAATCAAATTCATTTATTTGCTTAAGAAAAATATTATTATGGTGAATTTAAGCTAAACTAAAAACTAAAATAAACTAAGTTATAAAATATAAGCGATTATAGACTGTGTAACAAATCGCTGCCAGATGGGAGCGTGCCCAGAAGGCTGGCTGCATTGCCGCGCTGTATGGCGATGCTTATTTGTCAGGCGATATATGAGCCAGCCTTCTGATCACGGGTGGCATCAAAGAGTTTCTTACAGATCTCTTTGAAGAAACTCTTTGCCGATGGACCCCACGGACCTAATGTTTCAACTCCAAACGGCACAAATATGTAACCACTTCCTAAGGTTTTATATTTGCGCCGTTTCAGATATTTGCTTAAAAAATGGTACATAAATTTGAGGTGACATTGGAAAACTAGGTTCACGTGTTTTGCCTATGAGGCGTGCAAATGTTCTTTAAGATTACCACAAACATAATATCATAATTATTATTGTAAAATTAACAAGAACCGAATATATATATATACATTAATGTCAATTTATACTAATATTATAAAGCTGAAGAGTTTGTTTGTTTAAACGCGCTAATCTCAGGAACCGCCGGTCCAATTTGAAAAAATCCTTACACGGCGTGCGCTGCGAAAACTATTGATTATAGAACAAAACAATGTACTACCACTTTGCAAAACATATAATTTATACTAATATTATAAAGCTGAAGAGTTTGTTTGTATGTTTGTTTGATTGAACGCGCTAATCTCAGGAACTACTGATCTGATTTAAAAGATTCTTTCAGCGTTAGATAGTCCCATTTAACGAGGAAGGCTATAGGCTATATATTATCACGCTTAGACCAATAGGAGCGGAGCACCAATGAAGAATGTCTTAAAATCGGGGGGTCGTCGCGGGCACAGCTAGTCATATGTAATGGACAAAAAATTATCTTAAAAATTCGTTAACAAAGTATAAACATTTATCCAACAACCATTTATGTAGTCTTTGTTTCAAAAGATTTTTGTTGGCAGATAGTTAAAATCCTCTGGATTTTGTTATAAACCTTCACCGACATATAATTTGAATTTTTCTGTAGAGACAATTTGCAGCTAGGGAACAATAATCTATTGTCCGTTTTCGCCCTAAGTTGCCGTGACCGTAGTTCGAGATGTCTTGGGAACAATTCGGGATTTTCTTTTACGAATATTGCAACTTGTTTGATATACATACAAGGCGCAGTTAACAGCTATTAATAAAATAGGTACTGGCAGTCACAAAGATTTGATCAATCTCACTCTCTTAAACTCAGTCAAACGGACTCTTCAATTTTATTTATTAGTATAAATTATTTTTTTAAAAAGGAATTGGCAAATGCACAAAACTGTAGTGCGTTTAAAAAAACCCACTCTTTAACTGTCGGCAGTAGTCAGCTGTCATAACTTATAGCTGTCATTTGATCACCATACTCTGTTGTCAATATCAGCTTTTAAAATTATAGAGAATAGAGTAGCTGCATAACAGCCAACGACACCAACTTGGTACTTGGTATTAACTCGTCATGATGAGCTCCATAGTTCCATGGAAGGCTATCTCTCGTTTGAGTTCATCCTACCATTAATTGAAGGTCGATTTTCTAGGGTGAAATATCGATGCACTGAACTTAATCAGTGCTACATATCGATTTAAAAATCGATTTTTCGATTAGTCGATCTCAGATCGCCATCCCTGGTTCGTTGTCCACTGCGATGACTCTTCGTATGCATCTCCTATGCAAGTGCAATTAGTAGAGCAGAAATAACGTCGTAGGATAATCGAATATAATAAAAGCGAATATAATAATAGTATATAGTATAGCGAATATAATAGTAGTGTATAGTGTATTTATTTTCCAGCTTCTTGTGGCATTGTCCCCCAATTTAGCCGCCTTGTCAGTGGGCGGTATGATTGGTTATCCAAACGTATTGCTCCCACAATTAAGAAGCAATAGTAGCACCATACCGTTAGATATGGACACGGCATCTTGGATAGGTAAGTATTATTTCTATTATTATTAAGCCATTACCAAAGTTAAGTAAACTTCTAGGCGCTAAGAACCTCAGTCAGAAGGCCCAGCTTGCCATACACAACGCGGTGCTGGTATTTACGGTCACGTATGGAAGCGAGTGTTGGGTATGGAATAGAGAGCATGAAAGTAGAGTAAACGCGGTCGAGATGCGAGCACTGCAAAAAATCTGCGGAGTGACGCTCACGGACCGCGTTCGTAATACCGAAGTAAGAAAGAGAGTTGATCTGAAAGAGACTGTCGGGGTAAAGGTAAGGAAAGGAATGCTCCGGTGGTTCGAGCATGTGGAAAGAATGTATGATGAAATAATGACTAAACAGATATACAATGCAAAAGTGGATAGATGCAGAAGTTGCGGAAGGCCACGACACACCTTCCATGATCAAATTGATCATGTATTAGCAGAAGGTGATGTCAGGAGCCTTGAGAACAGACGAGCGTGCATGACAAGAGCTATGAATGTCAAAGAAGCAAGTGAGGTGTGTAAGAATAAGCCTGTATGGCGCTCTGTTGTTCGTGCCTACCCCGCAAGGGACCTGGCGTGAAGATATGTATGTATGTATGCATTATCAAAATATTACCAAGTTATATCTGGTGTCATAAAGATTTATGTTGTTTATTTTTTGATAAATTATTGGACATAATCAACAAAAATTCATATGAAGTAATTTAGTAACTACATGATCGAGATAAAGATTTGTGGTATAACAGAAGACATATGCCAGAATTGAGGAGTGTGAAAAAGAAAGAAGAAAAGAAAGATGCTAAATAATAAATAATAAGTGATAGGATAAATAAATTGCAAATCCATGAGTTAGTGCTGTTATATTTTTTTCTATTTCAGGTTCAATCCATGGCTTCGCTGGTATACCGAGCATAGTAATGCCTTCTCTGATGCAGTGGAAAGGCAGAAAACTAACATTTCAAGTGAGTTGCTTGCTCATCGCCGTGGGCTGGATACTTGCTTATGCTGCGAATACGACAACAACAATCCTCATCAGCGAATCCTTTCATGGCCTTGGGAGTCAGTGTATGTTTATTATTAGCTTTAGCAGTATGAGCGAAATGGTCAGCCCAAAACTAAGGAACATTTTTGTAGCATATTATGCGGTTACACAATCGTTCGGCATCGCTGCAGTTGGTATTATGGGTCAGCACCTACATTGGAAGACGGTAGCTTTGATAATGTTGGTACCGATTGCTTTGGCGTTTTTAAATACTTGTTTTATTTGGCCAGAATCACCGTCATGGCTAGCTTTAAAAGGAAAGTTCAAAGAGTGTGAAAAAAATTTCATATGGCTTAGAGCCAACGACAAAGCTGCTATTAAAGAACTAACAGAACTCATCTGTGCCAGAAAGGCTGAAAAGAAAACTGAAGGAATTTTCAAAACGGTTTTTAGCAGAGATTTTTACATACCTGCTATGTTAATGTTCATTTTATTAAATACAGCGTACTGGTGTGGTATGTTGGTTATCATCATTTATTCAACAGAGATTATAAAAATAACTTCAGGTAACAAAGAAGTAATTTTTTATGGTGCTATCATTCTTAATATTTTATTGTTTATATGTTATAACATTTCTATTATCTTGATGAAACAATTTAACAACAAATCAGTTGTGTTATGCGGAGTTATTGGTACTATTATATCAGCAGGATTTATTGTTATTGTAACATTATTACAAAGTGTAGGGGTATTGGGAAAATCTGTATTAGGTCTAATAGGATTGATAGCTTACATGTCAACTCTTATAGGTTTATTAGCACCACCATGTTTTCCTTTGGCTATGGAAATACTGCCAGTCAAGCATAGAGGTGTGGGAGGTGCCTATTATATTATATTAACAAGCATATTACATTCTACTTCTTTGAAATTAGCTCCTTATATGTTCGTATCAATAAATCTCTGGGGTACTTTCTTAGTGTATGCGTTAAACGCATTAGTTTGTGGTTTGATTATTTGGAAATACCTGCCGGAAACCAAAAATAGGACTCTTCAAGAATTAGAAGATTACTTTAATAATGGTAATTTTGATAAGAAAATAGACGATGCAGTCCAAGAACCTATGGTAAATTCTCCACACGCATGAAATGTATATTAGAAATGTTTTGACGAAGTATTTACGAAAAACGAATATACAATTTTTTACTTAATGTTGCATTCCTTTTTAATAAAATCGATGTAGAGATTCCCGATTCAAAATTATGTTGAATTGATTTCCTCTTCAATTAAATATAGACCAAAGCAATAAAGAAAGCGAAAATAAATGTAATATTTGAGATAGGCAAAATTAGTTTAAAAGTCAATTTGTTAATTTGCTACGTAAAAAGTTAAGTTCGATAATGATTTTCTTAAAATGTAACTTTTTTTAAATGTATTAATTGTAAAGGCATCCGTTCAAATTTTAGCAACTAAAAGTGCTATAGCTGGAATATAACAGACGGTTGACTGACTACTCGATGGAAAGTGGTTACCATCTCCTTGCTATGACTATTCGCAAGACTAAAGGTGGTAATAATACGATTCCGGCCTAGGAGATATTTGATGACACCTTTTTTTAAAAAAAGCTCATATTATAAATGCTATAGGGGAAACGTTAATTGGATGCTGATTATCAAATCATATATTCTACGGAAGAGAAACGTTCATGAGAACCATTGCGTACTTGAAATTGTAAAGCTAATCAAAGATGTAAGGAAGTCCAGCCGATTACGATCAGTGTGGTATTGGAAGGAAGACCATCTTAGAACATTCCAAATTCTAAAGACCAAACGTATCTAGGCCTTCTAGTATGGGATCATTGACAATGCCAGAAAGTTCTAATGCATGTGGTTCATAGATTTTTAAAAATAAGTGATTGTATCAAATATTTTTAATGGTTGTGGCAAGATCAGATAAAAGCATGCAGACACTCATATTTATAATTCATATTATGTATGAATAGTTTCAAATATTTATTAAAAATAGCTATAGGTATATAATATATGATAACATGAACGTTAATTGGGTATGTTATAATTAGCGGTTGGTATGAAACCGGAATCATGCTTATTATACATATCTTTGCACTAACTAGTTTTTAATTTAATTGTGTGCCGTTTTTTACCTGGCTGAGTATTTTTTATGTACCTAGAATTTAATCACCAATTACAAGTTGGGTAAACTTTAATACTAGGATGCTATTTTGATGAGTTAACATAATTGCCGATTTCGGCATTCTGTTGTTTCTTTTCTAAGGTGATTGTACTCCGGACGGCTTTGCTTACTTCCACTATTAAAGCAGATCTGATTTCTATCTCTTCGGTTTGGGAGCTATACGGTTATCAATTGTAAACTTGAATATTCATAATTAAAATTACGTTGTAACGGTTTCAAGCCAGGCGTTTTATTTTATTATTCCTTCGACTTTTGCCGTGCCGTCTGTTTGGTATCCACTCATTAAAACCACTAAGACCCAAACCCAGTAAAAACAACTCTAAGTCTACGGGCACGAAACTTGCGATGGCCGAGCGATGGCGGCAGCGGGGCGACGGCGACGCGGAAGCGACGAGAACAAACTAATTTGGTTTCGTCCCTTGCGCGGGTACACAGTGTTGTGTTGTATTGAATTATTATTTTACTAATGAAAATTGATAATGAGGAATTTACATCTTGTATTTTATCAAAAAATTCATGGAATGACATCTTAGCTCGTAATAAAGCGTAGAAAATTCTCCTAAATTGCATCTTCGTTGATTTATTGGATGAACACCATCTCTAGGTAATATTAGTTCCCTCATTAGGAGACTAGGCTCCAATAGTTCTCTTCGACGTAAACTCATGTTTCTCACAACAGTGCTCGAGCGCGACTGCCCGCCAGCTTGTTTCGTGCCCGCGCGAGATATCGCTGCCTGATCGCCTCGCGTCGCGTCGCCCCGCTGCCGCCATCGCTCGGCCATCGCAAGTTTCGTGCCCGCAGACTAAGACTTCAGGACGCTGCGAGTTTATACTATTTTCTCTTTTTATTTTACCTCACAACCTCTTTTAATCTGTAATAATATTATAAAAATACATGCCGTGTCTGTACATTGAAGCCATTTAAAAAAATACTGGAATAGGCTATATGAATGATGGACGACACGGTGACATTTTTTTTCTCGTCGGTTTGTTCGGGATTCACGTTAAAACTACTGGGTGATACGGTTTTTGCTGATCGATAGCTAATTCTTAGACTTAAATTCTGCGCTACTTTTTATCCCAAAAATCCCGCGGGATTTTTTGCTAGAAATTATTTAAAATTGCCAGTACAAAAAAATCGAATTCCTATGTGGCTGTGGACCGGTCACATCTGTCGCAGGACCGATGGCCAATGGAGCAGACGAGTCTTTGAGTGGAGACCGCGTCTCGGTAAACGTACTGTCTGACGCCCTCCAACCCGATGGACCGACGACATATACAAGGTCGCCGGTAGGCGCTGGCTGAGGAAATCGGAGGACAGGGATGAGTGGCGCCGTCTTTGGGAGGCTTACGTCCAGCAGGGGACTGTAAATGGCTGACGACGATGATAGTAAATATTTAGTTAGCTCTTTATGTAAACTAGTGGCCGCCCGTGGTCGAAATTCGACCACAATATTTTATTGTCAAATACTTTACTTCTACAATCACAGATTTCGCCAAGCCAAAAACAAAAGAGTATATATGCGTGGGTGTGACATATACATGGTAGTATGTGCAAGGTTTTTTTATTGATTTAATGTATTTTATGCATAAATAAAAAAAAAATAGCATTCGTCGCTTTTTCTCCATACAAACTATAAGTGTGCGAAATTTCACTCCTCCGTCCGCGCAATTTTCGTAAAGAGGGGTACGAAGTTTTTGCTTCACCTGTTAATATGTATATATATACTAGCTGTCCCGGCAGACGTCGTCCTGCCCGGTAAAAAATAAGGGTTGATCGTAGAGGGTTGAAAATTTAGGGTTGTATGTATCTTTTAATGCTGTATCATAAAAAAATAGAAATTATAAATTTTGTCTAAAAAATAAAAATAAAATTTAGGGGTGGACTACCCCTAACATTTAGGGGGATGAAAAATAGATGTTGGCCGATTCTCAGACCTACCCAATATGCATACAAAATTTCATGAGAATCGGTCAAGCCGTTTCGGAGGAGTATGGCAACGAAAACTGTGACACGAGAATTTTATATATTAGATTTATATAACAGTTTAGTGAATATTATAAATATAATATAAATTTATAAGTATGAAATTACTATTTAGTGTTAAAAAACTGTTGATATTTTTTTATTACAATTTATAACAACTAACTGCTGCGGCTCAATCACCCAAACTGAGTCCTGGCATCCGAAATGAGAATACTTCACTCCTTTCTGATCTACGCTGTCTACGGCCAGTCATAAGCTTGAAACTCGCGCAGATCGGCCCCCACTACGTAACTCGTTGGTCTGCCCAGATAGGCTCTTTTCACTGCGCGATCCTCTCCGTATCGATGCAAAAACTAAATCACCAATGAGTCATTCGAAACCAAAGAGTTAAAGATTTAAATCACTCTTTTAAATCTTTAACTCTTTGGTTTCGAATGACATAATTCATTCAGTTGACCGGTTTTAAGCTTTAAAATAAGGCAAGAGAGTCTAATTTACTGTGTATCATCATTGTATTTCTTAGAGTGCGCATGTTATCTCATTACAATTCACAATATGCTGTATCTACTGTCTCAAACTACATCCAAGTATCTGATTTGTTAGTTTTCATTATTCCACGTGACTAAAATCAATCTTAACGTAGTGAGTTAAAGATGTATTTTTATAATCAAAGATTTAAAGAGAGATTTCGAATTTTGAAAGATCATCTTTTAAATCAATCACTCCTGAGTTACACATCTCTACTCTCCCGTTCTATATAGGCCGAGCCAGCGCAAGCGATGTGCCTTGCTCTCGTCTATTATATTGGACTCATCCATAATGATATCCAAATATTACAATTTATACCGTGATATTTTGACAGCAGAGAAAATCAATGGCCAGGGACAAAAAGCGCTGTTTTCATCCCTGGCAACTCCAAGTGTAACTTTCAGAATATGAGTAATGAAAAATTATAATAATGAGTATTGTTTTAAAACACGTGTCTTTGTTTTGTTGCGACCACTTATAAATCCATCTGGTTCGTCTCACTAAACCCAATTAGATGTTTAAAAAGTGAAGATCAAGTTTCAAAGGTAACTTTATCAAGTTTTAACTAAGTGGTGATTTAAAATTTCTAACAATAGGAATGTGAAATAAGTGTTATGAAAAATTGTAACATTAACTTTTACTAATATATAAAGCTGAAGAGTTTGTTTGTTTGTTTGAACGCGCTAATTTCAGAAACTACTGGTATGATTTGAAAAATTCTTTCAGTGTTAGATAGCCCATTTATTAAGGAATGCTATAGACTATATTTCATCACGCCAGATACAATAGGATGTGCATATTGTTACAATTACCGATGCTAACAACGGTAAAGGAAAACATCGTGATGCAACCTGCACATCGAGATAACCGATGTGTCAAACCTGCCAAGCCGCCTTGGACAAGCGTGGCGGGTATACTCTCCATACCCCTACAATGAAAGGCCGGACATTTAAGCCCTAGCGCTGGGACATTTATCTGCTGATATTAATAATTAATTAATAGATTAACGCGCTTAAAACCGTTAAAACGCACATTTAATAAATATCTATCAAGTTTATAGTTATCTTAAATATTTATTAAATATCTATTTAATAAATATCTATTTAATAAGTATTGATTGTTTACTGGTAAATATCAAACATCTAACAATAATATTGTCTACTCCCTAGTTCTACTACGTGTTGGCCTTCCCATGGCCCCATGCAAGCCCTCCAAACGTCCGGCCCATTTTTATGACCAGTAATCTACAGAGACATACAATTAAATTGTCTATTCCCTAGTTCCATTAAGAGTTCATCCCGATACGTTTTGTTCTTATTTCATACAGTAGTTCTATACTGTCCGGGGCTTATCCTTAGAATTATTAGTGTTGCGAGCCGCGAGACTCGAATTAAAATGCCGTTAGAGTTTATTAGAACTATACAAACACGTATACACACAAGAAAAAATATAACCGAACACAACAAGTCCAAACGTAATGAAGAAGGTCGTAATTCCATAAAAACGTGCAAAGTCCGTCACTAAAAGTTTCCCGATTGTAGTAGTCTCGCTTCTTTTGGGATTCTCGCTCGACTGGCTCCCCTCTCCATCAGGTCATCGTTTTATACTGCGCAGCTGCAATGTCCCCGTATGTAAGACGACTTAAGCCGACACACCTGGCTAATGACTGCCATAAAAGATTACAAATCGAATCAAATGTATTTGTTCAAAACATGGTTAAACAGTTGGTACAATACAGCAATGGTCTGTATTCCAATCACAAAGTGAACAAAAGAAGACAACCATAAAATAATTTAAATGCTGTTAGTTGAAATGCCGACGGGTAATAAATGTGCTTTGTTTCAGATGGTGGATTTTGTGTTTGTCGGGACCAGAGTTGTAACATTACTATTATATATGATATAGACAGGGTTAAGTGCCAGAGTCACGCCACATTTGAATTAAATTTGTCAAAAATGAATATAAACCCAGGGTAGATATAACAGGATAGTTAGGCGTAGTTAGTGTGCTGTTATGCGGGACCGAGTTAACCCCTTTAAAAAAAAGGATAATTGAAACAAAGGTATATTTTAAGACCAACGACCGTCTTGATTGGAAGTTGGATGGAGACTGAAGTGTGTGTGGATTGCAGATGGGAAGCTTATATATGAAAGTGATGAAACCGAATAGGTGTGGGATCGGCGTTTTATAAGATAATAATAATTCAGTTATTCTGCTTCTTCTCATTTATGATACTAGAATTAATTGCTCTCTTGAGTAGAATCGGACTCCTCCGATGTTGTGCTGAGGGTTGAACCTGTCGTATTGTAAGCCCACGCTTCCACTTGGAACTTGTACGAGTGATGGAATATCAGCAACGGGATCCGTATCTGAAAAAATAACACTAACCTAGGTTAGGTTATGGCGAGCACAGGATTGTCGAAGGCGCTGCTACGCGCATCTCCTCCCCCAAACTTCCCCACCACACTTCCCCCCCCCTGATTGATGAAGTGGGTCACTCTGCCATCGGGGTGGCCCAGTATTGCCGAGCGTCGGGGCGTCGCGGTGCAGTAACTCTGTTCTAAATCCCGTGACGGCCCATAACAGCGCGGATACATGGGTGCAGGTTTAGGTTTAGCGGGTAGTTTGGCGATCGGTTTCTCGCGACTGCTTCTGTTTGAAGCCAACGTGGAGAACCAATTGCTGAGAATCCCGCACACCCTTGATGCATGATTCTGCGCTGCATTTGGCCCTTCGCCCGAAGGACCCAAGGACGGTGTCCAAAGACATTACCCCTGCTTTATAAAAAAAGAGAAATGGTGAATAAAGGCTTGGCCACGTTAATGCGGCGCGAGACCACGCGACCATGAAGCGGTACGGCATCGTTCCTTAACGCGACGTTGCATTGTGTAAAATCAGTGACGATATAGGTACCTTTTCGCGTTCTGAAACACAGCCTGGCATACTTTACACTACTCTCAATGCCCTTAGTACGTGACTTTAAAACGCCCGGTAAAAAATAAAATGGTACATGAAAATTGCGTAAATAAAGAGACGACATCCTGAATTTAATTATAATGTCACTTTTAAACAGTAATATGCATTAATTTATTTATATATAATTAAAACTTGTATCTTCTGTCAAGTATAAGAAATTGCTACAAATTTCGTTCTATGGGATGTACCAGCCAAACCGTCGTATTTGAGATAAACAGTAGGAAGAAAATGTTATTACATTACGCGTACAATGATAAAACGTTGCTGCGGCGAGCTGAAATTCTACGGTATGGTACGTATTATTGCGCGGTGCTGCACCATATCGCGACGACGCTTTGTGGTGTGGTGGTGTGGTCAAGCCTTTAGGTTCAGTATTCAACTTAATGTTTCGAAAGACTTTACATATCATGTATCATATATAAATCAACTGAAAAATTGAAGTGAAGAAGACTAATATGGTATGGTTACGTAATGAGGACGGATACAAATGTATAGGTAGAGAGGTGGTAGAAAGAATGGATGGATTTTGTGAAGGATATGATGATTTCTGATGTGACAGATGAAAGAAATATGAGTCTCATTTCGAGACAGGAAATCATTTATTATTTCTCATGAATTTTATAAAGGATTATATCTGCGGCCAGGGGGCCTGTTTTAAGAGTCGACAAAACAACCCACAGCCAGGCGGTAGGGCATTTGCCCGAGTGGATGGCTACCACCCCTGGCGTAAAGTATGTCGCCATAAAAACCTTGTGTTGTGTTCCGGCATTAGTGACCAGGTTCCAGTCTCCCTTAAGAGAGCAGTAGCGCATTTGTAGCATGTTTGGTGTTGCAAATTTCTATAGGCGATGGTAACCGCTTGCCATCAGGTGGCCCGTCTGCCTCTCTACTTAACTCCTGTAATAAAAAAAACGCATGTCAGAATAGAGGAAGGAGTATGAAATGCAAAAACTTTGTGTCGACCCCGAAATAAATGCAAAAAGGTGAAAGGAAAGAGAAGATATAAACAGACACCATTTTTATAACTTTGTGAACTATATATTACTGTGCAATAATGTATCTACTCTACATAGTAATATAACTATCAGTAGTTAGTGAGGATACCTTAATGGAAGGTGAGTCCAAATCCCACACCTTGGGTTTTGCCAGTCTGAAAGGCATTCCTACTTTCACGCAGATGATCATCGCTTTTGGGGGACCATCCAGCTGAAAACAACCACTGTTATTGTTAAATAAAAAATCTTCCAAGAATATACTTTCGATTTTTTTAAGGCTTGGGTCTATATCTACTTCATCTTCTGCCCAAACGATGACAAGGCTTTAAAAAAATGAAATATGGAGTTGTTTCCAACCATTACAACAGGGCCTCCTATATTATCAAAATCGCAACGGAACTCATAAAAAGCTGTCAAAAATCTACGTCTAAATCTACCTCCATGTAATAAGTTAGATAAGTAGTTCCACTCGGCCTGAAGGCGAAGACTTCGTGGTAGAATTTGAACATATCAGAAGCAGCCTCGCCACGGTCGTAACAGCGCAGGCCACCCATCCACCAGTGACCTGACCATTCGTGACCAAGCGTATCATAGAGGTTAGGCATCACTGCCCTTGGCATCACGAAGCCTGCAAAGACAGATATGTTGTTTATTGCTGAAGCATAGCAGACAGGCTGACGGTCCACCTGATTATAAGTGGTTGCCGTAGCCTGTGAGCATTTATAACACCAAAGGTGAAATAAAGATGCTGCGACTCCTATAACAAATAAAGTGAAGTGTGTAAGGATAAGCCCAAATGGCGCTCTGTTGCCCGTACCTACTCCGCCAGGGACCTGGCGTGAAGTTATGTATGTATGTATGTAATGGTAGAAATAAAGGCTTTTTATTTAATTTTAACTAAAATTATCCTTATAAACATTACCTTAAATCATTCAATGTTATGAGCTACTGCAGTGTCCTTTTAGTTCTGTGCCCTTCAACTAAATCAAGTTAATTATGTTGATTCGTCTATTATTAAAGTAACTGCCAGTATTCAGCAAGATACTGTACAATATTAGAGAGTATTAACATTGATCTTACCAAAGGGATCGTCTTTTGAAAAAGCCCCAACTGCCTTTCCCGTTATTGCAGCTGTGATCCATGGTACGTACGGATGAAGTACTATATGCCTTGGGGGAGGTGGTGGCCGACGAGATCTTAGAGGATCAGGACAAGGTGCACCGCCTGAAATAAACAAATACTTTTTATGAGGTGTATATTCTGACCTATAGAAATTTGAATGATCTGCCACCAATAGCTGCAATGAAGGCGCTGGAATATAACAAATATTCAGAGCTTTGGTAAGAAAAGTTAATCCACGCAGGAGTGGAGACAGAATACTTACTCCTGTGGACAGGCGGTCTGTCTTAATAGGGTACAAAACAACACACAGCCAGGTGGTAAGGCATTTGTCCATCTGGATGACTACCATCCTACCATGCTTGGTCTAGAGTATGCCGCCACAACAAGCTTGAGTTGTGTTCCGGTACATATGGCCAGGGTACAGTCATATTGACAACATCTCTAGTGTTTCAAATTTCTTTAGGCGACGGTAACCCCTTTCCATCAGGTGGCAGCCTATTTGCTGCATTCTAGTAACAAAGAAGAGAATAATACTGCTTGACTTCAGAAGTAATGAGAAAAAGACTCGTCTTTTTATTATCATAACTAACAGCTATTGTGGAGGCATTTTGACATGTCTGAAGTATGGTCGCACAATCCTGGCTAAAATACATAGCTTAATTTATATAAGCCACATATAAATAGAAATTTTTCTCGAAAATCAGGGCCTACATAATATAGGTCGCTGTAACCGAATGGTAAATGTATAGCTTTCCAGTATTCGAATTTTATGTAGCGGGGTGGTGAAATGGGGAGGGGGAGAGGCATACTTACCTTTACTACAACCCCTATGGGCCGGCGGTCTTGAAATAAACTTTTTTTAATAAACATAACCTCACTTATTTTCGCTGATTTTTTTCGCTAATTTTGCACTTCTATCATAGGTCTGAAATCGAAAAATCCTTTCAAAGTTCCAAAAAAGCCAGTAATCAACATAAAAACAGCCAAAATAACCCAAAAACCAGCTTAATTGGAGAAAAATGAAGAAAAAACACAATAGAGCACATTTGTATACAATACAAGAGTAACCATTCAAAATGGCGACCAATAAAGACGATATTTTTTTTTTACGTAATCGCATTAATTTATATTTAACCAATATTTAAAAAAAAATCAGCAGTGTATTGAAATTGAAATAAAATCGATATCATTAATATATTGATTCATTATCATATTAAAAGCCAACTTGCTAGTCGTTCACTAAATTGATAAATAAAACAAATGTTTCATATGAGACTTTCAAGGTGTCGTAACTCTCTGTATGTACAAAAAAAGGTAAATGGTTACCACTCGGTTCTGGCACTCGCCGGCCGCTGCCGCGGCACGCTCGCTTCGCTCGCTCGGCTCGTGCGCTTTGGTCTAAAGATCACCTAACATAACCGACTGTTTGTGTATAAAATAAATAGTAAATGGTTACCAGTCGGTTCTGGCACTCGCCGGCCGCTGCCGCGGCACGCTCGCTTCGCTCGCTCGGCTCGTGCGCTTTGGTCTAAATATCACCTAACATAACCGACTGTTTGTGTATAAAATAAATAGTAAATGGTTACCAGTCGGTTCCGGCACTCGCCGGCCGCTGCCGCGGCACACTGACTACGCTTCCTCGGCTCTTTAAATAGAACATGCTGTCTATATAAATTAAGTAACTTTATAAATGTATTTTATGGAAAACTAAACAAAAGTCTAAAAGAAAGCCAGTAGTCAACGTAAAAAGAATCAAAATTATTATAAAACGCAGCACAAGTCGTAGAAAAATAAAAAGTTAACAGAAGAAAACACATTCACTCAACTACTAGAGAAAAGGAATAAAATGGCAGCAATAAAGGTGGTAAAAAATAATATTTTTTTTCATAGAAATATTTATCGATTTCCGAAAATTATTAAATAATTCTAAATCGTGAGCTACATGATTTCGAATTTCTTAATTACAAATCGATAAGTATTAATGACATATCGATTAATTTATTTTTATCATCACACCTTGTTAGCCAAGCCATTAAAAACAAAAGTGACAGTAAAAACTGTCACTTTTTAATCAGTCGATTATTATACATGTCTATTACCTACTCTAGCATTTATTTGTATTTATGCGTCAATTAAATTTGAAAGTTTATTTCTACATTAAAAACAGTTTTAGTGTTATAAAAAGTTCTGGCGGTTATGTGTTATTCATGAGTACATTCATAAACAATTCGTGAGTACATTCATAAACTCAAATCACGGTTTTTTATTATCAAAAGTGGCACAATTTTACAACATAAATAAGTGAGTTTATGATTATAAACGAAAAAAAATTTAAACCCTCCGGACCTTAGGGGTTCTCGTAGGGGTGAGTATACCTCCCCCTATTCACTTCGCCCACCAACAACTTAACATTTGTGTACCAGATTGTTAAGTCGCAGCCCCGAAGTCAGTTTATACTATTATTGCTAGAATTTCTTTTGCCACATATAACTCACCCTGTGATAAAGCAACCAGCGACCAATGGCCGGTGTGTTCGTGGACTATTGACGGTGCTCCTGAGTGAAATCCACAACCAGTGGTACATGCTGTTCTTTTCCTCGCTACTCTTGATATATTCTGGAAACATGGTCATAATCTTGACCCCATTATTGAATCTCTTACCTTACTGTTTTTACCCCTTTTTTACTACATGAGAAATTGTCTGCAGGCAAATAGACAGTCAGTCTCTCTAATGGAAAGTATGTATGTTTGCAACATCAGGGGTATTATTGAAACTTTGACAATTAGAAGATATTTTGACAGTTAGACATTTTACAACGCCCTTTTTAAATATTCTTATGTCGTCGCAGAGGAAAACCTTCTGCGGGAGGTTCCGTTTAGAATTTTAGATCATTGTTGTTTGTGGAAGAAACGTTCGAAAGAATCTTTAATCGGTGCTAAAAACTCAAGTTAATGTTGCTGTTGCTGCTGGAAATAAGACATTAGCAAAAAATCAAACAACTCTTCGGAAAACTCTTCCTTGCACAAACGATAGAGTAAGTACTTTTTTTCACTTCCTTTTGATTTTTGTTTGTAAGTTCACCTGTACACATATGGTCACTTACAAAATAAAAGGAGCATTTAAAGATCTTTCTGCCTCCTTAATAGTCAGCAGATTCTCTTATACATTTCGGGTGATAGTTTTTGTTATCCATAGACAAATACAGGACAGAACCTTCCAGAAATAAGCCGCCATCGGACAGAAAGCCAGGAAGTGACAATCTTTTAAATATAAAATTAAACTAATTGTTTATATTTTCTTTTTTATTTAAATCACATGGACTTACCGTTGGTTTATTATATATGAAACAAAGCTCCCGCGGCAAGAGACTGATACGCGTTACTTCTTTCTCTTCTTCCACGAAATCTCTTGGCACGTCTGAAATAAATATTTCTGCTTTATAATAATTCTTCAAGTTGTATTACAATAGATACTTTTATTGTGAAATCCAATGAGGTCACTCCCTGTTAGGAAATAACAGTCTCGTCAGTTATTTTCTTAAATAACCAATAAAACACCTCGGTGTCCTCCTTCTCACTAAAATTCAAAAGGCACGGGATCAAGGCCATGCCAATGCTTTAAGTCTGGATGGCGTGGGCCACCGGGGAGAGCTACTTCTTGGGGCGGGGATAGTTAGTCCACCTTATAACTGCGCTCTTGGTTTGATAATAGATATTGTATTATACATTGATGTAACAATAATTGGTATTATACCACACTACACTAACCTATTCAGGCTTTAAAAGCAAGAATAATAATTTTAATTTTTATGGTTAAGGCTTTTTTATTCAAACATTAAATATCTCACCACTGGTGAAGTCAATGTGGTACAGCCTTTCCTTAGTTTGCCTTCCATTTCGATCTATCAAAAAATTCTTGAACGGCAGACATGCTGGCACCATGTAGTCTAAAAATTAATGGTTCATAATAAAAAACGGCTTCATTATTCACTTGTAACGTAAATATATCCTGAGCCGCTCATGTTCGAAATATCTTTCAACAATGTTTCTTTTTCATACCATGGGGCTCGGAATGAGTTCCCAGCTCCCACGGCACCACTAAGTATAGGACGTTTTGCAAAAAGGTTCACATAACATTCCTGCGAGGTCGGCTGCACCTACTACGGCAACCATTCTCCATCAAGATCATTCACTAGTCTGCTGTACTCCAGCTAGAAAAAAACTTCTAATAGTCTAGAAGAAAGCGTACTTAGTTATATCTTAAAATACGTTCAAATATAAAAATATTCTAATAACTGTGTATCAGCATAACGGTATCTTACTCGATCGAACAGGTGTGATGAGTTTCAACAGCGCAATACTGTTTGCTGCACCGAAATTCTTGTACTCCGGGTGCAGGAGGACGTCTGCTATTGGCATAAGTAATATCGCTGGGTCGCATTCAGCTCCTTTTGCTATGTCTGAGATGGTAATACGACATTCATCCTCATCCCTTTCGTAATCACCGAAGACAACGTTACCTCTACAAATAAAATGAATAATGGTTTTAAATTTTGTTGTTTAAACTATTCGTTTTTTTCACTAGGATTTTGACTTAGAAGAACTAAAGTAATCTAAATTAAATTATAATGGTTTTCCATAATTGTGTTCCAACTATATTATCTATACATATAATAAAATCGTAGAGGTCAAATTTCTGTACAATTAAAAAGAATGCTAAAAACAGAGTCAGGATGTAAGAAGTGAAATAGAACTAATTTAGACTTTTTTTTAAAATTTTCTTTCTCTGTTTGTCTATTTGTACCGGTTGACCTGCGAAACGACTGGACCGATTTAAATGAAATTTTATATGGTGATAGCTTATATCCCTGGTCAACATATAGGATACTTTTGATCCCGAAAAATTAAAGAGTTTCCGTGGGATAGTTAAAAAATCCACGCTGACGACGTCGCAGGCGGAAGCTAATCTAATATATAAAATTCTCGTGTCACAGTTTTCGTTGCCATACTCCTCCGAAACGGCTTGACCGATTTTGATGAAATTTTTTGTGCTTATCCGGTATCTATGAGAATCGGCCAACATCTATTTTTCATCCCCCTAAATGTTAGGGGTAGTCCACCCCTAAATTTTTTTTTTATTTTTTAGACAAAATTTTTAATTTCTATATTTTTATGATACAACATACAAAAATACACACAACCCTAGATTTTCAACCCTCTACGATCAACCCCTATTTTTTACCGGGCAGGACGACGTCTGCCGGGACAGCTAGTTTACTATATATTGCGGTGACAACTCTGACCGAAGTTGAACGTTTTCTTCTCGTTTTGCGGATTCTTCCTTTTGATTTTTTTTTCTAGTTGGCGAGGATGAAGAGGAAGAATTATAAGAAGATGTTCCTCGGCGCAACCAATATATATTCAACTGAAAACTTTACTGTTTATATTATTTATTAACACAATGATAAAATTACATACTATTGAATACAATGTAAGAAAACTTAACTTATTTGTATTGTATTCTACCAATAGTCCCTCAAGACTATAAGTAGAATACTGAGCCCAGATCACCGTCTTCTATGGGTAAGGTGCCCAGAAGGCTGGCTACGTTTCCTGTACAGAAAACAACTTACAAGGCGTATCCATCAGGTATTTGAGCTGCGTCGACTGCAGTGGAAAGTGCAAACTGGCGACTGATCAAAACCACTCTTGGTACCCTGAAGTAATGAGGCGTTCCATTTTTCACTGCAAAATTTTAATGCAACTACATTTTTAAATCAAGATCATGTATTATATAGTTCAGAGTTTAGCGGGACTTCGTTCGCGCGGAATAGTAAAAAAAATGTAAGTTAAAAAACCCGCTATTTTGAAACATTCCTCATTGGTGCTCCGTTCCCATTGCTCTTAGCGTGATGGTTTATAGCTTATAACCTTCCTCGATAAACTGGCTATCTAACACTGAAAAAAAATTTCAAATCAGACCATTCGTTCCTGAGATTAGCGCGTTCAAGAAAACAAACAAAGAAATAAACTTATCAGCTTTATATATTATATATATAAGATAAAACTCTCTCACTGACACCACACCCTGTCAAACTATCCGCTTCTATTATGTTACGTTGCAGAAAAAATACTTTAAGTCTGTTATAAGCTGTTTAAGTAGTTAAAGCTTTTTAATTATCCCACGGGAACTCTTTAATTTTACGAGATAAAAAGCTTCATATATGTTGACCAGGGATATAAGCTATCACCATACAATATTTCATGTAAATCGGTCCAGTCGTTTCGGAGATTAGCCGGTACAAATAGACAGAAAAACAGAGAAACAAAAAATTCAAAAAAAAAATCTAAATTAGTTCTATTTCACTTCTTACACCCCCCCCCCCCCCTGACTCGGTTTTTAGCATTCTTTTTATTGTACAGAAATTCGACCTCTACAATTTTATTATGTGTAAGGTTACTTGCCATGGATGTACTGCAAGACACCAAGCCACGTGAATTGCAATTCGTCCAGCGGGCCCTCGTCAGGCTCGAAAGTCGGATCATCGTGGCAGTACAAGAACTGACATCTGATCACAAGGAGACCTGTAAGAAGCAACCAAGCGCGTGACCATCCACCAGCTATGAAATATACCGTAGAGGAAAGTTAGTGGAGATACAATTTTCACCACTTTGGGAGTTAATGTCTCCTTGATTTAATTAAAAAAGTTATTAAAGTAGCCTGCCGATTTCAAACAGAAGGAGGTTCTCAATTCATCTGTATGATTTTTTTGTATGTTTGTTACGCGATTTCTCCGTGAATTGTAAACCGATTTTCAATTATTTTTTTATTCAAAATAATCTTGAGGTGGTTCCTTTATCACCAAGTCCAGGACTGATGAGTGTATTGCTTGGGAAAGCGCCTACACTCATCGTAAGCCAAAGTATACTCGTTCTAGTAGTAGTCAAGTATGTGCGCAACTAAAAAGTAAACAAACTTCAAATTAAATGGCAAAAAATAAATGCTTTCTACAACATCTTGAGTAACTCTGAGTAAGTCTCGGAGTTCTGACTCTTCAGGTGATCAGAGAGCTGGTGCCGACCTCGGACAGCGGATAAGTATGGCGATCCAGCGAGGTAACGTAGCCAGCCTGCTAGGAAACTTACCTACCACCATTCTACTTATAGTATTTAAGGATTATAGGTAGAATATAATATAAGTGAAGTTTCTTTTACTGTATCTGTGTCGTGATGGTTATAATGTTTTATCAACTAGGTGACTCGTGCTACTTCGCTAGGTATCAGATTTTTTTAATACCTATTATTAATCACAATCAAATGTACCCTATATCACTCAGGAATAATGTAGCTTTCCGTTGGTGAATGAATTTTCAAAATCGGTTTAGTAGATCCTGAGATTACCCCCTACAACGTCACAAACTTTACCTCTGTATAATCTAATATATAAAATTCTCGTGTCACAGTTTTCGTTGCCATACTGCTCCGAAACGGCTTGACCGATTTTGATGAAATTTTTTGTGCTTATCCGGTATCTATGAGAATCGGCCAACATCTATTTTCATCCCCCTAAATGTTAGGGGTAGTCCACCCCTAAATTTTTTTATTATTTTTTAGACAAAATTTTTATTTTCTATTTTTTTATGATACAACATACAAAAATACATACAACCCTAGATTTTCAACCCTCTACGATCAACCCCTATTTTTTACCGGGCAGGACGACGTCTGCCGGGACAGCTATTATTAGTATAGATTCATTGCACTGGCCCAGAAAATATAAAAAGTGGTCTGTACTTTTGACTTCGATATACTTTGATACTTCAATGCTCTGAATCCGAATGTTGCTCCTGTCTTCTATGGCATATTTTTGGGGCCCATGCAGGGAGTGCCGAGCCACCGTCTGCATATTTTTCCATGTTCCCTGAACAGTGCGACGGGCAGACGCCATAGTCCCCATATTCTCAGACCCCTAGTACTGCTAGCAGTTCACCCCAATAGCCCGAAACTTTTTGTTCTCATTTCCCAAATAGTCCTACACTGGCCAGGGCTTGTCTTTGGATGCATTAGTATATAGTGTAGACAGGGACAATCGCCGGTCAGTGTCACGCCACATTTACATTAAATTTGTCAAGGGGCCTCTACGTGTTGGCCTTCCCATGGCCCCACGAAAACCCTCCAAAAGTCCAGGCCATTTTTATGGCCCGTGGTCTAGAAAGATATGCAAATAATTATAAACAGTTCCCAAATTATAATTAAATATATTTCGAATTTACATTAAAATACTTACAACACAACAAAGCAATGAAGAAAATCGCGTTCTTCAACATTGATTGCCACTGCCAATTATTTATTATTATTTTTAACTCAATCACCACAAGTCTTTTCAATGTGAACTATAATTTAATGTACCGAATTTTATATGAACTTTACTACCTGAAAAAAATCTGCATACACTTGCATAACATATACACACACACTAAAAATGTAGATTATCTTTATTTTGAATTTTTATTATTTTTATACAGTCTTCCGTATTTTTATAAAAGTATTTTGGAATTTAATAGATCGTGAGTGCGATCATACGTGTCACAGATACTAAAATCACGACATACTTGAACAACTTTGTTGACCAAATATTTTTGTTTGCCGATTCAGTTATGCTTGTTTAGTGATTCATTCACTGAATATTGGTCTGCGATGTTTAGTACTGAAAAATACGTGAACGGCGAAGCAAAAACAGCAAAAACTTATACTCCTTTTTACGAAAATTGCGTGGACGGAAGAGTATGAAATTTCACACACTTATATTTTATATAGAGAAGGAGTAGAGAATACTAATATGTTTTTTTTTAATTATGCATAAAAAAATACATAAAAAATACAATAAAAAACATTTCACAGACTAACATGTATTTGACACACACACGCGTATATCTCTTTTGTTTATTGTTAAAGTCAAATTAACAGTGTAGCCTTGGCGAAATCTGTGATTGTAGCACTAGCAGTATAGTATTTAACAACAGAACCTCAATAATGTTCAAACTTATAATTAAAATTAATTATGGTCGAATTTCGACCACTAGTTCAATTAAATCTTCATTTTATCAATGTTAAGTTTGTTACATTTAGTCTAAATTATACACCGATATTATACAACGGTTCCCATAGCACTCATTAGGGTGATATCGAGCCGCTTTGTTATGCACAATGCGCACTCAGGCGGATGCATGCAATCTGTCATTGGAGCACGCGTCGCACTTGCATATGCATGCAATGCACCCCGTAATGAGACCGATCGCTGGCATGCATGCTGCAATGTTTTCGAATGACACAAAGCTAGAAAGCAAGACGT
Organism: Dendrolimus punctatus; assembly: GCA_012273795.1. Classification (NCBI taxonomy): domain Eukaryota; kingdom Metazoa; phylum Arthropoda; class Insecta; order Lepidoptera; family Lasiocampidae; genus Dendrolimus; species Dendrolimus punctatus. The sequence goes on along the minus strand of CM022551.1, from coordinate 11,649,462 downwards.
TTTGATAATTCTTTTTGTTCTCCAGCAAAAAGTTTTTATTAATTTGGTGTGGCGTAGTACTGTTCACCAAACATACTAAATGTTTAGATTTTCTTTTGTTTTTTTTATCTGTTCTTTCTCTCTATTATTATTAAAAATGTCTGGCTTAAAGGCCTAGTTGCCAAGCCATAAATGCATTATTTTTTTATTACAATTTTAGAGTTTTTGGCGGGAACTAAAAGGAGATGTTGTGCTGTGCAGTTTTTTTCTCGAAATGCGTAAAATTACTCTAAAATGAACAGTAGTTGTAGGATATTAATAGTTTTTGAGTAATAAACATGTGATTTGTGAGAAATGTGAACTGTATAGTCTAATGTGGTTTCTTGAGTTGTCACAAGAACTCCGTTGAATGGCTTTAGTTGATAACCTACAGTTCAGCTGATCTATGCATAGGCTTAAGAAAATGAAGAAACTATATTGTAATCTAAGATCTGACTTAAAGGCCTAACTGCCAAGCCATAATCGTAAATAAATAAATTGAAGACGTGAGTGGATGAAGGTGATATGTCGCATATTCGGTTTTTTGCTTTTTTTTGCTTAGATGAGTGTTATAAGTCGATACCTAATGACTACAGACCTTAGACCATAGATATAAGGCATATTTAAGCAATAAAACGTTGCTAAAGGTGTTAAGTTCAGTTCAGTTTCAAATAAAAGTAAAACTTTTATCTCGATTTACTCAGAATTGGAATTATGCGACTTATCACCTTCATCCACTCATGTCTTCAATTATTAAAATCGTCATTATGTCACGCAAGTGCAGTTTGTTTTTATAATTAAAATAATTACAGTCCATCACAAATTAATATTTCAAGAAGTGTTTATCACTTTAAATTCATCATTTAAGTGAATACACATCAATCACGCATCGCCTATAAACATTTATAACACCAAAGGTACTACGAATGTATTGCCACTCTCTAAAGCAAACTAGAACCTGGCCACTAATGGCACAGCACAACATAAGTTGTTACTGTGTCATACTTTAGACTAGGAGTGGTAGCTATCTGCTTAATCATACGGCTGAATAGCCTACCACCTAGCAATGGTTTTTTTTGTTTTTAACAACAAGCCACCCCAACGCAAGAAATTGTATTGTTATTAGAACATTGTATTATTTCTGCGACCTAGCCGGAACATAGAGACAGACAATTTTTTTTTAATTTATATCTGATATAAGTACCGTTTATATGTTCATATACATACATACATACATAACTTCACGCCAGGTCCCTTGCGGGGTAGGTACGAACAACAGAGTGCCGTATAGGCTTATTCTTACACACCTCACTTGTTTATTTGACATTCATAGATCTTGTCATGCACGCTCGTCTATTCTTAAGGCTCCTGACATCACCTTCTGTTCATATACATTCAGTTAAAAACTGTTATTTTGATATTACTAACAGACACTGCAATTTCATTTATCTGTATAGATTTGTAGATTACTTATTGGGCGTAAGTAACTTAACTAAATAACTAACTAATATTAAACAACTCCATAACTATTTTTTTATGAAATAACTTGTTTTTTAAAAAGGTTTTTAAATACAAGCTTTTGAATCCTGAACATCAATTACCAGCAGAGTTCTAGCCAAGACAAGTAAAACGAGCCCAAACACGACCGGTCCATCTTGTTTAGTACAGGAGTTCCTATGGCCACCTTCCGACTTAATCATCAAATCAGCTCCATGGTATTATTGCATTATCACGCGATATACATATGTGTGCAAAATTTCAGGTCTATCGGAATCTGGGAAGTTAGTCAAATTTAACTTGCGAGATTCCACCCGAAGTTACATCCATTGCAAGTTAAATAAAAGCTTGTAATAAAAAGAATACTAGAAACATTGTCTCCTCCAAATACGGTATTTTATTATTCCATGTTCAAAATGATTATTTGGCTGGCGCCAAAGCGTGTTTCAATTCATAGTTACGTGATCTGAAGATCGTATTGTTATACTATACAGCAGTAATAGTTGCAGACGCCATTTTACGATAATACGCAGGAAATCAATTTGCCTTAAAAGCTTTTATAGCAACGTGTGCCGTTTAATAATATTAAACTTTGCAACCTTTTGAAGCTACTTTTAACCAACTTCAAAAGAACGAGATTCTCAATTTGTCGTGTAAATACCTATATTTTTATTTTCATCCACAACTTTTTTTTAATCGATTTTAATGATTATTTTTGCGTTGGATTCAATACAGCTTTGGAATAGTGTACAATATGACAAAATTAAAACAAAAACAACAGAAAAAGCAACAACAAAATAATTGTAATATTTGTTACGTGTCTAACGTGGACAAAATTGCAGGCAAACGATACTAGTTTAACATTTTAATTGTTATTGCACATCACTTACGTAAGATTAGCAGTGAAGAATAAAAAACCTAGCAAACATGAAATCTACTTCAAGAATAACTAAAAAGCAAATGTAGACAAATTTAAATATTTCTATAACATCTTGAAGCCGGTGTCAAATAAAGTATAAAAAAACAAGAAGAAATTTACAAAATACAGTAATTTTTATGTTTTACATTGCACCAAATGTCATGTTTTAATATTTTCCTTAGTTTAGGGACTTACCTGGAAAAGATTGCTTTAAGCTTTTAAAAACAATAAGTTTTTATAAACGATGTGTTACCGCCTACAGATTACATTTTAAATGCGTGAGAACAACATTTATTGCTTCACACATTACGTCAGGGGCTATTCAAGTGTTTGTTAAATATTAAATAAGTTAATTCTCTTCGCTCTCCGTCATTACACAAGTCAAAACAATGTAGCATTTTTATTTCAAAATTTTCCTCTTTTTATTTGCTAATTGGTTTTAATTATTATTATTCATTCATTCATTCAACTTCAAGATGTAGAAATTATTTATTGCTGTTCAATTTATCCGATGGCCTTCGATAGCCTTCTATGGCATTGGATGGTCTTCTATGGTCTTCGAAATTTTGTTCCAACCAAGTATCCCAAAGCAACTTCATTATCATTACCTTTTTGAAGTTATACTTCTTTAGGCGCGTTAGGGAAAAATGATGAGAGTAAATTTTTACGATGCGCGCGCACACTGTCACGAAAAACCGACACCCTGAAGTTAGCTATAGTCAGCCGACACCTTGAAGTTACCTGGCCCTTAGCTAGCTAGGTGAGCAAGGGACCATCGACCCCCGTTTAACGAAGTGGGGTGTGTTCTCCCAGGGCACACTCCAGGCACTTTGTTGCGCTGGATCGGCTGGGCGTAACTATGTTCTAAGTTTCAGCCTTTCCTTCACAAACTAAAGCGCAGGGTCGACAGGGAGGAGGGGGTTTTTAGTGGGTATTGGGGTCGCTTGCCCGTGCAGCTTCCTTTGAGTCTTTCCACACTAGCTGAGTCGATCGCGGGCTCACTGTCAAGAGCATACTATTGCTGCAGTGATGCCTATCCCGACCGACGTGTGTCGTTCCCTAGCAACGACCCAGTCTGTGCGTAAATCGGTAGAGCATTTTCCCTCGCCTCAAAAAAAAAACACCTTGAAGTTACCTATTGTCAACATTTCTTCTTGTTTTTCTATTGTTAGTGTCGTTTTTTCTGCCAAACGTAGAATAAGGCAAAAGATATATACATTTTGAAAAGATTTTTTTCTTGATACGCCAAAGAAGTATAACTTCTAACGCGTGTACATAAGTACACATATTTCACACACACACATATTCTTTATGCTTTTTAGTTATTATTTATAAATACTGTTATCTATATACTTTTACCGAATAAATAATTCTTTAAAGATTTACTGGTAATTCATTACATCATAATTCGTTCGCAACTATAGGGGTATCACCATAGTTATTTAGAACAAATTATTCAACGCACGGACGTCAGTGATTTGCATATATTATTTTATATATATGGAGGGTTCAGGAGGAAATATTTCAGTGGTTTTGTGTACTTTGACACTAGAAAGATGGGAGTCTATTGGTTTTTGTTTCTTACTGTTTTTGGAGTTTCTACTGGAATTGGTAAATATGTTTTTGATCCATCTGGGATATCGTTAGTGTTATTGACTGTGTCACGCAGATGTAACTAAGGGTTTAATGCGTTATATCTGATGCGTCATTTTTATATTGTTCAAATTCAAAAATTTTATTCAAAATAATTTCCTTGGAGAACACTTTTTGAAGGCCATACATATAAGTTAAAATTTAATTTTACTACCTAAGTCTATGTACACCGCTTCGCAACGTGTTATTGCTGTGAAGAAGAAGAAGCTGCAAGAAACTCCCCAGCAACATATCTAGCTAAAAATTGTTTTTTTTTTATATTTCTAATTCTATTTATATCTCAAGTTCTTTTTTTTATAAGTTACATACAGAAGTATGTTACAGAATGACTTTTGAAGAATTAATGGAGTTGTAGCAAACAGTGCGTATATTCAATAAGACAAAGATACAATAAAAGGGGAAAAAGTATTATTATAGTTATAATAATGACATGACGTAATATTTTACGCTGCAACATATCTCCATAAATTTTTTATGACGTTAAGCATTGACAGATAACATACAGATCGGTTGCTTAGGCCGCATCTGAAATAATGTTAAAGATATTTTTTGTGACCGAATCCCTCTTAATTAAAGCGTTAAAAATAACGCCATTATAGAATAGTCACATTACTGTATATAGCGTTATCTGTCAATATTTAACGTCATTAACAATTAAAAACAATATCGCTTCATAAATAACGCATTACACCCATAGCCACATCTTCGTGAAACGCTCTATATCTGTAACGTTATCCCAGATGAGGCCCTACTATAATGTAGCTATTCGTTAAGAGCATTATTTTTAATGCTATAAACAAGATATTGGCCACAGACGATAACACTAAAATTATCCCAAATGTAGCAGAGACTTCGTTATGAGAAAACTAATAATATCAACTCATAAACATTCCACTGCTGGTCTAGGGCCTTTACGTTTTTTTAGGGGATCTGACAATACTCGCTAAGCTTGTCCAAGGTGGATTGGCGTGTTTCGCACATCGGTTATATCGATGTGCAAGTTTCATCGCAATATTTTCCCCCACCGTCATCACTTGGTGTTTATAACAATATATTTTTTGAAAAAATAAATCGGAATGCTTTCAATATTTTTTAAAATAAATTTCGGATATGTACCAGATAGACCGGGGTCACTGCCTTAGTCTTAATAATATAATAATCGGCAGACAAACACACACATTGAATATCCCCAAATTAAGCAAGTTACGCTTGTGTAATGGGTAATATACAACGGACCACTCTGGGGCCGATCCCAGACACCCAGACCATAGTAAATAACGGAGAAAAACGTTTCCGAAATTTACTATACCAGGAATCGAACCCGGAGCTTCTGCGTTGCAGTGAGGTAGGCCGGCAAAGGCTTAGCCCGCTCAAACACAGAGGCCGTCATAATAAAGCGTGCACTGTATTCTTGTGACTTATTTTGTACTCAATCGCGTTTTGTATCAATAAGTTAGTATCAAGTAAGACAACAAAATTGAAATATCTGACGGCCTTGTGTCGCCTTGTACATTCTATGATTCTTTTAAATTTGGCTGGATTATTATCTCATATTCAGAATTCGAAATTCAAAATACGTTTTATTCGAGCAGTGTTCCAGAATGTTTTTGTGTTAAAAGTACATCTAGGAAAACGAAAATTTTTGGGGGAGTATATACACGTAAGAAGTGAAACTTCTTTAAATTGGTTAATTAAATAAAGCCCCTACCAAGGTTGAATCGACCGTGGTAGGGGCAAGATAAATATGCTGGGTAACGGAAAAATGTGACGGTAAATTTATATGGCGCATAACGGAAAATGTGACCGTAATTTTTTTTCCAACGCCGACAAAGACGTTGCACTTCAAAAATCATTTTTAAGTAATATTAATCAACAAATCCAAAGTTTAAATTGCAGCAAAGTTACTTGTTATAATGAATCAACAAAGCTAAAGTTTAAATTTTAGCTTATTTTTCCGAGGCGTACACCAGTGTGCCGCGATACATACTTTGGGGAACACTGCACTAAAATAACACTTTTTGAAGATTATACATGTAAATTCATATTTAAATTTACTATAATAAGTATATAATAAGTTTATAAGCTTTATACAAAAGTATGTCTCAGAATTACTTTTCGAAGTATTAATGGAGTTGCAGCAAACAGTGCATACTTATTGGTCAAGTAATGAAATCACGAGACCGTGACGAATTGAATGACGTCACTATTTATGTAACGCACCGCTATTATACAAGTATTTCGATGATAACTAGTATGTCAGGATGGCCGAGCGGTCTAAGGCGCTGCGTTCAGGTCGCAGTCCACTTCTGTGGGCGTGGGTTCGAATCCCACTTCTGACAGAACTCTTTTTCATATTTTATCCTTTTTTTACAATCAATTAATTTATTAATCATATTTTTTATTTCATACTTCATATTGTACTTAATACTTTGCGAACCCATCAAGCTATGTTTCTATACTCAAACTCCGATCACAGAAAATAACAGACAATTATTGATTTACAAAAGTTACTATGCCGGGAATCGCATCCACGACCTCTGTTCCAATCAACTAAGCAAGCCAGCACTGCGACCACTACACCATTGTACCTTAATATTATCAATAGGTTTAATAATTAATAATTTAACAGTCAACTGAACTTACACTTTATTTCTTTTTTAATGTCGTCCAACACACACAGCATAGATTTTCCCAATGTCGAAATTTTACAATGAAAAGTCAGGTGAAAAAAGAATGACATAATTAATAAACCTAAAAATATGGCCAGTATTTTGAACATGTTATCTGCACACCCTGAGACATAATATGTATAATAATAATTTATCTATACATTTTTATTATCTTAAAATATTAAAATATTTATTATTTTAAAAACTCCGAAGCCGCCTAAACTTTGTACGAGAATAACTAGTGGTGACGTCATAACTTAAACACGTCAAATAGAGGATTAATTATAAGCTATGTCATTTTTAAGTTTATTGTTTTTATTTTTAAGTTATTACATTTATTTTCATACTAGTTTTAAAAAATAATATTATGGTATGTTTAATATATGTTATTTTACTAAGCATTTACCGACCGAGCTCACTCGGATGCTGAAGCACCGGGTTCAATCCCTGGCATGGTAAATTTCGCAAGCGCAGTTTCCGTTATTTACTATGGTCTGGGTATGTCAGGCCGATCTCAAACACCTAGACGACATCTTAGGTCCTCTGAGGGCCTAAAGAAGTCGTTTTCACAGATTTGTATGGTGAATATGACAAGTACCAAAATAACATGGAACCTTGTACTATGTCTTACAACTACCAGTATATCTAGACACGTCTATATTTCACTAAGCGATTCTTTTTTTTATTGCAGTAGTTCAGCAGACATGCAGACGGCCTACTTGATGGAAAGCGGTTACCATCGCCTATGGACATTTGCAACACCATAGGTGCTACAAATGCGCTACTGCTCTCTTAAGGGAGACTGGAACCTGGTCATTAATGCCGGAATAACTCAAGGTTGTTATGGCGACATACTTTAGACCAGTGCCAGTAGCCATCCAGTCGGGCAAATGCCTACCACCTGACTGTGGGTTGTTTTGTCGCCTCTTATGACAGGCCGCCCGGCCGCAGGAAATTGTATTCTTTCTCTGTTCCTGCACGGATAAAGGCGACAGCGTTAGGCTCTGTCCTTACAGCTCACATGTACATGCACACACGCACACACGCACACACACATAAAAACTCATTGTTAATATTAACATATAACTAACTTTTAACCGTTAATCTATTATTAGAATGTATTATCTTATATATGTATACACATATATATATATATATATATATATATATATATATATATATATATATATATATATATATATATATATAAATCTTGTGTCACGATGATGCTGCCAATAAACTCCAAAACCACTGAACCGATTTTAATCAAATTTGCACACCGTGTGCAGTTTGATCCAACGGTATAAATAGGATACTTTTTATACCGTTGATAGGTGGCGCTGAGATCGGGTTCTAAAATCCTCCTAATCACCGGGAGCGATTTTGGTGATTTTGTTTTTGTGTGTTTGAGTGGGTTCCCGGATGGTTTAGATTCGCAATTAGAACCGGTAGGTGGCGTTGACATCGGGTTCTAGAATCCTCCTATACACCTGGACCGATTATGGTGATTTTGTATTTGTGTCATGAAACAAAGTCTTTCAGGAATTCAAAAAATATGGCGGTACGAAGTTCGCCGGGTCAGCTAGTTATTTTATAAATCTTTAATGCGCAAAGACATTGCAGCTATATACTACATGTATAATGTGGAGCATATGACCGAAGCGAATTCAACTGTAGCCCGTCACACAGGCTCTAAAGAGACCTGGCGTGGGAATCAGAGTTTCTTTTGGGACGCCTCCTGTTCTTAATATTCTTTGTATTTTAATATTATTTGTATGAATTAAGTATATTGTTTACAAGGTAATAAATTTTCATTTCATTTCAGCTTCCGCAGAATTCTACACATCAGTAGAAGGTCGCGATGACTGGGAGCGGATAGTGGGAGGTACCAAGGCACCAAATGGTTCGTTCCCCTACCAAGTGTCTTTGAGGCTGTGGGGAGTATGGCATTTTTGTGGTGCTTCCGTGGTCACACCAAGCATTTTAATGACTGCCGCACATTGTATGTATAGGTATGTTTCTATTATATATTTAATTTTATTGCGAAATTAGCAAACAGGCACACAGACCATCTTCTCCTGGGGGTGCAAGGGTGCGTGGCACCAGGACGCAACATCATGATTGTCGCGGACAGCGAGCACTCCTGACCAGCCTACCGGAGCACACCTAGCCTCCGCACCCCGCATACCACCGACGCCGGTACACGGGACATAAAAAGCCGGAAGGATGCACTTATCACTTTTACACCACTTTCGCGCACTTATTTATTCGTAATAGCACCAATATGTGTTTCTTCTATGCATAATTTAATTGTAAATAACGTTAATAATAATCATACAGTCCAAGGCCGGGACTTGTCCTTGGGTGCATTATTGTATGGTGTAGACAGGGATAATCGCCGGTCAGTGTCACGCCACTTATTTACATTAAATTTGTCAAGGGGCCTCTACGTGTTCCCCCACGCAAGCCCTCCAAAAGTCCGGGCCATTTATATGGCCCATAGTCTTGAAAGACGTATAGTCCAGTATTTATTGAATTTCATTTTAAAAGAAGCAACTACTAACAATAATGATGTTTCAAGATTTGACTAACGACACTTCAATAAACTTCACCTATACATAGAGCCATATAGACCACATCTTGCTGTTAAGTCTTATCCATATAAACCCAGTAGTTTTTCAGAAAAGTCGCTGTGACATAAAGTCAAACAGACGGACATGACAAAATTGATAAATGCATAACTGTTGTTTATCCCTAGGGATCCCTTAAAATGAAATAAAAAAATTATAGCTAGAGTAAAACAGACTGGTTGACTGCCTGATGGAAAGCGTTTACCGTTTCTTATGAACGTTTGCAATACCAGAAATATCAGCTCATTTCAGATCACCATAATACACAAGAGAAACCTAGAAAACTGCTGCGTAGATAAGCGAGCAAACACCCAGTCGATGGCGAGCGGTGCAGTAGTAGAAAGAAGACAAAAAATATTTCTAAACAGTTCATCGGAACACTCCTCAATCTACAGTATCCCCAGTAGATACAACATGCAGAGAGTATTCGAGGCTGTCATAGGTCTGTTCGATTCGCTGGGTAGTCTGGTCTAGGTTATGCTGCACAGCGACGATCATTGAGAGAGAGCGTCCAAATTCTGCGAGGCAATAATGTCTCAAAAGGAGGCTGCTGAACGAGAAAGGGAGAGAGGAGTGCATGCGTTTCGCAGGTACCGACGTCAGTCGGGGCTCAGGAAGCGCAGATATGCGCAAAATCTCCTCCCGTGATTCCGCTACAGGGCCTTTTAGTACCTGGGGTGCGGGAGAACTAAGCTCAGTTGACGAAGGGAGTTTGCGTCTCCCAGGGCACTCTCAAGCACTGATGCGCAGGATTAGCGTGGACGTTCTAAGTGTTACGAGTGCAGGATTCGAATTAAAGTGCCGTTGGAATTATTATGGAGTTTATTAGAACTATACAAAGACGTATGACACAGGTACAAATATAATAACACGCGCAAAGTTCGTCACTAAATAGATTACCGAATGTACACACGTCTTGCTTCGCTTGTGGTCATCGCTCGCCTGCCTCGTCCATCAATCAAGGCACTGCTTTATACTGTACGGATGCAATATATCTGCTCGGCCGAGTGGACCGAATTTCCTAGAATCACAAATGGCTAATAACTGTCATAAAAGATTACAATACACAATGGGCTATTTTTCAAATCGCAGATTTTACACACAAAGTAAACGAAAGAAGTCGAAATTATGAAAATATAATAAAATGTGTTTCCACAGTGCTGCAGGTGTGAATTTGTCTTTGTCGGCACTTAGGTCGTAACATAAGGTTCATGCTCTTCCTCCTACCATGTGCGCGGGGCACATAGGAGGCAGGATGGTTTTAGTGGTGTAGTGGCCCATGGGTTATATATCTTGCTGAGTCTGCACACTAGACGGCGAACGACTCTGTTATCTGCGCTGTAACTCTCGTCGCTTTGGTCTAATTCCCAGTAAAGGACCCAGTAGTGCATAAAATGGATTTCTCCGTACCTTAACAACAAAAAAAGACGCAGAGAGACGCGAAGTCTCTTCGAAGGTCGAACGTATCTAGACTATCAGTGAGTAAATAATGATACCAGCATTCCTCCACCACGTCTTGTAACATTCTAGCATACTTCTTCCATAACTGAAAACTGAGTTTCTTATTATTTCAGAATGAGACCAGAATACTTCTTAGCAGTAGTCGGTACGAACCAGCTTTCTGCTGGTGGTAAAGCGTATAAAGTTCGCAAGATCGTAATTCATGAAGAATATGACGACTATAACATTGTTAATGATATAGCTATTGTATTTACCGAGGAAGCAATGGACTTTGGCAGTAAAGTTGATGCTATTGAGTTGAATGACGAGCCTGTGATGAAAGGAGAAGAACTGGTCCTAACTGGTTGGGGTACTACATCTGTGAGTAATTATGATACTTGTCTAACAGTTGATTTATATATCTTACCTACTGTCCACATATTTGCCTTGTTATTGCTAACTTCATAAAAGAAACCTCAATTTTCTACAAATGAATAGAAAGGTGAGGGAATAGAGAGGAAGATTGTAAGTATACCTCTCTAGAATGTATTTCAGGGACTACTAAGATATCTATCGTATTATAGTCTGTAGTTTACATATTCTTAATTTCGGCAGGCTTATAATAGTAATAGACTATCCGTGCAGGAAGCGGCCTGTCGTAAGAGGCGACAAAACAACCGACATCCAGGTGGTAGGATATTTACCCGTCGGGGTGGCTACCACCCCTGGTCCAGAGTATATCGCCATAACAACCTTGAGTTCGGTTACGGCATTAGTGGTCTGGTTCCAGTCTCCTTTTAGAGAACGGCAGCTCATTGGTAGCACCTTTGGTGTTACAAATGTCCATAGGCGTTGGTAACCGCTTTCCATGAGGTGGCCCGCACGCCTGTCTGCTGAACTCATGCAATGACAAAAGTAAATCGGCGAAACCAAATAATTATTTATGTACAATTGTTTAATATATATTATATCTGTGGGCAAGATTGTCTCAATGTAAAAATAATGAAATGCCTGACAAAATAAAAATAGCTTCAAGTTACTCATCAGAAAAATTGCAAGATAAAATTCAACAGTATTTTCAAAGGCATGGTAGCCAGGTCAGATTAGATAGACGATTTTTCATGTTGTTTTGAGGTCCTTTACGGATTAATGAAATAATTACTTTACTTAATAGTTGTTTAGTTAATTTACTTTTATGTGAATACAGTTTTCTAGAAAGCCATTTTTACATAAGAGCTTAGTTATGTCTACGTTTAATAGTGGTATTTATAACACAAATATCGAATTGATTAAATTTTCAACACTTTAGTTCTTCAGGAAACGTAATTAAAAGTATTTTAACCGTGCAGGAACGGAGAAAGAATATAATTTCCTGCGGCCGGGCGGCCCGTCGTAAGAGGTGACAAAACAACCCACAGCCAGGTGGTAGGGCATTTGCCCGACTGGATGGCTACCACCACTGGTCTAAATTTTGTCGCCATAACAACCTTGAGTTGTGTTCCGGCATTAGTGACCAGGTTCCAGTCTCCCTTAAGAGAGTAGTAGCGCATTTGTAGCACGTTTGGTGTTCCAAATGTCTATAGGTGATGGTAACCGCTTTCCTTCAAGTGTGTCGCCTGTCTGCTGAACTCCTGCAAAAAAAAAGTGTGTTTCAGCTCCGACGTAAACAATCTTACACTGATGGATATTATTTTATATCTTATTAAATGGCACTAAGGTAAAAATTGTATATAAAAAACCGTATCGTTTGTATAATTTTACTCATAAATATCCATACCAGAGACCTTATATGAAAATTGATTCTTGAGGAGTTAACTTCAAAAACTGAGATATCCATTATTAAATTTGTTACGTTGTTCATAATACAAATGAGGTACCATTTCATAACCAACTGTTATATTTTTGTAATATCTTTTCAGTATCCGGGCCGTATTCCAAACGATTTGATGCAGTTGGAACTCAAGTCCATTACGTATGAAGAGTGTAAGGAAATACACAAAAACATCAATGAAGTCTACAAAACACAGATCTGTGCGTTGACGAAGGCCGGAGAAGGAGCTTGCCATGTGAGCCTTGAGTTTAGGTTTCAAGTTATTAATCAGTAAAATTGCAGAACAAAATTCAAAATACTATCCGACCAAGCCATATCGGGTACCGCGTAGTGCGGTTGACCATACCGGGTACCGATTGCAAATAAACAACAAAAACTTAACAATATAACAAACGAAAATAACTAAAAAAACTTAACAACCAACAAAACATGATACTTCTTAGAATTACTGATTATTAATAAGTTGCTGTTTCAGGGTGATTCTGGTGGACCTTTAGTAAGAGAAGGTCGCCAGATTGGCATTGTTTCTTGGGGAGTACCCTGTGCTAGAGGCTTGCCAGATGTTTACACTAAAGTAAGCCCTTATTACATATATTTTATTAATATTTCACTATAAATTTACGTATATTATACACAGGACCGGATTTACCTTAAGTGCCACCCTGGGGCATCGTGAAAAATACCGCCCTATTATCTATGTGATGGACATACAAACTTTTTGTATGTGTACAATTATAATTTAAATGCGTAGCAGCGCCTTTGATTATGGCGATGACGATGATAGACGATTCCCATTTTTTTTAAATCATTGACTTTTATAGCAGAAAGTTGATTTTTTTTATTGACACTACGAACTTACTGCCCTCGAAAATTCGGCTAGCTCTAATAATTTTTATAATATTAAAATGGTGGCAGAATAAAACCGTTAAAACTTTCTTAACAAGTACGTGTATTGATCGTGAAACATGAAGAAAATACTATATTATCTTTTAATTATTAGGTGGAAGCTTACATGCGTTGGATTGAGAAGACTCTTGGGGATGACGACGAAGATCACTGGAAATATATGCAAAAGAGGAAAACAAACAGGCATAAACGTGTCAACGCTTCTATTTACTAATTATTCTCATTGACGATTAGTTTATTGCTCTCAATGACTACAAATGACTATTCTTTTTCAAAAAAAATACTCTCCAAATACTTAAATGAGTTTTTGTGTGATTATAAATACGTTATATCTAGTTACGGATTTGCATTATTGTGCTTTATACTAAAATTAGTTTGAAATCTAACCGAGGATCTGTAAGTAGGCTAAATTCTCTATTAAGACTTGAATTATTTTAAATAGCTATTAATGTTTAATATTTGTAATAATTTTAAGTTACAAATATGTAATTTTTGATCGTAAAATCTATTAAATTTAATTCCTCTCACTTAAAGTTATTATTTATACTTATTTACTCAAAATACTTCTTTTATTTTTGAGCGCGATAGCAACTACTTGTTGATAGTAATATAAATATAAAGCGCCTGCTGAAATTGTGATATTATTTCCAACATCTACGTTTCATTGCTATGTTTTAAATTTCGTTTAAAAGCATAAAGTCTACTATAAATCTGTTAAATATAGACTTATTTTATCGTAAAAATATACTAAATTTCTGTTAAATTTAATTTAAGCTGTTCTTGAACCAACTGGGCTGTGCCGCGACATTGGTACGAGACCAGAGGGAATGTCGTCGATGCCATAGAAGATGGGACGCCCCCTAGTACGGGAAGAAACTTGTATAGATACTTCGGCGGCGTCCCATCTTCCAAACACAGCCCTGACAGGTGGGGCTGCTGCTGCACACCAGGATGCCCTGAAATGTAGCAAGTATGTGTCTATTGTTAGTGAGTACGTATTTGCGGCTTTCGGGGTCGAGACCCTGGGGCCGTGGGGGCCTGGAGACCTTCACCTTTATCGAGATCTCTAATTGAGGTCTAGGTGAGGCTTAGCGTGACCAAAAGGCTGGCTTGCACCTAGGGCAACAAATCAGCGTTGCCATTCAACGCGGAAATGCGGCCAGCATTTTGGACACGCTCTCCGCCAACAGCAATTTGGAGTCAATTTTCAAATCAATCAATCAACTTTCAAATTTATTTTATATTTTTATATTACAAATATTATAAACATATTGCAAATCAAACAGTCGTTTTTGTTTAATATTCTACTAATATTTAAGCGGATACATATCAGCTTGAAAGATTAAATAAATAACTTGAAAGAGAGAAATAGTATAATAACGGTTTATTTCTCTCTTTCAATTTAAATGACTCGACCAAAATGATCCTTATATACAAACGTGAATCATTCAATGTAATTGAATAATGTCGTTGTCTTTAAATTTCCTCCCTTTGAATCACATTAATTCAATTCGTTTGATTTGTCCAACAATATTAGTTTTCAAGCTTTCACACATCCGAGATGAGCATATTGAGATGGATGTGTGTTCACACAGGAATGGATAAGGTGAGAAATGAGTATAGACATCTTTGAAAGTTGCACCCGTGACTGAAAAGTTGAGAGGAAGAAGACTCAAGTGGTATGGGGTAATGAGGAGGGATGAAAGTCGCGTGACAAAAAGAATGTTAAACTGATTGAGGGGTACAATGTACAGGTAATAAGTAGAGATGGATGGATTGTGTGAATGATTTGTAGTGTGATAGAGGACGTAGAATAGAGGAATATGGAAGGAAAAGAAATATTGTGCCGACCTAGTATTGCCAACCATACTTTATAAAAACGTATTCTACTTTATTTTTGGTAAATAATTTTATACATTTGCATAAAAATACCAATATTTACTCTGATTAGTAAAATGAAATACTTATATGGATAATTACTGAACTATTACTGATCCAACTTTCACTGAAAGAATTTCAGTAATGAATCGAAAATGGCGAGAAGTAAGGAGCAGGGCATCTATAAATTTATTTTTAAAAAAAACAATTGTTTGTTTATTTAAATTTAATTTGGGAATGTAAAGATAACTTCCAATAATTTAAGGATAATGAAAAGTTGTTATTTTGTGATTCTAGCAGAAATATCTTCTAAAAAAAATAGTGTCTCCAAGTGAAGTTATAAATAACATTTTGAAAAATACTTTTTTCTTCCATATACTTAAAAATGTAATACGTTATTTATCTCAAAATTAGTTGGCAGCCCTATGCCGACTTCACATAATTGGGAGAATGTGAAAGAAAAGAGTAGTACCAAGAAACTTATACTTACACTCCAATAATAATACAATAAAACACAAATTTATCAAACTATTAAAAAAACATTTATTCCAAAATCACCTTAAATCTATTATATCACAGGAACAATAATCCAGGCACAAAATCTATTTCATACCACTTATAGCCTTAACACAGTCTTCTATAGTCTCATGTTATCCTACTAGAATTACAGCCAATATAACCCTATATAACCCTAATGATAAACCTAAAATAATTAGATGGTACCATGTGTTATCAACTCGTACACGCAGCAGCGGAGCAAAAACTAAATTTAATGTGGGCAAGATACATTTTGTGACGCCCTGTGGTAACGCAAAAAGATGGATTTGAAACAAGGAAGCTGACTGCTGTCACTGCCTGGCAGGGCCGGATCTAGTGGCAAGCCGGGACTCGTGCCCCGGGAGGCCAATTAAGAGGGCGGCAAATTCAAACTTCGCTATGTACTATGTATAAATCATCATAAACGCTACTTTGACCTAACTAACTAAGACGTCCAATACTTTTAGCACGTACATTGTGGACGTCTGATGGCTGAAATCAAGATTGAGGTAAAAATATCGGCGAGCAATGGGGGCAACCCCCCCCCTAAATTCAAGATCCGGGGCAGTGCCCGGCGGTGGTTTCTCGTAATAGTTTGCTAGGTGGTAGGGCATTTGCCTGACTGGATGGCTACCACCCCTGGTCTAAAGTATGTCGCCATAACAACCTTGAGTTGTGTTACGTCATTAGTGGCCAGGTTCCAGTCTCCCTTAAGAGAGCAGCAGCGCGTTTGTACCACCTTTGGTGTTGCAAATGTCCATAGGCGATGGTAACCGCTTTCCATCAAGTGGGCTGTCTGCCTGTCTGCTGAACTCCTACAATAAAAAAATATAAAAAAATGCTAGCCCAAATAAATAAAAAAATAGTATGAGTAAACATTGTTGTTTTAAAAGACATTAAAAAATTCCACAAGTTATACACGACAAAAAATTTTAGACGTCCTATCTTCGAGGTGCGAGGTCCTTAGAAGTGCGAAACCGTAGACAATAGCCCACGTGGACCACGCTTCACTATAGTATATAAAGAGGAAAGATTTGCAATTTTATACGTTAGTGCCGAATAAACGCAAAAACTATTGAACCAATTTCAAAAATTCTTTCACCATTCGAATGCTCTTTTTTTTGGCGAGGGAAAATGATTAATATAGGCTATATAAAAATAGAGATCCCTACTAAAACTTCGACAGTGTGAACAAAATACTTGGCGCTACAATCGGGATCGGATTTCGATGAAATTTTATGTTTGTTTGAATGGATCCCGGAATGTTTTAAATTCACAATCAGGCTCGGTAGGTGGCGCTGGAATCGTGTTCTAGATTTTATTTTTAAATTCAGGACATCTGCTGAGAACGCTAGTAAATTATAATATTATCTTTTAGAATAAACCTATGAATATAAGTTTAATTACTTTTTAATACGTTATTGAAATTGGTTAACAGTTTTGACGTCAGAAAAGTGCTAGGAATCGAGTAACGTATTATTTTTTGTATTCTCGTACAAAATGTGGGAAGCTACGATATTTTGTAGCATGAGGGCTTGCGTGGTGACATGAAAAGGCCCACCCGAAGAGGCCCCTTGACACAAAAATGTAAATGTGGCGTGACACATCTGATCAAGTTCATTATTATTTGTTTACATTTATTGATTTGATATTATTAATAATTAAACTTATTAAAATGCCTTCCCTAATTATAATATAAGTCTAGTTATCTATATGATTTAAATGATTCTACACTTAACCACCCATATAAAATGAAATATTTAAGTAATAATTAGCAGACAAAAATACATTGTACGTATAATTATATATGTCTAAAGTAAGCAATTATTTTTATATCGGCAATATAGTACAACGCTGATCCCAGACACCCAGACCATAGTAAATAATAGAAAGATAGTTCAAGATAAATACTAAACCAGGAGAACCTGGGAGATTTGTGTTTCAGTGAGCTAGGCGTGTATTGGCTTACACCATTTAACCACAAAGGTCGTCATGATCAAATCAAGTAGTGTAACAAACACACTATTGAAGTACAACAAATTTAACTGAGGTTATTATATAGTAAACACTTGACCTATATTTGATAATAAATACACATTCCGTTAAGTAAGATTTGGATCTTAGTACTTGTAAAATCATTGTCTAGAAAAGTATATAATTATGATGATGGGGCGTCGTCTGCGATAATATTAAAGATTTAGGGCCGCTTATATAAAGTTGCTTAAATCTATATATGAAACACAAAACGTATTTAACATCTTTAAATACAATTAGCGTCTTGCACAAGGCAAAATTGCCGCTAAATATATTTAAAAAACTATCAATACGTTTTGTGTGCACTTTAATATGATTAACTAATTTTATTTAAAGGCGGTCGTTATGCAAGCGGTTCGTAGTGTGTCGCCAAATGCATCTTATTTAAAGCTTTAATTAGTGTATAATACATAGATTATCAATATTTAACGTCATTATCAATATTGCATCTCAAATAACTCGTTATATCCATCGCCATATCCACATGAAACGCATTAATATAAATAACATTATTGCAGACGAAGTCATTAGAAAAATATGCTGCAATAACTTAACAAACTACCCTCATTACTTATAGGCGATGGCCGATATATAGCGGAGAAAAGAGAGCCAATCGTTTTAACTGCCAGTCAACGTTTGACCGCCGTCAGATAACGACGTGCTCACATCTTTCACCTTTTGCAATCCTACATGATTTATATGAGGTTTCTAATCTTACTGTCTTATTTTACTTTACCAAAATAAGGATTATTATTGGTAGAAAATGAACATTAATTCTATGAACTTTATATAACACTATAAAAAGCTGAACTAACTATAACTTGATACCGGTTCGTGTGTGCTATTTCTACGTAAGCAGCAAGCCTTGATTGATCCAGGACCAAGAAAGAGCAGATCTCAAAGTTAGTCGAACTCCTACTTTTCTAGAGCAAGATAGATGTACAGACATCTCTTTCTGATATAATTCACACTTCAAACCAGCGAAATATTCTACTAAGTGGCCTCCTACAGTACTTCTCAAAAGCTAGTACTGTTGCACTAATTAAACAAAATATATTTCTTCTTCCTTTAAAGCTTATATGGTAAGAAAATGCCCAAAGTTGTCAGTCTTACATTCGCAAATACGAAAAAAAAATTACATCATTTCCAAAATATAAATCGAAACGACGAAAATCAAAATTCTTAATCTAATCCAAACATAATCGAAAAACTCTTGTACACTATCATTGAAGATGTAATCGTAGAATGTAAAACCTTCTGTTGTACCATCAATATTGATTGATTCATTATCATTACTAAAATCTCTCGAGAGGATACCAAAATTTAAAATATTAACATCTTTCAGTGTCACTGTCACTCGTTTACCAGTTTGCATGAAGTGAAATTGATCAATATTGATTGATCGTTTAGAAATTATGATTGGGTAATGGGATGACTTGGCCGAAGTAACGTTTGCAGTTATGGTGATCTTGTCGAAGTTTATATTTGTGTTGTTTTCAAATCTGTAAAGAGAAAATGTTAAATACGTAATACATAATAAAATATTTAATTAACATATTACACTAATATTTGCAATGATACATTATCAAACTGTCGTTCCTGCAAAGAACACAACATCTTTAAATTATACGTATGTGACAGTATGCAATAAATGATATGCTATTCTATTCTTATTGAACAGTAAAAAGAAAAAAATATTCGTGCAGGAATGGAGAAAGGTTCAATTTCCTGCGGCCGGGCGGCTTGTCGTAAGAGGCGACAAAACAACCCACAGCCAGATGGTGGGGTATTTTTTCCCGCATGGACGACCACCACCCCTGGTCAAAAGCATCCGCCTTAACAACCTTGAGTTGTGATCCAGCAACAGTGGCATGTTCCAGTCTCCCTTAAGAGAGCTGCAGCACATACAGCATTAGTAGCACCTTTGTTTGATACTATTGTCTATAGGCGATGGTAACTGCATTCCATCAGGTAGGCTGTCTGCCTGTCTGCTGAACTCATGAGGTATGTGACTAAAGCAGGGTGTTATAGCAGCTTCAAAATGTATATTTCAGTAGATAGTTGAGATAAAAATATAAATTCTGAAATATGTAATCATATATATTGTTCATAAGTATATAAATAATATAAATAGTATATAAATAATATAAATAGTATATAAATAATAAAAATAACTTTGTACTCGTAAACTCACTGGAAGAAATAATGTTCTTAAGTCCCCAGAATACAGAATTCCGGTTCTGTAGACAATTCAAGTTACATTTAACAAGCTCATCGCTACATTGACAGTTTTAGAACTACCTCCAATTTTTTGTTGTAATTTGTATTTGTAATGTGGAACATTTAATTTGTTATACAGCGTGTTTCATTTCAAATGACAATAAATCATAACTTTAGCGGTCGTACTCCATACAAATTTTTTGGTACCATTAAATCAACCGTAATGTCAAAAATAAAATTTTGAAATTTCCGAACAAATTAATTACGATAAAAAGGGAATAAAAACAGAACATCTTGTAAATATTGGTTCGCGAGCGAGAGCGTAAGGATGAACAACTTCCGCGTTTAATGATGAAGAGACGAGCTGGCAACATGATACATTGGTCACTAACCTACCGATTTAGACACAATAACTGATACATGTTGTTGTAATATTCTGAAATGAAAAATGAGGTCCTGTGGCTAAACCAAAGAAGTTACCTTGATTCATTTTTGTATTTGGGCAGAGTACGTCATGAAGAAAACGTGGTCTGATTTATTGTCGGTAGGTCTAAAACACGCTGTATACATTTAGTTATTACGTCACTGGAAGCAACTAACACCTAGGATACAGGCTTGGCCTAGTCTACGTGTTAATATCTAGTCTTGCTTTTAAGGCTTTTTGTTATATTTTTGGTGTCAGTGAAAATTCTTTTATATTTATATTTAACACAAACACAAATCTGGCTTAACAATAATGGCTAATTAAAACCATTAAACAAATATTATATAACTAACTAACTTACTAAAAAAGTAGCCTAAGTTACTATTAATAAAATCAGCTATCTGCCAGCGAATACCGTCAAACTCGGTCCAAGCGTTTCAAAGATTAGCTGGAACATCCAGATAGACAGACGAGAGATAGACAAATTCGAAATTTCCTGGTCCGAACCCCCTAATTTTTTTCACATTTTTATTTGGACATTACAGAGACTCCAATTTTATTTATCTGTATACAGATAAATAAAATTAAAGTGTCTTCTATAGAAGATTTTTCAATATAGTACTATACACAGACTATCAACTAACAAAAGTGTTTTATTAGTGATTTTATCACATAAATGATTATATATATATATATATATATATATATATATATATATATATATATATATATATATATATATATATATTTAATTTATATTTTTAGCTGTGACTTCCGAATTATTTTTTTTACTTTATTCTATGTTATTGACATGCTTTAATCTCTGTATTTAATATATAATTAATCAAACTATGTACATAAATTTAGAATTTTTATAATGTTTTTAATTGACATGTAAGCATCCAAATATATTATTTGTATGTCCATATTTCGGTCAAATACAGTGAGACCAAATCGATATGTAAACCATCTTTTGTACTATTAACTGTATTTCTACAAATAAAGATTCATTCATTCTTTCATTCATTCATTCATTCAACTGTCAAGATCAATCCAAAAACTGCAATAAGAACTCAATTATTTGCCTCGACTATTCCGCTAGATGACAATAAAAACCCAACCAAAATACTTCTATCTTCGTCAATATTATTGCAATAAATAAAATACTTACATAGCACTACAACTTCTTTTATAAAGACCGGCACAGACATAAACTCCACAACTCTGAATACCAATGTAATGACTGCCTCCATAATGCTTCATACCTTCGAATATTGCCAAACCGTAACTAACTTCAGTAGGTTTTCCTGGAACCAATTAATTATTATTAATATTGTTATATACCGACAAAAAATGCGCACACGTGCCTGTCGTAAAGCGCAGTTTATTACCTCCCCGCATTTAGGAACTCTCTTGTTTACTTTGTGTTTAGAATTTGTAATTAAGAAAAACATTCTATTGTTAGTTGTAATTGCTTTATGGCACTCATTAGTGTCGAACTAATCCGTGTTGTATGTATTGCGTCGAAGCTTGCCAAGTATAAGGCGGAGAGGAGCAGTCAAGGATTACGATACGAGTAAGACGTACATTCGATGAGCGATATAGTGACGGACTTTGCGCGTGTTATTCAATCGTGCAGTGTGTTCTGGTTGTATCAGTTATATTTGTCCCTGTTTTATACATGATTCTACAGTTCTAATAAACTCTATAGTAATTCCAACGGCATTTTAATTCGAGTTCTGCGTAACTCGCAACAATATAAATAATAATTATAATTGCCCAGGTATAAGCCTGGGCAATTATAATAAACATTTCTGCATTAACTTGAGAACTTCATTTGTATTGAACTTTAAACTTACCAGTAAAACTAGTTTTGATGTCAAATTCGCAGCAAAAGTTATTGTTGCATACGCTTTCTTTGTAACCTTGAAGACTGGCTTCAATGTTCAGGGGTCGTGTTATGTACTGGCTTAGATCATCGCCGGCGAAAGACAATTTCGATGCGTCATTCAATGGCACATTCCACTGTCCTGTAAAAAATATGTCAGGTTAAGTACTTTGCCGTTCATTTGTGGTTGCACCAAGGAACACCTTATAAATTACTCCTCCCCATCCTCGACATCAAGAAAAGAATAAACTGTTATGCCTCCTCTTCACAATCGGCGATCACAGACGATTACACGCGAGTACGATCGTCCTTGATCGCCATCGTGATCGCGGCTATCGGGACTTGTCGGTTTTTCGGGCACACATCAAAGCGAATGCGCGTGTAGTTGCGTCCATGGATGATCGTGACGAGTAACGATCATGGCCGATTGAAGAGGAGGCATTAAATGAACAATGCGCAAAACAAGACACTATCAACCTAGTGTCAGTGCTGTCACCGCAATACCGATAGAAAAACGTTGGAACACAATGGCTACATTCGATTAGGGACTCACAACGACCATTTTTACGACTGCTATTTATCCCGTTCCACTTGCTTGCCGGCGTTACAATCTTAAGCCCAAGTGGAACGGCTATTCGACCCTACTATTGACATGGGTCGTTATGAGCGTTGTGTGATCGAAAATGGTGACCGTCATTAGTGACGTTTTCGCCGCGACCACAAAGACCGCGGTCGTCTTGTGGAACAGCTAACTGAGCATTTTGGGCGTTGTGAGCTACTAATGGAACGCACTGTCAGTGGTCAAAGTTGTTGATGAGGTGTGTAAAGAAATAAATCATTGTAACTTTTTAGAAAAAAATAACAAAGACGTTGAAGCCAAAATACTGTCACAACTTAAGGCCCCGACAAAGACAAATTCCACGTACAGATCTGTAAAAGCACATTTTATTACCTGTCGGCATTTGAACTAATTGTAATCCTCTTATGATCGTCTTCTTTTGTTCACTTATTTATTGGCATAATTTTTTAAGTTATTGTGGAGAACAGCGTATTTTTTTCTATTGTACTCGTTTACAGCCGCTTGCAGGCTGCATCATTAGCCATGTGTTGCGGATTACAATTACAAGCTAATTGTAGGAAATTGTTTCGACGTTGCCGGGTGGGCACATTTGCATTTGTGAAGTATAAAACGACGGGCTGATGGAGAGGGGGTCAGTTGAGCTACAACTACGGGCAGGACCTTTGTACATTCGGGAATCTAATAGTGACAGACTTTGCGAGATTTATTGAATTACAACCTTCTGCATTAAGTTTGGATTTGTTGTGTTCGTTGCTCTGCAACATATGAGCCAGCTTTCTGATCACGGGTAGTGTCAAAGAGTTTCTTACATATTCTCCATAGTCTTTAAACAAACTCTTTTGCCGACGGACCCCACGGGCCTAATGTTTCAACCCCAAACGGCACAATTATTTAACCCCTTCCTAAGGCTCCATATTTGCGCCGTTTGACGTCTTCAGCTAAAGCGGTGGCATTGGCAACCCTTGACTCGGTCATTGAATGATGTGAGGGGGCAGTGTGTCAACACAGGTCGCATCCCACACCAGCGGCCACCTCATCTTCCAAGGGACAGTGACATTCCGTCCGATCTCTGCTCATCGTCACGCACCAGGCCATTCGGTTCTAGAATGGCCGGTACGCAGACGCTGACAAGAGCTCGGCGAATGATGTCGTTGAGGCTGGCATGATGAGATCTTCTTCCTAACTTAATTTACTGCTCATAAACCATATCCTAGTGAGTGTGGCGGTGGACTGATGACGAGGTAAGTCACTCTTCCCTTGCTTCTTCCACGTCCCTTTGCCTTCTCCCGGCCACTGACGGAAAGTGATTGACGGCAACGGTAATCACTTTCCGTCAGGTGGGCCGTCTCTACATATATATCTACTTTAGTCTGTCTGTCTGTTTAGCTAATAAAACTATCGTGTGTGTGTGTGTGCATTTTACACGCAGTACAAGTGAAATGAAGTCCTACAAGAGGTGAAAGGATTTTAAATTTCGTGACGTCACATTGTATGAGCATAGTGTTTAAATGATAAAATATAATGTATTCTGTCTTATTCTCTCACAGGCTTAGTCCTATAGATTAAGTATTTGTCTCTTTTTAGTGTCGCTTTTTCGTTTCATCGAGTTTCAAATCACAAAGGTTCCAAAGAAGTTTCACTTCGTAAGGTTTTATTTTCTTACCTTCTCCATTTATGCTTATATCTGCAACCAAGACTTTCTCCAGACCTTTACCCATAACAGCTCTATTGGAATAGATTCCTGTATGTGCAATAAGGTTCACATTGTTGGTGTATGCCCATGATGATGAGAACTGATCACCTGTAAGGTTTATATCATCATAATGAATATCGAAGCAGTTTTATCTAGCGTTAAATGACATGTCATACATTGCTCTGCGAGTCTGTCAACATTTTTGTTTACAACTGGGGTGGGACTTTGTAAACATCGGTTTATGCAAACATGAATAATATATCGCTGTACAACATATAAGTCGTGGTAGCGTAATGGTTATCGCACGCGTCCCAGTCTCAAAGGGCGCGAGTTCAATCCTGGGCGGAACGTATGTACCATTTAGTTTTCTGATTACATATTGTTACAATTACCACGTGCTAACAACGGTGAAGGAAGACATCGTGATGCAACCATCACATCGAGATAACCGATATGTCAAACCTGCCAAGCCGCCTTGGGTAAGCTTAGCGGATACTGACCGTTCCCATATAATTGAAGGCCCGAGCCCAGCAGTGGGACTTTTATGGGCTGATATTATAGTACTTAGAATATTAAGTTTAATCACGAAAGTGCGTGTCAATTCTTTCTTCACAGCCTTGTGTTATTAACCGAATATCATTTAAAAAAAAAGTTTTTAAATACAGGTTTTTGTAATCCTGGGTGTCATGTAGCAGCAGAGTGCTAGGCAAGAAAGTAAAAAGAGTACAAACACGACCGGTCAATTTTATTTAGTACAGGAATTCCTATGGCCACCTTCCGACTCCATCATCAGGTCAGCTCCATGGTAACATATTATTTCATTGTCACGCGATATAGATATACTTGCAAAATTTCAGCTCAATCGGAAACCGGAAAGTTGATTAAATTTAACTTGCAAGATTCCACCCGAACTTACATACATACATTGCAAGTAAAATAAAAGCTTGTAAAAAAAACCACACACCACCATAATCCTGAAATAATTGATAGTCAAAAAAACTTACCACTCAAAAATGATATTTCAGAATTCCAAGTACCAGCCACAATAAAGTTTTTCAAGTTCTTCAAATACTCTGAATTCCGTAACACAAGATCTTCCTCCATAAGCAAGCCGAAGGTTACACCGAAATCAGTTTTGAATGTTGTCATCTCAGAAGATGTGATGGTGCAGTTTCTTACTGTATTAATTGGTTTTCTATAGCTGAAGTAATTAAAAATAGACATTAAAAATATATTTATCTAGCTGTGCCTGCATTAATGTTATCTCACGGGAAGTCGATTTTTTACGGGATTACAAGTAGCCTTTGTGTTATTCCAGACTATTCTAATTCTCCTATCATATTAATCTAATGTATGTGTGTTTTTTCAATTCACGCACAGCGCGTTCCACTAGTAGCTCTCAACGCCCAAAATGCTCCGTTAGCCGCTCCACAAGGCCACCGCGGTCGTTGTGGTCGTGGCAACAACGTCACTAATGACGTCATAATTTTCGATCACACAACACTCACAACGACCCGCATCAAGAGGTGGGTCGAATAGCCGTTCCACTTGGGTTTACGACTGTTACGCCGGCAAGCAAGTGGAACGGGAAAAATTGCTGTCGTCGACATGGTCTTTGTGAGTCTCTAATGGAACGTAGCCTAAGAAATACGTTGTCATAGGAAAAAGTCATCCGTTACTTCAAATCAGGTTGGCTTCGACTCATCTCGATGCTTTGCTGGGCAGTTGTCTACAGTACATGGACTTAGTTTCTTTGTTATTGTAGTGAATTGAACAAGAAACAGTGAAGTTTTAGGTTCAATATCTATTTTTGAAAAATAGCCAGCCCCAACTGGTATCAAATAGCCAAGACACCGAGGAAGCCTTAACCTAATCTGGGATTCTTACATGAATAAGCCAACTAACAAACTAACAACAATAATACTAGAAGTTAATTTAAAATTATTTAAAAGAAAATAAAAAAAATATTTGCTGGGAAAGCGACAATACAACAATGCAGAAATACACCGCATTTCCTACAAGTGAGATTGGCAACTTAGTTTTATGCTGTGTTGGAGGTTCCACCAGTACAGCGCCAATTAATTATTAACCAATTAACATACTAAGAATACCTACTATAAAAAGTAAGAATTAAAAGGCTTTCTATTTATTTACTAGCTGTCCCGGCAGACGTCGTCCTGCCCGGTAAAAAATAGGGGTTGATCGTAGAGGGTTGAAAATCTAGGGTTGTATGTATTTTTGTATGTTGTATCATAAAAAAATAGAAATTAAAAATTTTGTCTAAAAAATAAAATAAAAAAATTTAGGGGTGGACTACCCCTAACATTTAGGGGGATGAAAAATAGATGTTGGCCGATTCTCATAGATACCGGATAAGCACAAAAAATTTCAACAAAATCGGTCAAGCCGTTTCGGAAGAGTATGGCAACGAAAACTGTGACACGAGAATTTTATATATTAGACTAGCTGTCCCGGCAGACGTCGTCCTGCCCGGTAAAAAATAGGGGTTGATCGTAGAGGGTTGAAAATCTAGGTTTGTATGTATTTTTGTATGTTGTATCATAAAAAAATAGAAATTAAAAATTTTGTCTAAAAAATAAAAAATAAATTTTGGGGTGGACTACCCCTAACATTTAGGGGGATGAAAATAGATGTTGGCCGATTCTCATAGATACCGGATAAGCACAAAAAATTTCATCAAAATCGGTCAAGCCGTTTCGGAGAAGTATGGCAACGAAAACTGTGACACGAGAATTTTATATATTAGATATATTAAAAAGTTATTTATAATTATAACTAATTTAGTTTTTATCTAAGTAACATAGAGCCACTACCCAAGGATTTTCAAACATTGGTATTTTAACAAATGTGGTCGTATACAAGGAGCTTTATATGCCCGTTCCCTCCTCGAGCTTCACTCCTGCTTATAAGTACTTCCACTATGTTGTTCAGGACACATTCCCCAACATTTGTACCGAAATTATCTCCCACACGAAATATTTTCCCTATTCGGCCTTTATTGACTTCCGTTGCATGGACTAAAATATCTGAGACAGTAATAACTAAAGCTGAATTTACATTACGAAACTAGTTTCATGCATGATGAAACTAATTTCATGACACTACTTGGAGTACCTGTGGAACTAGTTTCATTGAAAATAATAGTGTCATGAAATCCACAGTATGTCTGTGTTCAAAGCTCCGCCAACATCAAAGCTTTATTTTGCATTGCTAAATGTTGTCATGCAAATGCTATTATATAAAATTAATAGAAAAGGTTGTCTCGAAAGAAAAGACGTTGGTGGATTCGAGGGTGGCTAGCAAGAAAGCATCTGGGTGCAACACCGTTAGTTTCTGAATTAGCAGATGAAGATCTTGAGAGCTATACAAACTATTTTCGAATGAGTGAAAATAATGTTTGATCTCTATTTTTGTACTGAGGGTGTTTCGGATCCCAAAGACACTCATTTCGCTGGTATTCATTAATAAATTTTATGTTTTTATCAGCTATCCAACGTTGACGTTTGACATTTTCCGCCCTTACCACGACTAAAAAGCACACGTCCTATCAGCTCAGGCGCTTTGGCGACACTAGTTTCGCATCGCGTTTATGCGACGACATTAGTTGCATGACACTAGTTTTATCCAAAAGTCGCCCGCGACCCGAAAATGTTTCAGTATCGTGAAATCAATGCATGCATTGTAAAACTTGACGTTTACACGTGAAATTGTGATAAAATTAATGTCACGGAACTATTTTCATGCCACTAGTTTCGTAATGTAAATTCGGCTTTATGAACATGATGTCATAAGAGTTTTATCTTTTCCAAAATTGTTAAGGAACTTTAAAAAATGTATACGTACACAGCAAGAACCGTTCCTTCACGATCGAAGACCAGGTTACTTCTAATATCTTCATTTTTGTTCTGACATCTTGTTTTTTCGAGCAAATGAGCGACGATGTACACGCTGGCTTGTCTAGCAGCTTCGGCTAAGTTTTTTACCGTCTAAAAAATAACATACAATAACAATAATAAACTGTTGCTTGTCCTACAGCTTGCTTTTCGATACGGTCTTGTGGAAAGGTAGGTGCCTTTATAACTCGCCGGAGCAGTCGTGTCTAGCTCTACTGGGACCGATCAATTATCACAGACAGGACTAATATAGCTAATAAGTCTAATATCGTGATAGTAGATAGTAGTCATCGTCAGCCAACCATTGTTCACTGCTGAACCGTTGTTCTCATCCAGCCCCACCGGAGACCTTACGCAGATCGTCGGTCCATCGTGCTAGAGGGCGTCCTGCACTACATTTGCCGAGACGTGGTCTCCGCTCTAGGACTCGTCAGTCCTGCGACAAACATTGCTTGCCCACTGCCACTTCAGCTTGCTAATTTTATGAGCTATGTCGATAACCTTAGTTCTCTTACGGATATACCCATTTCTGATTTTATCCATAAGAGATACCCCAACATATCTCGCTCCATAGGGATTTCATTTGTTAAACAAATCCACTGTTAGTGTCCACGTCTTGGCACCACACACCATGACGGGTAGGACGGAAAATTGCGGAAAGGTCGACGTAAAGACCTAAAGTAGCTTTCCAAATACCTTCTAACCTAACTGAATAGTTTTATTGTCTCCCTGTCGATGTTGTGTTTGACTACTTGTATATTGTCTAAGACAGACGTATTCTTGCAGAACTTCTAGAATGGAGCCATTATCGAGTAGTACGGAACCTTTAAAAAAAATGTTAAACCTTTGAGTTATAATAAATATATGTATAATATTTCTAGTCAAAGTCCCCTTAGTCTCAAGTCCCTAGTTCCACTACCAGTTCATCCCAAT
The DNA here is from genome assembly GCA_012273795.1 of Dendrolimus punctatus. Lineage (NCBI taxonomy): Eukaryota > Metazoa > Arthropoda > Insecta > Lepidoptera > Lasiocampidae > Dendrolimus > Dendrolimus punctatus. Next base: position 11,619,798 of record CM022551.1, on the reverse strand, counting down.
AGCCCTGTGCCTTTTGTCCTTGTATGTAGAACTATTTCGATTCTCGGTCGGTGCAGACACTGACCGGGGCTTATCCTTGGATGTGTTTTTATATAATGTAGAAAGGGATAATCACCGGTGTTATGGCACATTTACGTCAAATTTGTTATTGGGCCTTTACATGTTAGCCTTTCCATTGCCCTAAGGAAGCCCTCTAAAAGTCCGGGACAATCCTTTGATCCGTGGTCTTCAGAGACATATAATAATAATCATTGTCAACAGACATTATAACTGTATGAGTATATATACGGACAACTCTGTAGTTGATCCCAGACATCAAAACCATATCACGGGCTTCAAGCCAGAGGGGCGTATAAAAAAAATGCGCTTTTTTTTTTATTTCGATCTCCTGGAAAGTTGGTTTTTGCTTGTACGCCCCTCTGGCTTGAAGCCCGCGATATATACAGCGTGTTTCATTTCAAATGACAATAAATCATAATTTTAGCGGTCGTACTACATACAAATTTTTTGGAACTATTAAATCAACCGTAAAGTCAAAATTTAAAAAAGCAATTTCCAAACAAATTAATTACGATAAAAAGGGAATAAAAACAGAACATCTTGTAAATATTGATTCGCGAGCGAGAGCGTAAGAATGAACAACTTCCGCGTTTAATGATGAAGAGACGAGCTGGCAACATGATACATTGGTCACTAACCTACCGATTTAGACACAATAACTGATACATGTTGTTGTAATATTCTGAAATGAAAAATGAGGTCCTGTGGCTAAACCAAAGAAGCTACCTTAATTCGTTTTTGTATTTGGGCAGAGTACGTCATGAAGCAAACGTGATCTGATTTATTGTCGTAAGGTCTGAAACACGCTATATACTGCAGTGAAAAAATATTTTTTACCTCATCATAAGTGCTTTCTGCAAGCCCCTCAAGTGAAGGAAGAAGTACTATATCCACATCCTGAAAAGGAAATAAATCATTAGATAAAATATTATAAACTATTTACAGCCATTTTATGTATTACGGATTATTGTAAAAACGAATAGTCACCCAGTGGTCAAAATTCGACCATAATTAATTTAAATGCACATTATAAAGGTTCTGTTGTCAAAGACTACACACTACTTCTATAATCACAGACTTGAACAACAAACAAAAGAGTATATATGCGTGTAAGTCTTTGGTAGTAAATATTTCTAGTCATCATTTCCATGAGCTCCAATACGCGTAATGGACTCTTCAGGTGATCAGAGGGCTGGTATCTTGTACCTCATACAGCATGGCGATCCAGGGAGATGACTTAGACAGCCCTATCGGCACTTAACACACTAACGAGCTAAGCCTTTGCCGGCCTACCTCACTGCAACACAGAAGCTCCGGGTTCGATTCATGGTATAGTAAATATAGGAAACGTATTTTCTCTGTTATTTACTATGGTCTGGGTGTCTGGGATCGGCCCCAGAGTAGTCCGTTGTATTATTAACCATATCACAAGCGTAACTTGCTTAATTTGGGGATATACAATATGTGTGTTTATAACTAAAACCAGTATGCTAAAATGCTGAGTATACTTTCAAAGGTGAGACCATACTTCACTGCAGTACTGTTCTTACCTTTGGAACGGCTCAGCTAAATACCAGATGGAAGCGCTAGAGTCAATTGAGAGAAGAGCGAAAAGGTTGACTGGTAGCGACCAGCTTGTCAATACAAGGCATCAAAGTCTAGAGCATCGACGCCGGGTTGCTAGTCTGGCGATTTTTTATAGAAGTAATTTCTATTTATATAATGTTTATCACATATTACAAGTTGCGGCGGTTTGAAACTAAATGTGGCGAAGACTGAGTACTTGGCGTGCAACACTACAGATCCCACATCCGTGCGCATAGGCGAAGATACGGTCGAGCGCACGGATCAGTTTAAGTACTTGGGATCTGTCCTTAGTGCGTCCGGGGATATCGACCTCGACGTCAAGGCCCGTATCGCAGCAGCTTGGGCCAAGTGGCGTGAGGTGACAGGTGTCATTTGTGACCCCAAAATGCCGGTCAAATTAAAAGGACAGGTCTATAAATCCATCATTAGACCTGTCCTTTTGTATGGCAGTGAAGCGTGGCCAGTACTTGAGCGACACAAGCAAGAACTGCGTGTCACGGAGATGAATATGCTGCGATGGATGTGTGGAGTGACGCGGAAAGACCGGGTCAGGAACTCCCGCATCCGCGGCAGTCTTCATGTCCGTGACATAGCAGACAAACTGCAAGAGTGTCGCTTACGCTGGTACGACCACGTTTTACGCAGACCGGCTAATTACGTGGGGAACAAATGTCTAGCCATGCCAACTCCGCCAGGTCCCGGTCGAAGGGGAAGGCCCAAGAAATGCTGGCTTGACGTCGTGAAGGATGACATGCGTGCCAATGGTCTCAAAACGGGGGATGCTGAAGACCGCGCGAAGTGGAGTAGAAAAAGTAGGAAAGCGGACCCTGGGCGTCGGAGTGAACGCTCCGAACGCAACCGGGATTTAACGCTCGGATGATGATGATGATCACATATTACAAGTAAAAACTTACCGATTTTCCGGCTTCATAAATACTTGGGATGTATTTACTAAAATCATCATTTGGGTAAGCTCTCTCAAACACTCCAACTCTATAGGATTCCTGTAACAAAAAATATCTTAAGTATAATTACATCCTACCTGCCATAGATGGCGCTGTAAACTAGGAATTGACTCTATAATGCGGACCAATTTTACAATAAATTCTAATTAATTTTACACAAAATAACAGACATTAAAATAACATCTTTTTATCTAACTTTTAAAAAATCACAAAAACAAACACGACTGGACACCCAAAAATATATTTCAATTGGTTCACTTGAATCTAGAAAATATATGAGTAGTAAAATCAACAAGTGCATACAACACAATAGCCAGGGTTCTGAAAGCTAGACAAAAGATTCTTTAGTTTCTTAAGCTTCGGTGGGAATGACATTTTTCGAATTTGCCTACGGCGGCCAAAAGGCTAGTAGCATCGGCCCTGTAACTAGGGGCGTGCTACATTCATCTGCTCTGTTGGATTCTCCAACAAATAATTCTTATTATTTGATGTGGTAAAGTACTGGCCACTAAATATACTGAATGTTTGAATTTAGAACATAGACACAGTTCTTTTGTTTTTGTTACGTCATATTTTTCTCCCTCCAGGAGTTTTTGGCGGGACCTGAAAGGGGACGATGTGCTGTGCAGTTTTATTTTCTAAAAATATGTAAAAATACTCTAAAATGAACAATAGTTGTACGATATTGATTTTGCATAGTAATTATGTGTTTTTGTGAATGTGAACTGTATACTCAAATGTGGCCTTTCAAGTTTTCACAAGAACTCCGTTGAATAGCGTCGGTTGTAGCCTACAATACAACTGCGTTACTAAACGAAGATTATATACATCATTGGCTGTATGGACTAAGATTCCTTTGCCTGCCTTTGTGGCAAATTCTACTACTACTTTCTCCCTCTATTAAAATCATTATTCGCACGTGCAGTTTTTTTAATTGAAATAATTACAGTCCACAACAAATTGATACTTAGTATTTAACATCCTCCATTAGCAATCGGATAGATACATGCGATTAGCTCATTACCACTTCAATTAGCGTATTTTATGCACTTCTACGATTACTTAATTGTCTCTACTTTGCAACAATTTTAAAACATTTTAGTGGATGAATGAAGACTTTATTTTTAACCATAAATTAAACTGCGTTCTTAAAAATACAATAGGTACAATAAATGTTACAACAAAGGGCGGCTTTATCGCGTAAGAACCTAATGAATTTTTATGATCGTCTCATGAGACGATCATAAAAATATGATCCGAGAAGTAGGTGTCATTTTGATATGAAGAACCCATGACGATATAATAACTACATAATTGATGATAATTTTTTTTAAATTGGCAGACAAACACACATATTGTATATCCCCAAATTAAGCAAGTTACGTTATTGGTAATATACAACGGACTACTCTGGGGCCGATCCGAGACACCCAGACTATAGTAAATAACGGAGAAAATACATTTCCGAAATTTACTATACCAGAAATCGAACCCGGAGCCTCTGCGTTACAGTGAGGTAGGCCGGCAAAGACTTAGCCCGCTCAACCACGGAGACCGATTCCATTTGATAGCGAGCGTACAAAAGAAATGAAATGAAATTTATTAGCATGTAAATATGATCATATCATTTGTCCCACTTCAAAACTGGTGTCAATATGCAAGAATTTCGACTGGAATAGGAACTTGTAGGACTTTTTATGTTCCAATCTGAGTTCTTGGAGTTGGACTTCTCTCTGATCGCCTTGCTACCTAAGATCTAACCCAAATACGTCTTTTAATTATTTTTTGTTTTCTTGATCGTTTTTATCTTCTTTTTAAAGCAATTTATAAAATTGCATTCATAGCAACGAAAAACACAGCGTCGTTATCCATTTTGATAAAGTGTGACGTTTCTATGATCGTAAGTTATGTAAAAATAAAAAACATCTATATTTAGAATTTGACAGATATGAAATCATATTTTTATGATATTGTTACACGCCGACAAAATTAAATGCACACCTGCAGTTTATTACCTTTCGGCATTTGGACTTATTTTGTTTACTTTCTGTTTAAAATGTGTCATTTGAAAACAAGCATAATTTTCTAACTCTAATTTTCTAAAAGCTAATTGTTATTGTACTTGTTTATAGCCGCAGGTGTGCGGATTACGTTTACTTGAACAATTCAGTCCACGCAGTCGAGTGCTGTATTGTATAGTATAGTATAAAATAATGCCCGAACGAAGGGGTGAGGCAGTCAAGCGACGATTACAATACGAGCAAGACGTGTGTACATTCGATAAGCGATATAATGACGGACTTTGCGCGTATTATACCTGTGTTATACGTGTTTATATGGTTCTAATAAATTCTATAGTAATTCCAACGATTCCAATTCAAACAACAACAACAATATATTAACACTATAATATTTTATGATAGTGTAATCGGGGCCTAAACCGATCTCTTTCAGGCAACCCTCTGAACTAAGGAAATATTTTTGGTAAATCAAAACCACTTTGTGTATGTATGCCAATTTATTTTTAGTGTTATTATTTCAAACAAAATTTCATATTCAGCAATCAGGTACATCTCTTTCGAAAATTACCAAAATACCACAAATCCAAAACGATATAAAGCCCAGTGACATATGCCCCACATTTATAAGGATGGTAAACACGAAACATATGATCCGGCATAACAAAGTGCATTCACCCAGAATGCACTTTTTTTCTTAGAGCACGCATGACTAATGCTTGCCTACGTGACGTAGAGCAGCTTGCTGTGCTATATTGGAACATCAAAAAGGGATCTATTAGTTCTATACTTAGGGCTGCCAAGGACATCATAAAAACAAAACTTTTATAACATTTGGTCGAAAGTGGTTTTGTTCCATTTCAAATTAAAATGGTTTCGAATGATTCTACAGTAATAAATATGCTTTTTGAGTTAAATAATGTTACACGAGAGGTGGACATGACCTATTTAGGCATCAGATTAGGTTTCGCTCGTACGTAGCAAAGGCGCTAATAGTTCGAGTGCCTAAATGGGTTTTCAACCGAGATTAACACTCTGCTTTTCATTTCGAATATGAGAAAAATAATTAAAAACTAATTTGTTAAACAAACAACTACTATAATGAAATCAGGCGTTAAATCCATATCTAAATCTGATAAACTCATTTTATACGTCACTAATGAAACGAAAGTAAATTTCTGTTTCTGTGGCATTCTCACAGCCAGTATTTTTATTGTCACTGATAATAGTAAATATTTAGCACTTAACTTATATAACATTAAATAATAATAATTTACTGAAAAGTATATTATAGGTTAAAAATGCTTGATATTTTTTATTACAATGTCACGATTGTAAAACTGGCTGTAAAAGAAGTTACGACACGAGTCGCATGTACTATCTATGGGTTTTTTTAACGTAGAACAGGTTCGCGTTTGACAGCTATCTCACCTGATGTTAAGTGAAGATGCGATCTAATGCCTCCTCTTCACAATCGGCGATCACAGACGATTACACGCGAGTGCGATCGTGTAGAGGGCTACTCATCTGTAGTCGCCCATCATCGTCCTTAATCGCCATCGTGATCGCGGCGATCGGTAACTTGTCAATGTTTCGGGCACGCATCAAAGAGAATTCGCGTGTTGCGTGCACGTGCCCACACGGACGATCGTGTGATTGCTTGTACGATAATCGTGACGATGACAGACAATCAACGAGTAGCGATCATGGCCGATTGTGAAGAGGAAGCATTAGAATTCAGTTCGACACACCTGCCTAATGACTGCCATAAAACAAGTACAATGACAATAGAATCTTTTTCTTAATTACAAATTTTAAACACAAAGTAAACAAAAGAAGTCCAAATGTGGGCAAAGGTTATAAATCAGGTTTATGGCAGGCAGATGTGCATTCACTTGTTTGTCGGCATGTAACAATATAATTATAAATAATTAAAATATAAGCAACATTTCGAGAACGGTTGCTTCATTGAAGACTTTCTACCCCTCAGAATGTCAAACGGCAAACAAACGGACAGGGTTGTTTTTGAACAAAATGTTCTATCTTTTACAGCGAGCGGCGAACAGAAAACATTTTTTTATACACGGTGAAAATTAATTTTAGTTAGTCATTCATTTTGCCAATCTTATATTAATAGTTGTGCTGCTTTGACAGCCCTATACGAGCCCTTTTCGAGTGAAAGAGACGACAATACAAAAAGTGAGACGCAACAATAACACGCATCCACCGCGTGCTCCGGTCAACGGCGCGCGGCCAGGACTTTCGGGAGATAAAAACATTGCACTACATTATTATACTTTAACATTTAAAAATACACCTTTTAAATCACCTGACATCTTTTAGGGTTACGCAGTTATTTTAGCAAACACGGAATCCTTATACAGTCCGTCGGTACGTCTGTATATGTATATGTTAAAACAAGTCTTGGGACATTATTGTGACTTTAATAAAGTAGGAAGTATTCACTTCCAAAATCTCAAAAACTGTATAAACCTATACATATTATACTGATATATACATGACTCATGTATATATACATATATACATGATTAATACAAATGTACAAACTTAATTTAAATGGTAGTCTTAGAATAAATTAAATAATAAATAAATACACGGCAGACAAACACATATTGTATATCCCCAAATTAAGCAAGTTACGCTTGTGTTATGGGTAATATACAACGGACTACTCTGGGGCCGATCCCAGACACCCAGACCATAGTAAATAACGGAGAAAACACGATTCCGAAATTTACTATACCAGGAATCGAACCTGGAGCTTCTGCGTTGCAGTGAGGTAGGCCGGCAAAGGCTTAGCCCGCTCAACCATAGAGGCCATCTTTGTATTCCAAATTAAAATAAATCTAATACAAACAAATAGAAAAACCCTAACAAATATATACACTTAAAATAAAACATTATAACTACAATCGGTGTACATTACGGTTTGGAAAATTCTATAAAAAGCAAAATGATAAATGCTTAAAAAATAGTAAAATTACTTTGAAAATTATAAATAGATTTAGAGATACGAGGTAAAATTTGGAAAAATATTTTTTTATCATTTTGTATCCAAATATTTAATAAAATGAACGTTGGTCATATCACCGGAACCCTTCATTGTACGAAGAGTTAAAAGCACTTGGCAGATTTAGATCCATAAATAACTCTTTATTTAACACCAATATAAAAAATAACTTACAGCCTAACGGTCTATTCATATTGAGTTAGAGTAAGTTTATGAGATTTTTTATGATTCTTAAAGAAGCCTACAAACTTACTATAAATCAATATGAATAATGCACAAAGTGGGGCTTTATCGCTAAAAAGCGATCTCTTCTAGACAACCGCGGGAATCTACTTTATTTATCTTATATGCAAAATATTGATTTTTTTTTCATAAAATACTTATACTCTACCATTTACTCTACCATTTGCCGTAATTACCAACTTCTAGTTACATTTAAAAAAAACAAAATAATTTGTAAAATAAAAGACTTTTCTTATGTTAATAAAAATAATTTTCATTAAAAAAAGTTTACCTTAGCCAAACATCCACTGACACTTAACAAAAGAATTATTAACATTCTCATTGTTCCAGCACTTCTCAATCACTGTAAGATAATAATTTTAAAAATATATGAATTTAAATAACACGTCTGTCGAACGCGACGGTCGCTATACAAATGTCCTCTTTAAGTGATATTTATCTCCCCATAGTATACGAGTTCACGCGTTCTCTGTCTTTAAATGTTGATGAAAAACTGCATAATTATGTTTATCATAATGAATTATAGAAATAATTAAAGATAATAAGGTTTATTTAGAATTTAATAAAAGCCAGTGCCGCAAATCGGGTGGTGACATCGGTGCCCAGGCACAGGGCGTAGACTCTGCGGGACGCAAGAATGGCCTGACCAAGCAGGACTATTATTTTTTTGGTTGGCTCCTGATAAGGTCCCGCTACGCCCCTAGTGCTCGATTCCAACACATACGCACCTACATGCCAGTATCATCAAAAACGTCTGTTAAATTAGACAAAACATGGCGCTATTTTTGAAGTGAAACTTCTATATAGAGGGGGTCTTACGATTTTTCGCTCACGAAAAAGTGTCACAGTCACGTGGACACCGTCACTAATTCTTACATTTTTAAACTCGTGATATCTTTCGAATGGAATGTCCGAATTGAATAATTCAAAAAGTTATATAAAGGTATTGAACCAGTCTTGAATATGAAGTAATTTATTTTGATAAGGATTAATACCAAAATGAAGTTGAAGTTTCAAATTGGTCAAGTACATTAACAATCTGCCCGTAACACTTCAAGTTGAAATTTTGTTGCGAGTCATTTTGTCACTTATCAGTTGAAGATTTTCCACTTATCCGTTGCGATTCGTTTTTCCACTTGTCCGTTGCGATTCGTTTTTCCACTTGTCCGTTGAAGTTTCACTTCTAATATGTGTCCCAGCACACATTTCGATTTTTTGGATATCAGATCATTATTAATGTGTTATTGTCTATTTTCTTTTTCTTTATTATATGTATTGTGTAATATCTATATATCCTATTAATTACATCCACAGCCCGGGTTGTCTCGAAGAGATCGCTTTAAAGCGATAAAGCCGCCCTTTGTTCCTGCCTTGACACGAAATTACTGTAAATGATTTACTTTATGTGTATGTGGTGAACAATAAAGTATTTTCCATCATTGGTCCACCAACACCAAGGTCCTTGTGCGTTATTTTATCCCCCTGAATGAAATAACAGGCCTAAACATTGCTCCTAGCTAGGGCTCAGCCCTACCTATAATATCTATAACAAGGGAGCAGTTATAGAACCTCGCATAGGGCGCATAAAAGGCTATTTACGGCATGGATACGTGCAGCCAATGGTTAACTAACTCTAGCTCTCTAGTACCTCAGTAAAACATTTGATATACATAGTTTGGCACTCACATAGAGAGTTATACAGAGTTTCTTTAAAGACGTAAGAAACTCTTTGACTATACCCGTGATCAGAAAGCTGGCTCATATTTCGCACAACAAATAATATATTGCCATACAACGCGGCAATGCAGCCAGCCTTCTGGGCACGCTCCCCGTTGGCAGTGATCTGTTACATAACATATTTTAATTTCAATGTCTGTATTTTAAGCGATTGCATAGCTTTTATCGCGGGCTTTGAGCGCGGCGACCGAATCAAGAAATTCCGTAACGAAAATAAAACATAACACCCCCACTCCGCCTACCATGTAGCTCGGCCGAGCGTTCGCTTAACGTGTATGTATGTATATGGTGCGACTGTACGAAGCTCGCACGGATCGAGACAAGCTGCTCCAAAATCAGACGAATAAGTATATTTTTAAATTTTATTTACATACTTTTATAAATATAACTAGCTGTCCCGGCAGACGTCGTCCTGCCCGGTAAAAATAGGGGTTTGTCGCAGAGGGTTAATAATTTAGGGTTGTATGTATTTTTGTATGTTGTATCATAAAAAAATAGAAATTAAAAATTTTGTCTAAAAAATAAATAAAAAAATTTAGGGGTGGACTACCCCTAACATTTAGGGGGATGAAAAATAGATGTTGGCCGATTCTCATAGATACCGGATAAGCACAAAAAATTTCATCAAAATCAGTCAAGCCGTTTCGGAGGAGTATGGCAACGAAAACTGTGACACGAGAATTTTATATATTAGATATAGATGCTTTTTTAATATGAACTATATATAATATTTATCTATTCTGATATTATACATACATACATAACTTCACGCCAGGTCCCTTGCGGGGTAGGCACGAACTACAGAGCGCCATTCAGGCTTATTCTTACACACCTCACTTGCTTCTTTGACATTCATAGCTCTTGTCATGCACGCTTGTCTGTTCTTAAGGCTCCTGACATCACATATTTATTATAAACAGGAAATATTTGTATTTATGTAACGAATTAACACAAAGTACGGGACCAATTTCAAAAATTCTATCACCATTCGAATGCTTTTTTTGAGGCGGGGGAAATGCATTTCGTACAATACCGGGTCCTTTGCTAGGGATTAGACCAAAGCGACGAGAGGGGAGATCACGAATGGGCACCAAACTGAAATCGCCGGCTTGTGTGGAGACTCGACTACTCAATACTCCACTAAAACCACCCTCCTCCCATGTGCCCTGCGCTTATGGCAGGAAGAGCGTGAGACTTAGAACGTAGTTACGCCCACGCTGATCCTAGCTCATCAGTGCTTGAGAATGCCCCGGGAAAGGCACTTCGTCAACAAGGGTGAAGACTCCTCTGCTCCCTAGATGCTAGAGGGCCCCTGAACCATTCGAATGCTTTTTTTTTGAAGCGAGGGAAAACGCCTAACCGATTTACGCACTCTCTAGGCCGTCACTAGGAAACGGCACGCATCCACAGGGGGCGGTAACGCTAGCAATTGTATGCTTTATTTGCGTTCCGTCCGCGATGGATTACACAGAGGAGTGTGGAGACTCCGAGTGATGCCGCACGGGCGAGCAACCTCAATACCCACTAAAAACCCCCTCCTCCCTGTCGACCCTGTGCTTTTGTTTGTGATGGAAAGACAGATATAGAATATAGTTACGCAACAGTCGATCCAGCGCAATAAAGTGCCTGAAGTGTGCCCTGGGAGAACACATTATCCCTGATTAATACAGGCTATATAAAAATTAGGGATCCCCATTAAAACTTCAATCATATAACACATAAATCTGAACAAAGTACATGACGCTGACGATTCTGATGGAATTTTGTGTGTTTTTGAATACCCGCTCAAACTTTGATGTCGAAGTAGAAAATATGCAAGATACGATTTCATATAGTTGAATTCATACACAAATTTTCACGTGTGTGTAATATAATACAAAAAAAATGTGTGCGTGTACTAGTGTACGTACACACGTTTGAATTGAAACTTCTTTAAATTGGTTAAATAAATAAAGCCGTAACGGAAAAATGTGAGCCGTAACCGAAAAAGGTGACGGGACTTTTTTTTCCAACGCCGATAAAGAACTTTCACTTCAATAAAAATAAAGAAGGTTTACTTTCTTTTAATATTTTTTCATTCTTTCTAAATCACTTCAATTATCGACTTCAAAACTATTGAATATAACAATGGGGATGAGAGTGTTGTTCTAGCGTCAAATGATATCTATTGTATCTTAAGTAATCGATTTTAGTAATATATCGTTATTGATAAATCTGGTATGCGTGACATTCGTTTGACGTGCGCGTGATTTCCACGTGATGATAGTTCGTCATTGATATGGTAATAAGTACTACGGCTCTCGTGTAATTATTAGTTTGGGTTTGCCAGATTCAAATCTTATCGTATATCTATTCCTTCATTTGCCTTTCCTTTTAAACTAGTAATACATTTTTTAGCAATGGCACGGTTAAACAGTGATTAGTATTGTTACAACTCAGGTCCCGACAAAAACGAAATTATCTGAAACAAAACACATCTTATTACCCGTCGGCATTTGAACAAATAACATTGAAGCTATTGTAATTATTTTATGATCGTCTCCTTTTGTTTACTTGTATATTGGCATAAGTTTCTAGAGAACGGCGTCTTGTTGTATTGTAACAGTATTGTAATCATTAGCAGGTGTTACGGATTTTAAATTACTAGCTGATTCTAGGAAATTCGGTCTATATTGCCGGGCGGACACATTGCATTTGTGCACTATAAAACAATGACCCGATGTAAGGAGGGGGCAGTCGAGCGACAACCACGATCAAGACGAGACGTGTACACAATTAGCAAACATAGTGACGAACTTTACGCGTTTTATTGAATTACGACCTTCTGCATTATGTTTGAATTTGTTGTGTTCGGTTATATTTGTCCCTGTGTTATACGTGTTTGTATGGTTCTAATAAACTTTATAAAATAATTCGAGTCTCGCAACTCGAAACAATATTGACAAATTAAACCGACTTTAATAGTAACTAAACAGCAAATAACTTATTTTTTTTAAAGGTGTTTCAAATACAAGCTTTTGAATTCTGAATATCGTGTAGCAGCAGAGTGGTAGACAAGACAAGTAAAACGAGCCCAAACACGACGGGTCTATCTTGTTTAGTACAGGAGTTCCTATGGCCACTTTCCGGCTCCATCATCAGATCAGCTCCATGGTACCATATTATTGCATTGTCACGCGATATACATATGTATCGAATCAGGTGGAGATCTATAATCTCTTCGTACCACCATGGGAAACAGGTGTGATAGTAATGTTGTATAAATATTACTAATCATGACCTCTTGGTGACCTGGTTTACATCATCGAACTAATTAAGTGTTTATATATAGAAAATCGACACAATATAAAGCAAATAGTGATAAATATTGCATTGCAGTAATATTTCCATTCAAAGAGCAATGAATGATAGTACCCATTTATTGATGCAGAATAAAGTAACCTTAAACATTCAAGAAATAAAGCAGAATTTTGCATGAAAACTCTTGATAATTATTATGACATTGAGAACGCTGATTTTATTGCAAAGGACCGTCATTATTCTGGGTTTAAATATCGGTTGCATTTGAAGAGTTAGCTTTGGTCTCTCTGGTCCCCGTCTCCTCTTTCTGCGAGCGCGTTGTGAAGGAGGAGATGGAGCGGGAGTATAACGCACATCACTACTCCGCTCCCGCCAAAGGAGGACACCTCAGCGCCGAAGGGCCAGTAAGGACCTTCGGCCACCGTAAGCAATATAGAGGTTCTAACTCACCAGCACATGCCGTCGAGATCAAGGCGCGGCGTGTTCCGCGCTCAACTCTCCTCCCGTGGGCGAATTACAGACCGCCCCATACCTAAAGAGCTTGAAGATACCGGAGGACAAATGTAGTCCCCCGGCAGTGGAAGAGGCGTCGCCAGGCTCACGCTTACCAGGGCTGCGGAAAGGCTAAGTCATATATCCGCAGTCCTGGCATAAGGCGAAAGACGGAACACCTGGGGGTTTTAGTGGGTTTCGTTAACTGACACACACGGGTCGCGAATCATCCCCCCTCAAGGTTCTCCCTTGTCGCGGCTTAGTGCTCAAATGGATTTACCCTGGTGAACAAAAAGGTTTCTCTGATCCAGTTTTCTAATTTATCTTCTCCATTTCGTATGCGCTCTCCCTTATTGCGACTATGGCATACATGTCATCCTTCACGGCGTCAAGCCAGTATTTTTGAGGTGATAGACCCGTGCTGGAATTACTAACTTCGTGAGCGGCTTAATAGGTAGGATATGATTTCCCATTTGTCATCAATAATTTACTCATGTATTGTCCCCGTTTGAGCTCACCTGATATATCCTTACTCTCAGTACCGCTTATATAGTCTGGCTATCGAAAGTTGAACCTGGAATTATTTGCAAACTTTTTACATGGCAACTCTAATACGAATGTCAACGTCAATTTTGACAAACAAGATGGCGGTTTTCGTTTGGTTGTGAGTGGATTTGCCTGTGTTGATACTTTGGCGGAGTCCCATCTTCCGGACACAGCTTTGACAGCCGGGGCTGCTGCTGCACACCGGGAGGCCCTGTAATGTTGCAAACATGTGTCCATTGGTAGTAGGTACGTATGTGGCTTTCGGGTCGAGACTAAGGGGCCGTGACGAAATCTGATTTTAATTAAATCGGATAAAACTAAGTTGGTCCGAATATTGCAGTTTATTTTTCAAAAAATGTAATGACTACTGATTTCCTGCTATCTACCGGAATTAAAAGTAGATAGACTATATTCTATTGTAGGTCATTCTAGATTCGAGATATAAGGGTTAGTAATAACAAGTTTTCCAAATTTCATAAATCGTTTCATAAGTCGAAATCCGTTCAGTACTTTTGGCGAGAATGAGTAACAAAAACATCTCACAAACTTCATTATTTATAATATTATCGTTAGAAACGAGCATGATGTATCTATTGTCACACATAAAATAGGTACAACATAAATAATTAAGTAACTACCAAGTATCAAAATAGGTTAATCCTAATAATGTTGATGTTGCCATACGTATATTATTTAAATTTGCCGCCATTTTCCAGGGTCAACTTTCGTTGGCCAGTCTATACACATTTTATTCCGCACTTGTCAACAATACAATGCACTATTTACTAACGTAGATCCTTTCATAGGTAATTTATATCAATTTAAAAACCCAAATTAACAAATGCTTTCCTTTTTTTCTCTCTATTTTGTTAGTAATTATTGTGGTGACATTTTTGTCAATATTGACCTCATTTAAATAGGCATTGTATGTAATTTAGGTCTTAAAAAAAGCTAAGGTCACCCCAGGATGTAGAGTGACCAACTTCAACAATAGAGGTTGGATCCGTCGCATCCCCACGATGCGCGGACCCCTGCGATGGAATCATGGGAGGAGATTTTGCGCATGCCTGTGTCACCGGAGGCCAATCTGACGACGGCGTCTGGGGAGCACGTGCCTGCTCTCTCTCTGCAGCTTCCTTGCGGGAATACCATCCTAGAGGCTGGCAAGGCGTCGGCATCACCCCTGTTCTGCAAACATCCAGAAGCAACGGTGATTATGTTTTACTAGAGATCCCGTAAATAAAAATCTTGGGCCCGATCCCAGCTCCACCTACCTCTCCCAATCCCTATGTTCGTATGCTTCTGTCGCTTAATGAGACCCGATGAGGTTCAGGTTCAAACCTGACACAACCGCATCTTAATTTTATCATATATCAATAAAGAAAATAAATATCCACTTTAAAGTTGTCCACTATACGTGGCGCTCGCTCCTTTATGCCATATGTGAGTATGCTGTAGAATGAGCTCCCTTCTGCGATTTTCGCAGAGACCTACAATATGGGGCTCTTCAAAAAGGGCGTGAACAGATTTTTAAAGTCTCAACGAGGTAGGCAACGCACCGACCCCCTTAGTGTTGCAGATGTCCATGGGCGACGGTAGCCACTTACCATCAAGTGGACCCGTCTGCCAGTTTGCCTATACGCAAATATAAAAAAAAATCTTTCATGGATTTGTATTATATATAAACAGAGTGGAAAAACAACAATAAATCTTTTCGTTTTAAATTAGAAGACGAATTCGTGCTATATCAGAGTGTACCATAAACCGATAGCAACAGCTGACGTATGAAGTATGAGCGTACAAATTCGTCCTAAACTGGGATTAAGGGATTTTCCTCATGTAATGGATGAAAAGTGACTCATAACCCGATCTGGCACTGGATTTTCTTTCAAAATATGCATTAAGATTTCAAAATTAAAAATACAAATAGATTATAATGATTAAATAAGAAAATACATCGCGAGTTATCCGTTTGTATTTAGTAGTATAAGTTTTATTTAGTTACTTCGGTTCGCCATTATGGCGTGCGTGAGAATTATTATAGTTTGTTTTGTTTAAATTTATATTTTATTCATTTCAGTGAGTTTTATTTGCCAAAATGGCAAATTTATTTAGAATTCTGCTCCACTGACTACTTTGTATGCAAATAGTGACACCTTAATTTTTAAAACAGCGGCGTAGTTAGCCAAATCTGTCCAGTAGTTTTACTGTTAAAACGGGACAGCAGACAAAGTTACTTTCGCATTTATAGTATTAATAAGAATGAGGCCCCACCTTTACTTTGAAAATGACGAACTTTTATACAGACGTGATATTAAACGTGATATTTTTAAAAACGCCGATAGACGTATTTATTTTTAACCATAAACAAATAATTATTCGATAAAGGGTTCGCTGGGGGCATTATGAGTAGGGTTGCCACCTTTTTTTTGAAGTTAAAGTACATTGGTTATTACAGGTAAGAAAAAAAGTACATAGTATCAAATAAACTATTATTTATTTTTCTTTATTATTATGTTTAAAATCATATTTTTATTGCTTTTTGCAATGTGAATCAAATTAGCATCTTTACTAAACAATTTAACAGCATCTTTACATTATATATTTAAACAAATTGTATACCAATCGAAAGCATGAAGCCCATAGAATATGCAAATGTTAGGTTGCCTATTCTTTTCCGGTCACAACTCTCGGGTAGCCAGGTATAAACAAGTAAATCGATACTAGCATTTTGCACCGGTCTGATTATTGAATTAATACTAAATGAAAATAAAGATTATTTCATTATGAACACGGTGGTATAGAGTTGCCTGCGAAAAATCAGTCCCGAATTCAGGTTGTCGAATTTTTACAAGTGAAATATTGCTGCAAGTGAATGTGTGCGACTGAGAGGTCCCAACCATTTTTTCAACAATAAATAGTAGCACGTTTTTTTAATTGTAACTATAGCGACAATCTACTCCAAAATGAAGCACAGCATATACGAGTCTATCCCTATCGTTTTCAATTTCAAAATCAAATAGCATGCGCACTCTCTTTCTTTAACGGCGGCTTTCAATATTCGATCTCAATCCAAAAATGGTTATCTATCCAGATTCTAAACAATCCATGGATCGATCCAAAATCCTCGTTTCAATATAACATCTGGTTTTAAAATCGCGCAAAAAAAAAGGGATTGGTCATAAATTTGTGTCCTCCCGAACGTTTTGTTTCACGCAGCTTTAGTTAAGAGTGCTTTAGATTTTAATGATAATCTTTACATTCAAAGTAGTATATTTTATGAATAAACATAACATTTTTTTTATATTTATTAAATATATATTGTATTATTTATATTGTAAGGTTATTCCTTAGTGCATTTATTAAACATTTTAGTACACGTTCTGTTCTTCTGTAACTTAAACTTTTGCATAGGAACGGAACGCCATCTTAAGAAAAAGAAACGTCACGTCATTATTAAAATATTGTATACATTTGGATATTTTTCTATGCAAGTATTAGATAATTTTACATTTGTTTTGTAGCCAAAAAAACTAGGAAATGGAGAATTTAATGGTAAGAATATCTATTGAATTACCCATCATATGTATGACTAAATAACAATTTTCTGTTATAAAATTGAATCATGTGTAGACGCGTTACCACGCAGTTACGCACCATTACTTACTTGCTAAAATTCTTTGTAGAATAAACAAAAACCTTTAACAAAGGAAGAAACGAGTGGGTTGGTCACTTTAACTGAGTGGAGCAAGATAATCAACAACGAAATCACCAACGCCACAGTAACAAAATAAAAGGAGTGGAGCAACCATGTAACATCTGTGACTCCTTCAATGCCAATATGGGTATCGGTCGTCGTAAACCTAAACTAAACTACATCTATCTATTTATCATCTAATCTAAACTAAACTACACCTTAAATGGGGGAATTTGAAGCAGTACTTCAATAAGAATGGACTGACTTAAGGTAAAAAGTTGATTATTCTCGTAATATAGTAACTGGTCCAAATATTAATAGATGTAGCTTTACTTCTGGTCTAATCATTAATAAATTTGTAGAAAGGCTTAAGTATATTATTGGTGGTTATTTTTTTATTATTATAATACTAGTTTACCCTGCGGCTGCACCCCGGTTCAACTCATAGTACCTATCTCTGGTTTAAAGAGAAACTGGTACAGGTTACATTGTATTAAATTTCTATGTATTTGCTCCTGGAAGATTCACTTTTATATATCACAATCTATATAATCCCCTGTCTATCTGTAAATTACATTAAGTCAAAAATTATAATATAATAATATAAATGTTGTTTATATACATGGTTAATGTTAAAAAATCTTAGTGCTATAATACTATCACATATAACCACAAGGACAAGTGTGTTTTATTACTTTTTAAAACAACACATTTGTTAAAAATTATAGATATGACAGACATTGTTACTTATGTTGCAAGTTTATCCTAGGCGGTTGTTAAAGTTCTACTAATAACCCTGTTTAGTAAGAATATAAGTATATGGTGCAAGTATTTGAGTTGTAACTTAGATGTCCTAGGTCTGATTCCCCCTGTGTATTGTCCAATAGTTTAAGGTGAAACCCAAACCAAAACTATTACATATACATATGTAGTAGCCTCAATGGTTCAATTTTACAACTATTGCAGATGTCAATGACATTAAGATTCTGTAAACTACATATAAAATATAATTCTAGAAGGAATTTAAGTATAATATTTATTTAATTGTTGCAGATTATTATATCACATTTTGTTTTCACAGGTGCCAAGTGGAGGATAATAAAAAGTAATGTGGTCGTCAAGCCAGAAATATAGCTATAGCAGGATATTATATAGTTAAGAAAAAAATATTAGAGAGTAAGATTGAAAATATTAAGTTGAGAATGAGATGAAATTAGAGATAACAAATTTGAAGGGAGAAAATATATAAAATTGTTTGTTTTAGTCATATTAATTCATATAGTTTTTAATTTATAAAAAAATAAGTTCTAAACAAAACATCCTAGCTTTACATTTGTATATTTGTAAAGCATTTGTATATTTGAACTTTAATTTTTTGTGTATAATTCGAATGTAAATATTAATTTTTAATAACCTAAATGTAGCTATTAGAATTACCTACATTATAAAAGTTTTCAATAATATGTAATGTACCTTTTATGTTGAAATTAAACAAGTTTATAGTATGATTTGTATATTTTATTTCTTGGACATTGTTCCATTTATATCAAGCATAATTTAAGTAAAATATAGCTATCATCACAATACATATATTGACATAAACTTTAAGCAATTTACAAATCCCATAAATATATTATTATATTAAATAAATGTAAAAGTTTGTTTGTGTGAGTGGTTATTTGTCAATCACACAAAATGTTTGAATGAATTTTCAATGAAATGTAGTAGTAAAAACAGCATATAATCTAAATTTACACAGGCAATTTTTTATTTCAATATAATTACATAGATAAAATATATAAGTAGAGGCAGGTATAATATTTATGTGCATTATTAAAAATAATTTTAAATTATTTCTTGTTTATGAGTAATATTATTTTCCAAATTTTCTGATGTCACAGTAACTACACTTTCTCATGGCAACTCTACTTCAGGGGCCACTTCCTCCATACTATAGTTTCTTCAAATATTATGAAGAGCTGCTGTAGCCATTATAACCCTTGTTATATCTTCTAAAGACAATTTCATTGTCCGTGATATAATTGGGAAGCGATGTTTCCAAACTGCAAATGTCCTGTACAAAGAAATATGTATTTAAAATTAAAAATAAAATACAATTTTCTACTAGTAAACAGGTGGATACTTTCTTTATTTTTACCATTTGACCAAGAATTTTTACATTTTAAATATGTTTCTGTGGTAAGCAATAATAATCTTAAGTGTTAGTTTTACAATTCAATTGTATTTCTAGTTTTTATGTGGGCCTCATTGTATCTGATTTCTTGCATAGTTGATGGGTTTAACAAAGGTGCAAGCAAGTAAGACCAACTTGGGTAGGCACTATCTCCAAGTAACCAATGATTTCCTAGTAAACTCTCTTCACACCTAGCTGCAATAATTATTGCATTAGAAACTTATAACAGTAAAAATTATATATTACTAATAGAAGTGACAATCTCAGCATAATATTAACAACCTCTTAATATTGAGTCGTTAAAAATAGAAGAATCATGAATAGAACCAGGCCAGCGAGCAACAACATTTAATAATTTAAGGTCTGCATCACAGACTGGTTGGACATTGATAGAAAAATATCCTTTCCTATTTCTATATTCCTCACCTATTCTCCAGAATAGGTGAGGAATATAGAAATAGGTTCCAACCTGAAATAGAATACAATTGATTAATTTATCATTAATAATCTACATGTAGTAACAGTAGCTCTCTGATAACATAATTCATTACACAAAATAGTAAGTGTATACTTACATGGAGACTGACTGTGTACAATCAATGGCACCATATACTTTAGGAAACTGAGTGATATTATAAAATTATTTTGTGGTCCTAGAGCCCAGAACAATATTTTTTCCGTACAATCTAGCAATAGCAGCAATATATGCCACTATCCTACATGCCGTTGATAGGGATACACCAGCAAAGTCAGCCACGGAATTTAGCATTGTTCCCAAATGCATTTAAAATCGTAGTTAGTAAAAGTTGGTGCAATTGGTCGACAGCCGTTGTTTCTAAAAATAGAATTGAATATTATTTTAGGTTATCTAATTTATTAAGCAATATAAATAGTATTATTAAAAACACTTTACCGTCTTGATTTCACTCTAACAAATGGCATTATTTCGCTCAAAACCATTTCAACTTCAACGTGTTTTATTTATTCTAAATATAAACTCTGCATGAGTAAAATTGTGCAACAAGTTTATTCGCCGATACATTTTTCTACCCAAATCCGATAATTGAAGTAACATTTCAAAATCACTATCACTATAACTTGAAAAAATTCCATTATTACACAAGAATCTCTCAATATTGGGGGATCGCAAATAAAGATAGATTGAGTTCAAAAAAGGATTTGTCAAAATTAGAGATCGCATATTGAAAGCGTGTAACTGTCACTTTCATACAAGTGGCAATCCAAAAACGCCGGATTGCCCTCCCAACGATGGATTGGTAAAACGGATCGACGAAACGATCTGTGGATCGAATATTGAAATCATAAAAGTCAGAAATGGATTGAAAATAAGGATTTTAGATTCGAGATTAAAGATTGAGATTGCATATTGAAAGCCGCCGTAAATGGACGCACTTCAAACAGCTGCTGTACTGTCTGTCCTCTTCTATCGCATGGGATATGGTTGGTTGGGACCTCTCAGTCGCACATATTCACTTGCAGCAATATTTCACTTTTCAAAATTCGACAACCAGAATTCGGGACTGATTTTTCGCAGGCAACCCTATACCACCGTGTTCATAATGAAATAATCTTTATTTTCATTTAGTTTTAATTCAATAATCAGACCGGTGCAAAATGCTGGTATCGATTTACTTGTTTATAACTGGCTACCCGAGAGTTGTGACCGGAACAGAATAGGCAACCTAACATTTGCATTTCTATGGGTTTCATACTTTAGATTGGTATAGAATTTTTAAAATAAACAAACCGGGGAAATATTTTTTTTTATTATTAATTAATCATATACTGGACTGAAATTTTTTCGGTAACCCATATGCAATATATTTATTCACACATTAAATTTAATATAAAATAGGTTTCATCAAATAAGCATCTCGGTGAAGGTCGTTGTATAGCGGGATCTTAGGCTATAAACTTTTCAAAATCTTAAAGAAATCAAATCATGCGAAATAAAGTATTTTTGTGAACTTTATTGTTCTCATAAAGTATAGAGTGCAATTATCTGAAATATCGTAAAATACTTTTTAATAAAGTACGGGTGGCAACCCTAATTATGATTAGAAACAAGTGTTAGGAAAAACATGTTTTTCACTTAACATCCGTCATATGATTAACACTCGTGACGTCATAGAGCATAGTTTAAAAAGTGCATAGGTTAATAACAAAACATTTGACATCCCTTTTTCTATACACATGCATATTTTATCTGTGCAGGAATGAAGAAATCATATAAAGGAGACAGTGACGCTTTCATACATTCTTGGGCCCAGATTGTAAACATATGAGAGTAATATTTTTATTACATAGACATATTTATAATTGTAATGGGCTTAAGTATGTTTCGAATGAATTAGTTATGTGGTGTGTTTTCATCAATATTAAAACGTGAAACAAAAACACAGTAAAAATTTGCACCCTTTTTTACGAAAATTGCACGAACTGAGGAGTATGAAATTTCGCACACTTATATTTTATATAATGAAGAAGCGACGAATGCTCATATTTTTTCAAGATTGCATACAAAATATATTAAATCAATAAAAAAAACATTACACGCCCTACCATGTATTTGACACACACACGCATATTTACTCTTTTGTTTATTGTTCAAGTAAAATTAACAGTGTAGCCTCGGCGAAATCTGTGATTAAAGATGTAGTCTGACAACAAATTATTATGGTCGAATTTCGACCACGGGCGACCACTACTTTATCTTGTAATACATTCACTGTGAAATTTTCTAGAAATAAAGTGAAATTCGTACAATAGCAACAAGATAACGTAAATCTCTGATTACCAGTTGACTGATAGCGCTGACCTTTTCAATGTCATTGCCAGCTATTTTCGAGATAAACATATTTTAAGCTATGAATAAATATCATGCATAATATATGACGTTATCATTAATTATCTGAAAAAATACTGGGAATTACAATCCCAGTAATATATTGCCTATGTTTAATTGTTTTTATTTTATTGCGTGAGTCTAGCAGATAGGCAGACGGCCCACCTGATGGAATGCGGTTTCTATCGCCTATGGACATTGGCAACACCATAGGTGCTACAAATGCGCTGCTGCTCGTTTAAGGGAGACTGGAACCTTTTTACTAATGCCGGAATACAACTCAAGGTTGTTATGGCGACATACTTTAGACCACCTGGCTGTCGGGGTATCGAACACGACGTCAAGGCCCGTATCACAGCACCTTGAGCTAAGTGGTGTGAGGTGACAGGTGTCATTTACGACCCCAAAATGCCGGTTAAATTAAAATGACAGGTCTACAAATCTATCATTAGACATGTCCTTTTGTATGGCAGTGAAGCGTGGCCTGTACTTGAGCGACACAAGCAAGAACTGCGCGTCTCAGAGATGAATATGCTGCGATGGTTGTGTGGGGTGACGCGGAAAGACCGTGTCATGAACTCCCGCATCTGCGGCAGTGTTTATGTCCGTGACATAGCAGACAAACTGCAAGAGTGTCGCTGACGCTGGTACGACCACGTTTTACGCAGACCGGCTAATTACGTGGGGAACAAATGTCTAGCCATGCCGCCTCCGCCAGGTCCCGGTCGAAAGGGAAGGCCCAAGAAATGTTGGCTTGACGTAGTGAAGGATGACATGCGTACTAATGTTCTCAAAACGGGGGAAGCTGAAGACCGCGCGAAGCGGAGTAGAAAATGTAGGAAAGCGGACCATGGGCGTCGGAGTGAACGCGCGAGACGCAACCGGGATTTAACGCTCGGATGGTGATGATGATGATGACTTTACACCATCTGCCTGTGGGTTATTTTTTCGCCTCTTACAACAGACCCCCAGGCCGAAGGAATTTGTACTCCGTTTATGCATGGATATAATTCCATTACGGTTTGCTAAATTTAGGGCCAATTTTTCAATCACCAGATAAAACTTATTCATAGAGTGAAGTATAACCTGGTAAATTTAAAAACTTGTGGCACTCGGGGACTGTCGCGGTAAAGCTATTGCATAGCATTTTTTATCACCTTATGCAATTATAATTATTTTTTATTTATGCAGTCTTTTTTTCTTTGATATTAATTTAAGTTACACTTTTTGAGCGTGGTGACCGATAAGAAAACAAATCACCTATGTATACATATATACCTACATGTATACTTACGGGGCGCACATGCGGTGAGTGTGGCATTATAAAGATATGATAGATACCTATACACCTATATATTTTCTCACAAACAGCTGCTTACGTATTCGTCCGATTTCGGAGCAGCTCGTCGTCCATAATTTGCAATATCTGACATACTTCGAACCGCTACGAGAGCTCGCGGCTCACTGTGGCCACCGCACGCCTCCGCTCACCGGGCCCGCCTCAGGCCCCCGTCACCACTCATGGTAGGCGGAGTGGGAGGTGTTAGGTTTTTTTTGTTACGGAATTTCTTCATTCGGTCGCCGCGCTCATAGCCCGCGATAAAAGCTATACAATAGCTTAAAATATCAGTTGCATGAATAAAACAGTTGAATGGTTTCATTTTTGAATTGAGTCGGGATATAATTTATTCATAAGTATTATCATAAGATGATGATTGAAAATCGGCCTTTAGAATAATGTTGGCAAGCACAGCCATGAAATTTCGTTTTTTTGCGGTAAAATATGCTACAGATACTGTACAAACCGCTTCCTTTTTATTAGCAGTTCAATATTAATTAGCATTAAATAGTTAAATTTAATTCGTATTTGCTAAATTAGCGATAGTTTTCGTTCGGGTTAGAATAGTATTATTTTTTTGTCGCGTGAGCCAGTGAGGGTAGATATTGCTTCGGGAGTCACTCGCTGCGCTCGTCGTGTACGGACATATCTAGAAATCGCTCGTTGTTAAATTCACCTCACAAGAGACTCGTTTCGCATTTTGTGAAAAATATTCGCAATTGTCGCCAACCAGTGCATCAGTGCTGCCTCGTTGTCACGAGTGGTGAAATTACTCGTTGTGAAACAAAATTGTGTTCACGAAGAAAGCATTCGGCGCCGACCATTGGACTCGAACCCGATCTTTGCAAGGTGAGTTGACCTACTCGTTGTAAGATTTATTCTCACTGGCCAACTCATCGTTTTTCGCATAGAATTGCAAACAATTCGCAATAATACAGTCCGCTTGTAATGTGTAGTTACAATCTCAGCATTGGGGATTGTACAGATACTCTACTTCATTGATGAATACCGCACACTTACGACCAGTTCGGATCGTTCATTTCTATCCGGTTTTGACATATTCAAGCTCCATACACTCCATACTATCAAAATTCAACCGATGGTATGGGGGAAGCGCGGTGGGGTGTGTGGGAAGCAAGGACGTTATTACCACAACGCGGTTGGGGATAACCACTAAAACACCTGGCTGATCCTTGTTGTGTCCCATATACCAGGATGGGTGCAATTATTGCGTGAAACGCTATTGCTGTTACATATTTGACAGGCGTTTTCATACCCACTTCACCGGGGTCATTAAAAAATATAATCACAGTCAAATGTAGCCTTTTGTCACTTGGGAATAATGTAGCTTTCCACTGGTGAAAGAACTTTCATGATCGGTTCAGTAGCTTTATCTCTTTATAATATTAGTATAGCTTACTGAAAACTAATCGAAAATATACAACTGATGCCTTTTTGCAATAAAAAACTTAAAATCTGGGTGCCTTTCTCGACTCTTCGAGTCAGATGAGTGTGCCTGCCATCTATTCTTCTTCGCATAGATAAACTTTGCAAGTCACCAAAATCAAAAATGTGGATAGACAGATGAGTGCGCCTGCCATCCATTCTTCTTCGCATAGATAAACTTTGCAAGTCACCAAAATCAAAAATGTGGATAGACAGATGAGTGCGCCTGCCATCCATTCTTCTTCGCATAGATAAACTTTGCAAGTCACCAAAATCAAAAATGTGGATAGGCAGATGAGTGCGCCCGCCATCCATTCTTCTTCGCATAGATAAACTTTGCAAGTCATCAAAATCAAATCGCACACTAACCTCAAGGTCCTACCTTACCTTACACAATACGTCCAATAGATTAATGATGTTTAATTTAATAAATTTACAGTCGTGGTATGAAAATTTTCGCCGGTTTTCTAATGGATTCATTTAACGTTCCGTGAGCACATGTTACATCCACAGAAAATTATGTTAACTATTTGACAATAATATAAAATTACTTAGATCAAAGTTGTTTGATTTTCTGTCTTGTGTAAGAAGATTGTTTAGACATGTAAAACCTTTTTATTGGTTTTACTATTTGTTAAGCGTTCTTAAAGTTAATCTCAGCCTGTCATTGTCAACATTGTATATATAAGTATATAACTAATATAATATGTAAAATTTCTGCATATTATAAGAGATCGCTTTTTAGCGATAAGACTGACATACATAACTAAATATAATTTCAGTCTTTAAGTTCATATTTGTATTGGTGTACAGTAAAGTGTTATGTATCTATCAATCTAACGTTGCAATTTTCTTTTTTCAAGGTTCTGTATTTTATAAACTTAACATTAATCAAGATGTTGGCAGTATTATTCCTTGTATACGTGCAAGCAAAAGTCGACTTTAAAGTGACGAACATTTTCATTTCTCGACTGTACCTGTAACTCCCTCACTTCAATTATCAACAATTTTGCATATAAGTATATAATTGTGTCGCGAATTTGTAAAGTGTATTTTAATATTTTCTTAAGCTTTCGCGACTTGTATACATAATAAAACTACGTTTTAACGGTTTTAAGCTCGGTAATTTATTAGGCTTTGGTTTCTCCGACGTTTCGGCCGCTTTTCAGTGAAAAAGTCCGAAACATCGGACAAACCAAAGCCTAATAAATTACCGCGCTTAAAACAGTTAAAACGTAGTTTTAAAAGTATTTTAGTGCGTCGCTGAGTGAATAGCTTGAGAACCGCTGGTATAGACAGATAGATTAAAAGTCAAATTTTAATTAAAACATTTATTACACAACTATTAACACATAATTTCTTCTATTAATGAAACCATATTAATACCAAAATGATTTGGCTGGCGTTCTTTCTTCTTTAATACCCATCTCTTCCATTATATCCATCTCGAAGGTTCGCAATTTCGGTGCGAACGTTATCTGTAAATGGAATATCTATATTATAAAATTCTAAACATGAATTATATTTAAACTAGAGTTTACCCCTAGGGGTTAACCTCTAGTGCGTGTCTCTTGTTTATAGAGCAAGCGCTACAGTTAATATTATATTACATTTTTATGTATTTGCCCACGGAAGATTCACTTCATTTTATATCGCTAATTATACCATCCCCCGTCTATTTGTAAGCAATATAAATTAAAAAACTTGACCAAAAAGGCCAAAATGGTTAAAATGACCAAAAAGGCCGGAATGACCGACATGGCCAAAATGACGGAATAGGCAAAAACTACCAAAAAGGCCAGAATAATCAAAATGGCCAAAATGACCGACATGGCCAAAATGACCAAATAGGCCAAAATTACCAAAAAGGCCAAAATGAAAATTATCCCTTGTCCACCCTCAGTATTTAATTTACATACGTACCGAATTTCAGCCAAATCGGCCCATCAGTTCTTCCGTAAAAGCATAACAAACCGAAAGACAAATATAATTTTATCCCGGAAACTATCCCACTTTTCGGGATAAAAAGTATCCTATGTTCATTCTCGGTATCGAAAACATATATATATACTGAGTTTCAGCCAAATCGGTCCAGTAGTTTTTACGTGAAAACGGAACAGACAGACAGACAGAGTTACTTTCGCATTTATAATATTAATAGGGATTAATAAATGTTAAGGAATAATTGTCTCTGAGTATATTTTCTGAAGTTCTTGTTTTTAACACTACAAACAGACATTTCAATGTTAATTATCTGTATAGATTAGGTTCTAAAATGTACTTCTAACCTTCGTAACACTGTCAGCTGTGGTGTCCTTTTCAGCATTCTCAATATACAAGTCTTTGCTTTTGAAGTCCATAGTTTCTTCAGCACCTTTGGGTATTGGGATGATGCGGCTGCTGGACGAGGAGACTCGCACCTGAAACGATATATTAAGGGCTTAGGCCACTTCAGAGGCCGAAAAAGTAGCCATTTTTGTTTTTTTTTTAGCAAAAGCTACACAACAAATCCAAATTGCAAAAAAGGTTACTTATTCAAATTCAAATTCAAAAGTTTTTATTCAAAATAAGTTCCACTGGAGAACACTTTTTGAAGGTCATACATATAGGTTAAAATTTAATTTTACTTCCTAGTCTATGTACACCGCTTCGCAACGTGTTATTGCTGTTAAGGAGAAGAAGCGGCAAGAAACTCCCCAGCAACACGTCTAGCTAAAAATTGTTTTTCTTTATATTTGTTGTTCTATTTTTTACATTTAAGTACTTTTTTTTTAAATTTAATACAGAATTATGTTACAGAATAACTTTTGAAGAATTAATGGAGTTGTAGCAAATAGTGCATATTCAATAAGACAAAAGCGCAATAAAAGGATAGAAAATAATTATAGTATTATACATGACAGTGACTGTATACAGTAAGTTTTTTGAAGGGAGTAACGCCATAATGGCAGTTGTGCAGCGTTTTTGCCAATGACGCCTGTCTTTCCGTCTGTCTGTCTTTGTAGGCTCCACGGCGAGACGTTTCGTGATCACGGGAGACAAAGATGTCAAGTTTCAACATAAAACCGAAACAAATTTGATTAACAATTTCTTTTTATTTTAACTCCCATGCATATTAATTTATATATATACTAGCGGCCCCGGCAGACGTTGTCCTGCTCTGAAAAAATATGACCCGATCTCAGCGCCACCTACCGGTTCCAATTGTGGATTTAAACCATCCGGGGACCCACTCAAACACACAAAAACAAAATCTCTCCCCGTTGTTGAGAGGATTCTAGAACCCGATCTCAGCGCCACCTACCGGTTCCAACGGTATAAAAACTATCCTATCTTTCAAGTTGGATCAAACTGCACACGGTGTGCAAATTTGATTAAAATCGGTTGAGTAGTTTAGGAGTCCATCGCGGACAAACATCGTGACACGAGATTTATATATATAAGATAATAACAATGTAACAATACCTTATCACCTTCTTCAGTGTATCTCCACTGGATGTCGGTGGGCTTGAGGGTCTCCGGGTCGACCAGCTTCACGCCCGTCGTCACGAGCAACGGCGCCTCAGACTGGATAGTCACGCCCGGGAACGACTTGTCTTTGCCCACCTAGAAATATATATATATATATAGACAACACTTTACACTTTGGGTAAACTTCTAGGCGCTAAGAACCTCAGCCAGAAGGCCCAGCTTGCCATACACAACGCGATGCTGGTACCTACACTCACGTATGGAAGGAAGTAAGAGAGTTGGCCTGAAAGAGTGTCAGGGTGAAGGTAAGGAAAGGAATGCTCCGGTGGTTCGGGCATGTGGAAAGAATGTATGATGAAAGAATGACTAAACAGATATATAGAATGCAAAAGTGGATGGATGCAGAAGTCGCGGAAGGCCACGACACACCTTCCATGATCAAATTGATCGTGTATTAGCAGAAGGTGATGTCAGGAGCCTTAAGAACAAACGAGCGTGCAAGAACTATGAATGTCAAAGAAGCAAGTGAGGTGTGTAAGAATGGGCCTGTATGGCACTCTGTTGTTTGTGCCTACCCTGCAAAGGACCTGGCGTGAAGTTATGTATGTATGTATGTTATATAAGTTTTACAATCACGTTATTAACACGCCTAGAATATCATTTAACTTGACATATAAAATGTCATTTGATTTTGACATTAACTAGACTTGAGAAATATCAGTTGATATGGAAGGATGAAGGGGGAAACAGGGGATGCTATCATTTGAAGTCGTGAGGGGAAACAAGTTAATTTGGATTTAATACAAATAACTTTTAGATAATAAGAAATTATCTGTAAAGTATGCGAGGTACAAACAATTGATTTATTGACATGTAATACGAACTGGATGCTCTTTATATACACACACATATATATACCTATTACAATACAAACATACATCTACATATATAATGGTTTTAAGAAATATTATACACAATGGAGAAGTAATGCTTCTGAATCTAATTTTTAAAACTACTTTAAAGTTAAATGGGGTATAATTTTGAATGCTACTTCTTACATCACATATATGAAATAATTGTTTTAATTAGAAAGGTTACCGAGTAATCCATGTGTGCCAAAATATGTCAATACAGAAAACAGAAAACCTTCAGAGATGCATCTACAATTATGCTTAGGTATTACACAGTTTCATGTAGCAGTTAAGATTTCTGTATATATAGTCTTAAGTTTAATGTTAAATTAATTAAGTAATAATTACATAGAGAGCACATGTCTCTTATTTTGTACTCTCCTCTCGAATGGTCAAGCTCAGCTCCCACAGCGATTGAGCCATAGGCTCTCGCCAGTGGTGCGTAAAAGTAAAGCCCCAGACTACTTACAACTCTGAGATGTGTGTTCATTCCCTCAACAATGACCCAGTTGCGCTCCTGTATCACTTGTGAGATGATGCCCTGCTTGCCCTTGTCCTTTCCGACCATAATTTCTACACGGTCGCCTCTGGAATTTGATAAAATCAAATCAAATAAATTAAAGAGAAATACCATAGCATACATCATCAGAGAAGAGAAACTCGAAGCAGACATAGTAATGCACCACAGCCAAAGTAATTGGAGAAATCAAATATTATGGGTCAGACCACATATAACAAACTACCAGAAAGCATCAAACTCTCCGGTTAATTCACTTGACAACTTAAAAAGTGGGTAATCAAGCATACCAACAACAACTTGAAAGAGTTCATAGAATAAAATAACTCGTTTTTTTAAATATAAGCTTTTGAGATCCTGGATATCATGTAGCAACAGAGGGCTAGCCAAGACAAGTAAAACGAGCCCAAACACAATAGATCTATTTGTAAAGTACAGAGATCCTATGGCCACCTTCCGACTTCATCATCAGATCAGCTCCATGGTACCATATTATTGTGAGTGCAAAATTTTAGCTCAATTAGAAACCGGGAAGTTGGTCAAATGTTACTTGCAAGATTCCACCCGAACCTAAATACATAGGTACATCCACTGCAAGTTTAATAAAAGCTTGTAATAAATATTTTCTTAAGTTTTCGCGACTTGTACACATAATAAAACCATGTTTTAACGGTTTTAAGTGTGGTAATTTATTTTATTTTGCCACTGAAAAGTGTCCAAAATGTCGGAAAAAACCAAAATAAAATAAATAACCATTAAAACACTCTTAAAACTGTTAAAACGTACTTTTATTAGCTTGTAATAAAACTGGATACCTTCTAGTGTATTAAACTAATTAACTTAAGTAAAACATTTTCTTTCAGCAATAAAGGCCATGGCTTTTATTTATTTTAGCCTTGAACAAATCAGTAGTGAAAGTGAAACATGTTGACATAACAAATGCTTTGCTTTGTGTTAAACATATTCTTTGCGGGCAAACGTCAGACAGCCCACATGTGGGAAAGTTGTCAAAATTGACCATGTTTATACTTACACTGCCAATGTGTCTAGTGTTGATGAAATTTTATGACTCTTTGAAACACTTAGAGCTGAGAAAATAAAGTCAAGACACAAGATTAAACAGTCCCATTATACTAATAATATTAATTTTTAGAAGACTAATTGACTCCTGTGGTCTTGTTTGGTCTAGTATTGTGGTCTCATACATACCGGTACTAATTTATCATATTGATACAATGTAAATTATCTTGTCATACTTCACAAAAAAGTCAACTTCACATAAACTATGTATGTACAAATTAATTTTCTCACTTGAAGAAACTCCATTCACCAACAGGTTCTATAAAGACCTTCTTCCTCAAGACACCTCTTTCATTAGTCTGTCTGAACTGTCCAGTCCATGGCCTGTTTGTTGTGAACCGGTACTTCTTTCTGGCTATCTGTTTAGCTGGATATTGAGGATAGCCTGTCGGGTTTCTCCAATAGACCTGGAATATTTAAATAATCTCATAACAGAATGTTATGTAAACAATGTCACAAGGCTACAAATTTGTTAATTACAGCTTAGTTATTAAAGCAAAGAGAAATTTCAAGTGAATAAGTTCAATTATTTCATTTCTATACAATAAAAGAAAAGAAATTACTGAAAATCGTAGTTGCAATTTGAGGTTATGGTTTTAATACAGCTGTGATTTATAACCTTAAAAGAAAGTCCATACCTGTTCATAACTTTTCTTTACATAAGATTCAGGAAAATTTGAGTATTTAATCGTCAAATCACCAACTTTCTTGCACAGAAACCCGAATATTCGCATTTTGTTTTCAAATTGGTATTTCTATTTATTTATTTTTTTTTTTTTTTTTTAATTTATTCATGACCATAGATACAAAGTCTTTCAGTCGGAAACATGTTAAAAAGAATTTACACTAATACAAGAAAAAATATTAACTAATATAACTTATCTACTTATTACATAATTATTTACATATTATATAACCCTTATCAAGTAATCAAGTAAGTACAATACATTCTAAAAACAAACAAAAAAAAACTTATTTACACTGTAAACACAAAACAAATTAAATTTTTCCTATTGTGTTACAAATATAGTCGTACAATGATCTATAGTAACGTTTGTGTTTTAATAGATCCTGTACACGGCGGGGAACACTTTGTGGACTTTCACTGTCACTGAATAAGTTGAGGCTATCATTGTCTGCATCAGAAATGTCACAATCACAAATTTCAGCTACTAAAATCAATCTTTGCATATTAAAACTTGAACATTTAAAAATAATATGGTCCAAATCAGCATCTCTGGAGTTACAGTTAGGGCAACGGCTACTATCAAATATATTAATTCGGTTCAAATGAGCTGGGGTCAAACAGTGCCCTAGCCGCATGCGTGTTATTATGCTAGTAAATCTTCTGCTTATGTCTTTGAAGTTATAATGCCATGGTTTTACCGGTATGTCTTTCTGTATCTCAGCATACCATTTGCCTTTGTTTTCTAGGGTTATCCTCCAGTGATCTTTCCACAAGTGCCGGTTAAGTTCTTTGAAATGCCTGTGGTAATCAGTAAATGGAACCTTTAAAAGTTCAGACTTGTCTTCGTCATGCTCTGACCTTGTTGCAGTATCAACTAATTCATTCCCAGGAATGCCACTATGTGAAGGTACCCACACAAATTCTACATGTATATTCTTACTATACAGCTCTTTTATACAATTTCTAATATCATACAATATATAATTTAGTTTAAAAGATATATTTACATTTTCTATTGCGCTTAGAACACTCCTAGAATCTGTAACTATCAGGATACTATGTACATTATTCACATAATTATTTACATATTCTAATGCACAATATACAGCATAGCATTCGGCAGTAAAAATACTGCAATTTATGTTTATTTTAATGCACTTGGTGTAACTAGTTTGTGGATCATAATATGCTGCTTTTACATATTGATTTGTTTTAGACCCATCTGTATATATAGTATAATGTGTTGGTCTATCATCCTTAAATTGCAAAAAATCAAATTTATTGTGCACTGTATCTAAATGGATGTTAGTAGAACTATTGATAAGACTATTAAAAGGAATTTTATAGACAGGCCAAATATCATGTTGGTTTAAGTTTTTAGAATTATCTTTAACATGTTTAAATAATATTGGTATTTCTGGTAAAGTTCCATTAATCAAAGAGGCAGCAGTTAAATTATTTGGAGAAATTGTAAGAGTGATTTGAGGGTGTATTATTAATTTCTTATGCAAAGGACTGTTAGTTGATGCTAGAACTTTCAAGAAAAACCGCTCAGCCAACATCAACCTACGAAGAATCAATGGGGGTATACATGTTTCAATTTCTAGAGAATTAATTGGTGTGGAACGCATAGCTCCACAAATAAGTCTTAGTCCCATATTTTGAATTACATCTAATTTTTTCAGTAAGGTGCTGTTAACATGCATGTAAGCTAAACTGCTGTAATCGAAATGGCTTCTAACTATACTTTTATATAACATACTCAAAACTATGGGATCAGAGCCCCAGTAAGTTCCTGCTAAATATCTCAATATGTTGATTCCATTTAGAGCCTTTTTACTTATGTGTTTGACATGTTTATCAAATTTTAATTTATCATCAATAATAACTCCAAGGAATTTATGTTGATGAACTATTGGTATTTCTGCATTGTCATAAAAAATCTTAACATCCTTTATAACATTTGAATTTTTACTTACAATTAAAACTGAACTCTTTTCTGGACTTACATCTAATTTAAGCTTATGATGATAATAGTTGTATAGTTGCGTTAAAGCATTATTAATATTAGCTGTTGCTCTTTCTATGTTTTGGTTTATGCTATATAAAAGTAAGTCATCAGCAAATTGTAAAATATGTACATCTGTTGCTTCTACATAAGTTAATATCTGAGAAACATACAAGTTATAAAGTAAAGGAGATAAGGTTGCCCCCTGCATTGTGCCTTTATTCACAGATTTAGGCCCATGTATTTTGTTGTTATACTTTACAAAAACTGTTCTATTATTTAAAAAGGAATAAAGCCACATTAGGATGTGTGTTGGTAAGCCAGCATCATGACATACTTGAATAAGTTCCTCTAAATTTACATTGTCAAAAGCACCTTTCACATCTAAAAAGACACATACAGCATGAGAATGACTTAATTTAACCTGCCTCAAATCTGATAGTAAATGTACAAAGCTTTCAGCACAACTTCTGCCTTTTCTAAAGCCGAACTGTATATCAGGAATCAAGCTGTGGGATTCAATGAAGTAATCTAATCTTATTTTCAACATATTTTCAAAAAGTTTACCTAAACAAGATGATAAAGAAATGGGCCTATAAGAAGAAGCATTATTTTCAGGCTTACTAGGTTTTAAAATGGGTATAACACATTGTGTTTTCCATGACTCTGGCACTATCAACTCTTCCCATAATCTGTTATAAATATTAAGTAATATTAACAATGCATTTAAATGTAATTTTTTAATCAACATGTATGGTATGTCATCCAATCCCGGTGTGGTATCCCTTCTACTTTTAATGGATATTTTTAATTCTTCTATAGTGAATTGGTTCTTAAGAAATATATTCATGTCATTTTCAGCAGAATTTGCAAACAAATAATCAAGCCTAGTCCTGTCAACTGCAGTCGTATCAGCTAAATTATTGAGGAAACTTAAAACCCACTCATCATTATGATGTCTATTTCTATTAGTACCTATCTTTTTAAATTTTTTAATGTAACCCCATATTCGAGAGACTGGTGTTAATCTATTAAAGCTACTACATAAATTTTGCCAAGATAGATTTCTTTCTTCTTTTAATACTCTTTTTTTAATTGCATCTAATTTTTTATATTTCATCCAGTTTTCTATTGTGGGTTTAGAAAAGTAATACTTTAATGCATTTTTTGAGTCACGAACAGCTTTATTACAGTTTTTGTTCCACCATGGTACTGGCTTTCTGACAAGTGTATTAGAACTTGTCTTATATTTAGGAATGGTTTTATCTCTCAATGAATACAGTGCATTTACAAAATTATTGTAAGAGGTGATGGGTGGATCATTTATCAAATCTATTTGTGAAAAGTGATTTTCTGATAAATTATAATACATATCCCAATCTGCCCGACTATAAATATATTTTTCTTGATTCACAGCAGGTGACAGATCATACATAGAAGGTTGAATGTTTATCTCAAGTAATGTTGGAAGGTGATAACTACCCATGGGATCATCATGAACATACCAATTGCATAAATGAGCAAGTGACGGACTAACAAGAGCAAGATCTATTGCTGAAGCTTGTCTATTGGGGTATGGGACAGTTGTTGGCGAACCATCATTTAAAACACACAAGTCAAATTCATCAATAATGCTATACAAACATCTACCTCTATTGTTATCATTATGGCATCCAAAAGCTATATTATGAGCATTAAAATCACCCATTATTAAACATGGCTTTGGTATGCTGTTGATTAGATCTCTTAGCTTTGAGGAATCAAATCTGTTACTTGGTGGGCTGTAAACACAAAGTATTGCTATTTGTCCTAATTGTGTTTCTACAGTGATGCATATGTTTTGTATGGACTCGGAGAAAATTGTGTTAATTAATTTATACTTTAAACGATGATTCACCAAAATGGCAACACCATTATGGGAATTTTTTGAATTTTTATATAATAAATTATAAGTTGGAAAATGTGGAACTATAGAATTAGGTTTAAGCCAGGTCTCATTAAGAAGGCAAACATCTATATTTTTTTCAATTAATAGATTTTGTAATAGGCTTTTTTTGCTCTGTAAACTTTGTATATTGTACTGTAATAAATTTAAATATGTGTCCATTAAATCAAATTTGACAAAAATATTTCTTTTATTTTCTTGTGTGTTATTGGATCATCATTATTACTTGTATTGCCTAACTTTACTAAGGACTTAATAATAGCATTTAGTATAATATCATTGTTAGCAATTTGCTTTACATCTAAGTTGGTTAGTGTCGACACAAAATCTTTTTTGCTAGATGAAACACTAGCTTTAGGTACATTAATATTTACAGGGTTATTTACAGAAGAGCTGTTATTTATCTTAGGTTTTAAACTAGGAAAATTCTTATCAGTCTTTGCTATAGAGGCAAATGTATTACTTTGGTTAACTATTTGTGAACGTTTCTGATCAATTTTTTGTTTTTTAATTGGACATTCCCGAGAAATGGCAAGATGACCTCCGCCACAGTTGATGCATACTATAATATCGGAAGTACATTCCTTGTAAAGGTGTTCGCCAGCACATGATGAGCACATTTGTGTACCTCTGCACACTTTGGCCGAGTGATTAAATTTGAAGCATTTAAAGCACTGGATGACAGGAGGAATATAATTATATACAGGACATCGATATTTATTCAGGAAAACCATACTTGGTAGTGTAGCAGATGAAAAAGTAATTACTACGGTAGTCAATGGTACTAGTTTCTTATCATCGTCTTTTTTCATAAATCTTTTTACTGATATAACATCCGCATCACATGAAATATTTTTGTATATCTCTTCATTGGACAACTCGTGAGGAACATGTCGGATGATGCCGACCTTCTCTACTAAATGAGCAGGGATGAACGCTCGCAACTTATTTTTGTTCAGAAAGTTTTCCAATTTCAAGAAGCTGTTCGCCTCTGCAGCTTTATTAAAATGTACTCCAAATTTGAAAGCGTTTAGTCTGGACACACTTGAAATGCCCTTAACATTCTCAGTTAAAAGTTGTGTGAATTTAATGGGGTTTTTATTGCCTAGTTTTTCCTTTTCTTTAGATTCAACGTAAACTGTGTAGTCATTAGACGAGTTTTCCAAAAACAGTCTAGTGTAACCACTCTTGAAATAAATTTTATACTTATCTTCATCAGAGACGCCAGAGATCTTCTTGTATTTTCGCTTTCTGTCTGAAAGTTCATCTGCCCCGTCACTCTGGGCCCCCATTATGACGGGGGACCGTAAATTGTAATATTAGATGAAAATAGGGGCTTTTCGTAATAAATAAGGGATAAAATTAATTTAAATGTTAAAAGAAATTTTAAAGCGCGCGCCAAGATCGACTTCCCGCCAAAAAGTCCTCGCGACACATCCTCTATTTATTTATTATTGGCAGTGTTGCCAGATGACCATGTCAATTACTTCACATTTTTTTTTCAAAACCAATAAGCTTTTTGAAAAACCCTAAGAGTTTTTACGTATATTAAAGGAGAAATAAAAAAGCAAAACCACCGTCGTGGCGAAAACGTCACTAATGACGTCATCATTTTCGATCACAACAATCACAGCGAACCGCATCAAGAGGTAGCTCGAATAGCTATTCCACGGACGTGGAATAGTTAACGATTCGTGAACGTGGTGGTTGTGAGTCTCTAACAGAAAGTAGCCTATAGGATACGACTTATACGAAAAAAGACGGCATAATAAGTAAATAACGTAAATGAACGAACGAATGAATTTAATTATTAAAATGAACTATTGAACTGAAGTATGATTCACTAATAGCATATATTTCTAAAATAAAGTAATAATACTGTATTATAGCTTAAATATAATAATTGTTTGTTTGTAGATGAATTGTAGATACTTAAAAAATGTACAAAAACTCTCCATGAATTTCCCAAGGTTGAAAACCCCGATTTAAGTGTTCCCCCATCTGGTAACACTGATTATTGATTTCCTTTTATAATTTGACAATGACATATTGACAATAACACCAGCATGTATCACAAAATATTTTTTACATTTTTAAAAATCAAAAGAAAATTAGGACCATAGTGCTTATTATAACGTTTTTTGAATATGAAAAAGGCAAAAGGAACAACATATGTAAGATTATTTTCTATTAGTAAAATTTGGTGCAATTTTTGCAACAGATGACTCTCTGGTTTCATTTTAACAATAATATCTTCATATTTTTCAATCCGTACTCCATAGACAACTGACGTAAATCAGCTGTCCAATATTAGTCGTTGTAGGTGGCAGCACCGCGTCACGTGAATTTTCATGGCGTTGAAGGGCTAGTCCCGAATTGTCTTGTGATTTCGCCAAATTACTTGCTGTTTCAAATATTTAGTGTTAAACAGCATTAATTTATAAGTTCCAGGTGAGTACAAGATTGTGTTTAACCATGTCCTACAAGTGTTTTCGCCCGTAAGAGGGCTTTGCGCGGGACTGGAAGATGTCAAAGTGCAGTGACGGGTGTACGTAGGAAAGATTGGGGCTATTTTCTTGGGATATATAGTCTGGCGCCGGATAGTCTGAGCGCCGATCGGGCGCCAGAGGAGTGTGCCAGGTATTGATTCACTGTTCGGCCTGGCCGCAGCGTGGATCGTCGGGAAACACCATTCGATCGCCCGCTTCCGAAGAGTGCTCGCGGTTTTATAGAACAAAATCGATTTTGTTAGCAATGAAAACAATTTTACTGACTGCTACTATGTAACTCTAGGCCCTTGTAGGTATATGTGTGTATGGGGCAATGATGCACTAAGAAATATGTGATGTAGTGTTGAATTTTGGTGATGTTCCAGAGGTGAAGATGTCAGAATACTGGGTGATTAGCGCCCCCGGCGACAAGACCTGCCAGCAGACTTGGGACACCCTGAATGATGCCACCAAGCCAGGCAACCTCAGTGCTAACTACAAATTTCCAATTCCTGACCTAAAGGTATCTTTTTATCCTATTATTCAAGGAAAGTCTACTTATATTTATTTATTTAGAGAATTTATTTAATTATGGTTTATATTAAATGCAAATTTAAATTAGATCTTAATTTAGATATATCATTTCAATACCAATTAAAATTAGTTAATAATTATTAATATTGCTTACAAATCGGCAAAGAATATTTAAATTGTTGTGAACTTTTCAAAGCTTCAACTTCATAATAATCCATCTAAAAGCTACTACATAGAAAATTATCACAAATTCCAAAGAATCCAACTGAATTATAATAAAAATTATTTCTATGCTTAACAGATTTTCAGATGTAATA
Organism: Dendrolimus punctatus; assembly: GCA_012273795.1. Classification (NCBI taxonomy): domain Eukaryota; kingdom Metazoa; phylum Arthropoda; class Insecta; order Lepidoptera; family Lasiocampidae; genus Dendrolimus; species Dendrolimus punctatus. The sequence goes on along the minus strand of CM022551.1, from coordinate 11,580,317 downwards.
ATACATTTTACGATTTAGTAGTCAAATGATTAATGAATAAATAATTTCATCTATTAAAATTTTCTTTTCTTTATGATAGCTCTGATATCGACATCACTAATTTTGTTGTTTTCCATAATTGGGTATTTGACATGTATTAAAATAAATTCTAAAATAGTAATTCATACAAAAAAACATATGTTATAATATCTTATCATTTTACTTTCATTACTACATTATAGAAATTTATTTATAGTTGAAATCATGATTGATACTCTATTTTATAAATTAGAATTGTGATGTTATAGTCAGTATACTCATGCAAAATCAGTCAGTTGATTTGACTGGTAAATACCCAATTTATCTGTCTGTTTGTATATCACAACCATTTGTTTGAGGCTATTAACCCTAATTATGTAAGGTGTATGTAAGCCTATGGAATAACTAGATGTATAAGAGGGTGGATTCTCTAATGTATTATGCAATGGTTTAGTGAAATCATAATAAATCTAAAAATTAAGAGTGTACAATATTAGTTCATTTTCCGCTTGTCCCTTGTGATTCATTTTTCCACATATCCGTTGCCATATGTTTTTTCACCTGTCCATTGTGAATCACTTTTCCACTTGTACATTGCAATTAATATATGTATATATTATATATCCATCACTTCCGTGAAACTTTTGAGTATCCATGATTAGAGGACCTAAAGTCAATAGCCAGTACGTGCAAAAAATCAAAATAGTATTATTTCTTGCAGCTACCAGTATATCTACTTATGTACACATGCATCAATTACACTATTCTATTATATTGTACAATTCTCCAAATGTGTCAGTTTTAGGCCGATTGACAAGCACTTGGCCAATTTATTCACAACCTAGTTTCAATTTATAATAAACTACAAAAGAGTTCTCATTGATTTTAGGTGGGAACCCTGGATCAGTTGGTGGGGCTGTCTGATGACTTGGGCAAACTGGACACCTTCGTGGAGGGTGTCACCAGGAAGGTAGCACAGTACCTTGGTGAGGTAAGAAATTACATTATTACATGACTATGTATTTCTGGTCTAGCTAACATGATTTGTTTAGAGCTTATGTCCAATTTAACCATTTGTATTATAAATAAATATGATAGTAAAACTTAACTACATACTTAAAAATAAACTAAATTATAAATAAATTAATTAACTTAAATAATTTTATTTTCTAATTTAGTGGGTCAAATCAAAAATTCACTAAGTCCATTTTCTTAGTTTTACAAAATGTACATAAACATGTTATGAGTTATCTGAAATAGATAAATAATAAAAATAACTTTATAATTCTGAAAATCATTTTATATTGACAAATATCACTACATAGTATAAAACAAAGTCGCCTTTTCTGTCCCTATATCCCTATGTGCGCTTAAATCTTTAAAACTACCCAACGAATTTTGATGTGGTTTTGGTTTTGGTTGATAGATAGAGTGATTCAAGAGGAAGGTTTATATGTATAATACTAAGGCAACATTGCTAATTTTAGAGGTTTCTATGTAGTGATGCCCGTGCAAAGTCGGAGCGGGCCGCTATGTTTTTATATACAACGTTCATAGTTTTTCTGTAGTGTATTTAATTTTGTATCAGCATTGCACCCGTGCGAAGCCGGGGCGGGTCGCTAGTTAATTTATATAATAATAATAGTATTTGTTTTAATTGTCTTAAATAAATACAATTGTTGTGTAATGATTAAATAAGACATCATATTATTAAGTTAATAGCTAACTCAAAATTAAAATTAACGTGTTAAAATGGCCTTTCGAAATTTTAAGTTTTATAGGCGAGTATTTGAATGTGTAATACTGATGACTATGGTTGAAAATCACTACATTAAAGATGTGTAACTCAGGAGTGATTGATTTAAAAGATGTATAATCTTTCAAAATTCGAAATCACTCTTTAAATCTTTGGTTTGGAAATACATCTTTAACTCACTACGTTAAGATTGATTTTAGTGATGCGGAATGATGGAAACTAACAAATCAGATACTTAGATGTACTACGAGACAAAAGATACAGGATATTGTGAATTGAAAAGAGATAACATGCGCACTCTAAGAAATAGAATGATGATACACAGTAAATTAAACTCTGTGGCGTTACTGTTAAGCTTAAAACCGATCAACTGAATAAATTATATCATTCGGAACCAACGATTTAAAAGAGTTAAAGATTTAAAACAGTGATTTGCATCTTTTAAGGAAAAAGATTTATAAATCACTGATCTCATTGGTGATTTAGTTTGCGCATCGCTACACTACATCACATTCTATTTAAATTAAAAGCAATAGATATTTGTCATAACTATATATCTCACTGTGTTGTGTGTACTGCACTGATCAATATTTTTGTAAGACTTGTAATGTCCATAACTTATTTCTAAAGCTATTATTATTCATATATATTATCTAAAACATCTTAAAGTCGGTGCTTAGTAATTTGCAAAATATAGTAATTTTTATTATGTTTTACTTTTTAGTTTTACTTTTTAAATGTATATAAAAATTGCAAACCTCCAGGTACTAGAAGACCAGCGTGACAAACTCCACGAGAACCTGACGGCGAATAATGGTAAGTCACGATTTCGCTTTTTTAGAAATAAGATAGTATATTTATGGCACTAAACTTTTTTTTAGTTCCATGTTCTTTCAAATTTAAGATAGTTTGGTGTCATTCTTAAAAATTAAAAACATGAACACTTATTTTGGAATAAAATGAAATGCATGGAAAAAATGGCTAGAAAAAATAATTAAGCATGTTTATGAAAAAAAAATAGGTTAAAGTTACATTTAAATTGGGCCTACAGTGATGCCAGCATGATGAACTAATTGTATTTTTTATAAAATAGAAAATGAATTGGTCCTAGATAATGAAAATTAAAAGCACATAGTAGTGCGAAATATAGCATGTGCTGCTGGATTCGGTGGACTTTTATGAATTTATTATTTAATTTTTTTAATATAATTTTTCTTTTCTACAAATAACTTGCATGTGATTATTTCAAATGGTCATAATTAATAAATTTTTTCCGTTTTTATTTTTTCTTTTTCAATTTTATTTGCGATTTAATCTGCACACTATACAAAGGATAATGTTTATGTAATATATCACACATCTATTCACAATATAACACATTTCATTTCTTGATATCACTGAAAATTATGCACTAGTTTGTATTCTATGTGTTAATATCAACGAATTTTAATAAATACACCTTTTGACAACTTATAAGAAATACCGAATGTTTGATTCTGTTATGGGGGTTTTCAAAAAATATGTCATGAATTTTCTTTGAGGCTGGCAGCGCGTTCGTAACCGCGTTGCAAATGTCCCTAGTCGAGGGTAACTACTTTCCATCAGATCGGCCGTTAGTCTCTCCATGGTTATCTTATTCAACAAAAGTAATATTAAATAATTATGGATCAAATTAGCCAAATCAAATGACGACTGCTCTAAAATTGTCATGATCTTTGTAAAATAATTTTTGGGGCCTCCAATAGTAAAAAACGTTATAAATCAAAAAATAAAAAAAAAATATTTTTTTGTAAATAAAGTATTCCAAGTAAGAAATGAAATTTTTAAACTAAATAAGATTCGTTGATATGATAATAAATTTCTTCTCAAGATCACAGCTAAGAATGTTGAGTGGACAGTGTTTGTACGTTTATTTTACTTTTTTTTAATGTGTCTGAAGTTCGTATAAATGAGACGTTTACGAACTTTGCTGCACATAATGCATATCTGTAAATAGATGTAAAGGAATGTATAGATTATATATCCAATGTATTTTTTTATGTTCTATTTCAGAAAATATCAGGTTTTATGTTTATTTTTGATGGAATTAAATTTCTAGGTGAAATGACTTATGACATCAGCAGTTGTACAATATATTATAAAGAAGAGTATGATGGTGTCTGTACATTATTTTATCGAAACTTTAAGATTGGTCGAATCCTATATTCGCGACATTTTGTGTTCTGAAACATGTTGCACAGATTAAATTTATATAATATTGACAGTTGTGGCTACGTTCACACATGCAATCAATAATCATTTGCTTTAACAATAATACAATAAAGCGTTGAAATAAGTATTTATTACCTTTTATTAAAATACTTTGAGAGAATTAAGAAACCATTTATTATTTTAGGAAGTGTACGATACGAGTAAACGCACCTGATTTGTTTGTAAAATTTTCAAGAAAAGATAATTATGGTTGAGCAATTAAAAACACAAAAAAAATATTTATATTCTCTAAACATGTACATTTGTATATATTTGATAGATTTGTATTACCAGACATCGCACTTAGCATGTATGGGAACTCTTTTATTAAAACAGTATTTCCCAGTATATAAATGGGCTGTTATGGATAAAATCAAATAACTTTCATTATATATATTTACAGGGTAAATTCCTGTGTATATCTAGGTTTACATAATTTTGAAATTATTAATAGGCATGTTCCTGTTATGATTCTGCTAAACTAGAATCAAATAAATCTATCGTTAACTATGAAATAGCAATAAATCGTCATAGTATTACAATTTCGGCGATTCAAGTTACGATAAAACGCGGTAAGTGATGGAAATATCCATTTTATTGCTCACGTCAGGATTACAGAATACAACACGCTAAATATAAAATTTACGAGCGCTGTGATTCATATTTTCGACATATGAAAGCTTTGATACGTTTTTATTTTTCGAGTATTTTTTATAGCAAAATAAACACATTAACGGAAAATGTCCTTCATTTGAAAATCGCAAGTTTTAAAAATATTTTTATTTCGCGTCTGGAATCAATTTAATTGCAGTTTTTTAAGCCAGCAGAAATAGGTACCTTTCGTACGTACGTATGTTAACTATGGCACAATGTATTGTTCCCTTTAACTTCGTAATATCAATAATATTAATGTAAATGGTTGATCCATCCACATTGTTAATTTTAATATATTTAAAAGATTATCATATGAAATAAAACATAGGTCGGTATTTAAATATATGATAATAATATTGACACATTGCAAGAAGGTGATATGAATAAGAATATAGATTTCTAAACACCCAACGAGGAAGGCTTCTTTGGTGTTGCTAATATATATCGATTGGTGGCAGTAGGAGGCGTTGTTTTTCATCAAGTGGGCCGTCCGCGTGTTATTACCTACAAACTAAGATAATAAAAAATAGAAATACAGTCGATCTCGATAATTTACCATTTAAGAGATCAATTTTTTTTTCAAATTATCAAGGTTTTAAAATAACAGGGGTTTATGACCAAGTAAATATAATCAAGTAAATACGAGTGTAATCAAAATTCGTGGTTTATTATTTTAAACCTTTGTATAATTACTCAGAATGAAATAATGAATTTTCAATAGTGGTGAGATCGACGTAGACGTCAAGCACGTAGGAACGTAGGATAGCGCTTCAAATTATAAATAATAGCGAAACCCGGTCTTCAAATTATTGCATGTTGGTGGGAAATATACTATTCATTCATCTGTAAATTACCGAGGGGACGAATTAATTTAAATTAAATTTATCGAGTGCTTTTCAACGGACCGGGTAAACATTTCAAATTATCGAGAGATTCAATTTAACGAGTGTCAAATTATCGAGAATCGACTGTATATCAACCGTTAAGTTTATTTTTCTTCTATTACTAATAAGAAGTTGTTATATTTTCAAATGAGTGATATTTTTTCTGTATGTATATATTACATTGCTTTGGAAAATACTCAGTTACTAAATGAATTTCATATATTTGTAACTGTATAATATATTTAATAATATAACACATAAGCGCTGAGTTTTTTAAATATATTGCTTGTTATATTACAGTTTATTTTGAGATATTTTGATCGTTTTCTTTCCGTGAATTGGAACTGTAGATATTGAAGTTGTATATATATTTTATTACATTTTACTTGAGAATGTTAGATTGTTTGGGATTGCATTTCAGTGTCTGAAAAATGGAAAAAAGTTTGCGGCAGTGAGTAAAATATTTGTAGTATATATAATGCTTACATTTATCATGTGCTTTCTCATATGATACGTCAACTTGATGCTTTAAATATATGCAATATACCATATATTATAGATAATCGAGTAAAGTTTATAGCATCGAAATATGTAATTAAGTACATGTACATAGCAATTTTTAGAGATATGATTTGCATGTCTGCTTCATAGCTATTACATATAACGTATTATATGGCTTCAAAATCATTATAAATGAATAATTGAACTGTATTTGATGTTACAAACGTTCACGGTCGCTTCTTTAAGTAAAGTCCCTTAAAAATTCAAAAATGCTTTTTAAAGTCATTTAAACAATATTTTGTTTATAAATTTACACAATTTAATATAAATGGAAATTAAATATTTATAATACAATATAGTATACAGCAACTGTTATGTACTGTAACATTTGAGTTCTGTTTTTCGAAGCGGCAGCATTTGGTATAAACAGTATTATAGCTAAGATTTGGCCGGTTATGACACTCCACACAAGTCAAAATGTTACTACAAATGGTTTTTGGTTATATATTGTGATATAAAGCGTATGTACATATATAAGGTCGGACTTGATTTCAGTATTTAATAATGGGTTATTTAATTTATGCAAATGTTTTAGGTATTAATTTTAAAAATTATATGCTGAATGTATGGAAGGTGAGCCTGTATTTTTTCGCTTATTTATGTGGGTGAAGCTTAAAGATATTCAAGATTAGATCGATGTCAACTATATAAAGATTTCTGAATCAAATCAGCCATTTTCGCTAATTAACATTAGGCACGCATCTGATATAACTTACGTGAAATTTAGATGAATCATATTACCTCGTATATGGGAGAAAGCTGCCTAAAAACATATACATACATCGACAGTTTGGAATTTTATATGAAAATTAACCCTCGCTAGCTGACAGTAAATTAAAGTAAAATCCGTTAAAATAGCGGCCCACATGTTGGAAGGATATTTTTGCTATCATGATATATATAACCTATGTTTTGTGTGTCAGGTATCTGTTCGTTTTAGTTATTAAATTTTATCATCAAATTTTTTTGACAAATAATCCGTGTGTGTGAGGACTAAGAAACACAAATCCTAAGAAAATATTTACAAGTGACGTCTATGTCGGACAAAGGGAAAATGTTAATATGCATTTTATATTATTATTTATACAACCATGAAAAATGTTAGGTGTTTCTAATATATAGATGTTGGTATGTCGAAAATTTCGTATTGTATTCGATTATTTAAATCATCATATTGTCACCACAATATTGTAAGTGTCATGCACAAAATTGGTGCACACCTGTACATTATGTCGACCTAACATTATAAAGTCAAAAATAGAGAACTTCACTAGGATTGTTAGGGTATATGCATGTATTATTTTTATATTTATAAAAATCAATTTCACTAGTAATTATCCGTCAAAGTATAATGGTGTAGACACTGACGTCGCACAGCAATATTGAGATTTTGTAAAGTATAAAAACTGCAAATGGACGTTTATAATAATTATTAGATTAGCAAATCAAAATATTTGACGTACGAAATACATGCATATTTCCTATTGGCAAAGGTTTGTTAGGTTGGTATATTGTGAAGCGTGCAATTAGTTATTTAAAATAAAATATCAAGTGTCGACGTACAATAGAATAGCAATCACTGCCTCACAAGACATTCAACGCTTAGCTCTATTAAAGCTTTAAATTTCGTCTATGCTTTGCGCTTCTTAATTTTTTATTATTTAGTTCATATTATTTTAGTCAGATATACCTTTTTTATTTTGCTCCTTTCCTATACTAATGTTCTCTAATTCGTTTTGCCCCAATTTCACAAAGAAGCGTTTACGTTACTTGACAGTTATACACAGTTTACTTGGATAGTCCATTTCGAGTTAACTATATTCGAAAACAAAAATTAAAACGTAAACATAAGAATGACTTTACAACCGCAGTAGAAACCATTCCAGCGGATGGTAATAATTCGAAAAGAATACAATATGTATTGATTAGAATCAAGTTTTTCTTAAAACATATGATACAATAACATTGTTTTGTTACGTGTTGAAAGCAGTAACGAATATGAAATATATTTATCAATAAAATGTCTCGTCATTAATATTTCTTTAAATCCCGGACAGATTTAATATTTATGATCAGCTTAGAACAAGCTTTAACAAATTGCGAGCCCACAAAACAAGGTTTAAGTGCTCGTGTAATAAAGAGGGATTTAACGAGTTGCTTGGGTACGATTGTGTGGTGTGGCAATAGGCGTGGAGTCGTACGCTGACCCTGGTGGGGGGGAGCCTCCCCCCACGCCCACATCGCCCGTATGGGACTCGGCCTTCTCTGAGCACCACGGATGCTGGCCCTGCGACCACCGCGACCATTCCGAGTGCGAGGCGTCGCACTCTCACTCGCACTCACAGCCCACCCACTCGCAGCCGTCGAGCGGGAGGAGCTCGCCGCGTTGGGACGATGACGAAGAGGACGAAAGGCACCAACATGTGCTGACACAAGGTTTAGGCCACACACCCGACACACATCTTTCACACTTCGAACTGAGTTTGACACTGCATCAATGACTAGCTCCAATTTTTTTTTAACTCAATATAAATATTTTGAAGTGGATGTTAAATTTTAAATATCGTTGGTGTCAGTCCTTGTAACTACTAATGACTAAATAATGTCACCAAAAAATTTAGTTACAAGATCCTGCACTGTCGCTGAGGATATATCGTCTGTTATACATGCTCATTCGTAGTCGAGATCAAATTAATTTAAATGAAATTTCGAATAAACTTTTACTGCTTTCTGTTTAACGTGAACATTATTTATGTCAGTATTAGAATAGCGATACTACGAAGAAACGATTTCAGTTGAAAATTTTTGAGGTTTCATTAAATGTATGACGTAACCCATATCCATTGATGTCATTAGCATTTCCCCATGACACATATTCGAAGGTTAACAACTCGTTTCTTCGCCTGCTCGTTTCTTATACTGATCATAATAAAGTTTCAAATTCAGTTCGAGAATCACGTTTTAGTAGTGTCCTTGTAAATTTTTTTCTCTTATCTGATAGTTAAGTACACACAAAATAAAACTTCTTCCAAAGTTTTATTTTAAACTTACGTACAGCGCTACCTACACCGATGATTTTCAGTATGTTTCCCTAGAGTTTTCCCTAATAGTTTTGTAAGGCAGTGATTGGTAGAATATTTTAATTGTGATTTTATTTTATTATATATTTATCTAATCGGTAATAAACTTTTATTTATATTTTTTTGTACTAGATGGCGCTGTCCGTAATCAAATTCAAATTTGGAATATCGGAAGCGCCATCCTGAATATAATGAATACTAACTACGAATTTCCGCGCGGTTTCGCTCGCGTAGTTTCAAATTACCTATATTATGAACTCTTCAAATTTTCCAAAACAAAAAATATACCTAAATATATTTTGGTAAATTAAAAAGACTTACCATTCTAGTCCGTGAAAACGAAGATTTAATCATCTAAACAAACTTTCATATTTATATAATAATATAGATTAAGTAATAGTTATGAAATCCGAATTGGGTACTTCAGGCTGACGCTATTTGATAATTCGCTAGGTTGAAACAAAACCACCACTGTATTTATTGTACTGTATGTCCTCACAGCATAATCGTTGTTGTTTATAAAAATATTTTGAATATTGTAGGTAGTTAACCAATAATGTTTATATAAAATGTCTCTAGTAGCAGCTTCTATATTATACACTTACATGATTATTTTTAGGTTTATTTTATTCTTAGTTCGCTTTAATATTTAATTTATTTAATACTGTCGATGTTGTCATGTGTTTATTTATTGTATATTTTTAAAATTTTATTAATTTCTGACTTATACCACTTTACTCTTTGGGGCGTAGTGAAAGTATACTAGATGAATTTACATTTTATCACATTTACATTTGTAATTATGATTACAAATACATTAGAGATACAGATCACACTCATAATTTCTCGGTTTAATTGTTCGTTTCGTATAGAGGTAAATTGTTAACATTACATTTACATATTAATTCATTTGACATTTGTGAATTTGATTACAAATACATTAGAGAACAGATCACACTCATAATAGCTCGGTTTAATTTTTCGTTTCGTATAGAGGTAAATTGTTAACATTACATTTACATATTAATTCATTTACATTTGTGAATTTGATTACAAATACATTAGAGAACAGATCACACTCATAATATCTCGGTTTAATTTTTCGTTTCGTATAGAGGTAAATTGTTAACATTACATTTACATATTAATTCATTTACATTTGTGAATTTGATTACAAATACATTAGAGAACAGATCACACTCATAATATCTCGGTTTAATTTTTCGTTTCGTATAGAGGTAAATTGTTAACATTACATTTACATATTAATTCATTTGACATTTGTGAATTTGATTACAAATACATTAGAGATACAGATCACATTCATAATCTCTCGGTTTAATTGTTCGTTTCGTATAGAGGTAAATTGTTATCATTACATTTACATATTAATTCATTTGACATTTGTGAATTTGATTACAAATACATTAGAGATACAGATCACACTCATAATCTCTCGGTTTAATTGTTCGTTTCGTATAGAGGTAAATTGTTATCATTACATTTACATATTAATTCATTTGACATTTGTGAATTTGATTACAAATACATTAGAGATACAGATCACACTCATAATCTCTCGGTTTAATTGTTCGTTTCGTATAGAGGTAAATTGTTATCATTACATTTACATATTAATTCATTTGACATTTGTGAATTTGATTACAAATACATTAGAGATACAGATCACACTCATAATCTCTCGGTTTAATTGTTCGTTTCCTATAGAGGTAAATTGTTAACATTACATTTACATATTAATTCATTTGACATTTGAGATACAGATTACACTTATAATCTCAGTTTTATTATTCGTTTAATATAAAGGTAAATCGTTTAACATATTGTAAGCCGCGTACTCACCTGCGAGTTTAACCGTGACCTTTGCACTTTGTAATCAACGCGGCGCGTTCGCAACGAGCCGACGAAGCGAACATCAATGTCGGCGTCCAAATTAAAACTACAAACGCAATACTTGCAAATGGCGATTTCGAGAATTACTGCATGTTATGTAACTTTTTAGTGTATCTAAAAAACAATTAAACAATGTTCATCTGCAAAAAATGAAAATCCCAAAAATGACGATAACTGTAAGGGCAATTAGGCTGGTGTCCAACAACAATTTAACCAACGATTTAAATAAAATGCTAAAATATATGGTCAAACAGTGATTATTTTATTTTAACCACCGGTTAAATGTCGTTGCACACGCCAGCCTTAGTAGGGCAGAGTTACGGCTTGCATATATGAATACGTGACTTTAAACACAGCGTGTTTCATTTATTCGATTTGAATTTAATGTGTACAGGCTGAATTTTTCAAGTGGGATTTTTCTATTACTAAATCCGAAACTAGAGGGTATAGTTAAAAATATTCCAAGCAGTATCGGAGCCGGTTTTGATGAAAACGAGAATATGATTGGATTATTGAAAAACTAATTACTCTTGTGTAGTAATTGCAACAACTCAGAAGGGTTTAGGGTAATGAAAGAACAGCAACTGGTCCCAATACTTATAATCAGAGAAACTTACGGCTTACATATATTTCATCCGCTGACTCTTCACACTCGACAAAGCATTTTTAGAACACTAACAATTTTACAGTATAAGAAACTTAGCAAATTGGCACAACCGATAGCGGATTGAAGTCATTCATAAACTATTTTAATTAAAGGGTTATGAATGACAAGAATTTAATATATTATTGTTTGGAAAGATATGATTTTATATAAAATATATAATAAAACGTCAAATAATAGATAAACGCCTAACATTGGTCAATTAAGTTGAACCTTTTTTTTGCCAGGGGAAATCCGTTTGAGGACTAAGCCGCGACAGGCACAGAAACCTGGGGGGATGTTCGCTACCCGCGTGAGTGTGGGATTCGCCAGATCGGGGGTGGCACTAGCGTGCCCGGTCAGAACCGGTGCCACGCTATTGCCACTCCCCAGTTAGGGATACCCACTAAAACCCTGGGTGTTCCGTCTTGCGCCTTATGCCAGGGCTACGGGTGTTGGGCTCCCGTCCCCGCAGCCCTGGCAGGCGTGGGCCACCCTCACGAGGCCTCTTTCAATGCCGGGGGAATACTCGCCCGGCGACGTCATGATCAAATCCAGCGTGGGGCGGTTTGTAACGCGCCCCACGGGAGGAGAGATGAGTGCGCGCGAAACACTCGCGCTCTCATCTCGACGGCAGTTAAGTTTAACTATCGTACTATGGTGTGTTTAGAAACGCAATTTTATAAGTTATTGAACCGATAGCGCTAACGAATAGATAAACAACAGTTAACAGTACCTCAGAAACCGAGCAGTAGTCAAATATTTCGTGAGGAGTTTAAATCTTTAAAAATGTGTTATGTAAACCTGCATTGAACGGTTTATTTCCCTGTTAATGGGAGACCTATGGAGAGACAGCAATGTGACTGGTAGAGTCGGTGCCGGTAGACCGAGACGTACTCACCATGATCAAATTGAAGATATTTTGAAGAAAAGTCAGATAAAAAGTAGTTCAAATAAGCGTGTATGTATGAGAAGATTAATGAAAGTTGATGAAGCGAAAAGTGTTTGTCAAGATCGTAACAAGTGGAGATCCATCGTCTCTGCCTACCCCAATAAGAAACAGGCGTGTCAATATGTAGACCCGAGCCCAGCAGTGGGTCTGAATATACCGTCAGCGAAATCTCACACTTTGATCTTAAAAAAAAACCTCTTAAAATATACGAAAATTCGAAATAATTACACCGTCAAAACACCGCGATATTTTCACATGGTTTTGATATAACGCACTCCGGAAACTGTCTAGGTCGGACGTTAGTTATTGTAACCGGCTATTAATAAATCTTTATTAGTAACAAAGTATTAAGCGACCTTGATGTAAAGGTGCTCTTACACGGGCAAGTTTTTGAGCAATTATTGCTTGGCAACAGTATTTTTTGAAGTGATAACTTCTTATGGGAGGGTAAACCGCTTCGCTACGTAACGCGTTACAGCGCCAGTCTGTCTGGCTTCCCGTTCTCTCACGCATACGGCAGCGGTAGACAGGCTCCTCCTCTCTCACTCTAACCCACAGCGCTAGCCGTATTTCGCAAAGCAATAACCTAAGGCGGGGGATATGCATTTCGCACACTACCGGGTGGGTCCTTTACTAGACCAAAGCGACAAAAAGTGAGACCACGAATGGGCACCAGAGTCAATTCGTCGACTTGTGTAGAGACTCGAATACTCAATACTCCACTAACCTCCTCCCATGTGCCCCGCGCCTATGACAGGAAGAACGTGAAACTTAGAACGTAGTTACGACCATGCTGATCCTAGCGCATCAGTGTTTTTACTACACGAAATTGTTGTTTTTACTATATTCCAAGCATTTTTTCATATTCGAAACCAAAATTAGCCAAATCAGTCCAGGCGTTCTCGAGTTTTAGCGAGACTAACGAACAGCAACTGATTTTTATATAATATATATAGAATATGTATAAATTATACAAAATATTATAAAATTATTTATGTTTGTTAGTTTTAAGCGCATCGTGTGCATGTTTTTATTCCTGCATGATATGTTAGATACGCATGTTCTGTTTTATATAAAATCTATTGTTATCTTAGCATCCAACGTTAGATTGTCATATTGTCATGAAAATAAATCTTTATAGCCCTTTTCATCGTGATATTCGCTAGATGGCGCTAATTTCGACCGCAGATGTAAGTGATGCATAATATGAGATGGGACCTATAAAAATTATTACATATCATACTAAACTAATTTATGAATTAAATAAAAAAATGTCTGCAAAAAAAAAAGCCAACTTCAAAATTACTTAGTTTCAACTCACAAGCAAAATAAATGTTTTCTACAGCAACTATAAATTGGTGCCCAGTAAAATAAATAAAAAATCTGGCTTAAAGGCCTTGTTGCCAAGCCATAAAAAAATAAAAAAATCTATATTCAACAAATTTGTTTTTGTTCAGTTATATTTTACTCGGCAGCAATTTCAAGATGTTGTAGGCAATATTTATTTTTGACTCGGTGACCATGCGTATAGTTCAGGAGTGTACTTTTTCGAAGAAAAAGTAGTTGGAAATCGTTCCACAATTGTCGGAGCAATCGTGTATAAAACAAAAAAGCTGTAGAATTTCAAACTTCATCCTTTTTGAAGTGTTTTAGAAATACAGACATACTGATAAAATATCTATATATTAATATGTGAACCAAAAACTTTGTACCCTTTTTCAACAAAATTTCGCGGACGGAGGAGTATGAAATTTCGCACACTTATACTTTAAGAAGATTGCAGAATTCTATTTTTTTTTTTTTGCTAATATTATACATAAAAATACATTAATGGCCTTACTTATAATCGTTTATTAAATTTTAAGAAACTGCTCAGCAGCTGATTAACAAAAATCTTACCCATAAACTCGTAAGGAAAAGAGGTGGTGGTAAAGTAACTCATAAATAACTGTAAAAAATAACCAACATCGAGAGGTAGTTTAAGTGACTGCTAAGAGGCAAAATAGCAAATTTTATTTGAAACAGCCATTGATTTGGAGCTTAAGAATCTCTTATTTAAGAGATGGCTAATCCTTTCTTAACGAGATTATTACAAGTAAGGCCCTAAATCAATAAAAAAAACATTACACACACTATGTATGTATTTGACACACGCGCATAGTATACTCTTTTAGTTTATTGTTCAAGTCAAATTGTAGCCTTGGCGAAATCTGTGATTATAGAAGTCTTTGACATATATTATTGTGGTCGAATATCGACTAATGGCAACCACTAGTAAATATTATTTAGTTAATTATTAGTATATCAGTTTAGGCATAATTATTTAAGGACATATAGTGCTTTTTCAGTTAATTACATGCAGGCAATGTTTTGGCTGTAAAATTCAAATTCGTAAAGATGCTTATAACCAATTTTATACAGAAAGTGCCCTAATATTCAACAGAGTTATAAGACTCTTATAGAACACGCGTTTCGATAACTATAATTCTTTCAAGCAGACCGTTTCGCAAAGACAATGTAGGATTGCAGATTTTGTAACAAAAACCACCTACTTGTATTTTTGGAAAATAAATAAACATGGCATGAACAAAGTGCTGATCTGCTTATAGTCTATGCTTAATGGGAGAAACGATTTATTGCTTATAGAATGATTGGTGTAGCCATTTGCAGTGATGGCCCGCGATTAAATTTGGCTGAAATCGAAAACACAGCTCGTAAGATTAATTTTGTTTAGTTTATTGTGGTTTTAATCCGTGCAGGAACGGAGAAAGAATACAATTTCCTGCGGCCGGGCGGCCAGTCGTAAGAGGCGACAAAACAATCCACAGCCTGGTAGGGCATTCACCCAACTGAATGGCACCCGGTCTAAAGTATGTCACCATAACAACCTTGAGTTGTGTTCTGGCATTAGTGACCAGGTTCCAGTCTCCCTTAAGAGAGCAGCAGCGCATTTGTAGCACCATTAGTGTTGCAAATGTCCATAGGCGATAGTTGCCGCTTACCATCAAGCCGTCTGCCTGTCTGCTGAAGTCCTGCAATAAAAAATCTTGCTACAAGATTAAAGAACAAATGCCTATATAGCTTTATATATAAAGTGGACGCGGGAAATGCAGCGGTGTTGAAGCGTTTACGAGGCTTTGTTACCAGTGATGGTAGACGTACCAATTTCTTGGTATGGGTACCACTTTTTAGGGTATGGTATGTACCATGTAACCAACTAAAAGGTAACTTGGTACGCTAAAATACCAACTTTCAGTATAAATAGTGTATTAAATATGTTTGTATTTTAAAAGTTTTATAACATCTTGATATACCTAATATATACAATATTGATTAATGTCATAATTTATTAACCATGATATTGTTGTTTCAACAATTAACTACCTGTTTTCATACGTACTATGCTTTATTGAGAAATGTGATAGTAATAATTGAGGGCCTTACTTATAATAATCTCGTTAAGAAAGGATTAGCCATCTCTTAAATAAGAGACTGTTAAGCCCTTAATCAATGGTTGTTTCAAATAAAACTTGCCATCTTGCCTCTTAGCAGTCACTTAAACTACCTCTCGATGTTGGTTATTTTTGACAGTTATTTATGAGTTACTTTACCACCACCTCTTATCCTTAAGAGGAGTTTATGGGTAAGATTTTCGTTAATCAGTTGTTGAGCAGTTTCTTAAAATTTAACAAAGGATTATAAGTAAGGCCATGAATGTCTATTTGTCAGTGTCATTTAATTTAGTATAATATTCTATTATAGCTATATATAATAAACGCGGTCGAGATGCGAGCACTCCGCAAAATCTGCGGAGTGACACTCGCGGACCGCGTTCGTAATACCGAAGCAAGAAAGAGAGTTGGTCTGAAAGAAAGTGTCGGGGTGAAGGTAAGGAAAGGAATGCTCCGGTGGTTCGGGCATGTGGAAAGAATGTATGATGAAAGAATGACTAAACATATATACAATGCAAAAGTAGATGGATGCAGAAGTCGCGGAAGGCCACGACACACCTTCCATGATCAAATTGATCATGTACTAGCAGGTGATGTCAGGAGCCTTAAGAACAGACTAGCGTGCATGACAAGAGGTATGAATGTCAAAGAAGCATGTGAGGTGTGTAAGAATAAGCCTGAATGGCGCTCTGTTGTTCGTGCCTACCCCGCTAGGGACCTGGCGTGAAGTTATGTATGTATATAGATGATATTGCGGAAATATACCAATGTTTTTTTTCAAATACCAGCTTTTAGCGACGTTTGTGCCAGGATTGTTGGGCTAGTATCTAACATCACTGTTTGTTACTAACCACGGTATTGTGAAAATATAAAAAAGGTTAATTAAAAGGACGGCCCCATACACTATTATTCTTATACGAGTATTTATGTGATTGTGTATGTGAAGTGCTAGCGGATGTAATATGGTCGACGCGTTATGAAGTTACAAGAATTCATATTTATTGACCGCTTAAATACACCAACCGACGCAAGCAAAGTTGAACTATTTGCTAAAAATCAACCAGTGGTTAATATTCGGATGCCCGGAAACGTTCTTGAAATATTGTTACGAGCTGCAGGACTCGAATTAAAATGCCGTTAGAATTACTATAGAATTTATTAGAACTATACAAACACGTATAACACAGTTACAAATATAATACCACGCGCAAAGTCCGTCACTAAATAGATTATCGTAGTACACACGTCTTGCTACGCCTGTGCTTATCGCTCGACTGCCAATCTCTCCATTGGGGCATTGCTTTATACTGCCCAACTACAATATGTCTCTCGGCCGCGCAGACTGAATTTCTTAGAATCACACCTGGATAATGACTACCATAAAGATTACAATACTAAACAGGCTGTTTTTCTAATTACAAGTTTTAAACACAAAATAAGTCCAAATGCAGAAGGTGATGCCAGGAGCCTTAAGAACAGGCGAACGTGCATGACAAGAGCTATGAATTTCAAAGAAGCAAGTGAGGTGTGTAAGAATAAGCCTGTATGGCGCTCTGTTGTTCGTGCCTACCCCGCAAGGGACCTGGCGTGAAGTTATGTGTGTATGTATGTAAGTCCAAATGCCGAAAAAGTAATAAACTGCAGGTGTGGATTAGTCTTTATCAGTCGTAATTTTCTTTGAAAATTCGGTCACATACAGCAAATATATACCTTTCCAATTTTCTTAGGCTAAGTATTTTCAAACACAGTAACGAATAAGGACATATATAATCAAAATTTTATGTTGGATGCTAAGTTAAATATAATTAAATTAAGTATATGTATATATATTTATAAATGCATGTGTTACTTATAGCTAGTGATTTTTTTCAGTTATGAAAACTTCCGCTTATTTTAATTTTGTTTCTTATTTGTAAGTTTTAGGAAACGATGACACTTGCTAATTTATGGCCTTACTTGTAATCGTTTGTTAAATTTTAATAAACTGCTCAACAATGGATATCGAAAATTTTAGCCATAAACTCCTCTGAAGGATAAGAGGCGGTAAAGTAATTCATAAATAACCAACATCGAGAGGTAGTTTAAGTGACTGCTAAGAGGCAAGATGCCAAGTTTTATTTGAAACAGCCATTGATAAGGGGCTTAAGAGTCTCTAATTTAAGAGATGGCTAATCATTTCTTAACGAGATTATTATAAGTAAGGCTAATGTTTAACAATATGTTGCATGTTGCAATGTTAGATAAGTTATGTTAATCTTAATACATGTAGTTTAATACACCGGTGTTAATTATTCAAATGTGTTACAAATAGAAAAATTGAAATTCACTAATTTCAGTTTTTCGCTATCTATTAGATTGAAACTAATTTTATGAAGATTCCGAAAATTTACTTTGGATTGGTTGTGATATCTAAAATACGTTTTTTAGATATGAAATATTATTTAGTTTCTTTTTGTAATTAAATTATGCTCATTATTCAATACACAAGCAAACATATATAGAAGATTAGAATATTGGGTTTTATTTTATTGAAATGAGTATAGCAAAAGTATATTTTATTTTTTAATTTAATACAGTGTATATATCTGATATTGATATTTCAATGAAATAGTAAAAACGCAGACAGAAGTATTTTAAAGTGGGTTAGAGAACTTGGAATTAGGTAGAAATTGAGTGTAGGAGAGCGAAGGTGGCGGCCATCTTTATTCCAGTTACAAAGTCGTTATTTAGTATGACACGTGATTTTCTAATAGTGATCGACAAGTGTGACCAGAATGAAGTTAAATAACTCTGCGGAATCTGGATATGTTTTTCATAATTTTTTTGAAAATTATGCTAATACGATTTTAATACACTAAAAGCGATATCTTATTACTCGTCCAATATTTACTGTACTGCTAGAGTTGTTTGTTGTAATTAAGGCAGGTATTGGGTTTACCAGTCTGTCACGATAGACACAAGCGGAGCATAATACTAAATAAGTCTTAGGATTGTTGTATATCAAATCATCTCGTGTCAAAGCTCATTTATCCATAATTATACGCGAATTGGCCGATAGCACACCGTGATATCGTTATAGATTGTCTTAAATACATAATGCTTTATCTCGATGGAATTGTAATCACTAAATTCACACTTTTCAATGCCCTTAGGCACATTAAAAAAAAAATATTTAAAATTAAATAGGGTTTAGCCTTCGGCACGATTCTTGAGCCGTCATGTTGGCCTACGCACAGTGATATTTCTGTTTACGAAGAATTTAGTATTGTATCATACCGGGAAAGAAATAAACACATAATATTATCGATAAATACCGTCACATTGGCTACGTTCATTGCGTAAAGCGATTTCTACTATCCCACCGACCGCTCAAGATCCGTGCCGAGAACTATAATTGCTTGCAAAAACGTGTGTTAAGTACCAGTGATTTTCTATTTAAAAATGACATGTAAAAAAAATTAAGTATTTTAGTTAGTTCAAAATTAAGCGAAAAGTAGACTACAATTTTATTTACGGGTATTGATTAAATGTGAATTTATTGTTAATAACGCCATCTGTTGTTAAGCAGAGGTACTTTTGTGTAACTATTTTGGTCCTTTTGCGCATTTGAAACGTGCTTGATACGTTCCAGGTGACCTGCCGTCCTACCTCACCCGCTTCCAGTGGGATATGGCCAAATATCCCATCAAGCAGAGCCTGCGTAACATCGCCGATATCATCAGTAAACAGGTTGGTGTTATAGATAATTGGGATTGTTCACTTTTTTCAATCTAGCTATTTGAAAAACCATTTCGAGGAATAGTGTCCCTAATCATTTCTGTCTAGTTAGAATTCCAAAAAACGAACGATCTTCTTGTATTTTGTAAGAAATGCGTTTGACCTTTATTTGACCCTAAATCCAATCAGGTGGGCCGTCTGCCTGTTTGCCTACTTCAGGTGTAAAACAAATTCTAGCTGTACGTTACTTGATTTAAGTTCTGTAACATGAATTTTTCATAAAGACCACTTTAAAAAATTTAACGATAACTATAGAAAATAATAATGGTTGAACACGAAAAATTATAAGCCTAGCGACAAAAAACACTAAAATGATCACGATACGTAATGAGTAATGACAGTGACATTTAAATAGTAGCACAGATTACTATGATTATATATAGATAAAACTTACTTTTGTTATTTTTGTTTTCTAGGAAAAGAAATCAATGTAAACTTGTCCCTTATGACGTCATCGGAGAAATAATTTTAAAATCGAATTATAAAAAAACTAACCTAAATAAAATACCCTATTTTACGTAAAAAAAAAATAAAATCAGAGGGTATTTTTTTGTGAACAATCCCCATTATGTATAAATGGTGCTTCATCTGAGTTAATGTTAAAAATTTATGGTCTTATTCCTGTTGAGTAGTTAGTTAAGTTTCTCATTAACTTAAAGAAGCCTGAAGAACTTACTCTAACTCAGTATTGGAAATAAATATGTACAATCCGCAAAAGACGCGGTGAACCAGTCGTAAGACTAAAATGGCGCGGCAAAAATTTTGACTAACAACGTAGTGTCGTCTAATGTTTAATTTTGAAAAAATATTAGCATTCTGCACTTCTTCTCTATATGAACTATAATTGTGCGAAATTTCATACTCCTCCGTCCGCGCGATTTTCGTAAAAAGGGCTGCAAAGTTTTTCTTCGGTTTTTCTATAGGTATTAATCTTATACTAATATATAAAGGGGAACAGTTTGTTTGTTTGTTTAATTAACGCGCTAATCTCAAGAACTACTGGTCTGATTTGAAAAATTCTTTCAGTATTGGATGGTCCATTTATCGAGGAAGGCTATAGGCTATAATTATATCATCACGCTAAGACCAATAGGAGCGGAGCAGCAATGAAAAATGTTTCAAAATCTGGGGTGGGGGGCTTTTGAAACAAATTCCACGTGGACGGCGTCACTTGCACAGCTAGTATTAAACTAAAACTGCAGATCCGTAATTAGCGTTATTTCCATTTAAATTATTTTTTAATAATATTTTGAAGATTTTGTTTAATAGTTCAAATTTCGTGTTTTAAAGCTTAAGTATTTTGAAATGTGACGTCACGGATTTTAGGACCCCCCTCCACCCTTCTCATACAATATCACACTAGTGCAGTGGTTTTAGGGCGTTTTCGATGAAACCATAGACGGCCTAATCGCCTCTAGCGATGTCGTTCAGGCGACCGCCATAGAGGAAATTATTATGAGTGTTGTTTTATGAATCGTTTTGCAGGTGGGCCAGATTGACGCAGATTTGAAGGTGAAATCGGCCGCCTACAACGCACTCAAGGGCAACCTGCAGAATCTGGAAAAGAAACAAACGTAAGAAAAGTATTTGTTGTAAAAATCTATAATATTGTTACGAGTGCGGGACCCGAATTAAAATGCCGTTGCAATTACTATGGAATTTATTAGAACTATACAAACACGTATACTATAAGTAAAAATATAACTGGACACAACCAGTACAAGCTGCACGATTCGATAACACGCGCAAAGTCCGTCACTACATAATTTGTCGAATCTACACACAATTTTCTTTTTTCACGTTTCTATTGGCGGTACTGTTTCTTGTACTCGTGCAAGCAAATATGGTGAATGAAAGCAAATATTTATTACCCAGAAAACGACACTTACCAATAATGAAAGTGTGCCGCAATTTGAGAAATCAGGTTGGCACTCAGTATTTTGCTGTGCCGAAATATAGCCCGACACAGGACTGATTTTACGTGCCCACTTCTTTATTATGGTGAAGAACCTTTTCATACCGCGACTGTACAAACGTTTTTACTTATATTTTAACATGCAGCGGTAGCCTCCTGACCCGCAATCTGGCCGACCTGGTGAAGAAGGAGCACTTCATCCTGGACAGCGAATACTTGACCACCTTGCTTGTCATCGTACCAAAGTGAGTATCAACACTGACTTGACTGAATACTTCTTAACACATATGCTAAGCGTTTGTTACGTCATGTAGGTTAAAATTGAGCAGTCCATTTATGTGCCAAATCTGTTGGTGGAAATTCGGCTAAGGACACCCTAGAGCTTTACGTTGAAAAAATATAGCGTATGATGCAAACGTCCGCTATTGTATAAATAAAAGCTCCATTATCAGCATCCAAAAAAACACAGGATTTGATGACAGTAATTTTGATGCATGATAAAAGTAGCCTTAAGAAAACTTACACTACTAATTAAGCTTTTTTTAAAAGGTTTTTAAATACAAGCTTAGATCCTGGATATCATGTAGCAGCAGAGTACTAGCCCAGAAAAGTAAGACGAGCCCAAACACGACGGGTCTATCTTGTTTAGTACAGTTCCTATGGCCACCTTCCGACTCCATCATCAGATCAGCTCCATGGTACCATATCATTGCATTGTCACGCGATATACACATCCGTGCAAAATTTCAGGTCAATCTGAAACCAGGAAGTTGGTCAAATTTAACTTGCAAGATTCCACCCGAACTTACATTATCATACATACATAGGTACATCCACTGCAAGTTAAATAAAAGTTTGTAATAAAGATTTGGTATTTTTAATTTTGCAGTCTTACCGCATATTTTGAATCAGGTGTCCGATCGGGTTGAGTTGCTATTTCATGCGATACATGTGAAAAGCTGCCGAGTGTGTGAATGATTCAGTAATCATATGTGCACGAATAAAACATTCGTTAGCGCACATAAATTTATGGTGCTTTCGACCTTTTGGTCACTATTTAATACTAAAACTAGCCCCAGTAGTTTGGATAGTGCGTTGGTGTGTCAGCCAGTCAGTGGCTCAAGTGGTCAAGTATTTATATATGTAACTATGGATTACGCTTTACTACGTCAGCCATTAAGTCTGTTCCCTTGCTAATTGTTGAAGGTCGATGTTCAACGACTGGAACGCCAACTACGAGAAGATAACGGACATGATCGTGCCTCGCTCCACGCAGCTCATCCACCAGGACAACGACTACGGCCTGTTCACCGTCACACTCTTCAAGAAGGTATTTCTCTTGTGGATGCTTTATCCGGCTCGAAGGACCTGGGATGAATGATCATGAAACTGGGATTAGCCCCGGACCTCATCCATGTTGAATTTAATAAGTTAGTTTATACATCTTTTAACAATTTATAATCACTCCCAGAAAAATCTCGCGGGGTTTCCTGGAATGTATGTGCTATCGATCAATGAAAATATTACATCGGAATGAAATATGAAAATAAATCATCCGATTTATTTTCAAACGGGCCATTTTAAACAGCTCCCAAGAAAATTTCGGTAAGATTCCCGGGATAAACAGTACCGCAGGTTTTAAGTCCGGAAATTTGCTATCGAGCAGTGAAAACCTAATTATTATAACACTTGCATACCAACTTTTTTTCTTACTGTTTCCATTCACCCAAACTTTGACTAGAAGAAATCGTCCATAGTTATGTGTTCGCGCGTTGTTACAAAATTTTACTTTTCTGTATATTTTGTAATATATGTTCAATAAAAAAAAATCTATTTTATTTCTATTTATTTTACTGGTATTACCGGTCCGAACATCCGTCTTGCTAAATTCAAGTTTTTGTTCTAATCAAGTTTTACTGCAGGTTGTTTTTTAAAGTCATATCATAAAAAATAACATTTACTTCTACTCTATGTATGTATATCGCTTCACAATGTGCAATTGCTGTTTTCAAGGAGAAGCGCCCAGTAGTAACACATTCAAAATTAATATTAATAAATGACACCTTTTTTATACAATTCAAGTAATATGTCAATGTTTAGGTCGTGGACGAGTTCAAGCTGCACGCGCGCGAGCGCAAGTTCGTGGTGCGCGAGTTCTCTTACAACGAGGCGGACCTCGTCGCGGGCAAGAACGAGATTACCAGGCTCGTCACCGACAAGAAGAAGCAGTTCGTGAGTTATCATCACCATCTTCCTCATTAGCATCATATCCTTAATCATCACATGCTTCAACTTTGTTATCATTTTTATCGCCTTCTTCATAATTTCCATTACGTTCTTTATTTTTATTATCACCTTCATAATCGCCATCACTCTCTTCATAATTATCAAAATGTTCTTCGTCATTATCATCACGGTCATAATTTCCATCACTCGATTCATCATTAGTATTAACTTCTTCACTGTAAGTACCCTTTAATCATAAGTATCAACATCTTTATTATCATCACTCACCTAATTTTTATCGCCACTTTCTTCATCATTAACAACATCCTCCTCATCATCATCAGCAACACACCCTACTCTACCGTGTGCATAACTATGCATAACACTCCTGAATGATATTTACCATAGTCTTTTTTCCTACTTTCGTCACCACTTTTCTACATAAACTCTTCTGAAGTCTATTATTTTTATAGTTCCGTAGCCAAATGAAAAAACATTGGATGTTGGTCATTCACAAAATCCTTGACTGTGCTTAGACTGATATAAGCACTAATAGATTGGGATTATTGTATGTATGAAAATATCGTGATATTTCCTTCCAGGGCCCGTTGGTGAGGTGGTTGAAGGTGAACTTCTCCGAGTGCTTCTGCGCTTGGATACACGTCAAGGCGTTGCGCGTATTCGTCGAATCGGTGCTAAGGTAAATTGAATATTCTTCTAGAGCTTTTTCACTTATATACAATATTGTGGTCAAAAATCCTGATTGACATTTGTATTACCATTAGTTAAGGATTGAGTAAAGCTTGATTTACAGTTACATTAGTTAAGGATCGAGTGAAGCCTGATTTACACTTGTATTAGTGAAGGATCGAGAGAAGCCTGATTTAAACTTGCATTAGTTAAGTATCGAGTGAAGCCCGATTTAAACTTGCATTAGTTAAGTATCGAGTGAAGCCTGATTTACACTTGCATTAGTTAAGATCGAGTGAAGCCTGAATTATACTTGCATTAGTTAAAGATCGAGTGAACCCTGATTTACACTTGCATTAGTTAAAAATCGAGTGAAGCCTGATTTATGCTTGCATTAGTTAAAGATCGAGTGAAGCCTAATTTACACTTGCATTCGTGAAGGATAGAGTAAAGTCAGATTTACAGTTGCATTAGTTAAGATCGATTAAAGCTTGATTTACACTTGCATTAGTATAGTTAGTCCAATGATGCAAACGCGCGTTCCGATCGGCAGATACGGCCTGCCGGTGAACTTCCAGGCGGTGGTGATGCTGCCGTCGCGCAAGAGCACGAAGCGGCTGCGCGAGGTGCTGCAGCAGCTGTACCACCACCTGGACCACTCGGCGCAGCACCACGGCAACAGCCAGCAGGACGTGAGTATGCCGCATACATACGGACAGACAGACAGACCGTACGCCACCTTGACGAGCGACTTTCGTACTAATGTTGAAAGCAATCTCCGCGCGTGTTCACCTGAAATAATCGCAAAATAAGAAACTCGATTTGACACTTAACATGATGATAATACTGATTTCTTCACCAAAACAAATTATACAAAAAAAATGCACACAAAAAAAGAGTTACTTGGTAAAACAGAAGGCCTTATCGCTAAAAGCGATCTCTTCCAGGCAAACTGACTTAAATTAAATTCTTAAATTATCTGTAATTATCATTATAATGCAACAAAGGAAACAATAAATGAAAATGACATACATGGACAGCAGATTACAGTCAAAAATATAATAAACTAGTACATACATTACTGCGTAAGACTAACACAATGATTCCTAAGTGAAATTATTAAATTAAATTAAATGAAATCTTTGTATGAAACATGAATATCAAGGTCTTATGATATAGTGAGAACATGTTTCGCCATTTACTGGCGTACAAATTTTCTTAAAAACTAATATGACTTATAAACATTATGTATTTTTATTTAATTGTCGTGTATCATTACAATTTGTTGCACAAAGGGGTTTGAGTAAATTTGTTCGGAGGTTGGCATGATTTTTTTTATGAGCGGCCACTTTTTTAGCTATTTGCTATGTAGTAGTTCTATACTTGAGATACAAGAATATTAAAAAAACTTGGTTCTAAGTTACATCCGAGCCGAGCTATTTAAGATCAAAATCGTGCTGCGTGAACTTAAGGTATCAGTTTAAAGTTAGAAGTAAAGTTAAGGTAAAGTTTAAGGTTTTTTGCAAGGTTATTTGTTGCAAGATTCATGTTTCTGTGCATGATGGCTTTTGGAATAATATAACATATCTAAAGAAAGTGAACTATTACCCAAATACTGCTAACGAATAAACTGCAGATTAAAATTTTGTGCATGAAAATCCAAAATCTAATAAAGAATAATATATGTTTTAACTGGTACAATTTTCACATATTTTGGCTTCGATGTATGTTAGACAAAAACGTTAAAACAAAAGTGTTTCTATTACTGTATAAATGTAATCGCTAGCGGTAAACTTAAAAATTCAAGCCACTTTTACCCAAACCCCTTTGTCACCTTTGTGTTAACTTTAAGATGGTGAACTTTTTCACTCCGCGAGTGTACTAGCATAATTAATTTCGAGTATTTGTCCGTTGCGCACGTTGCAGACGGCCGAGCTGGCCGGGCTGGGCTTCGGGCAGTCGGAGTACTTCCCGTACGTGTCGTACAAGGTCAACATCGACATGATCGAGAAGGCCGCATAGGGGGCCCGGGGGGGCTCGCAGCAAGCGCACAAAGCGCCACATGTATTCTATCGTCTTAGGTGAGTCTGCTATTGTTACGAGTTTGCGGGACTCGAATTAAAATGCCATTGAGTTTGCTATTGTTACGAGCTTGCGGGACTCGAATTGAAATGCCGTTAGAATTTTTATAGAATTTGTTAGAACTATACAAACACGTAGAACACAGGTACAAATATAACCGAACGCAACAAATCCAAACGTCAAAAGCTAACACGCGCAAAGTCCGTCACTAAATAAATTACGGAATGTACACAAGTGTTGCTTCGCTTGTGGTTATCGCTCGATTGCCTCATCTCTCAATTGGGGCCTTGTTTTATACTGTACAAATTCAATATGTCTGCTCGGCGCCGTGGACCGAGTTCCCTAGAATCACACCTGGCTAATGACTGCCATACAAGATTATACAATACACGAATGGGCTGTTTTCCTAATCACAAATTTTAAACACAAAGTAAACAAAGAAGTCGAAATACCGAAAATGTAATAAAATGTGTTTCTACAGGGCTTCAGATGTGAATTTGTCTTTGTCGGCACCTAGGTTGTAACAATATCTACACTAGCATTCGCCGGCGACTCTTTCCCTTTGAGTTTGCTTCTTGACACTCCTTCACATTAATTAATCTTTACAAGCCACATGATTTGGTGCTATTTTATATAATAGGTTTTTTTTTGCAATCAGCTGATTTGATTTTTGACAACGGTAATTGATTTTTCAAAAATCTCGTGATACCACTCTGTGGTACGTTCCATTAGAGACTCACAGCGACCACAGCGATTTTTACCGTTCCACTTGCTTGCCGTCGTTACAATCGTAAACCCAAGTGGAACGCTTATTCGACCCACCTGTTGACATGGGTCGTTGTGAGCGTTGTGTGATCGAAAACGATGACGTCATTAGTGACGTTTTCGCCACGACCTAAACGTCCGCGGTCGCCTTGTGGAACGGCTAACGGAGCGTTTTGGGCGTTGTGAGCTACTAATGGAACTCGCTGTTTATTTTTCGTCAAAATTGGCCTCAAAATTCCTGAGTCATGAAAATTCAGCCTATTCTATTTTTCACAACGGCGATTGATTTTCCAAAAGGTAATGATTTAGCCCTGAAGTCCCATTTGAAATCTTCATTTCGCATATTATTATGTATTCTTTTGCAGGTAATGTTACCAGATACTGCTGTCTCGTACGTCGCACCGGACTAGTGTTTGGTCACAGCAATAGTCAAAAGGAAATATTAAAAAAATAATTTATTTACAATGTATAATTTACAAAATTCCATATCCAATCAAAAATGTTTAATAATTTCAGTATATTTTTCTATGTGTAAAGTGTTTTTTTGAAAGTTTTTTTTGTTGTTTTGAGATGAAATCAACTTATTTCGATTTACAGGTCGTTGGTATTAGAAATGTGTATTTATGTATTGTTATAATTTTGAATGAGATAATATTATTATGCCTGCTTTTCTGTTCGCGTGACATCAGAAACTGTTTATTGATTTATAATTAAGATAAATCACATGACATTGGTTGGATGCACGAATCGTGCTAAGCCACAATTGAATAGAAGTAGAGATATAAATTTATTGTTTTTAAAATTTCAAGCAGAAGAAATTGTTGTTCTAAATAAACTGGGATATATGGATAAAAATATCAAATCTGTTTACAGTTTAAGTTTTCTTTAAATTATTGAATTTTTTCTCGTCACACTCAAAGTGAGTTAATGCACATTAATTTTAATGCGTAAAAAGGGATTTCTTACATCACTTGGGAGTGTAATTTTGTTTGGTTAGTTGGAAAGTGGAGATTAACGGTCTTTTCATATTGGGTTAGATTAAGTTTGTAGGCTTCTTTATGAACCGTAAAGAAGTCTAAAAACTCACTCTAACTCAATATAAACACGAGTGTATGATTAACACTTACTCTTACACTTGTTTGTATAAAGGTAATTACTGAAGTATAAAATGTAATTGTGCATTAATTTCCTGGCCTATTATCTTCTTTGGAAGTGGCAGTAAGTCTAGTTTCAATACTGGATGAACTAACAAAACTAAAGTATGTTTCATGAAAGAAGTCCTGTGATAAAAATGGAACTAATGATAACAGATGAGCATAGCCACATTATTTTGATTTTATTAATGGTTATAATGTAAATATTACATTGTATTCACTAACCTTATTTTTTTTCCGCAAGCTGCCATGAAAATTGTCGCGCCAAAACCAAGTAAATTATATCGTCTCTTTTATTCTAATACAAATTCTATGTAGTTAGAGGGAGAAAGCATCAGTTCAACGTTCGTTACAATTATCTGTAGTTGAGCACAAATTTATGGTGCTTCCTAATTAACCGTGTGTTTTGGCAACAAGTGGTGGTTCCGTCTTAAATGATAAATCTGAATTTCTTAAAGTTATTTTATCTTTCTAACATTCCGTAGCACACCTTCTGCGGGACTTCTTTTGTAAGACAGAGTGTAAATATGGATACAGCTGCTTGAAGTTTTCTTTTAGATTTGATTGACATTATGTTACATATGGGAAATATATTATTATATAATAAACAATATATATTTATAAAGAGATATCTTCTAAAAGGAAGGTTTATGAATCAATATACAGTGTCGCAGTATTACAATTTGATGCAGGCGTAGTGTAGCGCGATTACGCCTGTCGTGTCTTGTATAAACGTAAAAAGTTCAATAAATAAAAATACAATGATTAATATTGGAGTAAATAATGCAAAGCTATGTAAATAAGAACATTCCTCATTAAAATCGCGTAGTACATAATAAAAATATTATTCAAGTTACTGTTTCTTTGTTGTTTCATTTCAACGTTTCCCTGGGTATGTGAGGATTTCAATTGATACAGCGCGTTCCACTAGTAGCTCACAACGCCCGAAATGCTCCGTTAGCCGTTCCACAAGGCGACTGCGGTCGTTGTGGTCGTGGCGAAAAGGTCTCTAATGACGTCATCATTTTCGATCACACAACGACCCATGTCAAGTGTGGGTCGAATAATTGGTTCACTTGGGTTTGCGATTGTAACGCCGGCAAGCAAGTGGAACGTGGTCGTTGTGAGTCTCTAATGGAACATAGCAATAGCGGATGTATTTTTTAAAACAGTAGTCTGATTTTTAATTACCTGGACTAAAATGACACCCGCGAATTGTGTTCGAGCTTTTTTTATGTTGCAACATTGGAGCAACTCAACTGAATTGAATTCTATATTCGTACTTACTTCTGTAGGATGCAACTCACAGTGGTGAGTTATTGATATGCTAGTTTTGGAGAACAATTCACACAAAGTATAGAAATATAAAGTTTTTATCTTTACCCCAAGTGAAAGTTTATGGATCCTTTATTTTAAGAAAATAACATAGGGTCAGATGTCTTGCACAGAGTTCACATACACACACGAGATAGAATTATAAACACATTAGAGCAATCAAAAGCCTGGAGTTCGAGAGGATCTATATGAATGATGCTTCAAAGTCAGTGGACACGGTCAGGTTGAACAGTGCAAATGATGCAGCGCATACGCATCGCTGGGCCCGGAGTGTGTTGGAACTTTTGAGAATCTTTTATTTTTCATAATTTAAATGTGATATTATTTTTTTGTTTTTGTTTGTCACTTGAAAAAAGTTTCTGTACGAACAAATCAAATGAGATGTTTTAGAAGCGAATTTTATTTATTTATTACGATTTCAGTATATATATTTATAATATATTAAATATAATCCGGAACAGCCTAGCATAACTCATGAATAATAAAAAGTCAACCGCAGCTGTCATTTTTATTATAGTGATAGGTAGGTATATAAGTTTTCTGTATGTGTATGCCATTGCAGTCCTAAACAAAGAGTATATTGAATATATGGTCCTAAATGGCTGCATATTCATAGAATTTTTTGTTGGAGTATGTCTTAAATTGGTATAAAATAGTTTAGATTCCCAATTGGATCTAGTAGATAGAGCTGCTGCAACAATGAGATAGTACTAGTAGAATTAGGCACCAGGGAGGGTTAGTTCAGAAAGTTGTATAAGCTTCATATAAAAATGACTGATTGAATTTAAATGAATGTCAACACAGAGTTATATATCAAGGTAATACTTGCTGTATTTTTTATCCTCATAAATGACAGTTTCCATGGGATAGAGGAATATAGCCAAGGAAGTGGGACTGTGCCCGAGTTTTTTTTTGGGTGCCTGTTAAAATTTACATTGTTTGTAATTAACATCACCATGGCAAAGTGATCTGATCTCTTTTGATTCCTGGTATGTTAAACAAACTGTCTTATTAAAGTCTGGTATTGGTACCAGACTTACCATTGTATATTACTCATAACACTGATGTTTCACAGGCAAACATAGATTTACAATAATGGTAGAGAAATCAAAATTTATAAAACCAAAAAATATTAAAAAACAGATAATTTCAGATCAAATGTACTATTTAACTCAAGTAATGGAGACACAACTGTTATTTTAAATTTGGAAAAAGAATATTCAAGAACCCTACTAATAATATAAACACAAAAGCTTGTAAGAATGTATGTATAATGTTACTCTTTCAAGCAAAAACTACTGAATGGATTTTGATGAAACTTTACAATAATATAGCTTACACATCAGAATAACACATAGACTATAAATTATAAAGATATAGGGTAAATTATCCATAATATAAAGACATTCAATCACCATGAGAAAGAACCGCCGGGTGCAGCTAGTATCAATGTACTTTAACAAATTATTTTTTTAATTTAATAATTCAATTTATTATGTGAACCACATGTGTTCATCAAAGTGGACAAAATAAACTGCAGTGCTGTAGTTAGAGAAACTAATTATCTACATAATTGCTTACAAAAGGGGACTGCAATATTATCACTCAATCCTCCAGCACAGATGGTGGTTTAATAAACTTATTTGCAAGCATGGATACCTAGCAAGTTACTTTAGATGCAAGTTCAGCAGACAGACAGATGGACTGCCTGGTGGAAAGCAGTAGCCATTACCGATCAACATTAGTACCACCACTCTCTAGAGGGAGACTGGAAACTGACCACTAATGCCACGGAACAATGGTTGTTATGGAGGCATACTGCAGACCAGGAGTGGTGGCCATCCAGATGGACAAATATCCTACCACCCGGCTGTGGGTTGTTTTGTTGTTTCTAATGACAGGTCAACTTGCCAGAGGAAATTGAATACTTTCTCCTTTTCTGCACAGGCAACCTAAACCAGCTCATACATATATCTTGTCTGTTAACATCACTAAAAACCTCCTAAAACTAAAAATACATTGTTTTAATATTATTGTGAGATACCTTCAATTAAAATTACAAAGGCAGTGGCTGCAGGATGAAAGGATTGCCATACCTTGAAACAGTTCTATGTTCAGGTTGCAGTTGCAGCAGTTTTGTTAGACTGATAATGATTCCTTAGTAAGTAAATAAGGGTGGGGTATAGATACATGGCACATTTATTTATTATGAACAGATCCAAACTTTTTTAATATAGGTAGAACTGTGTAGCCTTTGGTTGGGTTATTTTTTTTATAACCACCCAATATTTATTTTATATCTCAAGTAATAAATAAATGTGCTGTATATCTATACCACATCAATAAATAATTTATTAGTAACACAAATTACCATTAAATTCAAGTACTGGGTATGTATACAGCCAACCCCTGGGTTGGGTTTACATATTATATATCCCCTGATGATTTCCTGGATGATTTTAATGGTTAATGTGTTTAGGAATATATTTAAGACTTATTTATAACTGAAATTGGTTTTGAGTGGAAAAAATACATATCCAGTTAATTATCGAAGTTTGAAATTTGTGACAATGATCTGGTAATTTTGGCGCTGAGACTTTTTTGATGGGATTTATTTAAATAGGAGACTGTATGTATCCGAAAATTTAAATATGTGGAGTTTTAAACGGTCGGTTAGGTTAGGTTTTGTGTAGACTAAAGCGCACAAGCAGAGCGAGCGTGCCGCGGTAGCGGCCGACGAGTACCAGGACTGACTGTCATCCATTCACTATTTATCTTATAGAGGTTAGATTGACAAAAACATTAATAACTCAGTAACTATATATTTCCTCGCCATAGGAGTTGCAAAAGGGGTAAGTTTTCCTCCCCCCTCTCCCCATTACTTATGATTCCGGGGACATATATGTAAACCAAACCCCAACCCCACTTTAAACGGTTTTTTGTTTCTTACACACTGCATCCCTGATGTACTCAATAGAATTTCAGTTCTATAACTTCGTGATTTACGAATGATTCGTGAATAAAATCAATAAGGACGTATAAAACTGATTTAATACACTTAATTTAAATCTTAACCCTATCAAACAAAGAAATGTCAGTCTTTCCATTCGTCATCTTCTTCAGCTTTGTT
The DNA here is from genome assembly GCA_012273795.1 of Dendrolimus punctatus. Classification (NCBI taxonomy): domain Eukaryota; kingdom Metazoa; phylum Arthropoda; class Insecta; order Lepidoptera; family Lasiocampidae; genus Dendrolimus; species Dendrolimus punctatus. The sequence goes on along the minus strand of CM022551.1, from coordinate 11,547,079 downwards.
GTCAGGCTCCAACATTTTTGATAACTGGGAATCTCCATCTTCGTCCATCCTCTTGAATAAGGAAATCAATAGTTTCTTGTTTAAATGATCTGTTTGTGTTATTTCTCTCGTAGGTTGCTCCAACAATTTTTCGGGATTGTCTGCTACTTTGTTTTCTGGCGTAGGCATTTTGCTATAACGATCAATTCCAGTATTCTAAATTTCTAATTCTAGTATGAAGTTTTCCGTAACTTAAATATAACGAAAATAAGCACTTCAGACCTACGAAATAACAATTACACTTGAGTTAAATTAAATAAAGATTAAACTTATAGATCATCTTAAACTAGATTCAAAGTCTAAACCAGTGTCCTAACAGTCAGTACAATTATTTTTTCTTGGAGATTTTTTCCGTTCTATTAGTATGTACGTATTGCAGTAGATGTCACTGTTCTCAAATTGAACACCAAATGAAAGAAAATAATATTTTTCGTTATACGCAGTTGTTTTAATACTTGTTTAAGAAATATTTGATATATTTTTATGTTTTTGCAAGCCATGTTAGCTAATAAATATATTTTAAAGTGTGTAAATTATATTCCTCACCTTTTTCAAATTATAAAGCTCTTTTTAACTTTAATTAATGGATTTTTGATGAATTGTCGATTTACCAAAAACTTATTTCAAAGATGTCAATTATGTCAAAATCAAAGACATTCCGATCGATACGAGTTACACTAGTGAATATATGTACTTTGTTTGTGTACAAACTCTTTGCTGTGTTTATTGTCGTTTGACTTTATGTATAGAAAAGTGAGAAATGTAATGTCAATTGGGAAGAAAATATATTCGGTTGTGATATTAATTTTTATATGGAGTTTTCTTTATAATATATCGAAATTCGATATAACCACCGTCCCTGCATCCACATTTTGGTGCCGAAACTCGAATAATATAAATACAACCGGGGGATCAAGGGCGGTTGGTTTCTAGGAGAACTTCATACGTTCGTGCATCAAGGAGGCGTACGGCGATACGTCTTGGGTTGTATAAGTTTACGTATGCGTCGAGGTACGGCTTCGCATGGACGAGGGCTAGCAGATTTAAGGCGACGTTACCAAATCTACGTGCACAAGGGACGTACGGCGGAGTGGGTGCCGGGTTGAGGATAATACTGGATGCACACACACGTCGAGGTACGGCCTGCAGGTGGGAGGATCGTCAGTCTACGGGAGGAAATTGGCATTATTATACTTGGAAAATTCTAGAAGGGAAGTGAGTGATAGCAATTTGTGAGTAGTGTTTTGTTTTTTTCTTTCGAGAAGAATAAAGAGCTATATAGAAGAAATTGAACTTTAGAAATAAAATAAAATTGACTTTAATCATTTAGGGGACAGTGGGGTATTTGTGAACATTTTATGTAACAATAATATGAAAGATGTCTAGATATGTATCTTAGTGTTAATGCTCATTAGTACTGGTGTTTTTTATTATTAATAAATTTATACGGTAACAAAAATGGAGCAACTATTATTTTTTCAAGAGCAACTTAGTGAAAGGATAAGAAAGGCGCAGATTAACTTTAAAAAGTCTCCGAAGGATAGTATAACGAAAGAATACGTAGTAGGAAGGTTAGATAGTGTAGAGAAACAGTGGCAGGAGTTTACAAAGGGACATAAGGAGTTGATACAAATTTCGGATATTAAAATTTTAAAGACTACAGACTATATTGTTAGGGATGTTTATAATGAAACCGAGGAAATTTATTATAACTATAAAGGTGAATTAAATAGAAATTTAGAAAGCTTTAACTTTGAGGAATGTGTGGAAACAAATAAATTAAATAATCCCACCTCGATTAAGTTACCGAAGATTAACTTGCCAACATTTTCAGGGCATTATTCAGAATGGTGTTCATTTCGCGATTTGTTTAAGTCATTGATTCACAATAATAATTATATAGACAATGTTGAAAAACTTCATTGCTTAAAGGCTAGTTTGTCAGGGGAAGCCGAACAATTACTTAAGCATATACCTATTGTGGGGTCTAATTATACTAGATGTTGGGTTTTATTAGAGGAAAGGTATAATAACAAAAAATACATTTGTCATCATGTTTTGAAACGTTTTTTAAGCCAGAGAAACTTAGAATCAGAAACAGCAAGGGGTATTAAGGAACTGATAGATACTACTAATGATTGTTTGGCCACATTGATTGATCTCGGAATTGATGTAAGTACTTGGGATGTATTAATTATACATATTCTTACGCTTAAGTTAGATAGTGAAACTAGGAGGCAATGGGAATTTAACTTTACAAACTCAAAATCTTCTGATGAGTTGCCCTTATTTGAAGAGTTTAAAGATTTTTTGACTAGTCGATATAGAGCTATTGAGTTTTTAGACAAGAAACCAAATTTAATTCAAAAACAACAAAATAACAATTTTTATCGCCCTCCTCAAAACTTCAATAAATTTAAAACTATGCATGTAACAAAACTGCAATGCCCATTTTGTAATGAAAGTCACAAATTATTTTATTGTAAAGGTTTTTTGAATGAAAATGTTGCAGCGCGTCGAAGGTTCGTTCAAGAAAATGGTTTATGCTTTAATTGTTTGAGCGGTAATCATTCTGTAAAGGTCTGTACATTTCCAATAAAATGCCGCGTGTGTAAACGGAAACATAATTTATTACTTCATTCTTCAAATGAATCAAAAGGAGATAACGTTATTAATTCTGCGGAGAAAGAGTCATTGGGTGAGCAGGCTGAAGGTTCTACAAGTTCTGCATTAATGGAAAAGACAGCGACATCTATAACTTGTCTCTCAACTGGAAAGGTAAATAGTCAGATTTTATTAGCTACAGCACTTGTCGAAGTAAAATCAAGAAATGGTTTAAGTCACACTGTTCGAGCCCTATTAGACCAAGGCTCACAGTCGTCATTTGTTACCGAATCAATTGTACAATACTTAGGTTTAAAGAAATTTCCCATCAAATGTGATATTTCAGTATTAGGAGGAGATAAAGATATTGTTTCAAAGACTATGGTTAACTTAGAGATAAGGTCACTGGTTGATATGAATTTTTCTTTGGTGATTGAGGCGTACGTATTGGAAAATATTACTACAACTTTGCCTTCTAAGGAAGTGGAAGGATTACTTTGGGAAGAGTTGAATAATATGGATTTAGCTGATCCTCAATATTATATGCCAAATCGTATAGATATGTTGTTGGGAGCAGAAGTATACAGTCGTGTTATACAAAGTGGTTTAAAAAGAAGTCCTTGTAACTTAGTGGTAGCCCAAGCTACGAGTTTGGGATGGATATTGTCTGGAGTCGTCCAGACAAATACAAACATCACACCTAAAATTAATGTTATGCATTGCAGAATGATAGAGGATGACGTAATAAAAAGATTTCCAGAGAATCAGTTGGATGTAGAATTACCTAAAGAACAATTGGAAACTGAAGAGGAAGAAGCAGATACGCTGTGTCTGGGGGTAACATCTTTAAAACCAGTAGCGTCAGAGGAAGAAGTAGAACGTAAATTAACTCTTGTAAGGGTAAATAAAAGTTTATATATGGATGACTTATCGATGAGATGTCAAAATGTTACAAAAGAAGTGAAGATATATGAAGGACTGAACAGTTTGTCAAATAAAGCAGGATGTGAAATGCAAAAATGGACAATAAATAATAGTGATTTGCTACAAGAGATTATAAATAAAGAAGTAAAGTATGATGTGAAGGAAGAAATGACAATGAAGATAGATGAAATAGTGATGATAGTTTATAATAGGAAGACAAGAGTTACGTTGGATGATTATTGTAAGCTTTATTGTATGAATTCTTTGAGACGTTTGCAACATGTAAAGGGGTTAGTTTACCTAATACCAATATGGTTTCACAGATCAAATGAATATATGTTACGGTTTTTCCATCGTTATAAATGGTTATTATTTTCATCGCGATGGCTTTATGGCAAAATAATTGCTACTCATAAAGGTCGTGATAATTTAATTCGGATGGTTACTTTAAAAACAAAAACCGGGTCAATCAAAAGATCTATTTCTAAAATCTGTATTTTACCAATTAGCGAGTGATAAGTTTGGTCACGATAACTAGAGATCGTTTATGTTATTTCAAAGTACATAGTACACATATAATTACAGAGAGGTATTTAGTTAAGTTATTGTAGAAGTTCAAGTTTCAGTTATTTTAATATTTTGATTATTGTTATAAAGTTCTTAATGTATGTGATTTAAATATGATTATAATGTTTTAATTAATTAAAGGGCTTTTTGTGTAATGTTTATAATAAATTAACGTAGGAGATTTAATAAAAAATATATATAATATATTTAAGTGGGTAAACAGACATATATTGTAAACTGTTGGTTGAGAGTCTATTACCTATTATACATATATGTATTTTTTTTAAAGACCAAAGGTCAATTTGGTCTTGGGCGGGAGTATGTACAAACTCTTTGCTGTGTTTATTGTCGTTTGACTTTATGTATAGAAAAGTGAGAAATGTAATGTCAATTGGGAAGAAAATATATTCGGTTGTGATATTAATTTTTATATGGAGTTTTCTTTATAATATATCGAAATTCGATATAACCACCGTCCCTGCATCCACAGTTTGTGTTTTGATTATTTTTCGATAACTTTGTTTGATTCCTGGACTCCGAAGACTTCGCTTATCACGTTTACTAGTGTTCTGTGATCACGTTGGACTTACGCATGTACCCTGAACACCGATTTGTCTAACGATTTGTTCTCTGAGGACTTGGATTATGGCTTCTTCTGAAAGAGGTTGTTGTGTGCCCAGATGCGGTAAAACTTGTAAGTAAATCATCGTAACGGCACCAGATTAGATGCGGATACAAATGATGTTATGAAAATGTATGCCTTTGAATATTTTAATAAAAGGAAACATAATAAATCACACTACCAGTAAATTGTTGTTTTATTTACTAACAAATAAACATTTTTTGGAAAGGCTTTTGGGAATTGTAGGAGTTAAATTATTAACTCCCGCAATGTCCAAAAGTCTAATATAAAAATCAAAATAATACTAGACCCCCCGGACGGTTTTTGCCGTTGAATAGTGTCGTATACCTATAGGTGCGATAGTATATACATTGTGACTGTTGACTCTATACCAGTATATATGAAGTACTCTGTGGTCTAAACTCTCCATATATTCAATATACTCTATGCTATGGTCTAAACTCTAAAATACTCTACATATATTCAATATACTCTTTGTAACTAACTTGACAAACATGAAGAAAAATTGAATTTAACACAGTCAATAATTGTCATTGTCACTGTGACAATATTTTTTTAGTAGAATTCGCTAAAAATGCAGGCAAAGGAATCCTAGTCCATACAGCCAAGTCTGATGTATAAATCTTCGTTTAATAGCGCAGTTGTATTGTAGGCTACAACCCACGCCATTCAACGGAGTTCTTGTGAAAACTCGAAAGGCTACATTTGAATATACAGTTCACATTTCTCACAAAAACACATAATTATTACTCAAAAACTATCCATATCCTACAACTGTTGTTCATTTTACAGTATTTTTACACATTTTTATAAAATAAAACTGCACAGCGCAACGTCCCCTTTCAGTTCCCGCCAAAAACTCCTGTGACAATATGACAATGTCACATTTCACGTGAAATTTTTATTTTGACGTTCAGTGGCGTTCAGTTTATTAATAATATGATTCATTCATATTAATAATTAGCATATTTTAAAAATGTTCATATACGTTTTCAGAGGTTTTGAAGAGAATAATATAATAATAAAAGCCAATATTTTCTGGGGTTTGTTTGAGACTTGACATTATGAAATAATCAATTAAATTAATTTTTGAATTTATTTGGCAATTTGCAAAATTTCCAGTATCGTTTTGCCGGCTTTTTTGTCATCTGTTCACAGTACAAGCGATTTAGTATTAAAAATTCTAGAAAAAACTCATTTTAATGTTGAAATTTCATATTTGACAGATGCCAAAAAAGCCTGGTCAATGGCTTGCCCTAATTCTGACCAGCCCACCGCGCTGACTTCACAGCGGGCTTGGAACGAGCCGATCTGCGAACTGGCACGGGAAAATCTCCTTCAAATGTGTTCCAGTTGGACAGAGCGCGCTCGGCTTTTAGCTGTCGCTAGTTGGGAGTCTGGACAGTGGTTGCAGGCACACCCCTCATTTAATACAGGTGCAGTATTGGATAACTCTGCTTTCCGGTTAGCTGCGAGCCTTCGCTTGGGAGCTCCATGTTGTATACCATACCGCTGCCAGTGCGGAACTATGGTGGATTCATATGGACACCACGTACTATCATATCTACATAGTGTTGGCCGAAGATCTCGCCAGCCTCAATGACATTATCCGTCGAGCTCTTGTCAGCGTTGGCGTACCAGCCATCCTAGAGCCGAATGGCTTGGTGCGCGACGATGGCAAGAGACCGGATGGGATATCACTTATTCCTTGGAAGATGGGAAGGCCACTTGTGTGGGACGCGACATGCGTTGACACTCTGGCGGCATCTCATCTTCCAGTGACTAAGTTAGGGGCTGGCAACGCTGCTTCAACAGTTGAAGATCTCAAACGACGCAAATATGGAACCCTAGGAAGGGGTTACATATTTGCGCCGTTTGGAGTTGAAAATTTAGGTCCGTGGGGTTAATCGGCAAAGGGTTTCTTCAAAGAAATTTGTAAGAAACTCTTTGATACCACCCATGATCAGAAGGCTGGTTCGTATTTCGCGCAACGAATCAGCATTGCCATACAACGTGGCAATGCAACCAGCCTTCTGGGCACGCTTCCCTCTGGCAGCGATTTGCTACATTCTTTATATTAATTAATCTATTTATATTTAGTTTATTTTTAAGTTTTGTATTAATAAAAGTAAATTTAAAAAAAATTTTGAATTAACTTTATAATTTTTTCAATTGGCATCCCAGTGCGATACGTTTTCGAATAGCGATATTTTCCGTTCGTTGGTTAATTTTTCTTATATACGCCCGTAAAAGTTAGTATTTATTTATTTAAAACAAAAAAAATGTTATAATTATGCAATAAGATTAGAATATAACTATTTGTTGTACTTAACGGTATAATACAGTGCGAATGAGATATGTAGTTTCGGTCTTACATAACTTGAGTTTTAAGGACATAACCTGACTTTTTGGTCAATTTTCTCCTTCCAGAGCTGTAAAAATGCTGGGTCGTGTTGCACCGGGTGTCTGCCAGGTTGTGGCGGTGGTAAACCACCAGCCAAATAGGAATATGGCTACTTTGAAAACCATTTCTATGCGTCTCAAGTCTGTGAAGAACATCCAGAAAATTACCCAGTCTATGAAGATGGTATCAGCTGCCAAGTGAGTACATGTACAAAACCCTTCTGATCTCTATGTATTTTGTTAACAGAGCCAGTAAATATAGGAATTTGTAGAAATGTTTCATGGTTGAGTTATATTCTGTTGATTCCTAGGTCTCAGAGTATTACATTATTAATAATTATTATCATTTAGTTTGAAAGTTTTAATGAAAGTTGATGAAGCTAAAAGTGTTTGTCAGGATCGTAGCAGGATCCATCATCTCTGCCTACCCCAATGGGAAACAGGTGTTAAAATATGTATGTATCATTTAGTTTTATTACTTCCATACATATATATTTCAAATCAAATAAACCATTGTACACTTATAATGGAGTTTATAGGGTAAACTATAACCATTGAATAACATTCCCTCTATGATTGTCACTCTTTTAATTTATTCATAATATAATTAACCATAACAATATTATGAATCAATTGATCGAGTGCCAATAACAATCAGGTGGTGCCGACAATGTTATAATTTCTCCTAAATGTGAAAAACATCTTTATATATTGTTTAATATTAAATGTTCTGTTTAATTAAATTAATCAGGTATACCCGTGCTGAACGTGATTTAAGAGCTGCTCGTCCTTATGGTGAAGGATCTATACTCTTCTATGAAAGAGCTGAGGTGATTATTTGAACTTATTACAGTTAGTAAGAATATACAGACAGAAAGTAATGCATAATAATGCAGTTTATTTTGTGAGCCATAAAGTGTTATCTGTCTGTACATTAAAGAAAGAAGAATAATAAGGAATCATCCATTAAAAATTTGTGTGTATGCGATACCGCCACCACCACCACTCTGCTGCTCCACCGAACTATATAAACTAGTTACAAGCTCACCACTGCCAAACTTTTGTTGCATATACATTGAAATTCACAGAAAGCAATCCAGTTGTGGCACAGTGACGACATCTAGGCCGTGCCCTCTATTTAAGTGCTAACTTCTAACACGCTGATTATAATCTCATATTGATTTCATAAATTATTTCTTAAAAATGTGATAATGCATGAGCAAGACAATGAACTTCATTTAGCAATTGTCTGTGATTCCAGATGGTCTAAATATGCTTGGTCTTGAAGAGATTTCGCATCTCTCTGTGTATTCAAGCAACTAGCGATGAGCAGTGCATGTGTCAACCATTACATTTGTTCTATACACAATATATTTGCACTGATAAAACTGAAAAATTAAAATGTACTACAATATTTTTGTCATGCCAAACGTAAGACGAAGGATGGATCGAGGCTTATGCTACAACAGTACAATAATGCCTCTTCAGATATTGACACGACAAGGCGGACAACATGACACTGTCATAGTACGACTGCTAGTAAAATGAGGTGACCAAGGTCGATCACACCCCATTCTTAACAGCGTTATAAGAGACAGAATGCGTTTTTAGATCGATTTCTCAACAGTGTTTACAGTAGTTATACACACTTTATTGCGGTGAAAAAAATATATGTCAATCTTGATCATATTTCTGAAGTAAACTTTGTACTCGGAACGCATTTGCGATAAATTTTCTCGATAGAAAATAATTGCAAAGTAACCTCTAAACGAGTTATTCAATCTTCGTTATTGTTATTACTGTTAATCGTACATCGCTAAAATAAATAACAGTAACATATCATATTATAACAAATACAATTATAGAGTTTTATTCGGTTACTTAACTTAATTTGGAAGTAATTAATTATTTTATTAAAAATGACTGCAAAAATCCCGCCTGCCGGTCCCAATGTATGGAATTTATCATTCCGCAGGACGGCTTCGTGCTTAACGGTCATGTCGCTTTTTGTAGCTCCGCTGCTAAAAAGTAATTTTAAATAAATGAAGGAGCAATAATAACCAGAATTTTGACACGGTCGCGCTGTACTTATTTGGCGTATACGGTAGAATTCTGTTCTAAATCACAGGATGTGTGGGTTCGAACCCTATTAGTTTCACTTCATCTAGAAGATTTTTTTATTTTTATATGAAAGTTGATAAAATGCTCTGTTTCTCTTCCTAAATAATTTTATAAAATGCAAGAAAATACTTTTCTAAATTTTTATATTTCATTTCATCTCTACTTTTATACTATTAACAATAAAACGTATTTAAATCAATCTTACAGGTAAAATAAAAATTCGAAAGCGCCATCTATGTTTCTCAATAGAAAATTACGTTGACACGTGGATAGTTAGAAATAATATGAAGATTCAAATTCAAGTTGAGTGCTCGCTCCATTTTCCTTTTCTAACTATTTTTTTTATTTAGCCCTATTATGTTTTTAACACGCTTTTATTAGCTTCACCTGTATGTATGTTTGTAACCGACCCCTTTGAGCTCGATTTTGTCCTACTTTGAACGATCAGATTTAATTCAAACTTTGCACACCTGTCAAAGGTCGATGACAATGCAATAATATGGTACCATGGAGCTGATCTGATGATGGAGTCGGAAGGTGGCCATAGGAGCTCCTGTACTAAACAAGATAAACCCTTCGTGTTTGGGCTCATATGTTTATATCGCGTAACAATGCAATAATATGGTACTATGAAGCTGATCTTATCATGGAGTCGGAAGGTGGCTATAGGAACTCATGTACTAAACAAGATAGACCCGTCGTGTGTGAGCTCGTTTTACTTATCTTGGCTAGCCCTCTGCTGCTACATGATATGCAGGATCTCAAAAGATTGTTTTAAAAACATTAAAAAAACAACTAAAAAATGAAAAATAAATAATAGTTAAAAAAAAGCGCTTTGAATACACCCCTCGCTTTTTTTTAAGACTCCATTCATCAGAAACCAAATGTATTAAATTTTATTATCTGTTTTTTAGTTGGATTTTTTATGAAAGCGTGTTTTTTTTAGTTTTTTTGAAACTATTATTATTTACTTTATAGTTCTTGTCTATACAGATAAATAAAAGTGAAGTGCCTGTTTGAAATCCCAAAATAAAATCTAAAATAATCGGACTAGGCGATTCCGAAAATGCTATTTATAGAATTTTTGCCTGTCCGTCTGTGTGTCTGGATGTTCCGGCTAATCTCTGACACAGTTGGATCGATTATGACGTAATTTTCATTGGCAGATAGCTGATGTTATAAGAAGTAACTTAGGCTACGTTTTTAGGGTTCCACGAAAAAAAATCCACAAGTATATTTGTCTCACTGTTTGTTATCCTTTTATGGAAAGACTATTGAACCGATTTGGCTGAAACTGGGTACATATGTTATGTTAATACCGAGGGTGGCCAAGTACTACTTTTTATCCCGAAAAATGAGATAGTTTCCGAGATGAAAATATATTTGGCCGAACGGGTCTAAATGATCAAACGGCTGAATAGCCCAAATGGTCGAATTGATCGAAATGACTGAAATGGCTGAAATGACTGAAATGGCTGGAATGGCCCAAATCACCGAAATGGCTGAAATGCCCCAAATTTCTGAAATGATTGAAATGGTCGAAATGGCTGAAATAACCCAAATGGCCAATAGGTCGAAACGACCGAAATGGCTCAAATGGTCGAAATGGCTGAAACGACAAAAAAAATGATATGGCTGAAATGGCTGATATGGCCAAAATGACTAAAATGAGTGTAATGGCCGCAATGACCGAAATGGCTGAAATGACTGAAATGGTTGATATGGCCCAGATGGCCGAAATAACCGAAATGGCTGAAATGACTGAAATGGCCGAACGGGTCTAAATGATCAAACGGCTGAATGGCCCAAATGGTTGACTTGACCGAAATGGCTGAAATGACTGAAATAGCCGAAATGGTCGGAATAGCTGAAATGGTCGAAATTGCTGAAATGGTCGAAATGGCTGAAATGACCGAAATGGCTGAAATGCCCCAAATCACCGAAATGCCTGAAACGACTGAAATCGCTGAAATGGCTGAAATGAATGCAATGGCTGATATGGCCCAAATGGCCGTAATGACTGAAATGGGTGAAATGGGTAAAATAACTGAAATGGCCCAAATGTCCGAAATGGCTGAAATGGCCCAAATGGCCGAAATAGCTGAATTGAGTGAATTCGCCCAAATGACTGTAATGGCCAAAAACACTAAAATGGTTGAATTGACTAAAATGACTGATATGGCCCAAATGGCTGAAATGATTGAAATGGCCCACATGGCCGAAATGACCGAAATGGCCGAAATGGCCAAAAACACTAAAATGGTTGAAATGACTGAAATGGCTGAAATTACTGAAAAGGCCCTAATGGCCGAAATGGTCGAAATGACTGAAATGGCTGAAATAACTGAAATAGCCCAAATAGCCGAAATGGCTGAAATGGTCGAAATGGTCGAAATAGTTGAAATTACTGATATAGCCCAAATGACCCTATTGGCCGAAATGGCCGAAATAGTTGAAATGACTGATATAGCCCAAATGGCCCTAATGGCCGAAATGGCCCAAATGACTGAAATAGCCGAAATGTCCAAAAACACTAAAATGGTTGAAATGACTGAAATGGCTGAAATGGCCGAAATGGCTGAAGTGGCTGAAATGGCCCTAATGGCCGAAATGACTGAAATGGATGAAATTACTGAAATAGCCCAAATGGCCGAAATGGCTGAAATGGCCGAAATGGTAGAAATGGTTGAAATGACTGATATAGCCCAAATGGCCCTAATGGTCGAAATGACTGAAATGGCTGAAATGGCCCAAATGGTCCTAATGGCCGAAATGACTGAAATGGCTGAAATGGCTGAAATGACTGAAATGGTCGAAATGGTTGAAATGACTGATATAGCCCAAACGGCCCTCCTAATGGCCGAAATGGTCGAAATGGTTGAAATGACTGATATAGCCAAAATGGCTCTAATGGCCGAAATGGTCGAAAGGTTGAAATGACTGATATAGCCCTAATGGCCGAAATGGCCGAAATGACTGAAATGGCTGAAATGGCCGAAATGGTCGAAATGGTTAAAATGACTGATATAGCCCAAATGGCCCTAATGGCCGAAATGGTCGAAATGGTTGAAATGACTGATATAGCCCAAATGGCCGAAGTGGCCGAAATGGTCGAAATGGTTGAAATGTCTGATATAGCCCAAATGGCCCTAATGGCCGAAATGTCCGAAATGACTGAAATGGCTGAAATGGCCCAAATGGTCCTAATGGCCGAAACGACTGTAATGGCTGAAATGGCCGAAATGGCTGAAATGACTGAAATAGCCCAAATGACTGAAATGGCCCAAATGGCTTAAATGGCCCAAATGTCCGAAATGGCCCAAATGGCTGAAATGACTAAAATGGTTGAAATGGCCAAAATGGCCGAAATGGCTGAAATGGCTTTAATGGTCCAAATGGCTGAAATGGCTAAAATGATTGAAATGGCCTAAATTTCAGCAAATCGTTCCAGTAGTTGTTCCGTGAAAACGGAACAAACAGACAGACAGTTCCTTTCGCATTTATAATATTAATAGGGAAGAGCTAATATGAATTCATTGTTATTCCATAATACAATGAAATAATTTCAATAAAATTTACCTACCTAAAAACTAATATCATTAAAATATTTTATACTGCATCAAATTTAGTTAGAAAAAGTGAAAAAAATAACAAATTTTTTGGGGATCGAGTCCTATACCTCCTCACCACCAGAGTATTAGAATACCATTAGACTAAATATGTTTAATATTAAACGTCGAATTTTCAATAGGTATTATCCATGTGATCTCTCACTTTAGGATTTAGGAAATTTAGGATGTTTTGTCTCGCTTCCTCTTGTTCTCAGCCGCATGAATAGTGTGATATCGTGCCGTGGACGTTAGCTACGTACCTACTTATCAGAGAGTACTTTATATACTGCTTATGTTATGTAGCGCATGTTCGGTGATATACAATATTTTACCACACGCACGCACGGCTTAAACTGGCGCTGTTCCATCGAAGTAAACATTGGTTGCGCGGGGGTAAACTATGTGAAACACCGATTTGAATTAGGAATAAACAGGCTCAACTCATTGTTGTTCCATAATACAATTAAATAATTTTAATAAAATTTACCTATCTAAAAAGTTTTTGGAAAAAAAACATAAAGCCTGAGGGGAGGGTTCGAACCCTGTACCTCCTAGTTACTGTTGAGCATGGTAAGCCGTTGGGCTAAAGACGCTTAGGAAGATACGTCAAAATTTCAATAGGAATTACGCATACAAACGGTCTATCTCACTTTAGGACAGTTTGTCTCGCTCTCGTGGGCTTTAGAATCAAATAAATTGAATCAAGTCGGCAAGGCGCGCGGTGCGCGTCGGTATGGTCAATTGCAATATTTCGCCACGGTCGAAGTTTTATTTGGCGCTGTTCCATCGAAGTAAATATCGGACAACTCTTAACAACCATATCCAAGTTTTAAACGGGACAAATGAGGGAATGACACTACCTCGCCAGCCTCATTGCTTCAAATGTACTGCTATGGTACAATCAATCTTCTCGCCTCATTTAAAGTTGTACATTACACTGGTTCAGTTAAAAATGTCATGTTCCTCTTACAATGTTCTGCCCAACACTACGATCAACTGTATAATGAGGAGTGTTTCATAGAACTGTTTAAAATATTGCCTTTGTCTTCTTTCTGCGACCACACTGCTTACCACCAGCTGGGTGTGCATCCCCACTTCCTTCAGCTGCGTCAGACATGTACATAACGGTTTTCTAGAATGTTTCTCTTGCTCACCATTGAGATTTGGAATGAGCTCCCAGCTTGGGTTTTCCCATAGTCCTATGACATGAGTTTTGCCAAAAGAATGTCATAAAATTTCTTTGAGGCCAGCAGCATGTTGGTACTTGGTGACATCTCTGGTGGTGCATACGTCCATAGGGGATGGTAACCACTTACCATCAGGTGGACCGTTAGCCTGTATATTGTATTCCAGCTATAAAGCTGAGTAGTAGCTTCTTAAGAAAATAAAGAGTGTTATGAAAATACTGGTGTACAATAAAGAGTATTGTACTGCTTTATTAAAATTGATTGTTTTAATTTTTCTTTTACAGGTTGCTCCCCCTGAAGACGAACCTAAGCAGCTGTATGTCGCCATAACCTCGGACAGAGGTAATTTACCTTAGAATCCGTTTATTATGACTAATTACACAGCTTAGTTTTTTCTCCCTCTTTATTTATTTGGTAGTTTTGCCACATAAATTCAAATTTAAATTCAAAAGTTTTTATTCAAAAGAAGTTCCACTGGAGAACACTTTTTGAAGGTCATACATATAGGTTAAAATTTAATTTTACTTCCTAGTCTATGTACACTGTTTCGCAACGTGTTATTGCTGTTAAGGAGAAGAAGCGGCAAGAAACTCCCCAGCAACACGTCTAGCTAAAAATTGTTTTTTTTTTATATTTGTTGTTCTATTTTTTATATTTAAGTACTTTTTTTAAAAAAAATTTATACAGAATTACGTTACAGAATAACTTTTGAATAATTAATGGAGTTGTAGCAAACAGTGCATATTCAATAAGACAAAAGCGCAATAAAAGCGCAATAAAATGGGGCGCATAGACATGTCAGCCCCATCATCTCCTAACCATACAATAACTTATATATTAAAATTTAAATAGTGTGCTGGCTGACAAACTAGCCTTTTTTAAGGGTGGTTCTGCCAAAATCTCGATGAAAATACCTACATCAAAACAATTCAGTCCCAGCTTCCTCATCAATTGTTCTCTGCCATATTTATTTTTGCTGCATTCCATTAAAACATTTTGGATATCCCCACGAGTTCCACACAGCAGAGCTTAGTTTGTTTTTCATATAAAATTTATGATAACAAATTCGGATATAATGACCTCGCTTGTGGTGACATGTTGCTTTGCTGTCATTTACTTGTTTTCTGTTTGTCACCTTAACATTCCTTTTGAACTCGTGTCGCTACATCCTCTTTCAAGCCACAATGTTCCCTTTTCACTGTTTCTCATCATATCACTTACGTTATCCTTACATATACTTCTTAAAGCTCTCATTTCAACTGCGTTTATTGTACTTTCATGCTTCTTCTGCCATACATCAGCGTTGGTACTAACACTCCTTTAGCGACATCTTATCCGTGAAGGAACGGAGAAAGAATACAATTTCCTGCGGCCGGGCGGCCTGTCGTAAGAGGCGACAAAACAACCCACAGCCAGGTGGTAGGGCATTTGCCCGACTGGATGGCTACCACCATTGGTTTAAAGTATGTCACCATATCAACCTTGAGTTGTGTTCCGGCATTAGTGACCAGGTTCCAGTCTTCCTTAAGAGAGCAGCAGCGCATTTGTAGCATCTTTGGTGTTGCAAATGTCCATAGGCGATGGTAACCGCTTTCCATCAAGTGGGCCGTCTGCCTGTCTGCTGACCTCCTGCAAATAAAAAAAAAACTTGTAGTTTAACATTCTTTTTGGCACGTGACTTTCGTCCCTCATTATATGCCCATAACAAGCATTCAATAATGTAATCCATCATTGTAAATACCGACAGCACATTGGCAGCTCCTCTCGTATTGCTAATGTCCATGGGCGACGGCAACCACTTTCCATCATAGTTGGGTTGTCAGCCTGTCTGCTGTGCTTCAGCAATAACAAAAAGTACTCGGCCCTGGAATCAGGTTTTACGATTTAGATGAAATTTTTTTGTTTGAGTGGATCCCGGGGTGTTTTAGATCCACAATTAGACCCGAAAGGTGGCCCTGGAATCGGTACTAGATTTTTATTTTTTCATGGCAAGACAACGTCTATATAACACTAGCTGTATCTGGCAGACGTTGTCCTGCCTTTAAAAAATAAAAATCTAGAACCCGATTCCAGCGCCATCTGCCGGGACCAAATGTTAATCTAAACTATTCTCAAATCCACTTGAACAAACAAAAAATGACATCAAAATCAGGCCCGGCGTTTGGAGGAGTATCGCGGCGCCACCTACTGGGTCCAATCGTTTATTCAAACCATTTCGGGACAAACTTCAACACATATAACACCAAAAAGAACACCTAAATTCTGGTACCGGATTGCAGCGCCATGTACCTGGTTCGAATTAAAATCTAAATCATCCCAGTAGAAAATTATAAAAATAGTAATATCGCTATTAAAAAATAGGGGTTGATCGTACAGGGTTGAAAATTTAGGGTTGTATGTATTTTTTAATGCTGTATCATAAAAAAAACATATAAAAAATTTATCTAAAAATTAAAAAAAAATTAGATGTGGACTACCCTAAACATTTAGGGGGATGAAAAATAGAATGTCCGATTCTCAAACCTACCCAATATGCACACAACATTTCATGAGAATCGGTCGAGCCGTTTCGGAGGAGTATGGGAACGAACATTGTGACACGAGAATTTTATATATAACATACATACATACATCACGCCAGGTCCCTTGCGGGGTAGGCACGAACAACAGAGCGCCATTTAGGCTTATTCTTACACACGTCACTTGCTTCTTTGACATTCATAGTTCTTGTCATGCATGCTCGTCGGTTCTTAAGGCTCCTGACATCACCTTCTGCTAGTACACGATCAATTTGATCATGGAAGGTGTGTCGTGGCCTTCCGCGACTTCTGCATCCATCCACTTTTGCATTGTATATCTGTTTAGTCATTCTTTCATCATACATTCTTTCCACATGCCCGAACCACCGGAGCATTCCTTTCCTTACCTTCACCCCGACACTCTCTTTCAGACCAACTCTCTTTCTTACTTCGGTATTACGAACGCGGTCCGCGAGCGTCACTCCGCAGATTTTGCGCAGTGCTCGCATCTCGACCGCGTTTACTCTACTTTCGTGCTCTCTATTCCATACCCAACTCTCGCTTCCATACGTGAGCGTAGGTACCAGCAGTGAGCGTAGGTACCAGCACATTTTATATATAAGATAATAAATAAAGTATATGCGTGTGTAGGTCTGTGCGGCGCCGTGCACACGGGCGTGTCGAAGGTGATCCGCACCAGGCTGACAGAGCCTGGCGCGGAGAACGTGAAGGTGATCTGCGTCGGGGACAAGTCGCGCGCCATCCTGCAGCGGCTCTACGGGAAGCACATCATCAGCGTTGCCAACGAGGTACACATTCCACCATCCCTCTCCATCTCAATACATGGGGTAGCTCGAGGAGTGAGGGGTTTGACACATATCACAATCAATGTACATTTAACATATTAGTTTTCTTGGAACGAAGTTCCTTATCGCGCGTTTCGAAAGGGGGCTAGACGGAAAAAATTAAGACCAAAAGTTGTAACGACACTTTTTGCTACAGTTGTAAGCCGTGCGGCGTGCGCGTGTTTTTCTGTCTGTCTCTTTCTCTCTCTCATAGAAAGCAAGCCGGTTATTTTCTTTCGTTTTTCTATTATATTATTATAACTCAAAAAAAATACAATATTCCTTCATTGATGAATGTGTGTCCCTTGACACCTCTCAAGTTTTTTTTTTCTCTCTTTTAACTACTCTACGGACTCGAGTTCCGTATCCTTTTTTAAAGCTTTATTGCTAGATTTAATTTTTAAAGTTTTACACACTTATTATTTTAGTTCTTGTGTGTGACATTAATTAATTTGTGTTGAAGTGTATGTATCTTAAGAGTGACTTACTATATTAATTTATCCATATTTTAATACTAAACTTATACTAATGTAGAGTGTATCTGTTACATGCTGGTGTTGTGAGGAACAGATTAGTTAAAGATTACTCACCTACCTCAAGCTATAATGTTATTGTTTACTTTTGTATGTATTTTTTTAGGATTATGGCTTGGCAGCTAGGCCTTTAAGCCAGATCTTAGTTAATATCATCATCATTATAATATACATTTAGTTTCTTCATTTTCTTAAGCCTATGTGTAGCACAGCTGAACTGTAGGTAATCAGCTAGTGCCATTCAACGGAGTTCTTGTGACAACTCAAAAGGCCACATTTGACTATACAGTTCACATTTCTCAAAAAACACATAATCACTACTCAAAAACTATCAATATCCTACAACTATTGTTCATTTTAGAGTAATTTTACATATTATTAGAAAATAAAACTGCACAGCGCAACGTCTCCTTTCAGTTCCCGTCAAAAACTCTTTGTATGTATATAGTATGTGTATTTATTAGGGATGGGCCGAATGTGGTTTGAACCGAATACGAACTTCGGCCGAACATTTTTAAACATGAGTAGGTGGACAAAAAGATAGCATTTTAGAGCTTTGAAAAAAAAAATACCATTTCATAATTCTAAATTCATGTTTAATTTGTAAAAAGTGATTTCAATCAAAAGTAAAGTTGTAATTGCTAATGTCCCTTAGACGTGTTTTTTTTTATTTTATTCAAGTTACGTATTACAGTAAAGCCGCGTTTTCACAATAAGAGTTGGCTCGGACCGAGTGCACTCGGATGTCTACTCGGACGATACTCGTATTATGTAAACACCTAATCCGAGTAGACTCGGACTGTGCTCTATTTTTCGAGCTCACTCGGATCATTTTTAAGAAATCAAAATGGCGACAACTGAAAATTGTGCGTTGTTTAATCTCAAATGATTATTAAGCGTGTTTTTATCTTCCTCTTCGACTTCACGAAGAAAATTATTTGATGCACACATTTGGTGACGTCTTAAAATTAATTTCCGTGTCAATTTTTTTTTCTCTTCGTTTTTTCTCCTTTCGTGATTTTGAACTTCCGCTATTAACATATCTGCTGCAACTTGTATACCTCGCAGCAGCAGATCAGTCGACGACATCTTGATTGTGCAAGGAGACAAACGACCACAATACGAGTGCACTACTGTCGTGTGTAAACCACTATCCGAGTACACTCGTATGAAGCCTACTCGTACGAGTGTACTCGGTCCGAGCCAACTCTTATTGTGAAACGCGGCTTTAAGCAGTTGATCTACTTACTGATGTTTCTTAGAGCAATTTTTTTTTCACGTTGCATTTTTAAGTTATACACGTTCCTAACATAAATGACCACGAGTATATAGATGCCACTTTTTATATTACGGTTATGATAGATATGATTTGTATAAACTTCAGTCAAAATAGTGCAAGTAGGTATTATTTATACGCGCAGGAACGTTGAAAGAATACAATTTCCTGCTGCCGGGCGGCCTGTCGTAAGAGGCGACAAAACAACCCACAGCCAGGTGGTAGGGTGTTTGCCCGACTGGATGGCTACCACCCCTGGTCTAAAGCATGTCGCCATAACAACCGTGAGTTGGGTTCCGGCATTGGTGACCAGGTTCCAGTCTCCCTTAAGAGAGCAGCAGCGCATTTGTAGCACCTTTGGTGTTGCGAATGTCCGTAGACGATGGTAACCGCTTTCCATCAAGTGGTTCGTCTGCCTGTCTGCTGAACTCATGCAATAAAAAAGTACTATTTTATAGCACTAGTCGTCAACTCGTGCTTCTGCAAAGATACCTGATGCAGTACAGAACCCGGGCAGCCCCATCAACATCCTACAACCATTATTGTATTGGACCCGCAAGGCGTTGGCGGCTTTTTGCGTACTGTGTATATAATAACTGACAGTATGCTTTAAATAGGCAGCGCCCTGCGTTCCCTCCATATCATCATGATCCTCGAGATCCTTGGTAACATAGTGACCGAGATATTTAAATCTATCAACCAGGTTTAGTACTAACGGCAGGTATTAGTATTGCCTTTGGGCATCTACCACCGGTAGCATTGAACACCATGAGCTCACTTTTCTTGATATTATACGACAGGCCATGAAAAAAAACTTGAGAGGTGTCAAGGGACACCTGGATGGAACGAAGTTAGTTATAATGCGAGTCTTTATTGTTATTATTGTCTGAATAAAATCTCTACTTACCTAACTCCATCAGCAATATCCGGAACTTGTGCAGATACACTGTCAGGATTCATTATTGTTATTATTATTTATTATGTACAAAAAATCTGTAAACACTCAACAAAAATAATCGTCGCGACACCACAGTTCAATGAGAAATAGAAAGACGAAACGAAAATAAGTGGCTTGCTTTCTATGAGAGAGAGAGAAACACGCGCACGCCGCACGGCTTACAACTATAGCAAAAAGTGTCGTTACAACTTTTGGTCTTATTTTTTTCCGTCTAGCCCCCTTTCGCAACGCGCGATAAGGAACTTCGTTCGGATTGCGCATATAATTCACAAGATTTTAACAGTTCTCTGAGTGCCTGTCGTAGTCGAGCGTAATAGTGTCTCCATTTTGTTTTAGGTCGGTCGTC
The DNA here is from genome assembly GCA_012273795.1 of Dendrolimus punctatus. Lineage (NCBI taxonomy): Eukaryota > Metazoa > Arthropoda > Insecta > Lepidoptera > Lasiocampidae > Dendrolimus > Dendrolimus punctatus. Next base: position 11,526,503 of record CM022551.1, on the reverse strand, counting down.
TGCCGCCGACGTTCTCGGACGCCGCCAAAGTGGCGGACGCCATCTTGACTTCCGGCTACGAGTTTGGGAGCGGAAAGATCGTGTACAACAAGTTCCGGTCCGTGGTCTCCTACCAGCAGTCCGATCTGCCACTCTTCAGCCAGAAGGCTGTACAGGTATACATCTTAAGGACCATATTAACTACGTCACACGTTAAGGGGAGAAGGGGGTCAACGAGGTGTGACATTTCAAAGTCTTCAAATTGGACCTCGTCATTAACGTAATTAAACTAGAAACGCCAATGCGTTTCTAGTTTAATTACGTTACCTCTTCAATAAGAGGCTCCGAAACTATTGAACCAATTTGAAAAATTCTTTCACTGTTAGCAAGCTACACTATTGCCGGGTGACATAGGATGTATTATAATTACAAAAAAATTAGGGATCCTTACTAAAACTCCAATAATGTAACCCAAGGTGTAAAAAAATAGCTAAAATCGCGTGCGATGCGAAAACTATTGATGATAGAATAAAATAATGTACCAAGACTTTGCAGAACACATCATTATCTACAAAAAAGTGTCGCGACAGCATATGTCTAAATACTATAGTTATGCCACAATGAGTGTTTTTTATTTTAAAATTTTAATTAAAATGCCGCCGCTAGAAACGGCTCTTTATCTTTATGGTATTAATCCTTATCAAAATAAATTACTTCATATTCAAGACTGGTTCAATACCTTTATATAACTTTTTGTATTATTCAATTCGGACATTCCATTCGAAAGATATCACGAGTTTAAAAATGTAAGTATTAGTACACGCGGCCGTGACGCTTTTCCGTGAGTAAAAAATCGTAATACCCCCCGTCTATATAGAAGTTTCACTTCAATAAACTACTTCATATTCAAGAGTGCTTCAATATTTTTATATAACTTTTTGAATTATTCAATTCGGACTTCCCATTCGAAAGATATCACGAGTTTTTGTATGCGTGTCTCTTACCTGTCGTTTTTCCGTCGCATCCGGTTCGAAATCACAGCGATTCTAAAGAAGTTTCACTTAAAAAATACGCCTTGATAATACAGATTTATTAAGAAGACTCGAGAGGACAAAATCATTTGAGTTAGTGTTATAATACTCTCATAATAATAAAGCGTAGTGCTATGTGCTAAATATTATCAAAGAACACATAGACAAAGTGTCTTCTCCTTAATAAAGACAATAGGAAACGTGTTATTGGACACATTCTTAGTTTACTCATTAGTCTTATTTCCTAGATTAGATTGTAATTTTAATGTTGTATCACTAGATGCATCATTTATGGATTTTTTTAAATTCAAAATCTAATGAAGCTTCAAAATATTTCTAACTCTTAACTGTATGAGCATGTGTTTTAATGATTAAACAACAATTTAACTGGAAATAAAACGAATTACGGAACTTTTGTTGTAATTTAATGTTAGGGGGGCCCAAGATGCTAAATGTGGAGTTACTCGAGCGTCGCGGGGACCTTTTGGATTGTCAAGATTAGATGCTAAAAAGAAAAAAGGTTATATGATGGCCCTTTCACTGGTGGGGGAAGCGTGTACAGGTTTCAAAAAAAGAGTTACACAGAAATACTCAAGCGCGTCAGATATTCAAAAGGGATGTTAAGTAAACCCAAAAAGAACTATTCAAAAGACGATTTGTCCGCGACCAAAAGTCATGGCGGATTTTTGGAAATACAAAAATAAAACGTGACATTGAAATACTCGAGCGCGTCAAATTAATATACAGACGGTTCAGCTTGATGTCCTTGTCGTGCTGACCCATAATCTGACAATTGAAGACATGAGTGGATGAAGGTGATAAGTCGCATAATTACAATTCTGAGTAAATCGAGATAAAAGTTTTACTTTTACTTTAAATTGAACTGAACTTAACGTCTTTTTCAACTTTTATTTTTTTAAATATGCCTTATATCTATGGTCTAAGATCTGTAGTCATTTGGTATCGACTTAAAACCTTCATCTACGCAAAAAAAGCAAAAAACCGAATATGCGACATATCACCTCCATCCACTCATGTCTTCAATTATGTGTAGGAATTTCCTTAATCCGACTATATGAAAAAAATTTTGAAGAATAAAAAATACCCAATATGAAAAGTTCATAAATATGGTCGTGGTACATAATAGGGTGCAAGTTTTCTCCCCTTATGTTATTCTGGCACGCTCAAGTAAATCCCAAAATCCCCGCTTAGCCTCCCCTACTCTCTCGTTGTAAAATTACAAAATATAATGTCACAGTAGGGGGGAGGAGTTTCACCAATGTGACAAGGACGGGGGAGGGGTCCAAAATCATGAAATTCCTGTGACGTCATCTGTGGATGACGTAATTAGTATCATAAAAAAATACTAATAGCTTTGTAATTCTAAACATTCTTGTAACATTAACCAACTGTCGACGCTGAAGGAAGACATCGTGATGATTCCCGCACATCATATTATGTTTCCGTCACAGGGGGCCGCTGTCAAGGGGGTGACAGCGGACTTCCCCCCCTGCTGTGGGTCACTTTGCTCCCCGGGGTGGCCCACTTGCAGAGCGTAGGGGCGTCATGGTGCAGTTAGTTTGTACGAGATCCTATGGCGCCCGACGTTTAGGTTTAGTGAGTAGTTTGGTGGCCGAGTCTCACATACCCTCGTTTCAGGCCTTATGCCTGAGTTCTGGCCCTTCCCCCCAAGAAGCAGAGGATGGTGTCCAAAGACATTCCCCCTGCGTTATAAAAAAAAAGTGTATAAGCATACATGAGATCTGTCAATTTTTAATGTTCATTATAATGTCGCATCTCAAATACCGCATCTGGCAACGAAGTTATCGACCACTATTGTTAATATAACTAGCTGATCCGGCAAACGTTGTTTTGCCATATAAACGATAGCTTCTGCCCGCGACTTCGTCCGCGTCGTGCGGTTTTTTAACTATCCCACGGGAACTCTGATTTTTCGGGATCAAAAGTATCCTATATGACCAGGGGTATAAGCTACCATACAAAATTTCATGTAAATTGGTCCCGTCGTTTCGGAGATTAGCCGGTACAAACAGACAGACAAACAGAGAAACAAAAAATTTGAAAAAAATTAAATTAGTACTATTTGACTTCTTACATCCCCCATGACTCGGTTTTTAGCAAATTTTTTTCATTGTACAGAAATTCGACCTCTACAATTTTATTATATGTAATAATAGATAACATGAGTATCTTTCTGACCCAAATACTGATACAGGAGTCTGATTTTGTGACATGAGAAATCATAATTATTATTCAGCATTATTACCATAAATTGTATATTAATCTAGTGTTACGCGATGTCCATCACAGCAGTTACGAGAACCATAGAGTATATTAATATCACATAGATAATAATATGATCCTGGTATGATGTAATGGCTATTTTTAGCAATGATGCAATATTATTGTTTTGTAGGGTAGTTTCGTAGTATTTTCGTATAAAAAGGCGGTATGGCGTGTAGACGGTGTTCATTGCTTACTATGCGGTGAGAATAGTCACACCAAAGGCTGAACAATAAAGGGGAAACCCTGCCCAAATAGTTAATATTTGGTACTTTCTTACCCAAATCTCTGCAAGGCTGTTTACACTATACGTTATTCCAATTACGAAGTCCCTTTTGACAGATGTCAATAATCAAGTACTAGTAAAGTACCGCTATAGTCGATACTCGACGATATTGATCTTCGATTACTATAAAGAACAAATTAAAATCGTATTGATAGAAAAATGATTGAAAAGTTGACAGATTTTCACTCGCGAAAAGAATCTGTTTATAATCGATTTTATGCAATTCTTTTAATCACATCAGTATGTAAAAAAAGTAAAAATAAAACTATGCAAAACCGTAGTAAAATAATATTATCTTTTTAATGTTTTAATTATTTTGGGCACGATGTCTAAAAACAATATGTTGATTGTGTGTTTAAATTAATTGTATAATGATTTAGATTCATTGTGAATTTTTATAAATGATGATATACGATCATGAAGAAAAAATGATTATTATTTCAAATTATGCGAAACGTGAAGAGTTACCATCTAAGGAAGTGTCAAAAGGGACTTCGTAATTATTTTTTTTTTAAATAAATGATGCATCTTAGTGATACAACATTAAAATTACAATCTAATCTACGGAATAAGACTAATGAGTAATTTAAATCTGACCATAACTAGATATAACTTAAATTAAGAATGAGTCCAATAACACGTTTCCTATTGTCTTTATTAAGGAGAAGACACTTTGTCCATGTGTTCTTTGTTAATGTTTAGCACATTGCACCACACTTTATTATTATAAGATTACTAGCGGCCCCAGCAGATGTTATCCTGCTCTGAAAAAATATGACCCGATCCCAGCGCCACCTACCGGTTCCAATTGTGGATTTAAACCATCCGGGGACCCACTCAAACACACTAAAACAAAATCGCTCCCCGTTGTTAAGAGGATTCTAGAACCCGATCTCAGCGCCACCTACCGGTTCCAACGGTATAAAAACTGTCCTATCTTTCAAGTTGGATCAAACTGCACACGGTGTGCAAATTTGATTAAAATCGGTTGAGTAGTTTAGGAGTCCATCGCGGACAAACATCGTGACAGGAGATTTATATATATATATATATATATATATATATATATATATATATATATATATATATATATATATATATATATATATATATATATATATATATATATATATATATGATTATAACACTTTGAGATAGTGAGATAGTGGTTTTGTCCTCTTGAGTCTTCTTAATAAATCTGTATTATCCAGGAGCTGGCTGGCCTCGACATTTACATGGTGATGAAGCCGTTTCCGATGGGCTTCAGCGTATTTTTTTTATTACGTTAATGACGATATCCACTTTTAAATCTCGATGGAGATCGTCTGATCTTATGTACCAGGCAGCATTAACCAATCATAATTGGAATAACATATAGACATGATTAGTTTCAAATAATATCATTTTGTAAGCTACATATGTGGACATCATATTCAAACCTGTATACAAAAAATGAATTACTTTGACTGAAAAATAATTTGACTATCGCAGAGTGCACCGAAACTGGCGACATACGACTCCCTGGACTCGGACGTGATCCAGTCGTACATGGAGTTCTCGCTGGCCTCTATGCTCTTCTACGCCATGAAGGAAGGTGCCTGCTCCGAGCAGTCCTCCCGTATGACGGCCATGGACAACGCCTCCAAGAACGCCGGCGAGATGATAGACAAACTGACGTTGACCTTCAACAGGACCCGGCAGGCCGTCATCACCAGGGAGCTCATCGAGATCATCTCCGGTGCTGCTGCCCTGGACTAAGCTCGTGCGGAGGTGCTTCGAAGTGTTTTGGCATTTTTTTATATCGTTAGGTCTTACATACATAACTTCACGCCAGGTCCCTTGCGCCATTCGGGCTTATTCTTACACACCTCACTTGCTTCTTTGACATTCGTAGCTTTTGACATGTCATTATGTCTTAATGTGATTTTATTACGGATCAAATATTCAATGGCCGATACCGAGAAATGTGTATGGACGTCATGACAGTGCGAACTTTAAATATTATTTATTAAATACTTGACATATTTTGTTGATCACACGTTTAAAAAGGATTTATGGAAATTGGTTCATGATTTAAAAAAAAGCATAGATATATATTGAAAATATACAGGTCTGAAGGATTTTAATATTTTTTTACGATGTCAGTAAACTAAAAAGCATATAAAAATCATGGTGAAACACTTTTTTTTTTTGCTATATTTAAAGTATATTTTATTTATTTTTTAAATATTTTACAGCAAGGGAATGTGCACGAACTGTTTTTATACATAATTTGGACGAGATCCAATTCTAAAAATAAATCCAACCCATATTTTTTTTTATAATTTGCCAAAAGACTTTGAAACCATAACTTGTATTTATTCAGCTGCCATTCTCATATACAATAGCGAAATGTGCATTTCTTTACCGACATTCTCGAACGTCCTCTATCGTCGATGGAAACCACGCAAATCATTCACGACACTGGCTTCAACACCTTTCGTCGATGGTTCTGTATGTTCGTCTCTCCAGTACTCGTTTGTAAGGATACAGTGGTGGTTAGTAATAAAGTGTTATTTAGACATATTGTATTTTATTAAAAATAAAACCACAACCCCAATAATTATTCGAAAAATAATTGGTGTATTTTCGCTTATCCTTAAAAGCGATAATACTGTTACATACCGACAAAGAAATGCGCACACCTACCTGTCGTAAAGCGCAGTTTATTACCTCCCAGAATTAAGGAGTTCTTTTGTTTACTTTGTGCTTAGAACTAAGAACTTGCTTGTAACTAAGCAACACATTCTATTGTTCTTGTTATAAGGCCGTCATTAGTGTCTAACTAATCCTTATTGTTGTTGTATTGCATCGAAGCTTGCCAGGTATGGTTCGGTGCATTATAAAGCAATGGCCCAAAGCGAAGAGAGACAGTCAAGCGAGGATTACGATACGAGAAAGACGTACATTCGATGAGCGATATAGTGACTGACTTTGCGCGTGTTATTGAATCGTACAGTTTGTACTGGTTATATCCAGTTATATTTGTACCAGTTTTATACGTGTTTGTACAGTTCTAATAAATTCAATAGCAATTCCAGCGGCCTTTTAATTAGAGTTCTGTAGCACGTAACAATATAAACATCTCACTGTTCGGCTAGGGTCTCCCATTCTTACAGGGGAACGGACATGGACAGTATACCCGCCCCGTATGCCCAGGGCGGATTCTCGGGTTTGACACATCGATTATCTCGATGTGCAGGTTTCATCGCGATGTGTTGTTTTCCGCTGGCACATGGTAAAAAATATGCATATTAGGTCAGACAAATTCCAAGTGGTGCATGCTTGCCGGTCAGTATTCGAACTTGAGCCCTTTGAGTTTAGGACACGTACAATAAATACTAAACTACCACGGCTTACAGCTTTAATTTAAAAAAAAAACGATATAATTTCTGAAGTTTTCATACAGGTACTTTGGTCTGGATGTCACTTAGAAAAAACTCAATCTTGTCCTCATTTTATGTCCCAACACGAGTTTATATTGGATGGCTTACAAACATACAGATGATATTTACTATTTATATATTTATTTTTGTCAACTTATAATTAAGAATTATATTATTTAGCACATCAGTCTATTTTGTGCCCTAAACCAAGCCTCCAAGTCCCTGCTCCATCTGGGATAATGTTAATATTAACGACCGATGCTAAATGCGTCTTGTTTATAGCGTTAAAAACAACGCCGTTAACGATTACATTAGTGCATATACATACGTTATCTGTCAATGTTTAACGTCATTAACAATGTCGCATCACAAATAACGCATTAAACCCTTAGCTACATCTGCGTGACACAGTCACTAACACATTAACGCAGATGGAGCAGAGGCATTATATTTATTTCAAACGACAGTTAACTAAAAATACATATAATGTAAAAACAATTAATTAAAACGTAGGACAAACAAAATTAATGATTATATTACATTAACATAATTTTTCATATTTAAATAATGACGCCTCGCCAGCGACACCTACTTTGTCATTTCACTAAATTTACGTCTTTTGGATCTGTAAAAAAAAAACAAAAATAAAGGTGAGATATCCGGCTCGAAGGACCAGAATCAAATTTGTGATGTATATACAAAACATACTATTGCATTCAAAACTTAGAGACATCTATTTTGTAGTCGTACAATAATAATAGTTACGTCACGATTCATGCAACAATTTATCTCTATTAATATTATAAATCCGAAAGTAACTCTGTCTGTCTGTTCCGTTTTCAAGGAAAATCTACTGGACCGATTTGGCTGAAATTCGATATATATATATAATTTTAATACCGAGGGTTGACAAGGGATACTTTTTATCCCGGATAATAGGATATATATTTATCTAAAGCTTATCCCAAAAAGTAGGATAAATTTTGTGATTTACCATTTTCGTCATTTTGGTAATTCTGTAATTTTGATCATTTTGGTCATCTTTGCCACTATGGTGATCTTTGTCCTTTTTTTATTTATGTAATTTTCATACACGGGGATAGATAAATAAAACTAGGACGGTTTCAAATAGAGGATGAAAGTTTGGAAGAGACCAATCATTTCTCAAATGTATAGATAAAAGAAATACGTCTATAAAACATGCGATAGCAACTAGATATGTTTTTCTGTCAAGTTTTCATGGAAAACTACCAAGACGTAAACTCTAGTTGATGTATAATTTAGTGCAATTAAACACTAGCCAATGCTAGATATTGCTGTCAGAGCTGCCGATAAGATTGGGCATTTGGCTATTTGTAATTTGCGTAAGTTATTATAAAATAGTAATAAACTTATATGATTTGGTATAATAATACAGGGTGTGTATATTATTTTATCCATAGCATTGTTTTATACCAGGAGTTCAGCAGACAGGCAGACGGCCCATTTGATGGAAAGCGGTTACGACATTTGCAACACCGAAGGTGCTACAAATGCGCTGATGTTCTCTTAAGGGAGATTGGAACCTGGTCACCAATGCCGAAACACAACTCAGGGCTGTTATGGCGACATATTCTAGATCAGGGGTGGTAGTAAATGCCCTACCACCTGGCAAATCATTAGATTCCTGACAAAGGTTATTGATTTTTCAAAATTGTAACAATAAGACTTGTTTTCGTCAAAACCGGCCTCGAGACTCCTTGGTGTGTTTTTCGATATTTCGTATAGTCGATATGGCCCTAAATGACCACTTGAAAAATTCATAAAATATATTTTTTTCATCAAGTACCTATTTTACCGCATTGTGTGATGTGTCATAGTTATGCAAATTGGAACCAACCCACATACCGACAGTTTTGAAAAAGAGCCGTTTTTATTCAAATTTTGCGTACAAAAAAATCTTTATTTTGGAAAAAAACTTGAATATTGTATATTATGTTTTGTACTATAAATTGAAGTAATGGATCTTGTTAGTTTATTACACTCTTCGTGTTTTGTGGGTTAGTTGTTTCGTGATAAAAATGTTTCATTCTGTAAAAAATGTTGTCGATAGAAGGTGGTGCATTTTGAAAGCCTTCTGCATCCTTAACGCAATTTCTATAATGTGCTGAATGAAGGATGAGCACTCACGTTCACTCGGCGAGCGCGGGCAGCCGGTTGGGCGGCGTCCGCCAGACGGCCGAGGAGGTGCGCTTGAGGCGCGCGCGGTCGATGCTGGGGAAGATCTCGCGCAGGTCGGGGCTGTGCACGCGCACGCCGAACAGCCGGTCCACCAGCGCCGCGCGCACGCGCGTCTGCGCCGCCAGCTGCAGGTGGCGCGCCTGCGGGACGGGGGGACACATGGCGTCATTGGCACTCACCGACTCACACTCTTGCACACACGCTGTCACTCACTCACTGACACAAGAACATGAAACAATAGTACATTATAGTACTAGTGTGTAACATTGGTGATTGCCGCCGAGGCGCCATTGAGACTCGAGCCGAGGACGGCAATCATCAATACACACGTGTATCATACGACGTTTTTCAACACACTTGCGAATAAAATAACAACAAAAACTCATTTTATTTAGTAGATAACAGTTTTCCTATGCGCGCGCATTGCGATCGGCCACAGACTAAAGGGATGAGGGTTTTTTTTCCGCGCATAGGGTTTGCGCCTATTCTGCCACGTACAAAATGGGGAATTTAAAGTTCTCTTTTATTACAGAGAAAAAAAAAGTTAAAAGTTAAAATTATCTATTTAAATAAGAAGTTGCATGAAATGAGCAAGCAATAGGAACATTAATTTATTTGTTCTATAGAACACGATCTTTTTTTTAAATAAAATCTTTTTTATGAACAAAGCAACTCAACTAATAAAATTAAAAAAAAAACTAAATTTAAATAATTTTTTTTAGTCACTATTTGATTATGGGTGTCATTTTGTGCCTAATTGCAGTGACCATAGAGCCACTTTATGAGCAAGTGTGTTAAAAAATACATTTTATCCATTATATGTTATGTATGTCTTTCAAGACCACGGGCCATAAAAATGGCCCGGACTTTTGGAGGGCTTGCGTGGGGCCATGGGGAGGCCAACACGTAGAGGCCCCTTGACAAATTTAATGTAAATATGTGGCGTGACACTGACCGGCGATTATCCCTGTCTACACCATATAATAATGTACCCAAGGACAAGCCCTGGCCAGTGTAGGACTATTGTGGGACATGTGGACAAAAAGTACCGGGCTATTGGGGTGAACTGTTAGTGGTACTGGCGATCTGGGAATATGGGGACTATGGCGTCTGCCCGTCGCAATGTTCAATCCATTATATTATTATTATTGTCATTATTTATGTGTGCAAAACAAAAAACTGTCGACAGTTACGTGTACATTACAGGAGGCACTTTTGTCAAAAATATCTACTGACTTGGTAAATTTGACATAGCCTTCATGCAACTATGGACCTACTTATAATGGATTTTCCAAATACGCACTATACGGTTAGCCGCAACATGCAACCGCATGTTGTGGTTATATAATATGCGGCTAGCCTAATTGCAGCAACCAAAATTGCGAACACAACACACAGTTGGGTATCAGACGCACACACCTCATAGTGCGTTTAAGCACTATGAGTGTATGTGTGTGCGCAAGTGTTGAGTGAGTAAATATGTGCAAGAGGGAGGGTGAGTATGTGAGATGGAATTAATGAGTATGTGCACGTGTGCATGTGAATGTGTGCGAGAGTATGAGTGAGTATGTGGGAGATTGTTGAATGAGTATGTGAAAATGTAGGATGAGTATGTGCACGTCTGCGAAGAAATGTGTGCACGAGTATGAGTGTGTGCAAGAGTGTAGAATGAGTGTGTGCAAGAGGATAAGTGAGTATGTGCGAGATTGTTGAATGAGTATGTGCATGTGTGTGCGTGAATGTGTGCAAAAGTGTGGGTGAGTGTGTGCGTATGTTTGTGCATTCTCACCTTGGATGTACTCCACTCAGGCACCGGCCTGGATACGGGCTCATCTTCATCCTCGTCCGAGTTCAGGTACTGAAACCCGTCCAACATATACACGGGCTCCATCACGTGAACCGGTGCTCCCGGGGTGCCGTGACTCTTCAGTGGGGTGTGCACTGAGAAACCAACACGCTCATTGTTTATTTTTTATAGTTCCCTAATTTTAATATCATTATATAAAAAGGTAATAATATATTGGTTAATTATAATTTTATTCATGTTATATCAACCATCCCAGGTACAGTTTTTACTAGGTTTATTTTTCTGTATATAATACAGGTACCTTGATTGTAGTGTGACGATAATATAGAGAAGGATGGAAGAAGTAAATAAATCAAGTATTGCTAAGAATTGATGATTTTGAAAAAGGAAGAATTTTAATAAGGCAGTATGCGTGACGATTGTTAGCTTCTAAAATCGAATAACTATGTCCCCAAATGTATGTTCAAAAGTTAATGAACGGGATCCATTAACTTTTGAACGAGTTGGAATTTTTTGAAAAAATTATGATCAAAAATATCTTCAACTTCTTGATTCCATATTCAAATATAGAAATGTAGATACTTGTCGTCTCTATGGAACTCCTCATTGTTTGTGGATTATCACGCATTGTTGCCTGATTTTTAACCGACTTGAAAAAAAGAGATTCTGAATTTTTTCTTAATATTTTTTTGTCAGCCAAATCAGTTTTGTTTCTAAACGAATTTTGTTCATTATTTTTGCGTTAAATTCAGTAATACTTCATAATGTTATACAACTTTCATTGTTATTGGATACCATATACGTAACTATAAAGCGAAAAATAAATATTTTCTACAGCATTTTGAAATCGCTTTCTTTATTTCTAGATTTTTTTACTTAACAAGTGCTAAAAGTAAAAGTGAGAAATATAATGTACACCACTCACTTTTATCGTCGTGTCTGTTGTGTTTCATCTTTTGCTTTTCGAAGTACTCTTTCTTTCTCTTCTCGATCTCCTTCGCCATTATTGCAGCCTCTTTTTTCATACTGCAAAAAGAAATAAACAAGCAAACTTCAGTTTTTTGTTACTTATCCTCGACAACCCGTGGCAGGAATAAAACATGTTGAATGCAGCGATGGTTGCCAAGGCACTTTAGTACATTTTTTTAAAGGAGGGAGTTTCGAAGTCTACAAATTTTGAAAATTTTAAATTCATTGTTTGTTTTTTTTTTTTTTTTATTTTTTTATTGTAGGAGTTCAGCAGACAGGCAGACGGCCCACTTGATGGATAGCGGTTACCATCGCCTATGGACATTTGTAACACCAAAGGTACTACTAATGCGCTGCTGCTCTCTTGAAGGAGACTGGAGCCTGGTCACTAATGCCGGAACACAACTAAGGGTTGTTATGGCGACATACTTAAGACCAGGGGTGGTAGCCATCCAGTCGGGCAAATGCCCTACCACCTGGCTGTGGGTTGTTTTGTCGCCTCTTACGACAGGCCGCCCGGCCGCAGGAATTTGTATTCTTTCTCCGTTCCTGCACGGATAAATTTACGGATTACGGATTTAACAAGTAGTCTTAATTCTAGAAAACTTGGGGCAATTGTCATTATTTTTTTTTACTGTGGTTCTAGAAATGTTATTTAGAGGTAGGGTTTCAAAGTTTAAATGAACAAAAATAATATAAATTAACTACAAAAGCCGAAAAATGGTTACAGTTTGACCAAATTTCTAGGTTTTTCTTAAATGCCCATATATATACCGACGGTTAAAAGGTAATAATGATAATAAATTAATGTAAGGTTAATGTAAGTGATATGATAAGAAACAGTGTGATAAGGGAGCGTTGTGAATTGAAAGAAGATGTAGTGACAAGAGTTGAAAAGGGAATGTTAAGGTGGTTTGGCCATGTAGAGAGAATGAATGATAGCAGAATCACAAAACAAGTATATGATAGCAATGTGACTGGAAGAGTCAATGCCGGTAGACCAAGACGTACTCACCATGATCAAATTGAAGATATTTTGAAGAAAGGTCAGATAAAAAGTAGTTTAAATAAGCGTGTATGTATGAGAAGATTAATGAAAGTTGATGAAGCGAAAAGTGTTTGTCAAGATCGTAACAAGTGGAGATCCATTGTCTCTGCCAACCCCAATGGGAAACAGGCGTGACAATATGTATGTATGTATGTAAAAGGTAATAGGGTATAAGCGACAAAAACTAAATTGTTCAGGAGAGCAGTTTAAAGTTTAAAATTTCAGAAAAATTGAGATAACTTTTCATTTCTCATCATATCGAGAAAATGGAAACAGCTCTAGAATAAAAAAAATAAAATTCCACGTTGTTTTATGTGGTTTAATGTCGCTTAAATCATTTATTTTCTTTATGGAGTAATTCGGCATAAGTTACATCTACATTGAAAAAAAATGAAGGGTAGAGTAGACTTAGCTACATTTGACATCCTTATATCAAGAGGTAATAGGGCATAAGTCACATGACTGCAGAATAACATAAAAGGGTAAAACGTATAAGCGGTAATTCTCATTATTATACCAAAAGGTAATGGAGCATAAGAAACAGTGTTTAGCAAAGAAATCAGTAGGATGTTTGTAAACTTAAACTTGTAAATGGTAGTAGGGTATAACCGACGCTTAATGTCTTTGACGACAATGGTAAAGAGGCATTAGTTCCAGCTTTCAAAACAGGTACTAATGGTAAACAGTAGTATACGTCTGGAGCCTTTACGGCAGTAAAAAGTAAAAATGTTTTACCGACTATAATCCAAAAGTGATGCCATTTTTACAGAGGTACAAGCGCCTTTAGAGTAAAAAAGGCCCAAAATTCGGTCGGTTAAATGAATTGACACTTCAAAAACGCAGTTTTTTGCTTGGGCATAAACGACACGAAAGTCATCGTAGAGCCATGGGAGTGAGCGCATTCGAAAGAGCGAAATTTTTTAAGTAGGATGGCATTCATAACTCATTTTCAACCAAAATGTCGCTTATTACCTTTTAAAACTAAAAATATAAAAAAAATTGAAAGATAAGCTTGAATCACGAAGAATTTTAAACTTTTTCTGAAACTATAATTTGAAATTCATCACTGAGAATGATAATACGGAAGGTGTTTCATTGTTAAAACTTTTCCAATCTTAAAATAATTATTACTTCTAAGTATGAAGAAGTTTCCTGAAAAAACATGATGTTACCCAAAAATTAACTTGAATCGTCTTGAGGCACGTGTTGTCTTGACTTGAAAAAATTATAAAAAAAATCCCAGTGTTTTTTCATTAAAAGGAAGCTTTTTAGGGGGCGTCGCAAGAAATTAAATTTTTAACGACCACCCTAATATATATATATATGTATATGTCGCAGAAAGCCTAGTTCTCACGACATCTCCTGTAGTTATTGCACGTTAAGTGGGCGTCATCAGGGTAAAATTCGAGCATAAAACACAATAGCCACGGTTTATACACTTTTAATTTAGATTTAAATTAGCTTTTTCCGACCCAGTTTTCACTAAAACCATAACTTGCATTCTTTTTAAATGCAGCGCAATATGTGCTCCTCGAATTTCAAATCCTAGTAGAGGGTGTTAGAGGGTTTGAGTGTGTACACCAAATTTAAAATAAATAAAAAAACAGGAGATTTCTAAAATATAACTTTAGGAAGTCTGTCTGTTCGAGCATAACGTGAAAAGTACTGAATAGATTTGAAAGAAACTTCGACACTTAAGCTATTGTATTATATATATGCTGGCATTTTTGTATATAAACCTAATGTTATGAAGCCCTCGATATATATTTTCGATACTAAGGATGGACATAGGAAACTTTTTCTCACGGATAATGGCATAGATTTATTTAAAGGTTATTTATTCCAGAAATTGGATTGGTTGGATCGTGATTTGCCATTTTGGTCATTTTAGTCATTTTGGTTATTTTAGTCATTTTGGTCATTATAGTCATTTTGGTCAATTTGGTCATTTTAGTCATTTTGGTCATTTTAGTCATTTTGGTCAATTTGGTCATTTTAGTCATTTTGGTCAATTTGATCATTTTAGTCATTTTGGTCATTATAGTCATTTTGGTCAATTTGGTCATTTTAGTCATTTTGGTCATTTTAGTCATTTTGGTCAATTTGATCATTTTAGTCATTTTGGTCATTATAGTCATTTTGGTCAATTTAGTCATTTTGGTCATTTTAGTCATTTTGGTCAATTTGGTCATTTTAGTCATTTTGGTCAATTTGATCATTTTAGTCATTTTGGTCATTATAGTCATTTTGGTCATTTTAGTCATTTTGGTCATTTTAGTCATTTTGGTCATTTTAGTCATTTTGGTCAATTTGGTCATTTTAGTCATTTTGGTCAATTTGATCATTTTAGTCATTTTGGTCATTATAGTCATTATAGTCATTTTGGTCAATTTGATCATTTTAGTCATTTTGGTCATTATAGTCATTTTGGTCAATTTAGTCATTTTGGTCATTTTAGTCATTTTGGTCAATTTGGTCATTTTAGTCATTTTGGTCAATTTGATCATTTTAGTCATTTTGGTCATTATAGTCATTTTGGTCATTTTAGTCATTTTGGTCATTTTAGTCATTTTGGTCATTTTAGTCATTTTGGTCAATTTGGTCATTTTAGTCATTTTGGTCAATTTGATCATTTTAGTCATTTTGGTCATTATAGTCATTATAGTCATTTTGGTCAATTTGGTCATTTTAGTCATTTTGGTCATTTTAGTCATTTTGATGGTTGGTGCAGTGCATTCCAAAGTCTGACAGCCTGCACTGAAAGAGTAGGACATAGATACTTTTCATCCCGGGAGATGGGATAGTTTGCGATATGCAACGAGGTGTATTTACCGGGAGCAAATGCTTGCTCTTTAAACTGCAGTAAATAAATACATACGCCTCGGCCTCCTCGAGCTGCTTCCGGCGCAGCGCGTCGGCGCGCCGCTGCTCGTCGGCGAGCCGCGCCTGCCGCGCCTGCTCCTCCGCCTTCCTCCTCTCCTCCGTCTCCGCCACCTTGCGCGCCAGCTCGAGCTTCTTCTGCGGTGGGCATCATTATAGAAATCATTCAACAGACGACACACTACATATTCTTAAAGTGATACATGTGTTGTTGGTTTTAATAACAAATCATTCTGTTCGATCCCAGGTACACAGACCATAGTAAAATCAATTTGGTCATTCAAATACAAACTCGATTGAATTAAATGTGACAACAAAGCAGTTTTATGGCTAGTTCATATATCTTACTAACTGTTCATTTGCCTTAGGATCACTATAGCGAATGGTGAGATATAGTAACCGGCCATTAGTGGATATGATTTTATGTGAGTAGGTGTCAGTGTATACAACACTATGTCTATCTATGCGTGATTCTGTTACAAATATGTATTCATACACAAGTATTAGTATATGTCTCATACGCATGTTCACTTAAATATTTTAAATTTTTGTGATTCTTTATGTGCAGAAAGAAATCTTTTTCTAAGTTTTGTGTGTGAGTACGTGCATGTGTATTGAATGGTTGTGAGTGTGCGTATGCGATAGTGTGCAGTGCGAGTGTGCGTACATGATAGTGTGCATTTATGTGGTTGTGAGTGTGTGTATGCGACCGTGTGCATTTCTGTGCTGTGCGAGCAGGGGCGGATTTAGACATTTTCCGCTTGTAAGCTATTCAATTTTGGCCGCCAATAACGACCTGTACATACCCTAGTTCATAATCTTATTAATTACATTTGTTGTCAATGTAGTTTAATTGTAATTAGTAAGTAGATTGTGAAGCAGGAGATCGATGCATTCGGTTCTGCCTTAGCCATGAAAAGCGACTAGACACTCAAATTTTAGAAAATATTATCTGATTGTTGAAACATTACATATTGAATTGAATTGAATTTTTACTTCATAAGAACTATCTTATTAAGTCTTAGAATTTAAGTTAGACATCATTTTCGTAAGAGAATTAAAACATTGCCCTTAAAATTTGCCGCCCGTCCAAAATCTGCCGCCCTAGGCTCCAGCCTATTGGTAAATCCACTACTGTGTGCATTTGTGTGATTGTGAGTGTGTGCAAGCGATAGTGTGCATTTGTGTACTGTGCGAGCGTGTATATATGACTGTGTGCATTCGTGTGTTGTGTGCGTGTAAGTAGTGAACCCTCACCCTCTCGGCCTCCTTGAGCCTGTCGACCCTGCCCTGGTCGGCCTGCGCCTGCTTCTCCCTCCTGCCCTTCTCGATCGCCTCGACGGCCAGCCGGCGCTCCCTTTCGGCGGCGATGCGCGCAGCCGCAGCGGCGGCCATCTTCTCCTCACGCTTTCTGGAAATGTATCGTGCTACTTGTCTACTCTTATCTTTTATTATTGTTTTTATGTGTCTACTAATTTTTGTCCTGGAATTCTCGCGGAAATTTTTCTCGGAATGACTTTAAACGGTCAAAATAGAAAAATCGAAATCCAATGTGATTATTTTACAGATCGAAAGCAATTTTATGTAACAAAATATGTCATATATGAAATATTTATTTTGTCCCACTAACTTCCTGTGCATCTCCCGCTTGGCCTCGAGCATGGCCTCCTTCTTCCGCCTGGCGTCCTCCTTCTCCCTCTTGGCGCCCTCCTCGGCCTCCCGAGCCCTGTTGATGGCACTCAGCTTGGAGGCCGACGAGGCCGCCCTCGCCGCCGGCACGGCCGCGCGCGGCTTCGTCGCCGAGCTGGACTGCTGTAACGCATTATTACGCCCACTTCAATTTTGAAATTCGATGAAACGAAAAAGCTACACTCCAAAGAGATAAACATATAAATTTATAGGACTAAGCCTACCAGAGTCTAAGATACGAGTTTTACACTGTGCAGGACAGATTAGAAAGTCAATAAGTCCGATGGTTAAACATAGGTCCAATTTGGACCGAAATAAAACTGATAATATTATTATTTAGACTAAAACAATGGAAATTGTTGAAATACAATATGTTGATGCATGAAGGCTAAAGGAATTAATATTTATATTAATGAAAGTTAGAGAAAAAATATCTGTGAGTAAAATATTGTCTGAAGTTTCAGTTCTACTGCGTGTGAACTGCGCACAAGTTAAAATAATGACAATAAATAATAGATTTAAAAAAAAGCGTGGGGTGTATTCAAAGCGCTTTTTCTTCTTTTTTAATATCTTAAAAAACGCTTTGAATACACCTCACGCTTTTTTTAAGACCCAATTTATCAGAAACCAAATTTAATAAATTTTATTTTCTGGTTTTTAGTTGGATTTTTTATGAAAGCGTGTTTTTTTTTGTTTTTTTAAAACGATTATTTATTTTTCAGTTTTAGTTGATTTTTTTTAAATGTTTTTAAATACAAGCTTTTGAGATCCTGCATATCATGTAGCAGCAGAGCGCTAGCCAAGACAAGTAAAACGAGCCCAAACACGACGGGTCTATCTTGTTTAGTACAGGAGTTCCTATGGCCACCTTCCGACTCCATCATCAGATCAGCTGCATGATACTATATTATTTCATTGTCATCGACCTTTGACAGGTGGGCAAAGTTTAAATTAAATCTGATAGTTCAAAGTAGGACAAAATCGAGCTCAAAGGGGTCGGTTACAAACAAACATACATACATACAGGTGAAGCTAATAAAAGCTTGTTAAAAAAAAACCAACTTCCAAGTAGAAAGCAAAAAAATGAACTTTTTCTACAACATCTCGAAATCAGTGCCAAGTAATTCATATCCTTCGCACCGACTGCATGCACTACCACGATGATTATCATATCATAACATTCATTCATTCTTGTTTGAAAATTTAAATTATTCCTGATTATTGTTGGAGTATCCCTGGCATCAGCACCCTTTGCCTATTAGAAGAAAAGTAATGACACTGTCATACGACGCGACTTCTCTCTTCTGCCTGTAGAATAAGTGCTGTGTATTTAAATGTCGTATAATAAAATAAAAGTTATCTTAAATAATCGCCATAATTTATTGTTCAAAGACATCCTCTCGATCCACAACATTTATATTAAATTAGATTTTACCCTCTGGTGCATGTCTCTTGTTTAAGCAGATTTAGAGCAATTGCTACAGGTTATATTGTATTACATTTTCATGTATTTGCCCACAGAACATTCACTTCTTTTTATATCGCTAATTATATATACTATCCCCCGTCTATCTGTCAACAAAATAAATTACAAAACTTGACCAAAAAGGCCAAAATGGTCTAAATGACCAAAAGACCACAGTGACCGACATGGCTAAAATGACGGAGTAGGCAAAAACGACCAAAATGGCCAAAATAATCAAAATGACCAAAGAGGCCAAACTGACCGAAAAGGCCACAGTGACCAAAAAGGTCAAAATGACCAAATAGGCCAAAATAACCAAAAAGGCCAAAATGACCAAAAAGGCAACAATGACCGAAATGACCAAAAAGGCCAAAATAGTCAAAATGACCAAAACGGCCAAAATTACCAACATGGCCAAAATGACCGAAAAGGCCAAAGTGACCGACATGACCAAAATGAGTAAAAAAGCTAAATTAGCCAAAATGACCAAAAAGGCCAAAATGAAAAGTATCCCCTGTCCACCCTCAGTATTTCATTTACATACGTACCGAATTTCAGTCAAATCGGCCTATTAGTTCTTCCGTAAAAGCATAACAAACAGAAAGATAAATATATTTTTATCCCCGAAACTATCCCGTTTTTCGGGATAAAAAGTATCCTAAGTTCATTCTCGGCATCGAAAACATATATATACTGACTTTCAGCCAAATCGGGTCGGTAGTTTTTACGTGAAAACGGAACAGACAGACAGACAGAGTTACTTTCGCTTTTATAATATTATAATAGGGATGTTAAATGACAACATGTTATTTTAGCAACTGTTTTTGACATGTCAACAACTATCTCACCTGCAGTGGTTTCCCGTTGAATATCATGGAGTTCATCTTGGTGAGTGTCTCCGCTGATATCACGGTCTTGTACACTCTGTCCGGCGGAGTCTGAATCTCCTCTTCGTTCTCTTGCTCCTGGAACAAATTAATTTCTTATTGCATCTTCATTTTCCTTCCTTCATTTATTGTTATTCGGAAGGTTGGAATAATAGGGAAGAAATACAGATGAGATACAAGGGAAGAAATAGACGGCGATTCAGTGTGGCCATGTGCATGCCGATAGGCTCTTCAGAATTATGGTTTTTATTGAGCAGATGTCATTCACAGTACACTTTTTTCATGACCAGTGTTCGGTCCTTGTGGGTAATAAGTGGGTGAAATTTCATTCCGCTGATTTTGTTGACTACCCTCTTTATGTTTAGGCGACGGCCAATGCACAACAGGGTAGGGGCAGCCATTTTGAACACTCACTGTCAACGTTTCATCTACATCGCGATCACCTGTTTATTAAATTGAAATAGTTAATAGCTGTACCCGGCAGACGTTGTCTTGCCTTTAAAAAATAAAAATTTAGAACCCGATTCCAGCGCCATCTACCTGGTTCAAATTAAAATCTAAATCATCCCAGTAGAAAATTATAAAAATACTAATATCGCTATTAAAAAATAGGGGTTAATCGTAGAGGGTTGAAAATTTAGGGTTGTATGTATTTTTTAATGCTGTATCATAAAAAAATAAAAAGAAATATCTAAAAATTAAAATATTTAGGGGTGAACTACGCTTAACATTTAGGGGGATGATAAATAGATGTTGGCTGATTCTCAGACCTACCCAATATGCACACAAAATTTCATGAGAATCGGTCAAGCCGTTTCGGAGGAGTATGGTAACTAACACTGTGACACGAGAATTTTATATATAAGATTTACTGGCCATGCCCATAACTATCAAGGACTTAATCTATGTACAGTGGTAGCTCGAAAGTTTCACTTCAGCGCCGTGCTCTGTCCCAAGTATCCAACTGCAACCTGAACCGAGCCAGGAGAGGGCTGATCTCAGGGTTGGTGGAGCTTCTGCTTTTATAATGCAAGGGTTTAGGTCATATCTCCGCTACCAGTCCACAGAAATCGAACCACCATAACCTGTGGGTTAGAGCATCCCACAACCAGAAATATAATTTCCAGGTAAAAAAAACTTTAATAAATGGGTCAGCTCCGACGTACGACTGCAGTTTACTCCTTAAGTACGATCGTCTTTGAATATGCGACGGTAATTATTTCAGATCTTATTTCATTGCATTACAGTTCGAAATTGTATAACAAATCAGTAACGTTTTTAAATTAAGACATATTATTTCACTCATAAAATTTCCACACTTTATATTATGATCGATTCTTATGGAAGTAAATCAAATAACTGCATGTATACCTTCTTAGCCATAGCTCTCGTCTTCGTCCTCGTCACCCTGGAGGCCAGCTCTTCGAATTGCTGCACTTTCTCATTCACTGCTGATCTGTGATGTATAAGATGAAGTATAACTAAATAATATAAAATAGCAAACATACATGTGATAACATTACATTAGAAATAGCAACAATGCATACAGTAAGAACAAAAAGTATCGTGTTATAAAAAATTGTTTTTTGAAGTGAAAACTTCTTTGGCCGCATTGGGCACTTTTTGGTAGGGGAAAACCTTATGGGTTCGCTTCACCCACATGCTTATAGCAGTATATATGTAGCTATACAGCTGACGTTAATAAAATAACATAACATTAGAGCTGCATATATCTTATAAGTGAAATTGAATGGCTTGAGTGAGAAGTTTAATGTGTATATATTGTGCCTTGTTGAACCAGTGTTTTAATTCAAACATTATGAAATATCAAATTTTAATGCAAAAAGTTCCGAGTTTTCACTTCTATCGGCAGTCTCTATAGCTGCCATTTTTGAAGTGAAACTTCTATATAGAGGGGGTCTTACGATTTTTCGCTCAAGAAAAAGCGTCACAGTCACGTGGTCTAATCCTTACATTTTTAAACTCGTGACATCTTTCGAATGGCATGTCTGAATTGAATAATTCAAAAAGTTATTGAAGCAGTCTTGAATATGAAATATTCTTTTTTTTTTTTTTATTGCAGGAGATCAGCAGACAGGCAGACGGCCCACTTGATGGACAGCGGTTACCATCGCCTATGGACATTTGCAACATCAAAGGTGCTACGAATGTGCTGCTGCTCTCTTTAGGGAGCCTGGAACCTGGTCACTAATGCCGGAACACAACACAAGGTTGTTATGGCGACATACTCTAGACCAGATGTGGTAGCCATCCAGTCGGGCAAATGCCCTACCACCTGGCTGTGGGTTGTTTTGTCGCCTCTTACGACAGGCCGCCGGGCCGCAGGAAATTGTATTTTTTCTCCGTTCCTGCACGGATGGATAATTTATTTGTATAAGGATAAATACCGAGATATAAATAAAGACCCTTTTCTAGCGGCGACATTTTAATTAAATTTCTAAAATAAAAGAACACTTATTGTGGCCTAACTATAATAGTTAAACATATGCTGTCGCGACACTTTTTGTAGATAATGATGTGTTCTGCAAAGTCGTAGTACATTATTTTAGTCTATCATCAATAGTTTTCGCAGCGCACATGATTTTTTTAAAATCGTCCGATTCGCTTATTGCGTCCATGTTGCTTTCTTGACAAGTTTTGCCATTTGATAATTTATTACAGATAGATGGGGATAAACTCACGTGGGCTGTTTGGGCATGTGGTCGGCTCGCTGGGGCGGGGTGCACGGCACGAAGTCGGGGTCGCTGTCGTTCGTGAGCAACGAGTTGTCGTCGGTCGTCTCCGGAGCACTCGCGTCTATGGCGACTGCGCGACGAAAAAACACTCAAATCAACATATTAAACAGTCAAATTTACGCAAGGTAAGAAAAGTTGAGCGTAGTTTAGTACTTTAAATAGTTGCATATTATCGCCATATCTTATATATGTATATAACTTATGTGTATATTTGTATATATAGTATAGTTATATATTTATTATTAAAATGTAAGTAATCGTACAATAATAAATATATACCACCATCGCCACTTCTAATCGGAATATTCTTGACACGGGTTGTCTGGAAGAGATCGCTTTTATAAGACCGCCATTTGTGTCCAATTAGATTAATACTAGCTCCTAAGTTTTCTGTAATGGTATATAAACAATAAAGTGTTATCTATCTATCTAGTTCTATTCATATAGACCATAGATTCCCAAAGTGAGTGTGAGAGTGTATGTGGGCTCCTAGGGGGTCCATGTCGAACTTCGAGGGGTCCACAAGCTGCAAATAGGAGTCAACAAAAGTGACTTCCATTTACGCAAATTATAATGAAATTTTTAACTATCTATAAAAAAAATATATAAATCATGAATATATAATATTATAGTACACGTTTCTGCTTACAAACTATTAAATTTATATAGTACCAACTAGAAATACTATACCTACTTAAACTAATGCCACAATAATTGTCAAAATCACTAAAAAAGTACTAGAAACTCTGTCATATTTGAAAGGAGGTGCCAAAAATTCGAACTATAGATTTTTTGACTTATGGAGGATTTCGACAATTTAAAAAGATAGGTAGTCCACTGAATGCAGTAAAAATTGGTAAGGGGTCTACGAGACAAAATAGTTTGGGGACCACTGATATAGACAATAATTATGCACTTACGCTTCTCGATGACAACTGTGGCGTCCATAATGACGTTCTTTGGTTTCTCCAACGCATTACCACCACTACGTTTCTCCAGTACGATTGTTTCGTTCATGTTCGTCTGAAAATATTAGAACAATTCTTTGATTGCCAAACTAACTGCTTCTTTTAACTAATTACTTTTTGGTCCTAAACGGCTGAATGAATTTTACATCAAATTCAGCAACCGAGACTGATTATATCCCTGTGAAGAACAGAGATTAAGAGGAAAAGAATTATGTTAGTAGATACATTCCGAATGTCAAAGGGCGGGACACACAATTTACACTAGTATGGGAGCTAATGTCTCCTGAACTATTAACCCTTTTAAATGAAACCACCAGGCTAGTGGGGATTGTTCACAAAAAATTACCCACTGATTTTTTTTTAACGTAAAATAGGGTATTTTAAGATATCAATTTGAATATTTTCGTATTTTAAACGTTAATTTTTTTATAATTCGATTTTAAATTAATTCCTCCGATGACGTCATAAGGGACAAGTTTACATTGATTTCTTTGCCCAGAAAACAAAAATAATAAAAGTAAGTTTTATCTATATATAATAATAGTAATCTGTGCTACTATTTAAATGTCACTGTCATTACTCATTACGTATCGTGACCATTTTAGTGTTTTTTGTCGCTAGGCTTATAATTTTTCGTGTTCAACCACTATTATTTTCTATAGTTATCGTTAAATTTTTTAAAGTGGTCTTTAGGGAAAATCCATGTTACAGAACTTAAATCAAATGTACTGCTAGAATTTTTTTTACACCTGAAGCAGGCAAACAGGCAGACGGCCCACCTGATTGGATTTGGTAATGTCAAATAAAGGTCAAACACATTTCTTACAAAATACAAGAAGATCGTACGTTTTTGGAATTTTAACTAGACAGAAATGATTAGGGACACTATTCCTCGAAATGGTTTTTGAAACAGCTAGATTGAAAAAAAGTGAACAATCCCAATTGGGAACCACCACAAATACGGATAATTGAAACAAACGTTGAAACTGATGCATTTTCACTCTAACTTCATAGAATTTGTATTAGAGTAAAAGAGACGACATAAAGTCTCTTGGCTTTGGTGCGGCAATTTTGAAGGCAGCGGGCAGCTTTGGACAAAAATAATATTAAAATTGTACCCTTAAAAAGGTTAACATAAATAAATAAAAAACTGTTTGTGTGTTAATAGTTCACACGGGAAAAAAGTGTGACAAGGGGTGGGAGGGAGTCTAAATTTCGTAACGTCCCATTTTATATATTACTAGCTGTCCCGGCAGACGTCGTCCTGCCCGGTAAAAAATAGGGGTTGATCGTAGAGGGTTGAAAATTTAGGGTTGTATGTATTTTTGTATGTTGTATCATAAAAAAATAGAAATTAAAAATTTTGTCTAAGAAATAAATAAAAAAATTTAGGGGTGGACTACCCCTAACATTTAGGGGGATGAAAAATAGATGTTGGCCGATTCTCATAGATACCGGATAAGCACAAAAAATTTCATCAAAATCGGTCAAGCCGTTTCGGAGGAGTATGGCAACGAAAACTGTGACACGAGAATTTTATATATTAGATATCGTTATAATATATTTAAGCTTTAAAACACGTATGAAGTGTTAATGAAAAACTTCCAAGACATATCCAACTCTATCTGCATGAGGGTGTTTAAATGATTAAATATAATGTATCCTATCTCATTCTCTCGCAGGCTTAGTCCTGTAGATTTGTGTTTATCACTTTTTAGTGTCGCTTTTTCGTTTCATCGAGTTTCGCTTCAAAACCATCTTACCACAATCTTACTGTTGTTGTCCACGGGAGTGACAGGTGCATGATTGTAAACCCCATTTGACAGTACCATGGTTTGGTCCATTTGATTATTCGACATAGTCACCGTTGCGTTCAGCTGTGTAGCTATCACCTTTGTCATTTCTAAATCTATATTTTCCGAAGCAGCTGGCACTAGAATGTTAAAAATTAATATGAAAGATCATAACAATTGTTCACGACAAGGTATGATAAAACCAATATTTAAGTGGCAACACTCAATAAGGTTATGCAAATTTGTTTTGTTCAACTGGTAACACAAATAAGTTTTCTTGAATAGGGAGTTTTTGGCGGGAACTGAAAGGAGACGTTGTGCTGTGCAGTTTTATTTTCTAAAAATGTGTATAATTACTCTAAAATGAACAATAGTTGCAGGATATTGATAGTTTTTGAGTAGAAATTATGTGTTTTTGTGAGAAATGTGAACTGTATAGTCAGATGTGATCTTTCGAGTTTTCACAAGAACTCCATTGAATGGCGTCGGTTGTAGTCTGCAATACAACTGCGCTACTATACGAAGACCTATTAATTAACATGTTTCCGACTGAAAGACTTTGATTCTATGGTCATGAATAAATAAATTAAAAAAAAAAAATTTCTTGAATAGGGAGTTTTTTGGTCGGCACAGTAGATAATGGCGTCGGTTGTAGCCTGTAATACAGCTGCGCTACTATACGAAAACCTTTTAATTAACATGTTTCCGACTGAAAGACTTTGATTCTATGGTCATGAATAAATTAATAAAAAAAAAACTTCTTGAATACAATAATAATACGATTCCTCTGACAACCTAATCAACATGTATCTGTACAATCGCTTAATCTAACTACCAAATAATTGAAACCAACAACAGTGCATGAGCCGAGCGAGCGAAGGGAGTGTGTTGTAGACATATTATTGCTCATTCAAAAACATAGTTTAGGAACATTGACAGGGTAATCGGGATGTGAGGTGAATTGTAGAGGAGGATACTCCATGGACACCAGGTCTTGAGCTGATCGTGTTTGGTGAGACGATTGTCGATGGCTCAATTCTCCCTCCCTTATTCCCTTAGGGACACAAGAAAGTCCACAGCAAACATGCCTAACTCTAATAACTATATATAATACTAGACCCTTCCCACTTCGGAAGGCAACAGAAAAAATACTTAATAATCACAATCAAATATACGCTATGTCACTAAGGACATAGCTTTCTGCTGGTGAAACGACTTTCAAAATCGGTTTAGTAGATCCAGAGATTACCCCCTACAACCTCACAAACTTTATCTCTTTTTAATATTAGTGTACAACAAAATTATATAATAAAAGTTGATATTATACAGCGTGTTTCAGACCTTACGACAATAAATCAGACCACGTTGTCGTCATGACGTACTCTACCCAAATACAAAAACGAATCAAGGTAGCTTCTTTGGTTTAGCCACAGGACCTCATTTTGCATTTCAGAATTTTACAACAACATGTATCAGTTATTGTGTCTAAATCGGTAGGTTAGTGACCAATGTATCATGTTGCCAGTTCGTCTCTTCATCATTAAACGCGGAAGATGTTCATTCTTACCAAGGTCAGTGAAACAATATACAAGATGTTCTGTTTTTATTGCCTTTTTATCGTAATTAATTTGTTCGGAAATTGCTTTTTTTTTAATTTTGACATTACGGTTGATTTAATAGTACCAAAAACTTTGTATGGAGTAAGACTGCTAAAATTATGATTTATTGTCATTTGAAATGAAACACGTTGTATAAAATTACTAGTTTCTGCCCGCGAATTCGTCCGCGTGGATTTTATTTCATGACAAGTATCTTATGTTACTCTAATACCTCCAAGAATATGTGTACAGTTTCATCATGATCGGTTGAGTAGTTTTCGCGTGAAAGCGTAACAAACCAACTTACATTCACATTTATAGTATTAAATAAGTAGGGATTAGATTTACACATTTTTGCTGAAGAGTTTCTTGCGTCGCTTCTTCTCTTCAAGCCAAATATATTGCGAACCGGTGGTTAATTAGATTAGGCTCCCATAGAGTAAATAATAACCATAAACAAAATTAAAACTAAATAATTAAAATGAACAAATTGGGGGTAGGCTAAATAAAACTTTAACAATACTCGTTGACACTTCACATCTTTGTCTTCCGTAATCACGGCTACTGAAAAGTCGCACAAACGTCGGAATAACAAAAATCAAATAAATTACCCCGCTTAAAACCGTCAAACGTAGTTTCATTAAAGTTAAAGTCGCGAAAACTTAAGAAAATATTACCTAGTTGTAAGTTATAAGAATAAAAGCGCTTAAAACCGTTAAAACCGCAATTCTAATCATCGTTACCTTCGTTAACGGTTTTCGGTGACAGTAAATCGACCTCGTCGACTTCAGTTTCGACGGGTTTCTCAGTCTTCTTGTTTGTCCTCTTGTCCTTCTGTAATATGGGCGAAGTGACCTCCGGCAAGGATATCTTCTCTTTCTTCGGTGATAGTGGTTTCTCCACTGGCTTCGGGTCTTCTTTTACCCTGGAATTATCAAATATATCAACCACCAGTTGAAACATGCCTCTTCTATGGGCATCGTTTACAAATTGTGCGTGTGCAGTTCACACACGGAAGTGAAGCAAGTCCGACAAGGGGTGGAGGGATTTTTTTCGTGACGTCACATTTCACATCGTTTATGTTTTAGCTATAAACACGAAATTTTAAGTATCAATGAAAAACTTTAAAACATTCTCCACTCTATCTCATTCTCTCGCAGGCTTAGTCCTATAGATTTCTGTTAATCTCTTGAAGAGACTGTCTCACATAGTATGTAAGAGCGAGATAGATTGCTCTTCTGTTTCACAAGGAAGGTCAAAATTTGTATATAATATACTATTTGTACGTTTTGGGAATCGTTTGTGACCTCAATTATTGCACAGCGCCATCTATTGGCTGGTTCCACTACACTCTTTTTGGTGTCGCTTTTTTGTTTCATCTAGTTTCAAATCAGAATAATATAATATAATATAATATACTTTTGATTCCGAAAAATGGGATAGTTTCCGGGATAAAAATATATTTATCTTCCTTTTTGTTATGCTTTTACGGAAAAACTATTGGACCGATTTGGTTGAAATTTGGTATATATGTAACTTTAACACCGAGGTTAGACTAGGGATACTCTTCATCCGGATAATGGGATAGATTTATGTAATGGTTATCCTTGAAAGTAATGTCTTGTTATTTATGCGATTTTTATTTTGATCATTTATATACTTTACAGATAGATAGACAGGGGATAGATAAATATAACTATAATGGGTTAAAATAGAGGATGAAAGTTTGTATGGCAGACCAAATATTTCTCAAGTTTATAGATATAATGATTCACCATCTATAAAAAATGTGATAGTAGCCTCGATCTGTCTGTCTGTTAGGTTAACACGTAAAAATTACTAGGACTGGATCAATTTTGCTGTAATTTTGTTTAAATGTGGTTTCAATCCCAAAAATGGACATAAATACTTTTCATCCCTGAAGACGGCCGGGATAGTTTGGGATATAAAATGATGTGAATCTTCCGGGGTTAAATAGCACTATCATAAAACTTGAGTACAACGTAACCTGTATCAACACCTGCTCTTTAAACAAGAATTAGAAGATTTATTTATTTTATATATTTCGAACATTTCATATTATGCATTGTATACACCGTCATTGTCATGTTTTAATACTTTCCTTAGTTTAAGGGGTTGCCTGGAAGAGATCCCTTTAAGGCAGTATTTTTCAAACTGTGTGTCGCGACCCCTAGTGGGGTCGCAGAGCCTTGCACAGGGGATCGCCAGAGAAAGGGAAAATACTATTTAAATTTATACCTCATACTTAGGTACTTTCTACGCTCAGCAGCTTTTTGTAGAGTATAGGTTCTAATAACGAATATAGGGTAACATAAAATTTAAAAACTTCGTTTAGAAAACCGACTTCAAAAACAAAAAAAGGTATAAAATAACTTATTTCTAAAGCTATTATTATTAATATACTAGAGTTTACCCCGCGGCTGCGCCGCGAGTTAACCTCTAGTGCGTGTCTCTTGTTTATAGAGCAACTGCTACAGGTTATATTATATTACATTTTTATGTATTTGCCCACGGAAGATTCACTACATTTTATATCGCTAATTATACCATCCCCCGTCTATCTGTCAACAAAATAAATGACAAAACTTGACCAAAAAGGCCAAAATGGTCTAAATGACCAAAAGACCACAGTGACCGACATGGTCAAAATGACGGAACAGGCAAAAATGACCAAAGGCCAAAATAATCAAAATGACCAAATAGGCCAAAATGACCATAAAGGCCAAAATGACCGAATAGGCAAAACGACCAAGTAGGCCAAAATGGCCAAAATGACCAAAAAGGCCAAAATGACCAAATAGGCCAAAGTGACCAAAAAGTCCAAAATGACCAAATAGGCAAAAGGACCAAATAGGCCAAAATGACCAAAATGTCCAAAATGACTAGATAGGCCAAAATGACCAAATAGGCAAAAATGACCAAAAAGGCCAAAATAATCAAAATAGTAAAAATGATCAAAGAGGCCAAATTGCCCAAAAAGGCCACAGTGACCAAATAGGCCAAAATGACCAATATGCCAACATGACCAAAAGGCCAAAATAACCAAATAGGCCAAAATGACCAAATAAGCCAAAATGACCAAAAAGGCCAAAATTACCTAATAGGCCAAAATGACCAAATAGGCCAAAATGACCAAAAAGGTCAAAATGATCAAAAAGGTCAAAATGATCAAAAAGGCCAAAATGACCAAATAGACCAAAATGACCAAATAGGCTAAAATGACCAAAAAGGAAAAATTACCAAATAGGCCAAAAAGGCCAAAATGACCAAAAAGGCCAAAATGACCAAATAGGCCAAAATTACCAAAAAGGCCAAAATTAAAATTATACCTTGTCCATCCTCAGTATTTAATTTACATACGTACCGAATTTCAGCCAAATCGCTCCAGTAGTTTTTCCGTAAAAGCATAACAAACAAACAGACAAATATCATGTTATCCCGGAAACTATCCCATTTTTTGGGATTAAAAGTATCCTATGTTCATCCTCGGTATCGAAAATATATACATACTGAGTTTCAGCCAAATCGGTCTAGTAGTTTTTACGTGAAAACGGAACAGACAGACAGACAGACAGAGTTACTTTCACATTTATAATATTAATAATAGGGATATTATCTAAAACATCTTAAAGTCGGTGCTTAGTAGTAATTTTCAAAATGTACTAATTTTATGTTTTACTTTGCACCGACTTCAAGATGTTTTAGATAATATAAATTAATAATAATAGCTTTAGAAATAAGTTATTTTATACATTTTAGTTTTTGAAGTCGGTTTTTTTAAATGAAGTTTTTTTTTATTTGTTACTTTTTAGTGTCTAGCTATGTATGGGTAGACCTACGAAAGGTGCAGAGTTCCTTAAAAATATAGGACCAAGAAATGGGAACAAAAAAATGATCGTAAAATGAAAACTACTGGGCCAAACTATGTCAATTTTTTAGGAGACCAATTGGAAGCTATTCCGCGTCGAACAAAAAAAGAAACACGTAAATCGGATCATAAATCACGGAGTAATCGGCGAACATACATAAAAAAAAGCAACAACAAAAAAAAGATCCCGACGAATTGAGAACCTCCTCCTTTTTTCGAAGTCGGTTAAAAATAGGGAAAGACATAAACATAGTCATTTAAATTACTAACTTTTTGTCCTTCTATGACCCAAGGGGGTCGCTAAAATTTTTCAACCTGTAAAGGGGTCGCGTATTTAAAAAGATTGGAAAGCACTGCTTTAAAGGAAAGGCCGCCCTTTATTCAACATTTATTGAACCTAGTTTTTAAGTCAAAGAAGCAAGTGAAGTGTAAGAATAAGCCCGAATGGGTCTCGGTTGTTCGTGCCTACCCCGCAAGGGACCTGGGTGAAGTTATGTACCGTAAAATGGGG
The DNA here is from genome assembly GCA_012273795.1 of Dendrolimus punctatus. Lineage (NCBI taxonomy): Eukaryota > Metazoa > Arthropoda > Insecta > Lepidoptera > Lasiocampidae > Dendrolimus > Dendrolimus punctatus. The sequence continues at coordinate 11,494,998 of CM022551.1, read as the reverse complement.
GGAATCGGGACACTTTTTAACGTCGACATTGATTTTCATCGTTTTTTTTTGTAGTTATAGTAATAAAACAGAGATCATAATGGTTCCGGTAGTTTAAATTTTCATTTCTAATGCATTAAAATATAGTTTATTAAAGAATAATCATAAAAAGTTACAAAAACTCACTTGTCCCTCTTCACCCAGGCGTTGGGGTGAATCGGATCGCTTAAGGGGGTTAATAGAGTTTTTCGCTAGGGCTGACACTATCATACTATAGGCAGGTACCTACAATACCTACCTGGTAGGTATTGTAGGTACCTGCAGGTTTTTAGGCTAGGTATGTAGGTACTTGACATATACCTACCATTTTTTAAAGTGTCAGTCTTCTAATATATTATCATAAATGACCCGATATTTTGAAGTACGTTTTTTTAGAATACTTATGACAGGATGACTGAGTGTTGAAAGATTATAGAAAAAATATTGCAAGCTCAAATTTAAATCCTACCACAAAGTGTAACACGTAACATCAATGTGTATATAAGGTCGCACATAAAACTTGAGGTTTGTCCCAATTCATTCCCTAGACCCTATTCCCCCCGTTTTACGGTATGTATGGCCTCACTTATAATAGTTTGTTAAATTTTAAAAAACTGCCCAGCAACTGATTGCCGAAAATCTTACCTTATAAACTCCTCTTAAGGTAAGAGGTGGTGGTAAAGTGACTCGTAAATAACTGTCAAAAATAACCAACATCGAGAGGTAGTTTAAGTGACCGCTAAGAGGCAAGATGGCAGGTTTTATTTGAAACAGCCATTGATTATGGCTTAAGAGTCTCTTATCTAAGAGATGGCTAATCCTTTCTTAACGAGAATATTATAAGTAACCCCCTTATTATTATTAGGACCCTTAGTTTTTAAAACGCTTTTATTAGCTTCACCTGTATGTATGTATGTTTGTAACCGACTCCTTTGAGCTCGATTTTAAGATATTAAAGAAGAAGAAGCGCCTTAAATACACCCCACGCTTTTTTCTAAGACCCTATTCATCAGAAACCAAATTTATTAAATTATATTTTCCGTTTTTTTAGTTGGATTTTTTATGAAAGCGTGTTTTTTTTTAATTTTTTTAAGAACTTAGTTTTGATTTTGGTGAATAATAAATAGTTTTTATTCATTCATTCAACAAGTACACCGTCGGGTTTGACCCGAGAAGTAAACTCTAGTGCTTCTATAAGTTACTCACGCTGTCTTCTGGGCTCTTCTCGTTCTTTTGGTCCTCGGCTTCTCAGCCGGTGATGCTGGCAAGCTCTCCTGCGAGACTTGAGCCTCTTCAGTATCAGCTGCCACCTTCGGATCTGACACTTTCTGTAATAATCCAGAGGTATTCGTCAACTCTCTTCTATTATGTATTGACCAATTCGGTAGTTGACAATTCTTGAGAAACATGTTTATTTTGAGCTTTATGGTCTATTTTAGCCAAAATATTAATATTTCAGCAAAAAAACAACATTAACATATCCAATTTAGCAATTTAATAAATATTTTGACATTTCGTCACAAAAACGCGTCAAGCTGTCATGGCATCTCGCATGACGTCACAGTGTGCAAAACAAACATCTGTTTCTTTGAAGTGTCATATGAGACGTCATTGATAACTTCTTGTGTTTTGCACGCTATGACGTCACGCGCTCTGATCGGCGTTCATTGTCACGTGGCTAATGGCTGCAATATAACAATTTTATTTCTCAAAAATATCAATTAATATTTAATATTTTAGTTAAAACAAATTATTTTTGTCATATTTAGATCGTAATCTACGATATATATTAAAATCAGCCTATATTGTTCATACTGTCAACTAACGAAATGTCTTGAAAATTTATTACCTTCTTGGCTCGTGTCCTCTTAGCTCGAGTCTCAGTCTCTAAAGGCTGCTCTTCTTCAGCTTGTGATGGCTTGGAATTATTAATTGAGCGCGTTGATCTTGTTTCAGTGCCTACAAAAAAAATTGAATAGTCTTATACTAATATATTGTTACGGGTTGACTCGAGTTAAAATACCGTTAGAATTATTATAAAATTTATTAAAACTATACAAACACGTATAACACAGGTACAAATATAACTGTACACAATCAGTTCAAACATAATGATGTGAAGGGAAAAATTGGAAAAACACCTCTCATCTCAGAATAAAAGCTATATTACTAAATACAAGCTGTGCCCGCAACTTCGTATGCGTGGATTTTTTTCACGGAACCCAAGAACATAAAAGTTACTCCTTATAACATCAGCTATCTGCCAGTGAAGGTTGCGTCAGAATCGGTGCACCCATTTCAGAGATTATCCGGAACAACCAGACAGACAGACAAAAAAAATTGTGTGTGTGTACTTGTATACACTCGTTAAAAGTTATACTTCTTTGGCGTATCAAGGTAAAAAAAAAACAAAACATTTTATCTTTTGACTTATTCTACGTTTGTAGAAAAAACGACACTAACAATAGAAAAACTAAAATGTTGACTATAGCTAACTTCAGGGTGTCGGTTTTTCGTGACAGTGCGCGCGCATCGTAAAAGAATAACTTCAAAACTAGAATGTTGACTATAGCTAACTTCAAAGTGTCGGTTGACTACAGCTAACTTCAGGGTGTAGCTTTTTCGTATGACGGTGTGCGCGCGCATCATAAAACTGTACTCTCATCATTTTTCCCTAACGCGCCAAAAGAAGTGTAACTTCAAAAATATATTTTGATATAAGTACTTATACCTTCAGCATTTAGTAAAAAGGCTGTTATTCTGACATCACAAACAGCCACTTCAATTTTATTTATTTATATAGATATATACGAAATCTCCAACACTATAAAGATAAGTTTATTATACTGTAAATAGATATGAGAATGAAATGAAATGAAATTTATTTATTTACATACATAATGAGTACATGGAACATAAAATAATTAGACAATACGAAGACAATTCTGTACGGGCGTCCAAAGTTAGCTCTGGTGCCCGCACTAGGTCTCTACAGAGCCTGTGTGGCGGGCCTCAGTGGAGTTCCCTTCGATTTCGAATCTCTTTTTTCTTTTATTGCCTGGTATTATTACAACTAAAAGAGAATAAAAAAGGAAAAAAAATATAAAAAAAAAATACAATAATAAAATGTACATACTACATAACTACGTGCCTAGATACGTTGGTGAGTGAGTACAAATTAATGGTGTGTGTGCGTACGTGCGTGCGTGCGTTCGTGCGTGCGTGCGTGCGTGCGTGAAAGTATTTGTTTACGTTGAAAGATAATTTGCGAAAGATTTTTAACTAACGGTGTGTAACAATTCTTCAGAGTTTTCATATGTAAGTGGCTGTAAAAAGTTATTCAAAGCTTTTCTTAAATTATGGCGTGTCATGGATACTAAATTTAGATTCCTTCTCAGAGTATTATATAGTTAAATAGAATGAGAAAGATATGATGAATAATATCTTGTACCTAGACATGCAATTTTATTGCAATATTCTATATCATATATTTTTTTAATGTAATTTAGTTTTATAATTTTTACATGCATTCAAACATTTTGTCTAAGAAGGCAAAATGTATTGAAACGGCACATAATTTAACATCTCGTGTACACCCCCCCTATAAAAATGACTCTACATAATAATATGCATACATTTGATAATGTATGCAAATACATACCATACATATTAAAGCAATATATGAAAACATATGTGAAACCATACATGCCACATACATGGACCAACATACAAGGCTACACTACCATATATGGATAATGGAAACTATATATGCCACTCCACACACATATGCTTCCGTTACATGCTCATGAATACATAATTAACTTTTACATTTATTTTAACATTTTAGCAATAAATTATTCATTCATTCATTCATTCATTCAATATGCTTACCCGATGTGCTATTCTTAGTTTGTTTCCTTGTTCGCGTGCTTCTCCGTCCGTTGGCAGTTTCATCCGCAGTCGTCTCCTCTTGAGACTTCTCTTTCAAAAGCTTTCGGGGTTCTGTAAATAAGTTTATAATGGGGTATTACAAAATAAAGTTGTTAAAATTCTTTCATATTATTAAGCCTCAATAATTTTCATTTAATTTCTATGCAATCATTTAAATATATAGTTACGAGTTGCAGGACTCGAATTAAAATGACGTTGGAATTATTGTAGAGTTTAATAGAACTATGCAAACACCTATAACACAGGTACACATAACTGAACACAACCAGTCCAAACTCAGTACGCAAGTTTATATTATATATAAAAAAAAAATTATTACACTACCGGCTTTCTTTATATATTTTTTTTATACGACTTTTTCTTTTATGTTTTTTATATTTTTTCTTTATTTATATAAAAAACTTATTTCTATCACGTGGGTCCTTATGTTCTGATAAACGTCCTTCTTTCTTTGTTAAACCTAGATATGTTACATTTTTTAATTTATGTTTTTCCTATTTTTACATTTTACTAGCTGTCCCGGCAGACGTCGTCCTGCCCGGTAAAAAATAGGTGTTGATCGTAGAGGGTTGAAAATTGAGGATTGTATGTATTTTTGTATGTTGTATCATAAAAAAATAGAAATTAAAAATTTTGTCTAAAAAATAAATAAAATTTTTTTGGGGTGGACTACCCCTAACATTTAGGGGGATGAAAAATAAATGTTGGCCGATTCTCATAGATACCGGATAAGCACAAAAAATTTCATCAAAATCGGTCAAGCCGTTTCGGAGGAGTATGGCAACTAATACTGTGACACGAGAATTTTATATATTAGATTTTCTACATTCTTATTTAGTACTCTCTATCAACACTTGCTTATTATTATCAATACTATAATAAGTCTGTAAATGGTTTGAATTCGTCTTGGTCCAATGCATTTAAATGTGAAAAAAATCATGGGGAGCAATTCCGACCAACAGATTCCGAAAATATAATTTTTTGTCTATCTGTCTGTTAGAGCATTACATGAAAACTACTGTGACAGATTTAAATGAAACTCAAATATAGCTAGCATTTCGAACATTGTCCATAAGAGACGCGATTCTCATCAGAATGGCCATTCGTAATATTCTCCTTCAATACTTTAAAGCAGTGTTTTTCAACGTTTTTCATGATACGGCCCCTTTAGTATGAACAAATATTTCGCGACCCCCTACCCGTTGCCTTTTCTTCATGTATTTTATTTTGTGTCAAATATTCAATCCAATATATTTATTCATTTTCATGATTAGGGTTCAGATAAATACATAATTAAGTACATAAAACACATTTTTTTACATCGAATGCCTCGCCACTTAATAACGCACCCTCGAAAGAAGAGAAAGCGTTGCTAGCTAGTCATCGAGTAGCTCTTCTTGTGGCTAAAAAATGGAAACCTCATATATTATTGCCGAAATTTTACCACAGGCTTTAAATATGGCGGAGATAATGTTTGACAAACAATAGGTCTAAAAAATCAAACGTATGCCTCTCTTTGACAATACCATTCAACGCAAGATAAGCGATATGGCGGCTTATGGTCGTGATCAAGTCGTGGAAAAATAAAAGAAAGCACTTTTGTGTTCTTGCAATTTGATGAATCTCCGCTATGAATGCTTCGCGACCCCCTTAAAGAGGCTTCGTGACCCCCCAGGGGGTCGCGACCCCTACACTTGAAAACCACTGCTTTAAAGTGATTATTGAATAATAATAAATACATACTGGGCATGGGTGCAACGGGTGGAGGCATGGCTATAGTGTCTTCTTTCACCTTCGGCACCATTTCCATATTGAGTGGCAATGAGTCCTGCTCCATTGGTTCAGGGGGCACGGATAGTTTCTCCTGTTTTACTGTAAATAATAAAAAAAAAATTATGACGCGTCTTTTGGACAACAAAATTTAAAGACAATTGAAAACTAGCGACGATACGACCCTGGAAGATATTTTATTTTAGATCATATTTTTCATTGTGTTAAAGTTCGAAATTGTACAACAATATACAGCGGTCAGCATTTTTTTTGTTTCAGTTACACCTTTTCTTCCTGTAAACTCATCCTCCTATTATCGTACGTTAAGGAACTTTGTTCCAAAAAAAAGTAAAAAAATATATTTTATACTGTTGCAAGTTTAATCCCAGTCGGATATGCTTGTTTAAACATGCACAGTGAAGTGGCTCCAGTGTTTTATCTTCAATTTTTAGAACAGAGAGTCAATTATTGATGGTATTAATAAATTACTTTTTAATTTCATACTCAGAGTGTTAAAACTAATTCAAGCTTCCATTGACGTGGCATATGTAACTAAGCCACAAGAGAAACTAACCACCATCTGAAACGAACCATCCAAAGTGGGTATAGCCAAATTATTTTCCTCTAAAAGTATACTCTAAATACAAGGGGCTGAAGTGTTACGTCGCTATAACCAAAAAGTCATACAACCGAGGTTGTTATAAGCAAAATCCATTGTAAGTCTGTTACTGTCGATGTCCTCTATCATCGAGCATGCTAAGCATTTGCTTAGCTAAGCCCACTGCAACGCAACGCAGAGGTTCTGAGTTTGATTCCTGATATGGCCACTTTCGGAAACAAATTGTCTCCATTATTTATTATATATTAGTCATTATATATTACCCATGATACAAGCTTCACTTGCTTAATTTGGGGATATGCCTCCTTATGATATGTCTGTGATTATAATAATAATAATAATAATAAAGCCCGTTTATTTCCAATCTGTACAGTTGTTATTTCAAGCTTATTCTAATATGTTACAAATATAACGTGTAGTGATGTTTTAATATAAGTGTATGTATATATAGATTTGTTTTCTTTTACTCGCTATCATTACTTTCTTCAGAATCACTGATCGGAACTCCTTCTCGGGTAAAGGACTCCTCCAGCTTCTTCCAGATCTCTCTATCCATAGCTTTCTTTCTCCATTCACTTCCTGCTATCCCTTTTATATCTTCTATTCACCTTTTTCTGAGGCGCCCTCTTTTCCTTTTACCTCTTGGTCCCTTCCATATAGTTGTCTCTAGTGACCATCTTTTGTCTGTGTATCTTGCTATATGTCCTTTTAATGTCTGTGATTAAGGGTTACTAAAATGTGGCCACAATGGCGGTATAATAAAAATCAAATAAAATACAAGAAAACTTAAAAAAAAAACTCACTTTTTGCAAGGGGTATTATTGGCTCGAAATTCTCCTTGTCATTGTCCTCTGGCTTCGAACTCTTAGAGGATTGTGATACTTTCTCTGTTTTATCAGGAGCTACCTCTCTCCGTAGTTTCTGATTGAGGTTGAGGTTGACCTATGAGAAAAGATTAATTAAATAAAAAGAAAAAAAGGTTATTTGATGTTATGTTACATTTTCCTCAATTACTCAAACATTTTTTTATCCACAATACACAGCACAGAGTAAATAAACGGAACAGAGACAAAGCTCCATACAACCGCGCAAATCGGTTGCACTACTAGAAGCACGCGGGGCATGTTGTTTTGTTGGCTGCATGTTTGAATATTTTAATGTGAAAACATGGTATTTTATTAAGTAAATATTATTAGTATTAAAGATTGTCAATTTGATATCCCATGCAGAGTGTTTCCCGTTAGATTACTTGAAGAAACTTTGTTGGATTCAGAATTTACCATACCATTAAAAGAAATAATAAATGATTAAAAAACAAAATTTATAAACAGAAAATGATTAGAGTAAGTAATTTGTAAAGTAAATACCTACTCTATGATACTGAATAATAAAACTGTTTAACAAATGTTTTGTTCCATTTATTTTTACCTATTGTGACGACCCTAGCAGAATAGGTAACAATTTTGCACGTTTTTAAGAAGCTTTGCCTCTTTCCTTTTATATACTCATGTGGTACACAAACAGATGGCCCACCTGATGGAAAGCAGTTACCATCACCTCTGGATATTCTGAATCTGTTTTTTGGTATTTCCAAGATATCTCAGTGGTGTGAGTTCATAAGTCTACTTATCTGGTGAGGGAAGAACTAATTCATACAATCCCATTGCATACAAGTGAATTGTATCCAATAGAACATTGGTTCTCAACTATTTTTATGTCACTACCCACGAAAAACCAAAAAGTCTTGTGACCACTTCACTGTCAAATTATAATAATATTTTAGGTAATAGTTTATATCTTCGATTAGTATATAGGTTTTACTTGTTAAACAGATTGTGTCCCCATTTGATACCAAACACGACTCCCTTTCGATCAGTGGTTTTTAACTGGTGGTATGCAGACTACTGGTGGTCCCTGGAGGCATTCCAAGTGGTCTGCGAAGCCATCATTCTAAACATGTGACGTGTTGTGTCAGGTCATCACAATGCAAACCGAGCCCCACCACAAGTCCGAATGCAATAAGCAGTTTCAATAAACTCTCTGTATAATAATTCCAGAGGCATTTTAATTCGAGGCCCGCAACTCGTAACAATATGCAGCAGTGATGTTACTGACATTGACTCCAAAAATTCATTTTATAAAAAAAAATTGTTTAGCCCAACAGGACATTCATTAGACAGACAGGGACAGACTAATTTAAATCACCCTACACATTTTGGGTACATGTATTATTAGATTCTAAATAAATAGGTAAATAACAGTGAAGAAATTATACTGCAAGTTGTGTTCACCTATAATTAGTTTTTACATTGCATTGTAAACCTTAGTCATAAGTCTAATGACTGATTAAATGTAAAAAAACTGTTGGTGATCCTTATTAAAATAAATAAATAAAAAACAATATGCATAACCGACTATGCGGTCCCTGGCAAGACAGAAATTTGGTAAAATGGTCCCTCATGACTTAAAGTTTAAGAACCACTGCTTTAGATAGATAGATAACACTTTATGGTACACCATTACAGAAAACTTCAAACAAGTATTATTCTAATTGTGTACAAAGGATGGACATATCGCTAAAAAGCATCTCTTCCAGACAACCTGTGGCAAGAATATTGCTGATTAGAAGTTTAATAACAAACATGACCCCCCAGGTCGAGAAACAATGTTATAGTGTATTCCAGTTACGATGATTAGAGTATTAGAGACAACACCTGTTTAGATATATTAGCTGATGCCTTAGCAGAGGCATTGCGTTTCTGCCTTTTATCTGGTTTAGGACTGTCCATGCCGTCCACTTCATTCTTGCCACGTTTTTTTGAAGCCCTCCGTGAACCATTGCTCTCAGTTGAACTCCTCTCACTAGTACCATTTTCCAGAGGTTTGCTTGTAGTTATTGTGTCTTTAGGGTTTTTAGATTCGTCTATTAAATAAAAAGTGTTATTTTTAAAATATATCACTAAACTTAATATTGATGCTTAATTATCAAGATGTCCTTTCTAATATAATTAAAACTATGTTTCAACAATTTCTAGAAACTAGAAACCGTATAACCGTCCCGTATCCACAGCAGCCTTCACATCAGTGACATAGCAGACACACTGCAGAAGAGTCGCTTGCGCTGGCACAGCCATGTTTTATGGAAACCAGCTAGTTATGTGGGGAATAAATGTCTAACCATGCCGCCTCTGCAATGTCCCGGTTAAACAGTGTGCTAACAATCTGAACACAAGGGATGCCGAATATCGAAGAAAAAGTAGGAAAGCGGACCCTGGGCGCCGAAGTGATTGCTCCAAACCCAACCAGGATTTAACGCTCGGATGATGTATATTCAGATATAAATTAAATTTTGGGTGATTATAAGACAATAAAAAATAAGGTTAAGGTTTAGCCTTGTAAGTCACAACTTATATAAAATACTGAGATCTATGAAATTTTTGTTATAAGTCATAAGTATATCCCCAAGTTCATATGAACATTTAATTCATATAAAATTTCATATTAAATTCAAGTACTACATATCATTAACCAAACTAAATTTTATCCATATATAAACTTAGTAGTATGAGAGAAATTACTGTGACATACAATGATAGATGATTTAGGGTTGGGTGTAAACTAATTTTCACAACCCGGCAGCCAATAGCCTTCTTGCTTTTCTTGCAGTATGCTTAAGAAATAAACTTTCAATCCTGGTGTATATACATGCGTTACCAATGTTTGACTTCAATAACAATGTGACATCTCCAATAATGCATTAAATCTATAGCCACATGTGAGTGACACAGTTACTAACAGTAATCTAGATGAAGTAGACACATTACATTTAAATGTTAGTTTGGGACATTAGTAATATTTGTGGTCTAAGGACATGGTATGTTCAATTAGCTTAATAAATAGGTCACCCTCATACAGGTTCATGGGAGATAGAAACTATCTTATAAACATGAATACTGTCAATAAGTAGAAACTATGAAAGTTATCACTAAAATAATATAAATATGACAATTTTAGGACGCACATACCTTCGTCCTCGTTAATACTTTGAAGAGTCGTCAACGCTTTTTTGTCCTTTAGAGTCTTGTCCCTATGGCTTCTGTCCTTGAAATATTCTTCCTCGTATTTATCAAATCTTGAATACGCGGCCTGAAAGTTTATGCAATTTTACAAACAAGCACATATTACACATCTACTTCCACCACTGGTTTAATATATTTTAATATGTAAAACTAAGAAATTATAGAGGATGAATTATGAAAGCCACACTTCAAATCAACAAGATATCACTCGCGGAATTGTTTACCTCCAACTCATCGTCAAAACCTTTTTTATATTCATTTGATATCGTATTTATTTTTATAAGTATTTCATTAAAAATTGACATAGTTTTATGAAATAATCCAATTTGGAGAGATTTGTTGTGGAAACTACACAATAAAACTGTGAAAACGGTTTGGAATTCAAAACTTGAAAAAATTATTATCAGTGTAGCCAACGTAAAAAAAGGGTTTTCTTATTTGTTCTCAACAAAAGCAGGCAAAAGAAGTTTGTATATACAGCCTTGTAAGGAATTTATGAGACAATTAAAAAGACAACACATCCCACATTTGTCACAAAAACAGAATTGTTTATCAAAAATTCAAAATTCTACGTCTGTTTTTTATTCTACAGTAAAAGTACACATTTTTAGTGAACAAAACAGCACAGTTCAACGTTATCCTTGAGTTCTCTCCAAAAAACCTAAAAATAGGATATTTTGACATAGCGTGATTTAAGTTTCTTTTTTAAAATATAATATTTATGGCTTGGCAACTAGGCTTTTAAGCTTAATATTGTTCGTAAATATGGTTCTGGCTACTAGATTTTTAGCAAACTTTTCAATGCTATTATAATAATTGTAATCCGAGTCGACATATTAGCGGGAATTCGAAGTCTGTGTATAGTTTTTTGTCTGTAAGAGAAACAAATAGTCATGGTCTAGAATTTTTCCATATTCTTCAAATAATGAAAAATAAAAATTCTGTTATTAGCATTGATGCATAAAGAGGACCATTCACTAGCCTGCAGTGGGCGAAGCTTGCATGAATCAAGAGGCATTCCGCTGTGTGTTACCCGATGCAATGCAGGCTGCAAAAACATTTACAATCCTGCACTACGTGCTGGACTACCATGTAGGATATTTATATATATAATCGACTAAGGTCGCTCGGCTTCGTATCTAAAAAGAACTTTTTTGTTGAATTTAATGACCTACTAAGCGAATTCAAAATATTTCCCCTCCCGTATGGCCTGTACCCCAGTGACGCCTACATGGCATAATGTGCTGCCTAGCTAGCCAAGCAGGTTGAGTGGCGACCACGTAACTTTTTTCTAATACTTGCATTTTTAAGTTCGTGATATCTTCTGATGACTGAAGTATGAAACCTATGGAAATGAAACGTCAACAAAAAATGCGTGCCACTGTGACGTCATTTTGGGACTAAACATGGCGGTTTTAGTGCTGCCCAGAAGATTTTAATGTTATTAGGTTTTATCGATAAACGTTCTTGGCTCATTTTATTTTATATATTATTGAGTATTAATTATTTGTAGAATTTATACTTGAATAGGAAGTAAGTATGTTGTTTCGTGCAAAGATACTTTGATTTAGATGTGTGAAATCTAAGACAAGTGCTTGCTTCAAATTTGCCAAGTAAACGATATGACGATTTATAAAAGTTGCTACACTGATTTTATAAAGTTGTCGTTTGACAACTCAGTGACCGCAAAACATAAACATATGGCGTAGTACAGTGCCATCTGCCCATCTATAGCATGCTAAATTGTATCGTCGTGTCGTATGTTGCCATCTCATTCGCACTTGCATATATGTCGGAAAGGGATGGAAGCTTTATGTCGGCGATAAAACGTTAGCATGCTAGCTATGCTGTTTGTATATATTTTTTTTATAAGAGTACGCGTTTTTCTTAGACTACTTACCTCTCTATTACAATCTATTTTAATTGTGTTGTTGACTCTAAAGTCCATAACACTACCACAACGAACCTCAAGATAGGTGCGCCGCACCATAAGTGAGAGTGATTCAAATTTTAAATTTATCAAGGGATCGCGTGATATAAAAAAAACAAAACACCTTCAAATCAAATCATTTATTTGCTTAAAACATGGTCAGTAAAAATATTAGATGACAATATATTATTTTGTTTCACATGTTTTTGCACTTTCAGGCATGAAAATAGTAATTAAGTTGAAAATTAACATTTACCAAGGTAGAGGAGTCAGGAACGGCCAAAACAGGAATTATTTCCGACTGGTTTTCTTTTAATATGCCAGTTTTATGTTGGCTGGCATGTTGCTGCAAAATATTGAACTATTAGTTTATAATAATTGTGCCCACAGTATTTTTTTCATAAAGTTTGCTTAAATGATGACATTATCATTCAAATTGAGCAAATACGTTTCTTGGATGGAATCGCAGTCACAAAACCCATAAGTTTTTCTAAAACAGATAAATAGAATGAGAATAATATAGACCACAACTAGTCGTAAGTAGCATCAGTAGTAATGTAGCAACAACAAGTATATCAAAGGCTAAAAGTAAAACTACAAATTTCAATTATACGCGCAGTCTCCATGAGGGTGAGAGGCACGAGAAGACACATTAAGGCCTTCGACTGCGAAGACGGAGCAGAAATTATATAATAAGCCGACAGTCCAACTATCCTGCTGATCATCGTCCCACCATAAAAAAATTGTATATTAGTTTTTATCGTTTTATAGCACGTTTTGTTGTATGTATATAATTTAAAAAAAGTATATCAATACAAACTATAAAAGTATATACAGTATTAACTTACTCTTACAAATTTGAAGGGCACGGCATCATCTCGTAGTCGAGTCACATCCAAAGTTTTGTTGAAACATTTATCATCAAAATGTAGCGAGCAAATATAAATACATTTTACATTTGGCTTTATATATTCCATTCCAATGGCTTCCAGCCACTTTTTCTTTTTACTCTCATTTCTTGGGATCCTATAAAATATGTTTTAATTATTATTTTTGTATGTTTTAAGCGAGGTAGCATGATAAAATAAGAAATTTTATATAAGCAATCGTATTAAATCGATATCAAAGTCGATAAATAATGTGCAACCCTAGCTAATAAATTAACATTATTTAATCGTAAAATATAGTTAAATAAGTCAAATCCACAAATGACCTATAACTGCACATAAGAACCTTGCTAATTATAATGTAAATCTTCCTTTATTTGCCCGGAAACATTAACAATAACCAATATTTTTAATGTTATTTATAGCGTACCTGTGTATGGTTAAAGATGACTGATTTGGTGTTTTTCTTATGCCGCACCCTATAACACTACACACTGGCATATTTGCGACGTAATTATTTATATTTGGCTTCAATTATTTTAAATTACAAGCAAAATATCAAAAGATAATTAGTTATTTTTATTTATATCACGACTTTTTGACAAGACATGTACCGGCTGAACTGACTGACAATGACATTTGGTGCACTAAACATGGCGGATTATCGGCCTCATTAGGTATTTACGTATATTTATACGTATATATATGTTTCACTTTATGTACGCACTGAAATACTGTTATATTGTTTTCCTGCGAGTTACAGTGCTGAGTAAGAACGAGATAGATATATGTTTATGTGCCTTCAAGTTGGATGTTATTTATGGTAGTTTTCCAATTACAGAGCATAATGCGACTCAGTGGCGCACAATGCCGAATTATGCTGATGCTTAATTGGAACGCGAATTAGTTTTCAAATGCACCAGCAGAGTGCGACTCAGTTACAAAAGTATATTCCTGTAAACAAATTTGTTTGTAGATTCGAATTCTAAAATGAAATTGTATTCACATTTTAAATGTGAAATATAAAAAACAAGTCAATGTTTGTACCTTCATCCATACTTATATTTATTTTTTTAACACAATTTGAATTAACTTTGATTATTTCGAAAAAACTACAATGAAACGAAAGCTTTAAAAATTTTTCCAACAATTAATAATATTACTAACGATAATATATAAACAAAACATTTCGATCAATGCCAACTTAAAGGGGAAAACACTTGTTAATTTTCTGTCACTGAGTTGGCATCGATTGCACGCATCACTTTTAAGAGTGCTCGATTGTGCGAAGCGTTGCTGTAGTTGAAACATTCAACGTTAAGCATTATGCCGCATAATGCGCTCTAGTGCTGTAATTGGAAAACTACCTATATAAGCAATAGTACGTATAGAACAATATGTCGCGTCCCTATTATATAGGTCTATGGATATCTTTCGAATAGCATAATTCAAAAAGTGATATAAAGGTAATGAATATAAAGTAATTTATTTTGATAAGGATGAATACCAAGAAACAAATAAAGAGCCTTTTCTAACGGCAGCATTTCAATTAAATTTTTAAAATAAAAGATCATTTATTGTGGCATAACTATATTAGTTAAACATATACTGTCCCAATATTTTTAGTAGATAAGTATGTGTTTTACAAAGTCGATAAACATAGTTTTATTCTGTCATCAATAGTTTTCGCAGCGCATGCGATGTAAAGAATATTTTAGGTAATTTTTTACACCTTGAGTTACATTATTGGAGTTTTAGTTAGGATGCCTAGTTTTTTGCAAAATATAATATAGTCTGAGAAAAATTTTCAATTCGGTTCAATAGTTTCGGAGCCTATCCAAGTAATCAGTCTGCGAACAAATGAGCCGTGGCTATTTTGTGAAGAACAACCGCTATTTGGCTAGTTTTTATTTTATATTTGGAGCAATAATCTTAAAAAATTGGGTACATAAACATAAACAATGTCATTTTTTTAACAATGAGAAACCATT
This sequence comes from Dendrolimus punctatus, assembly GCA_012273795.1. Taxonomy (NCBI): domain Eukaryota; kingdom Metazoa; phylum Arthropoda; class Insecta; order Lepidoptera; family Lasiocampidae; genus Dendrolimus; species Dendrolimus punctatus. The sequence goes on along the minus strand of CM022551.1, from coordinate 11,479,753 downwards.
GATAAGCCTCCACAGATGGCAGTTTTTTTTTTAGAAATTAATGTTTAAAATAAAGTTAAAGGGAGAATTAAAACCTAAAAATATGTATAATTGGTGATTTATACAACAGCTACTTAACTTTAGTTCATATATACTGATAAATGATTATCGACTATGATAAGGGCTGCAGCCCTTACCAGTAATATTCTAGATCCCTTTGGCTTGGAACTTTGGTTGCGCTTCGGAAAATACGGGCGAAAGATCGGCCTGCATTCTGGCGCCATATTTACGTTACGCCATAGGTACTACAGTGTGAGGCATAGGTTATGTTGTAGAACTGTTTTAGGGTTCTCGCTATAGATATATCTTTGTATGTCAGAAACATTTATTTCGTAAATTACTGGGTGAATTAGATAACTCAGTGCGCGTGTTTGTATATACAGCTACTAGCTGTGACCGCGATGTTGTCAGCGTGGAATTGGTTTTCAAAACCTCCCCGATTTTGAAACATTCTTCATTGGTGCTCCGCTCCTATTGGTCTTAGCGTGACGATGTTGAGGGCTTCATAACAAATGGGCGTACAGACAAAAGTGCAGTTTTATACGAGGGAAAAAATTGTGGAAAAAACCCAACTGGTTGATTGTTTAAGGCTGAAATTTGGAATTCTTATTAAGAAACACTTGCATACAGCTAAGATGCATAGTTATATAGCATAGTAGATTGTAACATGCATAGTTTTTAGTAAACAAAAATAAAATAGCATTTTTTCGTATACGCTTATATGTTATGAAACCCTCGATATAAAGCTTATTGCCTTACTCGATAAATGGGCTATCTAACAATGAAAGAATTTTTCAAATCGACCAGTAGTTCCTGAGTGTTACAGATTATATGATATTTAAAATATAGCGAAATCTAAAACTATAAATAAAATAATTCGCTTCTGGATATATTATAATGACTTGCCTTTACAATTTTTTTCTACAAGAATGACAACCAAAAAACAAAAAAAAAATATCACGTATAAATTTAAATATTATGCATTCTAAAAAGTTCCAACACTGAGATTAGTGCGTTAAATCAAACAAACAAATAAATATTTAGCTTTATATATTAGTATAACATAATTAGTGAACTGCCATATAGTTAGCTGATTTTATTGATCATTCGAAATGAATACATGTTTCAGATAAACAATTAAAACTAAGTAGAAAATACTTATATAAAAACAAAACACACTCGCAAACATATTATTGCCTGCGCTCACAAAACGCCTGACAGAAATATAATACATACAAAACTCTTCTTGGTAAGAAAGCTAATATAAAATAGGTAGGTGAACGTTACATGTCATAATGACATGTGTTAACAACTAAAGTACTTTAATTAACAAAAAGGACTTAACCGATTTGAATATATATATTTTATGTTTTGTTCGCTCTAATACAAGGGTGGTTTAGGAGAAAAAATAACATAGCGAATTTGCATAATCCTTGTACTATTTCACTCCTGATCAAATTAAATGAAAATCGCTTCATAAGTAAACTCCAATTAGAATGAAATTCAATCGTCGCTATTTGAAATACCTAAGAGATCATTATTCGACTCTGAGTATGGCAGTATAAGTGACCTTACCCCTGTACCAAATCTCGTTAAAATATTTATGAAGTCAACAACGAAACTGTTCAACACAAAATGGAGTCAACAAAAAAAATCCGCTGAACTCAAAATATTTGGATGTTGTAAATACTTCAATGGGGTTAAAAAAAGTTAACGTTAAGTTAATAATATAAGCAATATTTACAGTCTAAGGCCGCTTGCATAACGTTCCTTAAAATTATTTAAGGAACACAAAACGTATTTAACACCCTTACTTAAATACAATTAGCCTCTTGCACAACCCAAAATTTGGCGCTAAATATATTTAAAGAACTGTCAATAGTTTTGCGTGAAGCGTATTTAGGCAGTTTAATATGATTATCTAATTTTATTTAAAGGCAATCATTATGCAAGCGGGCCTTGTTTTTTAATATTTTGAACAGATGAAATACCTAAAAAATATATACACATTAAACATTGAAATATCAACTAAATAATTAAAACTAAAATGGATTATTTAGCAGATCACTGCCAACGGATAGCGTGCCCAGAAGGCTGGCTACTTCCTTACTTGCCACGCAATATACCAGAAAAATAAATATGGTGAAGATCTATTGGTTTATCTTACTATTTCTACATCTGGAATAAATAGGCGTGTTCTATTTTTTAGTTTCTCTTCACCTCCACATACGGCCAAACTATCACCAACGGTTTGTTTAAAATAAAAGTCTTAGTGGGAATAAATGATTTCTAATCCTCAAATGTAATAAAACTTAATATATTGAAACCAATGGATAATCCATCAATTTAAAACGGATTTGTCACTCATGTGTGTTTAATAGCCATGCCATCGACTAAACACTTTTGAACTCGACTATCGATACCAAATCATTAACACTTTCTACGCTAAAGGATTAAGTGACACTTTTAATTCATCATTTAAGAGCTGTGGTCTTGTCGGTGGAGTCTCTTCCAATCTTCTCTATTTAGGGGCAGTTGCTTTACTTCTTTCTACGACACGACACCCACTTTTAACTTTATTTGATCCATTAATGCTCTTCTTGGCCTTCCCTTCCCTCTCGTTCTCTCATAATTTCATTTAAAACCGTTCAGTAGTTTTCACGTGATGCTCTAACAGACAAACAGACAGACAGGTAAAAATCCTAATAAATAATCTCTTAGTACAACTAGGTAGATTTGTATTAACACATTTTTTATTAGATTCAATCTCACGTTTCGTCTTGAATTGTTTTTGTTATAAGTATTTTTGAAGCTTTACAATCCTGGTTTTTGCTTAATTATCAACATCAAGTCCTATATTTATGCATAGATTACTTTTTAAAATTAAATAACATAAATTAACCCTCTAATATTAGGCAGTATAATCGGAACAGAATTTCAATGTAAAAACCAAATTCATTTGTATTCCATAGTTAAGATAAACAGACGAAAGATTCACTCAATTATTAGCTTAAGATTTAAACGAAAAGTCATTTAAATCCGTTTGGTAATTCATCCCTCATATGAAGCCTGGATATGGTTTGATATAATGGTTAAAAGATTACGGCGTCTGACGGGACGAAATGTTTTTTTTCTTAATCCCCAAACGCCTCGGTTCCAAACAATTAAAGCTATCCGATTTAATCCCAAACAACTTGATGTAGCGTCAACAGAAACATGGGATAAGGTTTCCTAATATTTTAATAATATGTTTTCATAAAGATTGTTTATTTTACCAATGTGATATCGAAACAAGAGATTTTGTAATAAGCTTAAAGAGACTAAAAAAAAAAACAATTGTTCATTATTAACCACATTTTTTATAGCAAAGGAATAGCTATATTAATATACAATTAAACATACATACATTATTCGAGAAATAACAGTTTTCATCGGTCAAAATACAGCACGAACGAATTAAAAATTTACATTAAGGATAAAATTCAGTTGATAGATATCTTTTATCTTATTATTTAAAATTGGTCCTTAACATCATCATCGGAGCGTTAAATCTCGGTTGCGTTCGGAGCGATCACTTCGACGCCCAGGGTCCGCTTTCCTACTTTTTCTTCTCCATTTTGCGCGATCTTCGGCATCCCCTGTGTTGAGACTGTTGGTACGCATGTCATCCCTCACAACGACAAGCCAGCATTTCTTGGGCCTACCCCTTTGACCGGGAACAGGCGGAGGCGGCATGGCTAGACATTTGTTTTTTTTTTGTTCGCGACGTAACTAGCCGGTTTCCGTAAAACGTGGCCGTACCAGCGTAAGCGACTCTCCTGCAGTTTGTCTGCTATGTCACGGACGTGAAGGCTGCCGCGGATGCGGGAGTTCCTGACACGATCCTTTCGCGTCGTCACGCGAAAGGATCGTGTCAGGAACTCCCACACACATCCACCGAAGCATATTCATTTCCGTGACACGCAGCTCCTGCTTGTGTCGCTCAAGTACAGGCCACGCTTCACTGCCATATACAAGAACAGGTCTAATAATGGATTTATAGACCTGTCCTTTTAACTTAAAATTGGTCTTAACATATAATAATATTCATTGTTGTCTTTAAACTGTCATTTTTTCAAATTCAATAACTTATTTTTACATTTAATATGTTTCTGCTATCACTACATTATCGCGTGGGAATTAATTTTGTATGTAAAAAGTGAAATGCTTTAGATAGGCTTAAAGCTCGACGGAGTAAGCAAGAGATAAAAGTCTACACGACTAGGGCTTTTCTTGTTGATTCGCCCGCGTTAATTTTAAATCTATATTTCCTAAAGGAATTTAAATATGTCATGTATTGTATAATGGTTCCAATAGTGATTGGGATTCTCATAATATGCCCTGTGTGTAATAATGTATAAGGAACCTAATTACGTCACTATTTCTTCAAATAAATAAAATTCCTTTCTTTCTTCTTCTTAAAAAAATAAGAACTCCACCATAGAGAATATTACATAACAAGAATAAATAAGCTGAATGATTGAACTTCCTTACAAGCGTTTATGATCAATTATTTTTTCTTAAATGTGTAAAATTACTCTAAAATGAACTGAATGTTGATGAAATGAATGTTGTAGGATATTGATAGTTTTTTGAGTATTAATTACGTTTTTTGTGAGAAATGTGAAATGCATAGTCAAATGTAGCCTTTTGAGTTGTCACAAGAACTCCGTTGAATGGCACTAGCTGATTACCTACAGTTCAGCTGTTCTTATACTGCATAAACAAAAAATAATTAAATAATTATAATTGCTTAAGTTGATAAAAAATGCTATGCAATAGCTTTACCGCGGCAGTCCCCGAGTGCCACAAGGCCACATTTTTGAAAAGCTTTTTATCTTGTTACGCCAAAGAAGTATAACTTCTAACGCGTGTACATAAGTAAACACACACTTTTTTTTAACACCTCTCTTCCAGCATCTGACCGCCTAAAGCAATGTGCCGTGACACTGATTCTATTCGTTCTCACTTTTCCCAATGCCCTTTCGTGATAACAACATAAACACCATTATACCCAGCCTCTTTATGGTAAGTGCTTACTTGGAATATAAAATCGAGCACCCCATAATTCGGTTAATGTTATGAAGATTCAATTTCGTTATCGAGAATGTTGAGGATGGAGCCGCGATTAATGGTGTGTTAAACATGGTTATTGTCTTATATCGATGGTTATTGCTGATTAAAGCTGATTGAAAATGGACCCCGGTTTAGGTTGGGAAGGAATTATTATATTAAACCTTAAGTACGGGATGAGAATCCTAAATTTAACCCAGACGAGGTTAACGAGCTTTTATTCGTAGAACGGAGAAAGTATACAATTTTCTGCGGCTAGGCAGTCTGACGTAAGACGTGATGAAAACTTATAATCAAGTGGTAGCATAGTCGCCCGTCTGGATAGCTACCACTCGTGGTTTATCGTCGTCGTCGTCAGCCATTCACAGTCCACTGCTGGACGTAGGCCTCCCCAAGACGGCGCCACTCATACCTATCTGCTGCCTTTCTCATCCAGCGCCTACCGGTGACCTTGCGTAGGTCGTCGGTCCATCGGGCTGGAGGGCGTCCGACACTACGTTTACCGAGTGGAGACCGCGTCTCGGTAAACGTGGTTTATAATAACCTCGAATTGTGTCCCGGCATTACTGGCTAGGGTTCAGTCTCCCTTCCCGATCCTCGGCCCCTCCCTGGCCGATATTCTGTGAGAGCGTGGTATCACACCGATCAGCCGTAACAGCTGCAATCAGGATAGTGATGTGGTTGAATCTCCTTATATCCTTTCAATTACGTGCCTTTCAACGTCTTTGATCCAGTCAGGACTTATATACTTATAAGTTTATAATTTATACTGGTAGCTTCTGCCCGCGACTTCGTCCGATTGAAAAAGTAAAAAAAAATAGTTCGTTCTTAGCGTGATGAGTATAGCCTTCCTCGATAAATGAGCTATCTAACACTGACAGAAATTTTCAAATCAGACCACTAGTTACTGAGATTAGCGTGTTCAAGCAAACAAACTCTTTAGCTTTACAAATTAGGTACGAGTACGTACATTTTATACTACTATAATATCTATGTTATGGATAATATTTAATGTATTATAAATTTATTAGCGAAAACGTAAATTAATAAAATTCGCTTCTAAAACATTACATTGGACTTGATCTCACAGAAAATTTTCACAAGTGACAAACATGAAAAACAAAGAAATAATATCACATATAAATTTAAATTATGAAAAACTAAAACATTCTAAAATGTTCCAAAGATCTAAAAACATCGCTTTTTAGCGATAAGACCGCTCTTTGTACATAAGTAGATACAATTTTAGTCTTTACGTTCGTTTGTATTGGTGTACAGTAAAGTGTTATCTATCTATCTGTTTTGATTTTAATAAAATATTGAACATGACTCATTGACTCTTCAGGTGATCAGAAGGCTGGTGCTTACCTCGGCCAACGGATCAGTATGGCGATCCAGCGAGGAAGCGTAGCCAGCTGTTGAGAGGCACTTTATTACTACTGTAAGATACTATATTTTATATTTTAAACCAGTTATTTCGGGACCACTAAATTAAACACAACTCATAGTTTGCCATTTCGCTGTAGAAGACTTTTATTAATTTTTGACATTGACAGGTAGGTTCACTATAAACACTGCGTTCCATTTTACAACACCAGCCTTCTGGGACTATGGGTAGACAATATAAATAAGCTAAGTTCTCTTGCATTGTATTCGATTATATCGAGGCTTCATAACAAATGGGCGTACAGACTAAAGTGCAGTTTTACAAAAGGGACAAAATCGTGAATAGAACCAAACCATTTGATTGTATAAGGCTGAAATTTGGAATACCCTTCTATTTAGATACACTTACATACTGGTAAGATTCCAAATTGTAACATGCACAGTTTTTAGTAAACAACATATAATTGGCTTTATTGCGTATACGCACGGCTGTATGTTATGAAGTCCTCGATAATTTTATAATTTTTATCATTGTTTTGTGAATAAAGTATCTGTGAGAGCTATAAAAAATAAAATAAATAAACATTGAACATGTATAAAAGTTCTCATCTCACTATTATATAAAATTTGTTTTTGGTATTACATTTTTATTAGAAACTTTAGATTAAAAAAGTATTTCAAACGTATATTTATCCGGTATCAAAAATATGGTAATCGGCTTACTTTAGATCGAGCTTAAACTTAGTGTTGGGTCATGATATTTTCAGATCAAACAGATTATTAAAATTGAATTGTCAACTTTGTAATATTTCGAAAGTAATAAGGTAACCCAACAAAGTCGTGGTAGCGTAATGGCTAGCGCACGCGTCCTAAGCTCAAAGGTCGCGGGTTCGATCCTGGCCGGAACGCATGCATCACTTAGGCTGTTTTCTGACCTAAATTGCATATTGTTACAATTACCATGTGCTAACAACGGTGAAGGAAAACATCGTGATGCAACCTATACATCGAGATAGCCGATGTGTCAAATCTGCCAAGCCGCTTTGGACAAGCGTGGCGTGTATACTGTCCAATCCCCTACAGTGGGAGGCCCGAGCCCAGCAGTGGGAGAGTTACGGGTTGCTGTTATTTTATTAATAAGAAAACCCTACAGATTTCTCCTCTATTTATATTTGTATTACCAGTCTATAAATGGCCTACGACAGGCGTATTAGTGGGTTTCATCTATCAATGATCTGAGTTCACCCTCACCTCATGGTGTTTGTAGTGTTTCTTAGTCATTTTAACATAAATTCACTTTGCTTTAATGACATTTTGTTAATCTTATTTAAATAAATACTTGTGAGCTCATTTTTCTTTTTAAATTTACCAGTGCATTACTTTAGAAGTTTTTCGAGCGAGTAATGCACTAATAAATTTAAAAATTATGCGTGACCTTTCAAAATTCAAATTCGAAACCGATACTTTCAGAAACTTACTATCTTTTGGTCTATTAAATTATACCGTAACGAAAAAAAATTCAGTTCTTGGCGATTTTTGGAATCTTAAACAATTTGGACAGACCTCTTAATTTTTGAGCTGTCCTAGGGAGTTCTTAAAACATCAAAACTAACATTTTTTCACTAGAGACTCAAAAAAAAGTCGTTTTTTTGCGCCATCCTACTATATATATAATTTTCTTATTTACTATACTTTTATTTAATAACTACTTTAAAAAACTAAGGTCTAACTCTACAGTTATTATACTTTTACTTATGTTAACAAGTATCTTCTTTTATATATAAAAATGAAAGATTGTCTGTATGTCCTTTATAGAATAGTAAACTATACATTTGATCATGTGATGATCTTCAGCAAGGTTTTTGTGCATGTGCCAAAGAAGGTGTCTGAGTTGGTTCACAATCGGATCCGGTAGGTGGCGCTGCTGTCGGCATATGGATTGAAGCTTTACCAGGCAGTACGACGTCTGCCGGAACAGCTAGTATATTATATTATATATTAGCAACATATTTATTAGCCTTTGTTTCGTTTTATTATGCGTTCTGTAATTACTACTGCGACCCATGACCTGCTTCCTTGACATCTGCTCTCCGATGTTATCCTGGGTGATTTCCACAGCACTACACTACTTGAATTACTTTTAATTTAGTTTTCGTCCTGAATATTTTTTTTCATTCTATTCCGCTTAGCCACACATTAAGTTTGTTTAAAATTTTCTTTAATAAAGACCAGGTCTGGCATCCATATGTGAGCCATGGTATGATACATGTATTGAAAATCTTATTCATAAAAAATACCATGCCAAGAACTAACTTGAAACCTCTGCGTTTGAATTAGGCGGACAAAGACTTGAAGCACTTAACCACAGAGAAGTCGTAAAACTATTATTACAAGTGACACATACAAATTCCTAAAGCAGGTCAAATTAACCACGAACTGGCTCTCAGAGTCGACAAACTTTGTGTTAGCTGATAGCCATTTAAGTTCCACTGACCGCTGAACCAGTTTTGCATTGTTCCTTGCTGATAATCTTGCTGGTACCAAAGGTTTGTAGGCTGGGCAGAGATATTATGCAACTTCACCCAATACTGTATTCTTTGAAAACATATTTATGATAAAAAACAATCATTTATGTTCTGTTTTGTTCTTTCTTTTTTTTTTTTTTCAAGTTGGAAGAGTAATTAGTTTCATATAATACATAAATTAAATTACAGTATGAAAAGAAACCAAATCAATTAATTGTTTTTTAAAAAGGTTTTTAAATACAAGCTTTTGAGATCCTGGATATCATGTAGCAGCAGAGTGCTAGACAAGCAAAACGAGCCCAAACACGACTTGTTTAGTACAGGAGTTCCTATGGCCACCTTTCGACTCCATCATCAGATCAGCTCCACATTATTGTATTGTCACGCGATATATATATGCGTACAAAATTTCAACTCAATCAGACACCGGGAAGTCGATTAAATTTAACTTGCAAGATTCCACCCGAACTTACATACATAGTACATCCATTGTAAGTTAAATAAAAGCTTTTAATAAAAATTAGAAAAAAAAGAGAGATTATAGATAAAATATTAGTCCCAAACTACTGTCACTTACCGGGAACGTTTCCAAAAGGCTGGCGGCGTTACCACGTTGAATTTATATTGTATTGTGCGAAACTGTGAAAATAACATGGACCGATTTAAGCAAAAATGTTCCAACCCACAACCTCGATAATTTTGAGTTTTCGTGACCTATGTACTCCAAATAAGGTATATTTTAACATATCAAAGACTCATAACTCTATGTCAATAATTAACGAAAATCCGTATGGTCCAATCCACAGCTGAAATGTCGAAAACCATTTTTTAAAGTGAATAAGTGTTTCAATCTATTAGAATCATTTTTGCATTTTCTTGATTGCCCTGAAATATGTTAATTTTTTTTTGTTATAATGATTCAAACTACTTGGAACAATCATGCTTTTATACAATATGAATAATATTACAAAAATCATTATGCTTAAATGTTCCAAATGAAAGCTACTGGGCCAAACTATGACATTTTTTAGGGGACCAAATGGCAACTATTCCGGATCAAACTAAAGAGGACTTATGTAAATCAGATTTTAAATCTCAACGTAATCAGTGTAGACATGGTCCGTTCCATGTTTTTTTTTTAAATGATCAATAAATGAAAACTTTTGGGTCAATGTATGTCAAATTTTTAGAGGATCAAATGGCAACTATTCTGCATCGAACTAAAAAAGAATCACGTAAATCGGATCATAAATCTCAGAGTAATCGGTGTACATATGAACTAGAATGGAAATTTTTTCATAAAAAATGTTCATAAGATGAAAACTGCTGGGCCAAACTGTGTTAAACTTTTAGGGGACCAAATGACAACTATTGCGCATCGAACTAGAAAAGAATTACGTAAATCGGATTATAAATCTCAGAGTAATCGGTGTACATATGGAACAGAATGAAATTTTTTTTCATAAAAAATGTTCATAAGATGAAAACTGCTGGGCCAAACTGTGTTAAACTTTTAGGGGACCAAATGACAACTATTCCGCGTCGAACTAAAAAAGAATCACGTAAATCGGATCATAAATCTCAGAGTAATCGGTGTACATACATAAAAAAAATACAGTCCAAGTTGAGAACCTCCTCCTTTTGGAAGTCAGTTCAAAAAGGTGTTGATTTGGGTGTCGTAGAAGATAAAAAGAATTATTATAGCTGTCAGGAAAACGGATTGACAAAAAAAAAGTTACACGACTTGAAATCATTATTTAATCTTTAACCAAATGATTGCATTAACTACTATAAGAAACTGAAGGAAGACGATGCAACAATAGATGATATAGATGGTTATTGTGATGAACCTGACTTTGATTTGGATGTGGAGTAGGGTCACTTTGGTATTTTTTTAAATAAAACTAGAATAATAAACATTTTTGAGTTTCTATTTTTGTCATTTTTGAAACATAGTTGCATTTTTCTTCCCGCAGCCTACACAGCAAACCCCATATAAAATTTATTTTGTTAAAATGATCCAGGCACAAGTTTCTTGAATAACTACTAAACTATTACAAATTATTCACTAAATACATGCATGTATATTGGTTTAGTACACTTAGAATTACATTAAAAAAAACCACATCGTTAAGTATTACAAAGCCAGAGAAAGACAGCAATAATCTTTAAAGTCAATTATCTCGAAATGAGGTTTGTGTGGTTTGGAACATTTTTGCTTAAATCGGTCCACATTAAAAGTTAAGCCCAAGTAAGTATTTTTTTCTGTTACAAAATATACGAATTTACAAGGAAAATGGTGTAATATTTCTCGAAACTCTTCTAATGAAATACGATAAACACAATCACAAAACTAAAAGGATTACGCAGCAGAAACTACTATAGATAATCTACGCAGTAAGTTCGCCTTTGTTGACAATCTGCAAATATCAAAATGAAAAATGACGCCACGTTTCCACTTTATCAATAGCGTTGCGTTTTGCGCTTTTAAATATCCCGAGCATTTTAAAATTAAAATCTGTCAATCAAAGGCACTTTTTATTTACATGATGGCTGCAATGCTATTTATGAATTGATTTGCCAATGTCGTGTGAATGGAAGCTAGGTGATAAATATAGGATAATAATTAGCAATTTGGCCGATATTTTTTTTTTTTTTTTTTCTTTATTGCAGGAGGTCAGCAGACAGGCAGACGGCCCACTTGATGGACAGCGGTTACCATCGCCTATGGACATTTGCAACACCAAAGGTGCTACGAATGCGCTGCTGCTCTCTTTAGGGAGCCTGGAACCTGGTCACTAATGCCGGAACACAACACAAGGTTGTTATGGCGACATACTCTAGACCAGGGGTGGTAGCCATCCAGTCGGGCAAATGCCCTACCACCTGGCTGTGGGTTGTTTTGTCGCCTCTTACGACAGGCCGCCGGGCCGCAGGAAATTGTATTCTTTCTCCGTTCCTGCACGGATAAAAATATATTAAAAAGAAAACGAAAAATCTGCCAATATAATACAATATAATAAACATATTTACTAGAAACATACTTAACACCAAAGGCACTTAGATCAGGGTAGATCATTTTTAAAACAAAAAAATATAGTAGGATGAAACCCATTGGAAAAGGAAGAAAATATAACAAAAATGAAAGTAGAAATAATTCACCGGCGATCTGAGGTCGGGAAGTGGAAGGGGGTGAGTTTTAAGGGTGAAGAACGATTTCTCTCGATTTCCGGCAAAACTATAAGTTCTATGGAAAAAAATTAAATGGCAAAGTTATAGGTAATAAAAAGATGTACAACTTTTGTACTTACCCTTTTTTCACATAACCGCATAATTATGTGGAATATTCAAATAAACAAGTTTTTGGTTTTTTATTTTTATCTTTTACAAAAATAAAAAAATATTCACGAAATTTGGTGAAAACTTACCTTTTTATGCCCTAAACACAGTGCAATTTTTTGATTTGAAAATATTTATTCAATCACCTTACACAGTAAGGCCCAAACCCTCGTAGCCCTTTTCCCACTTCTCTATGTAATAACTTTTGATTGGCTAAAATTTTCCATAGGTCACTCAGGTATATAAGTTATCTTAAATAAAAAAACCGACTTCAAAACCTAAAAAGTATAAAATAACTTATTACTAAAGCTATTTTTAATTATAATATATAATTTTTAATATATGTTATCTTAAACATCTTAAAATCGGTGCTGAGTAATTTTCATTTTTTTGTTGTTTTACTTTGCACCGACTTCAAGATGTTTTAAAGAATCGGATCATAAATCTGAGAGTGATCGGTGTACATACATTAAAAAAAAGACACTGGACAAGTTGAGAACCTCCTCCTTTTGGAAGTTGGTTAAATAGCAATAAGTAGGCTATCTACGCATAAATTTTAGCCCATAAAAATATATTTTATAGAGAAGTGGGGAAGGGGCTACGAGGGTCTACAAAAAAAAACTTTTTTATAAAGCAAAAGCTACGTTACAATATTTTCTACTTTAATGTGTATCAAAGTTAGATGTTCCTTATTTCACTAAAATATTAAACATTGTTGAATAGTGTTATCGTTTTACACAAGCGAAGCCGTGGAAAATCCCTAGTTCTTTCCTTTAAATAAGCAACAATTAACTCCCCTCTTCCTACTAAACTAGTGTCGTCTGATTTCACCTGCGTCGGCCGTAAAGCGCATCTGTATGGTAATATTTATGTTGAGGAGTCACTTTTAGATTTTAACCTAACAGTATTTTGGATACCTTGTTACTGTGGTACAAGTTTAAAGATGTAAGCAGAATATCAATATTATCTATGTATTTTAACCGACCACAAAAAAGGAGGAGGTTCTCAATTCGTCGGAATCTTTTTTTTATGTATGTTCACCGATTACTCCGCCATTTATGATCCGATTTACGTGATTCTTTTTAGTACGACGCGGAATAGCTGCCATTTGGTCCCCTAAAAATGTGACAAGGTTTAGCACCGTAGTTTCTATTTTATGAACATTTTTTATGAAATAAATTCCATTCAGCGCGGCAGCTTTCGTAGGCGTACCCATAGCTAGACACTAAAAATTAACAAATAAAATAAAAAACGTCGTTTAAAAACCGACTTCAAAAACTAAAAAGTATAAAATAACTTATTTCTAAAGCTACTATTATTAATATATATTATCTAAAACATCTTGAAGTCGGTGCAAAGTAAAATATAAAAATATCGTTTAAAAAAACCGACTACAAAAACTAAAAAATTAAAATGTATAAAATAACTTATTTCTAAAGCTATTATTATTAATAATGTCGTCCAATGGGAAACCAATTTCAACCCTGGGGGGTCGATATCGACCACTTTGGGAATCCCTAGTAACCTAACCTGAATTAAAAATGCGAATAGGTGGTGGAAGAGAGTAGTCACTCGTAATTGTCTACGATCTAAAAATTAGCAGAGTAAAACGGTAGGTACTTATGGATTGTCTGTCACCACGTTGTTTCATCCGACCTGATATAATGATGTAGCGGTACAGGAATAATCTGGCGGTGCTTAATACTACTCGTAATGGGTTTTAGCCGTGCGTACTGTACTGGTTTTGCGTATAAGATTATAATCGTCGCTAACTGGGTGGCGGGGTGCAACGTATCTAAGCAGCGCGTGGAGGCGACCGCTTTATTGTGTAGTGTGGGGCGGGGTGAGAGCGTTACCGGGGCATGTTTTGTTTGTCTACCTTTCTTTAAATCAGGGAACATTACGAAGTGGCTCAAACAAAGTAGCTAAACGAATCTATCATGTCTTGTTTTTGCTTTAAATTCCGCTAGCAATCCTTGGACAACTGACTTATAACTTGTACCACTGCACCTTGGATATATCGTCCAGCGCACGCTCCTTTTGACGACCAAAAAAACGCAGATCCAATTTCATTACAACACTATTATCCCGGCTAGCGGGATAAACTATCCTTGTACCACAGGTTGATGTTTAATTAAATAAAGCTATATTCTGGACTCAGAAGAACAAAATAGATAGACCGAGCCTTCAGTTTTCAGAGTGGCAAAGGCGGCAAAGGAAGCCGACCACGGTGCAGTGACTTACAAGAACTTAGTATTAAACAATCGAAACAATTGTTATTGTTATTATTCCACTGGCTATATTATGTCTTTGTCTTACTGAGTATGCACTGTTTTTAACAACTCCATTACTTCTTCGAAAAGTAGGGTTTTTTCGAACACATCTGGAAACCCTAACTATAAGTGATAATGTTATTATATTATATTATAATTTCCACCATCGCTAGATGACGTTACGGGTATCTATGTAAAGTCATTATATATAATATTATAATTAACAATTTTGATCGACACTTACCGCGAATTCAGATACCTCGGTTCACTACTGCAGAGTAATTTGATATAGAGGAAGATGTAAGGAGAAGAATAAATGTGTAAAGTGGAGAAATGTAACCGGTGTGACGTGAGATAAACTAATGCCCCTGAAATTAAAAAGTCAGATATATAAATCTATCTTACGACTGGTCTTGTTACCGAATGATGAACTACTAAAGTGATAGACCACAAACGTCTCGCCTCAGCTGAGATGAGAATGTTAACATGAATGTGCGGTTATACAAAAATGGATAAGGTGAGAAACGAGACATAAGGGGATCTTTGAAAGTTGCACCCGTGACTGAAATTGAGAGGAAGAAGACTAAGGTGGTATGGGCACGTAATAAGGAGGGGTGGAAGTCACGTGACAAAAAGGATTTTTAAACTGCAAGATTGACGAGTACAAATGTAAAGGTCAAAACAAAGAAGAGATGGATATATTGTGTGAAGGATGATATGATGATTTGTGGTGCGACAGTGGATGTATGTCAGAATAGTAGTGTGGATGGAAAGGACATATTGTGCCGAGCCCAAATAATTGGGAGAAGATGAAATAAAAGAGAGAGAACATACGCATTTATGACATAGGTACATATCCCTTACATAAAAAAAAACTATATGGGAATTAAAGTTATCCCAAAAATTTTGATACATTAAAATACTAACGACATTCTGTTAGCAATTTTTCATATTTAACACTCTAGGCTATCGAACTAGGTCAAAGGAATTTTTATTCGGCCATTTTATTTCATAGCATGTCACTATTTTTGCATTTAGATTAATGTTTTCAGGAAATTGAAAGTGTCGCTATAGATTTTCATTGGAGTTTTATTATTGCAATAAAATAAATTTTAAGAGTTTCGAACATAAAGGCTGAAAAGGAACCGTTACAGCATTGTCGCGAACTTGTCGCTATAAATGGCAGATAAGTGCAACGAGTGACAAAAGAACAAAAGAATTAAGTAAAGATGCTTCAGAACAGGGATTCTCAAAGTGGTCGATATCGACCCCCTGGGGCCAAAATTGGTTTCCCAGGGATCGACATAAAGAAAAACTGATTTGCGTGGATCGACAAGGTCAAAAATCAACCCCTTTTAATAAACAGAATTTCTTATTTTGAAACTTTCAAGATACTGTATGTTGGCGCGGACGGGAGCGGTGATAAGAGAGAAGGAAAGGACTTGCAGGATAGGTCGCTGCACCAGACATGCTGCGAACGATGCGGGTTTCGCAGCGGCAGGCACGTCTTTCTCGTGATGCTTTTTCCATGTCTCGTGGTTCCTTCGACAAGTGGACCAGTTGGAACGGTACAGGAGGTACTTTCCAGCACGCGGGTTGATATAAGCGGGTGTAGAATGCGGCACGACACAGAAAATGCAGCGAGGTTTTCGCGGACGGAGCGGTCGAACGTAGACTATGTCACATTACATAGTGTCAAATGTGGCGAAAGAAAAAAAGGAAACAAGGAGGCGGTGACCAAATAGGATGGCGTTAACACTGTAAGTGTAAAAATGTGGGTTTTTTCAAAATTAATTTAATTTAAATTTAATTACCTAATTAATTTAAAAAACAAAACATAATTATTAATTACACTTGATATTTACTGAATCTTTGTATATTTATTTTGTACAATTTTGATGAGTACATGGTGTCAAGTTTACTCACTTGCCAACCGCAAAGTTTTTAAATAGGTAATTATTTTGTATCATTACGAAAAATCATTACTTTTGGCGCTATCTGCTTATCTAAATGTATAAGTTTTAAAATTTACATTATTTACTAGACGATTTTTACTAATCTACTTCCATAGTTCAATAAAAGACAATGCTCAACATGCTGTATATGAATGGAGAATTTTAAATGCAGTTATAAAATTTTATAGGGCAGTCACAGGACACCGGATCAATTGCCTGTGTTAAATCGTCGCGTGTATAACCGTCCCTAATGTTGGAAGGAATATTGGCTCCAATATACTTTACTTAATTATTTATTGGAAATTATTATTTTTGTTATTTAGGACTCCTTAGTACGTATGTTTAAAACTAAGTTTTTTTTATTCCAGGAGTTCAGCAGACAGCCAGACGTATCACTTGATGGAAAGCGGTTACGATCACCTATGGACATTTGCAACATCAAAGGTGCTACAAATACGTTGCTGCTCTCTTAAGGGAGACTGGAACCTGGTCACTAATGACAGAACACAACTCAAGATTGTTATGGCGACATACTAGACTAGGGGTGGTAGCCATCTAATCGGACAAATGCCCTACCACCTGGCTGCGGGTTGTTTTGTCGCCTTTTACGACAGGCCGCAGGAAAGTGTATCCTTTTTATAAAATTTTACCTATAATATAGCTTTTTTTCTTTCTTTAATTGACAGTTTACGCAATACATACTATTCTATTTTATAAACTTGATTTACGTTCTGGAGTCCTACTTATTTTGTAAAATTTGTCAAATATTTGCCATAAATATTAACATTCGGTTTTTCATCACTCCAAATGTTTGTGACAAACATAATCAAATATCCTTTTACAAGGATAAATTTATGGCGTTGTCAATCTTTATTACCCCGATCCCTGATCTAATTCCAAGCTTTATGGTATACACAGTCAATATATCTTCATTCCAGTATCAGTCAAGAATGAGCGTGGATAATAGTCCAAGAATCGTCAGGAAGTTACAGCACTGTTATTTAAAGGTGGAATTACTTTGGCAATCAATCAATCTTTGTTAAATACTACAGATGTTATAAATCAGAAGTCGGAAAGGTTTTGTTTCGGCACCAGTGGCCAGATTCCAGTTTACCTTTGGTGTTGCAAATATTAACAAACGATGGTAACCACTTCTCACTAGTTAAGCTTTCAGCCTGTCAGATGTACGCCAAGAATATATAATACTGATATGTATTTGATTCGCAAACCACCGTCACACACCTGCGAATTTCCCCTTGCTAAAATCCATAGCCCGGGTTGTCTGGAAGAAATCGCTCTAAAACAATAAGGCCGCCCATTGCTTCTACTTTTACTGACTACTGTAAATTGTTTATGTGGTGAACAATAAAGTGTTTTCTATTCTATTACATACACTTTATAAAGGTATAATTGATTTCAATATCGGATCAATATTCGATTGACCGTGTGAGTTAACTGATGATAGATTGACAATTTAATTAATATCTATTCGTTTTATTACCCTCGGCCGTAAGTTTTAGGTTCTTAATAAGAGATTACTTTGGTATTTTGGATTTAAATCAATTAGTTAAGAGATTAGTTCTGTCAAAGATATTTAGGAAGCGTGAGTGAACCTGTATCAAATATAATTAATTTAAAGAATACCGAATTTCCAAAGGAATTGAAGTGAAAGTCAATGTTAGTGTTGTAATTGTTGTGACCCCAAAATGCCGGTCAAATTAAAAGGACAAGTCTATAAATCCATCATTATACCTGTCCTTTTGTATGGCATTGAAGCGTTGCCTGTACTTGAGCGACACAAGCAAGAACTGCGTGTCACGGAGTTTAAAAAAAAGCCTGTACACGCTCCCCCCACCAGCGAAAGGGCCATATATCATATAACATTTTTGAAGTGAAACTTCTATATAGACGGGGTCTTCGATTTTTAGCTCACGAAAAAGCCTCACGACCGGGTGTTCTAATACTTACATTTTTAAACTCGTGATATCTTTCGAATGGGATACCCGAATGGAATATTTCGAAAAGTTATATAAAAGTATTGAATCAGTCTTGAATATGAAGTCATTTATTTTGATAAGGATGAATACCAAGATACAAATAAAGAGCCTTTTCTAGCGGCAGCATTTTAATTAAAATTTTAAAATAAAAGAACACTTATTGTGGCATTACAATAATAGTTAGACATGCATATGTCTATATGTTTTTGTCATTTTTTCTTTTTAGCATCTAGTCTTCACAATCGAATAGGTCCCCGCGACGTTCGAGTAACTCCACATTTAGCATCGTGGGCTCCGTTGCTATAGGAAAGTGGAGCCTGGGCGTCGGAGCGAACGCTCCGAACGTAACCGGGATTTAACGCTCGGACGATGATGATGATGAGACACATCGTACTGTTAATTCTGTACAATATAGTTACTGAAATCGCGTATTCCAAGACTAGCCTTGTATAAAAGTAACTTGTAACAGTTTATGTTTTGTTCACAGATATAAAAAGCGACTTGATAAATAGCAGTGCACAGGTATGGATTGTCGGATGATACAAAACCGTCCGTTCCAAGAGCAAAAAACATTATTCACCTTTTGTGGCACGCGTCTTTCAATAGCGCCGCGTTAAGAGAAAATAATTAATATGCCACTCAGTGGAGCGCTTTAGTCTCGACGTGACGGGACCGATCCGATTTCGCTGAATCTACTTTCATTCATACTTCCTCTTCATAGATGCCTATTTGTGGTATTTTTTACTTGAAATTTCTTTAACACTTGTGCTCTTTGGTCAACAGTGTACGTTGCAGTCTATCGGCACTTTTATAGCGAGGGGAAAATCGATTGAGGACTCACCACTGCGAGGGAAACACGGTGGTGTTTGCGCGCGGGGATAAAAGAGAAGGAAAGGACTTATAGGATAGATACGCTACGAAAGATGCGGGCTTTGCAGCGGCAGGCACTTTTTCCTGGTCTTTTCTTTGCGTCTTGCTGTTCCTTAGACGAGTGGACCAGCTGCGTACGGCGCAGCGTATAGTCTGCAGCAAGCGGGTTGATGTAAGCGGGAGTAAGATACTGCACAACACACAAAAGGCTGCGAGGTTTGCGTGGAAGCAACGGCCTTTTCAACGTTCGGACGTTAATGATGTCACATTACATAGTGACAGATGCGGCGACAGAAAAAAAGGGAAACAAAGGGGCGGTGACCGAATAGGTAGGCGTTAAGAGCTTCACCACGTTGGGGTAGTAATAGCATCACCTCTAAAACCTCTTGGTATTCTATCATTTGCGATATGTTAGTGCAGTGGTATGTGGCCACTGCGTGCTCTTGCAGGTGGTGGCTCATCAACCTCGTCCTATACCGGGTAGAACCAAGCCCCCGGTATCTGTATGCTACCACAATCACTCTGAATGACATGTACTCTCAATCGCAAGCTGTACGGTTTTCCTTAAATTGGCAACACAAGATTTCAAAGCCTAGAGTATATACACCAAATTGCGGACCTATTACTCTTATTTAGGTCGACCTGATTCCTCCTACATTATTCCACCTTCGAACGACAAGGCACTCTGTCTACGCCATAATTTTAAGATGGAAACATCGAAAGTACAATTGAAACGCTTTGTCTCCATGTTCTTTCTGTAGACGGCTGTAAAATGCAATACCAGAGTTCGTGTTTCCTGTAAAATACAATCCGGGTGACTTAAAGTCTCGCGTGAATGGGTATTTTTGGGTAAGCATGCTTTTTGCTAAATGCACATGAAAGTATATACGCTACTTATGACAAAAAAAAATTTTTTAAATTATTGTCTGTCTGTTTATTCCGAATAATCTCTGATATGGTTGGGTCGATTTTGACAACACTTTCACTAGCAGATAGTTGATATTATAAAGAGTAACTTAGGTTACTTTTATTTTAGAAACAAAAAATAAAATCAAAACACCCACGCACACGACGCCGCCGTCACCATACCGGAATGTCAATTAAATTAAATTCCATGTGGAAGAAGTCGCGGATAACAGCTAGTTGCTAAAAAAATTGTGTGTTTGCAGTCTACACGCTGTAGAAGTGAAACTCACAAACAAAAAATACCTTAATTACATTTTAAATCACTAGCATTAAGTTCAAAATTCAATGCACTGTTAGACACAATATCATTTGTTCTACATCTATAAGAATATTTGCTTTAAATATATACAGACAGAGCTAAAATTCATTTGAAATCTTTTAAGTTTTATTTAAATAGAAAATTAATATAAACGAGTAAAGAGAAATGTTTTATATATCTAACTAAATAAGATTGAATTTTATGTATTTATCTCTTCTTAGTGTCACTTTTTCATTTCCTCGATTTTCAAATCACAACGATTCTACAGAAGTTCAAAGAAGTACTTCAAAAAGATAAATTTTAAGATGTGTGTAAGCATAGGTACTGGTTCCCTTGCCCATGGACATCTGCAATATTAAGAGAGCAGATGTATGACCTACCTTCTAGTGCCATTGATATTTGGGTAAGTGTATGGTCGAATCGTACATTGTAATACGTATATTGTTTGATAAATGTTTTCGTTTCACCTCAGCGTGTGTTTCAGTCACTCACGTCAAGATTAATGCAAGCATTATGAACTAATTTCATTAGAGCAACTGTAGGCAACGATGAGCATGCGTTTGAGAAGCTTCAATACTTACAGTTCCGCAGCAGTTTCATGTTTTTTATATTTCCCGGCATGGATCTTGAGTGGTCGGTGAATTGTTAGGAATCGTTTCGCTATTTATCGACATACCAATTATATATGTTTTTGCCCTTTTACTCGAAACGGATAATAAAATAAAACTCTCTTTAATAAAACCGAAATTTTACTTGTGCGCAAGCCAAGGTGACCGGACAATGTTACAAATATGTAATTTAGAGATGATAATTTATATAGAATGACATCTTTTTATTTTTTTAATTTTTAACATAAAACTGGAATAATAATATGTATCCCTATTCATTTTATAAATGCTAAAGCAACTGTCTGTCCGTGTCTGTTTGTTACGCTTTCACGGAAAAACTGCTGGGCCAATTTGGCTGCAACGCAGTATATAATTATATATAAGTTTTTTCTAAGCCGAGGATGAAAATACTTTTCATCCGGGATAATGGGACAGAAGGGATAGACTTATGTATAGGTTATCCCAGAAAGTAAATTCGGTTTTGTTTTTTGGTGATTTGTATTTTTTGTTATTTTGGTCATTTTGGCCGTTTCGGTCATTTCGGTTCGGAAACAGGCTACTATTTTTTATCGCAAAAATAAAAATGGAACGGGTTGAAAATGGTGATGAAAATTTCCATTAGAGACCAATATCTTATTTTAATATATTGTCTGCCCAACTCATGCTTCAAAAACAATCAATGTCTTACAGCTATAATTTTTATTAAAAAAAAAAACTTAGCTATAAAATAGGAAACTAAAATTAAATACTAAAACTAAATCAAAAAAAGAGAGCAAAATTATAGTTAAAATATTGGTCCCAAACCACTGTCACTTCATGAATCATATCTTAAGTTATCTAATATATAAAATTCTCGTGTCACAGTTTTCGTTGCCATACTCCTCCGAAACGGCTTGACCGATTTTGATGAAATTTTTTGTGCTTATCCGGTATCTATGAGAATCGGCCAACATCTATTTTTCATCCCCCTAAATGTTAGGGGTAGTCCACCCCTAATTTTATTTTTTATTTTTTAGACAAAAATTTTAATTTCTATTATTTTATGATACAACAAACAAAAATACATACAATCCTCAATTTTCACCCTTCTACGATCAACCCTTATTTTTTACCGGGCAGGACGACGTCTGTCGGGACAGCTAGTTATATATATAAAAAAACTTACTTGACTAATTGTTTCGTTTAATCACAAAAAAATCTGTAAATTTTTATACCATAGATACTTTTACAGTAAATAGTTATTGCTATGTATATAGGAGCGAAGACCTGATCTCATTTTAGCAACTAAATATGCGAACAGCCTTATTTCCCCGGCTTATTCTGGTCCGCGTAAGGCCTTATAATACTTGAATACGAATATCCTAATATATCCCAAATTGTGATGATACTCCTCGGACATACCGACGGTTTACTTTTCTTATTTCCTTGATACAAATCTACAAGAAATATTTCCTGCTTTCTTAGGATTTCTGCTGAATGTTGTTTGGCCTACTTTGAAAATTTGTGTGTGCAGTTCACACGCAGTAGAAGTGAAACTTCATAGAATATACAGGTGCACATAATTATATTGTTACGAGTGGCGGGACTCGAATTAAAATGTCGTTAAAATTATTAGAGTTTTTTAGAACTATACAAACTTATACAACCAAAAACTCATAAAAAAACTTGAGGGGTGTTAAGGGACACCCGGATGGAACCAAGTTAGTTATAAAGCGAGTCATTATTTTATTATTATCTGTATAAAACCTCTACTTACCTTGCTTTCTATGAGAAAGAGAGAGAGAGAAACACGCGCACGCCGCCCGGCTTACAACTATAGCAAAAGTGTCGTTACAACTTTTGGTCTTAATTTTTTCTGTCTAGCCCCCTTTCGCAACGCGCGATAAGGAACTTCGCTCCAACTTTTCATTGTATGAAAGCGTTGATAAAGGAAGAAGGAAAGGGAAATCTATAATAGAAATATAAGTCTTTGATATTAAGACGACTACTAATTAAAATAAAATAACATTCCTTTACACATAGTATATTCATTCAGTATCCTCTCAACTGTTTTAATCAGATTACTTCGCAGTTTAAGCATGTATTGTTGCAGACCACGCGCCGTTGGACGTGAAATTAAACGAGTGAGGTGCTCGACGAAATAACGCTTATAGAACGCGTGAAAAATATATAAAAGTCAAAAAGGATTTTCTGTGTACATTTCGACTTTAGCGGCTTTATCGTCATAGCGACCTCTCAGTAGCACGGTGTCAAAGAAGATTTGAAAGGTGGGTCGAAATTATTTTTTTATTTATTTATCAGAAAAGCAAACAGATACAATATATATTGGAACGGAGTTCCTTATCGCGCGTTGCGAAAGGGGGCTAGACGGAAAAAATTAAGACCAAAAGTTGTAACGACACTTTTTGCTATAGTTGTAAGCCGTGCGGCGTGCGCGTGTTTCTCTGTCTGTCACTCTCTCTCTCATAGAAAGCAAGCCACTTATTTTCGTTTCGTCTTTCTATTTCGCATTGAACAGTGTGGTGTCGCGACGATTATTTTTGTTGAATGTATACAGGTTTTTTGTACATAATAAATAATAATAACAATAATGAATCCTGACAGTGTATCTGCACAAGTTCCGGATATTGCTGATGGAGTTAGGTAAGTAGAGATTTTATTCAGACAATAATAACAATAAAGACTCGCATTATAACTATCTTCGTTCCATCCAGGTGTCCCTTGACACCTCTGAAGTTTTTTTTTTATAATAATAAATAAATAAAATAATGTCAGCCCATAAATGTCCCACTGCTGGGCTCGGACCTCCCATTATAGGGGGATCGGACAGTATACCCGCCACGCTTGTCCAAGGCGGCTTGGCAGGTTTGACACATCGGTTATCTCGATGTGCAGGTCGCATCACGATGTTTTCCTTCACCGTTTTTAGCACGTGGTAATTGTAACAATATGCACATTAGATCAGAAAACTGACTAAGAGGTGCATGCGTTCCGGTCAGGATCGAACCCGCGCCCTTCAGTTTAGGGGCGCGTGCGCTAACCATTACGCTAGCACGACTTTTTTTATACGTGATATTCTATAAGATAATAATAATATCAAATACCAACAGCACTTTTCACATTTTATTTTAGGAGATAATAACAAATTTTTACCGCCAACCACGCAACTTACATGTAGTAACAAAAGTAAACATAAAATATAAGAGAAATACAGATATACAATGCAAAAGTGGATGGATGCAGAAGTCGCGGAAGGCCACGACACACCTTCCATGATCAAATTGATCATGTATTAGCAGAAGGTGATGTCAGGAGCCTTAAGAATAGACGAGCGTGCATGACAAGAGCTATGAATGTCAAAGAAGCAAGTGAGGTATGTAAGAATAAGCCTGTATGGCACTCTGTTGTTCGTGCCTACCCCGCAAGGGACCTGGCGTGAAGTTATGTATGTATGTATGTATGTATAAGAGAAATACAGCATTAAGGTGGACACGACGTATTAAAAAGTTTGTTTCGTACATTATGTATGAATTTTCCAAAACATATCAATGTCATTAAAGTATTTATTTTATGAATCTACCATTCGACGAAGAGGTGCGCGTAATCCAGCATTAGTACGACAATTACCCAAGGCAAATAAGCGACATTTGCGCACCTCCCGTATTTTTTTTATTTTTTTTTTTATTGCAGGAGGTCAGCAGACAGGCAGACGGCCCACTCGATGGAGAGCGGTTACCATCGCCTATGGACATTTGCAACACCAAAGATGCTACAAATGCGCGGCTGCCCTCTTAAAGGAGACTGGAACCTGGTCACTAATGCCGGAACGCAACACAAGGTTGTTATGGCGACATACTTTAGACCAGGGGTGGTAGCCATCCAGTCGGGCAAATGCCCTACCACCTGGCTGTGGGTTGTTTTGTCGCCTCTTACGACAGGCCGCCCGGCCGCAGGAAATTGTATTCTTTCTCCGTTCCTGCACGGAGAAAATTATTTTTAATTAATTATATTATATTTAATTAATAAAATTATTAAAATTATTATTACAGTCCAAAGTATAGCATAGCATATGTTTCTTACATACATACATAACTTCACGCCAGAGCCCTTGCGGGGTAGGCACGAGCAACAGAGCGCCATTCAGGCTTATTCTTACACACCTCACTTGCTTCTTTGGCATTAATAGCTCTTGTCATGCACGCTCGTCTGTTCTTAAGGCTCCTGACATCACCTTACGCGATCAATTTGATCATGGAAGGTGTGTCGTGGCCTTCTGCGACTTCTGCATCCATCCACTTTTGCATTGTATATCTGTTTAGTCATTATTTTTGTTTCTTACAAGGTTTGTGCAATCGAAGCAGTTGTTGACTACTTCTTCGTTATATGTGTCTATGTGAGTGCCATAATTGCCGTTGTAGAAAGTATTTGTTAAAGTGACACTTTTTCAGGATCAATATTTTCTTAAGATTTCGCGAGTTGTATACATAATAAAACTAAGTTATAACGGTTTTAAGCGCGGTAATTTGGTTGATTTTGGTTATTCCGACGTTTCGGTCACTCCGTGATCACGGTAGACAAAGATGTCAAGTGTCAACGAGTATTGTTAAAGTTTTATTTAGCCTACCGCCAACTTGTTCATTTTAATTAGTTTCAATTTTGTTTATGGTTATTATTTACTCTATGGGAGCCTAATCTAATTTACCACCGCTTCGCAATATGTTGTGGCTTGAAGAGAAAAAGCGGTGCAAGTAACTCTTCAGCAAACATGCCTAGCTCTTATAATTTTATATAATATTAAAATAGGTGGAAGGAAAAATTAGCTTAGAATATCTCTTAGAACAATGAAGTGTGACAATTATGACATTTGATATATATTTTCAAAAATGTGCAACTTGACGGCCGTGTAAATGTCAAAAGTAAAGTAAATCGTTGGACAAGCTAAAGAAGTCGGTTCCTTGTTTTGAACAATTTAACAATAAAATTTATTTTGAGATTTTTTTATAACAAGAATTTTTCCAATAACTAACAAGTTCATATTTAAATATAAAGTCCAAGTCTGGAGTGAATGGAGTAACGGTTATAGCTAGCTAGTTATTTAATATATAAATCCTTTAAAGGTACCAGAGTACCCGGATGTCGGTGAAAGTTATTTTTTAACCCAGTCCGGAGTACAAATTATTTTTAAATTTAAATATCCTAGCAAGTTCACTGAGCGTTGTACTGTTGCCAGTGTTGCCAGTTGTGGAGAAACGAAAGCAACTAACAGGATCCTTATATCAACGTCTCGTCTGTCTGTTTGCCTACATGTGTCACATTAACTTTTGTCCAAAACTACTCGGTGTATTTAATGCAATTTGGATTTGAAAATAATTCATATGCCGATAGATACAATTTCCTGCGGCTAAGTGGCCTGACATAAGAGGCGAGAAACCTACAGGTACCACGCTGGTACGTCTGGATGGCTACCACGCCTGGTCTAGAGTATGCCTCCATAATAACTTTGAGCTGTGTTCCAGCGTTAGTGGGCAGGTTCCAGACTCCCTTAAAAGAGCAGCAGCGCATTTGTAGCACCTTTGTTGTTGTAAATGTCTATAGGCGATGGGAACCGCTTTCCATTAGGTGGGCCGTCTGCCTGTCTGCTGAACTCCTGCAATAAAAATAAACTTCAACGGACAAGTGGAAAAACGAATAGCAACGAACAAGTGGCACGAATCATAAGAATAAATTTAACTTGATGTTTTACGGACAGATTGTTAATGTACTTGTCCAATTTGAAAATCTGACCATAAAACTTATAAATTATGATTTGGTTAGGTTAAGTACATTTTAATGAATGCATTTTTTATTTAAACATATTTTATCAAACAAAAAAACTGAATTCGATCCGGAATCAAAGAACCCATCCATAGTCTACTCTACTAACTTATGCTACCTCTCACCACGTTTAGTCTATATAGAAGTTTCACTTGAGAAAATAAGTTGATAGAAAAAAAAAAAAACAAATTCATACTGTTTACAGTAGCTCTCCTGGCAACACCAACTCCGGTTGCCCTATAAAATATGTTCCAGTAAAAATCCTATATTACTCTATCCCGGCTAGTTTCGATCATAAAATTTAACAAGTAATACGATACACCTTTTCAAGCTTTAATACAGTTTTATAGTAATTTATAGTTTCTCTTTGTGTACTCTACAGGGATATAATTTACTTAGCTTCAATAAAAGTCCAATATTCTTGGTAAATTAAAACAAAACGAGGAGTCTCTTTAGGTTTTTACGATGTGTTCAGAAAATCAATTCGACTTTTATGAGAATTTAAAATTTGTTAATTTTGTTTCGTGTGTTTATACTTTTTACTAAATACGTGATGACGTAAGCTTATCGTAATGAGTTTTCTATGAATAGTAGGGGAGCCCAAGGTGCTTAATGTGGAGTTACTCGAGCGTCGCGGAAACTGTAAAGATTAGATGCTAAAAAGAAAAAAGTTTATATATATACATTTTTTTTATTGCAGGAGTTCAACAGACAGGCAGACGGCCCACTTGATGGAAAGTGGTTACTATCGCCTATGGACATTTGCAACATCAAAGGTTCTACAAATGCGCTGCTGTTCTCTTAAGGGAGACTGGAACCTGGTCACTAATGCCGGAACACAACTAAGGGTTGTTATGGCGACATACTTTAGACCAGGGGTGGTAGCCATCCAGTCCGGCAAATGCCCTACCACCTGGCTGTGGGTTGTTTTGTCGCCTCTTACGACGTCGTACGTCCCTGCACGGATAAATATATGATGTTTCACTGGTGGGGGGAGCGTGTATAAGTTTAAAAAAGAGTCGCACAGAAATACCCAAGCGTGTCAGATATTCAAAAGGGATGTTAAGTTTACCCTAAAGGAACTCCTATTCAAAAGACGATTTGGACGCGACCAAAAATAATGGCCGATTTTGAAAATGCAAATAAAAAACGCAACATGAAATACTTAAGCGCGTCAGATTAATATAGACCGTTCAGCTTGATGTACTGGTCGTGCTGACCCATAATCTGACAATTATGTAGAGGAATTTCATGAAAAAAAATTGAAGAATTAAAAATCCCCACCCTATATGAAGGGTTCATATAATGGTGGACGTACATAATAGGGTGCAAGGTTTCTTCCCTTATGCTATTCTGCCACGCAGAATAAATTTGTGATTAGAAAACAGCCCATTATTGTATTGTAATCTTTTATGGCAGTCAGTAGCCAGGTGTTACGGATATCTAATAAGTTACCGACTTTGTGCGTGTTATTGAATTACGACCTTATGCATTACTTTGGACTTGTTGTGTTCGTTTATATTGGTACCTGCGTTATACGTGTTTGTATAGTTCTAATAAACTCTATAGTAATTCTAACGACATTTTAATTCGAGTCTCGCGACTCGTAACAATATGAATTTCATTTCCATTTTTCTAACGGAAATGTGTTCATATTTATATTTGAGATAATGTAAACTTTGTCGCTAATTACAGCCTTTCTAGCTGTCGCAAGACCTCTGTTAATTGACGTTAGTCAACAACCTAAAAGGCAAAGCTGTAATAAAAACTCAATACATCAAACAAAGCTGTATGGAGTTCCTTCGCCTGCCAAGGTGGTAAATACTACTTCTGCTGACAGTGACAAGTAGCGAACATGAACAAGATGGCTGCGTTTGGCGCCAAAAGAGCAAAGGTTAACGTGACCCCACCTGGCTATATTTAACCTGTATTTTATTGTTAGTAGTTAACTCCCATGTTATTCGGTCCATTCGGCCGTTCAATATATTGTTACGATGTACAGTGGTCAGATAAACTTATTGAAAGATGTCGCTGTCAATGACATTTTGTTGGTTTTTCGAATTGAAATATTTTGAGTTTGATTGTAATAAGTATTATACTGTTGCAATCAGAGTTCAAAAGGCTATTAATTTAAATAGAATTTTAAGAATGTATTTAAATTTATATTACCAACTAAACTAATAAACTATTATAGTAATATTACTGATCTACATGCAAATTCATATTACAAAATTTCGTCGAATTATTGCATCCCACATTGCTAATTAAATTATCTTTTTTAATTTCTTTATGTTTGGAACTAAATAGCTATTAAAACCTTGTAATTTTCTTCTTTTCTTTCGTATTTAAATTAATTATATTATATTTTTTTTACAATCCGTTTTTTTATCCGTGCAGGAATGGAGAAAGAATACAAATTCCTGCGGCCGGGCGGCCTGTCGTAAGAGGCGACAAAACAACCCACAGCCAGGTGGTAGGGCATTTGCCCGACTGGATGGCTACCACCCCTGGTCTAAAGTATGTCGCCATAACAACCCTTAGTTGTGTTCCGGCATTAGTGACCAGACTCCAGTCTCCTTCAAGAGAGCAGCAGCGCATTAGTAGTACCTTTGGTGTTACAAATGTCCATAGGCGATGGTAACCGCTATCCATCAAGTGGGCCGTCTGCCTGTCTGCTGAACTCCTGCAATAAAAAAAAAAAAAACAATACAAAATTTCAAATTGTATGTAGTGTTTGCCTATAAGTGATTACTGCATTTGTCATGTCTTTTTTCTGTAAAGCAATGTACATCCTTTGTATTAAGTGTAAGTAATTGTTGGTAAATCAAATAAATAATTAAACTTATTGTTAATTCCTAATTGTTTTATGCGCGGTTATTTATTTGAATTTTACGATTCCGACGTTTCGGTCAGTTTTCAGTAGCCGTGACGCTTGACATCTTTCTCTTCCGATTTCACGGTGAGATGGGAAACTGTCAAAGTATGAAAACAAGTTTCGTCTCATACTAAGGGGTGTCCCATGTTCCATGGCACAAACGACATTCTGTCTGGTTTCTTGCCATCGTCGCGGCATAGCCCATTTGGTTCGAGAATAGCTGGTGCACCGGCGAAGACAAGAGAACGACGGATAGCGTCATTAAGTGTAGTAACAATAACAGCCCATAAATGTCCCACTGCTGGGCTTCGGCCTCCTATTATAGGGGAACGGACAGTATACCCGTCACTTTGTCCAACCTACACATCGATTATCTTGATGTCAAGGTTACATCACGATATTTTCCTTTACTGTTGCTAGCACGTGGTGATAGTATAACTATATCTCCGCATAGACAGCGCTGTGGCATTACAACACTTGCCCCCAGACGAATGCAAGCCGCTTTCCTGAATGTTGCGTCATCCAAGAGAGTTCCTAGGTTCGCCGAGGGTGAGGTCTGGAGCCACCAACCCGACTCCCATTTATTCATGGTTTGCTCGGCACCGACTTCAAGATGTAGAAAATTTTATATTATTTGATGTCTTAATAAACTAAATCAAATTTTTGTCAATAAAATCTTTATTATTTTATACTTTTTATTTTTTGAAGTCGGTTTTTTAAAGCATTTTTTTATTTGTTAGTGTAGTGTTGTTTAGTGTCTAGCTATGGGTAGGCCTACGAAAGGTGCCGCGCGCCTTAAAAAATATAGGTCCCCAGATACGGGAACGGAAAGATATTCATGAAATGAAAACTACTGAGCCAAACTATATTTTAAGAGACCAAATGGCAACTATTCCGCATCAAACTAAAGAAGAATCACGTAAATAGGTTTATAAATCTTAGCGTAATCGGTGTTTTCACATAAAAAAATACCGATCAAGTTTAGAAACTTACAACCACGCTTTTTTTACAATATAATCATTTTTTCTTCCACTGTTCTTAATTGAAATTTATTAAAATTTACTTCGTGACTCGTGTTCCGTAGCCTTTTTTACAATTTAACTAGCTGTCCCGGCAGACGTCGTCCTGCCCGGTAAAAAATAGGGGTTGATCGTAGAGGGTTGAAAATTTAGGGTTGTATGTATCTTTTAATGCTGTATCATAAAAAAATAGAAATTAAAAATTTTGTGTAAAAAATAAAAATAAAATTTTAGGGGTGGACTACCCCTAACATTTAGGGGGATGAAAAATAGATGTTGGCCGATTCTCAGACCTACCCAATATGCATACAAAATTTCATGAGAATCGGTCAAGCCGTTTCGGAGGAGTATGGCAACGAAAACTGTGACACGAGAATTTTATATATTAGATTTAATTTTTAGTATTTAACACTTTTATTAGTTATTTTGGTTTTTGTGTGTGACATTAATTTAGTGATTTTTGTATTGAGGAGGTGTATGTACCTTACGGATAACTTATTATATTAATATGTTCTGATTTTAATTGTGTAATGTAATGATTACAGTAAAATATAATTAACTTATTAAAACAATTATAAAATTACATACCATTGAATACAATGTAAGAAAACTTAACTTATTTGTATTGTATTCATTGAGTAGAATACTGAGCCCAGATCACCGTCTTCTATGGTTAAGGTGCCCAGAAGGCTGGCTACGTTTCCTCGCTGCATCGCCATACTGATCCATTGGCCGTGGTAGGCACCAGCTTTCTGATTACCTGAAGAGTCAATGAGTCTGTTCTGAGTTCTGATTTTAATACTAAACTTATACTAATGTAAAGTGTATCGGGTACATGCTGGTGTTGTGAGGAAGTGCATGTGCATTTGGGCCTTACGTCTATACTTATATATATTATCCATTTAAAGCGTTAAAAATAATGCCGTTAACGTATAGCCACATTAGCATATATACATATGTTATCTGTCAACATTTAACATCATTAACGATGTAGCATCTCAAATAACGCACTAAATCCATCCCTATATCTGTGTGAAACTGCCTATATCTGTAATATTAACGCAAATGAATCCGCAGTATCAATGATGAAGGTTCATAGATAGTAAGATATATTATAAACCCGGCTTAAATACAGTACCGTGTTTTCGATACAGGCTAAGATTTTTGCGACCGTTTAAACGCGGTAATTATCTTATCTATTCTTTTTAATTCTCTGAAAAGGGCTCGTATATTATCGATATAAGGCTAGTTTTGAACGATATAACGCATTGCGACGTACGTCGTTTCGTTCTGAAGTCTGAACCATGCGCATAAGGCACTGTCGTGTTAGCTGCGAGGCGGGCTGGCCGCGTGTAGCCACGGCCTAATATCTCGACCGATACGCGTCTGTACGATATCGATGCATTCCGAGTTCGAATTATTGTGAATATTTTTCGAATTGTATTCTATTTTTGAATTATAATAGTGTTGCTTGCGATTACGATTCGAATAAAATCGAAGTGGCCAGTATTATTTAATCGAATTATTTATACTTCGAACTCTAAATTTAAAAAAAAGCAAAAATCCAGAAAAAAAGTATATTTACATTTGTTGTAAATTTTCAGTGCAATTTGTTTTGTGTTTGAAATTTTTTTAGTGACAAATCTGTGATTTGTAGTGTACTTATAGATAGAGGTTTCTTTTGTGTATTTTGACGACAAAGTTGTGTATTGTGTTATTCATTCGAGGAACTATATTTTGCTGACAAATAGGTAAGTCATTTTGGCATTTTAATTCAAGAGAAATGCGTTACATTAAATTATAAATGTGTTACATTAAATTATTAAATTATAAATGTGTTACATTAAATTATTAGATACTTTTAATATAATGAATATTTAATAGTATTACCGAAGAAGTCGTATTACTCAGAAGAGTTAATATTAGTTTCGAAAATCCAATATTTATGCCTTTGTGATTTAGTGGGCTAAACCTGTTTGCCCGTCTATTTTACCTAAACATAATGGCCTCAGTTTCGATTCCCGTCGGGGTAAAGTTTGTAAATATTTTTTTATCAATTTACTCTGGTCTGGGTGTCTGGGAGCGGCCGTAGGGTGTTTGTCCGTAGTATTTTTTATTACCCATATCTGTAACGCGTTTAGCTTAATAATATACGACATGTATGATTGTCTACCGACTATAATATTAAATAACAAATACTTACTTATATATATTTAATAATTTACAACTCTTCAAAGAAATTTGTAAGAAACTCAGTGATCAGAAGTCTGGTTCGTATTTCGCGCAACGAATCAGCATTGCCATACAGCGTGACGATGCAACCAACCTTCTGGGCACGTTTCCATGTGACAGCAATTTATTAATAAATAAATAAATATAAAGATGCATATTGATTTATTTATAAATTAGTTTATTTTTTAAGTCGTGGTAGCGTATTGGGCGTAATTTAAGGGGCGCGGGTTCGATCCTGGCCTGAACGCATTCACCACTTAGGCAGTTTTCTGACCTAATGTGCATATTGTTACATTTACCACGTGCTAACAACGGTGAAGGAAAACATCGTGATGCAACCTTCACATCGAGATAACCGATGTGTCAAACCTGCCAAGTCGCCTTGGGCAAGCGTGGCGTCGTGGCGTTGAATACACAGTCGTAGTCGTAGGGTGGTCGTTAAAAATTAAATTTCTTGCGACGCCCCCTAAAAAGCTTCCATTTAATGAAAAAACACTGGGTTTTTTTTATAATTTTTTCAAGTCAATACATCAAGTGCCTCAAGACGATTCAAGTTAAAACTAAAAATATAAGAAAAATTGAAAGATAAGCTTAAATCACGAAGAACTTTAAACTTTTTCTGAAACTATAATTTGAAATTCATCACTGAGAATGATAATACGGAAGGTACTTTTCCAATCTTAAAATAATTATTACTTCTAAGTATGAAGTAGTTTCCTGAAAAAACATGATATTATCCAAAATATAACTTGAATCGTCTTGAGGCACGTGTTGTCTTGACTTGAAAAAATGATTAAAAAAATCTAGTGTTTTTTCATTAAAAGGAAGCTTTTTAGGGGGAGTCGCAAGAAATTTAATTTTTAACGACCACCCGAATATATATACACACGACTGTGTATGCGTTCACTGGGTAACAATTTCTAATTGTATATTTAATTTCATTACACAAATATGAATATTTGCCTAAGCAGATTTTTTTTTTTTTTGGATCCTAGGGCATTGAGCTATATTTGCTTATAAGGCTGGTGACAAATATTGTAGTATCCAGACGTATACGATTACACGATGATAGTTTAATCTAATATATAAAATTCTCGTGTCACAGTTTTCGTTGCCATACTCCTCCGAAACGGCTTGACCGATTTTGACGAAATTTTTTGTGCCTATCCGGTATCTATGAGAATCGGCCAACATTTATTTTTCATCCCCCTAAATGTTAGGGGTAGTCCACCCCTAAATTTTTTTATTATTTTTTAGACAAAATTTTTAATTTCTATTTTTTTATGATACAACATACAAAAATACATACAACCCTAGATTTTCAAGCCTCTACGATCAACCCCTATTTTTTACCGGGCAGGACGACGTCTGCCGGGACAGCTAGTTATCTATAGATTGTAATGATATTTTGTAACTTACAATATTTTGAATATTTAGCATTGCTTATATATAAAGAAACTTGACCCTACATAACATAGATACTTGGAAAAATGTTAGACATTTTGATATGAATCTGGTTTCCCATATATTCTGTGCTACGTGTCGCCTTCGGCAAACAAATGTTGTTTTTCTTTCCTTCGGAGAATAAACGTTCGCAAATAATGTAATACACAATATGTATCTCTACTATGAGCATATAAAAATGTAGATCTAAGATTTTTTGGACAATTTCAATTACTAATTAATACAGTAGTAGTTATTTAGTAACGAGTAGAACCAGACGATGTACATACATACATACATACATAACTTCACGCCAGGTCTCTTGCATGGTAGGCCCGATCAACAGAGCGCCATTCAGGGTTATTCTTACACACCTCACATTCTTTCATCATACATTCTTTCCACATTCCCGATTCACCGGAGCATTCCTTTCCTTACATTCACCCCGACTCTCTTTCAGATCAACTCTCTTCCTTACTTCAGTATTACGAACGCGGTCAGCAGATTTTGCGCAGTGTTCTCATCTCGACCAAGTTTACTCTACTGTACCAGACGATGTAATTAGTTTAAATGGAATACTGAAAGTAGAAGCTTTTTTATATATATTTATTATTCAATTAAATATTTACACTCAAACGTTAAGGCGTTCGTAATGGTATTAACTACGCGTACTATTCGTTATGGAATACTTCAGATTCGCGTTTCAAGCGCGTTTTGATTCGCTTGGGAATCGCATGTAATGTTACTGCTATGTTACATACATACACACACATGTATGCACGCTCGCACACACGCACAGACACCAACACAAACATACTTGTTTGCTGAAAATGCGGCGTACAAATTCTCAAATTAGCCATTTTTTTTACGGTCTTCAAAACTGAACACATTCAGAAACTTGTTTAAATACATTAGAAATATATTATTTTGTATTTTTTTTAATGTGATCTTTTATATGAAGACACAGCTTGCCTTATTATCTAGAATTTATAGCACTAAAACTGATACAAATTCAAATGCTAATAAGCCGGTGCGGACGCTTACATGCATGTGCGCATACCCGCACTCAGCATAAAATCATAATATTATTATAACAAAGAAAAAAAAAAGAAAATGTTAAATATTACTGAACACTCAAAACGATTTTGAAAAATAAATAAATCTTATTTTGTATTTAAATGAAGCAACAGAACCAAAAGATATGTCTTTATTATTATTTTATATTATTAAACATGTCTATATTATTTAGAATGTCTACTCAATTTAGATAAAGTGATAACTGACACAGAATTAATCACTTTACCTAGCAATTTTATTAAACAAGTAGGTATAGAGGTAAAGATTATAAAATTATGGGTGGGGTAAAGATACACGGTACATTTATTTATTATGCACAAATCAGAACTTTTTAAAAATAGGTTAGAAGGCTAAGGCGGGTGCGAATCGAAGCGGAGCACCCGCCTTAGCCTTCGTGGTTATTTTTTTAATAACCATAAATATATATATATATATATATATATATATATATCTCAAGTAATAAACAAATGTGCTGTACCGCACCCAAAATTATGTTTCAATTTGCCTAAGAATTAAAATAAAATTGTCTAAGATTCTACGTAAATGAACATTGTAATAAAGTTAATTAACTTTAATTTATAAAGTAAATTTAAAGCTCACTAGCCATAAAGCAAAATTTAAAAATCACATAGATCAATACAAGTATTTGGTATCCATTCTTTAAAGACTACAAATATAAAATATTTAATTTAATACATTGGCTAACTTTGACCCGCTATTATGAATAATATCCGGATAAATATATCTAACAAGCGTATCAATATTAGTTTTTTTTTTTTTTACATTTAATTTAATCTTTTTTTTTTTTGACATTTAATTTAATCTTTTTTTTTTTTTTTTGTTCTATGATAAGTAAATTATTTTCAAACAGTGTAAAGGTGGTCTGGAAGATATCGCCTGCGGCGATAAGACCTCCTATTGTATATACATATATGTAACTTGTATATATATGCAATAAAGAACATTCATTCATTCATTCATTCATTCATTCATTCATTCATAAAGTTATGAATTCATGAATTCACATTGTCAAGTCAACTTTCCTATTATATATAATGACCAGTCATTATATATAATATCTATTTAATCGCTATGACTGTAACATATTTTAATAATGTAATTACGTGGTTATTTCTTCAAATAAAGGTTTTCTTTCTTTCTTTAACTCGCTGTGTCTTTTGAAAATCTGGGTTGTTAGACTTATTGTGCCGACTCTCCTGGTAATTTCGTGTCGTATAGAATAGGGTGTCTAATACAGTATTTGGCAAAGCGTTTTGCGACTATTTATACACTTGATTTTAATTACACGAGTGTGTGTTTACATAGCAAATTCCTTTGGCAAACAACTTTATATTTGTACACCTAAAATCTAGATACTTTGCATAGGTAATGTTGATAAGTATACCTAATTAATGTTCTAAATGCGAATGTGAGTGAGTCTGTTTGTTCATATAGTTTTCTTTACATAATAAAGTATGCAATTAATGTAGGTGCGCAGCTATTTTTATTGTGTGTATGCTTTTTTGTATGTTCGTTACTTGATTTCGCGGTCAATTGTGAACCGATATTAAAAAAAAATTAACGAAAGAGGTATGTGTACATTCGAATTAGTTTCAGTGTCATCATCTAATGAGTGGATTCCAAGGAATCAGAGAAATTTAGGAAAATTGTTAACAGATTTTCGTAAGATGATAGCTCTGTCGATTCTAAACCGACTCGTAAGTATACTATACGTATACTAGTGAGGTGTTCCAATGGTCAACAAGTCAGGATGTGATGATGAAATCGAGACGTTTTTGACGAGCGTCTACACCGGAGAGTGAGGTAGCAGCCTTGTGCTCGCAGTATTACAATTTCTACAGGCCCTTAATACATTATTTCTATAGCTATTCAAGTATTTGCGTAATTAAAAGGTTAAAAACATTTTTTAATAAAAACTTTAAAAAAAACGATTTCAAACTAAAAAGCAAAAAATAGCAGCAACATTTTTTTATGTTTTGCTTCGCACCGACTTATAGATGTTGTAGAAAGAACGGTTTAATATTTATTTGTTGCTTTTTAGTTTGAAGTCGGTTATATTTTTTTTTGGAAAATATAGTCTTTTTCTTTCTTTCCTGCATTTGAATTTAATTGACAGATTATGTATGTCGTATTCTACATATAACATTGGTCCTGCCGCTTCAGAATCGCGTGTCCCACGCTGGTCGATCATTTCCCTCGAGTCTTACCGGTTAATTATACCGACGTTAACACTGCATACTCATGCATAATTGCGTGAACTTGGCTAAAATTAACCACGCTATGCTAAAATTATATTAGGACTAGCTTCTGCCCGCGACGTCGTCCGCGTGGAATTGTTACTTTGGGCTAAGGCTAACTCGCTACTTTGTTTACATAGAAGGTGAAAATATTTTAAATTCTTAATGACTACCTTGCCTTACACATTATGAATGCGCGCGCAGTACTTGATTATCATTTTGCTGCGAAGTTATTTTAGAACTGCGATATCTCCTAAGATATTAATTGAAATGGAATGATGTGAATGGCAATTTTGTTATAAATTAAATACTTGTGATCGATAACGTATTTATTTGAACAAGGATTAATATCATGTTTATAAAAGCACCTTCGCAAATAATGCATTATTTTAGAACAAATTTGGTTAGAATAAAAAGGTTATAGTGAGCCAACCTTAAAAGATAGACATATGCTGTCGAGGAACATTTTTAGAACTATTAAAGGGACACAATTCG
Organism: Dendrolimus punctatus; assembly: GCA_012273795.1. Classification (NCBI taxonomy): domain Eukaryota; kingdom Metazoa; phylum Arthropoda; class Insecta; order Lepidoptera; family Lasiocampidae; genus Dendrolimus; species Dendrolimus punctatus. The sequence continues at coordinate 11,441,211 of CM022551.1, read as the reverse complement.
GTCACACATGATTTTTGCGAAAATTTCACCGGTTACATAGCGCACGCAGCGAAAGCTCTCAAAAGGAAAAGAACACCCCGATTTTGAAACATTCTTTATTGGTGCTCCGCTCCTATTGGTCTTAGCGTGATGATATATAGCCTATAGCATTCTTCGATAAATGGGCTATCTAAGACTGCAATCATTTTTCAAATTAGACCAGTTGTTCCTGAGATGAGCGCGTTCAAGCAAACAAACAAACTCTAAAGCTTTATATCTAATATATAAAATTCTCGTGTCACAGTTTTCGTTGCCATACTCCTCCGAAACGGCTTGACCGATTTTGATGAAATTTTTTGTGCTTATCCGGTATCTATGAGAATTGGCCAACATCTATTTTTCATCCCCCTAAATGTTAGGGGTAGTCCACCCCTAAATTTTTTATTTTTTATTTTAGACAAAATTTTAATTTCTATTTTTTTATGATACAACATACAAAAATACATACAACCCTAAATTATTAACCCTCTGCGACAAACCCCTATTTTTACCGGGCAGGACGACGTCTGCCGGGACAGCTATTATTAGTATAAGATATAGAACAAATTGGAAGTAGAAAGTAGAACGGACAGAGGAGAATGGGGGAGAGTGAAGAAAGCATACTTAGGGTGACCAGTTGGTCGGCGACCGGTTGGCCCACCTGACCGCACTGCAAGCCAACTGGCATGACACTGCGCAGGACAGAGGAAAGTGGCGTGCTCTCGTTTCGGAGGCCAAGACTTACTTTGGGTCGCTAAGCCAACGGATTTAGTGAGTTAGTTGGAGAAAGTTGCTGAAAATTAGTCAAAATTTTTACCATATAGAACCATGCCTGTATTATATGTTTTTGTTTTGCACACCATCGTCATACAATCTCGATTCCTTTCATACAATACACAGCCAGGGTTGTGTGGAAGAGATGATCGCTCTAAAACGATAAAGCCTCTGTTCCTGTCTTGACACGAAATTACTGTAAATGATTTACTTTATGTGTATGTGGTGAACAATAAAGTATTTTCTATCTTCTATTTATGCCAGTCTTAATTAGCATCCCTGATTTTTTTTACAGTCGTTGTTAAAACTTGACACATAACAGATTTCTTAAAAAAAGAAAGAAGAGAAAGGAAAGATAGAAAAGAAAAAAGACAGAACAGTCCCTGTCCAATGCTGGACGTAGGCCTTTCCAAGTTTGCACCACATATCCTGGTCTCCCGTATTCCTCAACCAGCTACAAATCAGTCAGTCTACCGGGCTTGAGGGCGAGCGACCTAGTGTCCACTCCAGGACACGTTTGCTCCATCAGCCTTCGGTTAATAACTTTATCACTATCCCAAATCAAGCCCAAGCATTATAATATAGATTTTACAATATGGGGCCAAGATAAACTTTAAACATTGAATATTTGAAGAGAGGAAGACAAATGAGTGTCTTAAAAGCGAGGAACCTATAAAATTAATATCTTCCTTCGTCCATCAACATCAAATATTATTAACAAAGGCGCAAGTCGGTTTTATCTGAACCGAAAATTCTAATTTCGGCTAACTTTAATTAAATAATATTGAAAATTGATTAACCTTCTTCGCTAAATTAGGATCTACTTTGTTTCCGTGATCTGGTAGAAAGGTCTGTTATTAAATTAAGAACAGCATTGTACAAAGTATTATGTCACAGGCCTTTGTTAAAATCAGGTTTTTGATAAAAAATCTAATCTATATGGTTACGAGTCACGAGGCTAGAGTTAAAGTGCCGTTAGAATGACTATAGAGTTTATTAGTACTATACAAACACGTATAACACAGGTGCAAATATAACCGAACACAACAAGTGCAAACGTAATACAAAAAGTCATTATTCAATAGCACGCGCAAAGTCCATCACTAAATAGTTTACCGAATGTACACAAGTGTTGCTACGCCGCGTCCCTCAGTCAGAGCATTGCTTTATCCTTCACAGATGCATTAGGTCTGCCCGGCTGCGTAGATCGAATTTCCTAGAATTAGTTTGTACTTTAAATCTGAGACACCTGGCTAATGACTGCCATAAAAGATTACAATCCAACAATGGACTGTTCTCTTAAATAATTAGTAAACGCATGCCAATAAATAAGTTCAGATGGCGAAAGGTAATAAAATGTGTTTTTACAGGTATGCAGGTGTGAATTTGTTTTTTTCGGCGTCTAGGTCGTAAAAATATTGCGCCGAGAAACACTTCTTTATAAATCTTTCAAATGCCCTACCACCTGGCTGTGGGTTGTTTTGTCGCCTCTTTCGACAGGCTGCAGGAAACTGCATTCTTTCTCCGTTCCTACACAGATAATAATAACTTACGAGTATTAGATTTCTGCGTTTCATATTTGGGGGAATTGCCATAATCACCACGCTTGGCATGTGGGTTGGTGACCGCAGTACCGGCTTACTCGCATCCGAGACGCTGCTGCCCGACTCCGATCAGGGGATTTATGTAAGCCGAAATTTGTTGATTGTTATACCTCCATCCATCAGTCGTTAGAGCCTCGTTAGTTGGTGGCAGGGAGTACCGCGGGCAGGTGAGGTTCACTTTTGGGTTGCTAGATGGGTTTCGCACACCCCTTACCCTCCACCCGGTGGACTGACGACCTGCGCATTGGATAAGGAAGACGGGAGACCGGGATATGTGTCGCGTACTTGGGGAGGCCTACGTTCAGCAGTGGACTGAGATTGGCTTAAGAAGTTTTTTTTTTAAATTAACTAATCTACGGACTCTAGTTCCGTACCCTTTTTTTCAATTCATACACACTTATTGTTTATGTGTTATTATGTGTGACATTAATTTTGTGATTTTTATATTGTGTTGTGTACCTTAATAATAACTTATATAATTTTTTTTTTCTAATTTTAATACTAATACTTTAATACTAAGGCTTTAGAAGATTAGATTTCTTAGCTTTTCTTTTTTTTTTATTGCAGGAGATCAGCAGACAGGCAGACGGCCCACTTGATGGACAGCGGTTACCATCGCCTATGGACATTTGCAACACCAAAGGTGCTACGAATGCGCTGCTGCTCTCTTTAGGGAGCCTGGAACCTGGTTACTAATGCCGGAACACAACACAAGGTTGTTATGGCGACATACTCTAGACCAGGGGTGGTAGCCATCCAGTCGGGCAAATGCCCTACCACCTGGCTGTGGGTTGTTTTGTCGCCTCTTACGACAGGCCGCCGGGCCGCAGGAAATTGTATTCTTTCTCCGTTCCTGCACGGATAAACACACAAAAAACACGGATAAGCTTGTAACAAATGTAAATTTCTTGGCGCCACTTGTGTCTTAATTAATACAATAACGCAAACTAATTATATCCGCATAAATTATATGTGTCGTGGTTTAATCGATACTTTGAATGTGAAACACGTTAAGATGTATATAATGTGATAGGTTTATACTAACAACGGGTGTACGTGTTTCGAATTTGTTCGGGTTATATGGGAACCGGCTGGGGATTTGGGAAAAAGACGTGGATTGCCAGGGTTCCGACGAAAAAAGCGGATTGAAACTTATACCCAAGAAATATATAAGTACTTGATTAAAAAAGTGAAGATAATTAAATCTACGTTATAAAGGTTTTAAGCGAGCTAGTTTATCTATATATAAAAACGTCACGCCAAAAACTTTGTACGTTTTTTTACGGAAATGCGCGGACTAGGTATTATGAAATTTCCCACACTTATAGTTTATATAGAGAAGGATAAAGTGTATAAAAAATAAATTATGAACATTAAATGAAGAGATTAATGAAAGTATATGAAGCGAAAGCAGTTTGTCAGGATCACAGATCAAAAAAACACAGTGTGTTTTTTTGATCTGTGGTCAGGATCGTCGCAAGTGGTGATTCATTTTTCTGCCTATCCTCATGAGAAACAAGCTCGGTAATATATGTATAGTATGTAAGAAAAGTGAATAGTAATTAAATTTTATTTAACTCGATATCTGATTAGAATCACATTCGTAGAAGTCTATTGTATATTTATATACTGTTTACGTAATCTGTGTATCTAATATATAAAAAATCGAAGTGTCACGATGTTTGTCGTACTCCTCCAAAACGGCTTATTCGATTTTAATGTTTTTTTTTTGTGTTTTTGACAGGTATATTATAGAATAGGGCTAAAGTATTTTCTACCATCCTATGGTGATATTTATGGCAGAACAGCGTTTGTCAGATCAGCTAATGATATTATAAAATTCTAAACATGTCGTCTGTATATTGAAGCAATTTAAAAATAACACTGGAATATACTATGTAAACGTTGTTTTTTTTACATTTCTTATATGTTTGTCTCTTTGTTAGAGATCCGGGTAAAAATTACTCGCGTAATTACGTAATAATTAATCGCGGGAATCCCGCAAGAATTTTCCCGGGAGCGATTTGTAGTGGTTCGGGTGCATTAAAATGAGGATTCCGAGAGTTTTCATTAAAAAGATAGCTTAATTTTTTTAAATGATGCTATACTATGTCTCCCGGGAATCCCGCGCGATTTTCGAATCAAGCGTGGAAGAAGTCGCTGGCATATCCTAGTAATATTATAATATATTCGTCCAAATTATTATTTTTATAATATATACCTTTGAAGACCATGTTTGCGGGGCCTGCGTGGGGCCATGGCAAGGCCCCACACGTAGAGGCCCTTTGACAAATTTAATGTATTTGTGGCGTGGCACTGATCGGCGATTATCCCTGATTACACTATATACTAATGCATCCAAGGACAAGCCCTGGAACTAGGAAGAACTAGGGGTCTGGGAATATGGGGACTATGGCGTCTGGCCGTCGTAATATTCGGGGAACATGGAAAAATGGGCAGACGGCGACTCGCCACTCCCTGCATGGGCCCCAAAGCATGCCATAGAAGACAGAGGCAATACGGGTGTAAGTGGCTAAGGCGTGTAGAGGGTGGGCTTCAGGTTCATCGAAGCTGCTTCTGACGTGATGCCATTTATCACTTCCATCCCTGGACCTTGAGTCTTAGTCTATTATTATTATTGAATGACTACAAAATATAAATAATATTGAGATAACCGTTGCACCTGGCAACCCGGCCGCTAAATGTATTAAAATATCTGAGCAGAGGGAAAGGAGCTATTGATGTCTTACTTCAAAGCAGCGTTTCTTAAGCCCACTGGCCGTGACGTTATTGAAATTTAGCTAAAAGTTAAAACGACCATCTTTTGTAAGTTAGATTAAGTATTACGATATCAGGTTTTATGTATATATTAGCTGACTCGACAATCTTCGTAAAGCCTCAAAGTATTCTGTTAAAGGGGTTTGGGTAAATTTGTTCGGAGGTTGGCTTGATTTTTTTTTTATGAGCGGCCACTTTTTCAACTATTGTTATTTAGTAGTCCTATACTTGAGATACAAGAATATTAAAAAAAACTTGGTCCTAAGTTATATCGGAGCCGAGATATTTAAAATCAAAATCATGCTCACGGGGTGATTAGACACATTGGGGTTTGGGTAAAAGTGGCTTGATTTTTTAAGTTTGCGGCCAGCGATTACCTTTATACAGTCGATAGTATACAGTAACACTTTTGGTAATCAAAATCGCTTAAGTGAAAATGTGCTAGAAAATAATCTAAACAGAAGACGGGCTCATTTTCCGTCTATAAATGCCGCTGATCTTGGCGGAGATGAGTTTCCAGTTTTAAGTAATGATGATCATGATCATTTGTGCCCTAGGCACATACGTATGTTAGTATGTAACGGAATCTTTCAAGTTAAATTTGATTTACTTCCCGGTTTCCGATTGAGCTGAAATTTTGCACGTATATGACAATGCAATAATATGGTACCATGGAGCCGATCTGATGATGGAGTTGGAACGTAGCCACAGGAACCCTTGTACTAAACAAGATAGACTCGTCGTGTTGGGGCTCGTTTTACTTGTCTTGGCTAGCACTCTGCTGCTACATGATATGGAGGATCTCAAACGCTTGTATTTAAAAACCTTTTTAAAAAAGCTTATTTTCACATAACGTTCCATTTTATCATAAGTGTGTATTTAATAATTTTTTCAAAGTTTCCATGGAGAAGGGAATTTAATCACTAAACAATAGTTTAAAAAATCTAAAAAATACGCTTTTATAGAAAATCCAACTAAAAAAATAGAAAATTAATTTTAATAAATTTGAATTACGCTTTTTTTACAATAAAATCATTTTTCTTACACTATTTTTAATTCAAATTTATTAAAATGTATTTTCTATTTTTTAGTTGGATTTTCTATAAAAGGGTATTTATTTAGTTTTTTTATGTTCGACTTCAGAGTATAGACTCTAGCATAGATGCAAGGTTGTGGGGCTAACTCTCTTCTATCGGATACATTTCGGAGAGTGTTAGTTTTTAGTATAGTACATTTTGTAGGGTATTTGTAAGTTTATATTTATTGTAGTTTAACAAGTATTGTATTATAATTTGGAACAATTCCTAAAAATAACTGTATACACGTGAAAATATATCGCGTGCCCTGAAACAATTAACCATGGAACCATAGTTATGAGCGTTTTACTATTCAGTAAGAACTGAACTCACGAGTACTGCATAATACGTGAAAATTACAGGTTTATTCAACCGTCTTTAGAACACTCCTTTACTATATGATAAACTTGAAACATATGTTACTCAAACAGAAATACCACCGCGACAGTCTACAATGACAAGAGACAAAAGACAGTGATGATATATACACATGCTATATATAATATCGTTACGAGTTGCAGGACTCGAATTAAAATGCCGTTAGAATTACTATAGAATTTATTAGAACTGTACAAACACGTATAACACAGGTACAGTTTTAACTCAACACGCCTGTACAAACGCAATGCGCAAGGTCCGTCAATATATAGATTATCGAATGTACACACGTCTTGCCACGCTTGTGGTTATTGCTTGACTGTTGCATATCTCCGTATGTATATTGCTTTATACTGTATAAATACAATATGTCTGAAGACTGAATTTCTAATTTCACCTGGCTAATGACTACCATAAAGATTATAATACAGAATGGTTTGTTTTTCTAATTACAAATTTTAAACACAAAGTAAACAAGACAAGTCAGAATGCAGGAAGGTAATAAACTGTAGGTCTGAATAGGTCTTTGTCGATTGTAACAATATGCATAATTGTGAGGCAACGAGTCTCTACCAAGAGCTCCCAAAATCGGCTCTTCAGGTGACCAGAGGGTTGGTTTCTACCTCGGACAACGGATCGGTATAGCGATTCAGCGAGGTAACATAGTTAGCCTTTGGGAACCTTAGCTATCGACTTCAATGACCTAGGCTCAGTATTCTAATAATAGTCTAAAATAAATTATATATGTAAAAATACAATACAAGTTAAGTTTTTTTCATTCTATTAGTTTCCAATTTATTGTATCACTTCTTCTCATGATCTCAAGAATGTGTCTCTTTCACACTTTAGAATTTAGAATGAACTCCTCAGGTATGATATGGGGTTATTAATTTAAACGTTATTTTGCTGAGGGGTAAAAGGTTATTTGTTTTAAGCGACATTTTGTAACCGAATTAATACGTTGGACTTTTTTATGATGAACAGATCATGTCGACAAACAACAATTCTTATAGAAAATTTAACGCTCTACAAAAAAGGTCTCATGATTTTTTGCTAACTTTAACGGTTTCTGAGTTATTTAAGGTCATAGTTAAAGCCTAAGTAAATTTAACGATTTTTCTATTTCTACTATTTTTCCAAATTTAAAATAAACAAGATATTCTTTGGAAACTGTCAAAAAATACTAATTTTAATTGGTAATAATATTGATAAACTCTAGTCCCAAACACATTTCAGGGTAAGATCATTTTAGAAACTGATTATGCCGAAACGATAATGAAAAAAATTCGGACAAAACCAAAATAAGGACCACCCTAATATATATATATATATATATATATATATATATATATATATATATATATATATACTAGCTGTCCCGGCAGACGTCGTCCTGCCCGGTAAAAAATAGGGGTTTATCGTAGAAGGGTGAAAATTGAGGATTGTATGTATTTTTGTATGTTGTATCATAAAAAAATAGAAATTAAAAATTTTGTCTAAAAAATAAAATAAAAAATTTAGGGGGTGGACTACCCCTAACATTTAGGGGGATGAAAAATAGATGTTGACCGATTCTCAGACCTACCCAATATGCATACAAAATTTCATGAGAATCGGTCAAGCCGTTTCGGAGGAGTATGGCAACGAAAACTGTGACACGAGAATTTTATATATTAGATATATATTTAGTAATAATCATTGTAACTAATTTGAAGGTTTTAAAAAATGTTAAATTAAATTTTTATTAATATAAAACTGTATAATATGGAAATAATTTCTGAAATAAATGAATTATTATATATATATATATATATATATATATATATATATATATATATATATATATATATATATATATATATATATATATATATATATAATGCATTATGTGTACGACGCTATTGTATTGGTGACAACTGTAATGATAACGATGTTTGTAAGTTAATAATTAAATAATATTAAACATAATCAAGTTTAATTTAAACTATCATAGACCGAAGATTGTTACACAGATAAACTTAATGTATCATAATTCAGAAATTCAATATTTTACTAAACAATAAATAAATACGAAAATATAAAAGCTCTCGGCCAGTTCTCTAAAGATTAATATCACAATGGAATCTTACTTTCGCGTTATTACCAAATACCAATCTTCTTTTTACGAGCGAATATATTATAATTAACTTTGTTTTTTTATTTGGAAACACGTGAAAACCTTTTATAACGTTTTGTTACGAAACGCGAAAAATACTTTTAAAAGATTTTATCAAGATCTCGTAGATTAAATTCGCTGTTGTTGAGTGGTTAAACATTTGGATCACGGGTGGGAATTATTTTTTATTGCCCGAGTTCAGCAGACAGGCAGACGGCCCACTTCAACGGGACTGGACTTGCCTGGAACCTGGTCACTAATGCCACCAACACAACTCAAGATTGTTATTGTGGCATACTCTAGACCAGGGGTGGTAGATATCCAGTCAAGCATACACCCTACCACCTGGCTGTGGGTTGTTTTGTCGCCTCTTACGACAGGCCGCCTGGCCGCAGGAAATCACCAACGTGTTTGGGAGGGGGCTGATAAATACGACTATTTCAAAAATTAAATAAGAGAATCAACGTTACAATTAAATATCACTTGTATCATATGTTAGGTCGTGATTGGTGATTAGGTGATCAGATTTAAATGAAACCTGACACATATTCCAGCCAGGTGATAGGGTATTTGTCCGTCTGGATGGCTACCACCTCGGGTCTAGAGTATGCTGCCATAACAACCTTGAGATGTGTTTCGGCATTAGTGACCAGGTTCCAATCTCCCTTAAGAGCAGCAGCGCATTTCTAATCTTTTAGTGTTGCTAATGTCCATAGGTGATGGTAACCGCTTTCCATCAACGGGTCGTTTACCTGTCTGCTGAACTCATGCAATAAAAAAAGGCTACAGTACTCTTAAAAGAAAAATAGTGCTTTAAAAATGTAAGTAATAAAATGATTAATAAAATATTTGAATTTCTTACGAGAAATAACTTTCCACACGATAAGGAATTTCAGAGTGGAAAGTTCAAAGTAAAATTTCAGGATTCTGTTGAACAAAAGATATGAAATAATACAATTTTCGTTCGGACTCAGTACACGGTACATTTGGCCCAGAAATAATAATTTAAATATAGCATTACGCTACGAAATGGAAGGGGTCTTTATTAAAGGCGACTGTTGACTTTAGAGATGGGGAGTATCGATAAACTTTGATACAGAAATCGACGTCGAACGTTTCTGTTCAAAGAAATTGTTTTAATAATATAAGACCATAATTATATTATATTAATTTCAAACATATACTGTACAATGATGAATGTTTATGTAAAATGGAGTGTAATCAAATGATAAAATAGATTTTGTGATGTTTTCAATGATTTATTATTGAATGATTATTATTTAATTTAAAAATAATATTAAAAAGCCTTGTGCTCCAAAAGTCGGACATAATTATAGTCTACTATTACTACGACTACCACATAGTGGTCACACGTGGTCGAAATTCGACCATAATAATTTGTTGTTAAAGACTATACTTCTATAATCACAGATTTCGCCAAGGCAACAATAAACAAAAGTGTATATATGCGTGTGAGTCAAATGCATGGTTGTGTGTGTAATGTATTTGATGATTTAATGTATTTTATTCCTGATTATAAAAAAAATAATACTAGCATTCATTGCTTTTTTTCTATATAAACTACAAATGTGCGAAATTTCATACTCGTTTGTCGGCGCAATTCAGTAAAAAGGGGCACAAAGTTTTTGATTCACGTATCAATATATAGTTATAATTAGAAAAATGTCTGTGAATTCAAATCACAGAAATTAAATGATTTGATATATTGGTCCAATACTTCTAAGGCCTCAAAAGTGCATAATCACCTCTTTATATTACCAGGACTGATAAAATTAATAGATAGATCTAAAGGACTAGGAAGTTTTTCATCCTTGCCTAGTATAAAGTAGGTAAAACATCGCTCCATCAATTTTGCTGTCTACCCTCTTTTCTGTGCGAGGCGACGACTAATGCATAGTGTATAGGCAGCCATTTGAGACTGTTTTTACGTCAACGTTTTATACAGAACACATTGCGCCGTGCGCTCATCTTTCGTTATTAACTATTCTAAACTTTTACTAATTGTGACCAGACTGGCCGTACCAAGAAATTTTACGATACTTGGACTTTGTAAAGTGTTAGCTCCAAGGTGAAATGGAACAGCACACGGCACTAGGCCGTGTGCTGTTCCCGTGTGTACCGAGGCCCGAGCCAGGAGAGAGCGGATCTCAAGGTTGATGGAGCTTCTGCTTTACTAGTGCAAGGAACTAGGTCATATCTCTCTCATACAGTCCATATAAGTCAAACCATATTCACTGTAGGCTATAAGCGTCCCACAGGTAGGTTGCAATAATATTATAATGATACATTTTGGAGAATTTTCGGATCGTCTATCTTGAATCGCGTAACGTGCTGATGCGCTGACCTACACACCGCGTAGTTCGGACCCTTTTGCACCTTTGGTGTGTCATGCCAACTGAACAGTAAGATCTATAATTCAATCGCCGAAGTGTTGACATCGTTTTTTTGCCAGATGTGTGTTTTTTTTATTGCTGAAGCACAGCAGACTGTCTAACGGCCCAATTGTGATAGAAAGTGGTTAACGTCGCCCATGGATTTGCAATACCAGAAGTGCTGCCAATGTGCTGCCAGTTGAAAGAGTAACTGGAACCTGGCCACCGATGCGGGAACACTACTCAAGGTTGTTATAGGGGCATACTCAAGACCAGGTGTGGTATCCATCCAGTCGGGTAAATGCCCTACTACTTGGCTGTGGGTTGTTTTGTTGCCGCAGGCCGCCCCAACGCAGGAATTTGTGTCCTTTCTCCTTTCCAGCACGGAGGAAAACGTCATTACACTTATGAGAAAATTCTGATATAAAACAAACGATTTCGTAATATCGATATTGTATGTAGACAACACTAGCACGTAACGATGCGGCCGGTCGGAATTTTGATAAAACCAGCTTCATTACTATGTTCGAAGTTAATCAGATGAATTTCGGACACCTCCCGGCACCGGGCATTACTTTAACTTCCCCATTACATGCAAATATATTTTCTTTTTGACTTTATATTGCACTGAGTTTATTTTGAACATTTAACCTAATTACTTGTTTTGTACCTGGCAAGCATTGTTCTCGGTTGTTGCCAGAAATTTCTGTTTGAAGTGAAACTTCTCTAGAATAGTTGTGATTTGAAACTAGGTGAAACGAAAGAGCGACACTAAAAAGAGGTAAACACATAAAATGCAACCTTATATAATTCGAAATAAAACACGTTTCTCTTTACCTCTTAGTATTAATTTTGACTTTAAACAAAACTTGTAACATTTCAAATGGCTTTTAGCTATATCTTATACGTATATACAAAGCTGTAGAGTTTGTTTGCTTGAACAGTTTGCTCAATCTCAGGAACTACTGGTTTGATTTGAAAAATTGTTCCAGTGCTAGATAGTTTATCGAGGAAGGCGCATCATATATATTCACGCTAAGAGTAATAGGAGCCGAGCACCAATGAAGAATCTTTCAAAATTGGGGTTTTTTTTACTTACTTTTTAAACTATTACACGAGGACGAAGTCACGGGCAAAAGCTAGTCTCTATATACTTTAGCAGATATTCTGTTATATTTCAATAGATACGTAGAATACACATACGGGTATTGATTTTTGAACTTTATGGTAGCGATTTGAAGTGTAATTTAGATTGAATTAATATTGTTACGAGTGCGGGAATCGAATTAAAATGTCGTTGGAATTACTTTAGAATTTATAAGAACTATACAAACACGTATAACACAGGTACAAATATAACTGGACACAACTAGTACAAACTGCACGATTCAATAACACGCGCAGTCCGTCACTAAAGCTTATCGAATGTACACGTCTTGCTCGTATCGTAATTGTCGCTTGACTGCCTCATCCCTCCGTTCGAGCATCGTTTTATACTAAACTATACAGTAAAACAATCGACCGCGTGGACTGATTTTTCCAAGAAAACGTAATCTACACACCTGGGGCCATAAACGAGTATAGTAACAATATTATGTTTTTCTTAATTACATTTTTTTTAAACACAAAGTAAACAAAAGAAGTCTAAATGCGGGATAGGTAGTAAACTGCCGGTGTGCATTCACTTTTTCGACGGTTAATAATATAAATAAATAAAGAAATAGTGGCAAAAGCACCTAAGAAAAGAGAGTTGCTACGTTTTAAAAATGAACAGTCAAGATTATACGTTAATGAAAGTGTGTAATACTTCATACTAACTACCGTTTCGTGCCTTTTCATTTCCTACCAGTAATTTAAAAGACCCCATCTAAGGTTCACCCCAAATGGTCTTTCAAATTCAAACTAATTTATTCCAAAAGTATAATGGCGTGCAATACTGACTTCAAAATTATTAATGGACGAGGTATAGACATGGTAATTAACGACACCATGAAATATTTATTTTTCTTAATTGACTTTGACGACAAAACAACCCATAGCCAGGTGGTGGATATTTGCTCGTCTGGATGGCTACCACCCCTGTTTTCGAGTATGTTTGAATCGTCTTGAGGCACGTGTTGTCTTGACTTGAAAAAATTAAAAAAAAAATCCCAGTGTTTTTTCATTAAAAGGAAGCTTTTTAGGGGGCGTCGCAAGAAATTTAATTTTTAACGACCATCCTAATCTATCTAATATATAAAATTCTCGTGTCACAGTTTTCGTTGCCACACTCCTCCGAAACGGCTTGACCGATTTTGATGAAATTTTTTGTGCTTATCCGGTATCTATGAGAATTGGCCAACATCTATTTTTCATCCCTCTAAATGTTAGGGGTAGTCCACCCCTAAATTTTTATTTTTATTTTTTAGACAAAATTTTTAATTTCTATTTTTTTATGATACAACATACAAAAATACATACAATCCTCAATTTTCACCCTTCTACGATCAACCCCTATTACTTCGGGCAGGGCGACGTTGTGCCGGGACAGCTAGTCTAATATATAAAATTCTCGTGTCAGTTTTCGTTGCCATACTCCTCCGAAACGGCTTGACCGATTTTGATGAAATTTTTTGTGCTTATCCGGTATCTATGAGAATCGGCCAACATCTATTTTTCATCCCCCTAAATGTTAGGGGTAGTCCACCCCTAATTTTTTTTTTACCGGGCAGGACGACGTCTGGCGGGACAGCTAGTATATATATATATATATATATATATATATATATATATATATATATATATATATATATATATATATATATATATATATAGAGAGAGAGAGAGAGAGAGCAGCATATTGGTAATGTGGTGTTACAAATTTGTCGTTAGGCCATGGTAAAGGATTTCCATCAGGTGGCACATGGGTGTTTGCTGAACTCATGCAATAAAAAATGGGTGTGTGCAGTTCACACGCGGTAGGAGTGAAACTTCAGAGAACATGCAAGCGAACATAATTATGTCTACAATGCTTAGTAGACCAGTGTGAACAGTACACACACATTCTCGCATTTCTATTCTATTATAGACGTCTTTATTCTTAGATATTTTGACCCTTAATCGTAAAAATTCAGTCTTAATTACACTTTAAATCACTATGATTCAATTAAATCAAAATCAATCAAAATGAATCAAAACATTCAAAATTCAATGCACTATTACGATCATGCGTATCTGCATATAAAAGAATATCTGCCTTAAGTATATGCAGATAGAGCTATAATTTATCTGAAGCCGTTTCAGTTTTACTTAAAAGTGAAAATTAATATTGACAAGTAAAGAGATATGTGTTTTATTTGGAATTAAGTAAGGTTGAATTTCATGAGTTTATCTCTTTTCATTCATCGCTTTTTCGCTCATCGAGTTTCAAATCACAATGATTCTAAAGAAGTTTCATTTAAAAAATTGCTATCTGTTCAACGTGAAGTCAGTAGTGTATTCTAGTTGTACTGTACCCAAGAAACAAGTATACCTGTTCTTTGTTCATATTGCACACTCGTAATGGGAAAACGCTTGCAGTTTGAGTGTAATTCCACTCCAAACATGAAACACAGTTCCTACAGTTTCTCAACTCAAACAAACCGAACGTGTAGAGTTCCACGTATGTTCCTAACTAACTTGGGACCCCACAAACCCTTAAAGTAATTATAATTGTTTATGAAAAGGTTAATTATTTTCATACTAAAAACATACGATGATTTTGTATATTCTGTTTTAGAAGTTTAATTGATTCATTAATTAAAATTGATTAAAATATTAGATGAAGAATGATTAAAATATATACCAATATAATTCTGACTAGGATAATAAATGCACTGACATCATTATATTTAACAAGCGTATCAATTTTAGTTTATTTTTTTGACATTTAATTTAATCTTTTTTTTTTTGACATTTAATTTAATTCATTTTTTTTTGTTCTATGATAAGTAAATTATTTTCAAACAATGTAAAGGTGGTCTGGAAGATATCGCCGGCGGCGATATGACCTCCTATTGTATATACATATATGTAACTTATATATATGCAATAAAGAACATTTATTCATTAAATACAATTTGTTCAGAAACTCAGCTCCGTTATGAAGTTTGATTATCAGGTAATAATAAGCTCCTAACTTCTGAACATTATTAGAAATTAGCTGTTGCCCGGCTTCCTCGCCTAGATTAAAAATAGTCATACTTTGAGAAAACTTTCTACAACTTTTTAACTAAGTTAGGGGTTGAATTTTCAAAAATCCCTTCTTATTGCACACCGTTAGTATTGAAAGAATCCTCATGCTGATTTTTAAGGTCCTGGCTTTGGTAGTTATGGCCGTACGTCAATATGTCAGACAGTGAACTTAAGTGTATCTATACTAATATTATAAAGCTGAAGAGTTTGTTTGTTTGTTTAAACGCGCTAATCTCAGGAACCACTGGACCGATTAGAAAAATTCTTTCAGCGTTGGATAGTACATTTATCGAGGAAGGCTGCATTATATTTTCAAAAAAATTAGGGATCCTTACTAAAGTACTTAGTAAAGTACTTATTAAAGTCCAATAATGTAACCCAAGGTGTAAAACAATGACCCGAAAAAATCCTTACACGGCGTGCGCTGCGAAAACTATTGATTATAGAACCAAACAATGTATTACCACTTTGCAGAACATATAATTGTCTATAAAAGATATCGTGTAACCATATGTCTAACTATTGTAGTTATCTCACAATAAGTGTTTTCTTTTATTTTTTTAAATAATTAAAATGCCGTCGCTTCAAAAACTCTTTATTTTGTACCTTGGTATTAATCCTTATCAAAATTCTATGCATCTGTCAAAGGGTCTGTACAATGAAGCAAGGATCTGTACATTATTTTTAAAAGCAAATGGAATACACTAAGTGAACGATGTAAAACACGATGCAATTTTCTTTTAGGTTTCTTGTCTGTTTGTTCGGCATTAACTTAAAAAGTGCTGGGCCGTTTTCGGTTGCGGTTTACGCTGTACGACAGTAAATTCTCAGACTTGCCCTGCGCTACTTTTTATCCTGGGGATGCTGGAGGAATGTTTTTGGAAATTATTTAAAATAGCCAGACATGAACAAAAAATGGAATTTTCACTGATCGATAGCAAATTTTATGTGATAAAATGTGTGAAATTTTTATCTCGGGAATTTTCCCGGGAGCGGTTCGATCTTGAAATTGTTGAAATTTGTTTATTCCAATACAGTTTTTCACTAAAACTATTGCTTGCATTTTGTTTTAAAACCTGCGATACTTTGTGTACCGGGAATCCTGCGGAAATTTCAAGTCAAGGGTGGACAAAGTTGAAATATTCCCAATATTTGTCGTAAAAAATCTATTAATCTATATCTTCAAAAAATTGTGCGTGTGCAATTCACACACAATTTTCTGTCACTTACACACACATTTGAAATTTCAGAAAAGTAGCCGACGAGGGAATTACATAAGTACCGGGAGTGTTAGGATAATTATTTTAATAATATTTTTAGCAAGCTCACAAATTATTTTATATTTTATTGCAAAATATAAAATTTCATATATTTAAGGTATATTATATCACATATTATTCAAATTTCATGTTTTCACTTTGAACAAATGACAGGTATGATAACTAAAATAGTGTTACGAATTGCAGGACTCGAATTAAAATGCCGTTAGAACTACTATAGAGTTTATTAGAACTGTACAAACACGTATAACACAGGTAAAAATATAACTGAACACAAGAAGTTCAAACGTAATGCACGATTCAATAACACGCGCAAAGTCCGTCACTAAATAGATTACCGTCTTGCTTCGCTCGTGGTTGTTGTAATGCGCTATCGAGATTGTGAACTCCGTTTAGGTAGCTCCTTACATTATACACAAGAATTTGGCCCATTGCAAAAGGTCAAATACAAATTTTCAAATTCTTCCACGCGTCCAAACATGTGTCTACCTCATTTTAACTGCTGCCATACATTCAAGATTCCATAGCGATAAATACATACCGTCTTTGGGAAATTATTTAAATGATATTGCTTACAAGACAAATCGATACGCGCTATCGGGAAATCACCATACTTACTCGTTTCGGGTGTTGATAAAGATTTAGTTAAATTAACTAACCGGGACAAGGTCTCCTCTGGCCAGAGAGAAATATTTGATAGTGTTTTGAAGTGAAACTTCTATATAGACGGGGTCTTATGATTTTTCGCTCACGAAAAAGCGTCACGTCCACCTGTTCTAATTATTATATTTTTAAACTCGTGATATCATTATTATGATTATTAATAATTCAAAAAGTTATATAAAGGTTTTGATGCACTCTTGAATATGAAGTAATTTATTTTGATAAGGATGAATACCAAGATACAAATAAAGAGCCTTTTCTAGCGGCGGCATTTTAATTAAATTTTTAAAATAAAAGAACACTTATTGTGGCATAACTATAATAGTTAGACATATGCTGTCGCTACATCCATTTTATCCATTAGGAACCGTTATTTATCCGTGCAGGAACGGAGAAAGAATACAATTTCCTAGGGCCGGGCGGCCTGTCGTAAGAGGGGACAAAACAATCTACAGCCAGGTAGGGCATTTGCCCGAGGGGTGGCTACCACCCCTGTTCTAAAGTATGTCGCCATAATAACCTTGAGTTGGGTTCCGCCATTAGTGACCAGGATCCAGTCTCCCATAAGAGTGCAGCAGCGCATTTGTAGCACCTTTGGTGCTGCAAATGTTAATAGGCGATGGTAACTGCTTTCCATCCAGTGGGCCATCTGCCTGTCTGCTGAACTCCTGCAATAAAAAAAGCGACACTTTTTGTAAATAATGATGAGTTCTACAAAGTCGTAGTACATTATATTATTCTATCATCAATAGTTTTCGCAGCGCACGCGATTTTAGGATTTTTTTATTTCTAGAAGTTTTTTCATTTAAGGCAGGTACAACAGATCATCAGAAGGAAAGTAGTTACCGGGTAATTTTCCTTGTTTATCTAACGGGTATCACTAGCCGCAACCAGATTTTTTTCAAACTAGTTCTAGATTATCATGTTTGATTACAATTAACTGATTACCACTCAGGAGCAGAGATGGAATGTTCCTCCGTTTCAAATGAAAGATCTGATCCGGATCTTCAGTCTTCCTCCGAGGCTATTATCCTGCCGCGCAGGCCTATAGACCAGACCTCTCCTTTTATACTAATGTACTCTGTGGGCCTCGACTATAATCTTTGGAAATTTGTATACATTCTTTGTATGTGTCGGGAATGGTTTACGTCTCAGTGCTATCCATTAGCTTGTAAATGTTCCACTACAATTGTACACATATTTCTGTAAATAAATAATATTTCGTAAAAAAGGCTTTTGAAACCAAAATGGTTTGATTCATACAAATGATACAAATGGACCGGACATTTGGAGGGCTTGCTTGGGGCGATGGGGAGGCCAACACGCAGAGGCCCCATAGAAAGATGGGCAGACGGTGACTCGCCACTCCCTGAATGGGTCCTAAAAATTCCATCAATACAGGGGCAACATGGATGTGAGTGGCTAAGGGGTGTAGAGAGATGTGCTGCAGGCGAAGCTACTTCTGACATGATGCCATTTGTCATTTCCACCCCAGGAGCTTGAGTCTTAGCTCTAGCGAGCTCCACTTCGTGCCAGCTCGCTAAGGCAAGCACGGGTACGAGGTGCCGTTACTCACCTAAGGCATTGTGACATAGCCCCCCTGCGGGTCAGTAATTTTATTATTAATATTTATGTAATACGCGTTATTTAGACGTAAATAAATACTGTCAATTTATATCTTGAATGATGTCGTAGTTAATAACTGAGTAAGATAGCGTAAACTTTACAAAGTTACGAGTCTTTCAATATCTGACTTCCTTATTCAATTTGGATTGTTGGATGATGTTTCCTCAAGTTCCAAATGTCAAAAACATCTTAAGAAGTTACGATTAACACCGCCATACCTGGTAATATAACGACGAAATAAACAAAATTAATTACGATATCAAAGTTTCTAACAAAGCGAAACCGACTGTGAAGTTAAACTCGAAAGGAGGATTCTGTTCTTTGCATTAATATTAAAATAGGATTAAATATTAAACTCGCTCTTTGTTTTATATATTTCTTGAGATTTGTTTTAAATTAAATAATTTATGTTTTTTATTGCGATGTTGGTATACAGGCAGACACATCTCACAAGTCCCTCCTTCGTGAAGGTGTGTGCAGGATCGGGCGCCGGCAGCCCCCACTTACCCCTGTAGATCTCACCTCGGTCCGCGATGCATAAATAATGTCAGTGACATCAAAACAAGGTGTGACAGGGGGGGGGGGGGAAATTCTATATTTCGTGACGTCACGTTTCATATTGTTACAACTCAGGTCCCGACAAAAACAAAATCCACCTGCATATCTGAAACAAATCTTGTTTTATTACCTGCCGGCATTTATACTAATTGTAAGTCTTTTATGATTGTCTTCTTATGTTTACTTTGTGATCAGAAAACAGCCCATTGTTTTATTGCAGTCTTTTATGGCAGTTTGCGGCCGAGTCATTAGTCAGGTGTGGTGGATTAAGCCGACTTACATACGGGGACATTACATTGTGCAGTATAAAACGATGATGATGGAGGGGGAGGCAGTCGAGCGAGAACCACGAGCGAAGCGAGACGTGTGTACTACAACCGGGAATCTAATAAGTGACGTACTGCGGCATTACGTGTGAACTTGTTGTGTTCGGTTATATTTATCAAGTATAAAGTGTTTGTATAGTTCTCCCGTAACAATATAGATTTTAAGCTTTAAAACATTTCCAACTCTGTCTGTATGGGTATAGTGTTTAAATTATTAAATATAATGTATTCTATCTCATTCTCTCGCAGGCTAAGTCCTATAGATTTATGTGCTTTTCAGTTTTTAATGTTTATTGAGTTTCAAATCACCACGGTTCTAGACAGGTATCACTTCAAAAAGGAAATTATGTAGAAATCTTTCTTAAAAGATTTAATATGAAACAATCTTTCTTCACAGAAATCTTGTTGTAATAAATTCTTACTTAGTTACCCTCGTTCAAAGTTTACATTCGCAAACTTGTTACCGAGTCATACATTAGTCGGCTTCATCCCCACGCCAAATTAATTACCAACAATTATACAGCAACACGTACAAATGACACAACAAACGAAAGCCTCAAACGTTTCAATGGCACTCGTCTATTATGAAAATTAAATAAGTTTATCTGTTTTGTACTGATTTCGAAACGCCTAGGGCTTGTGGAATGATTGACGGAGTATTGGGGGTTTTTGGGGTTCTGTAAGTCTGTAGAAAGAAGGTAATAATAGAAAATCTATAATATTGTTACGAATGTGTGGGATCTGAATTAAAATGCCGTTGGAATTATCACAAAGTTTATTAGAAATACATACATGTATTACATAGTTCTTACAAGTATAACCAAATTCAACAACTCCATACCGTAGTGCTGAAAATCTTCATCACACAAATCGCTCAGTCAGACGTTTTAAAAGTAAAAAAGTACACTAAGTAACGCCTCGATTGCAGTTGAAACATGACTTACTCAGTCCCCGAATGGCCAACGTTATATTTTTGTAAAATAGCCTTCGCCCATGAATATATGCAACACTATGGGAGCCGAAGCGTTGCCTACTTCGTTGAGACTTTAGGTATCTAAGGTTCACGCCCTTTTTGAAGAGCCCCATATTGTAGCGCTCTGGGAAAACCGCGGGAGGCGAGTTCCTTCCACAACTTGGACACATATGGAACTTGTCGAGTTAATGGCTTCTAAGTATGCGCATGAATCACAAACCATAGCAAGAAAGGATCAGCGAGAATTATAGATCACTCAAATTGGAAGGGGTAATAAAACACCTGTAAAGGATAAGTATCGGTTCGCAAAAACATAAAAATCTTTAGAACAATGGGCGGCCTTATCGCTTACAGCTATGGCGCATATTTAGGCCAACGAATAAGCATCGCCATACAGCTGGGCACTCTGGGTATGCTCCCATCTGGCAGCGAGTCCATGATCACATACACTATTTATAACTTGGTTTGTTTTTAGAATTTTTTACGCGACTGCCAAGGAAGGGCTAAGCGCTTCGTGTATATCTTGTAAATTCCTTTATTACCCCGTATCTTCCAAACGGCTTGATGGATTCTGACATTTGAGGTAGCGTTATCTTCATCTTAAAAAAATAATTATATAATTAATTATAATTTCTGTTCATATACTTTAGGACTAGTACTGAAGGCCCACTTGAAAAAGTCATCTGTATATAAAGATTTTGCAGAAAAATGGTAACATTATTAGAGTCTTACTTTGCAAGTCCAACTCACACTTGACCCGTATTTTACGCAAAGAATATAGAACCACCTCTACAGCCGACGAAGTCGAACTAGCTGACGGGTTATGAATTTTAATTTCAATGCTTTTAGCTAGAAACTCTCTGATTTTGTAAAAGAGATGTTTTCATTACGAAAATTCGTTACAAACTACTTTTCTTTACTGGTACTTATTATGATTAAAATTACAAAGTAACTTACGAAATTGAAAATAATATCGTCTATACATATATAATTTTTATTTTATTTTATTGTAATACAATAAAAGAAAACTCATTTGTATTACTACCCATAGTCCCTCAAGATTATAAAAAAACTGAGCGTAGATCACCGTCTTCTGTAGGTAAGGGGCCCAGAAGGCTGGCTGCAATTCCTCGCTGGAACCCCATACTGATTCGTTGCCCGAGGTAAGCACCTGCCTTCTGATCACCTGAAGAGTCAATGAGTTGTTTTGATAAATTTTGGTACAGGCTCATGGCTGCAGGACCCCACGGTCCAAGCGTTTCGATAGCAAACGGCACAAACTCTCAACAAGGGTCGCATATTTGGGCTTGAATGATTCAGCTGTTTCCGCCGCCGAACCGGCTGATGTAGACGTGTTTGGTAATTGGGATACGGCCAACGTGTCTACGCAAGTCGTATCCCACACCAAAGGCTTGCCATGCTGCCAGGGAATTAGAGTCATTCCACCAGGATGCCTACCATCGTCACGTGCCATACCGTTCATATAAATACTAGTACCTAATTAGTTGATCTCATAGACTGACTAACATATCGAGGTACTGTCTAAGCTACTGAGTCCGTAAAAATTTGCATGAGGGTTCTAGGGGTGGGAAACCACATTTAAAAAAAACGCACTAAGTACCTCAAAGGTGGCGTGGAAACGTGTGCATATTATGACGATTACAACTGTTTCAACTTTTAAAATTGTTATATCTCAAAAACGGTGGCTCTTAGGAAAAAAAGTGTTAGACATTTTTTATAAATAATAATCTGATATATAATTTTTGTCTGAGCTTATCTTGTGATATATAAAAATTAATGTTTGTGTGTATGTCCTGTATAGGATCGTACTCTATACATCCCATTTTGATGAAATCTTGTGTGTGTGTTTGAGTGGGTCTCGGGATGGTTTACAGCTATACTTGGAACCGGCAGGTGGCTGAGATCGGGTTCCAGAATCCTCCTAATCACCGGGACCGATTTTGGTGATTTTGTTTTTGTGTCATAGAATAAACTCTTTTAGGAATTTAGAAAATAGGCGGTACGAAATTCGCCGACTAGTTTTATGATAAAACATACCGTTTTGCTGAAAATGGCGAATTACCCGTTTTTGTGACCTTTGACCCCATGTAATTTTTGTCCAGGTATCGGTATAATGTTGTTTTGAACAATCCTACTAATTTTCAGCTGGGTGCGAATTTTTGCAACTTCAGTCCAATTTTTTGGTATAATTTCACCGGATTAAGTAGGGAGGGAGGAGTCTCATAAATTTGACAAGCTGTAACAAGGAAGGGGAAGTGGTCAATGTCAAAAAAACTCTTGAAATTCGTGTGACGTAATTTGTGGGTGCCCCTAAGGTTATTATGTATCTAAAATTCCTTTCATTCTGTCACTCCCATCATCAACCCTAACTCGATTAGTCTCCACTCGAACTTAACAATTAACGTAATGAGAACAAGTTTCAAAGTCGACTTTCCAAAGGAGTAAGCGAAATTGTAAGTCTTGTACTCGACCTTACGGAGTTAAACACAAAAGGTTTAGACTTTAGAGGAGCTATTGAATAGTGTAAGAACTTCTTTAAGTATTGAGAAACGCTAATAAAACATTTAGTAATTTTGTCTACAATTTAGTGTTGTCATAATGTATAATAATGATTGTATGATTTTTATCGTAAGTATTGATGTGTGCGATACTTCCCGTCAACTAGTTTCCTTGTCACTTCCGTTGATAAAATCAAATTATGAGAATAATATACTACCTTCATAAACTTGTCTTTTTTCGATCTTATAGTATAAGAAATTTTTTCATAAAAATTAAATATAATAAATAAAATGAAAACTACTGGGCCAAAATATGTAAATTTTTTAGGGGACTAAATAGCAGATATTCCACATCGAGAAAAAAAGAATTACGTAAATCGGATTACAAATCTTGGAGTAATCGGTGTACATATGGAACGGAATAGATTTTTTTTTCATAAAAATGATCATAAAATGAAAACTACTAGGCCAAAATATATAAAATATTTAGGGGATCAAATGGCAGCTATTCCGCGTCGAACAAAAAAAGAATCACGTAAATCGGATCATAAATCTCGGAGTAATCGGTGAACATACATAAAAAGATTCCGACGAATTGAGAGCCTCCTCCTTTTTTTGAAGTCGGTTAAAAATCTGGCGGGAGTGGCGCATACAGTTCAGTGTTATTCTGTAATAGTCAACTGTTAGGAAGATAAGTTCTGTACAAGTGTTCAGAGCCCTGTACAAAGCCCTTAACTGGCAAGAAATCGCACAGGACAGGACAGGTAGCGTGTTTTCGTTTCGGAGGCCAAGACACATTTTGGGTCGCTGAGCCCACGGAGTTAGTTAGTTAGATTAGAATTTCTTCACTTGCACTGTACACAAATACCAATACTAAGAACTAATCAACATTTTTGCACACTGAGTATTAGTGTAAGTGACAAGTACTAAGCATTATTAGTAACTAAGTCCGTGTAAACGTAGCTGATGCTATAAAAAGTACAATATTATATAACATTGTTAAGTTTATTATAAACACGTCACAAGGTTTATGCTTCCGTTTCATAATTTGTTGGGCCATTGAAGCTGTTTACTAATAGAAATATGTTATTTTAAGGCCACCAAACAAGCGTGAGTATGCCCGCATCGCGTGTCGGGGCCGAGTTGTGCGACAAAGCGTTCTAAACACAAATGCTTTGGTAATTCCACCGCACACCGGCAAACTTAGTTTCAGAAGCGCGTGGCCCCATTGCGAGCGGGTTTACTACACCTTATAGAAATACTATTTGTGGAATATCTTTTGTGTAGAAAATAATAAAGCCGTATAACCTTCTAATCTCGTCATACAAACTATGAAGAAGCTTATGCAGAAGTGAAAAACGTGTACTAAATATTTTATTTAATTAGAAATACTTCATAGCTCAAAAACTGATCAATAGCTATTGATTGAATAATTTTTTTATAGAAAGAATTTAATATAAAGCTCTAACAGAATGTAATTACTTCGTGAATTTTCCGTTATATAATTCAAAATATCTTTTTATGACTTTGGATGCTAATTTTTCCCCACATTCCTTTAAATAAACGTCATTATAAAAAAATATATTCTAGATGTTCGTGTATTGTAAAATTGAGAAGGAAATTAATCTTCATGTGCATGAGTCGATCATCTCCGACTCGTAGTTGCTTACTAATTTTACTACACCATTGTGCATAGCAATATTAAAATTTACTGTCAAATTTTATCCATATCGACCTAGTAATTTAGAAGCAAACGGATGTGTCGTAATGGCTAAAATGGCTATGAAATTCTAAAATTAATATGGTTGCATGGTTTGTCTATATTTTTTATTGCAGGAGTTTGCAGATGGCCCACTTGATGGAAAGCGGTTACCATCGCCATCTAAATACCAAAGGTGCTACAAATGCGCTGCTGCTGTCTTAAGGGAGAGGGAGACAACTGTTCAAATCATCTATTCATTAATTAATTGAGTAATATTAACATAGCGCGTATAAAAACTCTACCACTGTGACCACACATTGAATCACAGCGAGTTTGCAACTCGTCTCATATAAAAGGCTTTCTTCAGAAAATTTTCATATAACTTTAACAGCAATAAGCGCTGGCTCACGGGCTCGTGGGATATGTTAGTGTTACCAGGTGTTCCTAATCTTCGGGAAAGAAAATAAAATTAAAACATAAGAGAAAATTACATAATGTAAAAAAAAATCACAATAAAATATTTCGGAGTGGTCCATTAATAGAAAGTATAATCTAAAATGTCTCAATCTTACTTATAGAAAAGGAAAAAGCTCACTGTGGCTTCTTAATATTTAATTACGAGGAAACTGAGCCTCAAATATATAAAGGCTACTAGGTTTGGCCTGAGACCACGTTTGCGTTAATGATTTCCGGGAACCGTGCATTTTTCGAGAGAAATCAACCTCTATCCATCTGATAACCAGTTGAGTGTAAAAGCCTTGCAGAGATTTGGATAAGAAAGAACCAAAATTAAGTATTTGGGAATGGTTTCCCCCTTTTTATTGTTCACACTTTGATGTGATTACTCACACTGCACAGTACGCAATGAATACCGTCTACACGCCACTACGCCTTTTATACGTAAATGCTACGCTACAAAACAATAACATTGCAATATTGCTAAAAAAATTGCAATTACATCATATTGTTGCCAGGGCCAAAATGGACAACCGACAGCGAATTGAAGTCATTGATAAATTATTTTTAACCGACACCGAAAAAAGGAGGAGGTTCTCAATTCGTCGGGATCTTTTTTTTGTTGCTTTTTTTATGTATGTTCACCGATTACTCCGTGATCCGATTTACGTGATTCTTTTTTTGTTCGATGCGGAATAGCTTCCAATTAGTCCCCTAAAAATTTTACATAGTTTGGCTCAGTAGTTTTCATTTTATGAACATTTTTTATGAAAAAAAAAATATTTTCGTTCCATATGTACACCGATTACTCTGAGATTTATGATTCGATTTACGTGATTCTTTTTTGTTCGACGCGGAATAGCTGCCATGTGGTCGCCAAAAAATTTGACATAGTTTGGCCCAGTAGTTTTCATTTTACGAACATTTTTTTTGTTCTCGTTTCTTGGGACCTATATTTTTTAAGACGCGCGCCATCATTCGTTATTCCACCCATACATAGCTTTACACTAAAAAGTAACAAATAAAAACTTCGTTTAAAAAACCGACTTCAAAAACTAAAAAACTAAAATGTATAAAATAACTTATTTCTAAAGCTATTATTATTAATATATATTATCTAAAACATATTGAAGTCGGTGCAAAGTAAAACATAATAAAAATTACTATATTTTGAAAATTACTAACTTTGAGATGTTTAAGACAATATATATTAATAATAATAGCTTGAAAAATAAGTTATTTTATACATTTTAGTTTTTGAAGTCGGTTTTTTTAAACGAAGTTTTTATTTTTTAATTAAAGTGTTGTGAATAAATAAAAATCGGTAAAAAAACTTTTAAGTTAAACGGTTTTATTGTATGTGCACTGAAAACTACAAAATAAATAAATAGTTACTATACTAAAATAAAAACGTGGGGCCCCTCTGAAATCATACTTATGGCGGAGCATATCATATATCTCTCTTATGGGCCCGTTTAACTTAAAAGTTTTTTTACCGATTTTTATTTTCTTGTTTTTAGTATTTAGTGAAATTGCCTACCGATTATTCCTCATTTTATTTAATTCATTCAGTGCATCATTATTACATGGTTTCTTACCTGATAATTTAGTACAATCTAATTCCTTAATACATAGCCTTTCCAGAGACTTGACTCGACTTAGAGCCACGTACGCTTGTACGCCATTTTGTAACAGCGTCCATCTTGAGTTTGAAATTTCGACATAATGACAGTATTCTGCTAGTGAAGTCCTTTTATTTGATACCCATATTGGGGTGGTTGTGGAAAAATATGTACATAGTCCGCCATATCGGAACGGCGTCCATTTTGAATTTTAAATTTTGACATAATCATCTTGTTTTACTAGTGTAGCCCTTTCATTTGATTCCCATATTGAGGGGGTTAAGGAAAAATATGTAATCCGCCATTTTGTATCGGCGGCCATCTTAGATTTATAATGTTATTGATTTTATTATATTGTATTGTCATCTAAATTAAATGTGTGTACCAACTTTCAGATCAATCTGACAACGGGAAGGTGCTTAAATTTCAATTTCTAATTTTGACACACAAACAAATAAATTCCGAGGCGAGCTAAATAAAACCGTTTAATAAAAAGACACTGTTTGGAAATTCCAGACAATATTTAATACATGATGTTATATAAAACATTTTTCTTAAAGTTATACATGCAATAAAACAAACCGAACTAAAAATCTATCGCGTCTGCCAACATGAAAAAAAATGTAGTGAATACCGTCTTTTTTTTTTTTTTTTTAATTGCAGGAGATCAGCAGACAGGCAGACGGCCCACTTGATGGACAGCGGTTACCATCGCCTATGGACATTTGCAACACCAAAGGTGCTACGAATGCGCTGCTGCTCTCTTTAGGGAGCCTGGAACCTGGTCACTAATGCCGGAACACAACACATGGTTGTTATGGCGACATACTCTAGACCAGGGGTGGTAGCCATCCAGTCGGGCAAATGCCCTACCACCTGGCTGTGGGTTGTTTTGTCGCCTCTTACGACAGGCCGCCGGGTCGCAGGAAATTGTATTCTTTCTCCGTTCCTGCACGTCTATATACAATTGAGCGATTTTGAATTATAATATGTACACAATCACTACATTGTGAAGGACAAATATTGTATCAAAATTATTGTAAATTATAGGCAACTACTTTATGCCAAACAGCTAACCATAGAACAAAAATTAACATTATTATTCAATTAAGGAAATGGTCCATTGTATCGTTTGGACATAAGAGGGTGTACAACAAAATTAATTATCAACTTCAAACAGAAACATGACAAGAACAACTATGCAACCGAATAACTGTAACCGGACGTACCCATTTACGTATTGAAATACTCGAATTGAATTTAATCTCATAAACTGGCAACACTCAAAACGAAAGCTAATCCTTAAGGGGGTTTATTTGAGCTTGATGACACCTGATGGTAATAGCGGGACTCGAAGTGCTCTTGTTAACTTAAGTGCATATTGATACCTTGTTTTTTTCAATTTAGTTTTATGGCTTGGCAGCTAGGCCTTTAAGCCAGATCTTATTTTACAATATAATTTCTTCATTTTTTTAAGCCTATGTGTAGCACAGCTGAACTGTAGGTAGTCAGATAGTGCCATTCAACGGAGTTCTTGTGACAACTCAAAAGGCCACATTTGACTGGACAGTTCACATATCTCACAAAACACGTAATTACTACTCAAAAACTATCAGTATCCTACAACTGTTGTTCATTTTAGAGTAATTTTACACATTTTTAGAAAATAAAACTGCCAGCACAACATCTCCTTTCAGTTCCCTTCGAAAACTCCATTGATACCTTGTTTCCTTGTAGATTACAGATAAACAAGAATGCAGCCAACTGCTTGACGCATATACAATGACGCACATATTGCATAATGTGTTCACACACATTATTTGTCTCTGCTATTTCATAATTTGTCTGTGTCGCTTTTGGCAAATTTCTTTCCTTGTTATCTTATACATAAAAAGTCGTGTTAGTTACACTATTTATAACTCAAGAACGGCTGTACCGATTTGAATGAAAATTGGTGGGGAGGTAGGGACTAATTTTCTCAAGCCGCACACGGATGTGCTAAGCAGCACAAATGTCATCTGCGTAGCTTAAGTTATTAGCCTGTACCCCATCAATAGGACACCCTAGATGCTGTCTGCTGAGCGCACCTATAAGCGCATTTACATAAATATTAAAAAGCGTCGAGGAAGTTAGCCCCCCTTGTCTCACCCCGCATTCTAAGCTATATGATTCAGACAATTAGAACCGGTAGGTGGCGCTGGGATCGGGTTCTAGAATCCTCCATATCACCTGGAGCGACTTTGGTGATTTTGTTTTGTAGATTTTAATTTGTTAAAAAATCATAAGAACCACAGTCAAATATTTGAGAGTTTAATTAAATTATCTTAATATTTCACTAATATTCAACATCGTTGTTAGAAACTTACTGCGAAGCGGTGTTAATAAATGGCTCAAAAGACTACGCACAATTCTGATGGCAACTGATTAAAAGTTTGTAAGTAATTAGTTTTTAGATAACTTAGATGCAGCTGTTGGTATACGTTTGGCTTAGGTCTTGCCCAGTTTGTCTTTGCGCTACCAGTTGGCAGTGCCTTCGTCGGGCATGTTCTCTATCCTAGATATCTATCTATATTTCTAAGTAACCAGAAGGCTGGATTAGAAGTTGCCATAACGATATATTTGTTAATGAATTGCGATGGTGGGCTAATATAACGCGATCAGAGCGCCTTCTTTTCGGCTTTAAACATCTATCCATCAGGAACAGTGCTTTATGCTGGATGAAAGATACCCTATGTCATTTTTTATACCCTTGACAACGTGTGAGCAAAATTTCGATCTATTGCGTATGTTACATACCAACAAAGAAATGCGTACACCTGGCTGTCGTAAAACGCAGTTTATTACCTTTCCTGCATTCGGAGTTCTTTTGTTTAGTTCGTGTTTAAAAATTGCAATGAAGAAAAACATCCTATTGTTATCGTACTTGTTTTATGGCCGTCATTAGTGTCGAACTAATATGTTGTTATTGAATTGCGTCGAAGCTTGCCAGATGTGCGGATTAACTCAATGAACGCGGCCCTTTTTCGGTATTATACAGTTTATTATGAAACAATACCCGAGTGAAGGGGTGGGGCAACAAGCAACAACTACGATACGAGTAAGACGTGTGTAGTACTTTCGATTAGCGATATAGTGACGGACTTTACGCGTGTTATTGAATCGTGCAGTTTATAGCAGTGTCTAGTTATATTTGTACCTGTTTTATACGTGTTTGTACAGTTCTAATAAACTCTATAGTAATTCCAACGGCATTTTAATTCGAGCCCTATGTAGCTCGTAACACGTAGTTAAGGGGTAAAAGCGTGACAAATAAACTTAAATTTTGATTTAAAATAATGGTTATGATTAAGATTCTAAGATTAAATAGAACAAGCAATTTGGCTCCAGTAAATATTTACTTAACAATTAAGTTATTAATTTATCGAAATACGGGTTTCTTATATTGAGAACTTTTAGCTTTCCCTTGGAAACGTTGTCAAGTTTGCTCACGTTATTAAAGCGTTGGACTTTACAATTGAGCGAAGGGTTCAAACTTTCATACAATTAAGGATCCAAACAATATTGGCCTTTGGAGCTGGGAGCACGATCAATTTATCGTCAGTTTATGGCACTGCGAAAGGAGTAGGTATTTAATCTCGTCGTTCCTGTCGATACAACGTGCAATACATTTAAAATGAAATTTCTAATAAGTTTAGAATTGAATTTATGGCTAAATACCTTTATTAAATAAAAAACTATTTGATATAACAGGTGAAAGTTAAATATTTATTTATCATAGTATGCCTTACAGACAAACAATCTTATAAATTAGCTATATTGTAGCAGCGAGAGGTAGAGATTAAAAATACTCCAGAAGAGAGTAGTATTCACTGTCGAGTAACCTTAAGAACAAATATTAACAAGTCGTACAGCTAGAAGAATATATAGCACAATGTGTGAGCGGGACGGATGATGTGCGAGCGAGATAGAGCAACTATTCATTCGTGCGCTACCGCTTTGCTCGTGCCAGTACTTCATTGTCCGTTGCGATGAGTAGATGTAGCTCCCATAATATAAATAAAATAATGCTAATTACATAACTATAAATAACTGGTCGTATGCGATGTCGAGGCCTTAATTTCAAACTCGTTTTCCTAATATTGGCCCGAAAGTGCCAATGAAATATAAGATAGAAGAAAAAAAGAACAAACATTTTTTAGTTGTATACAATAAATGGCAATAAATGAAAAATTAAAGAACTAAAAAAGAATGTGTGTGTGCAGATCACACGAAGTAGAAATGAAACTTCAGAGAATATACTCACAGATAATTCTTCTTTTATTAATATAAATATAATTATTTTAGCCTACATCCGTCAATGTAGTAATGCAAAATACATTTATTATCTCTTGCAATGTTTCACTGTTTTAGTCTAAAACATATTATCATTTTTATTTTACCCAAATTGGATCTATGTTTAATCATCGGTCTTAGTGACTCGTATCGCATTTTCTCGCAGGCTTAGTCCTAAAGATTTATATCTTTTTAGTGTCACTTTTTCGTTTTATCGAGTTTCGAATCACAACGATTCTAAAGTGATTTCTCTCCAATGAAAGAAGCAAGAAAGGTTCTAAAAAAACCAACGACGAAAAACGTTTGAGAATAATGCCCCAGGTTCTATATAGAAAGAAAGAAAAGTTTATTTCAAAGAATAACGACGTACTTATATTCCTTACATGTGTACACGTGTCTCGGTAAATACAATACGGATTTAAAATATAACTTCAAAACGAATTAAGTTTTTACAAGCTGTTATTTAACTTGCAATGGATGTACCTATGTATTATGTATGTAAGTTCGGGTGGAATCTTGCAAGTTAAATTTGACCAACTTCCCGGTTTCCGATTGAGCTGAAATTTTGCACGCATATGTATATCGCGTGACAATGCAATAATATGGTACCATGGAGATGATCTGATGATGCAGTCGGAAGGTGGCTATAGGAACTGTACTAAACAAGATAGACCCGTCGTGTTTGGGTTTGTTTTACTTGTCTTGGCTAGCACTCTGCTGCTACATGATATTCAGGATCTCAAAGCTGGTATTTAAAAACCTTTTTAAAACAACCTTATTTTATATATTAATCTTATTTGTAGAAATCTTACGTATGCATGTTTCTTATAGATGAGGAGACTAATTAATCCTTAAATACCTGACTATGTCAAACATCCACGTGATATATACTAGTTTAAGAAAAGCGTGAGGCAAAATTTTACAATATTTGAATTAACTGACAATAGCGGACTACTTGTCAAAATTTAGAAATACTGAACATCGGCTGTCTAAATCATAATACACAGGTGTTAACGTTTTTACAACAATACTTGCCGATTTTCGTTATTTAGTCGAATATTGCGTAAATTATATTGAAATGGTAATATTATCAATACGTGAAGCAAAAACTTTGTACCCTTTTTTATGAAAATTGCCCGGAAGGAGGGGTATGAAAATTCGCATACTTATATTTTATATAGAGAAGGAGGGTAGAATGCTAATATGTTTTCTTAATTATGCATACAAATTATATTAAGACAGTACACATACTACCCTGTATTTAACAAACACGCATATATACTCTTTTGTTTATTGTTAATCTGTAATTTGTGATTATAGAAGTATAGTCATTGACAGCAGAACCTTAATAGTATTCAAACTTATAATTTAAATTAATTATGGTCGAATTTCGGCCACTAGTTAATAAAATGAGGTAATACGATTCCAAAATGAAGACGAATTAGTAGCGTTTTTATTTGTTCTATATTTACAAGATGAGAAAGTTACGCTTGCATTCTGTGTAATATATAACGGACCACTCTGGGGGCCGATTCCATTTAAACATTTATAGGTACAATGAAATGCTGTAAGCGCCAACCGGCAGTATTGTTTTCTATTGTTAGCTTGCATCCAGCATTGGTCTACGTTTTCTTTTATCAGTAAATAATAGCCTGTGTTTGACGGCTGGCAACCCCGTTTTTACTTTTAATAGAGGTGTACACCAACAAAAGTAAATGCACACCTGCAGTTCATTACTTTCGGCATTTGGATTTTACTTTGTGTTTAAAATTTGTAATTAGAAAAACATCCCGTTGTGTGTTGTAATCGTTTATGATAGTCATTAACCAGGTGTGATTGATAGAAACTGTTTTTATGCATTGTGTCGAGACATATTGTATAGTTTAGTATAAAACAATGCACGAACGGAGGGGTGAGGGAGCCAAGCGACGATTACGATACGAGCAAGACCACATGTCTTCTTTCTACATTCGATGGGCTATATAGTGACGGACTTTGCGCGTGTTATTGAATCGTGCATCACGTTTGTACTGGTTGCGTCCAGTTATGTTTGTACCTGTGCTATACATGTTTGTATAGTTCTAATAAATTCTATAGTAATTCCAGCAGAATTTTAATTCGAGTCCTGTAACTCATAACAGAGGGTAGTAAGAAATATAATTCAACGGTTACCGTCAGTAACATGTTTTCTTTGGTGCTTCTACTTAAAAACGTAAAAAGAGCCATTATCTATTCGGAACGCTGCAGTAGACACAAGTGACCTAAAAATTTACGTAGCAATAAAATTGGATAAGAAGGAATCAAAATAGATAATAAATATTCTATGACTAAGTTGTGTTGGTAAATAAATTAAACGACTTGTTAAAATTTAAGTAAAAGCCTTGTTAAGTGTTTTGTTACATTATGCTTAAGGAAATAGATAATTGTGTTGGAAAAAAATATATGGTTGTTGGAGTGAAACTTCTATATAGACGGGGGTTCTTAGGATTTTTCTGTCACGAAAAAGCGTTACGGCTGCGTGGAGAAGCGGCATAAATTTAGACTATAGGTGGCATAATTTTAGAGTAAACTATAGATGCGTTTTTTGGCTCTGCATCAAATTTAGTTTTGTGGTTTGATAAAATATTTTTTTAAATAAAAAATGCATTCATTAAAATACACCTAACCTAATCATAATTTGCAGTAAACCTGCAAAACATCTAAATGTGTGCTGGGACACACAGTAGAAGTGCAACTTCAACGGACAAGTGGAAAAAGGAATGTCAACAGATAAGTGGCAAAACGAATCGCAACGAAATTTTGACTTGAATTTTTACGGGCAGGTTTTCAAATTGGACAAGTACATTAACAATCTACTGTCTCAGTACACATTTCAATGTTTTTCTATTGCAAACCTATTAAACTTGGAACTGTGGATAACAGTATTGAAGATAGATTGACGGTTGAATGGGCCACCAAAGAAATTTATTAGAGGCTCCTTCACTTGGACCATTGCTAATTGTTTTAGCGTGATCTTATTTATTAGCGTTGGGATAATTTATATCTCGAATGGAGAATGTAATGTATTTCGTTACTAGAGAAAATGGTATATAAGGAAGGAAAAGGGCGTATTTAATGCGCTCTGTGCAGACGTAACGGTCTAATGCGTAGCTGAGGAAAAGAGGCTCTTAAAAGTAGGTTGGAATCTCAGACGACAATAAAATATAGACGGAGCCAATTTTTTTCACGAGGAGAAATCCACGTACTGACGTCTAACCGTGTAGGGATCACGGTGAATATTGATGGCAGTTGCTTCTTTTAAAATAACTCGATATAGACTCTATGATTATTATTAACGTTATATACAATCAAATTATACGTAGAAGATGTACGTAATTGCGTATTGGTGCTAAATTAAGATATAGAATACGGTGTTGGGGAAATAGCTACAAATATAACTGTGCACGGAGTTTCACCGCCAAGATAGGCTACATAAGCCATGTTCGCGCGCACCAGCTCCAATTATCCGATTAGGGGTCAAAGTGGTCGCCATGGCCGAAAACGGTCGGAACAATCATCATCATCATCATAACTGTGAGAAAGCTTTTATTGTACAAAAACGTTGTGTAAGGACTATGATTCGTATACCACAAACAGAGTCGTGTCGAGAACATAAAAAAAATGGATATACTTAAGGTCCCATGTCTTTATATACTGGTTGTCCTCACTTATCTCGCAAAAAATATTACACACTTTGAGACGAAGGAAGAAAGAGAAATTAGAGAAGCAACCATAAGGAAAGATTTAACAAATAAAATAATGCCATCTTTAAATGTTGCAAAGCACAGTATCACGTATCAGGCTATTGAAATTTTCAAAAAATTACCTACTGACCTAAAACTAAATATATAATGCAATCTTTTAAGCGTAATGTTAAAGCATTCCTCCTTAAAGAAGCATTTTATTCAGTTGACGATTATTTTTGTGGTTAAATAACATGCGGCAGAATATGTCTTTTCCTTCCACACTCTTCTATTCTGACATACCTCTTCTGTCACACCACAAACCATCATATCATCCTTCATACAATCCATCCATCTTTTTTTGGTCTACTTCTACATTTGTAT
The DNA here is from genome assembly GCA_012273795.1 of Dendrolimus punctatus. Taxonomy (NCBI): domain Eukaryota; kingdom Metazoa; phylum Arthropoda; class Insecta; order Lepidoptera; family Lasiocampidae; genus Dendrolimus; species Dendrolimus punctatus. The sequence continues at coordinate 11,405,660 of CM022551.1, read as the reverse complement.
CCATCCGTCTTGTAGTTTAACATTCTTTTTGTCACGTGACTTTCATCCCTCCTCATTATATGCCCATACCAACTTAATCTTCTTCCTCTCAATTGTTCGGTCACGGGCGCAACTTTCAAAGATCTCCTTATGTACTCATTTTTCACCTTATCCATTCTCGTAACACCACACATCCATCTCAACATTCTCATCTCAGCTGAGTGGAGACGTTTGTTGTTTATTACTTTAGTGGCCCAACATTCCGACCCATATAGCATGACAGATTTATAAATTTGACCTTTGAATTTCAGTGGCATTAGTTTGTCTCACGTCACACCGGTTACCTGTCTCCACTTTAGCCATGCTACATTTATTTTTCTCCTTACATTCTTCTCTATATCACAATTACTCTGCAGTAGTGAACCAAGGTTTCTGGATTCGGGGTTGCATGGTAGTGTGGCTGAATCTTGTATAAGAGGCACAGCACTAGAGGTCTCGCCAAAATCACAAAACAGGTATTCAGTTTTGGTTCTGCTGATTTTTAATCCAATATGATTATATAGAAATGCCCTCCTTGTGACATAGTTTTGTAAAATTAAAATGTTTATTGTAAATTAGACATGTTTATAATTGTAATTATGTCTGCGTATGTATATTTCAGACACAAATGTTTTTTGATAATGAATTAATATGACTTGATGATTAATATGATATAAATAAAGAATAAACTCAATAACTACTGGACTGATTTCAAAAAATTTTTCATCATTATAATGCTACATTATCCCAGATCAATACAGGCTGTATTTATTATTAGAAAAAAATAGGGATCCCTACTAAAACTTCAATAAACAACAAAAACGTGAGTGTCTAAATAGGTCAATGGGTGATTTAGATTCACGATTAGACACGGCAAGTGGCGCTGGAATAGGGTTCTAGATTTCTCGTGGAGAACCGGTCGGCGAGAGTCCCTCACACACCCTCCATGCAGGGCTGCAATTTGGCCCTTTCCCGAGGATGGTGTCCAAAGATATTCCCCCTGCGTTACCAAAAATAAGAGTTCTAGATTTTCATTTTTTCCGAGCAGGACGTCTGCCTTAACCGATTGTAAAATTTAAAAACATAGATCTAGGACACGCCCTATGCTACATTTACAAGTTCAATTAAGAAGAAACAACTCATTGCTATCGTAATGTAATATTTTGAGTGGGTTGTTTTAATTTAATTACTCCCTACCTGCAAAGCACAGATTATTTTCTTTCAATCTAATTTTCTTCTTCATACCGTTCGAAGAAAATTACCGTTTTAATTCAAAGTGTCTTTTATTATTCTTCTTCTATTACATAAACCGAAGTAATTATTTTGAAAAGAAAATCTTTTATTTTTGGAGGAAATTACATTAAACCAGGTTATGGTAAGCCACGAACAATGGTGGATTATTTAGAAATTTATTTTAAAAAGTATATAAGCGAAAGTAACTTTTTTTATTGCATGAGTTCTGCAGACAGACGGTTTACCTGATGGAAAGCAATTACCACAGCCTATGGACACTTGCAACAACAAATGAGCCGTTGCTCTCTTAAGGGAGACTGGAACCAGGCCACTGAACACAACGCAAGGTTCTTATGGCAGCAAAGTCTAGACCAAACCCACTCTCAGAATCTAGACCCACCTGCCTGTGGGTTGTTTTATCGCCTTTACGACAGGCTGCCCGGCTGTAGGAAATTATATCCTTTCTCCGTTCCTGCAAGGATAAAACGACAGTCGGCAGAATCTATATGTTAAAACTTTTGAAGCAAAAACTTTGTACCCCTTTTTATGAAAATTGCGAGGATAGAGGAGAATGAAATTTCGCGCACTTATACTTTATATAGCGAAGAAGGAACGAATGCTAATATTTTTAAAAATTATGCATAGACAATATATTAATCAATAAAAAAAACTTTACACACACTATCATGTGTTTGACACACACGCATATATACTCGTTTGTTTATTGTTGCATACATACATACATAACTTCACGCCAGGTCCTTTGCGGGGTAGGCACGAACAACAGAGCGCCATTCAGGCTCATTCTTACACACCTCACTTGCTTCTTTGACATTCATAGCTCTTGTCATGCACGCTCGTCTGTTCTTAAGGCTCCTGACATCACCTTCTGCTAGTACACGATCAATTTGATGATGGAAGGTGTGTCGTGGCCTTCCGCGACTTCTGCATCCATCCACTTTTGCATTGTATATCTGTTTAGTCATTCTTTCATCATACATTCTTTCCATATGCCCGAACCACCGGAGCATTCCTTTTCACCCCGACACTCTCTTTCAGACCATCTTTATTGTTGCCTTAGCGAAATGTGTAATTGTACAATTGCCTTTGACATTAAATATTATGGTCGAATATCGACCGCGGGCGACCACTAGTTAACTGTAACAGTTCAACGTCTATGTAGGCAAGAAAACTAAAACTGAATACACAGCAGTACAGCAAAAAAACTTTAGCAAACAACTTTGCTCTCGTTACGTAGTTCTGCAAAAGATACAAGCCAACTTGGTTTCCCTTTTGCAACTTTAGTTTGGTTTGTTTATTCACTAGCGCTTTTCATTCAGCTCCACTTGTGTTAACTTTGGCTCCTGATCACTTGACACTTGAAGTGAAAGCTTCTTTAGAACCGTTGTGATTTGAAAATCGATGACACGAAAAAGTGATACTCAGAAGATTCAACTTTATGCAATTTGAAATAAAAAACATTTCTTTTAACCGTTAGTATTAATTTTCAATTTAGCTAAAACCTCCATTAAAAAAGAAGGTTTCATAATAAAACTACGTTTTAACGGTTTTAAGCGCGGTAATTTATTTTATTTAGGTTTATCCGACGTTTCGGCCGCTTTTCAGTTGCCGTGGTCACGGAAGACAAAGATGACATTTGTCGAACGTGTATTGTCAAAGTTTTTATTCAGCCTACCGCCAACTTGTTCATTTTAATTATTTAATTTTAATTTTGTTTATCGATATTATTTACTCTATGGGAGCCTAATCTAATTTACCACCGCTTCACAACATGTTGTGGCTTGAAGAGAAGAAGCGGCGCAAGAAACTCTTCAGCAAACATGCCTAGTTCTAAAAATTTTTATATAATATTAAAATGAGTGGAAGGAAAAACTTAAGAAAAGATTAAGAAGGTTTCAAATGAATAAGGTTAAGGATCTTCTTTGAGACCGAAGACACAAATTTATTCTTAGTTTCGGTCTTAGTCATAAACATATTAATACTGTACTACATGTAACATTTTTGTAATGCTACCTTGCTGTAATTTTGTTTTTGGAAATAAAGGTTATTATTATTATTCTTTTATATGTAGATCAAAAGAAACTGCGTAACAGTGTATTGAATTTTGAACTTTATTTTAGTGAGTTGAAGTGTAATTTAGATGTAGTCGCAGAAACCTATGGTCAAGAAGAAGTGTCAATTCACCAGGTAGGTATGCCTTTTATTGCATTTAATTATAATATTAATCGACGCCTTTAATAACAGTATATTTAAACTGAACTATAAAATTAAATACTACTATTACATATTTACAAGTAAAAAATGTAGACTAAATCGCTGTCGGTGGGGAGCGTTCCCAAAACGCTGGCCGCATTCCCTCGCTGTTTGCAATAAAAGTTGAGAAGATTTTTGCGTGAGTATATTCTCTGAAGTTTTTTTCTACTGCGTGTGAAATGCACACGCGTGTGTACACATTTTTTTTTTCGCACAAATGTCACACAGTCTGCTTGATTTTGTATAGAGCAAATAACTTATTAATTGTTGTTTTAAGTATAATTAAAATTATTTATTTAACGACATATTAACACTTGAGACAAAAACACAGCAAAAACTTTGTACCCCTTTTTTCGAAAATTGCGCGGACAGAGGAGTGATGAAATTTCGCACACTTATAGTTTATATAGGGAATAGTGTAGAATGCTTATATATTTTTTAAATTATGCATAAAAAATACATGAAATTAATAAAAGAAACATTACGCACGCTACCATGTATTTGACACACACACGCATATATACTGTTTTGTTTATTGTTCAAGTCAAATTTACAGTGTAGTTTTGGAAATATGTCATTATATAAGTACTAGCTGTCCCGGCAGACGTCGTCCTGCCAGGTAAAAATAAAAAAAAAAAAATTAGGGGTGGACTACCCCTAACATTTAGGGGGGTGAAAAATAGATGTTGTCCTATTCTCAGACCTACCACCTACCTACCCAATATGCACACAAAGTTTCATGAGAATCGGTCAAGCCGTTTCGGAGGAGTATGGCAACGAAAACTGTGACACGAGAATTTTATATATTAGATAGTCTTTGACAACAAATTATTATGGTATTGAAGTTAAAGTTATTATTTAGTTTTGTCCTTTGCTCTTATGTTTTGTGTTAAGTATGTTTGTTGTATATTAGATTGCCAGATTTTTTTTCATTTTAATTTGTCTGCCAAATTGCTAATTATTCTTCTATTCATATCACCTGGCTTTTTTATTCATATATCATATTCAAATGGCATTACAGCCATCATCTAAAAAAAATTGTTACGGTACTGAGGTTTTTCAACAAAATGCGACCACGGGCGACCACTAATAAAAATAATTAACTAACTCTATCAAACTTTATACAACAGCTATAATTTCTGTCGCATGATCGAATGATTTATTGCCTTTAATTATTCAAAAGACAAGCATATGATTGATATAACTCTCTAAAAATATTAAGTACACAACAACCTCACACCTGAGCGTAATAATTGAATAATGTTCAAACTGATAATCCAAATTAATTATGGTCGAATGTCGACCACTAGGCGACCACTAGTTAAATTCAAATATGATAATAGAATGAATGGTATTTCATGGACTAAATTTCTGCACTATACTTTAACAAAATCGCAGATGGTCAATAGTTAATGCAAGAATTTCATAAACAAAATACATAATAGACATCCTGAAGGAAACAATTAGTGAGTTACGAGAAATAGCAAATAATTCTGGAAATATTCATCCGAATATAACGGTCATGTTTGTCCCGGTTAATATATCCTCGGGCAGAAAACCGGGCGAACTGTACACGGGTAGTGTTATACCCGGTTGTTCGCGAATAACCGGACGTGACACCGCTTACGTGAGCCTGTCAGAGAAATTACACGTTACTACCTTCATCCGGAAAATGTATCTTTCGGTTGAGATTTTATTGAATATATATTTTTGTCTGAATAATCGTTGAATATTGAGATTAAAATATATATTACTAATATTTTCTTGTGTTGTGAGCCTTAAGAACAGGCGAGCGTGTATGACAAGAGCTATGAATGTCAAAGAAGCAAGTGAGGTTTGTAAGAATAAGCCTGAATGGCGCTCTGTTGTTCGTGCCTACCCCGCAAGGGAACTGGCGTGAAGTTATGTATGTATGTATTTTCTTAAGTTTTCGCGACTTGTATACATAATAAAACTACGTTTTGACGGTTTTAAGCGCGGTAATTTATTTGATTTTGGTTATTGGTGACTGAACACAAATTTCAAATTCAAGTTTTATTCAAAACAAATTCCACTAGAGAATACCTTTTGAAGGTCAATATTTAAATCTACTTCCTATTCTATGTACATCGCATCGCAATGTGGTTATCGCTGACCAAAGGAGAAGAAGCGGCAAGAAACTCCCCAGGAACACGTCTAGCTAAAAACAGAATTTTTCATCATTATTATTCATCTTTTTTAGAATATTTTTAGCTTTTTTATATTTCATATTAATTTTAAATTGTTTTTGGGAACCTCCGTCTAGCACCTCCGTAATTGGAGTAAAGGCGTAGTAAACAAACATTTGCATTTATAATGTTAGCTGCGATGAAATAAATCTTCATTGAAATTTCTAGAGACTCTGTCTATAGTCACTACAAATATTAGTCACATTATGAGCATTATACTACGGCTTCCCTCGTCAATAGAATCATCAAATTAGTTTGAAGATAAGAAAGTCAACTTTCCAAAAATGTTCACAAGTCCAAACGCACTTTACTTATATTATTGGAAATTAAACTCAAAGGGACTAAAAAGCATTTTCCCGTGATGTTCCCTTACGAAACGTTGAATGGAATCGAGCCTACAGATAGGGTCTGGCCTGTACAAAACCTGGCTTCCAATGTTTTTAAAAGTCGTTCAGATTGGTATCTCGTGAAACCATCGAGCTATACAGTATAAGCCTACGTAATGAAAGGAAGTCACTTCTGTATCAGTTTCAAAATGTTCCGTCGCTTTTAGTGATTCGCCAGGATGCGCGTCATTTTCTTTTGATTGATTTCAGTGAAAATCGACATGATTTAGCTTATATCCCGGGGCGTAATTACGGATACTTTTCATCCCGATAAATGACATCGTTTTCTGGACGGATTTCTAAGTTGTCATTAATAACATGTCATTCATTGTAATTTTTTTTAATGTTCAAATACAAATTCTTAATAAGGTTATTTACAATTAAAATTTACATTCACTTAAACAGACGAACTTAAAATTAAAATAAACAAATATAATATAATACATCCTATTCTAATAATATATATGTAACTTAATTTATAAAAGATAGAAACTACAAATAGTAAATAGGTCCCAAATCACCGTCAATTGGGAACGTTCCCAAAACGCTGACCGCATTACCACGTTGTATGGCAATGCTGCGTTGTTTATTCATTCATTCGTTCATTGTATTATTTCAAATCAGGTTGGCTTCGATTCGAAAGAAAGTCTCGCATATGGTATCAATTTACTGGTAAAGTATATATAGATTACTAGCTGTTCCGGCAGACGACGTCCTGCCCGGTAAAAATAAAAAATAATAATTTAGGGGTGGACTACCCCTAACATTTAGGGGGATGAAAAATAGATGTTGGCTGATTCTCATAGATACCGGATAAGCACAAAAAATTTCATGAGAATCGGTCAAGCCGTTTCGGAGGAGTATGGCAACGAAAACTGTGACACGAGAATTTTATATATTAGATAAATTATAAAGTACGAAGCCGGATAGCTGGCGCTCTTTACGGAGTAGTCATCTACTAGTCGCCGACTACTTTTGGGACGGACAGTCGGCTCAACCGACTAGTTGGCACATCTCTAGTTATAATATATCTTAAATATGTAATATATGAAATATAATATTTTGCATTAAATTATAAAATATTTTTTCGGCTTGGTAAGAATATTACAAAAATAATATAAGAAGATTTCTATTAAATACTTTCTTTAAAGTTTTTTAGCTCAATAACAGTACTAATGGATGATCAAAAATCTTCACGGGATACTTTAAAGTCTTAGATTTCTGTAATAAGATTTTCATTCATATTCAAATGTTTCACGTAAAAAAACTGCTCCAATCCATAACTTAACCCTGTGTCTGCGTGTTTAGGAAATTGGCACCATAAACACGTATCTACATCCGAGTTCTGCTAAAGGGATAATGTAGTTTGGCCAGGTTACGCTCGAGGCGGATTTGTTATTGCGCACGCATTTCACCGGGTATTGGTAACGCATGAGCGAGTTATGAGATTTGGGCCTTCAGGACCGGTTGTAAAATAATTGTATTAACAGATCCATGAGGTATTTCGGGTTAATCGGGTTGCTTAAAAGCCTTGTTTAAATTATATCCACGTCCTCGAAAAGAAAACTGCAAAGCGACTGGGCAACACGACAATGTAAACGCAAGTTATTGGAACATCTCAACTTCGACTCTCCTATTTCTGTAAATTTTTGTGTAGATGAAGTATTGGTGTTGGTTCAGCTACTTCTGGCGTGGCGTTCCGCGTGAAGCAGCCTCCTGTACATTCTGGTTCCTTCTCCAAGATCCCGCTCCAAGGAGCAAATGTTTCTCCTTCTGTAGGAGACTTCAATAAATCGCTAAATTACCTATGTTTACCCTGTGTAAGAGTTATCAGCCACTAGGACTATGGGGTTCTGAGGCCATGAGCTTGTACAAAGAGCTTTCATAACGCCTAATCGACTCAGTTGGTTCCTACCTCGAACAATGGATCTGTATAGAAAAGCAATCCAGTATGTCAACGTAACCAGTCTTCTAGGAATCCATTAGTTTATAACCCATTAACTTATTTAGTCCCATTTTAAATTAAATATATATATGATTTTGCCCCGTTCGGGTCCATCACAATTATGTTAACCTTACACAACAATATGCTAGTTTACTGTTATCTTCAATCATTGTAATCTGCTGTCTATGTATGTCACTATCCATTTGCTTTTTACATCGACTTGTAATAATTAGATAAGTTAGTCCTTTCAGTGAGCCATGTTGCCTGGAAGAGATCACTTTTAGCGATAAGGCCGCCTTTACCAAGTCTGTAACTATTGTCTTCTTGTGAATTTTTGTAACTCGTGTTTTGGTGAATGTAGAGGTTCAGTTTGTATGTACACAAATAAAACCGACCGATAAGACGACACGCTATGCTTCTACATTCATCGTACGCACCGCTGAAGAATGGAACTCTTTACCTTCGTCTGTTTTTCCCGAAAAATACAATCTAAGTGTCTTTAAGTCTCGCGTGAACAGGTATCTTTTAGGGAAGCGTGCTCCACCTTAGACTGCATTTCCGCCTGAGACATGGTGCAATGTCGGTCAAACGCGAACCTATTCATTATAAAAAAAAAACCCTAACTACATGGTTTGTAACGCACTCATCAGCTCGGCGGTTGGACAGCGAGTGCGCTGGAGTGAATAGCTAGCGACTCTCTCTCCGCACTCCCCACCATCGACCACCGCGTCAGTAAGCGTGCTACGTTTATTAAATATAATACTCTACAGTGAACAATAAAGTGTTATATCTATCTATCAAAAGTGGTTGTATCGGATTAAAAAGCGAAGCGTGGTTGCATTTGGATGGACATTTTCTTCACCCTCTGTAGTGTTTCCCTTGCAGTATATAAGTAGGATATTTTATATAATATTTTCTCTCAAGGGGATTAAAGATACTAACGGAATACTGTTCCTCCTGCAACCTCTTGCCTCGCCGGCTGGAGTACCAGGTAAGTATCAGAATTACCTTGTGGGTTTGTACCGTCAGGTTAACGATCCTGTCGTGTATGGTGCAGTCTTGAGAGATTATAGGTAGAATACTATATCGTTAAGTGTTCTTCAAGGTGTACTAATGTATATTTTGTTAAAATAACAAATTTTATTCATTCGAGCTTTTACAATTTGGTTATTTTTGGACGTAAATAAATTCGTTTGGTAGCTTTTACCAATTAAAATCGAACATTGAATATAAAAATTGTAGACTATTTGTCATAGACAATCATAGACCTGATTGTTGTGACATTTGTGATTTTTCGATTTTCCGGTAGATCTACTAAACTAACCAGAACAAAGGTATTTGTTTTGGTATTGTTTTGCTGGGAATTTGTGAATGTATTGTGCTTATAGAAACATGTAAAAACTGTGTCAAAAAACATGCTTTCAGTTCTAATGATATAACGTTATATAATTAAATGACATGTACTTAAAGTTCGTTTCAAAGCTTTTTGTTCTGCTGTAAAATTACTTCGGAAAATTACTGTTTTTGTAAGTAAGTAAAACTCTTAAGAATCGTTCTGATTTGAAACGCGATGAAACGAAAAAGCGACACTAACAAGAGATGAACATATAAATCTGTACTTAGCCTGCGAAAGAATGAGACATTGTGCAGCACAGATTAGAGAGTCAATAGGAGCGATGATTAATCATTGGTCCAATTCGGACCGAAATAAAACTGATATTAATATTTTTTTAGACTGAAATAGTAAAAAATGAAAGTAATACTTAAGAAGTTTATTATTAGGAACCTAGGTAGGTTTAGTGGGTTATTAATAGGCCTCCTCCTTTAATGGAGGAGAGATTCCGGTTGAATGAATGAATGAATGAATGAAAACTCTTTATTGTTCACCATAAACTTAAATCTAGACAATTGATATGGATACATTTGTATTAGAACAATGGGCGGCCTTATCGCTTATAGCGATCTCTTCCAGGCAACCCGGTGTCAGGAGATTTTGAACGAAATTTAAATATAAGATTTTTGGTGGTGTATTATAAAAAAAATCCGGTTGCCGTTTGGAGCAACAGTCCCAGACGCACAAGAAGCCCGCGACACTAGGTGGCGTTTGTGGTCTTCCTTAGTACCTAAGACCCGTGTGTGTGTCACGAGGAATTCCCTCTAAGTTAACAAAAAGAAGCTGCGATCCGGTATATAGGAATTCTCAAGAATGTTTCTCTTGCGCGTCTTAGGAATTTGAAATGAACTCGCAGTCGACGTTTTCTTACCAGAACTCTTCATGATTCACGAAATATATTTACTTATAAAATATATATAGAATTCCTTCAAGGTCAGTAGCACCTCGGATGTTGTAAATGTATATAACTAATTTCTTTCATGTAGACCTTCAGCTTGATTTCTATACTCAAGCAATAAAAAAACCACGCTTCGAATAATGTTATTGACTACAACGAATAAAACATTCCTAAAATATAAATCTCTTGATCCGAAAAGCTATCGAAATGAACAGTGCTATGAAACACACTACGTTACAGTATTAGAACACATTCCTTCTAAATAGTTCCGCTCGATATGCCTGATCCTGCGAAATATGTCGAGGTTGTGTGTGATCGGACACAGTTTAAAATTAAATAACAAAAAGTCCACGGCTTTCACGTTGATACGTAATAACAAGGAAGATTTCAAACTTTGATGATACGGGCAAGCAATAAAACAACGCATACATTCGCTTGCATTTATTGTCGTAAGAATATATATTTTAAATACTATCCACTTTACAACTTTAATAAATTCAACATATCAGAGCGTCTTCTCTAGTGTACGTCGTCTTCGCCATTCGTAGACTCTTCTTTCACATGTCATCTCTTTTACATAATGAGCACGTTTATTTATTTATTTAATTTGTTTGGAAAACATACAATAATCAATATTCTTAAATATAAAACACGAACTTAAGTCATATATCAAGCAAGTTTCAACAAAAAAATAATTTGTGTAGTAAAAATAAAAATTGGCTCAATTAACTGTAATTACAAAGAATTAGAAAACAATTATACGAAAATTTAATTACGTTCAGAAACACCGTCTTTATTATGTACATCGTGAGTTCAAATATCATCATTCCAACATGTATAATTATTTAATAAGGATCAAGTTTCTTGTAGTGTATAAAGATAATATTTAGTTTTAGAATATACAAATGTCCAAAAAAAGAAAAAGAAACTTTGTATTATGTGGCTTGAAAGAAGTAATCACAAAATATGAAAAACGAATATTATGGCACTTTTGGCATACGAGAGAACAAATAACAGTTCGTAAACAAATGAGGTGTGTAATGGACTAATTACCATACTAAATTAGGTAAATGGTACAACACATGACGCTGCATATATTAAAAGGTTAAACAAAGGTTGAGAGATGTAAGCTAGAATTGTATGATTTTTGCTTCTTCTATTTAAAAAAAATTGTGTGTGTGTACTTATGTACACGCGTTAGAAGTTATACTTCTTTGGTGTATCAAGATAAAAATATAAAAAAAAAATTATCTTTTGCCTTATTCTACGTTTATAAAAAATGTTGACTATAGCTAACTTCAAGGTGTCGATTGCCCATAGCTAACTTCAGGGTGTCGGTTTTTCGACACAGTGTGCGCGCACATCGTAAACATTAACTCTCATCACTTTACCCTAACGCGCCTGAAGAAGTATAACTTCCAAAATCTTTCTTTATAATGTAAATTGATAACTGGGTTAATTATAATGGATTTGTGTTCTAATTGTTGGCACACAATTTTAAATGTAATAGAAAAATATTAAAAGAAACAATAATAATTAATGAATTTATTAACATTAAAATTGTTATTAATGTATCAAATCGATAATATCACAACACGACGAAACTGACACAGCAGTGTGTTACTGCTACTGCTACTGCAACACGTTCCATTAACATAACCTAACAAATAATAACTTCAGTTATATTCAACTATCAAATCTTTTTTTACCTACTATTAACAATTAAAGTATAGAAAAGTAAAGCTAAATAAGAGACAAGTTAACAACACAAATATGACTAAATATGGAACTTGTTAGAAATATTCGTAGTTACAATTTCTAATAACTAATTCAGATTATGGCGCAATAAACAAACAGCTCTTCTCTCGGTCCGGAACAATCCGTTCGATTAGTATTTTCTTAAGTTTTCGCGACTATTACATTTTAACGATTTTCAGCGCTAAAAGAGCCTGAATACTCAGAATAAAAATAAAATACCACGCATATAATCGTTAAAACGTAGTTTTATTGTTGAGATTGTTTTTGCAGACGTCAAAATGCAACTGCTGATATCACTATTTATACTGTGGTCCAGCTATATAGGCTTTATTGCCGTCCTGCGATGGATGGAGTCGGAAATGGGCAATGACCTAACAATAATCATATTTTGCGAGAGTACTAGGCCATGTCGATACTTCCAGTTAAGAGCATTCGTACTATTTAGTACAAATCAATATAAAATATATATTTCAGTTAAGGATAAAGAATTCAAAACAGCTCAAAATATCTTCCATGAAATTCTTTAGATTGATCATGTACTAGCAGAAGATGATGTCAGGAGCCTTTAGAAAAGACGAGCGTGCATGACAAGAGCTATGAATGTCAAGGAAGCAAGCGAGGTGTGTATAAATAAGCCTGAATGGCGCTTTGTTGTTCATGCTTACCCCGCAAGGGACCTGGCGTGAAGTTATGTATGTATGTATAAATTCTTTAGAGACTCAACAGCAATAGAAAACGCTTGAAGCAGGCGGCTTGTAACAATGAGTGTAAGCAATTTATAGATACTAATTATTATTAGGAACGACACCAAGTGTACAGAAATCAAGTAAATATAACAATGTGTAGTTTGTTTTATAACTTGAGTTCAGGGGTTTGCGTGACGGTCACGCTAAGGTACACGTATACAGATGTGTGTGTATATACATAGCTATTTTGGGATTGGGAAAATGGACTAAACTCGCGTGATCGTGACGCTCGGATACGTATATACTGATGAATGTGTATATAGACATAGCTATTTTGGGATTGAGAAAAAGGACTAAACTCGCGTGATCGTGACGCTCGGATACGTATATACTGATGAATGTGTATATAGACATAGCTATTTTGGAATAGAGCAAAGGTGCTGAACTGGCGTGACCGTCACGCTCAGTTCAGTTTTCACTTCTGAGTTGCAGTCCTTGTGGGACAGCTTTTTATTATTTTAAGATGAAAACGTTAACTATTATTTATTCCTTGGGGGTCATTTTAAGTACGGCTAATGACCTATAAATATAATTCCATTAAGTTTTCAATGTACCAGAAAACATTTCTCTCCCAAAGAGAATGAGGTTATACAATGCTTATACGACGTTCCATTTGTGCTCGATATTATTTTTGTGAATTGTGTAGTTAGTCGAATTGCTGGTATTAGAAAGATTAACTTAATTGTATGTTTGGCTGAAAGGTGCAAAACTATAATAACACGACGAATTAAATGTTTTTATGTATCTCTACATGAATCTCTTTCCCTGCTTTTTTATTGCATAAGATCAGCAGACAAGCATGACCGCCCACCTGATGGCAAGCGATTACCATCACCTATTGACATTCTCATCCAAAAAAGCAGCAGGGAAAGTGATTTATGATGTTACATGGTATTACAAATTCATGGTGTTACAAAATTTTGTTCCACCAAAGGTGCTACCAATGCGCTGCCGCTTTCTAAAGGGAGACTGGAGGCCACTGATGCCAGAACACAACTCCAGGTTGTTATGGCGGCATACTCTAGACCAGGCGCGGTAGCCATCCAGACGGACAAATGCTCTACCACCTGGTTGTGGGTTGTTGCGTCTTACGACAAGCAGCCAAGCCGTAGAAAATTATATTCTTTCTCCGTTCCTACCCGCATTAAAAGTCCTCCTTCATCGAAACGTAAGAAAAACAGAGATGAATCTTTAAAATAGTCTGAATGGAACTAGGTTTTGGACACAAAACTAAACAAAATCCAATAAAAGAGCTTTCAGCCGAGTTCTCATTTAAAAATGCATTGTGATGAAACATCGAGACGATCGATGTAATAAACCCGCCAATCTGCCTTGGAGAAGCGTGGTGCTTATGTTATTCATTTCCTCCTAGAAGTGGGAGGCTTGAGCCCAGCAGTGGTACTGCTGGGCTCAGGCCTCGTTTATACGCTGTTATTACTAATCGATTTATCCGTGCAGGAACGGAGAAAGAATACAATTTCCTGCGGCCTGTCGTGAGAGGCGACAAAACAAACCACAGCAAGGCGGTAGGGCATTTGCTCGACTGGACGGCTACCAACATTGGTCAAAAGTATATCGCCATAACAACCTTGAGTTTTGTCCCGGCATTAGCGAGCAGTAGCGCATTTGTACCACATTTGGTGTTGCAAATGTTCATAGGCGATGGTAACCGCTTTCTATCAAGTGGGCCGTCTACCTGTCTGCTGAACTTCTGCAATAAAAATAAATAACCGGGAATATTCATAAATAACTTTTGTATAACATTTAATTTCGCACTGTGCGTCACGTACGTTGCTCTTAAAGTTTTTACGTATTATTATGTTGTTTATTACTCGAAAGTACTCAACGCGTTTATAACACAAATTTATATTTTAATGAGATTTTGCTTTGAATTAAGCTGCGCAAATTTTTGGTGGATAATTATTTTTTATTTATTCGCATTTATGTATTCAAAGGAAGTTATTACTGTAATTACGCATGTTTGCTATGTATGTGTATATATGTAATAAGTATAATAAATTTGTAGAAAGGGCCGTGTTTGTATAATTAATTTAAAAGTGAAAAAAATATTGTGGGCCTAATTCGGCTCGAGAATGCAATTTTTAAGCTATTTTATCGCGGGCTTTGAGCGCGGCGACCGAATTAAGAAATTCCGTAACGAAGATAAACCTAACACCCACTCCGCCTACCATGCGCGGTGATGGGGGCCTGAGGCGGGCGCGGCGAGCGGAGGCGTGCGGTAGCCACAGTGACCCACGAGCTCTCGTAGCGGTTCGAGGTATGTCAGGTATTGCAAATTATGGACGACGAGCTGCTCCGAAATCGGACGAGTATATAAGCAGCTGTTTGTGAGAAAGTATACAGGTGTATAGGTATCTATCATATCATTATAACAGCACACTCACAGCATGTGCGCCCCGTAAGTATACATGTAGGTATTAGATTTTTTTATTTGTTTCTCTTTTAGAGCATGGGTCAGTACTTAAGATACTTATAAAACATGGTCAGGAATTTGTTAACGTTAGAATACGTCGGATGAACGGCCCGCTCGGTGTTGCCTGTAAAGTAAAATATTTATGTTTTTACCTGTCTGTCTTTATAATATTACTAGCTGTACCCGGCAGACGTTGCCCTGCCTTTAAAAAATAAAAATCTAGAACCCGATTCCGGCGTCATCTACCGGGACCAAATGTTAATCTAAACTATTCTCAAATCTACTTGAACAAATAAAAAAATCATCAAAATCAGGCCCAGCGTTTAGAAGGAGTATCGCAGCGCCATCTACTGGGTCCAATCGTTTATTTAAATCATACCGGGACAAACTTCAACAGATATAACAACAAAAAGAACACCTAAATTCTGGTACCCGATTGCAGCGACATCTATCTGGTTCAAATAAAAATCTAAATCATCCCAGTAGAAAATTATAAAAATAATAATATCGCTATTAAAAAATAGGGGTTGATCATAGAGGGTTGAAAATTTAGGGATGTATATATTTTTTAATGTTGTATCATAAAAAAATAGAAATAAAAAAAATTCTAAAAATTAGAAAAAAATATTTGGGGGTGCACTACGTTTAACATTTAGGGGGATGAAAAATAGATGTTGTCCGATTCTGAGACCTAACAATATGCACACAAAATTTCATGAGAATCGGTCAAGCCGTTTCGGAGAAGTATGGGAACGAACATTGTGACACGAGAATTTTATATATAAGCCAGTTGATTGCCTAGAGAGAGTAGAATGCACGAACTTCATTCGGGATTGACCGGAGTTAGTTGCCCGCGACTACCGACCGTGCTATACGTGCCCTGCATTCCATTCTTTCAAAGCAATCAACGGCTAACTTTTCAAAACCTTCTTCTTCTGCGAGCGGGCGGTTTCCGCAACTCGACGACAAAGCGCCTATTTTGCGTGCGAGGGTGGATGAGTGTTTACTCCATCCAAGAAGTCGACCATCTTCTTGACGTTGTTGAAAGCTTCTCGAAGGCAACCTGGGGCGCCCAGATACGTTGCTCTGTATTGGGCCACTTCTCCGCATTCAAGCAGGACATGGGTGGCTGTTCCTTCTCTCTCCGGACATGCTCTGTACAGGGGGCTGTCGGTGACACCTATATTGAAAAGATGTCTGTTAAATTGCCATGTCCAGTGGCTGCGCTAATAACTAGTCTCAGCCTGGACCGACTGAGCTTTAAGATATTCCTGGAGAAACGCAGACTTACTCGAGGCATTGCCAGCTTAGCTTGTGTGCAATCCTCCAAGTTGTCCCAAAGTTGTTGATGTAGTGCCCTTGTCCTTTGATTTATGTAATTTCTAAACCAACCAAACCCTTTCAAACCCTTAAAACCTTGTTTAATTTGTCTTCTTTGCACAATCGGACGTAATATCCGTTACAGGAATTACTTTCTGCAATATAATGACATATAAGTAATTTTATGTAATTACTACTACTAATGGTCGTACTAGTGGTCAAAAATCAACCATAATTAGTTTAAATAAAGTTTGAACATTATTAAGATTCTGTTGTCAAAGGCCATACTTTTATAATCACAGATTTCACCAAGAGTACACTGTTAATTTGAGTTTAGCAGTAAACAAAATTAGTTAGAGTAAATATGAGTGGACGTGTCAAAAAACTTGGTAGTGTGTGTAATGTTAATTTTTTTATTTATTCGTATTTATAATATTAGTAGGCCTAGTAGGATAAAAAATCGAAATGTTTGCTGGGACACATATTAGAAATGAAACTTCAACGGACAAGTGGAAAAACGAATCGCAACGGACAAGTGAAAAATAACGAAAATCACGTGCGCTGCTAAATCTATTTATGATAGAATAAAATAATGTACTAATACTTTGCAGAACACATCACTATTTACAAAAAGTGTCGCGTCAGAATATGTCTAACTATTATAGTTATGCCACAATAAGAAGTCTTTTATTTTAAAAAATTAATTAAAATGCCGCCGCTAGAAACTTGACTCTTTATTTGTATCTTGGTATTCATCCTCATCAAAATAAATTACTTCATATTCAAGGCTGGTTCAATACCTTTATATAACTTTTTGAATTATTCAATTCGGACATTCCATTCGAAAGATATCACGAGTTTAAAAATGTATGTATTAGTACACACGGCTGTGACGCTTTTTCGTGAGCGAAAAATCGTAAGAACCCGTCTATAATAGAAGTTTCACTTTAAAAACAACGAATACATCTTGGTACACACACGCTAGTATGTACGTACGCTAGTATATTAGACTTTATTGTAAGTTATGTCCGCATTTCTATAAACTATGAAGCACATTTTTCTCTCCATTTTTCCGCAAGTCTTAAACAGAGTCCAAGTAATCAATCACCCATATAAATCATCCGCAATTGTTGTGAAGGAAAATGTTCTTGTCCAGAACACGTCCGGTACTTTGAAAAGAACCAATCGCTCGCACAGAACCACTGGAGCGATTTCCGTAACGAGATTGGATGTATCACGCCCTTTGTGGGGCATATTAGAGGCGACAGGTGATTTGTAGGACTTTGCAGACGTCTTAAGATTAGACGCATTTATAAGAACTCGTATTATGGTTCTCTATTTTTTAAAATGAGTTTTAGTGGTAGAGTCGTAATAGTTTCTTAAGTTTTCGCAATTTGTATATATGCTAAAATTATGTTTAATCGGAACACAAACCAACTTGATTGACTGATGATAATTTATTTTATTTTTCCTTCCAACCATTTTAATTATATATGTCGGAGAAGCATCACGATCACGTCTCGATTCTCGTTGACATCGTCTTTAGTAGTTGATGGTTAAGTAGGCGTTATCAGGGTAAAATGCGAGCACAAAATACAATGGCCACGGTTTATACACTTTTAATTAAGATTTAAACAATATTTTGTCACAGTTTAGACCGATCAGCGGGTACAGGGCACCGAACTTACTTTGACCCTTCCTTTTTAAATTTCCAACGATCCAACTCGATCCGTTGCTATCGCTCAAATGTGTCGCAAAAGTCGCCCGTCTACCTTAAGTATAGATGGCGCCTCGACTCCTCTCGAGGCACATGCTCTGCTCTGATTGGTCGCTTATTAAAATACAATATTCAGAACTTTTATTAGGTTAGAATGAGTTTTAAGTTATAGAAAGATTTAACAAATCAAATTAAATGGAATTAAGAATTTTAAAATAAAATGTAAACATATAATATTGTGCGTTGTACATATATTACATCCAAACAACAATGAACCCGACTCATAGCTTCCTCCGACATATAAAATTATTAGAACTAGGCATGCTTGCTGAAGTGTTTCTAGTTCTAGCTTCTCTTCAAGCCACAACATGTTGCGAAGCGGTGGTAGACTAGGCTGCTATAGAGTAAATAATAAAAGTAATGGTTACAAAATATTTTTGGTTCTCGCAAGTCTAAAACATGCTGCTGATCTTATATATAGTATGATATGTCTTATTTTTGTATAGTATATAAAGTATATTATTATTTATTTATTTACTTACTCTTTTTGTATGTTTCTTATTATTTATTGTTTTCACCGCCACTGTTGTCTTAATGTTTCCTTAGTTTAGGGGGTTGCCTGGAAGAGATCGCTTTAAGCGATAAGGCCGCCCTTTGTTCAACATGTATATTGTACTTAGTTTTAAGAACGTAGTTTTAATTTTTGGTGAACAATAAAGTGTTTACATTCATTCATTCATTCATTCATTCATTCATAAACAAAATTAAAACTAAATCATTAAAATGAACAAGTTGCAAAAGCAAAAAAAATTGCTTAAGTCTATTTTTCATTGTATGTTCCATTTATTTTTGTGGTTTTAAGACTTAATTATGATAGCTTTATAGTAATCTTTAATTGTAACCGTGCAGGAACGGTGCAAGAATATAAGTTCCTGAGATCGGGCGACTTGTCATAAGACGCAACAAAACAACCCACAGCCAGGTGGTAAGGTATTCGTGAGTCTGGATGGCTACCACCCCTGGTCTAAACTATGCGGCCATAACAACCTTGAGTTGTGTTAAGTGGCATAAGTGATGAGGTTCGAGTCTTCCTTAAGAGAACAGCAGGGCATTTGTAACCGCTTTGCATCAAGTGGGCCGTCTGCCTGTCTGCTGAACTCCTAGAATAAAAAAAACCAAACGCTCATAGCTTAAGCATTGATATTCAACGTGATAAGCCGCCAGCGTTTAGGGAACGTTCTCGGTAAGTGACATTGGTTTGAGACCAATATTTTATCTATAACTAGGTGTCCCGGCAGACGACGTCCTGCCCGGTAAAAAAAAAAAAAAATTAGCGGTGGACTACCTCTAACATTTAGGGGGATGAAAAATAGATGTTGGCCGATTCTCATAGATACCGGATAAGCACAAAAAATTTCATGAGAATCGGTCAAGCCGTTTCGGAGGAGTATGGCAACGAAAATTGTGACACGAGAATTTTATATATTAGATATATAATTTATAAGTGACACGGAAAAATTGCTAGACACCGTACAAAAATTCTCACCAAGCATGAGCTCTTTATTAATAGAAAGATCCTCCGCATCGCAGTTTTGTATTTTTTTCTCAGTCCAATAGAAAAAATTATCTATTGAACAGAAAAACGTTCCGAGATAATTTTGTAGGAAATTTAATGCTCTACAAAAAAGGTATCTTATATTTTTTCCGTAAACCTCACCATTTGAAAGATTTAATTTAATTTTTTTTTAGATTTAATTTTGATTATTTTAAGACAAATTTCATTTTTGTTTATGAATTTTATAACTCGACAATAAATGACTTTTATGAAAATGCGCAATACAATTTTTTGTTGGAAATTAACTGCTCTATAAAAATTGTTTCTTATGTTGTAATGTGTGACTTGTAAAAAAAAAATCAAGTACGTCCACTGGTATTGAATCAGCGAACCTTAGTTTGCTGACCAAATTCAAACGTTGTTTGGTTTTTCGTAACAACGAGTGCTGGAAATTGGAATGTTTGCTGATATAGATTAGGCTTGCTTGCCTAAAATTTGCAGGTAGGCAATTTTCCCAATTATGTTGGCACAACAAAATTGCGGGTAGCGTATTAATTTAATTCAGGGCATCCCAGGTTTTTGAAGCTAGGTGCTCTGAAGGCTAGTAGTATATCCAAGACTGCTTCCGAATATCTATATTATAAAATTCTAAACATGCCGTGTCTCTACATTGAAGTCAAAAAACCCACACAAAGTTGTTTTGCATAAGCGAGAGAAGGTTTCTCAGTTGGTTCATAATTGGACCCGGTAGGTGGCGCTGCTGTCGGCATATCGATTGAAGCTTTGCCGGGCATGACGACGTCTACCGGGTCAGCTAGTATTATAATAAACCTTTTGAAGGAATCTCAGTCTTTCCAACACACAAAAGCGCAGGGTCGTCAGGGAGGAGGGGGTTTTTAGTGGGTATTGAGGTTGCTCGCCCGTGCGGCATCACTCGGAGTCTCCACACT
Organism: Dendrolimus punctatus; assembly: GCA_012273795.1. Lineage (NCBI taxonomy): Eukaryota > Metazoa > Arthropoda > Insecta > Lepidoptera > Lasiocampidae > Dendrolimus > Dendrolimus punctatus. The sequence continues at coordinate 11,384,826 of CM022551.1, read as the reverse complement.
CCTCTGTGTAGTCCATAGCGGACGGAACGCAAAATAAAGCATACAATTGCTAGCGTTACCGCCCCCCGTGGATTCGTGCCGTTTCCTAGTGACGGCCCAGAGAGTGCGTAAATCGGTTAGTCATTTTCCCTCGCCTCAAAAAAAAAAAACCTTTTGAAGGTGTCGAATTTGTAAAGGAAAAATAACGTAACTTAAAAAAACGTGTGCCTGTCGGGACACCCGACAGAAGTGATAACTTAAACTAATCTAAGTTGAATTATTTAATATTGAAATTGTTTAACTTGAGAAAATCTTAGGTTATTAATTAAATTTTATGTATATAGCGCGTGGGTTAGAGTGACAGAGGAGGAGCCTGCCTACCGCTGTTGTATGCGTGAGAGAACGGAAAACCATACTGACTGGCACCGTAACGCGTTACGCAACGAAACGGTTTACCCTCCCACTCCATAAGAAGTTATCAATTCAAAAATAACTGCAATTCACTATAAACAATGGAGAGCACCATGATTTTTTTTGGATTAATTGTCTGTTTGTCGATGACTCGTTTTTTGGGATTTACGTGATTGACAGCAAATTCCTAGAATTAAAATCTGCTGCTTTGATCCTAGGAATCCAGCGGAATTTATTTCTGGGCATTATTTAAATTCAGATAAAAAAAAAAATTTAAGTGATTTTTTCGATACCAAATTTTATGTGATAAAAGTATCATTTTTTATCCCAGGTATCCCGCGAGAAAATTTCCGGGACCAGTATATAGACAAGACGTCTGTACATTCGGTAATCTATATAGTGATGGACTTTGCGCGTGTTATTGAATCGGCGTCCATTGATATTTGGATCTGTGTTATGCGTGTTTGTATAGTTATAATCAAATCTATAATAATTACAACGGCAATTTAATTCGAGTCCTGCAACTGGAACAGTACTATCACTTCTATGCTTGTATATGTATGTATGTTAAAATAAAGTGTATAGTCTTTAAGTGGAAAATGTGAATTCTGTAAATCGCGCAAATAGACATAAAGGTGCTGCAATAAAAGGAGGTTCACAAACGCGTAGTCATTGTTATGTAACGGAGTGGTTATGGGCAAAAAGAGCAAAGTTGCTGACTCAACGGCCCACAGTACATTTGCCAGGAAGCGGATGACAAGGCGTTGTCGATTTTGGGTGTGGTGCTATATACCGCGGAAGATTATTTACTCATATCTGCCACATACTCGACATCAGCTATAGTGAACTTTGTTCTATAAAGGCCATATGGACATGTAAGATAAGGTGAGCGGGCTGCTACATTATTTCATTCTTAACTAACGTTGTCCTGCTCTGAAAAAAAATCTAGGACCCGATCCCAACGCCACGTACCAGTTCCAATTGCTAATTTAAATCATCCGGGAACCCACTCAAACACACAAAACAAAATCACCGAAATTGCTACAGGTGATTAGGAGGATTCAAGAACCCGATCTCAGCGCCACCTACTGGTTTTAAAGGGACAAAGAGTATCCTATGTCTATAAAATCTATGTCCTTTTTCTAAAAAAAAGTATATTTTTTTTTGAAAATTCTTCCCTAGGGAAGTCGCCTCAGCGACGTAGGTCTCCCCCAATTTTCTCCATTCATCCCTATTTCAATATTACGTAAATACATAAGAAATATTGAAAAGAAGAAAATGAAAAAGAACACTGTTTCAGCGAAAGTTTTCATTGTATGTCACGTGAAAGATAACCGATCACAAAATTCTGAATTTTACTATGGACAAGACCTATTTATTAAGACTTAAGCATTTAGCGGATTTAACGTCGACGCTGCAACCGTTGAAACGTTGACTTGTTAGAGGCTATACTATTTCGTCATTAATTTACTTTTGAAAATAAATCATTTCCCGCTGCAACTGGCACCACATCGTTTAGGAGGCTCAAACGCACTTTAGTAAACAAGCTGACGATTAGCGCACAATCGAGCCCTCTACCAAAGGGACCCCGGAGTCCCGATTCATACACTCAATGATTAACTAAGCACATTCTTCGATTCCGATCAGATTCTATTTACGAGTTTGGAATAAATGATTTCAGTTAACTGTGTATTCAGATTCAGTATTGCTGAAAATAATATACGCAATTTATTATCCGTGCAGGAACGGAGAAATAATACAGAGCGGGCGGCCTGTTGTAAGAGGCGACAAAACAACCCACAGCCAGGTGGTAGGGTATTTGCCCGACTGGATGGCTACCCTCCCTGGTGTAAAGTAGTCGCCATAACAACCTTGAGTTGTGTTCCGGCATTAGTGGACCAGGTTCCAGTCTCCTTTAAGAGGGCAGCAGCGCATTTGTAGCATCTTTGGTGTTGCAAATGTCCATAGGCGATGGTAACCGCTCTCCATCAAGTGGGCCGTCTGCCTGTGTGCTGAACTCATGCAGTAAAAAAAATAAAATAAAAAAACCTTTTCTCATCTCTGACTGAAGACTTTTCTCTACTCTAAGATATCAGAAAGGCAAACGTACAACTATATTGTTACCCGCCCTTCGTTCATATTTATTTCTCTATAATCTTATATTAATACTGGCTGTACCCGCGAACTCGTCCGCGTGGAATTTGATTTCAAAACCCCCCAATTTTGAAACATTCTCAATTGGTGCTCCGCTCCTGTTGGTTTAGCGTGATGATATATAGCCTTATAGCCTTCCTCGATAGTAAAATCAGCGACATACTCAAATAACAAGGTTACAGAATCCCAACAATGTTGTAGGTATTCATTTTACGCTAATAAAGACTAGAAATAAAATACTTAGCCTATTATGGAGTTATATGTAAATTCCTTATTTATCGCTCTACAAAAAAAAAATTCATCCCCCTAAGTCGTCAAAAGAGCATTTTCAAATATGTTCACCTTAAAATTCTTAAAGAGCAAAAGACTGATATTCCCTCGATAACAAGACCTCGAGGCCTTCAGACTTGCGATTTCAGAGCGATAATATAGCTGCGATTATTATTCTTATATACAATTTTCAGGCAAACACACGCAAAATGGAGATTTATTCCCAGACCAAGCAAGTTCCGTGCATCCGTATGTATTATGAATATTATACAATGGACCACTCCGGGCAGAGCTACCTTGCTACCTTGCTACCTTTTTTTGGAAAATTTCGGGAAAAGCTGTACATTGAATTTTAATCATTTATTTTATATATTTCATTATTAAATTTTTCAGGTGTTTTATTTTTATTACTTTTACATTTATTACTATTTTATGACCTATGTTAAATCATCAGTCTCATTGTCTCTCAAATCTATGCTGCTAAATGCAAAAGTCGTATCTCATTCTCTCGTATGCTTAGTCCTGTCCTATGTTATTATTATGAGATATGTCTCTTTTTAGTGTCACTTTCTCGTTTCATCGAGTTTCAAATTACAACAATTCTAAAGAAGTTTTACTTCAAGTAAGTTGTTTAAACAATACGGAATTGCTTAAACCAATATTAGACGGATAGTTTCTGTCCTTTAATTTGGATGAAGCCACCAAAGTGATCTATGTAAATATAAACTTGATTCATTCAATACCATTGAATACAGTCGTGTGACCTTTCCAGTATGTCTTTCAACTAAATTAAACTAAAAGAAAGAAATACTTTATTTCAAGAAATAGTTACGTAATTACATTCTTTATTACAAGCTTTTACCTATCTATGTATGTAAGTAAGTTCGGGTGGAATCTTGCAAGTTAAATTTGACCAACTTCCCGGTTTGCGTTTGAGCTGAAGTTTTGCACGCATATGTATATCGCGTGACAATGCAATAATATGGTGCCATGGCGCTGATCTGATGATGGAGTCGGAAGGTGGCCATAGGAACTCCTGTACTAAACAAGATAGACGCGTCGCGCTTGGGCTCGTTTTACTTGTGTTGGCTAGCACTCTGTTGCGACATGACATCCAGGATCTCAAAAGTAAGCTATTTAAAAACCTTTTTGAAAAATTTGTACATTATTATACACACAGCATATTTTGAAAATTTTTACGCCGCATTTTCAGCAAACAAGGTTTGCACTCAGCATATTGCTGTGCTGGAATTATATCCGACACAAAGCTGATTTTCAGTACAAACCTTACTTTTGGCGTAAGACCAAATTTTTCCTTCAATTTAAGACCAAATTGCTTACTTTGATTAATATCAACAGTATAGTTGCTCGTCTGCGTTGTACTAAAGCGAGGCAATGTCCCACAGCAGAGGCGGCTCATTTTCACAGACAACGCCAAACGCAATTCCGACGCAAATTTAAATTGTATCACTTTTACAAATAGAAGGCGCAATATATGGAAATTGTGATGCTAAAATAAATGTGTCTATATACATTTTCGTCGGGTTATTGACCTGTTTGTGTAACGAGTGTGTATTAGTGTTGGTTAGGGGATTGCATGGATTTCTTTACCAAATTGCATTATCTTATGTTATTTTTAGTTTCGTATACATTGTAATTTTTGCGTGATGTATATGGTACGTACCTAGTCTATACTAACAAAATTTAGAAAAATATATGATAGATACTTTTACATCTATATACTTTCTCACAAACAGCTGCTTACGTATTCGTCCGATTTCGGAGCAGATCGTCTCGATCCGTGCGAGCTTCGTGCAGTCGTACCATATACATACACGTTAAGCGAACGCTCGGCCGAGCTACATGGTAGGAGGAGTGGGGGGCTGTGAGGTTTTATTTTCGTTACGGAATTTTTTGTTTCGGTCGTCGCGCTCAAAGTCCGCGAAATAAAAGCCATGCAATGGCTGAATAAAATTAAAATCGCATGTACTACGAAAACTATTGATGATACATACATACATATATAACTTCACGCCAGGTCCCTTGCGGGGTAGGCACGAACAACAGAGCGCCACACAGGCCTGTAGGGATATTACATAGGTACTGACTGACTGACTGACTGACATATTAATCCTAAATAAACAAAATTAAAACTAAATCATTGAACACACATTTAAAATATATTAAGCAAGCATCGCCGGGTGAGCGCGTTGTTTATAAATCGATTAGTAACACGGGCCGGGGCATGCGTCGGCATTCTTACACACCTCACTTGCTTCTTTGATATTCATAGCTCTTGTCATGCACGCTCGTCTGTTCTTAAGGCTCCTAACATCACCTTCTGCTAACTGCTCAATTTGATCATGGAAGGTGTGTCGTGGCCTTCCGCGACTACTGATGATAGAATACAATAATGTAGCACGACTTTGCAGAACACATAATTATTTACGAAAAGGGTCGGGACAGCATATTGTAACTATTAAGTGCCCCGGAGACAGTCATACGCAATTGTCAATTTTTACGTCATTGACCGTTTCAATTGAAGGTGCGAATGATGGAGCTTCATACGATGCGTCAATTGCTCGCTCCCATTTGTTTTCTGTCCGCCATGTTTCTCGACTAGCGAGCGAATGACCGAAATCTTTCTATCGCATAACGAGACGTTCAATTGACACGTCATGCGCGACTGTCAATGGGCATCAATCAAAACTTCCATCATTCGCCTTCAATCACGTAACTGCGAATGACAATGGTTTCATTTGCCTCTATAATAGTAGTAAAAATTGACAATGGCAAATGACCGTCTCCGGGGCTCTTTATAGTTATACCACAATAGTGTTATTATATTTTTTTCAATTAACTGAAATGCCGCCGCTTGAAAAGGAAGCTAGAGAGACGAACGAAGCTGTTTACCTTCCCACAGGAAGTTATCACTCACGCTTGTTGTAACATATAATAATAATATCAGCCCATAAATGTCCCACTGCTGGGCTCGGGCCTTCCTTTATATGGGGGAATGGACAGTATACCCGCCACGCTAGTCCAAGGCGGCTTGGCGGGTTTGACACATCGGTTATGTGCAGGTTGTATCACGATGTTTTCCTTCACCGTTGTTAGCATGTGGTAATCTCAACAATATGCACATTGGACCAGAAAACTGCCTAAGTGGTGCATGCGTTCCAGCCAGAATCGAATCTGCGCCCTTTGAGTTTGGGACGCGTACGCTAGCCATTACGCTACCACGACTTTGTGTTTGTAATAACATACTTGTATGTAAATTGCGCAGAACAATGTGTATCGATTCATCTAATCGAATATAATCGGATGCAGCGATTGTCTACTATTACCCCGACACTGACATGAGACAACAAATCTCTTTGGTATATATAACCTACAAATGTTTCATGTGATAATTTACTTGTAACATGAACATTATAAATTGTAAATTTATTCTACTTTCCCACTATATGCCATGTCCCGAATTGATTTGATTTACAAGTAAATTATCGGGTTTTGTTTGTTTATTTCATGTAAATGTAAAATTAAGTAAAGAAAAAATATATAAAATGAAATTTTCAAGTTGAAAATGTAATTTTGAATCGGAATAACCAATCCACGCTACATTGCTCTGTACTCAGCTTTCTATGGACCTGAACTCTTACAAGAGAGAGAGAGAGATGACACTTTGTTGCACATCAATACATACAATTACAAAAATAGACCATATTTACAATATTTTCTAGGCGATACAATAAGCGGCCTAATCGCTCAAAGCGATCTCTTCGAGGCAATCTAAGTAAAAAACGAATTTGAGTCAGGCGATGTAGGTGGTGCAGGAAAATGGCAATGGACACATAAATACTCAAACTAATTTAACAAATAAATAAACAAATACATACATATATACATAGTCATGAATATACACGATACAATAATATATGTATTACAAAATACATAAGTTATTATAATAAATGTATTACCATGATTATACTGTGTTAATGAGACATAGCTATTTAAGGACAAATAGTGTCTAGTGTTACCTTATCAAGGTAAATTACTAACTCAGATATACTTTAGTTATTACATATATTATGTATAAATTAGTTTATTTGTGGTATTTAGTGCTACTTTTTGTGATAACTTCTTGTAGGAGGGTAAACGGTATCGTTACGTAACGCGTTACAGGCAGGCTCCTACTCTCTCACTCTAACTCACAGCGCTAGCCGTACTTCAGTAATTAGATTAAATAATGATACTAATAGTGTATATATACAAAATTCTATTGTACAACTTGTTTCGTTGTATAAAAACTGGCAAAAACTCACCCAATTGTTGAATGGAAGTTGCGTGCCGGGCCCGGCTGTCTTGAAGTTAGAGAGAGCTGTCACTTTTTTTTTGTTTAATACTTGTTATGGAGAAGTTGCCAGTACAAGAACATTATATTATTACCCTTTGTGAAAATAAATTTTGAAAATGTATATTTAATTTAAATTGTAGTACAAAACATGCCGCTCACCTTAAAAGTACGTAGTATCTTTTAAAGAAAGAAAAATACAGGTAAGAGAAAATTAAATTTGATAAAGTATATAAGACACAATATGCGATAACTATAATAAGAAATAAATTTATAACTAATTAGAAATTAAGCTAAGAGAGTTATTTTATTAGTTACTTATTCAACGGGAAGAGGACAAATTTTAATTACTGGTCTCTTGAAAAACGCATTACCGCTCTGAAGAGTTACAACGCGAATAATGCCATCGGTACCTGGATGAAGAGCGTGTATACGTGCGAGTCTCCAGTGCAGGGGGGGAAGATTGTCATCACACATAACCACAATCATGCCTTCACGCACCGGAGGTCCCCGATCGCTGAACCATTTTCCCCGTTGCTGAATTTCATGTAGATACTCTCGACTCCATTTATGCCAAAAATGTTGGAGCGATTGTTGTATCAATCGCCATCTTACAAGCCTACTGGTATTTTCACCGATAAGGGATACGTCCGGGATCGCAGTTAGTGGTTCCCCAATCAAAAAATGTGATGGAGTTAGGGGCAAGGGATCCTTAGCATCCGAGCTGAGTACACATAGCGGACGGGAGTTTAAGACCGCTTCGATTTGACATAATAATGTATGCATTTCATCGTAAGTTAAGGTGCGAGTGCCTATCACGCGCTGTAGATGATGTTTGAAACTCTTAACTCCTGCTTCAAATAGCCCCCCAAAATGACTTGCATAAGGAGGCTGGAAGTGCCATGTTATACCCTGCTGTAACGTTCTTTTATGAAGGGTATTTTGTACAGAATCATTTTTTAGGAAAAGAAAGAGCTCTCTGAGATATCTATCACAGCCGATGAAGTTTTTACCGCAATCGGAATAAATATCCGTACATAATCCTCGGCGCGACGTGAAACGTCGCAAAGCCGCTAGAAAACCTTCCGTAGATAGTTCTGAAACTATTTCAAGGTGAATAGCCTTGGTGCACATACAGACAAAAACCGAAACGTAACATTTAACAATTTTTGCGTTTCGCACCTTATTAGCACGCACATAAAACGGACCCCCAAAATCTACAGAAGTTTTTAGAAAAGGACGTTCAGGTCGCAGTCGAGCGGCAGGTAGTGGAGCCATGCTCGGTTGGGGACGTACGGGACGCGTTCGGAAACAACGGATGCAACGGTAAATTCGCTGTCGAATGACGTCTCGAGCAGACAAAATCCAATATTTTTGCAAAAGCATATACTGGGTGCTTTGAGCTCCGGAATGTAGTTGTGATATATGGGCATCATCGATGATTAACAAAGTTAAAGGGTGTTTTTTAGGTAAAATCATCTGATGTTTTGCATCATACGATAAAAGTGATTTATGTATCCTACCACCAACGCGTAAAATATTATCTGCATCGAGAAAAGGGTTTAAGCGCCTTAACTGATTAGATGGCTGCTTTTGTTTTGAAATACTCACAATATCTTCCTCGAATACAGAATGTTGAACAAGTTTTATCAATTGTTTTAATATGCAATTAAATTCGGGCACAGTTATATTAGGTGGAAAAGAACATTGTATTTTTTTACATTTTTTATAAAAGCGAAATATAAGGGCGGTAACTCGGACTAATTTACCTAAGGAAGAAAAATATGAAATAACTTCTACATTATTAAAAGCTCCCTGAACAGATGTCGTTGGATTAGCACAGATCGCAGGGCATCTCTTTTCTTCTTCGGTATAAAACATGTCAGAGAGAGAGGGCCACGAAGTTTCCTCTCTTTTCAAAAACTCGGGACCGTTAAACCACATATCGTTCTGTAGAAATACCGCAGGTAGCATACCACGTGAGGCGGGGTCTGCAGGGTTGCTGCCGGACGGCAGGTGACGCCAACGACATGATGGTACATTGTTTACGATTTCGGTAATACGGTTGGAAACAAAAGTTTTCCATTCATGTGGGGAAGCACGTAACCATGCCAACACTACAGATGAATCTGACCACGCGTATATTTGATCGGACCTTATAAATTTATTGTAATTATTTAAAATTGTTCTGATTAATTTTGACAACAAAACGGCTGCCATCAGTTCCAGGCGTGGAATCGATACACGTTTAGTTGGAGCGACGCGGGTCTTAGCTAACAACAATGATGTTGTCACTGATTTATCTATTCCTTGAAGTCGTAGATATACACACGCGGCATACGCCTTTTCTGAGGCATCAGAAAACCCATGTAATTGGACAACACAATTATGGGGGAAAACGTGACGGGGAAACGTAACTGAAGATAAGAGCGGAAGCTCGTGAACGAAACTAAACCAGGCATTTACTATGTCCTGTGGCGGTTCGTCATCCCAATCTACGGATGCTATCCACAAAAGTTGAATTAAGTGCTTGGCAAAAAGCGTAACAGGTGATAAAAGTCCCAGAGAATCATAGATGCGAGCGATTTGTGACAGAATAGAGCGCTTGGTACAGTGAACTGACGATATTTTGACACTAAAGCTAAAAGAATCTGCTTGAGGGTTCCATTGCAATCCAAGTACTTTTATGTTCATGTCATTTTCAAACTCGGCAAAAGGCACATTGCTGTGCCGCTCACCGTGAGAATGTGTGGGCTGTACGGCAGCGAGAATGGCTGAAGAATTGCTATGCCACTTATGCAGAACAAAACCCGCGGCTTGACATATTGCAATTAGCTCCTGTTGAAGAAACAATGCAGAGTCTACAGTCTTATCACCTGAAATTATGTCATCAACAAATACGTCATTTTTCAATACGTGTGCGGCGCGAGGAAAGTGGACTGCTTCATCTATAGCAAGTTGCTGTATAGTACGAAGTGCGAGATATGGAGATGAACTAACACCGAATGTGACGGTGCGCAAACGATAATCCCGTACTGGTTCATCGGGAGAAGTACGCCATACAATACGTTGGAAGTCCATATCGGATTCTCGCACTTTAATATTTCTGTACATTTGTTTTATGTCAGCCGTAAAGGCAATAGAATGTATACGAAATTTTAATAAAACATCTACGATATCTAAATGTAGCTTCTGTCCTATTAATAAAACATCATTAAGAGAATTCTGATTGGTGGTTTTGCAGCCTGCATCGAAGACCACTCGTGTTTTCGTGGTTTTACTAGACTCTTTAACGACACAATGATGTGGTATGTAGTATGAACTAGAAGCGGAAGGAAAGTCGATAACGGGCTCCATATGACCGAGGTCTAAGTACTCTTGGAGGCACGCGTGATAATCTTGTTTAAGCTTCGAATCACGTTCTAATTTATTCTCTAATTTACGAAATCTCGCAAGAGCGATATCCCTTGATTCACCAAGGGGTGAAGCATTAGGTTTGAAAGGCAAAGCGACCACGTATTGGCCGGTCTCCGTACGCGTATGCGTGTTAACGAATATGTTTTCGCACAACAGTTCTTCAGAAGTGAGAGACCTTTGTTCTGAAATAGATTCTAATTCCCAGAAGCGTTGGAGGTCAAAGTCGTCGTTGACAGAGCTATGACACACTTGAACTGGGGCAGAGATATTTGAAGACGAATTTAAATTTATTTTACCTAATAATAAATAACCAAAAATGCTATTAATTGCAATTGGTGTACCGGGTAAGCCTGTAATCGTGTTATTCAACAGTATTTGTGGAAGTACATCGGCACCCAAAAGCATTTCAACTGGCTGGGGCGTGTAGAAATCAGGATCCGCCAATGTCAAATTTTTAATATGAGCCCAACCCGTGTACGGCAATTGACATGAAGGCATTTGACTTGTAATAAGTTTTGGTAAAATTAATGCATCTATTTGAATAAGTGATTTATTTTTATTTGTAGAAGTAATAAAGCACGAAACCAGACCCTTTGGATGCACCGGTTTGTTTCCACTAATACCATAAACGGGTGGCATATTTATATATTTTCTGGTTAAACGCAAACGCTCAGCGCACGCTTCGCTTATAAAGGAAGCCTGGCTGCCCGTATCGATAAGACACCGCACGCTCGCGCGCCTTTCACAATCAACGATTACATCGACGAGAGCCGTAGATAATAGTACCGTAGTAGCGCATACCGGCGGAGCATTGGATCGTACACTACAATCACGCGGCACACTGTTGACGGACGTCATAACAAGTTGCGGATTAATCGAAGTGGTCGACTCGTCGCTTGTAAGTTGGCACGGGGCATCACTATTGTAAACTTGTGATTCAGAAACGCCTAGACAAGAATTATTTTCGAAATGAATAAGTGTATGATGACGCTTATTACAAGATCGGCACGTGAAAGTCGAGTTACAATTACTTAATTCGTGTCCGACATGTAAACAATTCAAACAAATATTTTTTCCACTTACAAAAGAATATCGTTCTTGTGGTGAGAGATTTAAAAACATTAAACATTTTGTCAAAGTATGTAATGCACCACAATACAAGCAATTATAAGACTTGACGCGCTGAGATTTAGGTTCAAAATTATGTGTCGATTTTGCTGTTGGCCCAATGTTTGTCGCAAATGTGTGACTACGATCGCCCAGCGGCAAAGGCCCGCGCTGGAGAGACACATTTTTCGTATTGCTACCTTCCTTCGAAAAGAATCGGTGACTAATATTGCAATTTGAACTTGAAATTTCATTAGCTGACAATTCACGTTCTAAAAAGTTAATTAACGTATCGATATCGGGAATATCTGATGGCGATTGTAATGACAATTCATAGCGTTTCCGTATGGACAAAGGAATTTTACGTAATAAAATAGTTAGTAAAATAAAACTCCATTCGTTGGTCGGGAAACGCATCACTTGAAGAGGTCTGATATTTTCGTGATATGTATTTAATAAATTACGTAAACTAATAGTAGATTTATCTGAACAAGGTTCGATATCGAGAATTTTGTGAAGATGTGTGGTCGCGATGACCCTTTTATTCTCATAGCGAGAAACTAAAATATGCAATGCTATATTATAATTTGCATCTGTTATGGGGATCGCTTTGATTAAATCATAGGGCTCATTTTTTAATGTAAGCAGTAAATAACGGAATTTTTCGGCATCCGTGTAGGCATTATTGTTGTGTATTAATGAAAGATATAAATCATAAAACGAGTTCCAATCAGTACTGTTACCGGAAAAACTAGGCAATGGAAGTTTTGGCAGTTTCGGACTGCTAGAATTTCCATGAAAAGAGTCTGACAAACCAATTGATCTACTCATACGCCTACAATGCTCGTCATCCAGTTTTAACTTACTTAAATGCGTAAGAATGGCATAATATGAATCATCAAAGTCATTGCGAATTTTGATTTGTTCCTCCTTGTTGAATAATTTCGATTTGATAAGAGATTTTTCGATTTTAGTTTGTAGTTTACTAAATTTTCTTTGTTGTGTTGTAAGTTCTTTTGTTCGCGATCGAAACTTTTGTTCGTCTGTTGTCGCAAACTGTAATGTACGTTTTAAATCATCAAGAATTATTTCGCGTTCAAAAATATCTTGTTCACAAGAAATATCGATTTGTTGATTGGCTTCACTGGCGAGCGGCATTGTGATTTACAAAGATGGCGTACGCGGCTTGAAACTAAATAATAGAAAGTACGTATGTACGAAGAAAAATTATAAGTTTTATGCAAAATATGGAAAGAAAGTAATGTTAATCCGACTCGTAAGGCCAAAATTATGTTTCGTTGTATAAAAACTGGCAAAAACTCACCCAATTGTTGAATGGAAGTTGCGTGCCGGGCCCGGCTGTCTTGAAGTTAGAGAGAGCTGTCACTTTTTTTTGTTTAATACTTGTTATGGAGAAGTTGCCAGTACAAGAACATTATATTATTACCCTTTGTGAAAATAAATTTTGAAAATGTATATTTAATTTAAATTGTAGTACAAAACACAACTCAAAAATTGTAGCTAAGAATAAAATATATTTTATAATTAACAAAAGATTTTTTTAACAAATAACCTTTCCTTACATTATCATATTAATATACATAAGATTTAAGTAATAACCTAAGCTTTTTTCAAGACAAACAATTTCAATATTGAATAGTTCAAGTTAGATTACTTTAAGTTATCACTTCTGTCGGGCGTCCTAAGACGCACACGCTTTTTTAAGTTATTTTATTTTTCCTTTACAAATTCGACACCTTCAAAAGATTTATTATAATACTAGCTGCCCGGCAAAGCTTCAATCCATATACTAACAGCAGCGCCACCTACCGGGTCCAATTGTGAACCAACTCAGAAACCTTCTCTCGCTCATGCACAACAACTTTACTAAACATCATCACACGATTAAATGTGTAGTTTACTATTCTATAAAGGATACATACAGATAAACATCCATTTTATATATAAAGAGAAGATATTAGAGATTATCATGTTTATCCGAGCGTTAAATTCCGGTTGTGTTCAGTGCATCTGGTTTGAATCCTGGAGTCCGTTTTTCTACTTTTTCTTCTCCACTTCGCGCGGTCTTTGCACCCCTATTTTAACACCATTAGTACGCATGTCATCTTTCACAACGCTAATTTGGCATTTCTTGGGCTTTCCCTTTCAACTAGGACCTAGCGGTAAGGCCTAGCTAGACATTTGATCCCCACGAAACTCGCTGGTTTCCGTAAAACGTAGCTCTACCAGCGTAAGCGACTCTCGTGCATTTTATATGTTACGTCACGGACATGAAGACTGTTGCGGCGACACTTCCTTGCGACACTTCCTGACGCAGTTATTCCGTGGTATTATCCCCGCAAATTGCTAATGCGCTGGAACCTTGTCCAATTAACATGAAATGAAATATTCATTCTTGCATAAATGTAGTTGTATACAGATGTTTTTCTCAGAAATCCATGGTTCAGTACATTTTACCAGTTTCACTGGTGTGTAAGTAAGCAGGATCTTAATCCTCATTATTTAATTAGTTTGTTATTTATTTTTTTAAATACCTTTTATCCAATTGAGTCGTTTTTATTGCATTTATTAATTAATTAATAATATTTATTACCTTTATTCATTATAAAAATGTCTGTTTTTTTTTTAAATTATGAATTCAATCTCTGTCAATTATTTAATGTCATTAATTAAAATATTATTCACGTGAAGTCAATCGCAACTCGATATGTACGCGTACTCCCCGGCCAGTGATACTAACAGTACTGAGTGTTCGGCTACGGTTAAGAAACCAAAATGGCGGCCAGGCGCAATAGCAATTTGCGGGGATAATATGTAGCTTTTGCTTGCATCACTCAAGTACATGGCCAAGGTTCGCTGCACACACAGCAATATCACTCTTTAAGTTCGTCCAAAAAAAATCCTTCGTCCCTTTTACGCGTCTCAATCAGGGCTTAGAATGGGTTCGTGTCTAACTTCACGTATGTATGTTTGAAAACGATCTCTCGCTACACAAAGGAAAGCGTTTTAGACGGAAGAAATTTGCGACAAGTAAGAAATGTTGGGCAAGCCCGCACTGGTCACAAGAAAACTGGTTCTGTTTTGTCTGTTTTAATGTAGAAGTTTTTATATTAAATACTGTTGCTTTTCTTGTTCTTTAGCTCAGAGGAAATAAAAGTATAGACGTCTCCGTCTACACTTTTATTTCTTGTGTTTCTTTAGTCGCCTTCATGAACAAATGCGTCTAAATAAGTAAAGCATATTTTAGAAACTTGTGTAAACTTGCGTCTGTGTGGTTAATAATAAAATATACACTAGATATTATTTCAACTTTATCCATGCTTTTTTGATTACTTATTACATACATACATAACTTCACGCCAGGTCCCTTGCGGGGTAGGCACGAACAACAGAGCGCCATTCAGGCTTATTCTTACACACCTCACTTGCCTCTTTGACATTCATAGATCTTGTCAAGTCAATTCATTTCCATGATATGTAGCTTTTGGTTGCGTCACTAAAGTACATGACTAAGCTTAACTGCACACACAAGAATACAATTTGATTATTAAATACTATATATCCTTTCCAAGCATTTATTTTACGATGAATCAATTAGTAAACGTTCTAATACGCTATCAACTCGATTGGTTTTAAAAAGTGACTTCAGTTATTAAAAAGCTTTTTTAAAGTAGAATATTTTTAGATGCAAATCGATTACTTTCGATTTATTTACGTATAGTAAAGTCTGTGTGTTAGAAGAATCACAGAACATCACTATTATGTCATTCATAAGTATTTCATGTTGGTTTTACTGTCAAGAAATATGTCAGTTGATAAAGGTGCAAACGTCTAAATTGAAATAAACGCTTGGAAACAGTTTTAACTTCTCGTAACGCACTGCCGGGAAATCAGTTTCCTATGATAAAATTGAATTCTTTTAGCCTGCGTCATTATAAAAAACCTAAGGCTCAGTCTATACTTTACGTTATTAGAAAGAAACATAATCATTTTATTCAGGACCAGCCACCCGTTTTAGCTTCGCAGGGGTATCTGAAGAGAACCTACTAAGCTCTATATTACTTAATATTATAATTGTTTGCCTGTCAAAGGCATGAAAGCTTTCTGAGAAGCTACTATAGGTTTATTTAAATTAATGTGTTGTGCATATGAAAGCTCTGTGATACCACATGACGCTGAAAATAATTAAACGATTGAAACTGCTGAAATTGGTTAGGTGTTCCAATTACTGCCGGTAATTGCAATTACTACTAGGTATTATAATTACTATTTTGGTATATGTGTTAGAGTACCCACATGCTACGATTTCGGTACTAAGTATCACATAAAAGTCCCACTGCTGGGCTAAGGCCTTATTTTTATATAGGAGTAGGCGGTCTTATCTTAACATTCTTGAAGTAGCTGAGATGAGATTGTTGGCTATGCTCGCTATTCTGTTGATAGCGCTTCGCAACGTGTTGTTGCTGTTAAGGAGAAGAAACGGCAAGAAATTCACCACCAACAACTTCAGCTAAAATCGTTTTAAGCTATTGCATAGCTTTTATCGCGGGCTTTGAGTGCGGCGACCGAATCAAGAAGTTCCGTAACGAAAATAAACCTAACACTCCGCCTACCATGTAGCTCGGCCAAGCGTTCGCTTAACGTGTATGTCTGCGTCCACACCGAATGCGCGGTGACGGGGGCCTGAGGCAGGCGCGGCGAGCGAGGGCGTGTGGTGGCCACAGTGAGCCGCGAGCTCTCGCAGCGGTTCGAGGTATGTCAGGTATGTACTGCAAATTATGGACGACGCGCTGCTGACGAATACGTAAGCAGCTGTTTGTGAGAAATTATATCTAATATATAAAATTCTCGTGTCACAGTTTTCGTTGCCATACTCCTCCGAAACGGCTTGACCGATTCTCATGAAATTTTGTATGCATATTGGGTAGGTCTGAGAATCGGCCAACATCTATTTTTCATCCCCCTAAATGTTAGGGGTAGTCCACCCCTAAATTTTTTATTTATTTTTTAGACAAAATTTTTAATTTTTATTTTTTTATGATACAACATACAAAAATAGATACAATCCTCAATTTTCAACCTTCTACGATAAACCCCTATTTTTTACC
This sequence comes from Dendrolimus punctatus, assembly GCA_012273795.1. NCBI lineage: Eukaryota > Metazoa > Arthropoda > Insecta > Lepidoptera > Lasiocampidae > Dendrolimus > Dendrolimus punctatus. Next base: position 11,368,005 of record CM022551.1, on the reverse strand, counting down.
GGGCAGGACGACGTCTGCCGGGACAGCTAGTATTATATAGGTGTATAGGTATCTATCATATCTTTATAATGCCAAACTCACCGCATGTGCGCCCCGTAACTATACATGTAGGTATATATATATATATATATATATATATATATATATATATACATAGGTGTACCTATGTACAACAGCGAATAACAGTTGCTGGTGAATAGCTGTACGCGTACAATTTGTGTATAAAGTGTTTTAAATATGAATAAACAAAGTGCATTTATTAATGAAGTAATGAAAAATAGTGAAAGAAAATGAGTGATAGCTTAAAAAAATACTGCATAAATAAATAATTATAATTGCATAACTTGATAAAAATACCATGCAATTTTTGCTTTGCCGTGGCAGTCCCCGAGTGCCACGAGGAGTTTTTTTATATATTTTTTATCCTATTTTTATACATTATTCTAACACTTATTACTTATTCTGTTGTATAACAGTAATAATGTAATATTTTATTAAGTTTTCGCGACTTGTATTCATAATAAAATTACGTTTTAACGGTTTTAAGCGCGGTAATTTATTATTTAGTCGCCGTGATCACGGAAGATAAAGTTGTCAAGTGTCAATGAGTATTGTTAAAGTTATACTTAGCCTATCGCCAACTTGTTCATTTTAATAATTATGTTATCATATTATCTCTAATATATAAAATTCTCGTGTCACAGTTTTCGTTGCCATACTCCTCCGAAACGGCTTGACCGATTTTGATGAAATTTTTTGTGCTTATCCGGTATCTATGAGAATCGGCCAACATCTATTTTTCATCCCCCTAAATGTTAGGGGTAATCCACCCCTAAATTTTTTTATTTATTTTTTAGACAAAATTTTTAATTTCTATTTTTTTATGATACAGCATTAAAAGATACATACAACCCTAAATTTTCAACCCTCTACGATCAACCCCTATTTTTTACCGGGCAGGACGACGTCTGCCGGGACAGCTAGTTATATATAGTATAGTATTATTATACAATATTTTAACAATGATGCTTATTGTTTTGTAGTTGATAGCGTTTTCGTGTAAAAGGGCGTGCTGGCGTGTAGGCAGTATTTATTGTTAACTGTGGAGTGTGAATAGTCCTATCAAAGGCTAAACAATATAATCGGTGTACATGCATAAAAAATGAAATAAATATACCGGCCAAATAATTGAGAACCTCCTCCTTTTGGGAAGTCGGTTAAAAAGAGGGGAACCCTGCCCAAGTTGTTAATATTTGGTACTTTTTTACCCAAATCTTTCCTTACTGTTAGGCTACTTATTAAACTGGTACTGCATTGATCTGCGTTATTAATAGTGCCACCATCATAGTCAATGTTCACAAGTTCACATGTTAAGTATTTTTAAATACCTACTGAACCCTAGAAAAGCGTGGGAAAAACTGTGAAATAACACGAAAACACGAGTGGCTTGTGCTTAGCAGTTGTTTGCAACGAAACGAGGCTAAGTAGGGGTGGGCGTATATCGATGTTTATGTAACGTCGATAAAAAGCACAAGTGCTATAAGTGTGTTAAGTATCGACAAATAAAAAACAAAAGTGACTTTTAAAGCTTTTAACCTTTTAAATCAAAACTTGTGGAAAGCAGATAATAAAGTGTTAAAATAAATAATGGCCACAAAAGATGAATAGTTAGAAAATGTTTGACAAATTAGACGTACTTAAGTCGTAAATCTTTGTGTGCGTTATTAAGTATTTGATTTATTGCACCTCCGTTTCAAAGGCTTTTTTGTCCAAACGACTGACGATAGATTGTTATGATGATGATTCATGTAAGTATTAACTATTTTCAATGTCTTAATTTAGTATATGTTTTTGAGTAAGGAATGAAAGTAATTGTTTTGTACCCATGTGTAATGAAGAAAGCTTGCTTATTAGGTTTATTTATATAGGTGTCATTCCTGCAAAAAGAACGCATATTTACAAAAAATAATTTCTATAATTAATCCCTAAAGCCTTCTTCTATCTGCATCTGCATCTAATAGGTATTTGCTGTACAATAACAACAAAAATTAACATTTTGAGACAATATGCCATATGTGGCATTATCCGGAAACCACCAAGTGAAGCCTGGTCGCATCCAGGTAATTAAATTTAAATTCATATTAATCCTTTCTTATTGCAAACACTGACAAAGCAAAGGAAGATAATTTCAAGACAAAAAGAAAATTCGTGGATCTTACAAATAAAGTTGAATGGGAGTTTTTACATCTTATATCCTTAAAGCACAATTAATAACGTGGATTCAAACCTCTGGCATAGGCCATGCATCCTTGATGTACTTTTTGTTGTCAAAATTGAAAATTAACTTATATCGATAAATTTCATTTTATTCCTAAATTATACATCACTATTGATGAAAAAATGTGGGGTAGCGACGTTTTTCGAGACGCCCTTCAAAGGGCGCTGGGGGGCGAGCGAGTTAATAGTCATTTGTTAAGTTCGGAATTCGACTCCCAGACAGAAAGAGAAATGTACTCCCACGTAACAAGGATACTTAATTTGATTTCCTGTGTTAATGACGCTTTTGAGAGTAAGAATTATTTTAAAGTTATTCCTATAGTAATACTTTTTCTCAAATTTTCTCAAACATTGTACTGACTCCTTCTAAACGGCTGGATCGATTTGATGAAAATTTATTTGTGTCCACAACGTCTTTTTTTTCAATTTATTATCCAATATGCTTACATTCATATACATTAGAAAACACATTTGAACTGTGGCACAGAAACCTCATGGGTGTATTCGTGCCGCAGGGAGTCGTGTATACAATTTTGTTATATTAATAAATAGGAGCAGAGGCGAGTACCTAATTGTTATCATCATTTTAGTGTTTAGTTCTCATTTTAGTCCCAGGTCTGCCATGTGCGCATGATGGTCCGCTTTGGGAATCAGTATAGATTCTTTTCAAATTACACTTGATTAATTTTTGGTTATTTTTGTACTTGGATTGCAGCTCCTCTGTAAGATCATTTATAATGTTTGGTATCATATATTCCTCGCGACTTGTCCCATACACATTATTATATTTAGGTATATTGTATTTACATGCGTCAGATCTGGAGATGGTTTAGTTCTACAATTGGAGCCGGCAGGTTTCTTTTTAAATTTTATTGCTGAAGCACAGCAGACAAGTTGACGGCCCAACTGTGATGGAGAGGGGTGACCGTTACCTATAGGCATAATACTTGAAGAAGAAACTTGAACCAAGTCACTGAAGCCGGAACACAACTCAAAGTTACTATGGCGGCATACTCTAGACCAGGGGTGGTAGCCATCCAGTCGGGCAAATGCCCTACTACCTGACTGTGGGTTGTTTCCTCTCTTACGACAGGCCACCCAGTCGCAAGTTATTGCATTCTTTCTCCGTTCTTACACGGAATAGAAGTCTTCCTTCATCCCAATGAAGGAAAGATAGAGAACCTCTAATATCGTCTTAGTGAAATTAAGCTTTGGACACAAAACTAAACAAAATCCGATAAAAAATAGCTTTCAGTCGAGTCTTCTTTAAGGGAAGCATTGTGATGAAATCACCACATCTAATAGGTGTTGAATACATTGCGCCCGCTTATATATCTGTACTAATATTTAAAGTTGAAGAGTTTATTTCTTTGTTTGAACGCGCTAATCTCAGGAACTACTGGTCTGATTTAAAAAACAAAATCTTTCAGTGCTAGATAGCCCATTTATCGAGGAAGGGGATATATCATCACGGTAAGACCAATAGGAGCGGAGCACCAATGAAGAATGTTCCAAAATGCGGGGGGGGGGCTTAACTTTTTTTAAGCTTTTTCTTTTTAAATATTCCACGCGGATGAAGTCGCGGGCAGAAGCTAGTGTGTATAGTAAATCTGTAGAGATTTCAAGTTTGTAAAGTGCGTTTAAAAAGTTGTGAAAAATAAGGAGGGCGAATTCGGAGCAATAAATTAAAAAAAATACATCGAAGGCAACTCTAAAATTTTTCACCTCGTCTGCTAGCATCACGTAAAACTTACTGGACATGAAACTTGGTACAAGCTAGCTTATATCCCGGGTCAACACTTAGGTTAGTTTTTATCCCGATAAATGAAGACGTTTTCGTGGAATAGACGGATACAAAATATTCTGGTCTGAATTAGCCTCTTTCTCTTTTTCGCATGTTTAAATTCATTTTACAAACTCGAGTCTTCTATTTATTTATTACATTATTAACTGTGCCCGCCACTTCGTTGGCGTGGATTTTTTTCGCGGCACCCTGAAAAAAAGTAGCCTGTCAAAAATCGGTACAGCCGTTTCAGAGATTAGACAGACAAGAGTCTAAACATTGCTTTGTGGAAATCTCTTGGTGAGAATTATCTCTCCTGATTTATTTCACATTTTTATTTTGAAGTTACAAACAGACAATTCCATTTCGTTTATTTGTATAGATATATTGTAAATTATATTGTTTGTTAAACATTACTTACGCTTAAAAGCTTAGTTTTAGTCTCGATTAATTTACTTGAAGAATTATTGTTGTAAAACGCTTGTCTTTAACAACGAAAGTTACTCCGCATTTATGCTGAATGTGTTATTAACAAAGCACTTAATGCCCGTTCACGATGACGCGCGAGCGCGTTGGCGAGTGACGTCGCGAAATATCAACCATACATGTGAAACATTATTGAAATGTTGACATAAGAAGTTACTCCTTTTGTAACTAACTGCTGCAGCTCAACGACACAATATGAGTCCTTTTGTAACAGACGTTTCAAATATAAGATCTATAACTGGCTTGTACGTATTCGGTTTTTAAATAAATTATAGATACAGTTGGTTAAATGTACTAAAACCAATACTGTGTGACCTTTATTAAATAATACGTCATAGGCGGCTAACCACGCGTTTGTGCAAGCGGTCGTAGTTACATGAACGACGAAGATTTGCAAGCGCAGACCGTCGCTTTGTATCGCCCGTGGAGACGCACCCGAGTCGTTCGATCGGCAGTGCAGCTGAGTCACGCATGCATACCGTTTAAAAATGAAAATATATTCTCATTATACAAGTGCGTTTATTGTAATATATATTTATTGTTATTCAATAGTGACTCATTTAATCGCATTTCCTGAAAAAAAAATAATATGAACTACTTATTTGTGAGTGTCATTCGGTGTTGGAAGGCTATGCCGCTAACGCCGCACTACCCATCAACCCCACACGTTTACTGTTTATTTGAATAAGTCAAATTACCATACCATTTGACGCGAACCAGGAGTTGTTGGACTGATAATAACACCTTGGCTCGAGAAGTTACGTGCGTTAATTATTCAACCTCAACTGCATTAAATGATACTTAACTATATATAGTTTTAAGAAAAAGTTGTGCAAGAAAATGGAGAATTATATTCTCACCATCGTTTAAAACCTTGTTATATCCATGTTTCATACAAGTAAATGTAGATTCCATTTAAAAATACTAATGCACGAAGTCGCTGTGAACACTAGCTGCTACGACTCATGCCGATTGTAAGTAGACGCTCACGGGATAATACTGGCCACGCGAAACTCGCGGAAATATCAGACCTAGGACTTGTCGGTAGAGGCGATAGTGCGTTTTAACATCGCACCCGTCTATTACGTGAACAGGTACTTGGGGTAAACTGTTCCAATCGTAGGTCACCCCGAAATGACCGGTGACCGTCTGGCTAACCGGTATATAACAAGTATGGTTGTTGTGTTTATAATCAAGTTCGCTTACTTAGTACTTGAATCCTGGTAGCGTAATGGCTAACGCAGACGTCCGTTACTTTTCCGGCCTAATGTCATATTCTAGAAGTAAAATTTCTTTACAATCGTTGTGATATGAAAATAGACGAAACAAAAAGGGATATATAATAATTTGAAAACTATGCAAATAAAGATAGAGTTGGAAATATTTTGATATTTTGAAGAAGTTCATAAATCAAATTGAAACTTGAGAATTTGTTTCCTATTGTAGTTATTATAAGCCTCTCGTGTCATTTGTTCAAAGTGAAAACAGGGAATCTGAATAATATGTGTTATAATATATATGTATACTAGCGGCCCCGGCAGACGTTGTCCTGCTCTGAAAAAATAAAAATCTATGACCCGATCCCAGCGCCACCTACCGGTTCCAATTGTGGATTTAAACCATCCGGGGACCCACTCAAACACACAAAAATAAAATCGCTCCCCGTTGTTAAGAGGATTCTAGAACCCGATCTCAGCGCCACCTACCGGTTCCAACGGTATAAAAACTATCCTATCTTTCAAGTTGGATCAAACTGCACACGGTGTGCAAATTTGATTAAAATCGGTTGAGTAGTTTAGGAGTCCATCGCGGACAAACATCGTGACACGAGAGTTATATATATTAGATAATAAATTTCTAACTTGCTAAAAATAGTCTCAGTCTCTTGCAGTTTCGGATTTCAACATAGACGCCAACTTGAAAAATCTAAATATCTTTAAAACATACCGTTTTCCTGAAAAAGAAAATATTCAAAAGCGACAAATAAAGTTTTAATGGCCCAAAGTCTATTTTTACAGCTGATAAAAACTGGAATGACCTTTGCCCTGCCCTATAGAGGTCGTAAAAGGTCCCGTCTTACCATAAACGACATTAAGTGGAGCATTATTTCTGAACAATTCTAACTTTAACCCAATAATACGGAATTGAATGACATGCTAAGGAGATATCATACACTCGAAGAAAGTTTTTGTTTGTCCTGGTCAGCCTGGACCGATTTTTGCTTAGACTTTTTATAGTATTTTGTTAGGTAAACGCAAAAATGACATTTTTTGTTGTTTACTTTAAACTATGCATGTTACAATTTAGAAAGTACCAGTATGCAAGTTGTACCTAAATAGAAGGGTATTCGAAATTTCAGCCTTATACAATCAATTCTTCTTCAGCCAATCTCAGTCCACTGCTGCACGTAGACCTCCCCAAGTACACGCCATATATGCCGGTCTCCTGTCTTCCTCATCCAGCCAATACAATCAATACTAACCGATTGTATTGGCGCAGCCATGTCAATAAAATCAATTAGTTTGGTTTTTTCACAATTTTGTCTCATGTGTAAAACTGCGCTTTTCTCTATACGCCCATTTGTTATGAAGCTCTCGTTATATTTGTTTTATTTAATTTCACATATATCTAATATATAAAATTCTCGTGTCACAGTTTTCGTTGCCATACTCCTCCGAAACGGCTTGACCGATTTTGATGAAATTTTTTGTGCTTATCCGGTATCTATGAGAATCGGCCAACATCTATTTTTCATCCCCCTAAATGTTAGGGGTAGTCCCCCCCTAAATTTTTCTTTTTATTTTTTAGACAAAATTTTTAATTTATATTTTTTTATGATACAACATACAAAAATACATACAACCCTAGATTTTCAACCCTCTACGATCAACCCCTATTTTTTACCGGGCAGGACGACGTCTGCCGGGACAGCTAGTTACTTATAATACAGTATATATATTTTTTGTAAATAAAGTTTATACTATACTATAAGAAACTTAAATCATAAAAAGTATTATTATAAACAATACAATTAGTGACAGCGTAATGAGTATTTTGCACGTGTCCCAAACTCAAAGGGCGCGGGTTCTATCCTGGATGGAACGCATGCACCACTTAGGCAGTTTTCTGACATACTGTGAACATTGTTACAATTATCACGTGCTAATAACATTGAAGGAAAAACATCGTGATGCAACCTGCACATCGAGATAACCGATGTGTCAAACCTGCCAAGCCGTCTTACTTCTACGAGAGAATACTGCGTCGATGTTAGAGGCTGATCTGGTTGAAGACTTATATCAGTGTTCAATTTCAATTAACAAATGCCACGAGAAGCTTATGATAACTAAAATAGGAAACAAATGCTCTAGTTTCAATTTGATTTATGAACTTCTTCAAAACTTCAAAATATTTCCAACTCTCTCTTTAGGCGTCGCTTTTTTACGTTCCCATAGAAAATAAATAATAGTTTAGAAAAAAACTAAAAAAACACGCTTTCATAAAAAAATCCAACAAAAAAATAGAAAATAAATTTCGTTTCTGATGAATGGGGTCTTAAAAAAAAGCGTGGGGTGTATTCAAAGCGCTTTTTCTTTTTCTTTAATATCTTAAAAATCACTTTGAATACACCCCACGATTTTTTTTAAGACCCCATTCATCAGAAACGAAATTTATTTTCTATTTTTTAGTTGGATTTTTTATGAAAGCGTGTTTTTTTAGTTTTTTTCTAAACTATTATTTATTTTTTAGTTGAATTTTTTAAAATGTTTTTAAATACAAGCTTTTGAGATCCTGCATATCATGTAGCAGCAGAGCGCTAGCCAAGACAAGTAAAACGAGCCCAAACACGACGGGTCTATCTTGTTTAGTACAGGAGTTCCTATGGCCACCTTCCGACTCCATCATCAGATCAGCTCCATGGTACTATATTATTGCATTGTCATCGACCTTTGACAGGTGTGCAAAGTTTGAATTAAATCTGATCGTTCAAAGTAGGACAAAATCGAGCTCAAAGGGTTACAAACATACATACATACAGGTGAAGCTAATAAAAGCGTGTTAAAAAACAACATCATGTCTAAAAAAGTTTGTTTTAAAAATCTGAGAGATGTACATAAATGTACAAGTGGAAAAATAAAAACATTTTTGACGTAACAACACATAACCGCTTTATCCGTCTGCGGTCGCGATAAGTTTACAAGACATCTGCTAACCAAAGGAGAACGCACCTTGGAACCATTAACGAAATGCCCCAAGTAACAAGTAAGGAATTGCCAAAATCAAGTTTGCTAAACAGTTCTGCGTTCGACCGCAATCCTAATTACGTTTCTTAGTTTCGCTAACGAGGTAAATTGTGCCCAAGTTAGTCATGCCGAAAACTGAATTAGTCTTCCCTCTTACAATTTGGAGGCTTATCACCATGGCTTGGCTTTTTGCCGTTATGAGTTATTGCGTGCTTAGTGCGAGTATCTTAATTGTTTGCATTTGTTTTTCTTAACGAGAGATGCTGTGAGCGATGAAATTATATTTTCCTTAGTATTGTGGTAAAATGAGGGATGTGTGCTGTGGCGGCCGGCGACAGTTGCAATTCAGCGAAATTGTAATGTTCGATATTTGAAGAGCTGTCGCCAGTCGCCCCCCGTCAGCCCTCGCGCGTGTACGTTTTGCTTGGTGTTTATGTGGAATATTATTTTAGAGTAAAAGACAATTGCCTTATGGACTTTCGTTTTATTTCCCACTGTTCGACACGCACTAATAAATATCAGGAGAGAAGTACAGATTATAAGTATAACGAAATACAACACTGGTGACCCCGACGTGATGACGTGAAAGCATTTATAGAGCACGGTGTGAGGCTTACGCATTTATCTGCGCGCGAAACGTACTGCGGCCATTTTGTTTCGCCCTTTTTTCTCTCTATATTCATGGCGCACTGTCACATCTTAAATAACGCATTAAAATCCAAAATCCCAGTGCTCAGACCAGGACAGATTTAGAATAAATTTATACAGTCGATTTATACTAATTCAACTGAAATAAATACAATACAAAAGTAATTAAATATTTTAACAGGTAATAAATATTATACATAAAACAATTTGTCAATTTATGGTTTTATACAATTACTAGCTGTCCCGGCAGACGTCGTCCTGCCCGGTAAAAAATAGGGGTTGATCGTAGAGGGTTGAAAATCTAGGGTTGTATGTATTTTTGTATGTTGTATCATAAAAAAATAGAAATTAAAAATTTTGACTAAAAAATAAAAAAAAATTTAGGGGTGGACTACCCCTAACATTTAGGGGGATGAAAAATAGATGTTGACCGATTCTCATAGATACCGGATAAGCACAAAAAATTTCATCAAAATTGGTCAAGCCGTTTTGGAGGAGTATGGCAACGAAAACTGTGACAGGAGAATTTTATATATTAGATGGAGTCAGTACAAATTAAAAGAAAATTTGTTTGGAACCATGGAGCGATATGAATTCCAGCGCAAAATTATTATTAAAATCGGTTCCTAAACAAAATAGTTATACACCAAATATATATACAATTAAAATAATTTTGCAGACAAATTGAGAACATACTACTTCTTATGAAGTCGGTTAAACCAATTTAAGTTAGTAAAAGCAACGACGTGTGTGTATTGTACGTAGAGCAATTTTAGGCCTCAAGGCTTGACAAAATTCTTAGATGTATTTTATTCTGATTTCTAACTTCAGCATTGAGTCAAGCAAAAGTTCTAGCATTCTTGAACTTGAATTGAATTTTTGATTGTATTGTTACATGCCGACAAAGGTGAATGCACAGTTGCTTGTCATCAAACACAGTTTATTACCTTCCCGCATTTGGAATTCTTTTGTTTACTTTGTGTTTGCAAAATTCATAATTAGAAAAACAGTCCATTGTGTATTGTCATCTTTTATGGAAGTCATTAGGCAGGTGTGTCGAACTGATTCTAAGAAATCAGATCTATGCGGGCTGGCAGCCATATTGTATCGAAGCTGCAATGGGCCAATGGAGAGATCGGCAGTGTAGCGAGAACCACGATCAAAGCAAGACGTATACATTTGATAAGCGTATAATCACGGAATTTGTATGTGTTATTGAATCGTGCAGTTTGTACTGGTTGTATCCAGTTATATTTGTACCTTTATTATACGTGTTTATATAGTTCTAATTAATAGTAATTCCAACAGCATTTTGATTCGAGTTCTGTAGCTCGTAACAGTATATTATATTGTATGAGTTTCTCATATATAGGCTGATATTTCAAGTAAGCCTTCAGGGTCAAATTCCACATTAAAAAAAATTACGAAAGACACAAAAAGGAGTCTCGGGGCCGATTTTGACGAAAATAGATAGTTTTATTTTTAAATTTTTGCCTTCTCCTGCATTGTGTGTTATAATGGAGATTTTTCTTTTATTCCCATTTTTTTTCTTGCTAAGGATTTTTAGGTTCAAAATAAGACCACACAACAAGACAACAAGACTGTCAATTGTTAAAACAGCGTATATCACACTAATATTACCTTAGATCTTATTGAATTGCATTACAGTTCGAAATCGTGTAATAATATACAGTGATCAGCATGTTTTTTCTTTCGCTAACATTTTTTTGTCTAACCCCCATCCGCCGAGTAACGTGCGATAATGAACTTCGTACAAAAAAGGTGGAAATAATTTTACTCTGATATTGTTGCTACGAAGAAATATATCGATATCGTTGATATATGGCGTCACATCACTAGAAAAATGCCTTCTCAATCTACAGTGAGGAGTTTCTGGCGGGAACTGAAAGGCAATGTTGTGCTGTGCAGTCTTATTTCTAAAAATGTGTAAAATTACTCTAAAACAAAAGTTGTAGGATAGTTTTTGAGTAGTGATTATGTGTTTTGTGAGTAATGTGAAATGTATAGTCAAATGTCGCGTTTTGAGTTGTCACAAGAACTCCGTTGAATGGCACTAGCTGATTACGTACAGTTCAGCTGTGCTACACTACACTGGCTTAAGAAAGTGCAGAAACTATCATTGTAAATTAAGATCTGACTTAAAAGCCTAGATGCCAAGCCATAAACCTAAATAAAATAAAAATCTACAGTGAACTATAAAATTCGTGTACACTCCCTATCAAATTTTACGGTCTTAATATTTCAAAACAATGTATTGTCAACAGACACTGCTAGAAGGATTCGTCTACCGTATTTTTTTGGTCACAGAGTATAATCAAAATATCTTCCCTGGGGGTTACGAACCCTTTGATGGTTATAAAAAGTACTTTAAAACCCATCGAGGAAAGCTGGCCGTGTTTTTGCAATTGAATATGTCGACTGTTTGAAAAGGTAATGAACTCAGGAATTTTATTATATTTGAAATTAATATTTCAGTACATTCAACAGGATGGTTCTGGATTGTTTGGATCATCATGAAGGCATGTATGTATATTAAATTATTATACTTTTTATAAACTTTTTTTGTTATTGATAGCATAGCATAGCAGACAGGTGTGACGTGGGGTGAATAGTCAGAGCTTCCTCCTTAGCCGCAGAATAGCTTTAGGTAGGTCAATGAATGATACAAGATAATTATGTAGTATATTTAATCGGTTCCATGAGAACCAGTGGACTTCTGTCCACGTCTGGTATATGTTGGCTTGGTTGGTATAGGTTCTCCTGGTAAGTAAGGGTAGCCTTGGTCCTCAGCGGGAACACATAGTTATTTTAATAACATTAAAAGAAGTTGTGAATAGTGTGGAATAAATTTATAGAAGAATTGTAACAGCTGATAAATTTGAATTTCGAGCGAGTCTCAACTTAACCGCCGTCACAGCTTTTTATTTTTAAAACTCTTGACAGTGACATAGTTTGACATAAGTACTGTCATTGACTATGTCTATGTTTTTTTTAAATGGTGCAAGTGCAACGTTAAAGGCTTACGGCCCATCTGTGACGTAAAGCAGTCACCATCGCGTATGGACATTAGCAACACCAGATGTTTTGCCAATGTGCCGCCGGCCTTGAAGGAGAAACTGGAACCTTGCGACTGTTGCCGGAACACAACTCGAAGTTGTTATGGCGACATGCCCTAGACTCTACCACCTCTTGGATGTTGGTTGTTTAGTTGCCTCTTACGACAGACCGCTCGGCCGCAGGAATTTGTATTCTTTCTCCGTTCCTGCACGGAGGAAAGTCTATGTTACTTTTGCCGTTTGGACGTCTATTAAGTTATATATTATATGACGGTAAAGCTGCTTCGTTTGTATATGTTTACTAATTTAATTTTCTGTAAAGTTGCTAGATTACGAGATACAGCGTGAAAGCCTTATATACCCCTTTTTCCAAGATGGCGGCTGGTATTTCTAACAACTCTGTAAATGTAATTAATTTCTTGTATGGAATCGAAATTGTATACTAATATATAAAGCTGAAGAGTTTGTTTGAACGCGCTAATCTCAGGCAATACTGATCTCATTTGAAAAATTCTTTCAGTGTTTGATAGCCCATTTATCGAGGAAGGCTATAGGCTGTATATCATCACGCTAAGACCAATGAAGAAAATTTCAAAATCTGGGTTAGGTTACTTTTTTTACAATTCCACAAGGATGAAGACGCGCTCAAAGGCTAGTTAAATAAACAACGGACAAGTGGAAAAACGAATGGCAACGTTCAAGTGGAAAAACTTCAACTGACAAGTGACAAAACGAATCGCAACAAAATGTTAACTTGAAGTTTTACGGGCAGGTTTTCAAATTGGACATTTACAATCTACCCGTAAAACTTCAAGTTAAAATTTTGTTGCGATTCATTTTGTCACTTGTCAGTTGAAGTTTTTCCACTTGTACGTTGCCATTCGTTTTTCCACTTGTCCGTTGCGATTCATTTTTCCACTTGTCCGTTGAAGTTTCACTTCTAATATGTGTCCCAGCACACATTTCGATTTTTCGCAGGTTTACTGCAAATTATCATTTTGTTAGGTTAGGTACATTTTAATGAATGCAGTTTTAATTTTATCACACAAAAAACTGAAAAAAAAGCATTCATAGTCTACTCTAAAATTTCAACTTAACACATACAACGGAACATTAGCACATGCGCATCTTTCGTTATCAACTTCATTTGGACATTAAATTATATTAACAGAAAAATATTTAAAAAAAAAATAACACAATGAAATTTCGTTTGCTCATGTTTTGATGAAGAGGCTCCGAAACTATTGAACCGATTTAAAAAATTCTTTCACTGTTGGCAAGCTACATTATTCCCGGGTGACATAGGGTATATTATATTTACAAATAAATTAAGGGTCCTTACTAAAACTCCAATAATGTAACCCAAGGTGTAAAAAAATACCTAATATCGCGTGCGCTGCGAAAATTACTGATGATTGAATAAAATAATGTACTACGACTTTGCAGAACACATCATTATTTACAAATAGTGTCGTGACACTATATATCTAACTATAATAGTTATGCCACAATAAGTGTTCTTTTATTTTAAAATTTTAATTAAAATGTCGCCGCTAGAAAATGCTCTTTATTTGTATTTTGGTATTAATCCTTATCAAAATAAATTACTTCATATTCAAGACTACTTCAATACCTTTATATAACTTTTTGAATTATTAAATTTGGACATTCTATTCGAAAGATATCACGAGTTTAAAAATGTAAGAATTTAGACCACGTGACTGTGACACCTTTTCGTGAGCGAAACATCGTAAGACCCCCTCTATATAGAAGTTTCACTTTAAAAATATTCAAAAGAATCTTAGACCCCACAAATAGATAATTCACAAAATAAGATCCTTAGGACAAAAAATGTATTTGATAATTTCGTCATCCGCCCAACGTTGTAGGTCGTAAACCGAGGTAGTTTGGTGTTAATAGCTTTTATGGCTCGAGAAGGCGACGACAGGAGGCTTCGTCGGTCTATTGTATTAATTCAGGGGCTTATTCATTGACAGATGTGATATTATTATTTACAATGCATGATGTCTAACTTTTGTATGCATTGCCTTTTTAAAGTTTTTCTTATTGCACGAATTCAGCAGACAGGCAGACGGCCCATCTGATGGAAAGCGGTTACCATCGTCTATGGCCATTTGTTACACCAAAGGGTCTATCAATGCGCTGTCGCTCTCTAAAGGGAGACTGGAACCTGGTCACTAATACCGGTGCACAACTCAAGGTTGTTATGGCGGCATACTCTAGAAGGGCAAATATCGGTCACTAAAGTGATAAACCATAAACTCAGCTGATATGAGAATGTTGAGATGGATGTGTGGTGTTACAAGAATGGAAAAGCTGTGAAATAATTATATAATTTTTATAATATTTGAAAGTTGCACCCGTCACTGAAAAATTGAGAGGAAGAATATTAGGTTGGTATGGGCATATATCCAATGAGGAGGGATGAAAGGCACGTGACAAAAAGAATGTTAAACTACAAGATAGATGTGTACAAAAGTATATTACAGGTTTAAAAAAAATGGCGACCCCCTTGGACCATACTACCACAAAAAGTGCATAATTAAAAAAAATGCGTTTATTATTCTTCCATTTTGTTACTTACATTCATTATTAGGACATATACTCTGCAAAAAGCTGCTGAGCTTCGAAAGTATCTAAGTACGAGGTATGAATTTAAATTGCATTTTCCCTTTTGCCGGCGACCCCCCCAGGGGTCGAGACCCACAGGTTGAAAAACACTGGCCTAAAATAACTATTCCATGTGGACGAAGTCGCAGGCAGAAGCTAGTATCTAAATATTAATAAACAAATACGTAATATACACTCGTTATATTTAATAAACTGAACAACGATTTAAGAGCTCAATACGTTAAACTTTATTATATACAAATAATGGTTTGGTTTTGTTGTTATTAAGACTTTGTAAGGGGCTCTGTGTACCAAAGATGTAAATACGGCCGCAGGGTAGAGTTGTTGCAGATGGGCGGCATTTAATTGTATAGGCGGTTATAAAACGCGTCAATTTTTTTTTGTCGCATTTATTTTTGCAAATGGAGACGCTTTTAAAGATGGCAGGCAATTGTTCGTAAAGTTAGTACTTTTTATTATTTTTTATTTTACGTAGTGAGTTATTCTTCAATTTATGAGAAAAATACAATATTCTTATAATTAGTTAAAGTAAAACAAATAAATTGAACTAATTCAAAGTGACTTTATAATAAAATAGTAATAAAAGTTAAATTACAAATATATACAATAAAGTAAATAAACCTAAACAAAAACCCATCGAGCCACATCATACCGCTGCCGCATTGTCATAAGGCAGCATGCTTAAAAGGCGAACAGCATTACCTCCCTGGATACAAAGGTTATTTCTTTTAATGACTTTTACATTACAATTGATTTTTAGGTAAAGTCAATGCTAAGTGCGTTGGAGCCACAAGGTTTAATAAAAAAAACTAAAAAAAACAGGCTTTCATTAAAATTCCAACTAAAAAACAGAAAATAAAATTTGATAAATTTGGTTTCTGATGAATGGGGTCTTAAAAAAGCGTGGGGTGTATTCAAAGCGCTTTTTCTTCTTCTTTAATATCTTAAAAAGCGCCTTGAATACACTCCACGCTTTTTTTTAAGACCCCATTCATCAGCAACCAAATTTATCAAATTTTATTTTCTGTTTTTTAGTTGGATTTTTAATGAAAGCGTGTTTTTTTAGTTTTTTTTAAACTATTACTTATTATTCATTTTTTAGTCTATTTTTTTAAAATGTTTTTAAATACAAGCTTTTGAGATCCTGCATATCATGTAGCAGCAAAGTGCTAGCCAAGACAAGTAAAACGAGCCCAAACACGATGGGTCTATCTTGTTTAGTACAGGAGTTCCTATGGCCACCTTCCGACTCCATCATCAGATCAGCTCCATGGTACCATATTATTGCACTGTCACGCGATAGAAACATACGAGCCTAAACACGACAGGTCTATCTTGTTTAGTACAGGAGTTCCTATGGCCACCTTCCAACTCCATCATCAGATCAGCTCCATGGTACTATACTATTGCATTGTCATCGACCTTTGACAGGTGTGCAAAGTTCGAATTAAATCTGATCGTTCAAAGTAGGACAAAATCGAGCTCAAAGGGGTCGGTTACAAACATACATACATACAGGTGAAGCTAATAAAAGCGTGTTAAAAAGTGAAGTGAAGTGAATGACTTTTACATGACTGATATTTATATGTAGTACGCATGTTTTATTATGCATTTTTTCTTGTTCAGTAGCACCACGTAGTGATTGCAACAATATATACATGGGTTAGAAAAAATACCTACTAGGGCATGCTTTCCTCTAAGATACCAAACCATGTAACCGGAATGAGACAGGACGTTTAACATTTTTTTTTCATATTGGCTAAGCGAGCTTGTCTATTACTTTTACATGGCTTTCCATGGTAAGGATTTTAAATATTATTTTATCCGTTTCTATTATTTTCTATTTACAAACGACAAACATAAACAACTCAGCTGTTAGTTGTAAGTGTCAAAATCACTAGAAATACAGAGTAAAAACCGAAGCACTCACAATAAATTCGCTTTTTTCCGTTCTTTAGTCGAATATTTTCGTTTCAACTTATGTTTACCATTCAAATTTCGTTTATCTGTGCTCCTCTTAGGTAAATAACAGGTAATACACGTTTATAAGTGAAAAAAAAGATATTTGTTGACTAGGGACTTAAAAGTCTCTTACTTCAGAGATGGCTAATTGTTTCTTAACGAGATTATTATAAGTAAGGCCACAATATGGCATGTTTTACTATTTTTTACTGATTCCGGACAATTATTTAAATAAATGAATACCATTAAACGATACGCCGCTCGTTTGCAGGAGCTTTGAGAAAATACTAAGCTCTTATATGTACATAGTACTGATTAAAAAGGATTAGAATATAAAGGAAATGTTTGTATACAGTTACAAAAATAAATTGTATTAATGTTTTCTTTATCAAATGTCAAGATTAATAAGGTAACCAAAATGACTAGAAATACTACTCGAAAGTCAAAATTCGTTATACGCGTTCTTAGTTTAAGTCCAGACCAATTCAGTCCTTGGCCATACTAGCTGTCCCGGCAGATGTCGTCCTACCCGGAAAAGGTTCAATCGATATGCTGACAGCAGCGCCACCTGCCGGGTCCAATTGTGAACCAACTAAGAAATCTTCTGTAGCTCATGCACAACAACTTTGCCAAAGATCATCACACGATCAAATGTATAGTTTACGATTCTATAAAGGACATACAGACAAACATTTATTTTTATATACAAGAAGAAGATAATCTTATGATGATCTCTACTCGTCTTGGAATTTTAGAAAGTAAAGAAAAATAGACAGACATACACACACATTGCATGTCCCCAAACTAAGCAAGTTATGCTTGAGTTATAGGTAATGGACAACGGACCACCCTGAAGTGGATTCCCCACAATTAGACCATAGTAAACGACGGAAAGTTCGTTTACGAAATTTACCATGCCAAGAATCAAACCCGAAGCCTTTGCGCTGAAGTAACGTAAGCCGGCAAATTCTTAGCCCACTTAGCCACGGAAACCGTTATTCAAGGAGCTTCAAAATATCCTGAACTCCTTATACATACGTATCTGCCGCAATTTTATAATTTTGCAGATAAGAGTGAAGCAGAAGCACCCATTGTCGATGGAAGCTTGTACGTGCCTCTCATCTGGAGGCAAGAGCCCTCGCTAATAAAACTGCCGGGGCTAGTGGAAATCAATAGCCCTTGAGACGTTACTTACAGTATCTACGAGGGGATATCTTTAAATGCTTGCGTTAGGGGTGAAATATACTTACTCGATAGATTTCGCTACTATAGATAAGTTATATTTGTTTAACACCAAAATAAACCATGACTACACTACCATATTATTGTAATGCCAACACTAGAATAAGTATTATAGTATTAAATAATAATTTAACTAATTGCACCGTATACGGCGGGATTACCATCCGACGGCACAAACCCACACGGTAAATTTTGGTACTTAGGTACTGTGGGAAAAGGAAAAAGGGGGAACACTAATACGTCAGTATTTTAAGGGAAGGGCGCCCCTTGAGAGGAAATATATAAAATATCCTACTAAGCTGCTACTACAAGGGAAACACTGCTTGGAATGGATAAACGTCTGTACAAATACACCCGCGCCTCGTCCTTTTCACTTGCATACTATTATATTAACTTGTTATTACCATTATAGTGTTCCAATCACTTGCAATTATCAAAAATTCTCAATAAAATCAAATGTTAAGTACATTATGCGAGAGTAGTCACACCGTGCGTCTGCAAGGCAAACCTGCGGCATACCCGCTTTTCAACGCGATAAAAAAGTACGCTCGTATGTATCGCGTAATAATCGAAAACCAGCGTTCGATTTTTGTATTCCGAACACTAATCTTATGGTACACCTCAATACAAATATAACGCTTAGCAAAATGTCACACACAACAACAAAGAATAATAAAGTTAGTGTGTTTTTTTCCATGTTCCCCGAAGATTGCGACGGGCAAACGCCATAGTCTCCATATTCCCAGACACCTAGTATCACTAGTAGTTCACTCCAATGGCCCGGTACTTTCTCTTCTCATTTCCCACAATAGTCCTACACTGGCCGGGGCTTGTCCTTGGGCGCATTATTATATGGTGTTGACAGGGATAATCGTCGGTCAGTGTTTTTTTTTTTTTTTTTTATTGCAGGAGATCAGCAGACAGGCAGACGGCCCACTTGATGGGCAGCGGTTACCATCGCCTATGGACATTTGCAACACCAAAGGTGCTACGAATGCGCTGCTGCTCTCTTTAGGGAGCCTGGAACCTGGTCACTAATGCCGGAACACAACACAAGGTTGTTATGGCGACATACTCTAGACCAGGGGTGGTAGCCATCCAGTCGGGCAAATGCCCTACCACCTGGCTGTGGGTTGTTTTGTCGCCTCTTACGACAGGCCGCCGGGCCGCAGGAAATTGTATTCTTTCTCCGTTCCTGCACGGATTTACGTTACGGATTTGTGTTACGCCACATTTAGATTAAATTTGTCAAGGGGCCTCAATTGTTAGCCGCCCCATGGCCCCATGCTAGCCCTCTAAAAGTCTGGGATATTTTTATGGCCGTGGTCTTTAATGTAAGAGTGTAAATTTTAATAAATTCAAATTAAATCTTCTAAAAAAAAAGTGACAAACGGTGAGAGGGATTTTAAATTTCATGACGTCAAATTTCATCTAATATATAAAATTCTCGTGTCACAGTTTTCGTTGCCATACTCCTCCGAAACGGCTAGACCGATTTTGATGAAATTTTTTGTGCTTATCCGGTATCTATGAGAATCGACCAACATCTATTTTTCATCCCCCTAAATGTTAGGGGTAGTCCACCCCTAAATTTTTTTATTAATTTTTTAAACAAAATTTTTAATTTCTATTTTTTTATGATACAACATACAAAAATACATACAACCCTAGATTTTCAACCCTCTACGATCAACCCCTATTTTTTACTGGGCAGGACGACGTCTGCCGGGACAGCTAGTATATTATATATTCAAGATTTAAAACATGAAATATGAAGTATTAACGAAAATTTCAAAACATATGGATATGTAATGTCTATAAGCATAGTGTTTAAAAATGATTGATTGTAATGTATTCTATCTCATTCTCTCGCAGGCTAAGTCCTATACATGTATGTGTTTATCTCTTTCTGTTATTCTTCTAAAGAAGTTTCACTTAAAAAAGCATGAATCTGTCGTTTCCTTAATGAGTATCTCTTAAATGTTTTATCAGGGCTTAACGTCTGAACTACTTGAATTATATCAAATGAATATAAACTCTATAAATCAAGGAATAAGGACATTTATTGATTGTTTTATCCCCTTCAAGGGGTTGCTCCTTGATTTTTTTCTCAAGATATCCTTACTAGATGTTCTTTACCGCGTCTAATAAAGAAAAATGTTTTTATTTCTATCTTTTAGACTTGGAACTTGTTTTAGATGTATTTCATTACTTTACATGCTTTCTTGAAAGCTAGCAACACATTGATAGTTAGATCCACTTATCATATATCATATAATATGAATGTAGACGTGAATGTAAGTTTGTTTGTTACGCTTTCACGCGAAAACTACTCAACCAATCATCATAAAACTATGTACACATATTCTTGGAGGTATTAGAAGTAACATAGGATACTTTTGATCACGAAAAATTACAGAGTTCCCGTGGGATAATTAAAAGAACTTTCCACGCGGACGAAGTCGCGGGCAGAAGCTAATATATAATATATCAAGAAATATTATTTATTTGAACTATTAGTGAGTTAATAATTTCTTAAGTTTTCGCAACTTGTATACATAATAAAACTACGTTTTACCGGTTTTAAGCGTGGTAAACAAGTTGGCGGTAGGCGAAATAAAATTTTACTTTATTTTTTTTTGGACAATTATCATCTTTGTCGTCCGTGACCACGGCCACTGAACAGCGGCCGAAACGTCGGAATAACCAAAGTCGAATAAATTACCTCGCTTAAAACGTAGTTTTATTACAGTACTTAGTTCTTTTTTTTCTCCATAATTGCAGTTTTCAGTCAGTTTTATGAGAGTTGCGTAGAATGTATCAAATGATTTGACTATTAAAAAAAAATATTGACCACTAAATGCTATTATAATATAAATATGTTTATGGAGGATAAAACACTGAACTGACATAAGTATATTTGACATAATTTAATAGTAGACATTTTATTATTTGGATTAATTATAGATTATTAATATATTATATATCTGATTGTTAATATTAATGTTTAATTTTATTTGTATTGATTCATTGACTGTATTTGGTTTTGTTTATAATTCAATATTGTAATCTTAATATTGCACGCCCAATTATGGGCCGAATGCATTGATAATATAACTGTAACATCTTTGTACATAAATTGCGCAATAAATATATATTCTATTATATTCTATTCTGATTGACCCTTTTCTTGAGATCGATCAGGGAAAACAGAGAAACCCTTTTGGTGTTGCAAATGTTCTTAGGCGATGGTACTGATTTCCATCAAGTGGGCTTTCTGCATGCCTGCTGAACTTTGCTAAAAAATATATATACAAGCATTTGTTATAAAGCCGACATGGTTACAATCGCACGTTGCAGGGTTCTTAAGGACGTACTTTACACGTCTCTTTTTGGATACATTTTATATAGTCAAGATTTATACCCTAAGAGTTGGAGGCGACATTCTTTACGACTCGTAAAGTGTGTGCCTTAAGAGGATTTTGTTCAAAGAGTCTCATTCAATTTTCTGTTCAGTGTTTGAGATTTATTCACATACTAGCTGTGACCGCGTCTTCATACTCGTGGAAATGTTTTTCGAGGAAATATATATAACACTAGCTGTCCCGGCAGACGTCGTCCTGCCCGGTAAAAAATAGGGGTTTATCGTAGAAGGGTGAAAATTGAGGATTGTATGTATTTTTGTATGTTGTATCATAAAAAAATAGAAATTAAAAATTTTGTCTAAAAAATAAAATAAAAAATTTAGGGGTGGACTACCCCTAACATTTAGGGGGATGAAAAATAGATGTTGGCCGATTCTCAGACCTACCCAATATGCATACAAAATTTCATGAGAATCGGTCAAGCCGTTTCGGAGGAGTATGGCAACGAAAACTGTGACACGAGAATTTTATATATTAGATTAGCTATCTGCCCGTGTAAGTTCTATCATAATCAGTTCAGCAGTTTCAGAGATTAGTCGGAACATCCAAACAGACACAGACAAACCTTCTGAATTGCAATTTCTGAATCTCTTAGTTCGAATTATCCCTCTGATTTTTCTCGTTTTTGCTTTGACATTTAAAAAAAATTTACAACTTAACGGACCCTACAACTTAATTACTAATTTATTCTAATTTTATTACTTAACTTATACTAATGTAGAGTGTATCTGTTATATGCTGGTGTTGTGAGAAAGTGCATGTGCAGTGTGTACTTTATGTTTTCACATACCAAACAGAGGCTTCAATTTTTGGAACGAAATTATTATCGCGCGTTGCGAAAGGGGGCTAGACGGAAAAAATTAAGACCAAAAGTTGTAACGACACTTTTTGCTATAGTTGTAAGCCGCGCGGCGTTATCAATGCGTATGTATTTAGCAAGTCGTGCGTGTTCTAACCTATACGCTGTTGTGTTTACGAAGTCCCGCGCATCTATGATGTGTACGAAAGAATAGACAGACAGAGTGCATATATATATATGTGTGTGTGTGTGTGTGTAACTTCGTTCCATCCGGGTGTCCCTTGACACCTCTCAAGTTTTTTATTGGAACGTAGTTCCTTATCACTGTAGTTCCTTAACACTTTTTTGTGATTTGCACTTTTTGTCATTTTGGTGCATTTGGTCGGTGTGGTCGAAGTGGACGATGTATCCCGAAGATCCCGAAAAATGGGATAGTTTCCGGGATAAAAATAAAATTGTCTTTTGTTTGTTATGCTTTTACGGAAGAAGTAGTTACTAAATCTGCAACAAAATGTAATACTACCATCGATGCAGTTTTTTCAAGACATTTAGTAAAGTAGAATCCCAAACATATGTTTCCGACTTCAGTTACTACAAGCCAATTATTATTAAATTTGCGCCTACTGATTAAGTTTATATTACATTATATTTTTGTAACTTAAAAAAAGAAAATTTTATTACAATTCCTTCACTAATTAATCGAAAGGAACTTCGTTCCATCCGGGTGTCCCTTGACACCTCTCAAGTTTTTTTATCTGTATAGGAGTATAGATTATAATAAAGTGGGTACTCACTGCATTAATAGTATTAAAGTTAGCACATGTTGACAGGGAAGGAAAATATCATAATGAAATCTTCACATCGATATCACCTGTGTCTATAAAATCTTTCGTGATGAAAGATTTATCATTTTCTAATAATTTAATTAGTATTGAATAAGAAATAAATTGAAATTACCTAAGTCTTACAACTATTAACAAAAACTAAAATATCCTATAAATAAACCTAACTTAAAAATATAAAACCTAACTCAAAATTATAAATAAAACATTGGTCCCAAACCACTGTCACTTACCGGGAACGTTCCCAAAAGGCTGGCGGCGTTACCACTCTGAATAGCCATGCTTATCCTTTGAGCAAAATAGACGCCAGCCTTTTGGTCGCGTGAGAGGTCTATTAGGCGTTCGGCGACATCTCGATAACGTTTTAGAGCGCTAGGACCCCACGGACCAAGAGTTTCCACTCCAAACGCCGCAAATGTGTAACAATTGCCGATGGCGGCGTACTTCCGGCGTTTGAGGGTCTCCTGTTCGGCTGCAGCAGAACCGGCGGTAGTGGACGTACTTGAAAGATGGGACGCCGCCAGAGTGTCAACGCAAATAGCATCCCACACTAAGGGGCGGCCCATCTTCCAAGGTACTAACGTCATCCCATCCGGCCTCCTGCCATCGTCGCGGCACAAGCCGTTTGGTTCCAGAACGGCAGGTACCCCGGCGGTGACAAGAGCCCGGCGGATAATGTCGTTCAGTACCGCGTGACGAGAAATTCTTCCGGCGCTTCTGCTGCAGGATAATCCATGGTGTCCTAAGCGATCCACCTTATCCCCGCATTGACAGAGGTGAGGGACCACGCAGGTAGCCCCCAGGCGAATGCTGGCGCACATTCTAAAGGTTGAATCATCTAAAAGTGTGCCAAGATTCGCCGAGGGCAGTGCGTGTAGCCAGAGACCTGACTCCCAACGTGAGACAGCTAAGAGACGAGCACGCTCAGCCTGCCTTATACAAGAAGAAAGAAGTTTCTGATACGCTATAAGGCTGAGCGGCTCGTCCCAAAGCTTCTGGAGTTTTAGGTTCCCGGGTAAATTTTGACTCGGGCAGGCCAGTGACCACGCATTTTTAGCCTCAACCAAACACGGGACCTCAAAATCACTAAGTGATGGATTTAATATTTTAACGATGAGGTCCATGGTGCTATATGCTGAGGCCAAGAAGGCGGGTGATTTTCTTTTTTTATTTTATCTTTATTATTTATTTTATTAATCATTTTCTTAAGTTTTCGCGACTGATATTCACAATTAAAACTAGGTTTTAACGGTTTCCAACACGGAGGTTTAATTGATTTTTATTACGCAAGACAAGATGGCGAGTTTCAATGAGTAACATTAAAGCTTTTTCAATTTTAAATTATGAAAAATCTACTGAACAGTGTCTTAAATATCGAAATAAAAATATAGTGAATGCCGCGCTTAAACCCGTTGAAATGTAGTTTTAATTATATTTAATTTTTGTTTATGCTTGTTATTTACTCTATGGGGGTCTAATATCAAAACTGTTCGTAAAACCTAGCTTAAATTGTGTGTATTAGTGTATGTTTATTATGTAGTCGCAAAAGCTTTAAAAAAGTATATTTATTTAAAAATTCTTTCCAAATCACTCGCCATCACTAATTTATCAGTAATTTCTATTTCTGCGGTACGGGGCGTTTTAGACCTTGTAATAAATCTATTACCGTGGCAGCACGAGGCTTATTAAGCCCCGCAACGTTTTAAAACCTTTTTTTGTCTCATATTATTATAAAATAATTTATGAATTTTTGTTTTTTGTTCTACGGTATTAAGTCGGGGTAAGAATATAGATATAATATGGAATTCTGGTTTAATAGCACATCTTAGATACATTTATATTAATATTTTTTACAATTTAAGTTGCACCTTTCACACGAAGAGATGTTTATGTATTTCTTAACCGCACCGCAAGTGAGACACGCTCGGGGCCACTTAGACCCCGTTTCGCAGTGAACGTGCTAACGAGAATCCCTATTTTTATATTCTAGTCCAGCTCTGATTTCCGCAGAGGCGATGATAGATTAATCTAACGGATTTTATCCGGATGAGTTACAACACTAATCCGTCACACGATGTATGACTTATGTAATTTAATGAGATTGTGTAAGCTTAAGATAGCTTAGCCTCTTAGACACACTATTATTTTTTTATTGCAGGAGTTCAGCAGACAGGCAGACGGCCCACTTGATGGAAAGCGGTTACTATCGCCTATGGACATTTGCAACACCAAAGGTGTTACTAATGCCCTGCTGCTCTCTTAAGGGAGACTAGAATCTGGTCACTAATGCCGGAACACAACTCAAAGATGTTATGGCGGTATGCTCTAGACCAGGGGTGGTAGTTGTTCAGTCGGGGTAATACCCTACCACCTGGCTGTGGGTTGTTTTGTCGCCTCTTACGACAGGCCGTCCGGCCGCAGGAAATTATATTCTTTCTCCATTCCTGCACGGATAAACGCATGCATTTTCTGAATCTCCTGTTCCGAATTAACAACCCCCATTATTTTTTCACATTTTTAAAAGCAATGTACAAACTAGAACCATTAACAGATTCATTATACTCGTAGTATAGATAGATTGAGACACAAATTCTATGAAGCAGTGGTCTTATAGCAACTTGTTTTTGCAGTACCCCTATACATAAACGCCACATCCTTTCGTCAATGATGCTAGAAACCCTTCAGCATTCTTCCTTTGATGTCAGATGACGTCAGGCGAACTCAGCCTGTTCACACTAGTGATGGGCGATACCGTGATTCAAACAATCGAATGAATCGCAATCGACTCGCTTTTCAACTGAACAATTGAAATGTTTTCAATTCTTTCCAATCAACTTATTCGTCTTGATCTTTTTGACAAGAATTCGGAGCATTTTTTGCCATTTAAAAAATGAGTAATAAATAAATATTCGGCAGACAACCCCTCACATTGTACATATCCAAATTAAGCAAGTTACGCTTGTGTTATGGGTGATATACAACGGACCACTCTGGATCGTCCCAGACACCCAGACCATAGTAAATAACAGAAAGTTCGTTTCCGAAATTTATCATCCTAAGAATCGAACCCGGAACCTCTCCGTTTCAGCGAGTTCGGCCGGCAAAGGCGTAGCCCGCTCAACCACAGAGGTCGTCAATTCCGACCGCGTTTCATGTAGTCTGCAGCCTATAGACCTCCTGAGCCCCAACCAAGACCGTATCAACTTGTAAAACACTGCCATAAAAGTCACCCAAGACGACACATTAAATCTGGATCGCAGAGGATTCCAGCGTGTTCAGCCGGCTAAGATTTAGTAAGGTCAATCACTGAGGCTATCATAAGTAATAATAATAAATGTATTGCTTGGATATTTCGTTTGAAAAAATATGATTTGCTTTTACGTTTTGTTGTTGTTAAATAATCGATGACGATTGTCATCGATATTTGTGAATAAATACGTTGAGAACCTCGTCATAGCGCATCACTAGTTTGCGCCGCCCCACAACGATTCGCAAACAATAGAACACGGTCGACTACCGCTATCGAGACATCACGAATGCCATTAAAAGCGAGTTTTTATTGGAAAAGTTCGAAGGCTCCTCCCAGCGCTGGATAGATAAAAATTCTTAACAGTCACGTTGATTATCTGAACTTCTCTTTCTGAAATTCATTCTTTATATGTATAAGTATATCCACTTTTTCATAATTGCTTTTTAAATATTATTTTTTAACAAAAACCAAACCGCAAACAAATTTATTAACAGACAAAAGCCTTGACAGAATATGGAGTTTTTGAAATTATTGAACTTTTTGCTGAAATTTCAACATGGCGTTATAAATTATCGACGCCTTAGCTAATATTAAAACACGTGTATAGTCTTTGAATACTTATTTATTACTGTCTAAATCATATTACACCACAGCGTCTATAGGTCCAATGCCGTTTCACTTGCCAAGTGGGCTGTATAATATACTACCAGAGTTTGTCCCGCAGCCGTGACGCGTGTCAAACGCTAGGCCGTGTCTTTATTTTATACTAGCTGATTCATGTCCACTTCGCTGGGCATCAGAAAAAAATATTAATAACAATCAAATATACCCTATGTCACTCAGGAATAAAGTAGCTATCCACTGGTGAAAGAATTTTCAAAATCGGTTCAGTAGATCCAGAGATTACCCCCTATAACGTCACAACTTTACCCCTTTATAATATTAGTATAGAAAAACTCAATTCGATTTTTTACATATCACGGGCATCAAGCCAGAGCGTATAAAAAATGCGTTTTTTTTATTTCGTCTATCATTTATATTTTTATCGATACACCACCTGTGTTTTTTCTTAATAGTAGGTTAATTTAAAAAAAAGAGCATTTCACGTAATCAAGGAAATACTTTTGCAAATTTTCAGTTATATATATATTTTTTATTTTATTATTTCGTTGTTTCGTTAGAGTAAATTTTTGTATAATTCTTATATATATTTTGTTTATTAATATAATGGTTTTTAAATTACCTACTTAGTTGCGGTCTTAGGACTGTTGTAATTTGTTAGATTTATAATCAGTACTTCTCTCCTGATATTTATTAGTGCGTGTCTAACAGTGGAAAATAAAACGAAAGTCTATAAGTCAATTGTCTTTTACTCTAAAATAATATTCCACATAAACACAAAGCAAAGCGTACACACGCGAGGGCTGATGGGGGGCGACTGGCGACAGCTCTTCAAATATCGAACATTACAATTTCGCTGAATTGCAACTGTCGCCGGCCGCCACAAGGACATTTGAGGTTATGGAGGTGGGCACTGAAAACCAGTGCTGTGTCGGAACATGTTTCGGCACAGCGAAACACTGAGTGCCAACCTCATTTCATATATTGCGGCTTTTTTTTATTGTTATTTTCTTATCAGTTTGTGTTGTGTGAGTCGTAATTTGAAATAAATATTTTCTTCTTTCTTCTTTTCTTTCTTTATAGAGATACATTGAAAAAAAACTTATTAAAATTTTTGTATCTCCTGAAAAGTTGGCTTATACGCCCCTCTGGCTTGAAGCCCGCGATATAATAATAACAATGAAACTAAGTCTATATATTATAGTCTGCACAACTGCCCTGCAAAACATATAGACGAGTCGAAGCCAACCTGATTTGAAGTAATACAATGAATGACATGTTGCTTACGAGAACGTAGGTATTTGTTACTCCATCAATTTTGCTAATCCGTCTATTCTAAGAAAACGACTTCGTTTGGCGGAATAAAATGTATTGTTTCGACCTAGACGTGGACAAAAACAATTGCACACCTGCATGCCTTTAAAAACACATTTGATTAATTTTAGGCATTTGGACTTCTTTTGTTTACTTTGTGTTTAAAATTTTCGATAAGAAAACAGCCCATTGTATATTGTAAACTTTTATGGCAGTCGTTAGCCAGGTGTGTCGGATTTTGAGTACAAACTGATTCTCGAAAATTCGGTCCACGCGGCCGAGCAGGCTTATTACATCTGGGAAGTATAAAGCAATGTCCTCATTGAGGGACGCGCCAGTCAAGCGATAACCACGGGCCAAGCAAGACTTGTGTACATTCGTTAATCTATTTGGTGACGGACTTTACGCGTATTATTGAATTACGACCTTCTCCATTACGTTTGGACTTGTTTTGTTCGGTTATATTTATACCTGTGTTATACGGGTTTGTGTAGTTCTAATAAACTCTATAGTTATTACTATAGAACTATACAAACACGTATAGTACAGTTACAAATATAACTGGACACAGCCAGTACAAACTGCACGATTCAATAACACACGCAAAGTCCGTCACTATATCACTTGTCGAATCTACGTCTTGCTCGTATGGTAATCCTCACTTGACTCCTCCACCTCTCTGTTCGGGCATTCTTTTATACTAACTATACAGTACAAAAAATTGACCGCGTGCACTGGGGTTTCCGACAAGTAATTTGCACACCTGGTTAATTATCCTTGCGAACGGCCAACAAAGTCGAAAACAATAACGATAGGCTATTGTCCAATTGCAATTTTTAAATACGAAGTAAACAAAAGAACTCCGAATGCGGTAAGGGCAATAAACCAGGTGCGCGTTTCTTTGTCGGCATGTAACAGTATGTAATAATAATAATTATTATTTATTTCAAGTAATAAATAACCCATTTTCAATATAAAATCTTACAATTTAAAATGATTTTTTTTATTTTTTATTTATTTAATGTACTGTCATTTCAATTCAAATTCAATTCATACGTTATGCCTTTATGTCACGTTGCACAGAATGCCAGCTCCTAAAAATGGGGTTGTCAATGCAATCTGAGAACATTGGTACAGATAGATTATATATATATATTTTTATATATGGACCAATGTGATTAAAAACACAGTAACACCAAGTGAGTGACACAGGTAGATAACAATCACACGGTAAAAATGTTCACGAAAGCCCATTATCATAATGAATGTGGCAATTTGAATTTGAAATCGGGAGTTTGGCGTAATTGCCGCGTGCCGTGAGGAACAGACAACTCCGTGAAATACTAACGGTGAAGATAGACTGCTACATTACTAGAGGCAAATAATTACATACTGTTACGAGTTGCAGGACTTGAATTACAATGCCGTTGGAGTTATTAAAGAATTTATTAAAACTATACAAACACGTATACCACAAGTACAAATATAACTGGTCCCAACCAGTTCAAACGTAATGCACGATTCAATCACACGCGCAAAATCCGTCACTAACGTCTTGCTTCACTTGTGGCTATCGCTAGACTGCCTCATCACTCCGTTGGGGCATTGCTTTATACTGTACAAATACAATATGTCTCCTCGACCGCGTGGACTGAATTTCCAAAAATCACACCTGGCTAATGAGTACTATAAAATATTACAATACACAAGGGGCTGTTTTTCCAATTACAAATTTTAAATACAAAGTAAACAAAAGAAGTCCAAATGCCGCAAAGGTAATTAAATGCAGGTATGAATTTGTCTTTTGTCGGCACTTAGGTTGTAACAATACTTTAGATATGTCATTATTTGTTTCTATAGGGAAAATGCCCTACCACCCGGCGACAAAAAAACACACATTTTTTGTCGCCTCTTAAGACAGGCCGCCCGGCCGCAGGAAATTTATATTTTTTCTCCGTTCCTGCACAGATAGTGGATCGCATTTGGACTTCTTTTGTTAACTTTGTGTTTAAAATTTGTAATTAAGAAAACATCCTATTGTTATTGTACTCGTTTATGGCCACAGATTACGTTTTCTTGGAAGATTCAATCCACGCGGTCGGTTATTGTATTGTATAGTTTATTATAAAACTATGCCCGAACGGAGGGGTGAGGCAGCGACGATTACAATACGAGTAAGATGTGTGTAGCACATTCGATAAGCTATATAGGGATTTTGCGCATGTTGTTGGATCGTCCACTTTGTACAGGTTGTGTCCAGTTATATTTGTACCTGTGTTATACGTGTTTGTATAGTTATAATAAATTCTATAGTACTGGTTTTAATTCCAGTCCTGTAACTCGTAACAATACGTTGTCTTTCATAAAACAAAAACATTCCAGCTTATGAGTAATTCACGAGTAACGTGAATTATTACGAGCGTTGATGGGAATGATTCTGCATTTTTCAATTCTCATCCGGTATTTGTACCGAACGAATGGGTGAAGTTGGACGGCGAATTCCCGCTGCCGCTACTGTACAAACTTTGGCAATAAAAGTGTTTGAGGTGCGGTCTGAGTGCAGGCGGGGTTTCGTGATTTCGCCGTAAGTACTTAACCTCAAAAAGAACTGGATGGAGTAAACTATATTATCTGTTCTCTACGAGCGTGCCATTCGCTATTTTTGAAGTCTTTTATCTTTTCTTTTTTATTTTCAAATCCTAGCAACTGACATTTTTGAAATGATTGTGAGTACTTTAATTTTTTCATCACACATTTGTCGATGTTTGTGCTATTATATATCAGTGTCTAGAGAATACACAACTTCACGTGCATTTTTTCGTATATATTTTCTGTAGGTATTCAATAGGAATTATTCACCATTTTTAAAACGTGTCACCTATTTTCTTTTCTTTTTTGGTTTAAAAACTGATATTGTTTTTTAAATTTATGTTTATGCCGCCATTTTATTACTAGAAATATCTGCTGAAGTAATGTGCTTGACAAAACATTTAAAAACTTTATCAAAATATGGTATCGTTCTCTATAAGCTAATATAAATAGTTTCCTCGACTATTCAATAAGTTTTTTTTATTGCTGGAGCACAGCAGACAGGCTGACGGCCCAACTGTGATGGAAAGTGGTTACCGTCGCCTATAAAGTAATACTATAGTAACCTAAGAGGACCTGCCAATGTGCTGCCGGCCATGAAGAAGAAACTGGAACCTGCCCACTGATTTCAGAACAGAACTCAAAGTTGTTATGACGGGATACTCTAGATCAGGGGTAGAAGTCATCCAGTCGTGCAAATGCACTACCACCTGGCTTTAAGCTATAAGTATTTTTATACATATTTACAAAAGTGAAAAAAAATACAAAATGTATTATAATATACTGTAAGGAAACGGACAGAATACCCGCCACGTTTGTCCAAGGCGGCTTAGCAGGTTTGACACATCGGTTATCTCGATGTGCAGGTTGCATCACGATGTTTTCCTTCACCGTAGTTAACAATTGTAAAAATATGTACAATAGGTCAGAACATTGCCTACGGAATGGCTGCCTGCCTGATCCGGCCAGGGTCGAACCCGCGCCCTTTGAGTTCAGAACGTGTGCGCTAGCCATTACGCTGCCAGGACTTTGTATGTACAAGGTATAATAATTTTGTATATACAATTGTACATATACCTGGGTAACTCCTCCTACCGCTACGGTACAGACAGCAGCCTTACAAGACATTCCTCAACTCGGTCGGCTCGAGCGTATCGCCAAGTGCGTTCCGCAATTAACAATCAACCCTTCTCCCATTTGTGACAGTTGTTGTATATTGAAGCGATCTACGGACAGAAGACAAGTATTCGATGTAGAGATATAGTTTGATGTTTCAGTTTATGTCAATAGGGGGCGGAGAGTTAAATAAACTGAGGTAATATTAAAATGAAGCTTCTTTAGAGACGTTATGATTTGAAACTCGATAAAACAAAAATGCGATTTATAATAATTTAAACACTATGCTCATAACGAGAGAGTTGGAAATATTTTGAAATTTTAAAGTTTAAATCAAATTGAAACTAGAGCATTTGTTTCCTATTTTAGTAATCGTAAGCCTTTCATGTGACTTGTTCATATCTTAAATATGTAATATTCTGCATTAAAATATGAAATAATTTTTGAGCATTGGTAAATATATTACAAAAAATAATAAACCTTGTAATTATCCTAATACAACTGATACTTGATATTTATCTCATTCTCTCGTAAGCTACTTTTTTGAAGTTTCATTTCAGCCTTATGTGAATTGCAGATTTTTTTATTATTAGAGGTTTTGTCATCGATGTCTCCTTTATAAACACATCACATACATTTGAGTATATCTAACAGACATTCTCGTATGTATATATGTTTATCAATAAAACACAAAGAAATATGACCTATACTTAAAAGATTTGAATAATTAAAACTGTGTTTTAACAGTATTAAGCGTGGCATTTTAAAATGTAGTTTTACTTCTGTGCACTAGTTGCGAAACTTAAGAAAACATTGTAGTAGTCTATATCTTATATATATAAATCTCCTGTCACGATGTTTGTCCGCGATGGACTCCTAAACTACTCAACCGATTTTAATCAAATTTGCACACCGTGTGCAGTTTGATCCAACTTGAAATATAGGATACTTTTTGTACCGTTGGAACCGGTAGGTGGCGCTGAGATCGGGTTCTAGAATCCTCTTAACAACGGGGAGCGATTTTGTTTTTGTGTGTTTGAGTGGGTCCCCGGATGGTTTAAATCCACAATTGGAACCGGTAGGTGGCGCTGGGATCGGGTCATATTTTTTCAGAGCAGGACAACGTCTGCTGGGGCCGCTAGTTAATTATAATTTTACAATTGATTAAAAATTAAAAACTTTTTGTTTTTCTTACAGGTAAGCATCTAGTACTAATATCTGAAAATTCTAAGTCTCTTGAGTAAGGTAAGCGTATGACATTATGGTTTTTTATGTCGACACTTTCAAACACTTTGGTTTTGGCCTCATTATAACTGACTTATAACTGGAATAGTATATATTAGGTTGGTCCTTATTTTGGGTTTGTCCGAATTTTTTTCACGATAGTCCTAAATCGGTTCTAAACCTATTAAAAAAATATTCATGTCTAGTTATAGCTCTTAATTTTAATTTTAACCCGCCCCCCCCCCCGATAACCAAACTTTTACATAGAAATAACAAAGGAAAAACTCTGTTATTACTTTGGAATTTTTGACGTCATGAACGGATGAACAGATCATTATCGACAAACAATAATTCTTGTAGAAAATTTAACGCTCTACAAAAGAGGTCTCTTATGATTTTTTGCTAACTCTAACGGTTTCTGAGTTATTTAAGGTCAATTGTGCAATGTCTGCAATGTCCTCGATATATATTTATATACTAGCTGTCCCGGCAGACGTTGTCCTGCCTTGAAAAAAAATTAGAACTCGATTGCAGCGCCACCTACCGGGTCCAATTGTGAATCTAAACCATCCTCGAATTCCCTTGAACTCACACAAATAATTTCATCAAAATCGGTCCAGCCGTCTAGGAGGAGTTCAGTGACATACATACGCACAGAAGAAATATATATATAAAAATATAGATAAATACTAGATTCTTTTCTATTAGATTAATAGATAGTAGAAACAATATTTACAATTCTCAAAGCGAGATAGCTGCAACAAAACTAATTTGCGTTAAGTCAACGCGGCTAACGGAAAGCTAACCACCGCTAGCTGCCGCCCGGCGGGCTATTTGAACTAACCTCGACGCAGTGGTATACTGCAGAGTTTATATTAACTAAGATATATTGAGTGTTAACTAGAACTTAGATGTATTTTTAATGGTAAATTGGTTCGCATTTGACCACAATCACGCCTAATGTCAAACGATGATGCGGTCGAAGATGGAGCACGCTTACCTAGATAGCACCTATTCACAGGAAACTTGAAGATACCCAGATTGTTCTTTTTGGGACACACAAATGCTGGTAGTGGAATGCCAGAACTCTGCCGTATGTAAAAGGAACGTGGAGGCGAACCATTTTGTTCGCACTGGTGTGATTTCCACTGTGAAACGATGGCATAAACCAGAGCGCCATGTCGTCCGAAGTTGGACTGGTGTAGGAGGAATCAGATCAAACAGTTCAACCGCACACTCTCCGAAATTAATCCTATACAAAATCAATAGACTAGCAACCCAATGTATCTCTTATACTATACTTCCTATCCTCTTCTTCTTGTTTAATCGTTCTTACTCTTTTGTCCGTGCGGGAATGTAGAAAGAATATAATTTCTTGCGTTGGGGCGGCCTATCGTAAGAGGTGACAAAACAACCCACAGCCAGGTGATAGGGCATTCACCCGTCTGGATAGCTACCACCCTTGGTTTAGAGTATGCCACCATAACAATTTTTTTTTAATATAATTGGAGCAAAAACAGTATTGTACAGAGTTTAGTATTATGAGTCTTATAGTAGTTTGAATTAACACAACACTAACATCATTTGCCACATTTATAAGAAAAAAGAAAAGAAAAAAGAGTTGGTATACAATAATTGAAAAGAAGAAGAAGAAAAGGAGACCTGGACAGAATGTAAAAACGGAGTCAAAAGCACACAGAGTTCTTGAATTATGTTCCAGCATTAGTGGTCAGGTTTCCGTCTGCATTTAGAGAGAGGCTGATCATTGGTAGCATCTTCCGTGCTACAAATCTTCATTGGCGATGGTAACCACTTTCCATCAATTTTCATCTTCCTGTCTACTGAAGTAATGTAATAAAAAAACCTTAGCGGACATGACATTTTTCCATCCATTTTATCCCATTCTAAAGTTCACGTTGGCTTCGTTTCTCTTCTACCAAGTGGAATGTCAACCTGCAAGCTGTGCTCCAGTTAAGAGATTATATAGTTTCGCGAATAATTTTCCGGCAAAAACTTCATTGCTACTGTATCCCCATTAGGCAGGCGGAAACTTTTTCCATCCGCTCCAACCGTTTATAAACTATGCTTTAAACAAGGTTTCAACTGTCAACCGTTCTCCGGAGTGTTTTAATTTTTACTCAAACCGCAACTTCACAGAACATCCTCCGAAGTATTTAATAGCTCTTGTAAGTTTTTGAACTTAAAATTTTATTAATATTACTAGCTGTCCCGGCAGACGTCGTCCTGCCCGGTAAAAAATAGGGGTTGATCGTAGAGGGTTGAAAATCTAGGGTTGTATGTATTTTTGTATGTTGTATCATAAAAAAATTGAAATTAAAAATTTTGTCTAAAAAATAAATAAAAAAATTTAGGGGTGGACTACCCCTAACATTTAGAGGGATGAAAAATAGATGTTGGCCGATTCTCATAGATACCGGATAAGCACAAAAAATTTCATCAAAATCGGTCAAGCCGTTTCGCAGGAGTATGGCAACGAAAACTGTGACACGAGAATTTTATATATTAGATTACGAATGCAGGACTCGAATTAAAATGCCGATGGAATTATTATAGAATTTATTAAAACTATACAAACACGTATACATACATACATAACTTCACACCAGGTCCCTTGCGGGTAGGCACGAACAACAGAGCGTCATACAGGCTTATTCTTACTCACCTCACTTGCTTTTTTGACATTCATAGCTCTTGTCATGCACGCTCGTCTGTTCTTAAGGCTCCTGACATCACCTTCTGCTAATACACCATCAATTTGATCATGGAAGGTGTGTCGTGGCCTTCCACGACTTCTGCATCCATCCACTTTTGCATTGTATATCTGTTTAGTCATTCTTTCATCCTACATTCTTTCCACATGCCCGAACCACCGGAGCATTCCTTTCCTTACCTTCATCCCGACACTTTCTTTCAGACCAACTCTCTTTCTTATAATAATATATTACAAAATACATAGGTGATTATAATAAATGTATTAGCATGATTATATTGTGTTAATGAGATAGCTATTTATAGACAAATAGTGTTTTGTGAGTAAATTTTTATTAGTTAGTATTTTTAGATATCTTATCAGATTTCATCTATATAAGAAGTATGTAACACATCTCGATCCACACACATTGAAATTTCGTAATTTTGTGTTTAATTTCCAATTTTGTGTTATCTAAAACAATTTACGTGACGTTAATGACCAGTATAAAAGCCATAGTTTCAATATGTGGCGGCCACCATTATTGCCTCAAAACAAGGTCGGATTCTATTAAAGCAAGCTAAAGACTGTAATTCAATCGATTAGCTGAATGAGGTCGTAGCAGTGGGTATTAATAGCGATAGCCCAGACTGAAAAGGTAGGGTTGGGAATGGTTGCCTTTATGAATGAGTGCTGGGGCAAAATTATGCTATAATTATGATATCAAAATTGTCGGACACTGTCGTCTCAATCTTAGGTTTGTCTAATTTCGGTATTCTATTAACCTCAATGTCGTGCCCGTGGGATGCCACTCGATCTTCTATCTAATATATAAAATTCTCGTGTCACAGTTTTCGTTGCCATACTCCTCCGAAACGGCTTGACCGATTTTGATGAAATTTTTTGTGCTTATCCGGTATCTATGAGAATCGGCCAACATCTATTTTTCATCCCCCTAAATGTTAGGGGTAGTCCACCCCTAAATTTTAATTTTAATTTTTTAGACAAAATTTTTAATTTCTATTTTTTTATGATACAACATACAAAAATACATACAACCCTAAATTATTAACCCTCTGCGACAAACCCCTATTTTTACCAGACAGGACGACGTCTGCCGACCTATATATAAAAGAAAGTCGTGTTAATTACACTATTTATAACTCAAGAACGGCTGTACCGATTTGACTGAAAATTGGTGGGGAGCTTAGAACCAGGAGGCGGACTGGTTGAAAATAATGGACTGTAGGTAAATTGGTTAGGAAAACTTTCTTATCACTCACTTGAATTTTTATGTTTTAAGCTTCTTGGGCCAGCCCGTGTTCTTTCTTCGAATCTTCTTGAATTTTTCACCACATACAACTTGAATAACTTGATACAACACTCTGGATTAGACCTTTTATGAAAGAAAATAAATTTTGCGGGAGCGGGAAGCGCAGAGCAATATCAGCGCGGGCGCGGGAAGAAAAAGGGGAGGGGTGCGGGGACGCCAATACGACATTAATGTGGCACGTCACTGTCACTGCGGTTTATTTTTTTTTGCAGTAAGGCTTTGGCCTTAACACGGACATAGGATACTTTTTATCCCTTTGGAACCGATAGGTGGCGCTAGGATCGGGCCCTTAATTTTTATTTTTTCAGAGCAGGACAACGTCGGCTTGGGCCGCTAT
This sequence comes from Dendrolimus punctatus, assembly GCA_012273795.1. Classification (NCBI taxonomy): domain Eukaryota; kingdom Metazoa; phylum Arthropoda; class Insecta; order Lepidoptera; family Lasiocampidae; genus Dendrolimus; species Dendrolimus punctatus. Next base: position 11,330,074 of record CM022551.1, on the reverse strand, counting down.
CTATATATATAAGAAAGTCGTGTTAGTTGCACCATTTATAACTCAAGAACGGGTGGACCAATTTACATAATTGTTATGTTTTTAGGATTGTGTAATCGTCCGGATTAGGATAATAAGTATTAAAATATAATATTCACCAATAAAAAAATACGTTGTCATAGGAAACAAGTCATTCATTGCATTACTTCAAATCAGGTTGGCTTCGACTCTCTTCTATGTTTTTCTGGGCAGTTGTGGAGAGTATAATATATGGATTTAGTTTCATTGTTATTATTATTTATGTAAAAAAACAATTAGGTTTTTGTGTAATTACAATAAAGCTACTGTCTAGGCTTTGATAAGAGGCGCAGCCGCGGGGCAAGCTTAAGTATTACATATATCAGTATCCGATAACATATATAACGTGAAATCATGGTAGCGTAATGGCTAGCGCACGCGTCCTAAAGTCAAAGGTCGCGTATTCGATTCTGGCCGGAACGCATGCACCACTTAGGCTGCTTTGTGACCTAATGTGCATATTGTTACAATTACCACGTGCTAACAATGGTGAAGGAAAACATCGTGATGCAACTTGCACATCGAGATAACCGATGTGTAAAACTTGCCAAGCCGCCTTGGACAAGCGTGGCGGGTATACTGTCCATACCCCTACAGTGGGAGGCCCGAGCCCAGCAGTTGGACAGTTATGGGCTGTTGTTATTAACAGATATAACAAAAAATGGATTTGAAAACATAAAACAGTTTATTATGTTTGCTTTATGAATGTACCCATAAACAACCATAAATGTTGATTTTGAATGTTTTTCTGGTCCCATTTCAATTATGGACGATGACAACGGACGATTAACAAAAAAACATAACAGACGTAATAAACATAGACATTTACGATATTATCATAAATATTGTGATAGGAAGTTGGTTCGTTTAGAAATAGTGTAGACAAATGTTTTTTTTTTGTTTGTGGGTAGATTCGATTAATGTTTGAAGATTGGTAAGATGTTTCTTGTCGTATTGTGATTTTAATGTTGGATAATTTAGAATCGTAGAAGCACTTCAGACCTTATCTCTCTTCACAAAATTTTACATGGACATATTGATTCACCCTATTTAATTTCTTTACTTAACTTCAATACCAATTATCGATGCAGAAAACCAGCAGTTTTTTCCCTTCAAGTGTATCGTAATAATACTTCTTATTTCAATCCATTGGTTCGAATGTGTCGCCTTTATAATGAACTCACCAAATTAAACGCGTTAATTGATATTTTTAATTCTAGTCAGTTTAAGTTTATGAATAATTGTAAAAAAATTCTCTCACACAATCTGTATTAATATCTATTGTCGATTTTTCACTCATTTTTCTTTTTTAATTTTTTATATTATTTATAAAATGAATATGAACAACTTTTTTTAGTATGTCTACTTTGTCGTTCATTTAATTAGCGCATAGTTTGGATTATAATCTGGCCCTGTATATTACATTGTTATTATTTATTTTTAATGATTGTAATCTGTTTTGTGCTTAAAGAAAGAAATAAATAAATAAATAAATAAATAAACCTGTATCATCATATATATACATACTACACGCCTACACTATAAAATCAAAACCTAAACCAAAAACAAGCGAATTTGCAAATTTCGCTTAATTTTCGTTGAAATTGGTCGATTTTCTGTACAATGAAAAGTTTCTAAAACTCGAGTCAGGGGGATGTAAGAAGTGAAATATAGAACTAGTTGAGACTTAAAAAAAATGTTTCTTTGTTTGTACAGGCTAATCTCCCAAAGGACTAGGCCGATTTAATGAAAAGTTGTATGTTGGTAGCTTATAGCCCTGGTCAAAATATAGGATACTTTTGATCCCAAAAAACTAAAGAGTTCCCGTGGGATAGTTAAAAAATCTTTCCAGGCGGACGAAGTCGTGCGCAGAAGCTTAGTCTATAATAAATAAATAAATTCTGTAAGGTCAGATGAATACTATTCTTTTGCCATGGTAAGATAAAAAAATACTCTAGTAAATAATATATACATAATCGGGTCTTCGGGACATTTTTCGTCTCGCTCTAACAATAAATAGATATCAAATTACCATAACTGCCATTAATGTCCACATGTTTAATGCATGTAGGCTGATCATTATCATAATAGTGTATCTTTAACTTTATTAAAATTGCCACAATAATCATAGATTAAAGAATGCATTGTTGAAAACAAATATAGAAACGACATTTGTATTTTTACGTTGGCTACACCAGGGGCAAAAAACTCGGTGCCAACCTTTAAGATTGGATAAAGAGATATGGGATAGAGGGGATGCGTACGTGGGATTGGAAGAGGGGTGGAATAGGCGAGTTACACAAACGCCCCACGTCCATAGAGCTTGATTATGCCGGGGGATAAAAAAAGTCCCCCGGAAGTAACAAACTCAGACGCTTTGGAATTTAATAAAATATTAGTGGTCCAAATTCGACCATAATACTTAATGTCAAAAACTATACTTCTGTAATTACAGATTTCGCCAAGGCTAACTGTTACTTTGATTTGAACAATATGCAAAAGAGTATACATGCGTGTGTGTGTCAAATACATGGTATGTTTAATGTTTATAATAAATACATTAAATCAATAAAAAAATCATTTTTTATTGATTTAATGTATTTTCTATGCATTATTAAAAAAAAATTAGAATTCGTCTTCTTTTTAACCGACTTCGAAAAAAGGAGGAGGTTCTCAATTCGTCGGAATCTTTTTTTTGTTGCTTTTTTTATGTATGTTCGCCGATTACTCTGTGATTTATGATCCGATTTACGTGATTCTTTTTTTGTTCGACGCGGAATAGCTGCCATGCGGTCCCCTAAAAATTTGACATAGTTTGGCCCAGTAGTTTTCATTTTACGAACATTTTTTTGTTCCCGGTTCTTGGGACCTATATTTTTTAAGAAGCGCGGCACCATTCGCAGGCCCACCCATACATAGCTAGACACTAAAAAGTAACAAATAAAATTTAAAAAATTCATTTAAAAAAACCAAAGTAAAACATAAAAATAACTATATTTTGAAAATTACTAAGCACCGACTTTAAGATGTTTTAGATAATATATATTAATAATAATAGCTTTAGAAATAAGTTATTTTATACATTTTAGTTTTTGAAGTCGGTTTTTTTAAACGAAGTTTTTTTTTTATATAATTTATATCGACTACGATACGAGTAAATTTGTATTTGTGAGGTATGAAACGACGGCCTGATGGAGAGAGTTCAGCAGTTCAGTGACAACTGCGATCAAGGCGTGAAGTGTGTACAATAGGGCATCTAACAGTGACGGACTGCGCGTTTTATTGAATTAAGACCTGCATTACGTTTGGATTTGTTGTGTCCGGTTATATTTGTACATTTGTTTTACGTGTTCTAATAAACTTTATAATATTTCCAACGGCATTTTAATTAGTCTCGCAACTCGTAACAATATTGTAAAATTCTAAAGCCGCAGCCACAGATTGGATTAAACTTTGCGTCCAAGCTTGGCTCCATGCAATGACCAATATTGAACCAAACTACTGCACTATAGATTGGCTTCAATAACAACTTTGTATCCAAAGACTGAAAATAGACAAGCGTATTGGACCTGTACCAAATGCCGACGCAAAGCGAAAGACTACGGACGATAAGTTATTTTCACATATGTTTTCCTCCATTTGGATGAAGGAAGACTTCTATTCCGTGTAGGAACGGAGAAAGAATACAATAACTTGCGACTGTCGTAAGAGACGAAACAACCCACAGCCAGGTGGTAGGGCATTTGCCCGACTGGATGGCTACCACCCCTGGTCTTAAGTATGTCGCCAAAACAACCTTGAGTTGTGTTCCGGCATTAGTGACCAGGTTCCAGTCTCCCTTAAGAGAGCAGCAGCGCATTTGTAACACCTTGGTGTTGTAAATGTCTATAGGCGATGGTAACCGCTTCCCATCAAGTGGGCCGTCTGCCTGTCTGCTGAACTCCTGCAATTAAAAAAAAAGAGAACAACGAAAGTTTTTTTGCGTTAGTTGCAATATAGGCCCAAAATGATCCCATCCTAATTTAAATGATTTTGGACTCTGGATTCAAAAATACACAACTTTTAAAATACTTCAAGCCAACGACAACTTTGACAATAGAAATTGTTCAATTTCTAATTGATATTCGACTTTAAAAATACAGGGTCATAAAAATATTGTAACCGTACGCCACCTTTCACAATCAAAATTGTTCCATTTTTAATTGATATTCGACTTTAAAAATACATGACACTAAAAGTATTAAAACCATACGCCACCTTTGATAATAAAATTTGTTCCATTTTTAATTGATATTCGAATTTAAAAATACATGAAACTAAAAATATAGTAACCACACGCCACCTTTGAGAATAAAAATTGTTCCATTTTTAAGTGATTTTGGAATTTGGTCTGTGAAAATTCAGAACCCTAAAAATATTGTAAGCAGACGCCACCTATGGCAATAAAAATGGTTTCATTTAATTACCCTTTAACCTGAGCATTGATGCTACGATACAGTCGGTTATCAAATCAAAAACCGGTAGCGATTAACTTTGAAATCAGATAAGACGTTTGTTAATGTGTTTTTTTGATAACTTCAAGAGAGCTTTAATGTGTCGTCTTGGGTGACTTTTATGGCAGTGTTTTACAAGTTGATACGATGTTGGTCGGGGCTCGGGGAAATGGAGATGAACTTTCTGTGTCAACGTATGTGGTTATGGACGAGTCCGGCAGAAGCCGTGATAGTGAATGGTTAACACACACTGGTTCCAATCTCAAATGATGCGAGTTCAAATCCCGGCTGGAAATGTTACAACCACTGTAGGCTGCTTATACTGCATGAATGACGGCCGGATTTGACGGCCTTTGTGGTTGAGCGGGCTAAACCTTTGCCGGCCTAGCTCACTGCAACGCAGAGGTTTCGGGTTCGATACCTGATATGATAAGTTGCGGATTTTTTCCGTTTTTTACCGCGGACACCCGGTACGGACCCGGACGGCCCCAAAGTAGTCCGTTATATATCACCAATAACACAAGCGTATCTTGCTTAATTTGGGGATATACGACATGTGTGTTTGTCTGTCGATTATAATTTTAACTTTGTCAGGTGGTAGGGTATTTTCCCGACTGGAAGGCTGCCACCCCTGGTTTAGAGCATGCCGCCATAACATCCGTTATTCCAGTATTAGTGACCAGGTTCCAGTCTCCCGTAAGGGAGCAGCAGCGCATTTGAAGCACCTTTGGTGTTGCAACGACTACTTGATCAGTATTTTGAACAAATTCATATATGCTGAGTCTGTCATATTTATCGGGAGTTCATAATGGTTGCCCAGTGGTCGAAACTCGACCATAACAATTAATGTCAAACTGTTAATTTGACTTGAACAATAAACAAAAGAGTATATATGTGTGTGTTAAATGCATGGTAGTGTGTGTAATGTTTTTTTGATTGATTTTATGCATGATTTAAAAAAAATATCATTCTGCACTCCCTCTTTATATAAACTATACGTGTGCGAAATTTCATACTCATCAGTCCGCGCAATTGCCGTAAAAAGGGGTATAAAGTATTTGCTTCATGTATTAATATGATGATGTTATCGGCCTCATGACATGTGTCAATTTACCTGACTTCTCAAGATTACATTTTATACGCCGCACATCATTTCTATACCTAGTGAAGTGCGAATACTATACTACTTTAGAAACCGTAAAAGGCGAATTAGTTCTTATTATACCCAGGTCATATTAATTTTAGGCAGTAAAAGCTAATTACTACTTTATGTTAAATTTTAGCAATTATTACGCCATTTGGGTAGAAATATTCTGTGAGAATTTTCGCAAGTACCTGGATAAAGTATTTGAATATGGTTTAGTTTTAATCTCATGTTAGACTAGCTGTAGCCCGCGGGTTAGCTAGAGTAGTGTTAAAAATAGTCAAGGATACAAAAATGTGTGTGTGTACACGCAGTAGAAGTGAAACAAAATGCGACCAGCGGTGGGAGGAATTCTAAATTTTGTCATGTCATACTTCATATATTAGCTTTAAAAGAAGAAATTTGAAGTATTAACGAAAATTTTCAAAACAATATTGTTTAAATGCAAAAGTGGATGGATGCAGAAGTCGCGGAAGGCCACGACACACCTCCATGATCAAATTGATCGTGTATTAGGAGAAGGTGATGTCAGGAGCCTTAAGAATAGACGAGCGTGCATGACAAGAGCTATGAATGTCAAAGAAGCAAGTGAGGTGTGTAAGAATAAGCCTGTATGGTACTCTGTTGTTCGTGCCTACCCCGCAAGGGACCTGGCGTGAAGTTATGTATGTATGTATTCTATCTCATTCTCTCCCAGGTTTAGTTCTATAGATTTATACGTTTATCTCTTTTTACGTCGCTTTTTCATTTCGTCGAGTTTCAAATCACAACGATGGTAAAGAAGTTTCACTTCAAAAAGATATGTAGGTGAGAAGGCCCAAGCGAAATTTTTTACACGCGACCGACATTTCTAACCACAAGCAGATACATCAAATTTCGTGCTTCTTACATTAATTTCGTCATTAAAAATGAGGGATTTTGATACGAACTTTCTACAACTTTTTTACTAAGGGGTTGAATTTTCAAAAACGCCGACCGATGTACGTGTACATTTATTTCTAAATAGCTGTGCCGGCGACGTCGTCCGCATGGAATTTGTTTTCAAAACCCCCCGATTTTGAAACATTCTTGATTGGTACTCCGCTCCTATTGGTCTAAGCGTGATGATATATAACCTTATAGCCTTCCTCGATAACGGGCTATTTATCACTGAAATAAATTTTCACATCAGGTCAGTAGTTCCTGAGATTAGCGCGTTCAAGCAATCAAACAAACTCTTCAGCTTTATATATTAGTATAAGATAATAAGCAGACAAAGCAAGCAACAAAGAATTTCCAAAATATTTTAGTAGTTCAACAGATTACTTCCTACCAACAAACTCATAAACTTTGCCTCTTTATAATATTAGCTAACTAAATTTCGTCTATACATTAAGTACGTCTGAGGTGAAAATTAAAGTCAGCAACATCCTAGTTACAAAACATTTTAAATATCGCAATCGAGTATTCTCGATGAATCAATTAACATATCTCCAAACCAGTCCCCTCTGATAAATCGAAGGTGTGAAATAAATATTAATCTTTGACACTCTGTTTGTGAATTAAATCAAAAAATGTTGCCCAAAAATCATTCCCGAATGTAAATTAATCGATTTAAATGCAGTATCGATACGATAACTTTGACTGATGGAAACCGATCTTGGGCTCACTTAATTAAACAGCTATTATTATAATTTGATTGAATCTTTTTGCCGCTTAAGTGATATATTGACGTTTCTGTCGCACACCTGTCAGTATCGATTTCAATAACAATCGATTTGTTATCGATTTATTGAATCGATTAGCATAATCACTGGAGCATGCTCACATATTTCTTTTAAACTAGGTTTAGCACAGGCTTGTGCTTTTGTCGTGGGAAACTTCATAAATAACATTTGTAGCGATTGGTGTTAGGAAGCCTTATTGCCTCAGGTCAAGCCAAACTGACTTGTAGCGACTGGCGCTACAAGGCCTATTGTCTTAGATCTAGTCAATAAGACTTGTAGTGATTACCGTTAGTTACAAGTCGCATTGCCTCAGATCTAAGACTATGAGACTTGTAACGTTTAGCGCCAGCTGTAAGTATAGTTGCTTAAGATATAGTCAGTGAGACTTGTAATGATGAGCTTTTTTTTTAATTTATTTATCTATACTAAAAATTTACGTGACAAATATATATAAGGCACCACTTAAACCTATGAGGATTGCGTGTGATGCAACACACCCTCGCAATTCAAATTTAAAAAAAAATCGTTAAATATATAAGATTACAAAAAAAGAAAGTGTGCTACAAGTCCTATTGTTCAGATCTAGCTAATGAGACTTGTAGCGACAAGCTTTAGGTAAAAGTCTCATTACCTCAGATCTAAAAAGTGAGACATAACAATTAGCATTAGTTATACGTGTAATTTTTTCAGATATAGTCAATAAGGCTTGTAGTAATTACCGCTAGGTATAAAGTTGTTTGTGTCAGATATAGCCGACGAGATATATAGTTATCAAAGTTTACTATGATGTTCATTGCCACAGATATAGTCAATGAGACTTGTAGTGATTACCGCTAGCCATAAGGCTGTTTGTGTCAGATATAGTCAATGAGACTTGTATTGAATACCGTTACCTATAAAGTTGTTTATGTCAGATATAGCCAACTAGATATGTGGTGATTAAAGTTGCCTATAACGCTGATTGCCACAGATATATTCAATGAGACAAAAAGTATCTCGTTTGCTATAGATATCTTATTAGTCACCAAATATGGTGTCATACAAAAACATCGGTGAGATCACGTAAAACTTTACTATTGTTACAAAACCATACAAAAATTTATTACAAAAATAGTCTATTTATCACTGATTTATTGTTGATATTAGTCATAAATCATTTCATTAACAAACGACATTGCGAAAACGTTGACATGGTTTCTGATTGAATGAGATCATTACGTTTGTGTAATAGATTTATTTTGGGATTAATTTGTCGTAAATTTAGTTGAAATTTGATTATTATTGTTGTTATATATTCGATTTGTATGTTGAAATTTTAATTTGAAGTTTGAAGGTAATACGTAATGTAACTACGACGTGGTGGTAGAAACATGTTGGGATCATTATCTTCTTACAGCTCTTAGAGCAGGCTCGACCGGTGTGATACCACGCTCTCACAGAATATTGGCCTGAAACGGTTAGCCTTGATCTAACCATGTTTCGTGCGATAAGTGAGGGTTCCTATGACCGATTTTTTATAAAGTAAAACTTCTTCAGAATCGTTGTGATTTGAAAATCGATGAAACGAAAAAGCGACACTAGTAAGAGATAAATACATAAATCTATTAGACTAAGCCTGCAAGAGAATGAGACGCGAGTTTTACATTGTGCAGCACAGATCAGAGAGTCAATAAGACCGATGATTAAACATAGGTCCAACTTGGACTTAAGAAAACTGATAATAATATTTTTTAGATTAAAACAGTAGATATAAAAATGAATGTGATACTTAAGAAGTTTATTTTGAACATGCTGACTATTTACTCTACATAAAGGACTTTTATTTATATTAATAAATGTTAGATGTGAGTGCGCATGGATACATAGACCGACGGATATGACTAATAAGCATGGACAGATATGACTATTAGCCCATAGATATATCGACAACAAACAAGTATGAGATATATTTGTTTGTTGTCCATATGTAACCATATAACAAGTTTTTTTTTAAGAAGCGAAAGTATTATATCGGCGTTGGAAAAAAATTTGCCGTCACATTTTTCGGTTACGCATCACGTCACATTTTTCTATAATCCATCTACCCAACTAGTTGTTGATAGATGGATTGTGAGATGAGCATTTTAATATTTCTTTAATTTATTGTGTTTTCATTAATTTCGTGTTCAATTATTTATAAATCATTTATTTAGTATCCTACACACACATATCTAATATATAAAATTCTCGTGCCACAGTTTTCGTTGCCATACTCCTCCGAAACGACTGGACCGATTCTCATGAAATTTTGTGTGCACATTGGGTAGGTCTGAGAATCGGCCAACATCTATTTTTCATCCCCCTAAATGTTAGGGGTAGTCCACCCCTAATTTTTTTTTTTACCGGGCAGGACGTCGTCTTCCGGGACAGCTAGTATACATATATTAAAGTGATCAGCAAAATCATAATTTAACTTTATTTAACCAATTTCTGTAAAGTTGCATATAGTAGATCATTTTTCGAAAAATAAGGTCTTAAAAAAATTTCACTTACGTGTGTACACGCACACATGTTGCTTTTTATTGCTGGATTTCAGCAGACAGGCAGACTTAATCGAAAGCGGTTACCATCGCTTGGACTTTGCAACACCAGAGGCGCTACAAATGCACTGCTGCTTTCTTAAGGGAGACTGGAACCTGGTTACTAATGCCGGAACACAACTCAAGGTTGTTACGGCGACATAATTTGGACCAGGGGTGGCAGCCATCCAGCCGGGCGAATACCCTACCACCTGGCTGTGGGTTATTTTTTTAGTGGTCTCTTATCCCTAAAATAAATAGAGGTTGGAGTATTCTAGAACTTAGCCGAGTTTTCAACCCTATAATGAGAGGGTGAATTTGGGTTGTTTAAAAATAGTCCCGAAATAAGGTGGGCGGCCGTTAACACAGTTGAGTTGTACTCATTGCCCACCGGCGTTCTGGCCACATCACAACTTTCACAATAAGATAAAACGCAATTTGTTTTCACGCGCGTTTAGGTTGCGGTCAGACTGTTGACGGATGTTGAAATGCTTAAATATTCTTCTGGTAGTTATTTTACCTATAGTATATATGAAAAAGTACAGATATCCGAAACAAATGCAACTGGTAGACGTAGTACAAGTGGCAGGGAAGTTAAAGTGGAAGTTGGCAGGTCACACAGTAAGGGCCAGTGACAATAGGTGGATTGTTTGGTTTTGCTGGTAGATGCCAATTAGAAAAATTGTATGAAACTATTATCCCCGCAAATTGCTAATGCGCTGGAACCTTGTGAAATTAACATTCGCGTGACGTTATTAGGAACTCGATATGTACGCGTACTCGCCGGCCAGTCATGTTTACGGTACTGAGTGTTCTACGGTTCCGTCACCAAAATGGCGGCCAGGCGCATCACCAATTTGTGGGGATAATACCTTAGAGTTTTTGAATCCAATGTAAAAAAAAATGATTAAAATAGTTTCAGAAATAAAAATGTATGGCTGAAAAACCGCACCTTTTCTTTAATGAAGTAGCGATAAAATTTATATATGGAATTGGAGCTTTATTCATGGAATCATGGAAATCGGTTGAGAAACAATAAAGTTATGTAATAAAACTGCATTTTAACGACATATTATTTTTATGCTGATGTTCCGGCCACTTTTCAATAACTTGGAAGACAAGCAGAAGAGGAACAAGGCTATGGACGAAAATACATCAACATTAAAAAAAGGTGTGTGTGTGTGCAATTCACACAGCGGAAGAGAAACTTCAGAAAAGTCGCCTGCAAGAGAATGAGATAAATAAAGAATATCAGGAGTATTAGAATAATTAATAAAGTTTATTATTTTTATAATATTTTTACCAAGCTCAAAAGTTACTTAATTGTTTAATGCATGCCAGGTGGTAGGGCATTTGCCCGACTGGATGGCTACCACCCCTGGTCTAAAGTATGTCGCCATAACAACCTTGTGTTGTGTTCCGGCATTAGTGGACCAGGTTCCAGTCTCCTTTAAGAGGGCAGCAGCGCATTTGTAGCATTTTTGGTGTTGCAAATGTCCATAGGCGATGGTAACCGCTCTCCATCGAGTGGTGTGTCTGCCTGTCTGCTGACCTTCTGCAATAAGAAAAATGCATAAAATGACATTTCATATATTATACAGTTTACATATATTGTAACACAATATTATTCAGATATCACGTTTTCACTTTAAACAAATGACACGAGAGGCTTATGATAACTAAAATAGGAAACAAATGCCCTATTTTTAATTTCATTTATGAACTTCGACACTTCGAAACATTTCAACTCTATATATATGAGCATAGTGCTTAAATTATTATTAACATCATGAAGTTAGCTGTTTAGTTCGCATCGAAAGAATTCACTACCGTGGCTAAAAAGTTTCACTTCAAAGATCACGACGAATTGAGAACTAGCTCCTTTTTTAAGTCGGTTAAATATTAAATTAACTCCGCTGTGTACAGGACAGTAGCCCTCAACTGCACATGTTCCCGAATAAACCCGTCATTTTGTCCCTTTTTTGTTAGCAAGGAAAACACGTTGGGTGAAAATTCTCACAATTACATTAAGTGTAGGCCCATTACAGTCCGACACCTGGCGTCGTTTCGCAAAGTTGTACCACTGCTGGGCTGGAAACAATTGCTTAATTCATTTAATTTCTGGGCTGTTTCACAAAGTTTTTTTCGCACCCGAAATTTGAGAACATCTGTCTAATCCGTCTGTAATATCCTCTAAAGCATCGTTTCGTTTTCTTTTATCAATTCGTAGCCTTGAATGATTTTTGAAGCGAGTTCTTTAAAATCGTTTTGAATTGAGACTCGATGAAACGAATAAGTGACAATAAAAAAAGATGTAAGTCTTATCCTGAGAGAGAATGAGATAGTATAGATTATATTTAATCATTTAAATACTATGCTCTTTGCTCATACAGATAGGGTTGAAAAATTTTAAAATTATAATTTGGAAAGTATTGAGATTTTCTCGTATTGAGACGTAGTACATACATAAAATTTTGACCAATTGAATTTTTGAAACCTATTTCACTAATTAAGTCAATTAACTAAATTATCTGACAATTCCAATTTGTGGTGCTATTTTTAAATACTTTCCACTTAATTTGCTGCCCTTCAGTGGACACTTTAATATAGTGATATGGTTCTCTTTGCTTCTACCCTCCATACTACGAACGATGCGGGATTCCCAGCGGTATGCCCGTCAAAAAAAAGGAACCAAAGAGGCTGTGGCCAAATAGGTCGGCGTTAACATTTGCTCCCGTACGGCCGTTTAAGAGTCCCACACATCCCTCGATATAAAGCCTCCCCCCCAACGAGGATGGTGTTACAAGAAGACATTCTCCCTGCGTTATTACACAAAAGGAGGGATGGGATAGAGAAATTGAATACGGAGAGGGGGAAATGGGCAATCAAACTGTCACTTATTGCATTAAACAGGATTACCTCAAATAACCATTTCATCACGATATTCTGTGAGAGCGTGAGAGAGCTGTAATCAAATAAACATTGCAGCATGGTTCTACCGTGTTAAAATATGGTAAAACGACGCTTGTCCGTCTGCTAATACTATACAAAGAAAAAGTTAGGCTCCCGGAGCGATTTTGCGAAAAGCGCCAATTTTATCTATACCATTCGTAGAATGTGTAGGTAATTAATGCCTTTATGAATAATAATCTGGCAACATTATCACACTGTTCACACTACATTTTTTGTTACGAAAACAAAGTATCAAAATAATATTTCAAGCTTAACGCTATCGTCTATCGCCAACCTATGCCCTTAATATCATTAATTTAGGAAAAAACTTTCTATACATTTTTTTTTAACTAAACAAATAACCACTTGAATCAGAACTATCGCTTTTGTATCATTTGTATCAATAAGCATAAATATGTAGAGGTTTATTTAAATTGGACATTTAAAAGTTATATCGAATACATATCCATTTTAGTGTGGACTTAGCAGCAAGTAATAAATGTTCAGAAGCTTAGAACATCTAATAGTTCAACTTAAACTAGACGTATACGATTGGATTATAATTCAATCCAACCATTAAAGTTGACACATCAAGCTAGAATAAATGTATTAAATAGTAGAACAAGAAAGGGATCAAGCGATGTTGGCCGCTTCACGTGTTAATGCATAAAATATTATTGTATGAGGTCGTTAGTTTGTTTAATGCCGAAAATAAATAATAATTAATTATTTCAGAATTGTTATTTTTTTCCACTATCATGTTAGGACAAGTGTGGAGATATTATACTTGTTTGAAGAAGAATATTTTTTCTATGATTAATGGATCTTAATAGCAATCTATTTATACATATTTATATTAACTAGTGGTCGCCCAGTGGTCGAAATTCGACCATAATTAATTTAAATTATAAGTTTCAACATTATTAAGGTTCTGTTGTTAAAGATTATACTTCTATAAACACAGATTTCGTCAAGGCTACTTACTGTCAATTTGACTTTAATAATAAACAAAAGAGTATATATTTATGTGTGTGTGTGTCAAATATATGGTAGTCTGTTTAATGTTTTTTTTTATTGTTTGAATATATTTTATATGCATGATTTAAACAAAAAAATAACATTCTCATATAAACTATACGAGTAAGTGTGCGAAATTTCATACTCCTCCGTCCGTGCCATTTTTGTAAAAAGAGGTACAAAGTCTTTGCTTCACATATTAATAAAATGATTAATTAACGTCACTAACTTGCTGGCTGACTTACATATTGACGCACAACCCAAACTACTGGGCTCAGGATCGTGAACATTTGCGTGTCTACACAGTAGGTGCGTAGACTGAGAAAGGATTTTTGAACATTCAAGCCTTATGGGGAACAGCAAAGTGGATACAAATTTGTATGAAAATCCGTCATTTGTACACATACCTGTAATTAAAAACAAATGTGTATTTGTGTAGTTTCGTTTTTGGAAAATCGTCCCCTTAGGAGGTTAAAAATATTTTTATACCAGTTGTCTATCAGTAACATAATAAATGTCAAGAGGGTTTATATAATGAATTTAAAAAAATAAGGGAGGCTAATTTAACCAGTAGATCCCAAAAATAAAATTTCTAATTTTTTACTGTTATATTTTAGAGCACCACATCACCACCAATAGCAGAAAAACGTAAAACTCAGATAAACGCAGTTGAATGAGAGCTTTGAGAAAATGTGAGGATAATGTAACTGATATGATATGAAACAGTGTGATAACGGAATGTTCTGGTTTGAAAGTGGAATGTTAAGATGGTTTGGGCATGTAGAGAGAATGAATAAAAACAGAATTACAGAAGAAGCAACCGCCTTCTGACTGGGAGAGTCAGTACTGGTAGAAGGCGACGTACTTTGAAATACGAAAATAGAAAATATTTTGAAGTAATGCCAGGTAAAAAACATGTCAAATAAACGTGCATGTATTAGAAAGATCAAGCGAGAAGTGTTTGCCAGGGTTTGTAGTAGGTAGAGATCCATCTTCAGCGCCTGCCCCAATAGGAAACAGTCGTGAAGACATACATACATATACACACACACATATATCTTCATATACATAATTCTCCTGAAGTGTGTTGACAGTGAACTCCTCCTAAACGGCTGGACCGATTTGAATGAATTTTTTTGTGTGTTCAAGTGGATTTCAAGGTGATTTAGATTCATATATAAGCCCGGCAGATGGCGCTACAGTTGGATTCTAAATTTTATTTCTTCAGGGCATGACAACATCTGACGGGACAGCTAGTGTATATATACATTATTAGTACAACTAGCTGACTGAACGTTAATTACTGTAATATTTAATTATGTTAAAATTTAAGTCTATTTAAAGATGTGTTAAGTATGTTGATAAAGTTGAGATTATACGTATTGGTGCAACGAAAAAAGAAGGAATTGCGAGTACAGTTATTATTTATATGTATGATATTACTAAAATATACACACATGTCACTTTAAAAACCATTAAAATTCATGAACCCATGCATTTTTTGTGGCCACAACTCTATTTGAAAATGTTAAAAATTAGTAAAATGCAAAGTGAAACCTTAGTCGAGCATGTTGTATGCGTTTGGGCTTTCGGACGTCATACATCATACAACCTCCATACATTATGTATGAGATCGAGCATGTTTGCGTTTAAATTGACTCATTTTAAAATTTGATTGGTTTCCGATTGGCCAAATTAGGGCCAATACGAGAAAGTTATGGGTATTTATATCGTTTATAGATAAATAATGCATTTTATTGATACGTTAGAAAACGTTAAATGTGGATTATCAATTATCTAAATTGTACCTGATTCTTTAAATGCTTTTATTTAGCGTGTTTGTTCAACTAACCTATGCCCGTTGTCTTCGTCCGCGTGAAAATCTTTAAAAAAAGTAAGTTAAAAACCCCTGATTTTGAAACATTCTTCTTTGGTGCTCCGCTCCTATTAGTCTTAGAGTGACGATATATAGCCTTCCTCGATAAATGGGCTATCTAACACTGAAAGAATTTTCCAAATCAGACCGGTAGTTCCTGAGATTAGCCCGTTCAAGCAAGCAAACAAAGTATTCATTTTTATTTATAATTATATAAGATTCGTTGTCAGCCATTCACAGTCCACTGCTGGACGTAGGCCTCCCCAAGACGGCGCCACTCATACCTATCCGCTGCCTTTCTAATCCAGCGCCTACCGGCGACCTTGCGTAGGTCGTCGGTCCATCGGGCTGGAGGGCGTCCGACACTACGTTTACCGAGACGCGGTCTCCACTCCAGGACTCGTCTGATCCAACGGCCATCGGTCCTGCGACAGACGTGACCGGTCCACTGCCACTTCAACTTGCTAATTTTGCGAGCTATGTCGGTTACTTTGGTTCTCTTACGAATATCCTCATTTCTAATTTTATCCATAAGAGAAACACCCAACATAGCTCGCTCCATAGCCCGTTGAGTGACTTGGAACTTGTGGACCAATCCTGCCGTCAGTGTCCACGTCTCGGCCCCGTAGGTCAGGACGGGGAGGACGCACTGCTCGAAGACTTTTGTCTTCAAGCATTGCGGAATGGTCGACGAGAACACTTGACGAATATATAAGATTATAGTAATTGAAATTTCACTCCCTTCCTGTTCACAGATTGATCTGATATTTGATACACATATTTAGTTCTAAATAAGGTGAATGGAGCGCTGACCTCTTTTATGAACAGCCGAGAAGTGTCTGTTAAGGCATGTCTGGCTGTCCATTAAGGGGTATTAGTACCAACGCTTATGTACGGCAGTGAAAGTTGGATATGGCAGAAGAAGCAAGAAAGTTGGATAAATGCAGTTGAAATGAGAGCTTTGAGATGTATATGTAAGTTTAATGCAAGCGATGATGAGAAACAGCGTGGTAAGCAAGTTGCAGTGACAAGAGTTGAATAAGCTTTTTTAAAAAGTTTTTTGAAATACAAGCTTTTGAGATATCATGTAGTGCTAGCCAAGACAAGTAAAACGAGCCCAAACACGACGGGTCTATCTTATTTAGTACAGGAGTTCCTATGGCCACCTTCCGGCTCCATCATCAGATCAGCTCCACGGTATCATGTTATTGCATTGTCACGCGATATACATATGCGTGCAAAATTTCAGGTCAATCGGAAACCGGGAAGTTGGTCAAATTTAGCTTGCAAGATTCCACCCGAACTTACATACATCCATTGCAAGTTAAATTAAAACTTGTAAAAAGGAATGTAAACGTAGTTTGGGCATTTAGAGAGAATGAATGAAAGCAGAACCTCAAATTTAGTATATGACAGCAATGTGATTGGTAGAGTAGGTGCCGGTAGACCGAGACGTACTCACCATCATCAAAACGAAGTTTTTTTGAAGAAAGGTCAAATAAACTGTTTGCTACCGCTGTTTTTAAAACTAACTACGGACAAAATTAATATCTGCGTTGTTGCACAAATACCTACAACATATTTAAGTCATCAGTAGTTAGTAAACTTATTAATAACGTAATAAGATTCAAAAGGAATGTGATTTTTGTATTAATCATTTAGTTGTGTATAGTTTTCGTCAGTAGTTTCACAGTATTAGATATGTTGAATATTTTATTTTAGTGTAGTGTAACTTATTATTTCTTTCTGTTCTTTATCTAGATTTTAAGTATCCAGTTTTAGTTTAGATTTATTGTTCTATATTGTTAGGTCTTAAATTTATGAATATACTGTTGGACACTTTTAATTAATCAAAAAAACAGCAGTTTAAATAAGCGTGTGTGTATGAAAAATAATGAAAATTGATGAAGCTAAAAGTGTTTGTCAGGATCGTAGCAGGTGGAGATCGATCGTCTTTGTCTACCCCAATGGGGAACAGACGTGACAATATGTATGTATGTACTTATGCATTTAGTTCTTATGATAATACAAGGAAATAATTCCCGTATTATTGTAAATCCAAGATGACCGCCGCAACAAAAATGGCGGATTACATATATCTCCACAATCCTCTAAACATGAGTATCAAATGATAAAGGTTGACTAGTAAAATACAGTACCTACACTATAAGATTAATTATTAAGTGACGGAATAGAAATCAGATATAAAAATAAAATAGGTACTTCTTTAAAATTAAACGGTTACTGAAAAGAAAGATAATAATAAAGTAGATGGGTTGAGACTTTGGGACCATAGGGACGTGAACCTTATCAACTTTATCGAGACCTTTCAAAGCAATTGAAAGAAGTCTCGCGTGACCAAAGGGCTGGCCTATATTGAGGGCAACGGCTTAGCGTTGCCATATAATGTGGGGATGCGGCCAGCATTTTGGGAACGCTCCCCACCGACAGCGATCTGGACTACATCTTTTACTTCTAAATATGTTAAGAGTAGTATTTAATTTCATAATGCAAAAGTGGATGGATGCATAAGTCGCGGAAGGCCACGACACACCTTCCATGATCAAATTGATCATGTACTAGCAGAAGGTCATGTCAGGAGCCTTAAGAACAGACGAGCGTGAATGATAAGAGCTATGAATGTGAAAGAAGCAAGTGAGGTGTGTAAGAACAAGCCTGAATGGCGCTCTGTTGTCCGTGCCTCCCCCGCAAGGGACCTGGCGTGAAGTTATGTATGTATGTATTTAATTTCTAAGTTTTTGTTTGTAGTGTAATTTATTTATAATTTAGTTAAGTTATTTGTATACAATTTTAACATTAAATTCAAAATTATTAAAAAAATGCCCGTGGTAAAATAAAATAATACAGGGATGTAAAACCCGGTACAAGTTTCAAAGGTTGCGTAATAACTGATATTGTACAAAAAGCCATACTTTCTAAGAGCTGCCATAAATACAATAAATTAGATTCCACAATTTCGTAAATATCATAATAACACCATTAAGTATTAAATTAATATAGATATTTTGTCAAAAATCACTTGGATTTAAATCTTAAACTTGTAATCTGTATTTATGTATGAGGTTAATATATTACAAAATATTGTTAGAATTAAATCGAAACCAGGCCAAAGAGGCGTTAAGTTAAATGTTTAGTTAATTTATGGTTCTGACAACAAAGTCAATGTGTTGTCGACAAAGTGTGAAGGAAATTATTTTCAGTCTTTATTTGAATTGCCTATTTCATGTACTGTTAATTCTTGCTGAAGACGCAGGACCGGAGGATATCCAAAATCATAGATTTTTCATATTAATTCGTATAATTCGGGTTTCCACAATTATCATTACCATCCATGATCAAAAGTTTATTATTGTAATAATTTTGTTTTTTCTTCAATTACGTTTCAATTTAGGTAAACCACCAAATATAATTTAATTTTCTTGTAATATCTCCTTGGACACCAGGTTGCCTGGAAGAGATTGCTATAAGCGATAAGGCCGCCCATTGTTCTAATTGAAATATACATACATACATACATAATTTCACGCCAGGTCCCTATCGGGGTAGGCACGAACAACAGAGCGCCATACAGGCTTATTCTTACACACCTCACTTGCTTCTTTGACATTCATAGCTCTTGTCATGCACGCTCGTCTGTTCTTAAGGCTCCTGACATCACCTTCTGCTAATACATGATCAATATGATCATGGAAGGTGTGTCGTGGCCGACCGCGACTTCTGCATCCACCCACTTTTGCATTGTATATCTGTTTAGTCATTCTTTCATCATACATTCTTTCCACATTCCCGAACCACCGGAGCATTCCTTTTCTTGCCTTCACCCCGACACTCTCTTTCAGACCAACTCACTTTGTTACTTCGTCTCTCCGCAGATTTTGCGCAGTGCTCGCATCTCGACCGCGTTTACTCTACTTTCATGCTCTCTATTCCATGCCCAACTCTCGCTTCCATACGTGAGCGTAGGTAACAGCACCGCGTTGCAAACACAACGCGGTGCCTTCAACACACACAAGCTGGGCCTTCTGGCTGAGGTTCTTAGCGCTTTGAAGTTTACCTAATGCTCCATTCACACTATTCCCCAAATTTACTCTTCTTTCTATGTCAGCGGTGTACCTTCCATCCCTGCTAAATTGAAACTAACTAATTCAATTAGTTAGTTTAAATATCTAAGTTGTTTGTATTGTATATATTAAATATCTAAGTTTAAGTTATGTTGAACAATAAAGAGTTTTCATTCATTCATCAAAAATACCAGCTATATGATTATGGAGAGTAGAGGTAAGGACAATCGTGTCGTATAGGAAAATAATTGAAGAAGTGTCCAGTTGTAAGCTGTAAATAACAGTTCAAAAACCGTCCACAATGGCGCTGATGTAGACAAAGGGTATGGTATGAATATAGCTGTTGTAGACGAATCGAAATATGCTGAGTAAAATATAATAATATCTTAGGTTACTTGAGTAGTTCGTGGTACACTGTTATAAAACGTCAGCTATTTACGTAGTACAAAGTAATTTACTAAATATAGCCTTAAAGAATTGTTATTTGAAAACGTGAAAAGTGATTTTATTTCGTGAATTTTTAATAATACGCTTAGTGATTTTATAATATCTAATTTTATAAAACTAAAACACTTTTATACTGATGATGCTAAAGTTGCCACCCTAATTTAATACATTTAAAGCAAATTAAGTCTAAGAATTTTACTGTCGATTAGCGAAAACAGCACCGAAATCGGTTTAGCAGTTTTTAACTTTCTAAAACTATTATTATTAATATATATTATCTACTCTTACTAATATATATCTAATTTTACTGTTTAACTTTGTTATATATTTGTTACTTTTTAGTATCTAGCTATATATGGGTGGACCTAGGAATGGCGCCTCGCTTCTTAAAAAATATAGGTTCCAAGAAACGGGAACAAAAACATGTTCGTAAAATAAAAACTGGGCCAAACTATGTCAAATTTTTAGGGGACCAATTGAAAGCTATTCCGCGTTGAACAAAAAAAAATCACGTAAATAGGATCATAAGTGACGGAGTAATCGGTGAACATACATAAAAAAAGCAAAAAAAAGATCCCGACGAATTCAGAACCTCCTCCTTTTTTCGAAGTCGGTCAATAATGACTAAGAACCCTAAGAGTACGACAAAGCTAAACAACATTTTTGAATTTGAATAATCGAGAGATTTCTCGAGCAATAAATTTAATATATATAATGCAATTATAGATAGTGCGACTCTCAAGCACCTTACGAGTTTGCCCTGATCAACATTTTCACGGCAACAAAATAAATAAATTATCATTGAATAAATAAACGATTAAAACCGATGCGATTGGTTTTATAGGATCGCGCGGCGGGGGGGCCGCGATAACCGCACCACTCATGGTCGAGCGTGGCAACCATTGGTGGTGTTGCACAAGGGAAACTCTTTAATGCTAATTTCATAATTTGGAAGTCAATTAATTTTTATAATACAAGAACTGCATCTAATAAGAGTAGTGGTCGCCGAGTGGTCGAAATTCGACCATAATTAATTTAAATTATAATACTATAGGATCCCGCTATACAACGACCTTCACCGAGATGCTTATTTGATTAAATCTATTTTATATTTAATTAAATGTGTCAATAAATATATTGCATATGGGTTGCCTAAAAAATTTCAGTCCAATATATGATTAATTAATAAAAAAAATTTTTAACATTTCACCGATTTGCTTATTAAACAAATTCTATACCAATCGAAGGTATGTGGCCCATAGAATATGCAAATGTTAGGTGGCCTATTCTTTTCAGGTCACAACTCTTGGGTAGCCAGGTATATATAATCCTTTTCATGTTCCAGATCAAATAGCATGCGCGCTCTCTTTCTTTAAATGGACGGACTTCAAACAGCTGCTATGCTGTGTCCTCTTCTATCGCATGGGATATGGTTGGTTGGGACCTCCCAGCCACACATATTCTCTCGCAGCAATATTTCACTTTTCAAAATTCGACAAACGGAATTTGGGTCTGATTTTT
The DNA here is from genome assembly GCA_012273795.1 of Dendrolimus punctatus. Lineage (NCBI taxonomy): Eukaryota > Metazoa > Arthropoda > Insecta > Lepidoptera > Lasiocampidae > Dendrolimus > Dendrolimus punctatus. The sequence goes on along the minus strand of CM022551.1, from coordinate 11,308,221 downwards.
CGCAGGCAACCCTATACCATGTTCATAATGAAATAATCTTTATTTTCGTTTAGTTTTAATTCAATAATCAGACCGGTGCAAAATGCTAGTATCGATTTACCTGTTTGTACCTGGCCACCCGAGAGTTGTGACCGGAAAAGAATAGGCAACCTAACATTTGCATGTTCTATGGGCTTCATAATTTCGATTGGTATAGAATTTGTTTAATAAACAAACCGGTGAAATGTTAATTTTTATTATTATTAATTAATCATACACTGGACTGAATTTTTTAGGGCAACCCATATGTTTATTGACACCTTTAATTATACATAAAATAGGTTTAATCAAATTAGCACTCTGTGAAGGTCGTTGTATAGCGGGATCTGCACACACTTCATCCTTTTATGACAACTCTTTGACAGTGCAGGCTGTCAAACTTTGGAATGCGCTGCCTCTTACTGTCTGAGAGGCCAAAACATCGCCTACATTTAAGAATGCACTCAGAAAACACAATTTTTCCTTAAATAATTATGCCTAAGTCGTATACTATAGACTATTTTATCCGTGCAGGAACGGAGAAAGAATACAATTTCCTGCGGCCGGGCGGCCTGTCGTAAGAGGCGACAAAACAACCCACAGCCAGGTGGTAGGGCATTTGCCCGACTGGATGGCTACCACCCCTGGTCTTAAGTATGTCGCCAAAACAACCTTGAGTTGTGTTCCGGCATTAGTGACCAGGTTCCAGTCTCCCTTAAGAGAGCAGCAGCGCATTTGTAACACCTTGGTGTTGTAAATGTCTATAGGCGATGGTAACCGCTTCCCATCAAGTGGGCCGTCTGCCTGTCTGCTGAACTCCTGCAATAAAAATAAAAAATATATATTTAATATATATTTAATTTATAAAATATGCAGTTTAAGTATGTTTATTTATGATATAACTAATGATCTGCACCACCTACATCGTCAGATTAGGTGAAGCTATTCCTTAAGTTTAGTTGCCTGGAAGACATTGCTTTGAAAGATAAGGCCACCTATTAATTCTACCATGACAATATTGTAATTGTATATTAAGGAAATTGTATATTTGGTGAGCAATAAAGTGTTACCTGTCATCTATAGATGCGTTTGCATGGGAACTATGGACGGCTTTATCGCTTATAGCGATCTCCTCCAGGCAGCACCACAACAAATTAAAATGAAAACTAAATAATAAAAATTAACAAGTTGATTTCTTTGCTTTCCGTGACTATTGCTACTGAAGTGGCCGATACGTTTGAATAATATAAATCAATTAAAATACCGCGCTAAAAACCGGTAAAACGTAATTTTTATTATCCAAGAAATCGTTAGGTTTGTTTTTGAATTTAAATTAGCAGAATAAATTCAATTACAAAAGCAATTTATCATTGATCAGATCGCTAGAGGCGTGGCGGTCAACTCGCCAGGTCCAGCCTCTTGATTAGTTTAATGTTATACCAAACTAAATATACACAAATAGCTATGTCTTATTAACACAATACAATCATGCTAATACATCTTCTAATATATAAAATTCTCGTGTCACAGTTTTCGTTGCCATACTCCTCCGAAACGGCTTGACCGATTTTGATGAAATTTTTTGTGCTAATCCGGTATCTATGAGAATCGGCCAACATCTATTTTTCATCCCCCTAAATGTTAGGGGTAGTCCACCCCTAAATTTTTATTTTTATTTTTTAGACAACATTTTTAATTTCTATTTTTTTATGATACAACATACAAAAATACATACAACCCTAGATTTTCAACCCTCTACGATCAACCCCTATTTTTCGCCGGGCAGGACGACGTCTGCCGGGACAGCTAGTTTACTATAATAACTCATGTATTTGGAAATGTATTATTGTATATATGCGACTATGTATATATGTATGTATTTGTATATTTATTTCTTGAACTAGTTTGAGTATTTACGTATCTATGCCTTTTTCCTGCACCAGCTATATATCGCCTGATTCAAATTTCTTTCATTTACGTTGCCTGGAAAAGATCGCTTTGAGCGATAAGGCCGCCTATTGTGTTGCCTTGAAAATATTGTAGACTAGCGACCCGCCCCGGCTTCGCACGGGTGCAATGCTGATACAAAATTAAATACACTACAGAAAAACTATGAACGTTGTATATAAAAACATAGCGGCCCGCTCCGACTTTGCACGGGCATCACTACATAGAAACCTCTAAAATTAGCAATGTTGCCTTAGTATATGATGCATGTATTGTACATATAAACCTTCCTCTTGAATCACTCTATCTATTGGAAAAAACCACATCAAAATTCGTTGGGTAGTTTTAAAGATTTAAGCGCACATAGGGATATAGGGACAGAAAAGGCGACTTTGTTTTATACTATGTAGTGATGAAGTGATAGTGATATGATGTTCGGACCTTGCTTATAATAAGTAGGTGAAACATCGCTCCGCTGATTTTGTTGACTACACCCTTTCTGTGTGAAGCGACGGACAATGCACAGAAGGATAAGGGGCAGCCATTTTGAACACTCACTGTCAAAGTTTCGACTATATCGCGCCATGCGCTCACCTGTTTTTTAAACTTAAATAATTATAATTACTTTCCGTGCCAGTAACTTTCAAATACCTAATCTGTGTACAGTGGTAGCTCTGAAGTGAAACATAGTGTCGTGCTCTGTTCCCGAGTGCAACCTGAACCGAGCCAGGAGAGTGCTGATCTCAAGGTTGGTGGAGCTCCTGCTTTTATGATGCAAGGGTTTAGGTCATATCTCCGCTATTCAGTCGACAGAAATGGAACCACCACAACCTGTGGCTTAGAGTATCCCACGTATGGTCTATTTTTGTAATTTTATATTTTGGAGTGCAATAAAGTACATATTACATCTCTTTCTATCTCTCTCACTTACCATCAGATAGAGCTTAAACAGTCTTCTACTTAATCGTCCCTAGCATTAGGTATGTCGCCTTAGATGTCACTATTAACACTTCATTTAATGTGGACAGGCATTATCTGTGCCTTTGATCGCCCGTCGAGTCCAACGCACAAATTATATTTTTTACGACCGTTCTGACAAATTGGTTACTTTATAGCCACTTTGTGATTGGCGCCTGCAGTTCCATTGTGTTGTTAAAAAGAGAAAAAAAAAACGTATTTATGGTAATTGGATATCATTGTTTATGTTTTGTTGTTATTCAAATGAACAAGTGACAAAGGGCGTGCGCACACCACGCCACAACCGCGCTGCCGCTACGCCGCCAAACTGTGTACACAAGGTGATATCGCGCCGCCGTATTAAATTCGCTATCGAGTTGGTATCAGCGATATAGGAGAGTAGATAAAGTTCGCATATACAGTTAAATTAGCAGCATAACAGCGCGGTGGTAACGCGGTGGCAATGTTTTGGTTCATGTGAATAAATTGAATATCATTTTTGTTACAGGTATATTTTCGATGATAAGTATGATAATATAAATAACGTACAAAATAATTAGGTAGCAAACAAAAAATATACAAATTTTTGGATAATTTTCAAGAAGAAAAATGGTCGTTTAGCAAAAAAAAAAAAAAAAAAACAAGTATGCAAGTTTTTGCACATTCAAGCTTCAATTTGTTTTTCTGATTTTTTAAATTAATTTTGAGTAAAACCACCGACAGAAAAAATGTGTGTGTGCAGTTCACACGCAGTGGAAGTGATACGAAGTGTGACAGGGGATGGGAGGGATTCTAAATTTCGAGACTGACGTCTCGAAATTTAGAATTATATCGTTTCATATATTATATCGTTATTATATATTTAAGCTTTAAAACACAAAACTTGAAGTATTAACGAAAACCTTCAAAACATTTCCAAATGTAGCTGTATGGGCATAGCTTTTAAATTATTAAATATAATGTATCATATCTCATTCTCTCGCAGGCTTAGTCCTGTAGATCTCTTTTTAGTATCACTTTTTTTCGTTCATCGAGTTTCAAATCACAACGATGCTAAGGAAGTTTCACTTCAAAAAGCGATTATATTTAGATTTTTTTTGGTCTATGGATTTGGGTAAAAAATCGTAAGCCTATATAGCGACCAAATAACTTGTTTATTCAACTTTAATTTCTTTTTCGAGATATATATTCTCTTTGAATAGAAAAGGATCATTTTGCCTTTGATATAATACATCAATATCTCAACGAGTAATGATTGCACAGAAACTTCAAGGCCGGTTGCAAAAACTTGAATATCTACAAGGATTAGTTATCGATACTTGGTATTTATTAATCATTACATGTATTTGAAACAGCAACGAAAAGGGCTTGTCGTAGTTTTTTGGAAAACCAATCGCCTGATCATAAATCTCGAGGAAACCACTAATGTTAAGTGTGCCTTACAGTTACAGTTCAATACCCACAAAACTCCTATAGAGTTTCAATTAAATCTAGCCAACCGCTGCTTTGTTCCACTGGATAGAACTTTAGAAAAAAATGAGGAAGCTAAAAGAACCTTTAAGTCTCAGAAGAGACGTTGGCACTCTAAGCGTGTTCTACCGTCTATACAATGGAGTATTGTCAGAAGCGTGCACGTCGCGATCCCCGCTGGCCCAGAGGGCCACAATTCTGACCGAATTGACACATGACTGCAGTGCATGATAGGGCGTCCCCCGCAGGCGACGCTCACCGATGCGCCCCCGTCGGTGTGGACTCTTGCGCATGCGGCGAAGGGGGCCGCCACCCTTCACGCAGCGCCAAACCTGGCGGGTCGAGAGGAGCAGAGTGCCGTATAGGCACGTGGAATGTGAGAGGTGGAATGAAAGATAAGATGGACGAAATGATTGATATAATGAATGAGAGAAGCCTGGATGCCTTATGTCTGACAGAGACAAAGCGGAAGGGGTGTGACGTCGATGACCTCCCCGATGGCATGCTTGCTCTGTGGTCCGGCGTGGACCTGGACAAGCGTGCAAGTGGGGGGGTGGGCGTCGTACTCTCATCCCGCTTTGTGTCTGGAGTGAAAGACTATTGTCTGGTGAACCCGAGACTTCTTTGGGTCCGTCTAAAACTGGGGATCACGCGAGTTTTTCTGGTCGCAGCTTATGCTCCCGTAAGCTCAGCGGATCCCCAAGAACTCGAGAAGTTTTGGGAGTCTGTGAGAGAAATTCTGGATCTGGCTGAAGGGAACGAAAGACTAATTATGTGTGGTGATCTTAATGGCTGGGTGGGGACCAAACGAGACGGCTTTGAGGCTGTCCTTGGACCCTATGGCGACAAGAGAGCGAACGATGCTGGTAAGCCAATCATAGACGTATGCATGGAAAGAAACTTGCTTGTGTCGAACACCTTATTCCATCATAAGGATATCCACACGTATACATGGAGAATGAATGAACAGAAAAGTATGATTGATCTGATTTTAATAGATAGTCGCCTCCGAAACACAATAATGGATACAAGAGCCTACAGAGGCCCCACTCTTGGAACGGACCACTACCTGGTGATAAGCCGGTTTGTGGGTCTTTTCAAGAAGTGGAGGCACTGGCGAGAGCGTACCAATTTCGGGGAGCTTGAAAGAATAAGATGTGAAAAATTGGAAGATGTTAGTGTAAGGAGTATGTATGCGCGCCTAGTCGAAGAAAGGCTTGCAAAAGCGGACTTCTCCGACTTAGATGTGGATAATGACTGGGATAATATGAAAGAAAGTATAGTGGAAAGCGCAAAAGAAGCATGTGGATGCGCAAAGAGGCATATAACAACGAAAGGAGACGAATGGTGGGACGCGGATGTTAAATCTAGCGTAGAGAGAAAGAGAAAAGCCTGGCTGGATTATATTGCATCTTTGCATCAGAATGACAGCATGAAAGAGATGAAGAAAGAAATGTATCGCCTCTGCAAGAATGAAACCAAAGCTTTAGTGAAAGAGAAGCGTGAAAGAATAAAATTGAAAGAAGAAGAGAAGCTGACGGAGAACTTCGAGGCAAATACCAAACTCTTTTGGAGAGAGGTTAAGAAGTCTCGGGGATTTTCGTCAGCTTCCAGAATGGAAAGAATTAAATCTAAAGCAGGGGACATTCTTGCTAACCCACAAGAGGTTTTAGCGCGATGGAGTGAATATTTTAGAGAAATGTATGATACTATCCCGGATGCTGGCACCACGACTGAGTCTGTGACTGACTTCGAGGAGTCAGCATCCGAGATCACTTTGGAAGAGATCGAATGGTCGATAAGAAGTCTGAAAAATGGAAAGGCAGCAGGAATCGATAGTGTGTCTGCTGAGATGATCAAATATGGTGGCACCTGCGTCCGGGACGCTTTCCTGTCCTTATGCAACTTGTGCTGGAGGACGGGAAAGGTTCCCAACGACTGGAGGCGCGCTGTCATCGTGCCCTTGCATAAAGGCAAGGGGTCACGTATGGAGTGCGCCAGCTACAGGGCCATCAGTTTGATCAGCACAGCATCTAAAGTGTATGCGAAAATTGTTGAAAGGAGAATGAGAGTGGTATCCGATGGATTACTGTGGGATGCACAAGGAGGCTTCAGAAATGGAAGGGGATGTATGGATCAAGTTTTCTCGCTCCGCAATATCGTGGAGAAGCAGCTGGCTACGGGCCGGAAGGTTTTCTGCGGTTTTGTGGATCTAGAGAAAGCATTTGACAGGGTTGTGCGGAAGGACCTCTGGGACATATTGCCCGGATATGGGATTGATGGCCATTTGCTGCGTGCTGTACAGTCCACTTACGAGGACTGTATGGCATGCGTGCGGGTGGACGGCAGCCTGTCGCCCTGGTTTGACGTCAATATTGGCGTCCGGCAGGGCTGCGTGCTGTCGGCTTTGCTGTTTGTCCTATATCTGGACAATTGTCTCCAGAGATTAAGATTGATGGATGTTGGGGTGCGGATGGGTGATCTAGTTGTTAGCAGCTTGCTTTATGCGGATGATGCCGTGCTTTTAGCCGAATCGCCATCAGAACTGCAAACACTAGTCACAATGATGAAAGATGACTGTCAGGCGAGAGGCTTACGTTTGAATGCGAAGAAAACAAAGGTGATGGTGTTTGAAAGAGAAACAACCAGAACGAATGCAAGGATAATGGTCGATGATGTTATGCTGGAACAAGTGAATGAGTTTGTATATCTCGGATGTGCTTTTAGCAGAGATGGAAGGTACACCGCTGATATAGAAAGAAGAGTGAATTTGGGGAATAGTGTGAATGGAGCGTTAGGTAAACTTCTAGGCGCTAAGAACCTCAGCCAGAAGGCCCAGCTTGCCATACACAACGCGGTGCTGGTACCTACGCTCACGTATGGAAGCGAGAGTTGGGTATGGAATAGAGAGCACGAAAGTAGAGTAAACGCGGTCGAGATGCGAGCACTGCGCAAAATCTGCGGAGTGACGCTCGCGGACCGCGTTCGTAATACCGACGTAAGAAAGAGAGTTGGTCTGAAAGAGAGTGTCGGGGTGAAGGTAAGGAAAGGAATGCTCCGGTGGTTCGGGCATGTGGAAAGAATGTATGATGAAAGAATGACTAAACAGATATACAATGCAAAAGTGGATGGATGCAGAAGTCGCGGAAGGCCACGACACACCTTCCATGATCAAATTGATCGTGTACTAGCAGAAGGTGATGTCAGGAGCCTTAAAAACAGACGAGCGTGCATGACAAGAACTATGAATGTCAAAGAAGCAAGTGAGGTGTGTAAGAATAAGCCTAAATGGCGCTCTGTTGTTCGTGCCTACCCCGCAAGGGACCTGGCGTGAAGTTATGTATGTATGTATGTATGTACAATGGAGTATTCTGAGGAGCTGTTTTGGTGCCTACGTCTCCATTTTACCACCGCACTGATCGCCGGCGACTGGGAGTTCATCCACACTTCCTTGACACCATACGTGAGCAAGCTATAGAATGAACTCCCTCCCACGGTTTTCCCAGAGCGCTACAATATGGGGCTCTTCAAAAAGGGCGTAAACAGATGCTTAGAGTCTGAACGAGGTAGGCAACGCATCGACTCCCTTAGTGTGATAGATGTCTATGGGCAAACATAGAAAAAGCTAGATTTTGCTCAGAAAAGCTTCTTATCTTTATATTGTTACATATCGATAAAGAACGCACACCTGCATGTCGTAAAACGCTGATTATTGCCTTCTTGATTTAGAACTTCTTTTGTTTACCTTGTGTTTAGAATTGTTGATCCAGAAAAATATGCTATTGTTAATGGACTTGTTTTATGGCCGTCGAAGCTTGCCAGGTGTGCGGGATTAACTTGAAGAACGCGATCCTTCATTCTATAATACAGTTTAGTATAAAACAATGCCCGAACTGAAGGGTGGGGCAGTCAAGCGACGACTACGATACGAGTAAGACGTGTGTAGTTCTTTCTATTATCCATATAGTGACGGACTTTGCGCGTTTTGAATTGCATTGAATCATGCACTGTGAACTGGTTGCATCCAGTTTTATTTGTACCTTTTTTATACGTGTTTGTACAGTTCTAATAAACTCTATAGTCATTCCAACGGCATTTATTTTAATTCGAGTCCTATAGCTCGTAACAATATAAATGAAAAAAATCTCAGCTCTATTCGTTTTATAGGAGTAGTTACTTTGCATTTTTACATCGACCTGTCGAAGATTTTTTACACGGAATTGATTTTTCATCAATCGAATGAGCTACACGTTGTAAGGTCAACGGTGTGTGTTGCATGTAACTTGATCATGTGTTTAGATTATTCAAATGTCTGACTTTTTATTTCCGATCGAAGTGCGTGGGTTTTATTGCGAGTATTCGATTATATCGACTACTATATGTTTTGAAGGTTATGGCTACTCTGCCAGGATTAGTTTTGGTGATTTGGTGGTTGATTCTATACATAAAGCCGAAATTAGACGGATTTCTATCTTCAAATTTATGTAGAAGGGAGACAAAAACGATATTAAAGGTTACATAAGTGTCATTTTTTAACTACAATATATTTGATTGTTATCAGTTTTTAATTTTTTTGTATGTATTGGTATCAGTTATTTATACATCTTAAATAAGTCTAATATATAAAATTCTCGTGTCACAGTTTTCGTTGCCATACTCCTCCGAAACGGCTTGACCGATTTTGATGAAATTTTTTGTGCTTATCCGGTATCTATGAGAATCGGCCAACATCTATTTTTCATCACCCTAAATGTTAGGGGTCGTCCACCCCTAAATTTTTTATTTTATTTTTTAGACAAAATTTTTAATTTCTATTTTTTTATGATACAACATACAAAAATACATACAACCCTAAATTATTAACCCTCTGTGACAAACCCCTATTTTTACCGGGCAGGACGACGTCTGCCGGGACAGCTAGTATATATATAGAAAAATGAATCACAGAAATGTATGTACGCGCATATCTGATTTGAGAACGACTTTACCAATTTCGATGATTTTGTTTTTGTGTGTTTGAGTGGGTTTTCGGATGTTTAGATTCACAATTGGAACCGGTAGGTGGCGCTGAGATCGGGTTTCAGAATCCTCCTAATCACCTGGAGCGATTTAGATCATTTTGTTTTTATGTGTTTGAGTGGGTTCCTGGATGGTTTAGATTCGCAATTTGAAACCGTAGGTGGCGCTGAGATCGGGTTATAGACTCCTCCTAATCACCGGGAGCTTTTATGGTGGTTTTGTTTATGTGTCATGAAACAAAGTTTTTTAAGAATTCAGAAATTTTGGAGGTACGACGTTCGCCGTGTCAGTTAGTACCAATATAATAATTATATTGTAAACACAAATTTGTTCTTGACCAAACTCCATAATTTCTATCGAAGTGAACTGTATGTAAACCGACAAAAACCACCCACAGTCAGGTGGTAGGGCATTTGCCCGTCTGGATGGGTACCACCCCTTGTCTAGAACATGCCGCCATAACAACCTTGACTTGTGTTCCGGCATTAGTGGCCTGGTTCCAGTCTCCCTTAACAGAGCAGCAGCGCATTTGTAGGACCTTTGGTATTCCAAATGTCCAAACGCGATGGTACTCAAGGAACTCAAGCTATAAAAAAAAGAAGGGGAACTCAAGGGGAAAACACGATCCTCTGCGGCACGAAGAAAGGCCTGAGGTTTCTGTGCCACAGTTGAATGTGTTTTAATATATACGTAAGCAAAAAATATATAATTATCTTCGCAACGCTAAGATAAAGAGCGCATTTTCGTCCGAAGATGGAAAGGTGTAAGGGGAATCAGGTCCTTTATCACTTACCAACTTTATTGAAGGAAGTAGCGCATGGCGATAGGTAATACAACTGTGCTTGCGTCCTTTCGCCCACGAGTTTTATAGTATAAAACATTTGCAACTGTCGTCGACGATATAACTGTATGTGCGAAATATTAGTTCAAGATCCCAGTCATCCTAGACTTCTGCTAAGGTTAAATCAGCTTTCAGGCTAAATCATAGAAGGCAATAAACTGCGTTTTTATGACGTGCAGGTATGCGTTCTTTGTCGGTATGTAACAATACTTTTTCGTGTAGAACTCGCGGTGTGTGACCGAGGCGTTAGAAGATCCAGCATAGCTAATCATATTTACGGGTGTTCTACCGGTGTTTCCGTGTCGAAGATTTCTCTATTTCTAGCTATGATTTATTAACTCACACCATAAATTATCAGAACGATTTTGAAATTTATATCCGGCTTGCATATAAAATTTGTCATCCGGCGACCTTTTCCCTCTGTTGTTTCGAATAACTTTACACCAATCCGACGTATATGGTTTGGATAGAATATAATATATTTATTTATAGCGCCCCGGTCGGCGGGTCACGTACATAACTAATCGCATTATGCGACCTTACGATTTTTATGTTTTTATTGCTAATATAATCCAGCTAGTGTCGACATTAGAGCGAAATGCTGTTCTGTATTAATGAGGTCATAAATTTATCTGATGTTGAATGAATTTACAATTCATTTCGCATCTATAAATGTGCCTGAGAATGATTAATAATCACTTTCCCAGGGTGTTGATGGATTCAGAGTAGGACCACACCTTTATTTATTGTGAAGCTGCAAAATAGGCGGGCAGTCCAGCTTTTTTAAGCTATTGCATAGCTTTTATCGCGGGCTTTGAGCGTGGCGACCGAATCAAGAAATTCCTAACACCTCCCACTCCGCATACCATGCGCGTTTGCTTAACGTGTATGTATGCGACACACTGAATGCGCGGTGTCGCGGGCCAAAGGCGGGCGCGACGAGCGGAGGCGTGCGGTGGCCACAGTGAGCCGCGAGCAAGATATGTCAGGTATTGCAAATTGTGGACGACGAGCTTTTCCGAAATCGGACGAATCTATCTATCATATCTTTATAATGCCACACTCACCGCATGTGCGCCCCGTAAGTATACATGTAGGTATATATGTATACATAGATGATTTGTTTTCTTATCGGTCACCACGTTCAAATAGTGTAACTTGAATTAATATTAAAGAAAAAAATACTGCATAAATAAAAAATAAATAAGTAATTATAGTTGCACAAGTTAATAAAAAATGCTATGCAATAGCTTTACCGCGGCTGTCCCCGAGTGCCACAAGGAGTTTTCTTTTATTGCAGGAGTTTAGCAGACAGGCAAACGGCCCACTTGATGCAAAGCGGTTACCATTGCCTATGGACATTTGCAACACCAAAGGTGCTACAAATGCGCTGTTGCTCGCCGTAGGGAGCGTGGAACCTGGTCAATAATGCCGGAACACAACTCAGGGTTGTTATGGCGGCATATTCTAGACCAGGGGTGGTAGCCATCCAGTCGGGTAAATGCCCTACCATCTGTCTGTGGGTTGTTTTGTCGCCTCTTACGACAGGCCGCCAGCTGCAGGAAATTGTATTCTTTCTCCGTTCCTGCACGGATAAAATCTTTATCTCTCATCTAATGGAAAGCGTACTGTATTGTTCGCGAAGGGGGCAGTTAAACTTGAGAAAATCTTATTATTACTTGATGTTTATGTATATTAATATGATAATCTAAGGACAGCTTATTTATTAATGAAATATTTTATTTATTATAAAATATATTTTATTCTTAGTTACAATTCTTGAATATGTACATTAGAATTTTGTGGTACTTTATTAGTATAATTATTTAATCTAATTACCGAAATACGGCTAGCGCTGTGGATTAGAGTGAAACAAGAGGAGCCTACCTACCGCTTCCGTATGTGTGAAAGAAAGGGAAGCCAGACAGACTGGCGCCATAACGCGTTACATAAGGAAGCGGTTTACCGTCCATAAGAAGTTATCACTTCAAAACTCGAATAAATTAACGCGCTTAAACCGCTAAATGTAGTTTTATTAAGAAAAGAAATAAAAAATAACTAAAAAAAACTCTGCATTGTAACATTTTTCCAGGATGGTAATTAAAACCTGCGCCCTTTGAGATTGGGACGCGATTACGCTAACCACGAAGCCATCAGCTAAATTTCCCCATATATTTTCTATAAACAATTTCTGAGCAAATTTTATAATTGACGACTTCCTTCACCTTAATTATTATTCAAATTGTAATACAATATTTTTAATGAGCATCCGTTTTAATTAATATCATTGCCTTAACATGTTATCGATCGCGACTTTAAACGTAGATATTATTAGATAAAGTGTTAATGCATATTTTTAATGTGTAAGGCAAAGTAAATTATAGGTAGAATCGCAATATACACCGAAGCCGAGTTCCGTTCTATAATATTGTATCATACTTGAAAAACGGACTTCAAAAACTAAAAAGTATAAAATAACTTATTTCTAGAGCTATTATTATCTTAATATATATAAATCTCCTGTCACGATGTTTGTCCGCGATGGACTCCTAAACTACTCAACCGATTTTAATCAAATTTGCACACCGTGTGCAGTTTGATCCAACTTGAAAGATAGGATAGTTTTTATACCGTTGGAACCGGTAGGTGGCGCTGAGATCGGGTTCTAGAATCCTCTTAACAACGGGGAGCGATTTTGTTTTTGTGTGTTTGAGTGGGTCCCCGGATGGTTTAAATCCACAATTGGAACCGGTAGGTGGCGCTGGGATCGGGTCATATTTTTTCAGAGCAGGACAACGTCTGCCGGGGCCGCTAGTTAATATATATTATCTAAAACATCTTGAAGTCGGTGCAAAGTAAAATATAAAAATTACTATATTTTGAAAATTACTACTAAGCACCGACTTTAAGATGTTTTAGATAATATATATTAATAATAATAGCTTTAGAAATAAGTTATTTTTAGACTTGAAAATATTTTTAGTGTTATAGTTTTAATAATTATTATTTATGATACAATCTAGCTGCTTTATAACTTTTTCCAGGATATTACCTATATCTTTTGTAAATTTCTTTTGGATGCAATATAAATATCTCCCTTATGCCTTACTTCGGAATTCAGTCTATCTCACTTACTCGTATAACTTTCCTCGGGATTCAGTTTCTCTCTTATTACTTTCCCCGAGTTACAATCGATCCTTATTATAACTCTACCCAGGATACAATGTATATCTTTTATAATTTTCGCTGGGATACAATCTATGGCCCTTGTAATTGTCTCTAGGATATAATCGATGTCTTTTATAACTTTTGTCAGGATACAGTCTATCTTATAGCTTTTCCGAGGATACAATCCATCTCTATCGATATCACATATTATGTTAACATGTATATATAACATACTTGATATCTCCTTTGTTATTATTCCCAGAATAGAATTTTATGTCCTTTGTAACTTTTCCCAGGATTTTTTTCTCCAGCAACCAAACTTGCCAAATTACCTACATGCCAGATTTCTTAAAGATTTGTTCAGCTGTTTAGTTGTAGAAATGTGACATAAATATAAATACATAGATACTTTTATATTTATAATAAGTGATATATTATCTGTTTCAAAATATTAAATAAGTAATAGTAAATAATCTTCGTTTAAACACTCTGAGTATGGCACTTAATTATTTTATAAATGCTACAATTGTTTGCTTTTGGTTTAGATCGACTTTCCTTACGTAAACAAATCCATCAATACAAAAACAAACACACATTTATTATTTATTTTCTATATTTATTACGACTTAAGATTAAAGATTAAACACGAATTTATTAATTTATAAATATAATAAAACTAATTAACGACTATTTTGATTAGGTTTATATTAAAATCAATAGTATCAGTTAATCGATTAATTTTAATGATGATTTTAATATTGATTTGTTTAAGAAAGCTACTGACTTAACGAGTTTGTTTATAGTAATGGTCCAACATAAATCAAATCCAAAAGTTTTTATTCAAAATATATGTTGCCGGACAACATGTTTTGAATCTCATACATATAAGTTAAAATTTAAATTCACTTCCTATTCTATGTACACCGCTTCGCAACGTGTTGTCGCTATTTACGGAGAAAAGCGCCAAGAAACTCCCCAAGAGGGCGGCTATATGTTTATGTTTCATATTAATATGTATTGTAATACCTGCAACAACTGGTTTATAGTAATAAAATAACAGCAACTGGTTAGATATTTATAATCAGAGAACCTTACGGTTTTAACACATTGAATACACTAACTCTTCACATTCTACAAGCATATTAGAACACCTCGCCATCCCTCCAATAATTTAACAGTATAAGAAACTTAGCATATTGGCACAACCGATAGCGGATTGAACTCATTGCTAAACCATTATAATTAAAGGGTTAAGACAAGAATTTAATACACTATTGTTTAGAAATTTCAGATAATATTTTATATAAGATATTATATAAAACTAGCTGTCCCGGCAGACGTCGTCCTGCCCGGTAAAAAATAGGGGTTGATCGTAGAGGGTTGAAAATCTAGGGTTGTATGTATTTTTGTATGTTGTATCATAAAAATATAGAAATTAAAAATTTTGGCTAAAAAAAAAAAAATTTAGGGTTGGACTACCCCTAACATTTAGGGGGATGAAAAATAGATGTTGGCCGATTCTCATAGATACCGGATAAGCACAAAAAATTTCATCAAAATCGGTCAAGCCGTTTCGGAGGAGTATGGCAACGAAAACTGTGACACGAGAATTTTATATATTAGATTATACTTAAAATTTTACATGTAATAAATTAAATCGAAATCAGTAAAAATCAATCGCGTCTGTCAACATGAAAATAAAATGTAGTGAATACCGTCTATATACAATTGAGCGATTTTAAATTATAATATGTACACAATTATCACATATTAGAAAACAGACTTAAAAAAATATAAAATAACTTATTTCTAAAGCTATTATTATTAATATATATTATCTAAAACATCTTAAAGAATTTTTGAAAGTTCAAGCCTTAAAGGGGTGAAAATGGGGATAAGATTTTGTTTAAAAATCGGTCATTTTCTAAGCAAGAAGCATGAAATTTTTGATATACCTACTTCTGGTTAGAATATACATGTGTCTCGGCGTTTTTGAAAATTCAACCCCTGAAGTGGTTATAAAGGTGTATAATTTGAATATTTTTTTATTTTAGAAAGGTATACATGCATAATAAAAAAAAAAAAATTAAAGTGTGCGTCTCGGGACACCTGACAGAAGTGTTAACTTAAACTAATCTAAGTTGAACTATTTAATTTTGAAATTGTTTAACTCGAGAAAAGCTTAGCTTATTACTTAAATTTTATGTATATTAATATGATAATGGAAGGAAAGGTTATTTATTAATGAAATATTTTATTTATTATAAAATATATTTTATTCTTAGTTACAATTCTTGAATATGTACATTAGAATTTTGTGGTACTTTAGTAGTATAATTATTTAATCTAATTACCGAAATACGGCTAGCGCTGAGGGTTAGAGTGAGAGAGGAGGAGCCTGCCTACCGCTGCCGTATGCGTAACGCGTTACGTAACGAAGCAGTTAACCCTCCCATAAGAAATTATCACTTCAAAGATGTACACACACACATTTTTTTAAATATTGTTGTTTTTAAATTTAGGAAACAAAAATCAGAGACCTAGTCCGAACTAGCTTTTGAAAATATTTTTTTTTACATTTTCGTGTGTCTGTTAGAGTATTACATGATATTATAACATAAAAATATCAACCATCCGACGACAACTGAGCGTGAAAGTGGTAAGTGAAGGCACACCCTAGAAAAGTTAATTAGATGCTAACTAAAGCTTCCTTTTTAGACGACTTTAAAGTCGCTAAGTAATGTGTAAACATGATTTCCGCGTTTACGATGTGATTGAACCAATTTCTGCGGATATTTGTGTTTGATTTAAAGATTTAACGTATTAAAAGGTGCTTCACGTTACTTTTGTATAATAAATGTTGCGCAGTAGACAGAGAGAGTAAGTGAACGAACCGACATAGCTCGCAAGCTGAAGTGGCTGTGAGCCAGTCACGTCTCTCGCATGACCGACGGCCGATGGAGCAGACGAGTCCTGGAGTGGAGACCTTGGTAAAGGTAGCGTAGGACGCCCGCCAGCCCGGTAGACTGACGACCTGCGTAAGGTCACCGGCAGAGGCTGGATGAGGAAGACGAGAGACCGGGAT
The DNA here is from genome assembly GCA_012273795.1 of Dendrolimus punctatus. Classification (NCBI taxonomy): domain Eukaryota; kingdom Metazoa; phylum Arthropoda; class Insecta; order Lepidoptera; family Lasiocampidae; genus Dendrolimus; species Dendrolimus punctatus. The sequence goes on along the minus strand of CM022551.1, from coordinate 11,291,716 downwards.
ATGTGGCGCGTACTTGGGGAGGCCTACGTCCAGCAGTGGACTGAGATTGGCTGAAGAAGAAGAGTAGACAAGTTATCTGGCAGGGGAATGGACGGTATACTTACCATGCTTGTCTTGTTTTACAATTTTTATCCATGCAGAAACGGAGAAAGAATACAATTTCCTGCGTTGGGGCAGCCTGTCGTGAGAAGAAACAAAACAACCCACAGCCAGGCGGCAGAGTTTGCCCGCCTGGCTGTGGGTTGGTTTTGAACATCTTTTGCACCCGATTGCAGCGCCACCTGGTCCAATTGCGAATCTAAACCATTCCTGAATCCACCTGAACACAAAAAATTTCATCGAATGCGGTCCAGCCGTTTAGGAGGAGTTCAGTCACAAACACACTGAAGAATTTTATTATATAAAGATGAAAATGGGTGGGAGGTAAAATGAAAAAAATGACAATCAAGTTGGTTTGTGTTACAGTGCATACAGAAAGGGCTCACAGTGCCTTGAGGTGTGGCAGATGGTTTTTGCTGGTTTCTTGATGACCGGATCCCAAACAGGTGGTACTTACCAACCATCTCCTCTATTGTGTAAATATACTTACTACTTCATATTTCTGTAACATACTTCTGTATAAAACAAAAAAAAGAACTTCATATAGAACAAGAACTACAAAGAAAAACAATTTTTAGCCAGATGTGTTGATGGGGAGTTTCTTGCCGCTTCTCCTTAACAGCAATAACACGTTGCGAAGCGGTGTACATAGACTAGGAAGTAAAATTAAATTTTAACTGATATTTATGACATTCAAACAGTGTTCTCCAGTGGAGCTTATATTGAATAAAAACTTTTGAATTTTATTTTCAATAGCCTCACGCATCGTTCTATGCAACGATTCTATTTCGCGAGGATTTGTGGTTTATCAAATCTGATATACTGGTTGGGTTTAACCAGTATCTGAAACACGTACAGTAACAGCCTGTACGTCAAAGAGTTATCAACGAAGGAATAAGTGTGTACATGTGTCATTAAGGAGATATTATTATTCTGTGCTCACTGATTGCTGACTTCGTAGACTTTAAAATATTCACAATCCCATCGGCGACGCTTGAAAGCGTGCTCCACTACACATTTCAATTAATTATACAGTCTCTTAATCGATATTTATGGTACAATTAAGTTTTTTACGGCGTCAAAAGCCAGCGGGTTTCGTAACTAGGTGTGTTTAGTTTGACAAAATGGATCAAGTGAGTTATTTATGTGAGATTCGACGTGACGTGTGTGAAGTGAAAGAGTTATCGCCGCCCTTTAAGAAATATGGTTTATTTTATAACAGTGTTTTTAATTAAATTTAAATGAAAGAAAGAAAATACGTTTATTTGGTATTTACATAGAGAGAGACATGGCGATAATTAAACGATATAGGTTCAGTTCAGCATGTGCCTGACCCTGGTTTTCAACTGCACCCTAGGACGAACGGATGTTGGATTAACAGTTTTATATATATTTACCTCTCACATACTCACCACGTGAGAAAGCAACGGCAGACCCCCTGAACCAGCGCTGTCGTGGGCTGGTGGCTGACTGCGAGTTAAGTGCAAAGTTCTATATTCTCCGGGCACCAGTTCTTAATTGGGGAATAAAGGATCGCTATACATTGTACACATAACCCGCGCAGATTGCATGCGTCTCCAGAGGCCGTCAGATTAAAACACTGTTTTTGTCATGACAATATTGTAATCGTACATTTTGTTTGTTTCATCATCGTCAGCCCATAAATGTCCCACTGCTGGACTCGGACCGTCCATTATAGGGGAATGGACAGTATACCCGCCACGCTTGTCCAAGGCGGCTTAGCAGGTTTGACACATCGGTTATCTTGATCTGTAGGTTGCATCACGGTGTTTTCCTTCACCGTTATTAGCACGTGGTAAGTGTATCAATATGCATATTAGATCAGAAAACTGTCTAAGTGGTGCATGTGTTAGCAGAAAGAATAATAATATCTGAAACATTATAATCAAAAGCTTATTACACTAGAATTATTACAATACTAATATAGTACAATAAAACACAGAAATATTAAGACAACTCCAAGAGTTATCTCCACGCTTGTCAGGTGTCGACCATCAATTTGCCCTTAAAGAATACTGCCATTATCGAACAGTAATTATTGACCACAATATACTATGGGCCTCTTGCCCAACAGAGCTTTCGCTCTGTTCAACCAATGACCGTAGACTATCGTTGTAGACTAGCTGAATATCGTTTGCAGACTAGGTATAGACTGGTTGAAGATTGGCCCCCCTCTGCCCGGACACCGAGTATTTATAAGATCCACGCGGAGTGGCGTCTGCGTCGACACCATCCTGTAATACTTTGGCGCCACTTCACTTCCGTCGTAACACCAACTTCCGCCATCCGTATAACTTCCAACTTTCGGTTACGCTATTTTAGATATCCGTTGGATTGATAATAAATACATCTATGTTGACATCCGGTTATACGACTTCCGATTACTACATTAATGAATATTTTATCCGGTTATTGACTACTTCCGTCATATGGTTCCTTTACAATAATAAATACGATTCTAACACATGCGTGCCAAGATCGAACCCGCGCCCTTTGAGTTCGGGACGCGTGTGCTAGCCATTACGCTACCATGACTTACTATGTTTGTAATTGTTTATTTGGTGGACAATAAAATGTTGTCTTTCTATCTGTCTAACTCGGCTTATGCCGACCGGTGTTTATACTTGTGTTTTGAAATTTAAAGCATAACACAGAACACCGGTTTGGACTACTTCGAATAAACGCTCAGGTGTGAGGTTGTTGTGTACTTAATATTTATTATAAGATATATCAATCACTTGCTTGTCTTTTGAATAATTAAAGGCAATAAATCATTCGATCATGCGACAGAAATTATAGCCGTAGTATAAAGTTTGATACAGTTAGTTAATTATTTTTACTAGTGGTCGCCCGTGGTCGAAATTCGATCATAATAATTTGTTGTCAAAGACTATACTTCTATAATCACAGATTTCGCCAAGGCTACACTGTTAATTTGACTTTAATAATAAACAAACAAGAACATATTATGTGTGTGTGTGTCAAATACATGGTAGTGTGTGTAATGTTTTTTTTTATTCATTTACTCTATTTTTTATGCACAATTAAAACAAATATTAGCATTTGTCGCTTCTTCTCTATATCTAATATATAAAATTCTCGTGTCACAGTTTTCGTTGCCATACTCCTCCGAAACGGCTTGACCGATTTTGATGAAATTTTTTGTGCTTATCCGGTATCTATGAGAATCGGCCAACATCTATTTTTCATCCCCCTAAATGTTAGGGGTACTCCACCCCTAAATATTTTTTTATTTTTTTAGACAAAATTTTTAATTTCTATTTTTTTATGATACAACATACAAAAATACATACAACCCTAGATTTTCAACCCTCTACGATCAACCCCTATTTTTTACCGGGCAGGACGACGTCTGCCGGGACAGCTAGTAAACTATAAGCGTGTGAAATTTCAAACTCCTCCGTCCCCGTAATTTTCGAAAAAAGGGGTACAAAGTTTTTGCTGCACGTATTAATACTTATATAGATATGTGCACTATATAAAAACACTTGTGGTCTTAAAAAACTTTACCCACTTTTAAAAGTTAAATGCTGTTTGAATATTATAGATACATATATTATCTGTAATTTAAATCCCCGTCACTCAGTGAAGTGATGGAATGGATGAAAAGAAAGTAAGAAAAAATATTTATTATGAATTTTATAATATAAAAATAATAAATAACATAAATCAGAGATACTTATTTTATATTGCATGAGATCAGTAGAAAGGTAGACGGCCCACTTGATAGAAAGCGGTCACCATCCTCTATGTATATTTGTAACACTTAAGGTGCTTAATAAAACTACATTTTATCGGTTTTGGGCTCGATGTTTCGGCCACTTCAGTAGCTGTGGTCACCCAAGACAAAGATGACACGAGTCAATGGGTATTGGTGAAGTTTTATTCAGCGTACACCAACTTGTTCATTTTAATTATTTAGTTCTAATTTTGTTTATGGTTATCCTTTACTCTATGGGAGCATAGATTAGGCTAATTTAATTTACCTATTTAAGGAACCTCTCTCAAGTAATTCCAATGTTCTGCTATTTTCTAAACGGAGGCTGGAACTTGGTCATTTATGCCGGAACACAACTCAAGGTTGTTATGGCGGCATTCTCTAGACCAGGGGTGGTAGCCATCCAGACGAGGAAATGCATTACCAAACGACGTTTATTATAGACAGATGGACAGATCGTCGAACGAACATGATTCGGATTTCATTTTTACCAAAATGAATCTCCAAGTCACCCCTATCCCGTGGGATATGAAAATTAATATATTGCAACTCTAAATGTGTTTGTATGCTCGACGTTATTTAGCTAAAAGTTTATTAAGGGAAAGAAAGTCTTGAGGGAGCCATGTAACTAAGTAAGAAAGGGAAGTGAGGAAACGAAGTTGTTGGCTCATTAATTTCACCGTAAACGGCCCTGTAGACAATGTACTAATGCGTTTTTGCTATATTTTTTGTAAGGAGGAAAATTCGAGAGGAAACCTTTCCGATATACTGCAGTGCAAAAATAAGGGGGACTCTTATAATAATGTTTATTGTAATTTACACTTTTGAAGTTTCTATTACAAAAGCGATGCAGCCTAATTGTGGCTGAACTTTTAACAAAGAATTTCAAAAAATCTATAATATTATGAAATTCTAAACATGTCACGTCTGTACATTGAAGCGATTAAAAAAAACCAAATAGAATATAGACTATAATCTCCATGCAGGAACGGAGAGAGTACGAATTCCTGCAGCCGTGCGACACGTCGTAAGAGGCGACAAAACAACTCACAGCCAGGTGGTAGGGCATTTGCCCGACTGGATGGCTACCACTTTTGGTCAAGAGTATGCCGACATAACAACTTTGACTTGTGTTCCGGCATCACTGGCCTGGTTCCAGTTTCTCTTTCAAGGCCGGCAGCACGTTGGCATCACCTGGTAATGCTAATGTCCATTGTGACGGTAATCACTTCTCATCACAGTTGGGCCGTTAGCCTGTCTCCTGTGTTTCAGCAAGAGCGGAGAACACGATGCAAGTTTTTTTATATATCTTGTCTGTTTGTTCTATAGTCTATCTACTTTGATAACGGCCGTTTTTTCAATCATCAAATACATTGTTATCAGTCGAATAAAGTACAACCTCAGTGAATTCAAAAATTAAACCCTTCAACTGTTTATTCATGCATCTGATATTTAATATTTTTTCCATGTTATACTTTATTATATAAATACCTTTTATCTTTAATTTTTAAGAATACAATTTCCTGCGGCCCGGCGGCCTGTCGTAAGAGGCGACAAAACAACCCACAGCCAGGTGGTAGGGCATTTGCCCGACTGGATGGCGACCACCCCTGGTCTAGAGTATGCCGCCATAATAACTCTGTGTTGTGTTCCGGCATTAGTGACCAGGTTCCAGGCTCCCTCCCTAAAGAACAGCAGCACATTCGTAGCACCTTTGGTGTTGCAAATGTCCATAGGCGATGGTAACCGCTGTCCATCAAGCGGGCCGTCTGCGCCTGTCTGCTGATCTCCTGCAATAAAAAAAAAAAAAAAAAACTAACGATTGAGAAATCAGCTCCAAATCCAATTTATCCGCACAGAAACTGAGAAAACAAACGAATAATCTACAGCCAGGTGGTAGGCATTTGCCCGTTTGGCTAACATCTCTGTTCAAGAGTATGCCCCCATAACCTTGAAATCTAGCATTAGCGGCCAGGTTCCAGTGCTCCCTTCGAGATAGAACATGATATTAAGTCTTGTGTTGCAACTATTCATAGGTGACGGTAATCACTCGCCATTAGGGGGCTATCGGCCTGGCCGCTGTACTCCAGCAATAAAAACAATTTAAATAATAATTTTGTAGCTACAATTGAATTATGTATTCGAAATTAAACTTGTGTTAAATTAACACGTTTACTTTAAATAAAGACGAAAAGTTTGCGTTGTAAGTTATATTAACTAGGCTTTGTGTTGCAAAATTTATGGCTAGTCCTTATCTTATAATCTAGGTTTAGATTAGTTAAGTTATTTGTTTTAATTATGATATTCACAAATTTGTTTTCGTTTGAATTTAATTTGAATCAAAAGTTTTACCTCAGAATAGTTTTTATATTTAAACTAGCTGTCCCGGCAGACGTCGTCCTGCCCGCTAAAAAATAGGGGTTGATCGTAGAGGGTTGAAAATTTAGGGTTGTATGTATTTTTGTATGTTGTATCATAAAAAAATAGAAATTAAAAATTTTGTCGAAAAAATAAAAAAACAAATTTAGGGGTGGACTACCCCTAACATTTAGGGGGATGAAAAATAGATGTTGGCCGATTCTCATAGATACCGGATAAGCACAAAAAATTTCATCAAAATCGGTCAAGCCGTTTCGGAGGAGTATGGCAACGAAAACTGTGACACGAGAATTTTATATATTAGAAGATGTATTAGCATGATTGTATTGTGTTAATAAGACATAGCTATTTGTGTATATTTAGTTATATTTAGTTTGGTATAAAATTAGGCTAATCAAGAGGCTGGACCTGGCGAGTTGACCGCCACGCCTCTAGCGATCTGATCAATGATAAATTGCTTTTGTAATTGAATTTATTATGCTAATTTAAATTCAAAAATAAACCTAACGATTTCTTGGATAATAAAAATTACGTTTTACCGGTTTTTAGCGCGGTATTTTAATTGATTTATTTTATTCAAACGTATCGGCCACTTCAGTAGCAGTAGTCACGGAATGCAAAGATATCAACTGGTTAATATTTATTATTTAGTTTTAATTTTTATTTGTTGTGGTGCTGCCTGGAGGTGATCGCTATAAGCATAAAGCCGTCCATAGTTCCCATGCAAATGCATCTATAGATGACAGGTAACACTTTATTGCTCACCAAATATACGATTACAATATTGTCATGGTAGAATTAATAGGCGGCCTTATCTTTCAAAGTAATGTCTTCCAGGCAACCAAACTTGGGAATAGCTTCACCTAATCTGATGATGTAGGTGGTGCAGATCATTAGGTATATCATAAATAAACATACTTAAACTTCATATTTTATAAATTAAATATATATTAAACTAGCTGTCCCGGCAGACGACGTCCTGCCCGGTAACAAAAAAATTTAGGGGTGGACTACCCCTAACATTTAGGGGGATGAAAAATAGATGTTGGCCGATTCTCATAGATACCGGATAAGCACAAAAAATTTCATCAAAATCGGTCAAGCCGTTTCGAAGGAGTATGGCAACGAAAACTGTGACACGAGAATTTTATATATTAGATAACACTCATAATTATAAATAACCGTTTCTAGAATATAACTTTTTTATTAACTGCCTTATGCTAAATCTTAATTCAATTCTCATATTTTTCTTTGAAATATTAGACACTGCTATAAAATTATATACAGGCGTATACATATAATGTTTGTAGCCAACCTCGAGGGCTTTAATAATAAGTGAATTCACTAACTAAAGTAAACATATTATGAACGTGCTACACATACAAAATCTTATGAATATATTAGTGAACTATGGTTTATTATCATTCACAATAATATTGTTTGAAACAATTTCGGTTATAGCAACTCAGTTATGTAATTTCAAACCGGTAATTGTTTTTTTAAATGATTATTTGTTGTCTCATCGTTTTACTAAACGTTTGCCAATGTATTGCGCTTGTTAAAACATTTAAAAACTGTATCAACATATGGTATAGCTTCCTATAAACTCAATAAATAGTTATGAATTAGGATATTATTGAAAATGTGCTAAAAATCACTGTCTGATCAGTATGATACGAAAATGCGTACATACAGACACACAGACACACACACACACACGCTCACATAATTATGCCCGCTCTGGCTATAAACATTGGCATTGATTTTCAAAATACAGGTTTCGCCTTAGGTAACATAAATAATGTAAATTTGACTTTTTTCTTTTTGATCTTTTTCTTAAGTGTTCTGACATTTCTTGGGAATAAATGGTGTTAAATTGTATAACAGTACTGCTATGTACTGTGGACATTTAGGCACTGATTTTGGAGCTAGACTGTGCTTATGTAGCGAAGACCTAACCTCTCGCTATGTGACTGGGTTAGCACAAAAAATGCAGAAGCCTTCGAAAAGAGGCTTCATCATTATGTGAATGTCGAGCCAATCCAATTGCTTGACACCAAAACCTTAGTGCTAAGACTCAAAAGAACTAAACCATTTGAGTTAGTGTACTGTATACGGAAAAATAAAAAACAATACGTAAGTGATATTTAGGACATATGAATGACGCATTCTTAGTTAAAATTTATTTAGTAGAATATTAGGTTAAAATTAAGTTACGTATTGGTATCTATCTATAGGCAAACCGTAATATATACTAAAGTAATTGACAACAAATTATATAAACACACAAAAAAAAAATCGCAATGCACACTTATACAACCACGGTCAAACAAAAAGCTTCATCAGCGCAAACGTGTGCGCCCTTATTTTTGCAAGTGAGTGCAAAAAGGGCCTTCATCAATCAAGAAGCGCGTCGCCAGGCGACATGACGTCTCGCGTCTTTGTCGCTGAGTCAAAGCGGTCGTAATAGTAGAAAAAGATGACTTATACCATTGTCAGGCATTGTTTGGGAGGGAGGGATCTCGGACTTACTGAATTAGGATGTAATGGAATGCTGGGTTGATAAGGACGACGTTTTTGCCTGTGGAAAGAGTAACGTTTTTCTTATCTATACAAATAAATAAAATTGAAGTATCTGTTTGTAATGTCAAAAAGATTTTTACTACATGTATATTGTTACGACCTAGACGCCGACAAAAACAAATTCATACCTGTAAAAAACACATTGTTATTACCTTTCTGCATTTGTCTTCTTTTGTTTACTTTGTGTTTAACATTTGTGATTAGAAAACAGCCCATAATTGTTTTGTAATATTTTATGGCAGTCCTTAGCCAGGTGCTTCGGATTTAAAGTACAAACTGATTCAAGGAAATTCAGTCCATGCGGCCGGACGGACATATTGCATCTGTGTGGTATAAAGCAATGGCCCAAGGGAGGCACGATACAGTCGAGCGATAATGACGAGTGAAGTGAGACGTGTGTACTACAATCGAGAAACTTAGTGACGGACTTGCGCGTTTTATGGAATTACGACCTTCTGAATTACGTTTGTTACGACTTGTTGTGTTCGGTTATATTTGTACCTATGTTATACGTGTTTGTATAGTTCTAAACTCTATATTAACTCTAACGGCATTTTAATTCGAGTCTCGCGATACGCAACAATATGAAAGTATATGCGGTACCTATATCAAAAAATATATATTTATTTACTTATTTTGTCTGTCTGTTTGTTCCGGTTAATCTCTAAAACGGCTGGACCGATTTTGAAGGTACTTTCACCGGTAGATAGCAGACGTTAAAAGGTACTTAACGTCACTACTTTTATTTTAGAAAAAAGACGATGAGTTCTTGTACTGTCGATGTACATATTTACTTGCTTAATTGTTTTTGATTTAACTTTGACTATATATACAGAATCCTTATCATTCACGTGATGTGCAAATCAGTATGCTAATCATTATTAAATATTATATCTACATTTTTTTTTTTTTTATTGCAGGAGATCAGCAGACAGGCAGACGGCCCACTTGATGGACAGCGGTTACCATCGCCTATGGACATTTGCAACACCAAAGGTGCTACGAATGCGCTGCTGCTCTCTTTAGGGAGCCTGGAACCTGGTCACTAATGCCGGAACACAACTCAAGGTTGTTATGGCGACATACTCTAGACCAGGGGTGGTAGCCATCCAGTCGGGCAAATGCCCTACCACCTGGCTGTGGGTTGTTTTGTCGCCTCTTACGACAGGCCGCCGGGCCGCAGGAAATTGTATTCTACATTTATGAGATAGCATATTTTTTTTTTTTATTGCAGGAGATCAGCAGACAGGCAGACGGCCCACTTGATAGACAGAGGTTACCATCGCCTATGGACATTTGCAACACCAAAGGTGCTACGAATGCGCTGCTGCTCTCTTTAGGGAGCCTGGAACCTGGTCACTAATGCCGGAACACAACACAAGGTTGTTATGGCGACATACTCTAGACCAGGGGTGGTAGCCATCCAGTCGGGCAAATGCCCTACCACCTGGCTGTGGGTTGTTTTGTCGCCTCTTACGACAGGCCGCCGGGCCGCAGGAAATTGTATTCTTTCTCCGTTCCTGCACGGATAAATTTTATGTCCCTATTGTCCTCATTTCGTCCTTTCTCTTAAATATGAGGCGTGAGTAGTAGCAGGATAAAATTTTGAAGTAGTACATTTTCAAATTTTGCCGTATCAGTACAATTTATTTATTAATTTACAAATTTGTCAAGTATAATCTGAAAAGATTCTATACTGATTCCCAAAGCGGACCACCAAGCGCACATCTGCAGATCTGGGACTAAAATGAGAACCATATACTAGAATGATGATACCCCTTGTTATGACATCCCGTCACATTCCCGGAAAGCATCCCTTTCCCGGGAACATTTCCTCTTCCACCTTTATTCGGCCGGTTTGTACCAGAGGGCGCTGCGCACACATACGCACCTAATTGGCCGAGCCGAATCTAACAATGGCTGCCTAAATATCGTCGCGACGCCACGCTCGCCAATAATTAGTCAAAAACCGACGGAAAACTACTGCTTTGTGCCATAAAACCGCTCCCTAAAGTGCCAACTGTGTCCCGGACATCTAGTGAAGTGTTTGTGTCAAACCAGGACGCGCGAATCCGGCCGAAATCCAGCACAACTCCTTACACAGTTCCAGTGACGGTAAGCGTTTATATTTTTTCTGCTTGGTTCACTGGGATTTACGAGGCGGCATCAGGTCTATAGAAATCAGGGTTTGCTCCGGCGAAGTAGCCATTCATATCTTACCACCCCTGCTTTATTATCAAATCGGAATTAAACACTAGAATGATGATAACCATTACTCGCCTCTATATAATATATAGGTATATATAATGTCAGCCCATAAATGTCCCACTGCTGGGCTCGGGCCTCCCATTATAGGGTGAACGGACAGTATACCCGCCACGCTTGTCCAAGGCGGCTTGGCAGGTTTGACACATCGGTTACCTCGATGTGCAGGTTGCATCACGATGTTTTCCTTCACCGTTTTTAGCACGTGGTAATTGTAACAATATTCCCATTAGATCAGAAAACTGACTAAGAGGTGCATGCGTTCCGGTCAGGATCGAACCCGCGCCCTTCGATTTAGGGGCGCTTGCGCTAACCATTACGCTACCACGACTTACTCGCCTCTACTCCTATTTATTAAAATAACAATATTGCGTACACGACTCCCTGAGGCACGAATAAACCCATGAGGTTTCTGTGCCACAGTTTAAATGTGATTTGTAATGTATAATATGAATGTAAGCATATTGAATAATAAATTTTTTTAAAATGTACTGGCTCACACGTGTACTACTCATTACTACCCATTAAGGTCCCTAAAATTCCCCTCTTCGCCATCTGCGACAGGAATCCGCCTGCTCAATCTCCCTCCCTTATTTTTTCGGCAGACTTTTGGGACATAACGTCATCGTAATCTACGAAACCCTAACACTACAACTTGGACCTAGTTAAAAGCATTTACGCTGTGAAGCCACATTTAAAATAGATTTAGAAACTGTTGCTCTTCCCTAAAACTCGACAAAGTGTAATGAATTTGAAACGACCAGTGGTTAATGGCCGTTTCACACGGCCACAGTGCGGGGTTTAGTGGGTGGATCCGGTAATCCTTAAACTGTTGTTATTCGAACGGAATGAATGGATTTAACCATTCGCTGTGTGATCATTGTTTGTTTTAATAAATAATAGCCTTATGGTTAGGTGATCGAAACGCTTGCCTACCTAGCTCACTGGAACAAAGAGGGGTTCGATTCCAGGCATAGTAAATCTTTATCTTTAGTAAATATCATGTATTTTAAATGTAAAAGAAAAGCCACTGCAGATACATACAAATGTTTAGATATAAGTTCTGTAAAAATAATGTTAAAACTCAGTCCCCAACAAAAATAAAATCTTCCTGCATATCTGAAATAAAACTCATTTTATTACCTGTCGGCATTTAAGCTAATTGTAATTCTTTTATCATCATCTACTTTTGTTTATTTATTAATTGTACTCTTCTATGGTCGCGTCATTAGCTAGGTGTGGCGGATTAAGTCGACTACGATACGGGTACATTGCATTTGTTCAGTATAAAACAATGGCTTGATGGAGGGACAGATAATCGAGCGAGAACCACGGTCGAAGCGAGACGTGTGTACTATAATTGATAATCTATTAGTACAGGGACTTTGCGTGTTTTACTGAATTGCATCCTTCTGCATTACGTTTGGATTTGTTGTGTTCGGTTACATTTCTACCTGTGTTATATGTGTTTGTATAGTTCTAATAAACTCTATAATAATTCCAACGGCATTTTAATTCGATTCCTGCAAGTCGTAACAATAAATAAATAACAATAAATAAAAACACAGACATATTTAAAAAAATACTGCATGAATTCAGCATACAGGCAGGCGGCGTCCCACCTGATGGAAAGCAGATACCAGAGTTTCCATGATCCACGCATTTTCATACTAAAAAATCCAATATCCTGCTGAAAATAACCTCATGAATTTTATGATTATTATAATTTAACTAGCTGTCCCGGCAGACGACGTCCTGCCCGGTAAAAAAAAATTTAGGGGTGGACTACCCCTAACATTTAGGGGGATGAAAAATAGATGTTGGCCGATTCTCAGAACTACCCAATGTGCACACAAAATTTCATGAGAATCGGTCCAGACGTTTCGGAGGAGTATGGCAACGAAAACTGTGACACGAGAATTTTATATATTAGATAACATTTATTATAAATATTTGTATGCTCCAATATGAGCAATACATGTATACACTATAACATATATACCAAGTGTTAAACCATATCTTGAACAAATAAAATTGATTTTATATTTAGCAAAATAACTGTACCCTGTCCGTGAACAAAGTCCCTGGCAAATGCTAGTTTATAATAAATATGTAAAAAATCTTTAATACTAAAAGCATCAAGCGACGTTGAAGAGCAATCAAGTAAAAATTCAACTGGAGCTAATATCGCACACAAGCGGCGCGTTACTAATGCCTTCCCTCAAACGTTAATATTATGTAAAAACATCGTTCGTTAACTAGGTACATAATAACGTACGGCTGCGAAGCTCCCGGCAATTTTCACACGGATCCCCACTGAGTACTTCCAACCCTCGCCTGTGGCCCAATTCATACGTTACTGGAGGGAAAAGCGGAACATTTAAAGCCTTTATACCAATTCCCATGTTTGGAAATACTTGCAAGAACACAAGAACAAGAAATTATGACGAGGTTCTCTAATAGTTATACATTAATAATATTTATGTTCACACGAATCCCCACTGAGTACTTCCAACCCTCACCTGTGGTCCAATTCATACGTTGCTGGAGGGAAAAGCGTAATACTTAAAGCCTTTATACCAATTGCCCATTGGCAATACTTGCAAGAACACAAGAACAAGAAATTACGACGAGTTTCTCTAATAGTTATAAATTAATAATATTTATGTTCACACGAATCCCCACTGAGTACTTCCAATCCTCGCCTGTAGCCCAATTCATACGTTACTGGAGGGAAAAGCGTAATACTTAAAGCCTTTATACCAATTGCCCATTGGCAATACTTGCAAGAACACAAGAACAAGAAATTATGACGAGTTTCTCTAATAGTTATAAATTAATAATATTTATGTTCACACGAATCCCCACTGAGTACTTCCAACCCTCACCTGTGGTCCAATTAATTCGTCACTGGAGGGAAAAGTGTAATACTTAAAGCCTTTATACCAATTCCCATATTTGGAAATACTTGCAAGAACACAAGAACAAGAAATTACAACGAGTTTCTCTAATAGTTATAAATTAATTATTATTATGTTCCTGCGAATCCCCATTGAGTACTTCTAATTCAATTGTCACTGGAGGGAAAAGCGTTATATTTAAATATCCCACTTTAAGGCTGTAAGGCTTTCATAGAGACTCGCTAGGATATAAACTTATTTATGTTATTCTTTAATTTAATATTTCTCTCTTCTCTTTTGGTTCTTTTCAAACTAATCCCCTCTGAGTACTTCTAAACTTCGCTTATGGCCCGATTCATACGTTACTGGAGGGAAAAGTGTATCAAGTTAGGCACTTATAACGATTGCCCATTACATGCGTCGCAAACTACGATATATAATAGAGTAAGGAGTCCCAATTTTCGTTCTTGCTTGACCATTTTTAATTCAAAGAGTAATGTAGTAATGTAATTAATAGATATAAAATAAACACACCTGTACACCGTCACATTAACGACCAGGCTATGCGTCTCTGGAATGAGCAACCTATGAGAGAAGCCAAATTGTTACAATGCTTTAAAAATCAGGAAGCAAGAAGAAATTGGAATTATGGTCATCACCGAGTAAGTGTTTTGTGAAGCAGGAATTTGGAAGGTGACTACTTTGTACTAGCAAATGTTTCCTTTCCTTTGTGACTTTTGTATTTTCTTGGATTCTTTTCTTTATATAGACACTTTCTTACTCTATTTTCAAACATTGTCGCGCTTATACGCTACCTCGTTTATAATTTAAAAGCTCTGATGAACCCAAAGCTTTTTTGCACTCAGATATGAAACTTTTAAAATACTGCAAACGAGTACGACGAAGAAATAACTAGAATTTCCAGGATTGCTTCTACAAAGTGGATAATATTTAATGTTGCGCGGCTTTTTGGTTAGAATGGGATTATCTCGCACAGCCGTCTCGGCTTGGATTTGTCAATGGTTGACTTGTTAAGATTGTCGAAAAATGTTTCGCCTATAGGAAAAGAAAATATTTTCGCTCAAAATAATAACTATAGACTAAGGCTCAACATAAAAACATGATAGAACACATCGTACAAACGCTATTTACTTGGCTGTCAAAAGACTTACGTAAGTAAGGAGTAAAGATCTACTTTCATTATGAACGAGGTATTTAGAGTAAATTTAATCAAACTTTAAACCGATATTGTGCTATTCAATTCTGCCTTTCAATTCGATTAATCAACCAAATTGGTCCCTATAAATACAAACTTGAATTATTTAAATTCACTGAGACCTTTCAGTGCTGTGCTTTCCAATTACATTAATTCAATTTGGTGATCTTTGTAATACCAGCATTGACTGTAATACTATACTTACAATCAGTTGAAAATAACAATAATAATCCAAAAATGTTATCAGACCTTTTTTGTAGAGCGTTGAATTCTCTATAAAGATTTGAACAGCGATTTATCATTCAACCAGTCGTATGAACGGTACAAAAATCAGAAGAATCAAAAAAATATTTTCCTGTGTTATTCTTATGTGAATTAAAAAAATGCAATGAGGACGATCTTAATATTAATATTAAGGGCGCATCTTTTCACAGACATTATTTTACACCCAAAAGAAACTTTTGAGCCTGTTTGTAAAAAAAATTTTTTTTCTCGGATACCTTAATATATATATATATATATATATATCTCCACGTATATAGTGACTCTTCACGATATATCAGGAACTAGAATACCTATAGACTTGAAATTTGGTATGGATCTTCCTTTCGCCAAGTAGAGGTCAGCTAGGATTTTATGACACGCGAAGCGGGCAGTTATCAACTAGTATAATATATAATAAAAACCCATAAATGTCCCACTACAGGGGGAAAGGACAGTATACCCGCTACGCTTGACAAGGGCGGCTTGGTAGGTGTGACACACCAGTTATCTCAATCTTAGGACGGGGGTAATTGTAGCAACATAGACATTAGGTCGGAAAACTGCCCAATTTGGGATGCATCCACTAAGAGAGAAAGAAAGAAAGACTATTTGAAGAAATAGAGACGTAATTACATTCCTTATCATTTATTATACCCAAAGCATATTTTAAGAATTTGTACGCCAAAACGACTCAATTTTGTTGAATAAATAATATATATATTATATGTGAATAATAATAATTAATAAAACTAATTCTACTTCTGTAGTGTGTGTAATATTTTACTAATAAATCAAATAGATAAATTTAAATAAAACCAAAAATAATGCTTAAAATATACTTTGTTACATTATAATCTTTAATATATTAATAAGTGAAGCAAAAACTTTATACCCCTTTTTACGAAAATTGCGCGGACGGAGGAGTGTGAAATTTCTCACACGTTTATAGTTTATGTAGAGAAGGAAGGCAGAATGCTAATTTTTTTTAAAATTATTCATAAAAAATACATGAAATCAATTAAAAAACATTACACACACTACCATGTATTTGACACACACACGCATATATACTCGTTTGTTTATTGTTAAAGTCAAATTAACAGTGTAGCCTTGGCGAAATCTGTGATTTTAGTATTTGACAATAGAACCTTAATAATGTTTAAACTTATAATTTAAATTAATTATGGTCGAATTTCGACCACTAGTTAAAATAAATACCTTTGTATCAACTTGTATCGAATCATCTATTCGTATACAATTCTGAGTATTAACTAGATATGCTACCACCACAAGTTTCCTGTAAGGCCACATAACTATGGTCACCCTTTATACAGTAGGGTAGAACACTAAATATCCGGATAATACATTTGTGTCGTCACCCCGAAACCGGTTTTAACGGTTTTCGAACCGGTTTATTGTCATCACTTATCGGTTTTTACCGGTTTTATTGCGGTCACGTTAATTAGTTTTTATCCGGTTCAAATGGTTTGGGCGTGACCATGAAATTGAATGGGCGGTTTGATGACAAGCTTGTTTGATTACTTTATTTTTTATTGCAG
Organism: Dendrolimus punctatus; assembly: GCA_012273795.1. Lineage (NCBI taxonomy): Eukaryota > Metazoa > Arthropoda > Insecta > Lepidoptera > Lasiocampidae > Dendrolimus > Dendrolimus punctatus. Next base: position 11,274,691 of record CM022551.1, on the reverse strand, counting down.
GAGATCAGCAGGCAGGCAGACGGCCCACTTGATGGACAGCGGTTACCATCGCCTATGGACATATGCAACACCAAAGGTGCTACGAATGCGCTGCTGCTCTCTTTAGGGAGCCTGGCACCTGGTCACTAAGGCCGGAACATAACACAAGGTTGTTATGGCGACATACTCTAGACCAGGGGTGGTAGCCATCCAGTCGGGCAAATGCCCTACCACCTGGCATATAAGTATACATATAAGTATTATATTAAGATTTTATTTATTTTAAACAGTTTTTCGCTAACCTTAATAAAATTATAATAAAAAAATACATCATAATTGATTGAATAGCTTCATATTAGTCAATAATAGCCAAATGAATGAGAATCTAAGCACAATATATGGTTGCGTAGAAATATCCAACCACCACTTTTTTAAGTGGCTACAGAATCCTAAAAAAGCATATAGTTGAAAATAACTTATTCTTTAAAAACTATGAATTTAAGGAATCTTATTCAAAGTATATCCATATTTAACATTATCATTTAAATATTTGCAAATTTTTCGACTATGTATTTTCAAAGTTGTTCCCTTTTTAATAATATAGTATATAGCTACGAAGAATTTAAAAACTATAAAGATTATAAAATTACAAAAGTTCTACAGTGCTTCGGGGTAATTCCGATTTGCTACTAAAGAAGGCAATATTTTTTTACTGTGATCATAATAAATTAAACTCGAATTTACATACTTTCTTTGCTTCTATCGCGCTCAACTTAATCCCAGTTCAATTAGATTACTTTACTTTTTTTACAGAATTACCCACAATAAGAAATTGTTAAGTTTTGAAGTGACTGTATTTATAGAATCTAAAAACATTAAAAGAAGGTTACCTAATAGTTAGACTATGTATGTTAGTTACTGAGAGTGATATGATTTACTCAAAAACTCTAAAAGGCTTTTAAAGAAAAAATATGAGTATTTGTATAAATGGGGTATCTCAGAATATATTAAAAAAGACCACTAATGTATACATAATAATTATAAAGTAAAAATATGTTAATGGAGAGTTTATCGCTCTGTTTTTCACTTTTGTCAGTAACTAAAATTACTTTGAAAGCGGTGGGAGATTCATAACATTCAATAATTAATCTGTCAAATTCCATTTTGAAACAAATAAATTCATTTTCATTAATCATTTTAATTAATGCCAAAATTACCCCACTTCACTTCAACACATTTTCAATTTCAAAACTTTATCAATTACTGTGAACAATATACGTGTCAGTATTGGCCTGAATTGTGTTTGCTATTTACCAAAAGAAAAGTACGTCCTAAACAATTGTCTACGAATAAATAAAACGTGACATTACAAAAAAGCAACATTTTGAAACATTACAAGTAAATGTATCGCACGAAAAGCCCATAACGTACTCTCAATTTTTCACGAACAACCACCCCTCCTCTTCGCTGTTTATCAAATGAGCCGCCTCTTTTTATTGGACAAAAGCGATTTGTATGAAAAATTTCATTGTTCCCCCGAACAATATGTTGGGCTGTCGCTGCTTTTACCTAAATCACTTATTTGTCTTCGTAATGCCTGTTTACCAACAGATTTGTAATTCTGCCTTTCGAAGCGGTTTTTACGGCTTTGTCACTCTTTGACGTGTCATTTTTTCCATTTGATGAATTGTTTTAGGGAATTAAGTTACTGGTACAGCTTTTAGCAATATTATTCAATATATATTATTAAAGTGTGATTCATGTGTATCAATTAAGAAGCGAATGACAAAAGCGGTGAGTTAAGGCCATTATCGTTGTTTGAACAGAAATGAAATTAAGTTACGAGTTGTTAATTAAGTAGATATCTCTATGCAGCTAATATAACTATAAAATGTCTTTTGTTTCAGATATGAAGGTGGATTTTGTTTTTGTTGGGATCTGAGTTGTAAAAATATATATAGTTAAATAAAATTGAAGTGACTGCGAAAAAAATAAAAAAAAAATAGGGGGAATAATGCGGCCCAGGAGATTCCGAAATTGCAACTTTTAGAATTATTGTTATTATTTGTCTGTTTTTCTGTCTGTCTGGATATTCCCGCTTATCTCTGAAACGGCTGGACTGATTTTGATGGAACTTTCACTGGTAGAGTTGATGTTATAAGGAGTAACTAATGCTGCATTATGTTTAGGTTTCACTACAGCTAGTATAAATATAAATTACGATTTATAGTTAATTACAATTTACATACATTACATTAGGTGTTCTGTTCAATATTCAAAAGTTTTTATTCAATATAAAGTCCACCGGAGAACATTTTTTGAAGGTCATACATAAAATTTAATTTTACTTCCTAGTCTATGTACACTGCTTTGCAACGTGTTATTGCTGTAAAGGAGAAGAAGCGGCAAGAAATTCTCCAGCAACACGTCAAGCTAAAAATTGTTTGTCTTTATATTTCTCTTATTCTATTTATATCTAAATTTCAGTTATTTTATAACTGTTATACAGAAGTATGTTACAGAATGACTTTTGAAGAATTAATGGAGTGGTAGCAAACAGTGCATATTTATTAAGACAGAGACACAATAAAAGTAAAGAAAAATATTACTATAGTTATAATAAAGACATGACATACATACATACATAACTTCACGCCAGGTTCCTTGCGGGGTAGGCACGATCAACAGAGCGCCAGTTAGGCTTATTCTTACACACCTCACTTGCTTCTTTGACATTCATAGTTCTTGTCATGCACGCTCGCCTGTTCTTAAGGTTCCTGACATCACCTTCTGCTAGTACACGATCAATTTGATCATGGAAGGTGTGTCGTGGCCTTCCGCGACTTCTGCATCCATCCACTTTTGCATTGTATATCTGTTTAGTCATTCTTTCATCATACATTCTTCCCACATGCCCGAACCACCGGAGCATTCCTTTCCTTACCTTCACCCCGACACTCAGTTTCAGACCAACTCTCTTTCTTACTTCTTAAAGACATGACGTACTGAATTTTATTATTTGTTTTGCTGCAACATATCTCCATAAATTCCTTGTTGATATATCGTCGTGCTAAGAGGTTTTATACAATACACCTTCTAAAATTGACATAGTTTTTTTTTAGGGTATCGTAACTTTTGGCTAAAAAATAAACCACATGTTTTTGTTATGTCACTCCATCCCTATGTCCGCTTGTTTTTGTTTGTCACATTCATTTTTCTCAAATTATACCGTGTTCTGCATGGATGATATTTCGCAGGAAGTTGTAAATGTGTAACAAAAATTATGTGGTAAAATAGCGAGTAAAATAAATATTATATACATCAATATGATTGGGAGTTGATTTTTGTAATCCAGTGTACATTTCCGTGTATTTTTAGTTAGACCTAGAAAAATTAGAACGATTTTCTCCGGCGAGTTTTAGTTAAATCAATTCGCTTCCAAAGCGGTGAAAATTTGCCCCTACTTCCTCTAACTTTTGATCTATGATGTGGAAAATTCTGAAAAAATAGCTGAGAAGTACAGCGTTGAATGTTTTTTAAAAATAAATTTTGGCCTGGTCATGATTCAATCTGTATTGAAAAAATTAATGCAGATTTTTTTTTACATAATAAATATATTGTACTGTAAAGTTGTAGTACAGAAAAAAACTTACTAGAGCTGCCGAATTCCGAGATAATTTGTCAATGTTACGATAAATCGTAAAAACCGGATAATCGTTTCGACATTTCCGGTTTTTGAGTAATCGCTTTCTAACAACCACTAAGCACGTCAAACACTATTTCGAAGGGAATAATGTAATTAAATTATCACACTAATAAAACATAACGTCTTTTATATAAACAGAATACCGTCTAAGGAGTGTCGCATAAGACTTAATTTTGTCAGACGATTAAGATCCTTATTTAGGTTTTTCCGTTTCACACAGATGTAGTAATGGGCCTCATGAGTCAAAATAAGATTTATTTCATTGAAAAAAAATATTCCATAAGGACTTTTCTAAATGCTTTTCCGTTATTAATTTTTTTTATTTGTTGAAAAAAGTTTGATATTTGTATTTAAATTAGATGCACAATTTATATACACATACATACTTACTTGAAAATACACCATAATCAGAGAAACACCATTAAATGCTTCTGTAACAACATCACCGGCAGTGATGTGGTCGGTGATAAATCCAATGGTTTTGTGTTAATTTGCTATCATTTAAACGTAAGAAACACAATTAAATATTAATCCATATATTTCCTTCAATATTTTTTACACGACAGATAAAAAACAAACTAAAACTTTGACACAAAAAAATTACATTTTAAAAAACGCTGTTCTATAACACAAAATAGGTCTAATCTAACTCTATGAGCACGAGACTCCAACAGGCAGTGAGGGTTTACATGTTAGTCCTACCCTCACTTCACGTTCGACTGTGGGCATGACATGGGCATGATATATAGATTATGACAGTCGTCATAATCTATATATCAATACGTGAAGCAAAAACACAGCAAAAACTTTAAACCCCTTTTAACGAAAATTGCGCAGACGGAGGAGTAATAAATATCGTACACTTATAGTTTATAGAGAGAAGAAGCGACGAATGCTAATATTTAAAAAAAATGACGCATAAAAAATACATTAAATCAATAAAAAACACATTACACACCCTATTATGTATTTGACACACAGACACACTGTTCTGTATTGTTAAAGTCAAATTAACAGTGTAGCCTTTGCGAAATCTGTGATTATAGAAGTATAGTCTTTGACAACAGAACCTTAATAATGTTCAAACTTATAATTTTTTTATTGCGGGAGTTCAGCAGACAGGCAGATGGCCCACTTGTTGGAAAGTGGTTACCGTCGCCTATGGACATTTGCAACACCAAAGGTGCTACAAATGCGCTGCTGCTCTATTAAGGGAGACTGGAACCTGGTCACTAATACTGGAACACAACTCAAGGTTGTTATGGCGACGTACTTTAGACCAGGGGTGGTAGCCATCCAGGCGGGCAAATGCCCTACCACCTGGCTGTGGGTTGTTTTGTCGCCTCTTACGACAGGCCGCCCGGCCGCAGGAAATTGTATTCTTTCTCCGTTCCTGCACGGATAAAATTTAAATTAATTATGGTCGAATTTCGACCGCTGGGCGATCACTAGTACTATAAAATGTGTCCAGGTTCGAATCCTGGCACAGTAAATTACGGAAACGAATTTTCCGTTATTTACTACGGTCTCAGAGTAGACCGGTGTATACTATCCATAGCACCAGCGTAATTTGGGAATATAAAATGTATATGTTTGTCTGCAGATTATTTATTTATTTAAATATCCAATTACAATCATCCGACAGTTAATCAGTCCGACCAAGTTGAACGCATGCGCAGGGCCTACAAGATAAAGATCACCTGAGGAACGGCAATGTTCGATCCGCGTGGGTGCAAGAATGCTATTTAAAACGCACTTGTTTTAATTTTATATAGATGTTTGATTGAGATAAAAAAACGGTCAGATTGTTGTGGAGGAATAAAAATCGGGCGATTTATTTGTCGCGTCGTTTGTAGTAACGAGTTTAACCGTAGGTGTGTTGATAAAGAACCAGCATTTTAATGTAGCGGTGTGCTTCTGTCGTTAAAATGTCGTCCAGTTTCTCACCTTACTTCTCCATCTGGGATGGTGTTATAGTTATTGGCCGTTTCACGCAAATGTAGTAATGAACTTCATGCGTTAAAGTAAAACGTATTTCATTGTTAGAAAAGGATTCGTTAAGGGACTTTCGTTTTTTTTACATTTATTTATTGTAAAAGGTTTGTTATTTGTATTGCTGTTAGTAATTTATGCATATTATATTATATTTATATTTTTATTATTTATATTATACATTTTATATTATAGTCACACAAAAGAAACCTTTCTTAACAATTAACTTAGTTTTTGAAGTGAATTTTTTTAGAAGCGTTTTGCCTCGAAACTCGATAAAACGAAAAAGAGATAACCTATTATTATTATTTTTTTTTTATTCGGCAGATAAACACATATATTGTATATCCCAAAATTAAGCAAGTTACGCTTGTGTTATGGGTAATATACAACGGACTACTCTGGGGCCGATCCCAGACACCCAGACCATAGTAAATAACGGAGAAAATACGTTTCCAAAATTTACTATACCAGGTATCGAATCCGGAGCCTCTGCGTCGAAGTGAGATAGGCCGGCAAAGGCTTAGCCCGCTCAACTACAGAGGCCGTTAAACACATAAATATATAGGACTAAGCCTGCGAGAGAATGAGATAGAGTTCATTATATTTAATAATTTAAACACTGCTTATACAGATAGAGTTCGAAATGTTTTGTTGATGGTCTTTGTTGAAACTTCAAATTTTGTAATATTTTCTAAAGTTTTCGCGACTTGTATGCATAATAATTAAACGTAATTTATTTGATTTTAGTTATTCCGACGTTTCGGCCGCTTTTCAGTGGCCGTGGTCATGGCCAACAAAGAGTTTCTTGCGCCGCTTCTTCTCTTCAAGCCTCAACGTGTTGTGAAACGGTGGTATATTCGATTAGGCTCCCATAGAGTAAATAATAATAATAATTAAAATGAACAAGTTGGCGATAGGCTAAATAAAACTTTAACAATACTCGTTGGACAAATGACGTCCGTTTCGCCAAATTAGCTGGAACAAACAGACAGACAGAATTTTTGAAGTGAAACATCTATATAGAGAGGGTCTTACGGATTTTTGGCTCACGAAAAGATGTCACAGTCACGTGGTCACTGTCACTAATTCTTACATTTTTAAACTCGTGATATCTTTCGAATGGAATGTCCGAATTAAATAATTCAAAAAGTTATATAAAGGTATTGAAGCAGTCTTGAATATGAAGTAATTTATTTTGATAAGGATTAATACCAAGATACAAATAAAGAGCCTTTTCTAGCGGCGACATTTTAATTAAAATTTAAAATAAAAGAACACTTATTGTGGCATAACTATAATAGTTAGACATATGCTGTCACGACACTTTTTGTAAATAATGATGTGTTCTGCAAAGTCGTAGTACATTATTTCATTCTATCATCAATAGTTTTCGCAGTACTCGCGATTTTAGGTATTTTTTACACCAGGGGTTACGTTATTGGAGTTTTAGTAACGATCCCTATTTTTTTTTGTAAACTTAATATAGCCTATGTCACCCAGGGATTGTGTAGCTTGCCAACAGTGAAAGATTTTTTAAATATAAGTACCGTATATACTTTATCCATGCAGGATTGGAGAAAGAACACAGTTTCTTGCGGCCGGGTGGCCTGTCGTAAGAGGTAACAAAACAACCCACAGATAGCCAGGTGGTAATCGCCAGTCTAGATGGCTACCATCTCTGGTCTTAAGTATGCCACTATAACATCCTTGAATTTTTGTTCCGGCATTAGTGCCAGGTTTCAGTCTTAAGAGAGCAGCAGCACATTTGTAGCACCTTTGGTGTTGCAAATGTTCATAGGCGATAGTAACCGCTTTCCATCAAGTGGGCCGTCTGCCTGTCTGCTGAACTCCTGCAATAAAAAAATACTTTCATATGCGTTTAGTATGAAGCTGTTATTTTGATATGACAAACAGACACTTCAATTTTATTCACTTGTATACATATTTCGTTCATACTTTTTTTCTACAGGCGTGAATGGTTTATGTTAAAATTTCAATGGTTAAGCAAGAGTGCACGAGCTTTCTATTTCAAACAGATTTTCAACACACTAATCAGCTGGAATCCAAATAATAGAGACGTTTGATCTCATTCAGGTGAAGTGCGGTGAAAATAGATTTATGCGTATATGAAGTTTTTATTACTAACAAATTATCCGCATTTATGCTGAAGAAAATCTATATATAGGTAAAAGAAAGTATAACACTACTTTCTTTTATCACTTACTAGCGACCCGCCCCGGCTTCGCACGGGTGCAATGCTGATACAAAATTAATTACGGTTATATTATATTATGTATTATACATATAAACCTTCCTCTTGAATCACTCTATCTATTGGAAAAAACCACATCAAAATTCGTTGGGTAGTTTTAAAGATTTAAGCGCACATAGGGATATAGGGATATAGGGACAGAAAAGGCGACTTTGTTTTATACTATGTAGTGATATACTATTTATAACTCAAGAACGGCTATACCGATTTGGCTGAAAATTGGTGGGGGTAGCTTAGTATCAGGAGAAGGACATAGGATACTTTCTATCCCGTTGGAACTGGTACGTGGTGCTGAGATCGAGTTCTAGAAGCCTCCTAATCACATAGACCGATTTTGGAGATATTGTTTTAGTGTGTTTGAATGGGTTCCCGGATGGTTTAGAGTTTAGATTCACAATTAGAACCGGTAGGTGGCGCTGGGATTGGGTCCTAGATTTGAATTTTCAAAGCAGGACATCGTCTGTCAGGGCCGCTAGTTATAAATAGAAACATTATTTACTGGCATTGAAGAGAGTGCTGTGATATTGGACGTGATGCAAGCAAGGCTCTTGAATAATTATAACTTCGATCTTAAAACAGGCTTTTATTTTGACTCTAGTATCTTTTAGTAGTATCAAAATTTCTTGTCTGTTTGTTCGGAATTCGCGTAAAAAACTACAAGGCCGATTTAGACGCGGTTTTCGCCGATTTGATTTTTAAATTTATAATATGCGCTACTTTGCATCCCGAGAATCCCGCGGGAATTTTCCAGGGAGCGGTTTGAAGTTGTTCGGATGGATAAAAATAAACTTATTCCGAGACAGTTTCCACTAAAACGATACTTACATCTCTAATCTCGCGGGAATTTTGAGCCAAGCGTGGACAAACGCGGGCATATCCTAGTTGATAATAAGACTGTGTTTAAGAGCTACAATATATGGAGCCACTTTTAAATGTTTACATTTGGTTAGCTTAAGAAGATAGAATTAAAAAGCAAAACAAGTCGGCCTCTAGACAAAGTAAAGTTCAAATCCGATTCATTTAGGGAAAGGCCTATCGATGCCCGCTAACCGTTTGAGTAAACATCGCACTAAAATCGATTCAATATCAACAGTTATGTTGGATACACGACTACAAATAGTGCTTGGAAGTAATAATTTCGGTTTTAAAATTATACGTTTTTGAAGAGAGAATAAGGAGGATGTTTTAAATTCATCGTATATTTTCTATAGTATTCTTCAGCCTATCTTTTTGAAATGAAACTTATTTATCTAGTATCTTTCTGATTTAAAAATCAATGAAGCGAAAATTAAGCGAAATTAAAAAAAAATAAAGACTAACTCAAACTAAGACTAAGGCTAACTCCGGGGGCCATGTGTTGGCCTCCGGAGTCAGGCAGGAGGTATCACTACTTACCTAAGGTTTCGCCGTAAAGCCCCCTTGCGGATTATTTATAATTATTTCATTGTTACATTTCACCCCATCAAATGGGGTATATTATTGTAGGGGAAAGCAGGTAGGATTCGTACACAGGGAGCATTCGTACAGTGGAGATATCTCCGCCATTATGCAACATTGAAATGTTTGCATTTGTATGCGTGATTGCCGTTTGTAGGATACGGGTACCTGCGGTATGGGGCCACAATACGGCCATTGGCTTCGATGATGTAAGTCAATACGTGAATTCGCTCTGCGTAAGCATTTTTCGTTGTCATCTTTTAATTCGCTTGGCTGGTATAAGTAATGCTCAAATTATAAAAGTGATTTATTATATTTTATGCCTTAAAATATTACTTTAATATTTAAATAGATATTTTAGCTCAATTATAACGGTTATGTTTATTTCAAATTAATTTGTTGAATTATCTGGATGGGGTACCTTCGTGCAGTTACATGTGAGGTAGATTCGTACTGTACGAATCCTCCTCTAGTATAATAGGTACCGGTAGATATTGTACCTATGGGCAATTTTGTTCTAATTTCACGATAAATACAACTCGAATTTATGTTTTAAGTCTCTGCAAAAAAAAAAATTTAGTTGTTAGCACTTTGCTTTATGCGGATGATGCCGTGCTTTTAGCCTAATCGCCATCAGAACTGCAAACACTAGTTACAATGATGAAAGATGACTGTCATGCGAGAGGCTTATATTTGAATGCGAAGAAAACAATGGTTATGGTGTTTGAAAGAGAAGAAACCAGAACGAATGCAAGGATAATGGTCGATGATGTTATGCTGGAACAAGTGAATGAGTTTGTATATCTTGGATGTGCTTTTAGCAGGGATGGAAGGTACAGCGCTGACATAGAAAGAAGAGTAAATTTGAGGAATAGTATGAATGGAGCTTTAGGTAAACTTCTAGGCGCTAAGAAACTCAGCCAGAAAGCCCAGCTTGCCATACACAACGCAGTGCTGGTACCATGTATGACAAGAGCTATGAATGCCAAAGAAGCAAATGAGGTGTGTAGGAATAAGCCTAAATGGCGCTCTGTTGTTCGTGCCTACCCCGCAAGGAAACTGGCGTGAAGTTATGTATTTATGTATGTTGAGACTTGTGATAAAATTTATAATGTTGATTTTTAGTTCTTTTATTAATGGAAAAAATATTATGTTATATGAATATTTTCAGGACTTATTTTTAAGTATTAAAGTACTTAAAACAATATTTTTGATCATTACTAGATGAAGATCATTAGTTTCATAATTATTAGAGAAGAAAAAAATATATTTGTGTTCTTTTCGTTACATAGGTACTCTGAATACAATAATTACTAGTTTACTATATGACGGCTGACGCTGTTTTAACTTTGACCTCATTAAAGGACTTTACTACATTGAATAAATGGCATTTTCTTTGATTGTACGGAGGTTCCCCACTATGTACGAATGTGCCCCACGCTATGCACGAAGCTACCCCATGCATGGGGTGCTTTCGTGCGTTTTCCATTTTTTAGGAAAACGGTCGTAACTTCTCCGTGTTGCTTTATATGAAAACTGCACTTCCATAATATTAAAGTCAGATAAATGGGTAATATACCGCTATTAAAATAATTTTGTAATAGCTAGTAGTTTCTTTTTTATAAGGCTCAGAACAAAAAACGTACGAATCCTACCTGCTTTCCCCTATATTATTTATGTAATACTTTCACTTTAGACACACCTTCCATGATCAAATTGATCGTGTATTAGCAGAAGGTGATGTCAGGAGCCTTAAGAACAGACGAGCGTGCATGACAAGAGCTATGAATGTCAAAGAAGCAAGTGAGGTGTGTAAGAATAAGCCTGTATGGAACTCTGTTGTTCGTGCCTACCCAAGGGACCTGGCGTGAAGTTATGTATGTATGTATGTATGTACTTTCACTTTACCCATATACTTGGGGACTTATGACACATGAGCTTTTGGAGCTGGGCACTGAAAACCAGTGCTGTGTCGGAACATGTTTTGACACAGGATTAAAAAACACTCAGCACTAACCTCATTTCGTAAATTGCGACAATTATTTTTTATATCTAATACAATATCTAATCTGTTTGTATTGTGTGTGGAATTGGAAATAAACATTTTCTTTCTTTCTTTTTAAATAATTGCAATCTAATATATAAAATTCTCGTCTAATATATAAAATTCTCGTCTAATATATAAAATTCTCGTCTAATATATAAAATTCTCGTGTCACAGTTTTCGTTGCCATACTCCTCCGAAACGGCTTGACCGATTTTGATGAAATTTTTTGTGCTTATCCGGTATCTATGAGAATCGGCCAACATCTATTTTTCATCCCCCTAAATGTTAGGGGTAGTCCACCCCCAAATTTATTTATTTTTTAGACAAAATTTTTAATTTCTATTTTTTTATGATACAACATACAAAAATACATACAACCCTAAATTATTAACCCTCTGCGACAAACCCCTATTTTTACCGGGCAGGACGACGTCTGCCGGGACAGCTAGTATCTTATAAAGCTAACTACACCGTAATTAAATCTGTAGAGGTGGGGAAAATTGTAGATCAAATCAAATACGAGAGCGACTTACTGATAGTTATCTCGCTACGTGTTGAACGTGACCAAGCACTAGGTATTACACATCTTCAAGTGGATAAATCACACGTTATGTAAGTATGGACGTGTTTTCGAGCATATTGGTGAGAAGAGTGTAAGGTTTCGTACACATTATTCGGTCAGTTGCAGTTTGTTCAACTACACGGCTGACCGTGGTATGAATATATCCCGTCGAAAAGACGGTATGCCGCGGAATTGCTTTGAAGACGCACGGGGTGATTGCTCTTGTCTATCTTATATATAAAAATCTCGTGTCACAATGTTCGTTCCCATACTCCTCCGAAACGGCTTGACCGATTCTCATGAAATTTTGTGTGGATATTGGGTAGGTCTGAGAATCGGACAACATCTATTTTTCATCCCCTAAATATTAAGAGTAGTCCACCCCATTTTTTTAAATTATTAGATATTGTTTAACGATCAACCCCTATTTTTTAAAAGCGATATTAGTATTTTTATAATTTTCTACTGGGATAATTTAGATTTTAATTTGAACCAGGTAGATGGCGCTGCAATCGAGTACCAGAATTTAGGTGTTCTTTTTGTTGTTGTATGTGTTGAAGTTTGTCCCGGAATGGTTTAAATAAACGACTGGACCCAGTAGGTGGCGCCGCGATACTCCTAAAGGCTTGATTTTGATGAAATTGTTTGCTTGTTCAAGTGGATTTGAGAATAGTTTAGATTAACATTTGGTCCCGGTAGATGACGCTTCCAGATTTTTATTTTTTAAAGGCAGGACAACGTCTGCCGGGTACAGCTAGTGTAAGATAAATATTTGATTTTATTAAAAATTTTAATATTTACTAGCGAGTGGAACATTACAACAGTGACGATAACTTAATATACTCAAGGGGGCAAGTGGTTGTGTCAGAAAAGGACGAGGCGCGGGTGTATTTGAACAGATATTTTATCCAGTATTTCCATTGTAGTAAGAGTAATTGTTAAAAATTACCTTGTGAGTTTGTACCGTCGGGTTACCGATCCCACCGTGCACGGTACATATAACATTAAAAAATTACGATTTACTCACGGCTGTCGTTATGTATGTGACGTGCCTAAGCATAATGCGCTTAGTACAATGATGGAGCGGATTTTTTAAACTTTTAAAATTCACTCAACTTTACGTTTTGGTTTTACACATTTACATACAGTTTAATGACTAGTAAAATATTATAACTACTTCGTATTTTCTTTGTTACTTAACCGTTTTAGTGCGATGTTTATGGCAATGTTTGCTTTAAATACGAATAAACTTGAATTTATGTAGGAGTTAATATTTGCTGTTATAATATAAGGCACTGAACTAAAAATAAAAACTATAAAAGTTAAACACTAAAAATAAACGTTTTTATTATGTGAAATCAAAAATATACCTATACTAATTATATCTATATACATTTTAATTTACAAAAGATAAAAAATACAAACAGTAAATAGGCCCCGAATCACAGTTAGTTCCCAAAACTCTGGCCGCGATCTTATTTAATTGCATTAAAATTCGAAATTGTATTATTATATCAATATATACAGTGGTCAGCATTTTTCTTTCTCTTAACTTATTTCATCTGATTCTATTCCCCATCCGCCGGGTAACGTGCGATAAGGAACTTCGTTCCAAAAACTACTGTTTACCTTCAGAATTCTTTGAAGTAGCTATCCACATAACGCAACTGTGAACATAGAACAGGCATCGACGTATGACGTGCACCGATACATCGCAGCCAGCGCGCCGCCCTTATAATTAAGTGCTCCTATACAAACGTGTGCCACAGAAATATATGGGTAACGAACCAAAACGTTCGCTAGTTTAGTTCATTTAAGTGATAGGTGAACAGCGACTTATTCCCATAAACCGCCTGGTTACGCTAGGAATATAGGAGGTACTTAGTGGTTTATGGTGATGCTGAAGAGTTCTGCTGATGATGGGAGTTGTTACGTTGTTTGTGAGAAAGTATACAGGTGTATAGGTATCTATAATTTAATAAAACTACGTTTTAACGGTTTTAAGCGCGGTAATTTATTTTATTTTGGTTTATCCGACGTTTCGGCCGCTTTTCAGTGGCCGTGGTCACGGAAGACAAAGATGACATTCCCGAATTTGGTTTTCTTTTGTTTACTTTGTGTTTGTAAAATTCGTAATTAGAAAAACAGTCCATTGTGTATTGTCATCTTTTATGGCAGTCATTAGGCAGGTGTGTCGAACTGATTCTAAGAAATCCGATCTATGCGGGCCATATTGTATTGGTGCAGCAATGGCCGAATGTAGACATCGGCAGTCAAGCGAGGATTACGATACGAGAAGACATTCGATTAGCTATACAGTGACGGACTTTGCGCGCGTTTTTTGTACTGGTTGCGTCCAGTTATATTTGTACCTGTGTTATACGTGTTTGTATAGTTCTAATAAATTATATAGTAAATCCAACGGCATTTTAGTTCGAGTCCCGTACTCGTAACAATATTAAAGCGGAATTTTAATTTTATTTACTCTTTGATGTATTTTCTTTTGAAAATGAAAACACCTAACCTGTATAAAAATTCGTCCCCAGTGAAGTCATAAAATTTTAACAGTAAAAAAGTAATAACATAACTTATCGGCTCGCCCCTAAATTTTTCTTTAAGTTTTAAAAGCTCACAATCTCCGCAACGCTTGCGAGACGACAAATTTACTTAAAAAGGGAAAATGGTTTGGAAGAAAAAGGTAAATTTTGCGAGAGAACTTTGACGACAAATCTTTTCTTAATCGACGGACAGGATTTTACGGTTTCACGTTCATGCATTATAATATAAATTAAGGTTTTGTAAGATTCTATCCGTGAGCGAATTGAGGAGGAATAGAATTTCCTGCGGTCGAGCGACTTAGGCGTCTTACAGACGAGCAGCACTTTGTTGTCAACAAAACCAACTTCAGCTGTCGACAGAGCCAACTTCAGATGTCAACAGAAGCAACTGCTGCAGTATTCGACACGCTACTGCTGCCCACCATGTCGACAGCATTGTTGTAGTGCGCCGTGAATGTTGTTGTAGTAGGCTGACAGACACAGACAGTAAAAAAATGCATTTCGATTTTATATTTTTTATATACAATTTTATCGTCATTTTTATGCGTGGGATCGCTCGGTCTATTTGAAGGCGACTGACAAGGTAGCGCGCGCGCTGCGCTCATACTGCAGCTGCCGCCATTGGTCGGCGTTTGCTATCCACGTGTCGCGGCAAACGCCGACAGCTGCAGTTGCCTCTGTCGACAACAAAGTGCGCTCGTCTGTACGACGTCTTATCGTTACAGGCGAGAAACGAATCCACCGAGCTCGGTGGTAGGGCATTTGCCGGTCAGGATGTCTACCACCTCTGGTCTAGAGTAGTGATGTGTACCGGTTGCAATTTTAGCCTCCGGAGATTTTTCACGAAAAACCGGTTTTTCACTGGAGAATAACCTGCAATCAAATTTTGATTATTTTACATACAAAGTTGGCTTAATTTTTACATAATATTAATATCTATTCATGATTTTGGAGGAATAGATAAATAAATACAGAAAAATTATAGAAAAGAACATTTATTCCAACATATAAAACTTTATAACAGAAATATCCGAACAGAAACCGTGGTTTACTCGACCATTAGTCGAGTAAAACACAGTTTCTGTTAAGAAACAGAGAATTTCCACTGCATCTGTATGCAACCTTGTTCGCCAACTACCTACCATGTAAAAAAAGATACACACATACAATATTACATTAATATTTTTGGGCATAAAGTTTTGTTCCGTGCGTGTACGGAAATACCGGTAAACAATAAAAACACCCATAAAAAAACCGGTGATGCCTGTAACCGGTATTTCACCGGTTTCTGTAGAACCGGTACACATCTCTAGTCTAGAGTACTCTAGAGTATACCGTCATAACAACCTTGAGTTGTGTTCCGGGATTATTGGCCAAGTGGTAAGTGTCGCTTCTCCATATATTCAATATACTCTTTGGTGTCGCTTTAGAGACCGACTGACTGGTGGACATTTGTTAATTTGTATTCTTAAGATTTTTAATTTAATTTAATAATAACAATCTGTAAAATGTGTTGTAATTATGGATCTTTGTCTCTGAAAATAATAAATATTTTTCATATAATTATTTTGGTTACGAGTGCGGGACTCGAATCAAAATGCCTTTGGAATTACTAAAGAATTCATTTGAACTATACAGACACGTATAACACAAGCACCAATATAAATGGACGCAACCAGTAGAATCTGCACAATGCAATAACACGCGCAAAACCCGTGACTATATAGCTAATCGAATGTACGTCTTGTTCGTATCGTATTACTCGCTTGACTGCCGACCTCTCTATTCGGCCATTGCTGCACCTATACAATATGACCGCCCACCCGCATAGATCGGATTTCTAATCAGTTCGATACACCTGCCTAATGACTGCCATAAAACAAGTACTACAATAACAATATAATGTTTTTCGTAATTACAAACTTTAAACACAAAGTAAACAAAAGAAGTCCAAATGCGGGAAAGGTAATAAACCAGGTTTATGGCAGGCAGGTGTGAAATCACTCTTTGTCGTCATTTAACATTATCTAATATATAAAATTCTCGTGTCACAGTTTTCGTTGCCATACTCCTCCGAAACGGCTTGACCGATTTTGATGAAATTTTTTGTGCTTATCCGGTATCTATGAGAATCGGCCAACATCTATTTTTCATCCCCCTAAATGTTAGGGGTAGTCCACCCCTAAATTTTTTTATTTATTTTTTAGACAAAATTTTTAATTTCTATTTTTTTATGATACAACATACAAAAATACATTCAACCCTAGATTTTCAACCCTCTACGATCAACCCCTATTTCTTACCGGGCAGGACGACGTCTGCCGGGACAGCTAGTTATATTATATAGGTCATACCTCTGATTTCATAAATTTCGATAGGCGATGGTAACCACTTTGCCATAGATGGGCCGTCTGGCTGTTGGCTGAACTCATGCAATATAAACAACAATTGTGCGTCTCGGGAAGCCAGACAGGCTGGCGCCGAAACGCGTTACGTAACGAAGCGGTTTAACCGGTTTAAGGGCTTAATAAGAAGTTATCACTTCAAAAATGACTACTAGAGCCATTCAGACGGGAAAATGCCCTACCACCTAGCTGTGGGTTGTTTTGTCGCCTCTTACGACAGGCCGCCCGGCCGCAGGAAATTGTATCGTTTCTCCCTCTCAGATAAAAATATGATACTGTCATGTAAAGACGCATGTTGATATGAATTGCATATTTTCAAAATGACACGGAACCCAAAAACGAGGATAATCGCGATAAACTGTTGAATATATAACAATGCAACCCGCTCACGGACCAAAAAAATCACTCGGTCCATAATTCTTGCCGAACTAAAGCATCTAGTGCGCGAATAAATTGCCCTGTCCGATAAAACTGTCTGCCCATATCTGGAGCCCGAGGAAAATATATTCTTAAAATTACCACCAGGGTGCGCTGTGGATATTCTCTTTAGAACTGCGAGATAGAGCTACTGTATTGTAATTCAGTGCGATGAACTCAAGTGCGCTGTTCAATTTGACTTTAAAGAGCTCATGCTTGTCTCTCCTCCTTTTTTCTTCACGGTTTTTGTATGTACCTAAGCCAAATCTAAATCCTGGCCATTGCTTTTAGCTGACGATTGTGGGAGCCTACAAAAAAATCGTTTACAAATCAGACTTCAAAAACTAAAAAGTATATAATAATTTATTAATAAAATATTTGTAATTATAATCTTATTTTTATTTTATACTAGCTGTACCGGTAGACGTTGTCCTGCCCGGTAAAAAATAGGGGTTGATCGTAGAGGGTTGAAAATCTAGGGTTGTATGTATTTTTGTATGTTGTATCATAAAAAAATAGAAATTAAAAATTTTGTCTAAAAAATAAAATAAAAAATTTAGGGGTGGACTACCCCTAAAATTTAGGGGGATGAAAAATAGATGTTGGCTGATTCTCATAGATACCGGATAAGCACAAAAAATTTCATCAAAATCGGTCAAGCCGTTTCGGATGAGTATGGCAACGAAAACTGTGACACGAGAATTTTATATATTAGATTATCTAAAACATCTGAAGTCAGTTTTTTTAAATGAAGTTATTTTATTTGTTACTTTTTGGTGTTTAGCTATGGGTAGGCCTTCGAAATGTGCGGTGCCTTAAAAAATATTTCCAAGCCCTGCTTATAAACCTAAAAATCCAAAACGACTGACGACGATCCTCGCTCCTCCAGCAACGCTCGACTGCACCTTTCGCTTTGTCAATCCGTTTATCCGTGAAATAGATTAATAAGCATTTCCTCCAATAACTCCACCTCCCTTTCCCTCGGCTTACTCGTATCGGGGTTGAATCGATCCCTGTCACCTGCAGCGTCGTGACGTAATTACGAGCCCAGGACCCCGGGCGAGGTTACCAAATACCAAATTTTCAAAATTAAAGAGTATTCCATAGGATCATGAAATATCAGTTATCAATGCAATAACAATTTTAAGATTTTTACGATGGCTAAAGATCCAAACAATACTAGAAATAGTGAACGACTAATATTTAAAAACAACCCTTTTCAACTCTATAATAAAATTTCAATTAATCTAAGCAACGAATACAAGAAAAGGCCGAATAGGGGAAATAATTCTTGTGGAAGCGAATTTTGGCACAGTCGTAGAGGAAGTCGAGTCTTCCCCCTACTTCTCTTCTGCTTCCTCCCTCCTCTATACATGACACGATTACAAATGCTTTAAATTCACTAATACGTATTTGAAACTTGATTTTTAACAGTAAAGTTCGATTTTTTTTAAATTATCCCCATTTCCCCCCCTCCATATCTCCATAAGTATTGATCCCAGCGAAAAGTCTGCATAATCTTTATGGTAGAAAATTTTATGTAAATTAGTTTAGTTATAGGATACTTTTTGCTGTAGATTGTAGTTTTGTGTTATTCGCTAACAACTGAAAAAAGGGACCTTTATGGGCCACCCCCTACCTTAGCTCCACCCCTACCCGTCAGTACTTTTAGTATGTTGTTCAGGACACGTTCCTCGACGACTGTGCCAAAATTCGCTTCCACATGAATTATTTCCTCTAGTTTTGCTTCGTTGAATGGAGTAAATCCACATAAGGTGGAGCCACGGTAGGTGGCGTTGTGATCGAGTCCTAGATTTTATTCTTTCAAAGCAGGACAACGTCTGCCGGGGCCGCTATATATAAATATTTGTGGGCAAATCATGTGTAAACCATAACATATATACCAACTGTTTAACCATGTTGAACACATAAATTTGATTTGTTTTGAGTGAAAATTTAGGAGGATTTACGTAAATATGAAGTGTCTTCATGTCATTAGAGATGTTCAAGCCGTCTTCGATTACTTAATTAGGATCGGATAAGAGCCTGTGAGTGGAACACTTTCAGGTTGAAATCGGTTTTGTTTTGTTAAAGCAAAACAACCAAGTTTAAGATAACAAAAAAGTGTGTGTGTACTTCACACACAGTAGAAGTGAAACTTCAGAGAATATACTCACAGATAATTCTTCCCTAACTTTTAATAATATCTACATATTAATACGTGAAGCAAAAACTTTGTACCCCTTCTTAAGAAAATTGCGCGGACGGAGGACTATGAATTTTCGTATATTTATTTTGAAATAAATATGATATTATTTCAATATCAAGCTGTGAAAGTGGCTTTTATTTGAATACTATATAATGCAAATACAACTAATTTCAAATTCGTATAATGCCTTAAGTAATCTGATGAACACGGTTTTGACGTCTAAAATAAGTTTTAGTTTTTCCATTTTAAAGATCTAAGTCGACGAGCATCAATGAAAGTTGACGGCCCAAAGACAGTTGCTTTCGAAGGCAGCCAAACAACTAGTAGTTTATATAGAGAGAAAGGGACGAATGCTATTTTTTTTAAATTATGTATAAATAAACGTTAAATCAATCCAAAAAATATTACACACACTACCATGTATTTGACACACAGACGCATTTATACTCTTTTACCGTTTTTTGAATCTTTTAGAAAAGAGCAATGTTCTTTTCCTTTCCAAGTTCAGGGCTGGTCAGGGAAGCGGGACGAGGGGGGAGGGGTTACTGTGCAAATACAAATATTGTCATAACTCCGTGAGCTGAGGGATTTGTTTAATTTGACACCGGCGACATCGTGTCTCTTGTGCATAGATTAAAGTGACTAGACAGGCTCACGGATAGGTTTTTGCCTACAAGTGTTATTAGGGTACCGTCATCATTAAAAATGTGTGTGCAGTTCGTACGCAATAGAAGGGAACTAGCACGTGTTACCAAGCTATTTATATTTATTATATTCTTAGGCATTTTGACTCATATTCATAATAATTCAGTCTAAATTCACTAACACATATTTAAGATTTATTTCAATTGAAAATCCATACTAACAGGTAATGAGAAATCTGTTTTATTTCGAATTAAATAAGGTTGATTTTTGTGTCTTTATCTCTTTTCAGTGTCGCTTTTTCATTTCATCGATTTTTAAATCACAACGATTCTAAAGAAGTTTCACTTGAAAACTGTAATTTAAATAAATACAGTATTACATTATTATTGTAACATTATTATTTATTAATGTTAGAAAATAAAAATATTATTTACTTATATACACAAAAATTACTTTGTTTAATGCAATTTAAAAAACTGTATATCACTTATAGATAAATTTAGAAATGAGGATATCCATAAGAGAACCAAGCTTACCGACATAGCTCGCAAAATTATCACGCTGAAGCGGTAGTGAGTGTGTATGTGGTAGACCGGCGATCTGCACACGAACGCTGGTGGGGCCTTGATGAAAACAGCGAATGACTAAGATAGGTGGCGCAAACTTGGGGAGGTCTACAGCAAGCGTTCAGCAGTTGACAACGATTGGCTGACGACAATGACACTTAGAAGGGAAGTTTTATTATTCACGATCAAACTAATATTAAAAATGCAAATGCATCATTTAAATTTCACAAATAATTTACATACGAAAGCACTTTATGTACCTGAAATTCCGACTATAACCGTAAAGCCTCATTGAGGCCTAAGCATTAAATGACCTGTCTGTTATAATTATTATTCATAATCTATGAGCACCACTGCGGAACAGAGATAAGCTAGCCAAATAGAGTGGTAATCTTGTCTAGGTGAGTACGACTATATTAATAGTGAGTAACGACCTATTTTATTTGGTTAGGTTATTGTGCATTAAACTGCGTCTTATTGCAGTATGACAATAAAAATTAATGTAACATTTTTAATTGGGTTTTTTTTTAATCTTCATTTTCGTCCGTCTGTCTACCTATGCATTGTGTGGCAGATGGTTTTTTCAAAAATGAATAAGTATACTAATTATGTTAATTTTCGAATCCTTTCGAAAACTTTGGCAAAGACGCTTGCCGAAGACATGGGCATGTTATTCTCTTTTTACGTTTGTTTTTCAAAAAATCATATAATTTTATACATACATAAAATAAAACATTATTCAATTCATATTATTACAATTTGGGCCACCTGCATATCTGTAAACAAAGCACATTTATTTCCATCCGGTGTTTGAGCCAAGAACATTGAAACGCTTTTATGGCCGTCTTCTTTTGTTTACTTTGTGTTTAAAATTTGAGATTGGAAAAACAGCTCATTGTGTATTGTAATCTTTATGGTGGTCATTAGCCAGATGTGATTCTTAGAAATTCAGTTCACGCGGTTGAGTAGATATATTGTATTTGTACAGTGTAAAGCAATACCCCAACGGAGGGGTGAGGCAGTCAAGCGATAACCACAAGCGAGGCAAGACGTGTTTATATTCGGTAATCTAGATGATGAGGGACTTTGCGCGTATTATTGAATCGTTCATTACGTTTGTAATGGTTGTATTCAGTTATATAAGTACCTGTGTTATACTAGTTTGTATAGTTAAATTCTACAGTAATTCTAACGGCATTTCAATTTGAGTCCTGCAACTCGTAACAATGTTTTAACATTATTCAATTCAATTTTGCATCCGTGCAGGAACGGAGAAAGAATATAATTTCCTGCGGCTGGGCGGCCTGTCGTAAGAAGCGACAAAAGAACCCACAGCCAGGTGGTAGGGTATATGCCCGATAGAATGGCCACCAGCCCTGGTCTAGAGTATGCCGCCATAACAACCTTGATTTGGGTTCTGGCATTAGTAACCAGGTTCCAGTCGCCTTTAAGAGAGCAGCAGCGCATTTGTAGCACTTTTGGTGTTGCAAATGTCCATAGGCGATGGTTGGCTTTCCATCAAGTGGGAAGTTTTCCCGTCTATTGAACTCATGCAATAAAAAAGAAAAAAGTGGTCGAAACATCGGAATAATAAAAATTAAATAAATTACCGCGCTTAAAACCGTTTTAACGTAGTTTTATTATGTATACTAGGTGCGAAAACTTTTATGTCGCCTCTTATGGTCGCAGGAAATTGTAAATTATATTCTTCTTGTTTTATGTCTCTAAGAAAAATATATCATAAAGCTAATATTTATTGTAAATATTGTTTGGTTTGTTTATTATATCTACAACGTTACATCAAATAAATCCCTGACAAATCACAACAATATCCATACCATATGTCCACAGTAGTCAATAGTCCATAATATTGACAATACAACTGTCAACGCGTCACTTATACGATGCGATACCTTACAAACACACAGACAAACAGAGCGTTTCTTTTCTATCGACAAGTAAACATTTGGTATTTGGGCACAGCGCTCTATGCGTTTACATACGTTATGGGCTTAAGTAAGGATGTTGTAGAAGCGCGTTTTATAACTGCTGTAGCAGCGAGAGGAAGAGATTACACGATACTTCAGATGGCAGAAATAATCACTGTCGAGTGCTGATGTGAACTGAAGTGAACTTAATTGTTTTGGAAACGGTAACCTTAAGTACAAATAATGACAAGTCGTACAGCTAGTACAATGTATAGCACAATATAAGAGCGGGACGGACGACGTGCGAGCGAGATAGAGCAACTATTAACATTTGTGGTCCCGAGTTACGAAAGTGATGTTGGGCAGTACATATTTTTAAAATGAGTTTGTAAGAGTAACATGATATTTTGTACTGAACCAGTATAATGGTGGTACATTATTCAAATGAGGCGTGGAGATTTTGTAGTTTGTACGACGGAAGTACATTTGCAGCGATGAGGCTGGTGAGGCAGTGAGCGTCATTCCCTCATCAACACTTGTCCCGTTCAAAACTAGTTGGGAAATGTTCGTTAAGAATCGGATGTGCTCGGCCTCGGTCACCTCATTTTACTAACAGTCGTACTATGACATTGTCATGTTGTCCCTCTATGTCATGTCAATATCCAGAGGCGTTATTATTATACTGTTGTAGCATAATCCTCGTTCTGTCCTTCCTCTTACTTTTAAGAAGAATCGCGGCAAAAATTTCGAGTAGTATCGGTACAAATGTATTTTGTATGGGACAAAATGTACTGGCTCACACGTGCACTGTTCATCGCTATAGATAGCGAGTAGTTCGTTGTCCACTGCGATGACGACGTATGTAGCTCCCATGCGGCTAAAAAAACACTTTGGTAAAGTCTTTAGTCTTCTATTTTCGAGATGTAAGGTTACGATGGTATGTGACATGCAATCGGCATTTTTGTTATTCAAGTTTATGGTCTTCCTATGACGTATCCAAAATAACCTAGTTTGCTAGAAAGAAGCATTGGACTACCTGTTGTTTTTTCTAATACTTTCTACTATAGTTTACTTTAGACTGTTTACTTTTGGCGTGATCTTATACTGGCATTGTTTTAATACTTTTTAAAGTATCCAATACGTATTGAACATAAATGTTGTCTAAATTTTATAATTACTGAAAGCGATATATTACTATTTTGGTTTCACAATTTTTTTTCTTAATTGTCTTTTAAACTTAAACAAAATTTGTGAATACGCTGGTTTCACTTATGCTACCTTTTTGCCAACTTACTAATGGATATATTTCTTCTCTGAGCATAAAAGCATTGCAATAACATAGAATCTGTAGTTGTTAATGCAGAAAATTATACAAAGACTCAATACGGTGTAAACTTTTTGTATATCGAGTTAATGAAACCATTCTATTTGGCGGCCTCTGTGGGTGAGTGGGCTAAGCCTTTGCCGGCCTACATCACTGGAACGCAGAGGCTCCGGGTTCGATTCCTGGCATAGTAAATTTCGGAAACGTGTTTTCTCCGTTATTTACTATGGTCTGGGAGTCTGGGATCGGCTCCAGCGTAGTCCGTTGTATATTACCCGTACCACAAGCGTAACTTGCTTAATTTGGGGATATACAATGTGTGTGTTTGTCTGCCGATTTATTATTATTATTATTCTATCGTTTATCATATGCAAATAAAAAGCAGGTTCTTAGAAACTAGATTGGATAAAGATTGAACAGATAACGGCCTAATCTCTTCTAGAAAAGTAATACGTCGAAAACGCAGCGTTTCACCCGCCCGTTTGCTGACTCCGGGTTCGTTAGCCCGCCGTTTCGGACCCGAATGTGAATTCCTCCCTACTTTATCACTTCCTTGTAACTCTGTATACAGTTTGTTGTGAAAGCTATGTGTGCGTCTGCCAGAACTTTATGTTCTCTGGTTATTACTGTGTAATTATTAAAATTATTGATAAACGATAATGACTTTCCACACGTACATTGTTAGAAATATGTTATACCGACGCTGTTAACGTATTATTTCTGACATATCATAATTATTAATTTCCATGTTTTATGACTTGTGAAACTATGAATAATTCATTTGCTAACTATGCTCACCACTTTGATAGCGTGGTGGGTCTTGAATTTGTCAGTGGAATATTGTAAAAAAGCTGAGTTTATAATATAACTAGTTAGATTGTAAATTTTCGATAGATTGTGAACAGATCATAAAGTTCGCATATAAAATTATACATTTACCTTACTGGTTTTCGATAACCGTTTGTTAAATTATGTTGCTAGCTTTTACCCGCGGCAGCGTTTGCGTTATTCGTCGGTCGTAAATTTTATAAGCAGAGTCGAAGACCACCCATTTCGGGGTCCCACAAGTCCTCATTAGAATTATTATTAATTTTTAAAATTATTATTACTAATTTTTTATTCAAAATACACGCAACGGTATCTAGTGAAGGTAGAACTCATCATGAAACGGAACACATTAAAATTACGTTGTCATTATCGTTGCCATGATGATGTTAGTAAAATGCAACGGTGGCGGCAATAAACGCGATTGGAGCGTAGTCTTTTCAGCTATAATCGTCTATCCGTCGGGGATAGTATTTTTCTTTGAAAGGTTGAAAAAAAAATAAAGAAGAATTTCTATATGTCTTGGAAACTAGTTAGCTTTTCTTTCTTTTTATTGAATGAATTTAGCAGACCCACCTGGTGGAAAGCGGTTGCCATCGCCGATAGACATTTGCAGCACCAAAGACCTTACAAATACGCTGCTGCTCTCTTAAGGGAGACTGGACCCTGGCCACTAATACTGGAACCACAACATAAGGTTATTATGGCGGCATACCCTAGACCAGGAGTGGTAGCCATCCAGAAGAGTATTTTTTTGTTATGGTTGTATAGATTTGCGTCTGACCACTGTCCCGCCTGATGTTGAGCGATGACGCAGTCTAGGATGGATCACGCTTACCTAGAAAATACCTATTCACTCGTGACTTGAAGAGTTTAAGATTGTATTTGTCAGGAAACACAGACTCCGGCAAATTATTCCACTCTTTGCCAGTGCACACCAAGAAAGATGAAGCGAAACGCTTGGTACTGTTGAGGTTTCCACCATGCAACGGTAGCGCAAACCAGTGCGTCTGGTTGTCCGATGATAAATGCCCTACCACCTGGCTGTGGGTTGTTTTGTCACCTTTTACAACAGGTCGTCCCAACGTAGGAAATTGTATTCTTCCTCCGTTCCTGCACGGACATGACATGTCTATCATGAAAGGACATTTATGACATGAAAGCAGAACCAAGTTTTTTTCTTTTTTAACAACTCTACGGACTCGAGTTCCGTATCTTTTTTTTACAACTTAATTTCTAGATTTAATTTTTAGAATTTAACACGCTTAATAGTTTTGGTTCTTGTGTGTGACATTTATTTAGTGGTTTTTGTGTTAAGGTGTATGTATCTGACGAACAACTTATTATATTCATTTATTCTAATTTTTTTTTAACATAACTTATACTATCTACTATAGCCTATAAGGCTGGTGTTGTGAGGAAATGCATGTGCAGTGTGGTCCTTATGTCTATAGTTATATATATTATCCTAACGCCTGGTAATTGAATTGGAAGCAGAACCAATAAACATACTATTTTTTATTTCTAATATTAGTTAAGATTAAGGATATAATGACAAGAAAAATGCATAATAACCGATGATACATTCAATGTACTTGGTAAACTTATCGTACTTATCGCCTCTCCGATTATGGTAATTGGGTTGATAAATTAGCAATGCCCATATCGATTAGTTGCGCAAATCGGTGTTAATTGCATTACCTTCCGGGATAGCTTTCAACCAATTTAATTGGTTAGTGTTAATTGCATTAAAATGGAGTTTCCATTAGTCCTATTATTTTTCAAATTTACACTTAGTCTATTTCGAATAGGATGGTCTAGTGGACAAATTGTCTTATATATATATATAAGACAATTTGTCAGAAATTTTAGGAATCTTCGAAAATAATAAACTAGTTGTGTTGCTCTGAAAAAACAAAGAAACGACATTTAAAGTTTATTAATTAGCTTGTCGATTCCTCTTCCACTGAATTCTTTTTAATTATTGATTTTATTTAGCCCACTATCACCATATTGAATTTCTCCCCTGTGTTATCTGCTTTACGGCTTATAATGTCAGTGATGACATCTTTTAAGAATTAAGAGTAAACCTGAACTGTTTTATCCATGAACAAATAAATTAAATAAATCTAATTTCTTTACATATATAAAACGTAAGTTGTACACGGCTTAGGGTTCGAAACCACGCATGACGTTTTGAATTTGGGACGAAGCTGGAAATAATATAATCACAACAAACCGTCGAAATTCTTCATTCAACCATAAATTTCAAACTGATTTCTCACGCATTGAAAATCAATAGATTTGAAGTAACCAGAACAAAAGTGTAATATGTATGGACGGTACAGTTGTTCAAACATGCGTTGACAAAATTGTGGCGTAGGCGGAACTCGATGTTAACACCGTCATGTCAAACGGGACCCGCAACGCTTTGGGCTTCGATATATATACCATAAAATAGTGATTTAGTCTATAATCGATGGACATCACTTCACTTAAATATTTGGCTAATGATGACTATACATCATGCTGCCTGACGTCCGTGCAGAAACGGAGAAAGAATACAATTTCCTGCGGCCGGGCGGCCTGTCTTAAGAGGCGACAAAACAACCCACAGCCAGGTGTTAGGGTAGAATAGAATATACTTTATTGCACACAATGTTACAAAATAAATTCGAACATACAATCGTAATGATAAGTACATTGGGTGGTCTTATCGCTGGGAGCGATTTCTTCCAGATTTCCAGACAACCGTTGGATGGAGAGAAACACGGTATAAGGGTATTAGACCGACTGCATAGCTATCACTCCTGGTCTAGAGTATCTCGCCATAACAACCTTGAGTTGTGTTGCGGCATTAGTGACCAGGTTCCAGTCTCCCTTAAGAGAGCAGCAGCGCATTTGTAGCACCTTTGGTGTCGCAAATGTTAATAGGCGATGGTACCCCACTTTCCATAAAGTGGGCCGTCTGCCTGTCTGCTGAACTCCTGCAATAAAAAACTAATAAAAATACTTGTGATAAAGAAACAAAAAAAAGAAAAGATCGTGCTTCATAAACACGGCATAAATCCGAAAACACGGTACATTGTTACAACTAGGATATACTCGTGACTTCGTTCAGGCTTCTCTTGAAATTCCCACGGGTTCGATGTATCGCTGCATTTAAAAAAGAAGAATGTAAGCTATCTTTTGAGGGAAATTGTGCCGAAATAAGCTAATTGTTATGCATCCGAACAAACGAACAAACTTCAAATCGCTCTCGGGAAAAATCCCGCGGCATTACATTAAATTTGCTATCGATCAGGCCATTTTAAATCACTACCAGAAAAAATCCCGCGGGATTCGCGGGATTCCAGTTACGCAGACTTTAATTACGAAAATTTGCTGTTGATCAGTAAAAACCGCATAGAAATCGGCCCAGTAGTTTTTACGTGAATCCCGAACTAACAGACAAGAATTCTAAAAAAAATGCATTGTGCTCTCTCCGTCGTTTATATAGTCTATTCCAGTTGTTTTTTTTAATAGCTTCAATGACCAGACATCATGTTAAATATTTTATAATATTACTAGCTGACCCGGCAAATTTCTTACCGGCTCAGAATAAATGAAATAAATAAACGTTGATTTCTGAACGACGGGACGAACATCAAACGTTTGACATTCAAAACCAAAAAAATTAAATAATAAAAGATTCAGTTTTAAATTTAATTGATTTCTAAACGACGGCATGAACATCGAATGTTTGACAGGTAGGTAATAGTTTCTAAAGGAAAGCGAAATTGTTGTTTTTACTATATTGCAAGCATTTTATTCATAATTATTTACTCACCTTTTAATCCTTCTCTGGACTTCCACAAATAATTCAAAACCAAAATTAACCAAATCAGTCCCGTTCTCGAGTTTTAGCGAGACTAACGACCAGGAATTGATTTTTATATATAAATAAATGTCAGTTAAACTGATAAAATGTTTTGACCTATCATTTGTTTCCTGTTTGCCAATGTAGAAGATAACTCATTTGCAAATTTTCTCTCGAATAAATACAATTTCCAAAGCAATTAAACTTTACATGTTGCGGATAGGTATGTTCGCACTGAAAGCATTAAAACAAATCTCTGCCAAAACTGAGGGATAAACCGCTGCTTATTTATAAATATTTATTACAAATGACCCTCATCTCCTAACTGTAAGGATGTGACATTTTTACCTTTTATCCCTAGTTAAATATTCGTACAATTTTGAATCTTATGTCGCCTATGAATTAGTTTGAATTTAGCTCGAAAGCTGGATAGAGTTAAGTACGATTTAGAATGGAACAACAAGGGTCTTCACGCATGATTGATTACATAAAAAGTGTATTACATGCTAACCTTTTCAGCTACTGTATAAATATAGGTGGAGGTTTAAAACCCTTTTTCTACGTTTTGTTTTGGTAATATTTTTAACTAAATAACTGGCTAGGTTTAAAAGGATAAACAAAATATTTCTTTTATTTTCTCGTATGTGCGGGCGTAATAGTTTTTATTTCTAATGCCTCGATTGAATTATGTATTTTTTCATGGCAGGAAGCAGAGAGTCAGCAACTCGAGCATATAAACGCACTTTATTGGAACATTTCGTCGTCGTCAGCCATTTGCAGTCCACTGGACGTAGGCCTCCCCAAGTCAACGCCACATTTATTACTATTATTTACTACATTGAACTATCTACTACATTGAACGTAGTTAATGTATTATTTTTCTGTCTTCCAAAACCAGATTCCCAACCTATTTGACATTTTCTTCCGTATCGGAGGTTGAAGGCCGCCCAGAACGCGGGTCATCTTTACAGCTTGATTTACCTCTTTAAATTCAGACACCCAGTACGCAATCGGAGAATAGGGCAGTGTTGCGCAAAGTGTGTACTGCGGCACACTGGTGTACTGAGGTCATTAATTGGTGTGCCTCGGAAAAATAAGGTTATGCTACAATTTAAACTTTAGGTTGGTTGATTAATACTATATTATTTCCATGATTAATAAATAAATGTTGATTAATATTATTTGTGGTGTACCTCCAAAATTTTTCGATTTCCTATATGTAACTTGAACACAAAAAGTTTGCGGAACACTGGGATAGGGTACAGAAATTCCAAGACATCTCTCGTAGAAAGTTTTTAAAGCTGAAATATTTTATCACCGCACGTAACTCACTTTTATCCATAATGTTGCGTTTTTAGCAACTCGTTGTACAAAAAAAATATTATGTGCAATCGAACTGTTAACACCAAGTGACAGCATAAATGTTGAGTGATTCAAACTCGTTAATTGGAATATCGAACTTCTCCCAAAAATGTTTTATATATATGCACTTCTAAGAACTTATTGAGTCACCTAGGTAATTTACCATCGCTTCGTGATATATTGTAGCTTGAAGAGAAGAAATGGCATTAGAAGCTCTTCAGCAACATACCTAGCTCTAACATTTTTATATAATAAGGGTATTTCGGACAGCTTGTTGATGTACAATCACTATGTGTTTATCTGCCAATTATTATTAATCATAATAAGACTTGACTTGGAGATAAAATATACTAAACCTAAAGAATAAAATAAAATCTGCAAATTAATAAAAGTCTGCCCATAGACGAATTGAGAACTAGCTCATTTCTTGAAGTCGGTTAAAAAGGATTTATTTCTTTTGTAGTTCTTGAATAAAAGCTATTAATGTGTTGCTCGAATTGCTCTCAATATTTATTGTCAATGTCCAATTCGATGTTAAGCCAACACTATTTTATATTTTCGATCCAAACTCCTTTCGGTTTGGGCAATAAACATAAAAAATGTATGAGATTTCCTTTTACGAGCCTGCTCATGACCCACTATACACTTAATCTATGATCTTGAGCCCAATTCGATTGCTTTTTGTCATATTTTAAGTATAATATTTGGTATTGGTGTAAAAATTATTGCTTATATATTATTTCACTGCTGTTTGAAAAAAAAAATAAAGTGGACTGTCTATACGGTTTATTCGTCTGTATTTTTTTGTGTTTTATATTATTACTAAATATTGGCAGTTCGTTTGCGTTTAGGCTCATGTTGCCGCAAAAGTTTGCTAGGTGGTAGGGCATTTGCCCAACAGGATGGCTACCACCCCTGGTTTCCCTGAGGAGAGCAGCAGCGCATATGTATCTTTGGTGTTCCAAATGACAACAGGCGGTGGTAACCGCTTTCCATCAAGTGGGCCGTCTGCCTGACTATTGAACTCCTGCAATAATAAAAATGTGATGGAAGTGAAAAAACTGTTATTTGTTATATATATATATATATATATATATATATATATATATATATATATATAATTATATGGTAAACTGATCAATAATTGATATAACGGAGTTATTTCGTGATGTTTCTATAGTTATTTTAAGTTAAAAAAAAATCACCAAATCATGTCTAAATTATTGACATGTGTCACTTCTTCGATTTTTATCAAAACAGAATGAAAAAATGGCAATAAGAGAGACTGCCAATAAAATTGAAAACTTAGAACTGTTAGTATTAAAATTTGAAATTTCCTAATGTTTGAATTAAAAAAACTATTTCAACAATGCACAGTATATTCAGTTTACACATTGAACTTTTCTCTAAATCCATTGAATTTTACTTATAAGATATACACAGCACTAATGTTGGACAATACGTCAGCGTTATAGCTACAGATATACTGCTGTAAGCATGTCGTTGAAGCGAACGCACAAGATTGCCTGCACCTAGGTCGTAACAAAATTATGAAATATCTATACTGTATATGATTCCAGTTCCATTTATTTAAAGACAAATATTTAAAATAAATAAAATTGCATTTTTCGGGAGATATTCAATTATTTTGATTATTTAATTTTTCTACGACTTGAACGTTATGAGGAGTTTCCATACACCCGAAAAAGGCCAAGAGATACGAGTATAATGTTCTTTAGTTCTCTGAATGTTGCAGGCATTTAAGTGTTGACACCAACATAGCCCTTCAAACAAAATTAACGAGTTGCCATCATAAGAGATGATTCACATTCATCCAGCTACTGACTAGAAATTCGGTATAAGTCAGTGCTGACTTCATACTGGCATCGTTTAAATTCAATTGGAGTCAGTGCTGACTTAATTTTTTTTTGTATGAGTCCAGCAGACAAGCATACGGCCCACTTGATGGAAAGCGATTACAATCGGTTATGGACATTTGCAACACCAAAGATGCTACAAATGCGCTGCTGCTCTCTTAAGGGAGAGTGGAACCTGGTCACTAATGCCGGAACACAAATCGATGTTATTGATTTGGCATACTTTAGACCAGGGGTGGTAGCCATCCAGTCGGGTAAATAGTAAATACCCTACCACCTAGCTGTGGGTTGTTTTGTCGCCTCTTATGACAGGCCGCCCAGCCGCAGGAAATTGTATTCTTTCCCCGTTCCGTCACGGATATATCAATATTATTAATTTAACATTTTAAAGTCAATCCCACTTACGGACATCTCACCAAATGGGAATCACGGTGAGGGCGTGTGGAGACTTGGGTACCGATTGCGAGAAGTGGCTATTGCCTTTCCGCATAGACCTTGGCAGGTGCCAGCCGAAACGACCTCATACATTGTCACCGCAGGGTGCAAAGTACCTCACGTTGACAGAATGGGGAGCGCGGAACAACTCTCCTCCCTCATCTAGCGGCCTCAAGTGCGGGATCCTGCCCTAGGTTTCACTTACAGCCGTTTACTCACGGCGCTGAATGTCATCCAGGCAACTTAACGCCGGGGTTTTCGTTTGCGCTGGGGCGAAGCTTTGGCTCGACGCCCTCGCTCTAGTCTGAGTTGTTATATCAATGATGTGCGACAGAAAATCAGTACCGCAAAAACGGGACCGTCCTCTTGCCGCTCGTCAGTGTGGTGGCAGAACGGTCACTCCAATACCGGTAAACGCTACTGCCCGTGTATAAACGTCGGCAATAAGCTTTATCTATGGCAATAAGTCGTATCGGAAATTCAAGCAGCTGCAAGCTGCAAACAAAACCATTGCAATGTACAGGATCTTCTA
The DNA here is from genome assembly GCA_012273795.1 of Dendrolimus punctatus. NCBI lineage: Eukaryota > Metazoa > Arthropoda > Insecta > Lepidoptera > Lasiocampidae > Dendrolimus > Dendrolimus punctatus. The sequence goes on along the minus strand of CM022551.1, from coordinate 11,241,751 downwards.
ATCACAATTATTTTAACAACAAAGTTGAACTTCCAGTTTCATTTTTAACGTATAGCCTTTTTCTTAAAACGACTCGTTTCTGTCTAGATATATAGATATAGTTTCTTCTTAGATAACTCTTCCAATAGCAGACAGGAAAATTTTCTCAACAAATAAATCAATCATATAAATTTTACCGTTTTTGCGAACTCATTTTTCCCCAATGACTTCAAGAACATGAATACATCCTAAATACATAACCAAGACTACTAACTGCATGTAAGCTCTGTAAGTCAGTGCTCCACGCCAGCACTGGTGCCAGTTACTGACCCGATGTAAATCAGCGTTTCTGGCATATCGATAAACTGGTAGCGTTATCTTGATCATTTGAATAGTGGGCGTAGAGATGTTATCAAATCGATAAGTATTTTAAACATGTGAATTCCGATTTGTAGCTTTTTGTATAACAACTAGAGCTGGGTACTACATATGCATACTGGACTACCTCTATGATTGAGTGGGTTGTTGTCGGTCTAGCTCACCGGCTCGCAGAGGCATAGGGTTCGGTTCCTCGCGTGGTATTTTTAACCGACTTTAAAAAGGAAGAGGTTCTAAATTGGACTATATGTTTTTTTAGCGTATTTTTCATGCGATTTCTTTGTCGTATCTGGACGGATTTTCAATTTCTTTTATTCTTGAGGTGGTCCCATTGCCACTTAGCCGAGAATATTATAGGCACTTACAACATGTTTGATACTTGAATCTACGTTATATCGGTTTTAAACGCTGTATGTATGTATGATGAAAAAATGACTAAACAGATATACAATGCAAAAGTGGATGGATGCAGAAGTCGCGGAGGGCCACGACACACCTTCCATGATCAAATTGATCGTGTACTAGCAGAAGGTGATGTCAGGAGCCTTAAAAACAGACGAGCGTGCATGACAAGAGCCATGAATGTCAAAGAAGCAAGTGAGGTGTGTAAGAATAAGCCTGTATGGCGCTCTGTTGTTCGTGCCTACTCCGCAAGGGACCTGGCGTGAAGTTATGTATGTATGTATGTAAACGCTGTAACTTATTTGATTTTTTATTATTCCGAAGTTTCGGCCACTTTTCAGTAGCCGTGATCACGGAAGAAAAACTAACTTACTTATAACTTGTATTATGTATATTAGTCGCGTAAACTTAAGGAAATATTCTTTAGAATCGTTGTGTTTTGAAACGCAATGAAACGAAAAAGCGACACTAAAAAGAGATACAAATAACCCTGGCGTGTAACAGAGTTACGAATAAATGAGTTAATGATAAACATATAATACTAGCTGTCCCGGCAGACGTCGTCCTGCCCGGTAAAAATAGGGGTTTGTCGCAGAGGGTTAATAATTTAGGGTTGTATGTATTTTTGTATGTTGTATCATAAAAAAACAGAAATTAAAAATTTTGTCTAAAAAATAAATAAAAAAATTTAGGGGTGGACTACCCCTAACATTTAGGGGGAAGAAAAATAGATTTTGGCCGATTCTCATAGATACCGGATAAGCACAAAAAATTTCATCAAAATCGGTCAAGCCGTTTCGGAGGAGTATGGCAACGAAAACTGTGACACGAGAATTTTATATATTAGATATAGGATGGATCGAAGCTTGTGAGAGAATGAGATAGAACATTATATTGATATACATTATCAATATAATGATGTATAGTATAGACCAATATATTGATTATATTGGTATACTACATACATACATACGTACATAACTTCACGCCAGGTCCCTTGCGGGGTAGGCACGAACAACAGAGCGCCATTTAGGCTTATTCTTACACACCTCACTTGCTTCTTTGACATTCATGGTTCTTGTCATGCACACTCGCCTGTTCTTAAGGCTCCTGACATCACCTTCTGCTAGTACACGATCAATTTGATCATGGAAGGTGTGTCGTGGCCTTCCGCGACTTCTGCATCCATCCACTTTTGCATTGTATATCTGTTTAGTCAATCTTTCATCATACATTCTTTTTACATGCCCGAACCACCGGAGCATTCCTTTCCTTACCTTCACCCCGACACTCTTTTTGAGACCAACTCTCTTTCTTACTTTGGTATTACGAACGCGGTCCGCGAGCGTCACTCCGCAGATTTTGCGCAGTGCTCGCATCTCGACCGCGTTTACTCTACTTTCGTGCTCTCTATTCTATACCCAACTCTCGCTTCCATACGTGAGCGTAGGTACCAGCACCGCGTTGTGTATGGCAAGCTGGGCCTTCTGGCTGAGGTTCTTAGCGCCTAGAAGTTTACCTAACGCTCTATTCACACTATTCCCCAAATTCACTCTTCTTTCTATATCAGCGGTGTACCTTCCATCCCTGCTAAAAGCACATCCGAGATATACAAACTCATTCACCTGTTCCAGCATAACATCATCGACCATTATCCTTGCATTCGTTCTGGTTGTTTTTCTTTCATTCTCTTCTCTTTCATTGGTATACTACACATCTCATTAAGATATAGTTGAAATGTTTTGAAGTTTTTCGACTTCTAATTTCGTGTTTAAAGCTTAAAATATATTATAACGATATAATATATGAAATGTGACGTCACGATATTTACAATCCCTCCCACCCTTTGCCACACTTTGTTTCACTTCTACTGCGTGTGTGCGCCGTTCACACACTTTTTTTTTCTAAAACTATTTAAGCATTTGTCTAGCTGAAAAGTAGAAACCGATTTCATGAGTAACTAAAAAGCAAAAAATAAATATTTTCTATATTATCTTGAAGTCGGCGCGAAGTAAAACATAAAAATGATTAAAGAGGTAATAAAACACCTGACCGGTTAAGTATTACAGGGGTTTAACTTCTCATAATACGTCGGTTGTAGAAATGTCTGTGCCCATTCTGCCCACAAATATATTCCAACAAAGACTACTGTTGGATAAATGTCTTCACTAAGTAAACGAATTTAAGTAAATTTTTGAAAAATAGTATATTGTTACAATTTGGGCCACCTGCATATCTGTAAACAAAGCACATTTATTCCCCGTCGGTGTTTGAGCTAATAACATTAAAACGCTTTTATGACCGTCTTTTGTTTACTTTGTGTTTAAAAATTGTGATTGGGAAAACCACCCCATTGTTGTAATCTTTATGGTAGTCATTAGCCAGGTGGGATTCTTAGTAATTTAGTCCACGCGGTCGAGCAGACATATTGTAATTGTACATTATAAAGCAATGCCCCAAACGGAGGGGTGAATCAGTCTAGCGATAGTCACAAGCGAAGCAAGACGTTAGTGACGGACTTTGCGCGTGTTATTGCACTGATTGTGTTTAGTTATATTTGTACCTATATTATACGTGTTTGTATAGTTCTAATAAATTCTATAGTAATTCTAACGGCATTTTAATTCGAGTCTTGCAATTCGTAACAATTTTATTGACTTCTTGTTAATTTTGTAATCATTGTTTATTTATTTTTTATAATTTTACATTAAATTTGCACGCCTCGTAGGCAAAACATGTGAGTCTTGATTTCTTATGTCACCTCAAATTTAAGTACCATGTTTTTCAAGCAAATAAAATGAATATGATTTGATTTGAGTCCCTATCTGTAATAAAAATCTCATATTCATTTCTAGCTCCCACAATTAACAGCACTTAGGTTTTTATTTTTTTAATATAATAAAAAAGTTCGCGTTTGACCGACAATGCGCCTTATCTCAGGCGGAACCGCAGTCTAAGGTGGAGCACCCCTATCTAGAAGATACCTGTTCAAACGAGCCTTAAAGACACGTAGATTGTATTCTTCAGGAAAAACAGATGACGGTAAAGAGTTCCATTCTTCAGTGGTAAGTATGATGAATGTGGAACCATAGCGTCGTCCGCTTCGTTGGTATTTCCACCATATACCGGTGGCGTAAGTGCGTACGTCTGCTTGTCCAGTGGTAAAATGGTGAGGGAGGATCCAGTTCATGTAATTCCGAGGCATACTCCCCGAAGTGTATCCTATAGAGTACCGACAAACTAGCGACTTTACGACGATGACTTAGGGTTTGAAAGACAGAATAAATACCTGTACATACGTCTTGTCAATAAATCTTGCCGTACAAGCTGTGCGAGTTTGGAATGAGCTACCTTCTTGTTATAAGAATAGCCAAATTCTTACAGTGGTTAGAAAATCAGGTACAGAAGCATTACTTTTCTATTGGGTATAATAATTCTTAACACTGTTATAATTATATGTATATATGTTTGTATTGTCATATGTATATACATTTATATTCTTTTTATATTTATATGTATTGTGTATACTTATCATTTATCATTATTTATAAACTGCACCACCGTCAATATTAAAATATCAAAAAGGTTTTTAAATACAAGCTTTTGAGATCCTGGATATCATATAGCAGCAGAGTGCTAGCCAATACAAGTAAAACGAGCCCAAACAAGACGGGTCTATCTTGTTTAGTACAGGAGTTCCTATGGCCACCTTCCGACTCCATCATCAGATCGGCTTCATGTTATCATATTATTGAATTGTCACGCCATATAAATATGCGGGCAAAATTTCAGCTCAATCAGAAACCGGGAATTTGGTCAAATTTAACTTGCAAGATTCCACTCGAACTTACATACATAGGTAGATCCATTGCAAGTTAAATAAAAGCTCATAAAAATCCATTAATCCCTGCTAAGGGTTGCTTGGAAGAGTTCGCTTTTTTAACGATAAGGCTGCCCGTTGTACTATCTCTTGTATTTTTCTATGTTTTGGTGTACAATAAAGTGTTGTCTATCTATCTAAAAATGATCAAAGTTCTAAAGGTGATAAAAACACGGCAGGTTGTCAACTTATGAAATATATTATGAATGAAGAACGATGTAAAAGATCCAGTGTGTTGACTTAACTTTTGTAAGGGACAACCAACACCCTTTCCCTCGGAGTTTACGGAGCCGTTATTCAATGCCCTCCCAATGATATAATCGACACCCCCAAGGACTTCGAATGGGATATCCGAATAATTCAAGTTGAGGAACAAAATGATTGTTTGGCTAGTAGCTGATAGTTGATCAGCTTCGATTTTAAAATGCCCTTACATAGGCAACTTTTTAAGCAATTCTTGCTTGGCCGTAAAGAGGCGTTGGTATATAAGACGGCGGCCATTTTTTCTGTTCTAATTTTGAAAAATATACTGAATTAGTAGATTGTTACACGAGAGCTGAAAGTGACATATTTAAGCATGAGATAGTTCGGCGCACGAGCGTAGTGAGTTAACAGCTCGTGTGCCTAAATAGGCCTGACACTCTTCCCTTAAGAGAGCAGCAGCGCATTTGTAGCACCTTTGCTGTTGCAAATGTCCATAGGCGATGGAAACCGCTATCCATCAAGTGGGCCGTCTGCCTGTCTGCTGAACTCCTGCAATAAAAAAACCCAAGGTTCACCCGACTTCTCGAATAATATCATGCGGTAAATCACAATTTTTTAACTGATGAAACGTCATGACCTATGTTACATATGAATCGAAAGAAGTGCTGTTTTCATCCCTGTGATTAGGCAATTCCAAGCGTACTTTCATAATATGAGAAATGAAAATATTTTTACATATTTTAATTAAGGCACTCGAACTATTAGCGCCCTCGCTACGCTTATGCGTCAAAGCATCTCATGCCTAAATAGGTTACTTTTACTTCTCGTGTAACAATCTACTTATTTGTGTTATTATAAAATACGTCTTATATATACATAATTATACATACATAACTTCACGCCAGGTCCCTTGCGGGGTAGGCACGAACAGCAGAGTGCCATACAGGTTTATTCTTACACACCTCACTTGCTTCTTTGACATTCATAGCTCTTGTCATGCACGCTCATCTGTTCTTAAGGCTCCTGAAATCACCTTCTGCTAATACACGATCAATTTGATCATGGAAGGTGTGTCGTGGCCTTCCGCGACTTCTGAATCCATCCACTTTTGAATTGTATATCTGTTTAGTCATTCTTTCCACATGCCCCAACCACCGGAGCATTCCTTTCCTTACCTTCACCCCGACACTCTCTGATGTTTTTCGCCGTGGAGTGGAGCACTGGTGACCTGTAATACAGATCTGCACAGATCTACATTGGGAACCAGTCTCACACAACAGGTCCTATATCACACGACATACATAATTATGTTCGTAAAAACATTATCATTATATACCGAACATTGTGAACGTCAGTTTTTAAGGCTGACGAGTTCACGCCGATGTTCTGTAAGAGCGTGGTATCGCACTGATCAACCGACCAGCCACACACAGGACAGAAGTTTCTGAAACAAATAACCATTGGCCAGTTCCTATATCTTATCGACCGTTCATATGCCTTACTATTGTTTAAAGTTTAACATAAGCTCCATACATTTAATGTCAAAATTCAACCGATGGTAGGGCACGCGAATTAATAGAAAGAACGTGCAGGAACGGAGAAAGAATACAATTTTCTGCGACCGAGCAGTCTGTCCGAGGTGACTAAACAACCAACCCGGATGGTAGGGCATTTGCCCGACTGGATGGCTACCACCCCTGGTTTAGAGTATGCCACCATAACAACCTTACACTGTGTTCCGACATTAGACCAGGTTCCAGTCTCCGTCAAGAGAGCACCAGCGCATTTGTATTTGGTATTGCAAATATCCATGGACGATTGTAACCGCTTTTCATTATGTGAGCCGTCTGTCTGTCTGCTGAATTCATGCAATAAAAAAAAGATATGAGAACCGGACAAGAGGACATATGAGACAAACGGAGGAACTTGACGCTTCTACGGAACCACGGAAGAAGAGCCTATAAAAAAACATACATGGCAACACCCTACACTTAAGCAAATTGACATTAGGTCCCCTGCGCAGGGAATCGCGTGAGACAAGCGCTTTCGCCACGCCCGGTGCTGTAAAATCATAAAGTTAGTTTTTATGAAGCCGTTCAACACGCCTTTGTTGTTGAAAGTTAACAGTTTGTAAATTTAATTAGGCTTTGAATTTTGTAAATTCTGTATTTCAAATCTCGTTACATCCAATTTCCATCTTGAAGACAACTTGCCACCAAGAAGCTGCAACTGCCGGACTACTCACTAAACAGTGTCCCACACACTCACTCACGCGTTATCTTATCATTAGAATGTAGTTTGTTTTTCACCGTGGAGTGGAGCACTGGTGACCTGTAATACAGATCTGCACAGATCTACAATGGGCACCAGTCTCACACAACAGATCCTATATCACTTATAAATTGTTGTGTAAGAAAAATGCCAATTCGCTTTCGCCGGAATACTCATATTCTTTCACTCCTGTACAGTGTGTTGTTTATTCCCCGTATTAATATTAGATAATAATCTCAAAAAACGCTTTGAATTCATCTCTTTCTCTCACAATTTACCACCTTCTACGAATCTTAGACTTAATACTCCCAAACATTATTCATCTTTTTTCAACAATTCTTTTACTGTACAGAGTATTCGACTCTGGAATGAGTTACCTGTTACTGTCACACAAGCTAAATCACTAACAATATTTAAGAATATAACAAACAAGCACTACCTGTAACATAGTGAGTGATGTTTGATATTTCTACGTATATTTATGTATGTGTGTATATATATATGTATGTATGTATTTAATATCAATGTGTGTATTTATATATGTCTATTAAGCATAAAATATATGTAAATAATTGCATATCCTCTAATAATTATCTATACCGCCTTTGACCAATATAATAATATGTCATATTCCTGCCACGGATTGTCTGGAAGAGATCGCTTCTTAGCGATAAGACCGCCCATTGTGCACATTTAGAATATTTTTAGGCTATAAGTTCATTTGTTTTTTTTTGTAATGGTGTACAATAAAGTGTTATCTATCTATCTATCTAAAATATAATAAAGTTTCTTTTTTTATATCTTTCATAATGCGGCGCCACGGCACCGCCCGCAATAAAAGGTATGAATGACATGACCTTGACTTACATGAAGTACTTGCTGATCTTAAAAAACACTTAAAACAACAACTTTAATGAAGTAGATATTTTCTATCACTCAAACGAATTTTTAAATCAAAGATATTTGAGGAATTAGGATGACATTTTAAATACTTACTAGTGGTCGCCCAGTGGTCGAAATTTGACCATAATAATTAATTTAAATTATAAATTTGAACATTATTAAGGTTCTGTTGTTGACAGTCTTTTAGAATCACAGATTTTATCAAGGCTGCACAAATGACTTTACCAACAAAAAAAGAGTATATATGTGTATGTGTCAAATACATGGCAGTGTGTGTAATGTATTTTAGCATTCTGCACTCTCTGTATAAACTATAAGGGTGCGAAATTTCATACTCCTCCGTCCGCGCAATTTTTATAAAAAGGGATACAAATTTTTTGCTTCACGTTTTAATATAATGATGATATCTATTATATAAAATTCTCGTGTCACAGTTTTCGTTGCCATACTCCTCCGAAACGGCTTGACCGATTTTGATGAAATTTTTTGTGCTTATCCGGTATCTATGAGAATCGGCCAACATCTATTTTTCATCCCCCTAAATGTTAGGGGTAGTCCACCCCTAAATTTTTTATTTTATTTTTTAGACAAAATTTTTAATTTCTATTTTTTTATGATACAACATACAAAAATAGATACAACCCTAAATTTTCAACCCTCTACGATCAACCCCTATTTTTTACCGGGCAGGACGACGTCTGCCAGGACAGCTAGTATTAGTATAAGATAGTATAGATAAGATATTAAAGTGTAAAGTATCCAGTAATTTGCGAGTGTCATATTAAACAGAGTTTATTTTTGCTTTGCTATAAATAAGCTGTTGGATATATAATAAATAAACAAATGAAGCCAAACAAGGAAGGAGGAGTGTCCTTAGAAACAAGACACACCACGGCATCGGGTTTGATATAATCTGACCTGTCACCCGACACCTGCTTGATGTTGGGTTTCGAGATACTCGGTATATCACGTATACACAATAGTACAAGTCTAAGAACCGGTTTATATTTAACCGGTTTTAATCGAATATAAGCGGTTATAGTCAACTGTTCTGTTCGAAGTGTAACCCTTAAAAAGGGCGTTATATAAACCTCAATTAACCTGTTCATTCTGCGAGAAGAGGAACTATCACATAATACATATACATATTGTGACATTATACATATTGTCTCTCTCAAAGTGAGTTGTATGCGTCTGAAAAATGAGTGTACAATGAGCAGTATTTGTGTCGCACAGTGGCTGCATTTTGAAGGCGTGAAGCAAAAACCGGTTTTTGATCAAAACCTATTTTACAAAATTTTGTTCTCAATACCGTTTACTTGAGCTTAAAGTGAAACAGAAGCGAAAGGATAAGTTCCTATGTACTATTGAATACAATGTAAGAAAACTTAACTTATTTGTATTGTATTCTACCCATAGTCCCTCAAGACTATAGTAGAATACTGAGCCCAAATCACCGTCTTCTATGGGTAAGGTGCCCAGAAGGCTGGCTACGTTTCCACGCTGGATCGCCATACTGATCCGTTGGCCGAGGTAGGCACCAGCCCTCTGATCACCTGAAGAGTCGACTTGTACTTAGACTGTAAGCGCTTTGACTTTTTCAACCGGTTTTCAAGCTTTGGTCTTTGAACATAACACACCCCACAGCATTGGGTCTGGTTTTGAAACATCATATATACATTTTTGAAAATTCTTTCACTAGTAGATAGTTAAATCCTCCCAAGTGACAAAGGCTATATTTGATTGTGATTAATAAATCAGAAAAATATTAAATGTTTACGTCCAGCAACGTTCCCGTGCCTGTCAAATACGTTATAACAATAAGGTTACACGCAAGACTTGCACACATCTTCGTACGAGGCACTGCGAGTGCTTTCTGCGTGTATAAATTAATTGAAAAGTACAAACCTCAATTAAACCGTGATATGCGTGCGTGCGCATAGCTGCATTTGTATTTTTAATGACTCCCAGGGAAGTGGGTACGGGTCAGCTAGTTTTAAATATTAAGTCATCTCAAGAACATGGAAGTCAGAAACACTGGTGGTGCCAACTATGTAGGTAGATTGTGCTACAATTAACATTTTTACTAGGCCACTATCGTTTTCTAGACTTCTTCTTACATAGTATAAATTCGCAACGGTGTCACTACGGTCATAACAGAAATTTCGCTCAGTGTTCCTGAACGATTTAGAATTAATTTTGCGGAGAGACATTAAACGTTTTATGGCCACCCTAATACATTATTTTGCAGCGTTAATTTGCTCATAATGGAGGGTAGTCAACATTAATTAATGTATTTTTTATTTATATATATATATATGTATATATATATGTATATATATATATATATATATATATATATATATATATATATATATATATATATATATATATATATATCTATATATATACTAGCGGCCCCGGCAGACGTTGTCCTGCTCTGAAAAAAAAAAATCTATGACCCGATCCCAGCGCCACCTACCGGTTCCAATTGTGAATTTAAACCATCCGGGGACCCACTCAAACACACAAAAACAAAATCGCTCCCCGTTGTTAAGAGGATTCTAGAACCCGATCTCAGCGCCAACTACCGGTTCCAACGGTATAAAAACTATCCTATCTTTCAAGTTGGATCAAACTGCACACGGTGTGCAAATTTGAAAATCGGTTGAGTAGTTTAGGAGTCCATCGCGGACAAACATTGTGACACAAGATTTATATATATTAAGACATATATATTATACGGCGTATACGTAGTCCATTAATTTAGTTCGGTCAAAACCATTTCCAACCTGGAAAGTGGTGTGACGGTACAATACACATTTTTCCCCCGAAAATACAAATCTCAAGCAATCTCGCTGCAGGACATTTTACGAGCGCCAGCTATCCCTTTATATCCCGGGGCTGATTGCCCAGCCCTAAGGTACCGACACCAAATAACGGATGCTTATTTATGGCTGTATATTTTTTTCGTTAACAGATCGACTTGTTATTTATTATAAATGAAAATAAACTGAGTAAACACTATTTACGGTTTAGGTGGAGTGGGACTTTTTTACTGTTCTCTATAAGGGGGTTTTATAATGTCTAAGGCTTAGCCCAGTCATCCATGGAGGCCATGAAATTCTCGTATTTTTAGGGAGACCCATATAGGATAGAGGGTTGAGCTGGAATGCTCCTCCGTCTCAAATTAAGGTCTTCCAGTGGGGCTAATATTGTTCCTCGCAAGCCTAGGCCCATGTATTAATGTTAGAAAATATTAAATTAAAAATTAGTTAAAATTGAATATATTGGAACGAAGTTCCTTATCGCGCGTTGCGAAAGGGGGCTAGACGGAAAAAATTAAGTCCAAAAGTTGTAACGACACTTTTTGCTATAGTAGTAAGCCGTGCGGCCTTGTCAATACGTATGTATTAAGCAAGCAGTGCGTGTTCTTACCTATACGCTATTGTGTTTACGAAGTCGAGAGTATATTTAAACATATGTATGTGTGTCTGTGTTTATGTGTCTCTTTCTCTCTCTCTCTCTCTCTCTCTCTCTCTCTCTCTCTCACTGTGTGTGTGTGTGTGTGTGTGTGTGTAACTTCATTCCATCCGGGTGTCCTTTGACACCTCTCAAGTTTTTATTTGTAAATTTCAGAATTTCTTTGCGACCTCAATTAAGTAAGTGTTCTATTACATGTTTAATTTCGATGTATTGCTTACTGTTGCTAGCGCAGTTTAAATATACTCAAAACTTGAGCAAACTTTCATCCCTTTTTTTCGTTCAACCCCGTTTAGGGTTGAATTTTCAAAAATCCTTTGTTAATGCACACTTACTATAGAAAGAACCAGTATGTACACATTCACGGGCCTAGTCCCAGTAGTTTGGGCTGTGCGTTGATATGTCAGTGAGGATAATAAGTAAAGTTAAGTGGTGAAGTCCACAGTGGAGGAACTCCATACGTCTTTCATTATTTCCGTGTTTGTATAGTCACGAGTATAACAAATCAGTAAATGAATCTAAGATACCTGTATTATGTCTTCGAATTGAAGGTTGCGTTAAATTCCGTTTAAAAAAGGTATAGAACAAACAGTATATGAACTTACCTCATTGACGGATTTTTTCGCCACCTTGAATATATATAGTAAATCAGCTTAGCTTTCCCTATAGGGCTACGATATGGGATACTTCAATTCAAAAAAAGGTGTTATAAAATTTCTTCGAGATAGGCAACGCTCCTCGTCTCGCCAATACCAATGGATGAGAGTAACCACTTTCTATTAGATGAGCCATCTATTTCTTTGTCTGCTTCAGGCAACAATGTGTAATTGTTTTAAAAGTCATAAATGAATTTTTGATTTTTATTTGCAAACAATAATATAACCGATAAGTTATATGCTAACGATTGTATTCATATTGTGTTTCTTTAAGAACCTTAAAGGAGCCTGTAAACTTACTCTAACTCAATACGAGTAAGGTTTTGCAAAAACGGAATACTTATGACATATTTATGCCTGTTTATTTGTCTATCTGTCTGTTTTTGTATGACATTATCGTTTATGGTCCTGTATACATAAAATATAATATATATACTAGGGTGGTCGTTAAAAATTAAATTTCTTGCGACGCCCCCTAAAAAGCTTCCTTTTAATGAAAAAACACTGGGATTTTTTTTATAATTTTTTCAAGTCAAGACAACACGTGCCTCAAGACAATTCAAGTTAATTTTTGGGTAATATCATGTTTTTTCAGGAAACTTCTTCATACTTAGAAGTAATAATTATTTTAAGATTGGAAAAGTTTTAACAATGAAATACCTTTCGTATTATCATTCTCAGTGATGAATTTCAAATTATAGTTTCAGAAAAAAGTTAAAAATTCTTCGTGATTCAAGCTTATCTTTCAAGTTTTCTTATATTTTTAGTTTTAACTTGAATCGTCTTGAGGCACGTGATGTCTTGCCTTGAAAAAATTATTAAAAAAATCCCAGTGTTTTTTCATTAAAAGGAAGCTTTTTAGGGGGCGTCGCAAGAAATTTAATTTTTAACGACTACCCTAATATATACAGCTAAACAATCCTGTAGACAAATTGAAAAAAAAAATGTTACTAGAATTTGTTTTGCTGATTCTACCTAGCAATATACGCGAGAAAATCACAGTACAGCTACAAAACATTTTCACTAATAATCTTTGGTTGAAATTCAGTTCATATATTCATGTTTTGTAACACACAAACCGCAAATGAATACATATCATATGTCAAATCAAATCAAGTCAAATGTATTTGTTCAAAACATGGTTGAACAGTGGGCATATATGTTAAAGTGTACACATGTTTTGCTCACATCCTATGTGGGCAAAGCATGTGTGCATACAAATATTTATAATAAATTTTATTACATTATATAATGTTAATGAAACATACGAAGAAAATACTAGTAAATGTCAAAAAATTATAGTAATAACAATAATAACATTCCTAAGTCAGGGAAGGTATTTATTTATAATTGAGGAATTCGTCCACCGAGAAAAACATTATATTTAAAAGCCATTCTTTTAACTGAATTTTGTTTATTAATATTTATTTATTTTCAGTTAATTTGTTATAAATAATTATCTAAATCTAACTACTATTAACAAAAACTAAAATATCCTATAAATGAACCTAACTTAAAAATATATATGTAAAGAAAAAAATATAATTTTCTTTAATTTAAACTTTCCCGCGCACCAAACGTCCTTAAACGCACAGCGTATTGACAGCTGACGTTTACGATCGATGAAAAAGATAACCTAATAAGCATCTCGTGATTGTAAAGATAAAACATCTTCTAATATATAAAATTCTCGTGTCACAGTTTTCGTTGCCATACTCCTCCGAAACGGCTTGACCGATTTTGATGAAAATTTTTGTGCTTATCCGGTATCTATGAGAATCGGCCAACATCTATTTTTCATCCCCCTAAATGTTAGGGGTAGTCCACCCCTAAATTTTTATTTTTATTTTTTAGACAAATTTTTTATGATACAACATACAAAAAAACACATAACCCTAGATTTTCAACCCTCTACGATCAACCCCTATTTTTTACCGGGCAGGACGACGTCTGCCGGGACAGCTAGTAACTTATAATATTAATTCCATTGTTTATTAAAGTATTGTATAGTATAATTGTGATTAGGAACAGACATTGTAAATGATAACATTAAATGTCGTTTCTTATTTACAGGTATGTGAGTTTTTCTAGCGTGCTAAGTAGATTTTTTATTTCGTGTATTCAAACAATAAATCCTTATTTACAGAGAAACTCAATTGTGTTTGACTGTGTCGTCCTTATCTCGAAAATATTAGAAAATATCTTATATATATACAATAGTAAAAATTAAAATTAAACTACAATCCTATATTAAAGCCCGTCCGGCCCACCAGACCGCTGTCGCTGGGCATTGTACCTAGAAGGCTGGCAGCGTTTATTTATCCTACATGTAATGTTTTTATGCAATTAATTAAATTAAGTAATTAGAAAAAAATTGTCAGCTATTTCTTTTCTAGATGATTTCTTTCTGTGTTTGAGTGCCTATGTTTTGCATTCACAACTGGACTCGTTAGGTGGTGCTACAATCGGGTTCAAAATTTAAACTCTTTTTAAGCCACGGTAGTGAATTCTTTCAATAGGAACGAAAATCTTGACGCCTGATTTGGTCATTTAAACACTATTCTCATAAAGATAGAGTCGGAAATATTTTAAAGTTTTGAAGTTCATAAATAAACCCGACCCGACCCGACCCGACCCGACACGCTTGTTATACCTATATATAAATAGATTAATTTCTCCAAAACTAATTCGATTGACAGTAGATTTTATTTGTTAAGAACAAAATCGTACTGTTTGTTCCAGTCCTCTATTATACAAAAGGGATTGTGAGGGCTATTTATGTAAAAAAATGAGCAAAAACCTTAATCTCTTAAACCTTTGAAAGCATTAAAAAGGTAAATATGTACTTTTCCCTAAAAGCATTTTCCTGGAAGATTTCCAAGTAATCGCTTTAAAATAATTATTTGCTTGCTTTATTTACATTGTTGTTTAAGAGATAACTCACACGTCAGATCTTTTGATGACATGATGCTTATTTCAAAGATTGGCCGGTTTCATACTACTTTTATGTACATACAAACTGGGAAACGGGTCCACCTGATGACAAGTGGTTGCCGTCGCCAATGGACATCTGCAATACCAAGGGAGCCGATGCGTTGCCTAACTCGTAGGACTTTAAATACCTGTTTACACCCTGTTTGAAGACGTGTATATTGTAGCACTTAAGGATAACCGCGGGAGGATTTTTTTTGTAAAGTTATTAATGCACAAAACAAATTACAAGCACAACATATTAAAAGATTAGGTAATATACAACGTATTACTCTACTCTGGGGCCGATTCCAGACACCAAGACCAAAATAAACAAAGAAATAAGTTTCCGAAATTTACTGTACCAGAAATCGAACCCGGAGCCTCTGCGTTGCAGTGAGGTAGGCCGTCAAAAGCTTAGGCCTTCATTCATTTCATACATACATTTCATATAACCTCACAGATAGTCTAGGTATGCTTGGTCTTCGGCGGGACTTCGCTTTTCTCTTGGTCTTCTATTGTCTATGTAATAGGGAGTAATTGAAGAAAGAGCCGTGAAGGAATCACTTTTTTTTTTAATGTTTGCTAGTAGACAAACTGGCAAACGGACCACCTGGTGATAGGTGGCTACCGTCGCCCATGGACATCTGCAACCCAAGGGGAGCCGATGCGTTGCCTACCTCGTTGAGACTTTAGGTATCTGTTCACGCCCTTTTTGAAGAGCCCCATATTGTAGCGCTCTGGGAAAACCGCGGGAGGGAGCTCATTCCATAATCCGGACACATATGGCATGAAGGAACGTCCGCCACGTACCGTGGAGGACTTCCAAGTGTCCAGGAAGTGTGGATGAACTCCCAATCGCCGGCGAGCGTTGCGATGGTAGAATGGCGACGTAGGCACCAAATCAAACAGCTCATCAGAGCACTTCCCGTTGTACAGACGGTAGAACACGCTTAGAGCGCCAGCGTCTCTCCTGTGGCTGAGAGACTCTAAGCAGTCTGTAATTTTGGGATCGTCGACAATCCGAACCACTCGGCGCTGCAAGGAGTCAAGTGGGAGCAGCTGGTACTGGGGTGCACCAACCCAAAGATGGGAGCACTACCCTGGTTACAGTTCTTAGGGCTGGCTGAATCGGTGTGATACAACGCAAACACAGAATACCAGCATAAAACCGTTAGCCTTAAGCTACTCGTGTATTGTATGACGAGGGAGGGTTCTAGTAGCCCAATTTACCTTCCAGTGTCTCATCTCTCTTATCACATTCAAACATCCAATCCCCCTCACCCTCCTTTTTTAACCCGGAGGAAACCGATTTAGGACTAATAGCCGCAGGGGAAGTGCGATGAGGGAGTGTAGGATTCGTCCACAGGTATACGACTTTTCCATCCCGCGAGCCCTTTCAGGTGAAGGGCCAACGGCTCTATCTGATCCCATCCTTCTATTAATTCTTAACTCCTCTATTCTTTTCTTTACCAGGAGAAATTTTATTTAGAGCCATGAGCCGCGCGAGGGAGATCCCTTGTCCGGACTGTGGTGGACTTATGGGCTCGCTTGCGCATTCACCTCCAGCTAGGATGGACGATGACTGGTCCCTTTACAAGCTAGCGCCAGCATTTTTTAGCCGGAGAGCTAAATCTCTCCGGCTACCGCGGGCTCTCACCTCGAGATGGATGGATGCGCGTCCGTCCTCTTCAGCCTTTGTTTTCGGGTTAAATCCGCAGAATAAAACACCATCTTCAAGTTCTCACCAAAATCTCTCGTTTAGGTACGCCTATTTACCCTGAAAACTTAAAACACCTTTTTGGGACCGTCGTGTAAAATATTGTACCACCCTTATTCAATATGTATAAACCAACCCCATTTACTTTATACGATGAGGTAATAACTATATCACTTGCCAGGGAACACAACACTATAACGATTATTGTAAAAGCCAGAGGAAAATTATTAAAAGCCTTTATATCCATATTTGTTTACATAGTAAAAAACAAAGTCACTTTTCGCCTCTGTCTGTTTGTATGTCCGCTAACTTCTTCTAAACCAAGCATTGAATTTTTATCAGTTTTTACCATTAGGTAGCTAATTACTCTAGGACAGTTTTTATATAACGAAGGTTTGCTCTGAAAATCAGCGTTGTGTCGGATATAATTCCGACACAGCAATATGCTGAGTGCATACCTTGTTTGCTGAAAATGCGGTTATAAATTATCGACTCTGTATATAAAAATGTATAAGAAATTCTTGCAAAAAAAGTTTTTCTTTCTTTATATAACAGTGGGGTCGACCGTGGTCGAAATTCGACCAATAGAGTATACAAAATAACATGTATAGTAATATTATAAAGATGTAAAGTTTGTGACGTTGAAGGGGTTAAGCTCTGGATCTACTAAACTGATTTTGAAAATATTATAAAAGGTAAAGTTTGTGAGTTTGCGACGTCGTAGCGGGTAATCTTGCGATCAACTAAATCGATTTGGAAAAATCTTTCACCAGTAGAAAGCTACATTATTCTGACTGATTGACTTAGAATATATTTGACTCTGATTAATAATAGATATTTTTAATTTTTTTCTGATGTCCAATGTAGTAGTAGGGCACAGGTCAGCTAGTATTTAATAAATGTACAGGTGTTCTGATTTACAAAGACCCGCCACACATGTATATCGGAGTTTTTGAAAATTCAACCCCAAGTGTAAGTTCGTATGAAAACTCATCATTTTCAAAATAACAGCTCGAAATTTTCGATACTAGTGGTCGGCCGTGGTCGAAATTCGACAATTTCTTTAGGATTAGAGAGTAAACACACCATTCACTCAGCACCACATACATTCACACAAACACATATATACGCACAAACATACACACTTGCACATAATTAGTAAGTACTAACTGTGTCTCTATAAAATTTTATAAATGCGAATGTATGTTTATTACGCTTTCACGCAAAAACTACTGAATGGATTTTGATGAAACTTTACAGTAATATAGCTAGCAAAATAACACATAGGCTATAACTTATAAAGATATAGTCTGATTTATCCAAAATATAACGATTTCCCATCACCACGCAAGCTGAAACCGCGGGCTCAGGTATAGGTAGTAGTAGTAGCTAGTAAATAGATAGTAGTAAATGGTAATATAAGTAGAAAATGCACAAGAGAACACTTGTAGCTCCAAAGATACAGGTAATACTAGTTTTGGAGCTAGGAGGATCACAAATAATAATTTAGTTCCTAACACCAAAAAAAATAATACAAGAGCCTAGGCTAGGCGTCAAAAATACAGAAAAAAAGTAATTCCATTAAAGCCGCTCAGAACAAACTGTACAAACACGTTGAACAATGGTCGAACAAAATTAATTTGCAACGGAGGCCGCGAGAGGGCGCCGCCGACAACCCACGGCTGCCTTTGACGTCCTATTTATTATCGCGGGGAAAACAGTAGAAATCTAGTATATAGGAGCGACCGTGAGTGAGTGATAAGCGGAAGCGTTTATCGGTATAGTCTAAAGAGTTAAAAATATTTACTACAAACAATTAATGCATGGAAAAGTTTTATTAGTTTGAGGGAGTGTTACACATAATAAAACTACGTATTAACGGTTTTATGCGCGGAATTTAAGTCAACTAAAGACTTTAATTCCGACGTAACTACCCAGAGTTCAGGACACTGAGATCTGTTTGCGCGCAGGGAAATCACCTCAATTTTTGAATATTTTAATTTTAGCAGGGTAAATTAAATTTTAAATGTAAGTGGGGTTCCATTTACTTTTATGAAAAAAATAGAGCTAGGCATGTTGTTGGAGAGTTTCTTGTGTCGCTTCTTTTTTTCAAGGCTGAACAAGTTACGAAGCGGTAGTGAATTAAAATAGGCTCCTACAGAGTAAATAAAATTCATTAAAAAAAAGTAAAATGAAGAAGTTCAGGGTAAGCTAAACAATAACTTAACATCTATGTTTTCAGCAATCACGGTTACTGAAAAGTGACCGAAACGTTGAAAAAAAATACC
This sequence comes from Dendrolimus punctatus, assembly GCA_012273795.1. Classification (NCBI taxonomy): domain Eukaryota; kingdom Metazoa; phylum Arthropoda; class Insecta; order Lepidoptera; family Lasiocampidae; genus Dendrolimus; species Dendrolimus punctatus. The sequence goes on along the minus strand of CM022551.1, from coordinate 11,222,617 downwards.
CCGCTTAAAACAACAACAACGTAGTATTATTAGGATGTAAATTATTAATAGCGTGCATGACAATGAGGCAAATAACTCAGCGAAGATAGCTGCTTTAAAATCTAGTTGCATTTTAACTAAAAATGTATACAATATACTCATAACAATGACAATATATACAAACATAATCTAATATATAAAATTCTCGTGTCAGAGTTTTCGTTGCCATACTCCTCCGAAACGGCTTGACCGATTTTAATGAAATTTTTTGTGCTTATCCGGTATCTATGAGAATCGGCCAACATCTATTTTTCATCCCCCTAAATGTTAGGGGTAGTCCACCCCTAAATTTTTTTATTTATTTTTTAGACAAAATTTTAAATTTCTATTTTTTTATGATACAACATACAAAAATACATACAATCCTAGATTTTCAACCCTCTACGATCAACCCCTATTTTTTACCGGGCAGGACGACGTCTGCCGGGACAGCTAGTGTTTATGAAAAAAGAAAAAAAAAACAAACACATTGAAACTAAAATATATTATGTAGCAAATCACTGCCAACGAGGACCGTGCCCGGAAGGCTGGCTGCATTACTACGCTGTATGGCAATACTTATTTGTTGTGCAAAATATGAGCCAGCCTTCTGATCACGGGCAGTGTCAAAGAGTTGTATATATGTATGTTTTGCCGAACACTTCTGAAACTACCATCATAGGTGCTATTACTTGCAAAGCTTTAAATTTAAATACGCTGGTTCTCTTCTAATATATCCCAATCTTTATAAGACTTCTCGCTCCTTTGAATAGAGTTTAATATTTTCTGCGTTAATTTCTCGCGTACATAATTAAATTAAAATGTAAAGGAGCCTTTAATAGTTGTTTGATGTTTAGGTGACTTTATAACTAGATTTTAGATAATAATAATTCATAGCGTACGGAGTTAGATGTTTTAGGATCTTGTCTTTTAACAAAATTTGTCTGTCTATCCCAATTCAAATTCTAAAGTTCTTATTCGAAATGAGTTCCACTGGAGAACACTTTTTGAAGGTCATAACATGTAGCTTAAAATTTAATTTTACTTCCTAGTCTATGTACACCGCTTCGCAACGTGTTATTGCTGTTAAGGAGAAGAAGCGGCAAGAAACTCCCCAGCAACACGTCTACCCAAAAATTGTTCTTCTTTATATTTCTTATTCTATTTATATCTTAAGGTCTTTTTTATAAGTTTTATACAGAAGTATGTTACAGAATGACCTTTGAAAAATAATGGAGTTGTAGAAAAACAGTGCATATTCAATAAAACAGAGGCACAATACTTTTATTGTGTCTCTTTTTTATTATTTATTAGAAAAATATTATTATAGATAAGCTATTTATATAATTTCTAGCTGGTTTGTGCCCAATTCGCTGGGCGTCATAAAAAACACGCACACGCACGCATATCAAGTTTTAGTTAAACTTAGTGAGTGACCTTGAATTAATTCGTAAACGCAGAAAACATTCGCCTTGATCAAGTAGGTACAAGGCACTGCCAATGTTTTCTGCGCAATTCTTGCGTGGAACGTTACTGCTGTTACAGATTTGACAGGCGTTCCCTTGACCACTTTGCTGGGTGTAAAACATTTTTACTTTTTTGATTTATTATTGAGAATCAAATATAGCCTATGACACTGGGGGATAATGTGTCTTTCGACTGGTGAGAGAACTTTCAAAATCGGATCTGTAGTCCTGGAGATTGCCCCAAACATCCACACTCACAAACTTATTACGGGCAGATTGTTAATGTACTTGTCAAATTTGAAAACCTGCCCGTAAAACTTCAAGTAAAATTTTGTTTTTCCACTTTTCCGTTGCAACTCAAGTTTCACGTCTATTGTGTCCCAGCACACAGTTTTAGTGTAGCTTTTTTGTTTCATCGAGTTTCAAATCACTGAAGATTCACTTCAAAAACATGGTTGCCGCCAATGGTGCGCATTGGACAATCATTCGCAAACAGGAAGAATTGCCCACATACCCTATGTCCTTTTCTATTTCTCCGGTAAAATGCAAAAGGAGATGGATACGCTTTTATACATTCTTGGGCCCAGATTTTAAAAAGATAAGAGTGCTTTTAACACTCATTTTATTATGTTTTTTATAATTGTAGCGGACTTAGGTATTTTGAATTCAATCCGTTCAAAACGGTAACGAACGGTATAACTGTTTTTATATTATTAATTGTTGAAATTCAATGACATCAATCGATTGTGGTAATCTATAACTCATTTTATTTATGATCGTAATTTTAAGACTTCTCGTTTTTCAAACAGAATTGAGTTTCCCATTTTGTAATATAAAAATGGAATGCCTTTTTTAAACCATAACTCAACTTATTTCATTTCTTCGTCCCAAAAGTCTAGGTCTCCTTTTATGACGATCTGTTGCGTAGTTAGGGCTTAAAAGCCTCCACAACAAACAAACTCATATTCTCACATTTCTAATATTAGTCAGGATAGTATTTCACTAATAGATTAATTATTAACAAGGCATATGGTTTGTAAAAAGTCTATTATTTCCCATATTAAATCAAATCTTTACGCTTAAAATCATTCGAAAACTCTTAAACGCGAAATAAAATATTAATTAAAATATTTCTTTTTCCTTTTGTATCTTCAAAAGAATAATGAGGGAATTCCCCTCGCATACATTTTCCTTAACGAATACTTGCAAACTCAAATAACACATTCCAAGAAGAATTTGTTATAAAACCATTTACATGTTAAACGCGAGCGCTTGGGAATGAGAGAATAGCCAATTTGATCCATTAGCGAAGTCAAGGCTCATTTACAGCAAATTATCTACTAATGTATCCGAGACAAATCGCTCTGTACGAATTCTGGAATCTCCGAAAATCCCTGGTAGACATCTCTGTTTACATTGGTTAACATAGAATGGATTGGCCTGTGATGTTACTGTGTTTCTGCGTATACGGATGTTGCTATTGGACCTAGTTCAGCACTACAATTTCAAAAATGAAGCAAGTGCATTCTATGACATGATACACCATAGCACAAAAATATATCATATTTTGGTATAGGTTTTATAAATATTATACAAACAAACATTCAATTCACTCATAAAAAATCTGAACACAATTTAAGACATTTTAAAATTATTATTCGAGCACCCAGAACAGAAAAATATTTTGTGCGAAGGAGCCAACTTTTACAATAAATTACCAAAAGAAGTAAAAGAATGACAAAATATAAATTCCTATAAAAGGAAATTAAAAAAATATATTTCAAAAATTTTATATTAAAAAAAAAAAATATTATTTACAGGATACTACTCAGGAAATCTCATCTTTATGTTTCTCTATTTCGTCTATTTATTATTGTTTTTTTTTATCAATGTCTACTCGCTCTTAGTTTCATAGGACTTATGTTAGAATATAAATTATTGTATCTCATATAAGTGAACTGTAATGTTCTTTTGAGAATAAAGTTCTTTAAACCCATATTTTAGTAGGCAGTACATCAGCAATTCAGCAAACAAGACCATAAATGCACAAATATTTATTTAAAAAACAATTCCAGTTGCTGAGTTCTGAAATTGCGTAGCTGAGATATGCAAAACAGAAATAAACTAACCCCCAGATTGGTAGGATATACTAACTAGTATACATAGAATTATTATATCTAGATAGATAATAGAAAGTATAATGAAAAATAGTGATTTAGGTATTAATAAGCAAATTACAATCTAGCAAATAAATAAAAAAGAGAAATAAATAAATAACCAGTTACTCGGAAAACCAGAAAAAAGTTAACAAGAAGATCTACCTATCTATATAACCTAATACTCATTGATCACCTAGATCACTATATAGCTATAGTGGTTTTTATTTATATAGGTTATATTATTCAATAAAACAGGTCAGATATACGCGGAGAGAAATATCGAACCAAGTTTGAGCAATCTCTTAATTAATATTATTCGATGTTCACAAGTTGTAGTCGAGAGTGAACTCTTGACTCTAACTCGAACTCTCGGTGCCTAAAAGTCACAAGTGACTCAAGGTCCGCGTTCTACCATTACACAACGCCCCTATTTTTTTCTGGTTTCCGCCATTCCGCCCCCCTTTAGGCCTGCAACGCCCGCAAGGGGGCGTTATCGCCCACTTTGGGAAAGGATGACATAGATCGTTAGACAGAGAGAATAAAAAAACAACTTGTTAATAATTATGGATTATAAAACTACGTTTTAACGGTTTTAAGCGCGGTAATTTATTTTATTTAGGTTTATCCGACGTTTCGGCCGCTTTTCAGTTGCCGTGGTCACGGAAGACAAAGATGACATTTGTCAAACGTGTATTGTCAAAGTTTTTATTCAGCCTACCGCCAACTTGTTCATTTTAATTATTTAGTTTTAATTTTGTTTATGGATATTATTTACTCTATGGGAGCCTAATCTAATTTATTTGAATTATGGATTAATTGATATTATCAACGTTGTCATAACACACACTCATTCAATACCGCTATTTGGTAAGTAAGTGTCCTGTAGATATATGTACTATTCGGAACGTCAGAGTCTCGTTCCATTTCCAAAGAACCCAATGAGACAGATAGTGGCGGATACCCTCCATGGTATATCGACCTGCTTCAGGTGACTCAAGGTCCGCGTTCTACCATTACACAACAATTACAATTTTTACATTCAAATTTTAACTCAAACTTTCCAGGGACTTGAAGGCTCTTTCATTGAATCGATTGTTTATTTTTGTTTTTAGTTTATTTATTTGATTCAATTAATAGTGATTAGATTATTGATTAGCGTACTTGTATTTACAGCTTTATGCAGAGTAGCCGATCTCATTTGGAAAAGAGGCGGTGTACAACATATCGAATTTAATTATAAAAATGTATATATACATTATTTCTACATCCTTGTATTGTCGCTTCTCTAGCAAATAAATTATTTCTTACTACCTGCGAAGCAGGGCCTCGTTTGCGAGCATATTGCATCCTATCTCAACGGGACTACCAGCCCTTAGGATAAGATAGCCCTCTCTATATAGCCCATCTACCTGTTTGTCAGCTTCAAGCAATGAAAAAGGTAGGTTTCAAGGTGAATCTCTTCCGTTTAGGCCAACGTGAACATTAATAAAGGCCAGATGTGCCGAACTGAGGCCCGAATACTAATTATCGGTGGGCATAAATGAATTAATTTTTGTAATTAGATCTTGTAGGTATAAAAACGCTAGCTTCGGTTATCGGCAAAATGCTGAAGCCGTTTCCCGAAGGTGTTGGAGAAAATTGGGGTGCTTGTTTAATGTTCGGGTTCAATGAAATAATTAAAAATGTTTTAACTTAATTTCAGGGTCGTATAGAAGAACGATATTGAGAGTCGAATTTTCGAAGTAATTATTGAACAAGTCGATTTGGTTATTTCAATGTGTGGGATGTCAGAATTATATTAAGGTTCATGTTCGACTACCTATGGGGCTATTTCCCGGGGCATTACCAAGAAGCCGGAATCAGGGCTTCCGTTTTGCATCTAGATTTTCCGTTCGGAGACAACGTGAAAGACTAGCCATTAGGAGATCCAGTGATCTCCTATTAGATCTAAAAATAGAGCGCAAAAGTATCCCAGCCTAAATGCAATGAAAAAAAAAGTCTTTTTTTTCATTGCATCAGTTCAGTAGACAGGCAGACGACCCACTTGATGGAAGGCGGTTACCATAGCCTATGGAAATTTGCAACATCAAAGGTATTACAAATGCGCTGCTGCTCTTTTAAGGGAGAGTGGAACCTGGTAACCAATGACGGAACACAACTCAAGGTTGTTATGGCGACATACTTTAGACCATGGGTGGTAGCCATCCAGTCGGGCGAATGCCATACCACCTGGCTGTGGGTTGTTTTGTGGCTTCATAAAACAGGCCCCCCGGCTGCAAGAAATTTAATTATTTTTTCCGTTCCTGCACGGATACAACTTTTTAGGGTTCTTATACTATTTCAAATATACCCAAAGAGTTTACAATACCCTACCTGTCCAATACAAAAAACTCTCAGTGGTTGCGCCGAGGAATACCTTCTTTTACATTCTTACGCCTTCTTCGCCATCAAGAAAATAATAAACTTTCAAATAAAGAATGCGCTAAGATAACAAGAACAACTCTGACGTCATATGTCAGTGTTACTGCAATAAAACATCGTTGGGACACAATAAAGAAAGTCTATATAATTTAATAAGAAACTTTATTCCCATTAATTTAAATCCTAGTAGTGTGTGAAGCCCACGGGGGACAAGTCGAATGTGGCTGTGGCCAGGTGGCGAGGTAAGTCCTTCTTTCCCTTATTTCTTCTTCCAGTCCCTTCTCCCGGCTTCTCCCCGTGGCTTTTCTCGGCCATCGCATCGCTTTCGTACTCAGGGTGCTGTTGGAGCGAGCGCACTTCTTCAGTGTGTCGTTTATGCACCACCTACATCGCCTGGTTGAAATATCTTTGATTAAGGATGCCTTGAAGAGATTTCTTTGAGCGATAAGGCCGCCTATTGTATTGCCTAGAAAATATTGTAAATATTATCTATTTTTGTAATTGTATATTTTGGTGTATAATAAAGTGTTATCTCTCTCTTACTCTCTCCGACTTTAAAGAGGTTGATTGCAACATGAAATGGATACAATTGATAGAAAGAAAATAACGTTTGTTTAGAGTTATACAAAAGTGAATTTATTTTATTTTATTTTATTCGGAAAAGAAACAGTTTATAACTAAGTACATACTGCTAAATATCTATAACCATTTAATTGTTTCCACATATAGATAGTTACAATGCTTGCTAGTAAATATTTTGCATTCTATAAATTAAATTAAAAAGAGGAAATTAAAAAAGAAAAAGGATGCTTCAATGCTTTACCAGGACCGTCTTAAGATTTTGTGGATTACTAATAAATAAATCTATATCATGTGTAACAGCTAAAAGATTATAGTTGGTTATTATATATAACCTATATCTAATATATAAAATTCTCGTGTCACAGTTTTCGTTGCCATACTCCTCCGAAACGGCTTGACCGATTCTCATGAAATTTCGTATGCATATTGGGTAGGTCTGAGAATCAGCCAACATCTATTTTTCATCCCCCTAAATGTTAGGGGTAGTCCACCCCTAAATTTTTTTATTTATTTTTTAGACAAAGTTTTTAATTTCTATTTTTTTATGATACAACATACAAAAATACATACAACCCTAGATTTTCACGTCTCTACGATCAACCCCTATTTTTTACAGGGCAGGACGACGTCTGCCGGGACAGCTAGTTATATATAACGAGGTTAACAAAAACTTTTTCTTGTCTTATATTTATTTATTTATGTAAGTGTATTTTATAATATTTTATTTATATATATCGTATTAGTATAATAACTGATTCGATAGTGAGAATAATGCAACATACCCCTGTTTTTATCAAATTTTTCGTCCATCCAAAGGTTGTCTGGAAGAAATCGCTAATAGTGATAAGACCGCCTATTGTATTGTAAAATTTTGTTTCAGTTATCTGTATGTTTAAAACACAATAAAGCATATTCATTCATTCAAAAACCAAAGGTTAACTTAACTATAAACAGGTCTTAATTCAGCAAATGTTGGTTGGTAACAACCAACGCTGGTCTTCCGTTAGTACTGCCGTGAAAAGATTAATTCTTAAATTAGATGGAACAGGTTTTTTTTTTCAAATACTATTGAATATGCGAAGGAACATCACTAAAATTCCAATAAGTCCAGATGTGTCCAATATTCGGGCCGCATACTAATTTATTAGCTAAACAAAGTTAATCCGTCAGTGCGGAGTGCCGAGCGACAGTTTTGAGTGACGCGGGACGACATCCGTTGCGGAAACTATGCGACGGCCCCGCTGTAATACTGGCTCATTTCGGAAGGAATTCCGATGAAACGGGCTTTTGAATCGGACAACAAGTGTCAGTTTGTGACTGTGTATGACGTAGTGTGATGGTCTAGATTTAAAAGCTATTGTTAACACTTTCATAGGCGAGAGAAGGGCACTATACGAAGATCTGTATAAACATACGTCGGAAAAACTGATGAATTTATACCAAACACAAGTTCAATCATGCATGGAGTACTTACTATTCCTACCTTTGAGACGGTTAAGTCAAATAACAGTTGGAAGCGTTTGAGGCAGCAGGAGGAGGTATTTTTATCCGTGCAGGAACGGAGAACGAATTTGCTGCGGCCGGGCGGCCTGTCGTAAGAGATTACAAACCAACCCACAGCCAGGTGGTAGGGCGTTTGCCCGACTGGATGGCTACCATGCCCGATCTAAAGCATGTCGCAATAACAACCTTGAGTTGTGTTCTGGCATTAGTGATCAAGTTCCAGTCTCCCTTAAGCGAGCAGCAGCGCATTTGTAGCAACTTTGATGTTGGAAAGGCCACAGGCAATGGTAACAGCTTTCCGTCAAGCGGGCCGTCTACTTCTCTGCTGAACTCCTGCAATAAAAAATAGCCTAAACATGGGCACTATGCGAAAATCTATATTAACATACGTCGGAAAAACTGCTCAAATTTAACCACGAAAAATTCAGTTTCATCATGAATGGAGTACTTACTGGTCCTATATTTGGGAGGTTTCAGTCAAAGACCAGTTGGAGGCAACTGAAAAGAGAGCCTGGAGGCTGGTCAGCAATGACCGTATTTCTAATACTCGAATTCAGAGTCTAGAGCTCAGTCTTCTATTCACTTCTGGGATTGTTCCTTAGAACTGTATCGTCATCGTCAGCCATTCACAGTCCACTGCTGGACGTAGGCCTCCCTAAGACGGCGCCACTAATACCTATCCGCTGCCTTTCTCATCCAGTGCCTACCGGCGACCTTGCGTAGGTCGTCGGTCCATCGGGCTGGAGGGCGTCCGACACTACGTTTAGAACTGTATGATTATATTATATTGTACATACTGTATACATTGTTGTTGTTGTGTAGTATTGTCCACCGTGACTTCACTTTATGGTCCCGGACGGATGAACAGCGTTAGAGTTCTTGTTGTTTTTCTTCTCTTGTTGTTGCTAGCATTATGCTGACACTGGGTCCAATTTAGGACTTATTTTGTTTCTATTGTATTTCTATTTATATTAACTAAGGTTTTTCGTTCTTTCTTTCAAATGTTAAGACCACTTTGTTGTGTGCCGATATTATTGTTTAAACAATACTTAAAATTCTTTTCTTCATAGTTTTTAATAGAAATATGTCTTTCTGAAATATGGCTGTCCAACTTTGGAATACATTGTCTGATACGGTCTGACAAGCAAAAACAAATTGTCAGGAAATACTATCTGCAATATAATGATATGTAATTTTATATAACTAGTATTATATTGCATTAACTGTATATTCATTATGTTTAAATTGTTTCATTTTATCACCATATCTTGTAAGTTGTATATATTTATTAATAAAATGTAAGTAATCGTACAATAATTATATATACCACCATAGCCACTTCTAATCAGCAATATTCTTGCCACGGGTTGTCTGGAAGAGATCGCTTTTTAGCGATAAGACCTCCCTTTGTACCCAATTAGAATAATACTAATTCGTAAGTTTTCTGTAATGGTACAAAAAAGTGTTATCTGTCTATCTATCTATATGTTAGCAAGATATATTAATGCTTGCTCTGTCATAAATATAACTGTTGTTCACGAACTTATTGTCAAATATGTCAGCTACTAAATTGTGCTGCGCAGTGTAGTGTTAACCCATACAACCACCAAGTAGCAAATTGTATTAACAACCCTCGTAAGCTCATTAAAAGTTTTGTATGATAACACAATATGCGGAAATTTAATTAAATACATGACTTTGTTTATTTGTTTCATGAATGGTGTTGTAATATAGTTTATATTACCTAACTAGCTGTGCCTATGACTTCGTCCGCGTGGATTTTTATTCGCGCAAATCTAAAAAACAGTAGTCTAAGTTACTCTTTACAATAGTCGGCCACAAATCGGTCCAGCTTTTTCATAAATTAGGTGGAACATCCAGATAGACAGACGAAAATTCAAAAAATTGCAATATCGAAATCTCTGGTCCGAATTATCCTCCCTGATTTTTTTTCAAAATTTTATTGACGTTGACATTGCCAACAGATACTTCAATTTTGTTTATCTGTCTAAATGATTGCAAGTTATTTTAACCTTGCCATTTGCGGCATTAATTTGTATTGTAAATAATAGTGATTCATATAACGATAAATTAGGATCAGTCAATGTAATTGAATAGTGTCGCGTCCTTTCAATTCTCTGTGTTTGAAAATATCAGTATTACCATTTTGCTGTGCGCTTGTCATTTACTTTATGGGAGCTGCGTACGTCTAGTCATCGTGGCGGACAACGAACTACTGGCTAGTAGAGGTGTGTAACTCCTGAGTGATTAACTCAAAAGATATATATCCGACGCGAAGAGTGATTAGGTCTGTATATCACGTGCGTTCAAAATGTGTCTTTATATCTTTAACTCTTTAGTTCATTCCTGTTCCACGCGATGAGAAAGAATGATTAGCCCGCGCACTGCGCATGCGTAGTGAGTGAACGAGGAAACCGAATACAATAGCAAGCCAAAATAAATCGTAACACTATAGTTTTATGGTGTAATTTTGTAATATTTACTAAAAGTCAAAGGCCATCTAAATGGAGTGTATGTTATTTAAATGTCAGATATTTTGCGTTGCCACAGGTACGCGTGTCGGCTCTGCTAATATATCACTCACAGATAATAACTCATCTTGTCTGCAATTGTCACTGACACTATTCACTGTAAAGATAAAGAGATAAAGATATGAAAGAGGGATATATATCTTTGTATCAAAAAGATATATATCACTCTTTTCTTCTTGGTGAGTGATATTTCCCATGACTACTGGCTAGCTACCCGTATATATAAAGTACTCTGTGTGGATAGCGCAACGTGGGAGCGCCCATATTAACAGCTGCTTTATCTCGCTCGCACATTATCCGTCCCGCTCACACATGGTTCTATATATAGCTAGCTGACCCGTGCCCATTTCTCTGGGCATCAGAAAAAATATAATCACAAACAAATGCCATCTAAAGCCCGAGATGGCCATCGAAAGCCGCAGACGGAGCCAACGCGAAGCCCGTGATGGCCACGGAATGCCGCTGATTGGCCGACGCGAGCCGCTGACATACCTCTTATGTGTCCGGCGGCTCCCGTACCCCGTTACCGGGGGGTAGTTGCCCCCGCGAATTAGACCGGGGCAAAGAGCTACAGCTCGAGGCCCCTTTACCGGCTCTGCCACATCCAGCTAGAGACGACGACCCTGGAAGAAAAAAACAAATATAAAGTAAATGTGTCACTCAGGAATAATGTAACTTTCCACTAGTGAAAGAATTTTGCAAATCGGTTTTCGGTAGTCAGTCGGCAGATCCAGAGATTACCCCCTACGACGTAACAAACTCATAAAATTTACCTCTTTTTAATATTGGTATAGACTAGCAGCACGGCTTGTTCATATTTGTTCTTAAGGTTACCTATTCCAAAATAAATTGGTTCACTTCAGTTCACATCAGCACTCAACAGTGAATACTGCTCTCTGTCATCTGAGAGCAGTGTTCACTGCTCTCTTAAATGACAAAGAGTAGTATTCGGGTGTGGTTTACATATATGTCCCCGGAATTATAAGTAATGGGGGGCGAGGGGGGAGGGGGGAGGAAACCTTACTCCTTCTGCAACTCCTATGGCGCGGAAATATATAGTTACTGAGTTATTAATGTTTTTGTCAATCTAACCTCACTTCTGTTTTTCACTAATATGTAAGATAAATAGTGAATGATTACCAGTCGGTTCTGGTCGCTTTGGTCTACACAAAACCTAACCTAACCGACTGTTTAAAACTCCACATATTTAAATTTTCGGATACATAAAGTCTCCTATTTCGATAAATCCCGTCAAAAAACTTAAAAAAACGTCTCGGCGACAAAATTACTAGATCATTTTCGTGAATTTCAAACTTCGATAATTAATTGAATATGTATTTTTTCCACACAAAACCAATTTCAGTTGTTATAAATAAGTCTTAAATATATTCCTAAACACATTAACCATTAAAATCATCCAGGAAATCATCCGGGGACATATATGTAAACCCAACCCCAGTATTCACTGCATTTATCCTCTATGACTCGTTGCTACAACTTCTTTCATGATAAAACTGAAATATACAAGGTTGTCCCAATACGGGCGAAAACTTCTATGAATTTCCGGAAAACAATGAAATTCGATGTTCACTTTACGCAAACCACACAATAGGCTCGTGTGACTATAAAATTGCATTGACCGGAAGCTTTGATCGTCAAAGGCGTTCACATGAGCCCGGCGTACCGGAAGCGATCATGCTAACAACTGGTTGTGACACTTTACTTTGATTTAAAGTACAATAGTATACTTTTCATTGATAATAAGAACTGCATTACATTCAACACTATAAGTAATTTAAAGCTAGGCCTGTTGCTGAAGAGTTCTGGTATCGCTAACTAAAAAGCATAAAGTATTTACGTCATTTGTTTTCTAGTAAAGAAAGAAAGATAATCAACATCTTGAAGTCGGTGTCAAGTAAAACATACATACATACATACATACATACATAATTTCACGCCAGGTCCCTTGCGGGGTAAAGTAAAACATAAAAAACAAAATGCACAGACTTCAAGGTATTGTATATTTTTCTTGCTTTCTTTCTTGTATAAAATATTTACTTTGCGCTTTTTAGTTATACTCTTGTAGTCGGTTTCGTGAGGCTGTTGAAATAAAAAAAAAACACCCAAATTTCAATTGGGAAGCTGGTTGGCAAGTGTCACCTGTTTGGGATCCGATCATCAAAACTATTCAGATCCAAACCCAGCAAAAACCAACTGCGGACCTCAAGACACTGTGAGCTCTTTCTGCGTGCAACGGAACACAAACCAACTTCATTGATAATTTATTCCACTCATTTTAATCTCTAATATATAAAATTCTCGTGTCACAGTTTTCGTTGCCATACTCCTCCGAAACGGCTTGACCGATTTTGATGAAATTTTTTGTGCTTATCCGGTATCTATGAGAATCGGCCAACATCTATTTTTCATCCCCCTAAATGTTAGGGGTAGTCCAACCATAATTTTTATTTTTTTTATTTTTACCGGACAGGACGACGTCTGCCGGGACAGCTAGTATTATATAAAACTAGCGGCTCCGGCAGACGTTGTCTTGCTCTGAAAAAATAAAAATTTAGGACCCGATCCCAGCGCCACCTACCGGTTCCAATTAACCCAATAAGCTATGCTATATATTAAGTTGGATCAAACTGCATACGGTGTGCAAATTTGATTCAAATTGGTTAAGTAGTTTAGGAGTCCATAGCGGACAAACAACGTGACACGTAATTTATACATATTAAGGTTATTTGAGGTAGGCATGTTTGCTGAAAGTTTCTTGCGCCGCTTCTGCTCTCTCTTCAAGCTACAACATGTTGCGAAGCTGTGATAAATTAGATTATGCTCCCATAGAGTAAACAAAAGTCATATTAACAAAAATTAAAATTATATAACTAGAATGAGCAAGTTGGGGAGTAAAGAAGAACAAGAACAAGAAAAGAAACAAGAAAGAAGAACAAGAACAAGAAACAAGAACTTTAACATCACTAACTTGATATCTTTGTCTTCCGTGATTATGGTTACTGAAAAGTGGCCAAAACGTCGGATCTTTTTTTAACGTAAACAAAACCTATTTAAAACTGAAAAGAAAAAATAAATATTGAATCGACTTCTTTGTACAACATTTTGAAGTCGATGCCAAATGCCTCACTTGACAATGAGACTACTTCGGGATTATAGTCTTTCAAAAAAAAAATTGAAAATCTTTTTTTTATTATTGAAGGAGTTCATCAGACAGACAGACGGCCCACTTGATGGAAAGCGGTTACCATCGCCTATGGACATTTGCAACAACAAAGGTGCTACAAATGCGCTGCTGGTCTCTTAAGGGAGACTGGAACCTGGTCACTTCTGGTGCCGGAACACAACTCAAGGTTGTTATGGAAACATACTTTAAACCTGGGATGGTAGCCAACCAGTCGGGCAAATACCGTACCACCTGGCTGTGGATTGTTTTGTCGCTTCTTACGAGAGGCCTCCTGGCCGCAGAAAATTGTATTCTTTCTCCGTTCCTGCACAGATAGAATGTCTGCTGAACTCGTGCAATAAAGATACATATTGAAATTATTTTTTAACCATTTTATTACGATATAGTGTGTTGGCGTATAAAATATTTAATCACAAGAAAACCACAGCCGACGCTCAAATACACCATACCAGCGCAAACATGTAGAGCGGTCTATGGAACTCCCAATGGCTGGCCAAACAAGCCAATAATGTGGCCATAATTCATATGGAAACAATGGCTCGGGAACAATTAAGGTCATCCGTCTATAGGTTATTGTTTGAGACCGATTCTGGGATTAATGGATTCTCGCGGCGTATACGTGTCGCTTAATAACACGATGTGAAGTATGTAGCGCCTAATAGTCTTGTCAAAAAAGAAAGAAGAACATCAGGCATGTGAGTAAACAGTCGTGAGAATGAAATCAAACTAATTAGTGGTTGAAATTCGACCATAACAATTTGTTCTCAAAGACTATACTTCCATAACCACAGATTTCGCCAAGGCTACACTGTTAATTTGACTTGAACAATAAACCAAAGTATATATATGCGTGTATGTCAAATACATGGTAGTGTGTGTAATGTTTTATTATTGATTTGATGTATTTTTATGCATAATTTTTAAAAAATATTAGCATTCTTCGTTTCTTCTCTATAGAAACTATAAGTGTGTGAAATTTCATACCTACACAAAGCTACAAAGTTTTGCTTCACGTATTAATATATAGATGAGACTTTAGTCCGGCTGCTCTATAAAGCCACTTTTAGTATCTATTAAACTGATTTTAGTTATTTAGTGAACTATTGAGGAAATTAAATTCGAATTGAAATGTTTTAATTCAAAATAAATTCCACACTTTTTACACACTTACACAATTGGAAAACATTTTGAAACAAGGTTCCTTATCGCGCGTTGCGAAAGGGGGCTAGACGGGAAAAATTAGGACAAAAAGTTGTAACGACACTTTTTGCTATAGTTGTAGGCCGTGCGGCGTGCGCGTGTTTCTCTGTCTGTCTCTCTCTCTCATAGAAAGCAAAGTTAGTAAACCAGTTATTTTCGTTTCGTCTTTCTATTTCGCATTGAACAGTGTCGCGACAATTATTTTTGTTGAGTGTATACAGGTTTTTTGTACATAATAAATAATAAAACTTCGTTCCACCCGGATGTCCCTTGACACCTCTCAAGTTTTTTGATATTTTGTTTCCCTTGCCCTGAAAAAATAAAAATATATAATCCAATTGTAGTGCCACTTACGAGGCTTAATTGTGAATCTGAACCATCCCGGAACCCCGTCAAATACACATACAAAATTTCATAAAAATCGGTGCAGTGATAGGAGTTCTGTGACACAAAATACAGAAGAATTATATATTAGAAACCCGATTGCAATGCCATCTACCGGTTCTGATTGTAAATCTAAACCATCCGTGGACCCACTCAAACATACATAAAGATTTCATCAAAATCGGTCCAGAGGTCTAGGAGAAGTTCAGTGACATACGAACAGAATTATGTTATGATTAGTGGCTGTTGTATGTTTTAATCAAACTGGGTATAAACTGGACTGTATGATTACTATTGACGTTATTTACAATTATTATTAAACTGTACATAAAATAAATAAATACAGAGAGTGCGTATTGGTGCTATTATACGTGAGCAACGTGAAGCGAATGAGCAAGTGAAGTGCGCGAGAGAGAGTTCTCTCTAGTTCTTCGACTTCGCCAACCCCTATAGGATTGGGGTGGCAAAGCGGTGGGGGGTGTCGAGCCTAGGCTCTTTACTCCAGCATTCGCTCACAGGGTGACTACCCTGCGGTATTGTGGTTTTTGGAGCCGCCGTGGGGATCGGCAGCTCGCGTGGCCTTTCAGCGGCTTCCGTTGGCCTTCGCGGGCTTCGCGTTGGCTCCTTCAGCGGCTTAGTGGGCCAATCATGGCGTCCGATGGCCATCGCGGGCTTGAGAGAGAGTTTTAGACTTTCAAGGCCGCTTCCATGTTCCCTCCGACGCCTAGCTGCTAAATGCGCAAGCTATGGGCGTCGGCGGTATGCGGGGCGCGGAGAGAAGCTGTGCTCCGGCGAGCGGGTCAAGGGGGTGCTCTCTGTCCGCAACAGTTATATTTATAAGTCATTTTTGCAATACATTTATGACTATGAAACCGTAATTCAGTGAAAGAATCCTGTGAACAGCCTATGTAGGTATATAAGTGTTGGAAACCTAACATACCTAGATAATTAAATAACACATCTCTGGAGGCATGTAAAAGGAAATTAAATCTTGTAGATAGTTGTTCTGAGGCATCAACTATATTGCTACATGGACAATATTTACTAATACCTACTTGGAGTCTTGGATTATATTGCGTAATTTAATTTATATGTTAATACAACAACAGCCGAAATTCTCAAGAGTGTTTTCATGTCTTCTCAGCTCAAATTAGTCTTAGTATAAGTATATACTTCTCTTTTAAATACGCTTTTATTAACTTCATACGTATATTAGTATGTAACGGAAACTTTCAAGTTAAATTTGATCGACTTCCCAGTTTCCGATTGAGCTGAAATCGCGTGACAATGCAATAATATGGTACCATGGAGTTGATCTGATCATGGAGTCGGAAGGTGGCCATGGGGACTCCTGTACTAAATAAGATAGACCCGT
Source organism: Dendrolimus punctatus (assembly GCA_012273795.1). NCBI lineage: Eukaryota > Metazoa > Arthropoda > Insecta > Lepidoptera > Lasiocampidae > Dendrolimus > Dendrolimus punctatus. The sequence goes on along the minus strand of CM022551.1, from coordinate 11,205,752 downwards.
CGTGTTTGGGCTCGTTTTACTTGTCTTGGCTAGCACTCTGCTGCTACATGATATGGAGGATCTCAAAAGTTTGTATTTAAAAACCTTTAAAAAAAATCTTTTTTGTACATAACGTTCCATTTTATCATAAGAGTGTATTTAATTCTTTTGTCAAAGTTTCCACTTAAATCACAGGGAATTAAATCACTAAATAATTACAAAAAAATAAAAAATAAATATAAGTTTAAAAAAAACTAAAAAAATATGCTTTTATAGAAAAACCGACTAAAAAATAAAAAATAAATTTGAATTAAAAACAGTGTAAGAAAAAATGATTTTATTGTAAAAAAAGCGTGGGGTGCTTTTCAGGAGATTATCAAAATAACCCTTGTACTCATATCTGTTCATAAAATATTTATAACTATTGATACCTTGCACGCGTTGCTGTTAATTAGTCTGGCTAAAACTTTAAAAAAAGTCTTACCAATTTTGATGAAATTTTCTCAATCGTACAGTTTGTACACTTGTTCTTGCTTGTAGTGGTGGATGCTGGCAGTTGTTGGTGGAGTGCTGGTACTTTGGTGAAGAAAATACACCCTGTTGCTTTCAGGGATTTATTCTTGTAGTAGTTTGGCTTGGATGCTGATCCCTGCTTGCAGCTCAATAGTGAATCAGTAGCGACTCGCTCACAATATATTTGTGTGCGTTATTTATAGTAATTATATTATATTAAAGTAGCCTAAAGTAGGCCGTAGCGTCAGCAAAACGCTGTACGTTGAACAGTACCATGGGTGTTTGAGTATGTCACGGGATAGTTCAGATTTACAATAGGATGTGACGTTGCAAACGTAAATAATAAAAAAACCACTCTGCTTCATTTAAACTTTTCGTACGCCAAATCTGAGATTTAAAAATAATACGTAAATCGGATCATAAATCTCAGAGTAATCGGAGTACATGCATACAAACATAACTTCACACCAGGTCCTTTGCGGGGTAGGCACGAACAACAGAGCGCCATTTAGGCTTATTCTTACACATCTCACTTGTTTCTTTGACATTCATAGCTCTTGTCAAGATGATGTCAGGAGCCTTAAGAACAGACGAGCGTGTCTGTTCTTAAGGCTCCTGACATCATCTTTTGTTGGTACACGATCAATTTGATCATGGAAGGTGTGAAGGTAATCGGAGTACATATATAAAAAGCATACCGGCCAAATTGAGAACCTCCTCCTTTTGGTAAGTCGGTTTAAAATGACAACATTTTTCTCTTAACGTATATAGATAAACAATAAATTGATACATAAGAATAAGTATTTGAACCTCGCTGACATTTTATTGACAACAGCTTTTTCGCGAAACGAAATGTTATATGAAAAATTCTGTTGTATTTTCTTACGAAATTGGATGAGTTCGCCTTTTCTTTGTAATATTATGGAGATAAAGAATTTTTTAATATAATCTGCAATTTATTGTGAACTATGAAGTTCGACATAACTTTTATTAATAAAGCATTTTTGTAATAATACTAGTAATCGTCCATGATTTCAAGTGCCTACATACTTTTTTCTGGGCGGTTGTCATGTTTTTTGATATTTTATTTTATTTTATATAATAGTAGCTCACTCGTGTCCATTTAGTTGGGCGCTGTTCTAGATAAGCCAACATATAATAATTGCCCATGGGAAAAACACTCCTTCCAGTGCCCAATTCACTCAGCGTTATTCGAAATAATGCAACATGTAATTGCCCAGGGGAAAAGCACTCCTTCCCATGCCCACTTCACTCGTCGATACTTGAGCTAAGCCAACATGTAATTGACCACAGGAAAAATACTCCTTTACGTGCCCACTTCACTCAACGTTACTCGAAATAATGCAACATGTAATTGCTCAGGGGAAAACACTCCTTCCCGTGCCCACTTTACTCTGCGCTCCTCGGGATAAACCAACATATAATTGCTCATGGGAAAACATTCCACAAATTTTAGAAAAGAGTTTTTTTAACTGTCGAGAGATACCTCTAAGTAGAACTGTTGCCGGTATACCGAGACGAACATACCATGAACAAATATCAGAATTGTTAAAGAAAGGTCAGGTGAAAAGCATTTCAAATAAACGCACATGTATAAAGAGGCTAATGAAAGTAGATGAAGCGAAAGTTGTTTGTCAGGATCGTTGCAAAGGAGATCCATAGTCTCTGCCTACCCCCATGGGAAACAGGCGTGATTTTATGTACGTAGGTAGGTATGTATGAGAAATAATATTTTCTTAAAATTGTCACGCGCCTAGTATACACAATAAAAAAATAATATTATTTCGACGTTTCGGCCACTTTTCAGTAGTCGTCTTTGTCTTTCGTGATCACGGCTACTGAATCGTGTTTCGAATCGTTGTGATTTAAAAATCGATTAAACGAAAAGGTGACACTAAAAGGAGATAAACAAATAAAATTCAATCTTATTTAATTCAAAATAAAACACATTTCTCTTTCCCTTTTATAATTTTCAATTTAAATAAAACTGAAAAGATTTGTGTGTAAGAATAAGCCTAAATGGCGCTCTGTTGTTCGTGCCTACCCCGCAAGGGACCTGGCGTGAAGTTATGTATGTATGTATGTATGAAAAGATTTAAAAAATTTAAATCTATCTGACTCTATATACTTCAGGCAATATATTCTTTTATACGTAGATCAAAGGACTTTGTGCGTAACAGTACGTTCATTAAAGATCTTTATGCTAGCGAGTTAAAGTGTAATGTAGAAAAAAAAATTTTTTTGAATTATTAATGTTGACTGATGCAAGAAAAGAAAAGAAGAATTATCTCTGAGTATATTCTTTGAACTTTCATTTCTACTGCCTGTGAACTGCACACACACACACACACACACACACATTTTTTTACTCGTTTTAGTTGTATTTTGTTCGTGTCACATTTAGCAAATAAACTTTCTGTCCTTTTTCTTCTAATATAGGTATTGTTGCAGACAAAGACCGCATTCCGTCCGACGCCTTGCTCGCGCAATTAGCAGCTAGGCGTCGGACGGAATGCGGGATATAGGAGTTAGGAGCGGCCTTGGAGGCCGAAAATTTACTTGGGACTTACTGTTCTCACACCATTATCACAAGACTCTCTCGCACACTTATTCCATGTGGACGACTCCCTGGTTGCATTCACAGCTCAGGGTAGCTGCGGTGAATAAATCCAACATAATTAACGATCCAACCAAACCTTTGGTAAAATACATACAATAATTCAATTTAAACACTACGTTTCATTACACAACAGCGACATCTAGTGAGCAACAAACAAATCAATTTCTATTGATTCGATGTGAGGGTTTAACATCATGTATAATTCAAATAGATTAATAATAATCATACGCAACTGCCACCAATAGGTATAGAGCTAAAAAATTTGCTTTAACAAATGGGGCGTTCACAAACAGGGGCTAATTATCCCCGATCACAAGTGTGGCTGTTTTGGGGCGACCGCCCATTTGGACGGCCCCTAATGTCGGACTCGGCCTAAATAAAGTCCTGTCCGACCTCAAACGAAGTTCGAATTACAAATTAACCTGGCCGCATGGCACACCGTTGTGTAACGTTGTTACGAGTTACAGGACTCGAATTAAAAATGCCGTTGGAATTACTATAGAATTTATATAAACTATACAAACGCGTGTAACACAGGTACAAATATATCTGGACACAACCAGTACAAACTAAACGATTCAAATTCAAAAGTTTTTATTCAAAATAAATTTCACTGGAGAACACTATGTGAAGGTCATACATATAGGTTAAAATTTAATTTTACTTCCTAGTCTATGTACACCGCTTCGCAACGTGTTATTGCTGTTATGGAGAAGAAGCGGTAAGAAACTCCCCAGCAAAACGTCTAGCTAAAAAATGTTTTTCTTTATATTTGTTGTTATATTTATATTTAAGTTCTTTTTAAAAAAGTATTATACAGAATTATGTTGCAGAATGACTTGAAGAATTAATGGAGTTGTATTCAATAACATATATAGCTTATCGAATGTACACATTTCATGTCCCGCTTGAGCCTATCGCTAGACTGCCTCATCTCTCGGTTGGGCCATTGTTTTATACTGCACCAATACAATATGTCTCGACACAATACTCGACCGCATAACTATTATAATAAAAGAATCACACCTGGCTAACGTCTACCATAAACGATTACAACACACAATAGGATGTTTTTCTAATTACAAATTTTAAACACAAAGTAAGCAAAAGAAATCCAATGTCGAAAGGCGAACTGCGAGTGTGAATTGTTTTTTGTCGGTCGTAACAACATCATTCTAAAATATACTAAAAGAAAGGGAATCTGATAACCTTTGCTGTCTGATCATTTGACTGTACAATGGGGAGTGTTCCGAGGAACTGTTCAGATTGGTGCCTTCGTCGTCCGTTCACCACCGCACTGCATGCCATCGGCTGGGCGTTCATCCCCACTTCCTAGAGCCGCTTCGCTCTTGTACGCAACTGTTCCCTTGCGTACCATGGGGATTTGGAATGAGCTCCCAGCCGTGGTTTTCCCATAGCGTTACAATATGGGGTTCTTTAAAAAGGGTGTTATAAAATTTGCGCATTTATACTAGTTTGTATGACAAGTTACATTTTAAAGTGATAACTTCTTATGGGAGAGTAAACCGCTTCGTTACGTAACGCGATACGGCGCCAGTCTGTCTGGCTTCCCATTCTCTCACGTTAGATTAATTTAAGTCATCACTTCTGTCGGGCGTCCCGAGGCGCACACCATTTTGTTTTTACTAGGTTACTATCGTTTCCTAGAATTCTTCTACATACATGCGAATTTCTACATAAATAGTAGAAATTCGCAACGGTGTAACTACGGTCGTAACTAAGATTTCACTCAGTATTAATTCGTGGACGATTTAAAATTAATTTTGCGGAAATTCAATTTTTTCTCGAGGGGGGAAATGTCAAATGACGTGACATGTTTAATTTAATTGTTGACGGAGGGACAGAAAGCGTTTTATGGCCACCCTTATAAATTCTTTTGCAGCTTTAATTGGCTCATAATGGAGGGTAGTCGACAGTAATTATGTGTTTTTGAAGTAAATTAATTAGTGAATGGAGAGTTAAATTCATTGTTTTGGTTTGTTTATATAGGTTGCTCGTGTTCATGAGTAAGAGGTAGTTTGTGGGCTTCTTGAAGGTTCTTAAAGAAGCCTAAAAAAATAATTCAATATTTAAGTGTTTTGCAATTCGTTCAGCGATAGGTTTGTCCCATTCTTATCCGTATTTCCAGAATTTGGTGGTTTCTAAATTGCGTGATTTCTCTTTTAATACATTATAGTTCATTAGATATCGTGATGAGTCACTATATAAGTGGATTTCAGTGATATATTATATATTCTAATATATAAAATTCTCGTGTCACAGTTTTTGTTGCCATACTCCTCCGAAACGGCTTGACCGATTTTGATTAAATTGTTTGTGCTTATCCGGTATCTATGAGAATCGGCCAACATCTATTTTTCATCCCCCTAAATGTTAGGGGTAGTCCACCCCTAATTTTTTTATTTTATTTTTACCGGGCAGGACGATTTCTGCCGGGACAGCTAGTAACATTATAAAAAACCAAATCCAATATGGCCGCTGGTAAAATGGCTCGTTGCATATTTTTTGCAACCCACTCATTTTAAATTCATTACACAAATTCGACTCCTCTAAAGATTTTATTATATTATAGATATAAGTAGGTATAAAGTTGAAAAACAAGAGCCTTCTTTACAAAGTTGCGTAAAAATTAAATCCTCTTTAGTTAAGTTTCGTGATACTTACCTAATTTCCCAAGTTACTTAAGTTCAAATCAAGTTAATACACAGTTGTTTACTTAATTCTAACTTGAACTTTTTGTTACTTTCAGGTGCCTGTTGGGACTTGGCGGAGCGAAATTCGTGAGTATTTGTCTTGTCTTAAAGATGTACAAGTGTCACTTAATTTTGTGTTTTTTTCTTGGGTTCAGGGAATCTCATTAAATAAGTTGGAAACCTTTTTAACTTAATTTAAGCTAAGTTGTAACTAATTATAGTGTTTTCAGTGTACTTGTGGCAAACACGAAGCTCTTACAATTTTCTCAAAAGTCAAAAGTCAAAATAATTTATTGCATAAAAACATGGTGATACAATAGGGGTCTTCTTGTTATATACTGAGCACATGTTTTTTGCTGGTTGGGCGCAAAATTTTTTGTTTAAATCTTATATTAAAAAAGTAACTTATTATGAATTTTATTATTATTTATTATATTTATAAATACTAAATGATAGATCTGTTTCTGGGGACTTACTAATTAACTTATATTTAAAACTTATCATTAAAGAACCCAGTTACACTGTAGTAGCATTTGTCGTATTTTATAATGCGTCCAGGAACGAAGTCAGAATACTAAACTCTCATCTTTATTTCTTTTAAATTTTGTTTATTAGGTCCGTGGGGTCCATCGGTAAAGGGTTTCTGCAAAGAATTTTGTAAGAAACTCTTTGATATCACCGCGATCAGAAGGCTGGTACGTACTTCGCGCAACGAATCAGCATTGCCATATAGCGTGGCAACGCAGCCAGCCTTCTGGGCACGCTTCCCTCTGACAGTGATTTGTTTTGATTTTGATTTGATTTGTTACATACTTTATATTAATTTATTTATTACTAGCTTCTGCCCGCGACTCTGTCCGCGTGGTAACTTTTTAACTATCCCATGGGAACTCTAACTTTTCGGGATCAAAAGTATCCCATATGTTGACCAGGCATATAAGCTACCGCCATACAAAATTTCATTCAAATTGGTCCAGTCGTTTTGGAGATTAGTCCGTACAAACAGGAGGACTTTTGCTAAAATTCGAATAAATTATTTAAACATGATGCTCATACAGATATAGTTGGAAATGTTTTCTTGCTTAAATATATTATAACGATATATTGATACGAGTTGCAGGACTCGAATTTTAATACCGTTAGAATTACTATAGAATTTATTAGAACTAGATATACAAACATGTATAATACAAGTACAAATATAACTGAACACAATCAGTCCAAACGTAATGCACGGTTCAATAACACACGCAAAGTCCGACACTAAATAGATTATCGAATGTACACAAGTCTCGCCTCGCTTGTGCTTATCGCTCGACTGCCTCACCCCTCCGTTGGTGCATTTCTTTATACTCTCCAAATACAATATGTCTGTAGACTGAATTTCTAAGAATCACACCTGGTTAATAACTACCATAAAGATTACAATACACGATGGGCTATTTTATTTTCCAATCATAAATTTTAAACACAAAGTAAACAAAAGAAGACGGTCATAAAAGCACTTCAATGTTATTAGTTGAAACCGATGGGTAATAAATGCGCTTTGTTTACAAATATGCAGGTGGCCCAAATTGTAACAATATGAAATGTGACGTCACGAAATTTAGAATCCCTCACACCCCTTGTCATACTCCGTTACACTTCTATTGCGTGTGAATTGCACACAGGCACAAGTTTTTTAAATGTCGGTCCAAAACCGATTTGTACCCAAAATAAATACGAACGATCATCCCCCTAATTCCGAATATAACCCAATTTAGCTACTTATAAGCGTTAAAATGGTTTCGACTGAGGCATGAAGGGATATTGCAGGGTTAAGCGTAGGGTTGTCGAATCTCTTAGCTTGAGATTTAAAATATTTTTTATTTTCACTATTTTTACACGCAATAGCTTTAGTGAAGGTGTATAAAGCATGTGCAATGGTTAGCAATATATAGAAAGAAAGTAAAGAAAGACATATTTTGTTTAGGACAAAAACAATACAGAGTATTATCAAACAGTAAAAAAATAAGTTCTAAAATTGGATCCAGTCTCAGCATATGCTGACCAAATAAGACCAGTGCCGTTCTTTTGCCTTGGACCAGCAAGTGAAGTCACGAAGGACAATGCAGTTAAATAATGATAAAACTTAAATATATTTATAAGTAAACTAACGGTTCGGCAGACGTGTAATTCTATGACGAATTTAATTAAATTATTCTATGTATATATTATATTATTATATAAATATGGAAAAATATCTATATTGAATTTTTGGGGGGCTCCAAATCCGACTTAGAGCCTAGAGTCTCTTGAGCAATATTTCTCAGAATCACCTATAGATTACGTTTTTGCTATACGCTTCACCAAAAAAAATCATTCCATACAATTTGACCCACCCTAATATATATATAAAGTCTGTGGGATAATTTTTTCATTACAATGGTGAAAGATTTTTGAAATCGGTCCAATAGTTTTTGAATTTATTATTTATAAAAATACAATACGTTTTCTATATGATTTTGAAGAATGTTTTGCTGTATTTTTAGAATTCAGTGTTTAATATCATTTAAATTTGTATGTAACGATTTTGACGCTATACTGAATCCAACGCATAAAGTAAAATCGGTTTAGAAACAAGAAAATGAAATACTTCAAAACACTATGCGCTACTACCTGATTACAACGAAATTTTTTGCTATATTTTTGGAAATGAACGTCCGATAGAAAAATTATATCAGACCACATGAAAGTAAAGTAATATCAGAGTTATCAAAATCGGTTCATAAACAACAAACCTATGGCTGAACATACATAAAAAAAATTGACAACCTTCTCCTTTTTTGAAATCGGTTAATAAGCTAAGAAAATAGTGTTAATATTGACACAAAAATTAAAAAATCCAAAACGATTATTAACCATTTTTTTTATTACAAAATTACATATAATGGAATACAATGCAAGAAAACTTATTTGTAATGTATTTTACCCATGGTCCTTCAAGACTATATGTAGAAAATGAGCCCAGATCACCGTCTTCTATGGGTAAGGTGCCCAGAAGGCTGGCTACGCTTCCTCGCTGGATCGCCATACTGATCCGTTGGCCGAGGTAGGCACCAGCCCTCTGATCACCTGAAGAGTCAATGAGCCGTTTCGATAAATTTATTTTATTGTAAAAACTCATTGTTTATGTCATTTGCATGCCTATTAGTTATTAATAGAGTACCTCTTAGTCATTTATATACAACAGTATTTTATTTGATGCAGCGTATTATTTTGATTTGTGTATTAATTTTTGAAAGTTGCACCAACCCTACCAACAGGGTTCGAAACGCGTTAAAAATTCACGAAATAGCTAATGAAACCTGAGACTGTGCCTGAAATATTAACAGGTTAGGCCGAAACCGGGGCTTGTCACCTCGGTCCCAGGAGGGGGGGTTGGTTTTACGTTTGTTATTTTGCCAGGATTTTGAGTGCCTGCTGAATAGGGGTTGTGTTTGACGAGATTATACCTGTAGGGGCTCCTTTGAATAAATTGAAGGTGCTTTCTAGCGAAATATTGTTGTACTTAATTCCCTTGGTTAGATATAGTTACGAATTGCAGGACTCTAATTAAAATGCCGTTAGAATTATTATAGAATTTAATAGAACTATACAAACACGTATAACATAGGTACAAATATAACTGTACACAACCAGTCCAAACGTAATGCACGATTATATAACACGCGCAAAGTCCGTCACTATATAGATTATCGAATGTATACAAGTCTTGCCTCGCTTGTGCTTATCGCTCGACTGCCTCACCCCTCCGTTGGGGCATCGCTTTATACTGTACAAATACAATGTGTCTGTAGACTGAATTTCTAAGAATCACACCTGACTAATAACTACCATAAAGATTACAATACACAATGGGCTATTTTTTCCAATCAAAAATTTTAAACACAAAGTAAACAAAAGAAGACGGTCATAAAAGCGCTTCAATGTTATTGGCTCAAACACCGACGGGTAATAAATGTGCTTTGTTTACAGATATGCAGGTGGTTCAAATTGTAACACTATGATTTGAACCTTTGTAATGGCATACGCGGCCTAAGATCAAAGGACGCGGGTTCGATCCTGGCCGGAACGCATGCACCACTTAGGTAGTTTCCCGCCCTAATATGCAAATTGCTACAAATACCACTTACTAACAACGATGAACGAAATATCCTAATGAAACCTGCACATCGAGATAACCGATGTGTCAAACCCAAAAATAACTTCAATCTTGACGATATGCGTCGGAGCAACCGCTCCGAATTCAACCGAGATTTAACACTCGGATAATGATGATGATGGTCCCCATCACTGTAACCGCTTAATACACTATTATTGTTATTTGAAGATAAAGTAATCGATTCTAAGAATACCGTAACGTTAGAACACGAACAATATTTGACCGTAACACAAATACTTTTAAAACTATTAAAAAGTAAACAAACTTAACAAGGAGAAAGTTTAACATTAGTATTACTTAAGGCGACTTAGTCACTCCTACTTATAGTACGTTAACTATGACACATTGTAACGTAGGATTACATATCGAGAAATATTCTAAACATGCTTGTTAATCTCTAATAGTAATGTAATGAATGTCTTTATGTCACAATATTTCATATGAATCACTACTACGTATAAATATAAATAAAAACAAGTATGTTTTTATGTTCATACTAGCTGTTGCTCGCAACTTTGCCCGCGTAGATTGAAAATAGTTGTAGTTTGATGAATTTTCATCCCCTTTTTTACTTTCTTAAGAGTTGATTAGATTTTACAAAAATGTTTTTAAATACAAGCTTTTGAGATCCTGCATATCATCTAGCAGCAGAGTCCTAGCCAAGTAAAACGAGCCCAAACACGACGGGTCTATCTTGTTTAGTACAGGAGTTCCTATGGCCACCTTCCGACTCATTCATCAGATCAGCTCCATGGTACCATATTATTGCATTGTCACTCGATATACATATATGTGCAAAATTTCAGCTCAATCGGAAATTGGGAAGTTGGTCAAATTTAACTTGCAAGATTCCACCCGAACTTACATACATACATAGGTACATCCATTTCAAGTTAAATAAATGCTTTTAAAAAGACCCATACACATGTATATTTCTTTACCAGAAGCAGGTATATGAAACTTCGTGCTTCTAGCTTTGAAAATGAAGGATTTTTGTACAAAGTTTCATCACCTCTTTCACCCTCTTATGGGATGAATTTTCAAAAATCTTTTCTTAATGCGCATCTACAGTGTAGAAAGAACTTGTATGCAAATTTTCACGATCCTAGCCAGTAGTTTAGGTCAGCGAAATCCGCACCTAAATCGACCCATTAGTTTTTATGTGAAACTCAAACACAAAATACAAAAAATGTAAGAAACAAGGGACTACACTTTTAAAGTTTTATTACTAGCTAACCCGGCAAACTTTTTTTTTGTTTTGCCATATAAACTATTTCTAATAAATATTTTGGTACTTAAATAATAAATAATTAACTTCTCATCCCTACTCCGTGCTGTTTGCTGGGTGAAAGTGACACCGGTAGATGCATGGCGGAAATAACTAATCGATTGAAAATTGATCAGTTATCGATCACTGAGAGTTGAAGATTATTACAGTACTAATATTATCACTATTACAAAATGGGGATTGGTGGTAGAAGGTTGAAAATTAACCATTATAAATGTATTTTTATTGCCAAATCATAAAAAAATAAAACCAAAAAAAAAATTCAAAAAAAGAAAAGAAATTTTTTCACCCTTATAACTTGGAGGTATATAAAATAGTTTACGACCTATGCTCAGACCTACAAAATATACACAAATACCTACAAATTACGAAATTAAAATCGGTCAAGCCATTTCGTAGGAGTTTGGTTACAAACACTGTGACATGAGATTTTTTTTGTATAATATTAGTAACTGTGCCCGCGACGTCTTTTTGTTTTCAACCCATTTTTGAAACATTCTTAATTGGTGCTCCGCTACTATTGGTCTTAGCGTGATGATATATAGCCTATATAACCTTCAAATCAGTCCAGTAGTTCCTGTGATTAGCGCGTTCAATCAAACAAATTAACTCTTCAGCTTTATATCTTCTTTCTTCTAATATATAAAATTCTCGTGTCACATTTTTCGTTGCCATACTCCTCCGAAACGGCTTGACCGATTTTGATGAAATTTTTTGTGCTTATCCGGTATCTATGAGAATCGGCCAACATCTATTTTTCATCCCCCTAAATGTTAGGGGTAGTCCACCCCTAATTTTTTTATTTTATATTTTAGACAAAATTTTTAATTTCTATTATTTTATGATACAACATACAAAAATACATACAACCCTAATTTATGAACCCTCTGCGACAAACCCCTATTTTTACCGGGCAGGACTAAGTCTGCCGGGACAGCTAGTATTAGTATAAGATAGTTATTGTAATAATGATAATTATTGTATGTTTCCCAAATAAATTTTAAGAAAAGAGTTGAATGCCAGAAGTAAGTTATACAATTTTCCCATGAATAAAAGTAATTTTCAGGATAGGCATGCCAAGCAAGTTGACCTGGAAACTGGCATTCAAGCCGACAAAGCGGGTTAAGGAGTCGTCTCACTGCGGTCATTATAGCGTTAATGTTGGGCTATAAGACCGGCGCAGAGTAAATTAACGTTGGTGTAGTTAATTTAAACTATCTGTAAAATTATGTTAATCGCATGGTTTTTAACCTCCAAGCTATAAAGGAAGAATGAATGAATGAATATGCTTTATTGTGTTTTGAAGATAAAATACAGTTAACAGAAACAAAATTTTACAATACAATAGGCAGACGGTCTTATCGATTTCTTCCTTTCCTTTCCTTTGGATGGACAAAATATTTGATAAGAACAGACGTATGTTGCAATAATGTCACTACCGAATCAATATCGTATAAATATATATATATATATATATATATATATATATATATATATATATTATAAATAAATACATGATATAATATAAATACAGTAACAAAAATATAAATTGTGTGTAAAGAATGTGACTATGTATGGCAACGTGCAGGAGCGGAGAAATAGTATAATTTCCTGCGACCGGGCAGCCTGTCGTAAGAGGCGACAAAACATCCCACAGACAATTGGTAGGGCATTTTCCCGTCTGGATGGGTATCACCCCTTGTCTAGAACATGCCGCCCTAACAACCTTGAGTTGTGTTTCGGTATTAGTGACCAGGTTCCAGTCTCCCTTAAGAGTGCAGCACCTTTGGTGATGCAAATGTTCATAGGCGATAGTAACCGCTTTCCATCAAGTGGGCCGTCTGCCTGTCTGCTGAACTCCTGCAATAAAAAACAGTGTATACTACTCTATATATCGCTTTCTTAAAATTATAGAGACCTAAATGAAAATTTTGGATCGTTGAATTTAAAAATCTATTGTATAAAAAATAAGGTACAAAACTGACGAACTTACATACATACATTACTTCACGCCAGGTTCCTTGCGGGGTAGGCACGAACAACCGGCCATTCAGGCTTGTTCTTACAGACCTAACTTGCTTCTTTGATACTCATAGCTCTTGTCATGCACGCTCGTCTGTTCTTAAGGCTCCTGACATCACCTTCTGCTAGTACACGATCAATTTGACCATGTTCTAGCGCTTCGTTCTCAACTTACAAAAGTCTAGGGCGTATGTTAGGTTTGCTGTGTGAATAAATGAATTTTTATTATATATAACTATATTGTGTTCAATTAATACATATAAATTAAAGGTCAAATAGCAGAAATCTTAAAAAGAGGTCAGGTAAAAAGCATCATACATAAACGTCCATGTATGTACATTAATGAAAATAGATGAAGTGAAAGTTATTTGTCGCGATCATCGCAAGTGGAGATCTATAACTTCCATGGGAATCAGGCGTGAAAGTATGTATGTGTGTACGAGAAAAATACTAGACTAAAATATTCCTAAACCCTGTATTATTTTTTGTTGTATAAAACAAACATTTTGTCAATTTACTAAAGTTTATTTAATTACGTTGCAACTAGAGGGGTAAATTTATTTTCGTCGTGTTTTAACATTTATACTAACCATGAAGGATAAAACAACTGAAATGAAGACAGTTGTAATGAAGCTTACATATTGAGATAATCGTCGTGTTATACCGTCCTATTTGCTTTGAATTAGCGTACCTGGTATATACTGTAGAATCTGTATAGGTTCCTGCACGGTTGTAATTATTATAATAAATCAAAGCTTATTATCAACTAGGGTTTAAGCAGGGGATCCGCAGCTTAGCCATGGGTAAGAAGTAGCTCTATTTTACTTCAATTAAAACTTAATGAGGTTTTTACTTATATATAAACCTTTATAGAAAAATTATCTAACTGATGGAGAAAATCACTTTATCCATTACGGAGTTTAGGAGGAGTGAGGGGTTATACAGATAGACGCGGAAAACGATTTTGTTTTATACTATGTAAATATAAAGCGGATCCTATAAAGCACATATCCATATTTATTTAATAAGTCTTTCCCACTGCATAATTCATTCCGTACCGATTGTCTCTCCATTCTGAAAGAAATCGCTCCCAGCAATAAGATCAGCCTTTTGTACTTATCATTACGATTGTATGTATCAACAATATTGTGTGCAATAAAGAATATTATACTCTAATTAGTTATAAATGTTATTGGGCTTGCTTTTTTTAAAATTCTCATCCAATTTATAACATCCAGCCAATTGCGAGAAGGGCCTCAACCGCCTCAAATATGCATCCATTAGCATTGGATATTCAGGGATGTCCCGACTAGGTTGAGGAGCGAGATGGAATGCTCCTATGCTATGCTTAGATTGTGTTTCATTTACTCTTGATTATCATTAATTTCAAAATTTTTAAATAATTTTTCTATCAACACAGTGTAATATCATTATTCATCAGCTACAACAAATGTATCTTATACTCATATATAAACCAAAAGAGTTTGTTTGTTTTATTGAACGCATAAATCTCAGGAACTACTGGTCTGGTTTGAAAAGTTCTTTCGGTGTTAGATAGCTCATTCTTCGAGGAAGGCTATATATCATCACGCTAAGACCAATAGGAGCGGAGCACCAATGCAGAATGTGTCAAAATAGGGGGGGTTGGGTGATTTTGAAGACAATTTGCACGCGGACGACGTCGCGGGCACAGGTAGTTACAGATAAAACTTACTTCCACAATACACACCTTTGCATCTATTAAAAATATGAATAAAATATTTCGTATCGCAAAAACTAGCGGCAAAAAACTCACATTACAATAAAAACAAAGACAACACGTTACAAGCTGTGAATTTGCAGCAATATTTCTCGCGAACATACTCTTTTTACGTCGCCTGGGGCGTAAACAAACTGCGTTTTAATGGCCCTACGTTGTTCGTGACAAAAAATTCAGAGTTAACTTGGAAAAAATCGGCGTACACGGTGTATATTCGAAGCTAGGCTTACGCGTGTTAAGGGGTGTAAAGGGCGATATTCGACATATTTATGGCACTCACTTCCCGCTCGATTCGGGGCCTACGGTAATTTGAATTGGTCGTGAGGTTTTCGAACAAGTGTTTAAGATTTTCTTAGACTTACGAGTTTGTATCGGACTCAAAATGTCTCGGTTTAAAAATATACATATAAAAAATAATTGCTGCTCGTTAGTCTCGCTAAAAATCGAGAACGACTCGACTGATTTGGCTAATTGTGGTTTTGGATTATTTGTGGAAGTCCAGGGAAGATTTAAAAGGTGAGTAAATATAAACATGCTTGGAATAAAGAAAATATAACAATTTCGATTTCCCTTAGAAACTATTCCTGTCCAAACATTTGATGTTCGTCCCGTCGTTTAGAAATCAATTAAATTTAAAAGTCGTTCACGATTGAAGTTAATTTTAAAAGTGAAGTATTTTTTTTGGTGTTTAATTTCAAAACATCTGGTGTCCGTTCTGTTGTTCAGAAATCAACGTTTTGTATTTATTGATTCTGAAGCGGTACGAAGTTTGCCAGGTCAGCTAGTTAAGAAATAAATTAGGATGTATATCCTAAATTTTGGATTGAAGTTCCTTATCACACGTTACTCAACGGATGGGAGCTTGAAGAGAAAAGGTGTCATCGAAAGGGAAAATGCTGACCAATTGTATATTTGTACAGTTTGTACATTTGCTCTTGCTTGTGGTGGTGGATGCTGGCACTAGTGGAGTGCTAGTGCTTTCTTATAGTACAGCGAAGAGAATACACCTTGTTGCTATCAGGGATTTATTATAAAAGTCCTATTGCGTGTGAAATGCACACAGAATTTTTGAAGTGAAACTTCCTTAGGTGTGATTTGAAAATCGATGAAATGAAAAAGTGACACTACAAAGAGATAAACACATAAAATTCAATCCTATTAAATTCGAAATATAACACATTTCTCTTTGCCCGTTAGTATCAATTTAAATAAAACCCAAAATATTGCAAATGAATTCTAGCCTTTCTCTATTATAACTACTTAAGGCATGTATTCTTTTATGCGTAGCCCAAAGGAAATTATTCATGACAGTGCATTGAATTTTGAACTTTATTTTAGTGATGTAAAGTGTAATTTAGATCTTTTGAATTATAATATGTTAACAGATATAGGCTAAAGGAATTATATTTATACTAGCTGTCCCGGCAGACGTCGTCCTGCCCGGTAAAAAAAAAAATAGTGGTGGACTACCTCTAACATTTAGGGGGATGAAAAATAGATGTTGGCCGATTCTCATAGATACCGGATAAGCACAAAAAATTCATCAAAATCGGTCAAGCCGTTTCAGAGGAGTATGGCAACGAAAACTGTGACACGAGAATTTTATATATTAGATTAATAAAAGTTAGAGAATAATTCGATGTGAGTATGTTCTCTGAAGTTGAAGCGTGATGGCTAGTGCACGCGTCCCAAACTCAAAGGGCGCGGGTTCGATCCTGGCCGGAACGCATGAACCACTTAGGCAGTTTACAATTACCACGCGCTGACAACGGTGAAGGAAAACATCGTTATGCAACCTGCACATTGAGGTAACCAAAGTGTCAAATTGTCCGTTCCTCTACAGTGGGAGGCTCGAGCCCAGAAGTGGGACACTTATGGACTGTTATTATTATACATATTCTCTGAAGTTTCATTTCAATGCGTGTTACACATATAAAATTATTTTATGCGTGTCGCTTTAAAAAAAATCTGTCTTTTTACATATTGTTCTACATTTTCTACTAAAATACAATAAAAGGAACGTACCACTCGGAATGTCATCCCTTTATCAAAGTGGTTCGATTTGGGTTTAATGTATGGCCCACGATCGCTTGAGTGCATCTTTATAATATAGTTTGACATAAAATTGTTTCACATTGATTATTACAATCATATCGAGAGGTAGCTTAATGGAAGTTTTTAGGGTTCCCTAGACATTTTGAAAAAAATATAAACCCTTATGAAATTTTCATATCCGTCTGCATTGATGTAGCAATATTAGATATTGCTACATCAATGTCCGTCTGTATATGTCACATACATTTTGACCTTAAAAAATAGAAGGTTCTCACTTCGATTGCATGTTTGTTACGCGATTTCTTCGTCAATTGAGGACCGATTTTCGATTTTTTTTATGTTATTTAAAGAGTATACTTCTGATGTAGTCCCATTGTCACTAAGTTGGGATCTGTTGAGTAGATCTCAGGCAAATCGAGATCAACACTTGTTGAAGAGCGCTTACGCTCATGGAAAGGCGAACTTGTATACGCGTGCCAGCAGTACAATTTCTACAGGCGCTTAATATATAATTTCTAAAGCTATTCAAGTATTTTTGCGACTAAAACGCAAAATTTACTATTTTCTACATCATCTTGATGTCGGTGCCAAGTAAAATATAAAAAATATTATATTTTGTTGTTATAATCTTCAAGAAACATACATTAAATCATTTACACGGCGTATTGAGAATGCCAACCAACCCAACTTCTTTGGCTCAGTGACCCTATCTTTGGCTTCCGTAACGAGAACACGTAACCTGTTTCTGTCTTGTGCGATTTCTTACCAGCCAGCATAGGTCAGTCTCCACTCTGTCCCTCCAGCGGTACTTGGAGCGGCGGACCGGACGTCGCCCATTCGAAATATAATACATGCTTATTCCTTATTCGACTGTAGCGGCGTCCCTCCGTCCCTTGCACGACATTGGAATGTAGTAACATGGCAACAATATTTTTATTAAAAGTTTCTATTTAACTTGCTGTGGATGTACCTATCTATGTAAGTATGTATGTATATACGTTCAGGTGGAATCATGCAAGTTAAATTTGACCAACTTCCCGTTTTCCGATTAACTGAAATTTTTCACACGTATATATATCGCGTGACAATGCAATTATATGGTATCATGCAGCTGATCTGATGATGGAGTCGGAAGCCGGCCGTAGGAACTCTTTTACTAAACACGATAAACCCGTCGTGGTTGGGTTCGTTTTACTTGTCTTGGCTAGCACTCTGTTGCTACATGATATCCAGGATCTGAAAAGCTTGTATTTAAAAACCTTTATAAAAAACCTTATTTCACATTAAATATCTTGAGACAAAAAAGAAATATTTGTTCGCCTAACCCAAATATACTTGAGCCACATTTAACCACTCGAAGGATTAAGATACTTACCTCACATATTTGTCTCAGACGACGATAACGCAAGAGATCTCTACCTGAGTTGATTACGGCGCCCATACCTTTCTCGGAGGATTCTTTTGATAATAATATGTTTAAATAACTCATCAAAATAGGTTTTTCAAAATCAATAAAGTATCAAAGAGGTGGATATCAATTTATTCTTTCGACGTTGACTATTTCAGCCTTGTTTTGTATTTATTATGCAGCAGAATTAAGATAGAAAAAAGTTACTATGTTTTGTTTAAATTAATATATTAATATATATCTTCTTCTTCTTCTTCAGCCAATTTCGGTCCACTGCTGGACGTAGGCCTCCCCAAGTAAGCGCCACATATCCCGGTCTACCCGTCTTCCTCATCCAGCCCCTGCCGGCGATATAGCCGGGACTAGCGGGGCCGCCGGGAACTGAGGGCCATGGTCTATGTTTGCGATTCATAATGGGGGGAAGGCCATAGTCACCACGCTTGGCATGCGGGTTGGTGACCGCAGTACCGGCTTACTCGCAACGGAGACGCTGCTGCCCGACTCTGATCAGGGTATTTATGTAAGCCGGATTTTCGTTGATGGTTATACCGCCATCGGTCGGTCGTCAGAGCCTCGTTAGTTGGTGGCAGGGAGTACCACGGACAGGTGAGGTTGACGTTTGGGTTGCTAGATGGGTTTCGCACACCCCTTACCCCCCATAACGTTTTAACGGCTTTTATAATATATATATAAAAGCCGTTAAAACGTAGTTTTATTATGTACAAAATCTGTAATTTTTGGAACCCGAAATCCAATAGCAATAAAATTTATATGGGACCACATCCAACGTAAAAAAAAACTAATCAAAATTTATTAAAAAACAAACAAATTGTGGTTGAACATATATGTAAAAATAATATTTAGACGAATTGAGAAACACTTCCATGTTAAAGTCGATTAAAAATAGCCGTGTAACTCTAAAAAGGTCGTCCGTTGATTTCGCTGTCAAATACAATATTACAAATGACACCTTCAACCATTCCAACGTTTCCGCTGTCACACGAAAACAAATCCTTTCTCAGTAGGCAAACATAGGAAACAATGCGTAAAGTAAACACGCCGGGGGACAAACACACGGATTAGACCCTCAACAGTTTGAAGGTATTACAACAGCAGATCGATTTGCTGCAACAATCCACTGACCATATTGAAATGCACAGCAGAAGAAAAATTCTATTACTTCATGGAGTAGTTGAAAATAAAGAGGAGAATGTGGCTGCGGTAGTTTCAAAGCTTGTCCTCACTAAGCTGAAGTTAGATGGCTTCAATTTAGAGGGTATCCGCCGTTGTTATAGGTTGGGCAAGACATCATTATCATCTGGTAAACCCAGACCCATCCTCTTCAAGTTGTGTGATGTCAGTCTTCGAAACAAAATCTGGATGGCTAAAACCAAGCTCAAAGGTTCTGGAATCACATTGTCTGAATTCTTGACGAAGAATAGGCATAATATTTTCACAAAGGCCAGACAACGTTTTGGAATATCTAAGAGTTGGACGCAAAACGGTATAATCTATGTATTAGGCTCCGATAACACTCGTCACCGCATTAACCAGCTCGCTGACTTGGACAAAATAGATCTGCCAACCAAGGATGAGCATCAGACAATTAAAGAAGTCCCTGTGGCATCGAAACAACGTAGAGCTGCGACCACTATAAAAAAGTAGTTTTTATTCCTCCACTTGTTATTGTTTGTATTTTTAAACATTTTTCTTTTTACTTGGCACTACAAATCTAGAATTGTTCTTGCATCCACAAAAAGGCAATATTAATAAGAAAGCTGTACAGTAGTTGCAATAGCTTTAGTTCTTTACTATTTTAATACTAATTCTATTTCAAATTGTAGGTAATTGTAATATTGAATAATCTATTTCACACTTCACAGTTGTTGTATAGGTTATGTTATTGTTGATGACTTTTTTTTCCATTTATTTTGTTGCGTTCGGAAATTTGATCCAATTTGTAGTGCCGCGTTCCAGTGCGTTCTAACTAAATTGTTGATATTTACTCATTACTTGTAATCATTTTCATTGTGTTGTATATAAAATGACTTTAATTTATTTCTATATTATGTAATTGGCAGGTGCAGTATTAAGACTTATTTTATAATTTATATATTTCATAATCTTATCATATACCTTAGTATAATTATTTGTTTATTTATATATTTCTTATAAGTGAAGCATATTTATTTGTTTATTTATATAATAGAATGGCTAGGTTTTCAAGTGATAGTGATGTTGAGTCTGAGTATTTATCTTGTTCCTCTGACAGTAGTTACAACGACAATAACCCATCGTTACAGGAACTTCTTAAGGCGCGTTTTTCAAATGCATCCCCGAATTTCAATGCTGTTCACATAAATGCGCAGAGTATTCCAGCTCATTTTACAGATATGTTGGCGTCGTTTAATCAATGTAATATCCATGCTATACTAGTATCTGAGTCGTGGTTAAAGCCATGTCTCCCTTCAACGTTATATAACTTACCTGGATACCACCTTATCAGAAATGATCGTACAGGTAGTGGCGGTGGAGGTGTTGCTATTTATCTCCGGACACATCTTCCTTATACGATTGTGAGCATGTCACCGCAACCTCCTATTTCTGATACTGGTGAGCACTTATTTATTGAGGTGGAGCTTTGCTCGGTAAAGGTCTTAGTAGGTGTTTTTTATAGCCCTTCCCTTAAAGTCAATTATTTCTCGTCCTTTGAAAAACTTTTAGAAGACTTAATCCCAAATTATAATCATTCCATTATTATGGGTGATTTTAACACCTGTCTTCTAAAACAGAATCATCGTAGTATGTCCCTCGAATCTTTGGTTACGGCTTCTGGCCTGACCATACTTCCACTGAAAGCAACACATTGTTTCCCCAATTCTTCACCGTCTCTCTTAGACTTAATCATTGTTTCTACACCCTCTTATGTTATTTCTCATGGTCAGTGCCCGGCGGACGCTTTTTCTTATCATGACTTGATTTTTCTTTCTTATAACATTCGTCCACCAAAAGCCAAAACTAAAGTTATCATGCAGCGTAATTTTGGTGGTGTAAACTTGGACGCCCTAGTCAAGGACGCCCAAGAATTGGATTGGTCTGGGGTCTTCAAGGCAGCTACTGTAGATGAAAAGGTGTATGTATTTAATACAGTCTTATTGAGGCTGTATGATTTGCATGCACCTATGCGACGTGTCAGAATAAAGCATCTTCCTGCACCTTGGCTTACAGACGATATCAAGAAGCTCATACATAAAAAATCTGTGGCTAAAACCAAATACAAGCTTAAACCCAGTGATGAAAACAAACAAGCTTTCATAACAGTTCGTAATCGCTGCAATAGAGTGTGTAGGGATGCACAGCGCCGGTATATTCATGAATCAGTTGAGAAAGATAATCCTTCAAAAGTATGGAAATTTTTGAAATCACTTGGAGTTGGAAAATCAGTGCAAAATCCTTTTCCTAATAACTTCGACATTGATAGTCTTAATCAACATTTCACATCTACAAAGTATTTTGACAAAATGACAAAGTCAAACACATTGAAAAATCTTTCTTCTATTCCAACTCCTTTACATCCAAGTTTTATTCTTAGTCCTTTATCTGAATGTGACGTTAAAAGTGCTATAAAATCTATATCTTCAAATGCAGTCGGCAGTGATGGTATTAGTCGTGGCATGATCGTGCCCATTCTTGATGTCATAATTCCCATTATAACCCACATCCTTAATTCCTCCATCACTTCTTGTACCTTTCCAGTTGCTTGGAAAGAAGCACATGTTATTCCTCTCCCCAAAAAACCAAATCCTTCGTCTTTTTCTGAATTCCGTCCAATTTCCATTCTCCCTTATCTTTCAAAAGTTTTAGAACGCCTAGTCCACAAGCAATTTAGCACTTTCCTTTCTCGAAATTCATTAATGAATCCCTTCCAATCAGGGTTTCGTCCAGGCCACAGCACAGTCACAGCATTGGTCAAGATTACGGATGACATCCGGCATGGGATGGAGAATGGCCTGTTGACAATACTATCACTGTTAGACTTTAGCAGCGCCTTCAATAATGTTGATTACGACTTATTGCTTGGTATTCTTCGCACTCTTAACGTATCTCCATCAGTAATCGACTGGTTTCACAGTTACCTGCATGGGCGCCGGCAGAGAATTCGTATCGATGAGGCGTACTCATCCTGGTGTGGTTTAACTGCCGGTGTTCCTCAGGGCGGCGTTTTATCTCCTCTTTTATTCGCTGTTTTCATAAATTCTATCTCCGACCAATTGTCTTCTTCCTACCACCTATATGCTGACGATTTACAAATTTACGTACAAAGTGATACTGATTCACTAAATACTGCAATCAATAAAATCAACACTGACCTAAATCACATTTTAAGATGGAGCAAAAAGTTTGGACTTGCCGTAAACCCACAGAAAACTCAGTTGATAATCGTCGGTAGCCCTAGGATGAATGCCAAAGTTAACTGGTCCTCCTTAACACAGGTTGTTTTTGACGGGACACATATTCCTCTGAGCGATACTGTCAAAAATCTCGGCATAATCATCGATAGAGAGCTGTCTTGGCGGCCTCACATCACCGATTTAAGTCGCAGAGTCTTCTTATCTTCTAGATCCCTCAGAAGATTAAGAAACTTTCTGCCCACTGCTACCAAGATTACGCTTGCTGAGTCTCTCTTGCTTCCCATACTTGATTACGCTGACGCCTGCTATCTAGATTTAACCTTAGAACAGCTGAACAAGCTTGAGCGGCTTCAGAATTTTTGTATAAGGTTCATATTTGGTTTGCGTAAATATGACCATGTTTCCGAATATCGTAAAAGACTCAAGTGGCTTCCTATTCATTTTCGCCGGAATACTCACATTCTCACTCTCCTTTATAACATATTATATACTCCTAGTAGTCCCCAATACCTTAAGGAACGTTTTAAATTCCTTCGCCTATCCACTGCCCACAATTTGCGCCACGATACATATCGAAAACTTATGACGCCTGCACACACTTCATCCTATTATGATAATTCTTTTACGGTGCAGGCTGTCAAACTTTGGAATATGCTGCCTCTTACTGTCAGAGAGGCCAAATCCTTACCTATATTAAGAAATTTACTTAGAAAACACTATTTGTCCATAAATAGCTATTTCTGATTTACGGAATATAATCATGCTAAGACATTTATTTATTATAATAACTTATGTGTTATTGTATATATATATATATTGTATGTATATATATACATATATATATGACTATGTATATATGTATGTATTTGTATATTTATTTCTTAAATTAGTTTGAGTATTTGTGTATTGTGTATCTATTGCCTTTTTCCTGCACCACCTATTTCGCCTGATTCAATCTCTGTTATTTAGGTTGCCTGGAAGAGATCGCTTTGAGCGATAAGGCCGCCTGTTGTATTGCCTAAAAGTATTGTAAACATGGACTGTTTTTGTAATTGTATATTTTGGTGTGCAATAAAGTGTTATCTATCTATCTATCTATCTAGACGCAGGTGGTTTGGATACGTCGCGGGGCAGGGCTTTTATCACACACGATACCGTCTGCATGACAAATTCAAACTGTTTAAAGTTTTTAACTGACTTCCAAAAGGAGATTTTCAATGCGACTGTATGTTTGTTACGCGATATCTACGAGTATTAAATTGTCGACCGATTTTCAATTTTTTTCTTTATTCGAAAGAGAGTTACTCTTTCCTGAGGTGGTCTCATCGTCACCAAGTCAGGATCTGATGAGAGCAATCCTTGTTGAGGAGTGCCGAGCGCTGAACACTCTTCGTAAGGGAAACTGTTCACGCGTGCCAGTAGTACAATTTCTACAGGCACTTAACAGTGTGATAAGAGACAGAATGCGTTTTTAGATCGATTTCTCAATCTTTGATACAGTAGTTATACACACTTTATTGCGGTGAAAAAAATATATGTCAATCTTGATCATATTTCTGACGTAAACATTGTACTCGGAACACATTTGCGATAAATTTTCTGGATAGAAAATAATTGCAAAGTAACCTCTAAACGAGTTATTCAATCTTCGTTATTGTTATTACTGTTAATCGTACATCGCTAAAATAAATAACAGTAACATATCATATTATAACAAATACAATTATAGAGTCTTATTCGGTTACTTAACTTAATTTGGAAGTAATTAATTATTTTATTAAAAATGACTGCAAAAATCCCGCCTGCCGGTCCCAATGTATGGAATTTGTTAGATCGCTTCAAAGCGTCGGCTAATACGGACGCGCTGCTCTTCTCCACGATCGCCATTGAAAAATAATTTTAAATAAACGAAGGAGCAATAATAACAAGAATTTTGAAGCGGTCGCACTATACTTATTTGGCTTATACGGTAGAGGTCTGGTCTAAATCACTAGCTGTGGGGGTTCGAACCCAACTAGTTTCACTTGATCTAGAAGATTTTTTTTATAAGAAAGTTGATAAAATGCTCTTTTTCTCTTCCTAAATAATTTTATAAAATGCAATAAAAATACTTTTCTAAATTTTTATATTTCATTTCATCTGGACTTTTATACTATTGACAATAAAATTCGAAAGCGCCATCTATGAATCTTCATAGAAAATTACGTTGAGACGTGGATAAGTAGTGGTCGCGCGTATTTCATTTAATATTTATATTGAAAATTCTTAAAGTAATGGAACGAATCGTAATACTTCAAATCATGTAAAACCACATCCTATCTTTTTTTCCTCTCCGGTACATACCCTAGCAAGCAGAAGAAAGGAGACAGCATGAGACGTCAACTGCATCGCTATAGTGGTCATCGTATAGAATTGATCTTCTCGCTTACGAACTGCAACGCATACGCATCGCTTTTGAACATTATAAACTTTCTTCGTCCATATACTTTATATACATAGACTTTACTAGTTTTCGTGAAATTGTGCTCGTCGTGCTAACTTCAAGAATCACGGAGAAACCATCGCTTCACTACGCAAAGGTACTGTGCCATCCTTCCTTTATATAACTGCCTATATTTCCCCGTGTTCTGTGCAGCTATATTTCCATCATTGTGGTTTTACATCGAAATGAAATGAATATGGGTAACAATTACCAATTCGCGTAACCATTAATGGTACCATACGAGCCGGATCTAAATATAATAATTAGTAATTTCTTCAACACAGTTGTATTGCATTGATTCCCGTGTTTTGCGAAAGTACCTACAATCTGTCGTATATTTTTCTTATTTAATATAGTATTTGCGTACTAAAGGCTTATTTAGTTAATCTGTTTTAATTAATAGGGTGTTAGGTTGCTAATTAAAATAAATTATATAAATATTATTATATTATATACCGGCCAGGCGGCCATCAGCCGTCTGAAGATAGAAGTGCAAAATATATTTTCAGTATTTGTTTTATAATTAAAATATATAATATATATATTCACAATATTATATTATTTATATATCACACATTATACAATAACTTAATTTACACGTACGTTGTATATTAGCAGTGGGCAATATTAGGAATAGGTATCTATATTTTGTGTGTGTAGTAATTGTGACGCTTATAATACATTTTTTCTATAAATTGTTAATTTTCTATAAATCCATTCTCCAAAGCTTTACGTTATCACTGTACTTGTTATTTGGTAATAAATCTGTAATTAATTGAATCTTGAATATTTAAAAATGGCTACAGGTTCAGATAAAGGCACTTTGGCAGTTGATTCAAAGTTAAAGATCTTATATGCTAAAAGAGATCGAATGTTTAGTCGTATGCAGAACATTTGTAATCGCGTGAACGATCTTCATGAGGAATGTCATCGCGAAAGGTTTCTGTGCGAGCTAGAAACTGTAGACTTATTGCGCTCAGACTTTGAAATTGTGCTAGACAAAATTAACGAGTTACAGCTATTTTCGAATCCTAAATATGTACTAGATTATCAACCGCTCTCGTCGTTTGATGACTTGTTTAGCAGTGTAAAGCGCGCCGGTAGAACGTTACAACAGTCTGCACTCAGTATACAACCTATTGTTCAACATAAGTCGCCTAAACTACCTCCTATAGAGATTCCCGAATTCGACGGAGACATCAAGCACTGGCCGTTATTCCTTGCCAGTTTCGAAAATTCAGTGCATAACAATCCATCCCTTTCAGAGTCGGAAAAGTTATACTACCTTATTGGCAAGCTTACGGGAAAGGCTCGTTCCATCTGCGCTGGTATAACGCCCTCTGCACAAAATTATTCGTTAATTTTCGACTTGTTAAAGAATAAATATGAAGATAAGCGATCGGCGGCTTCTTCATACCTAGACCAAATATTTGAATTTAAAAGCATGTCTACCGCAACAATTAATAATTTAGAGTTGTTTTTGGATAAATTTGCGACCTCCGTGGCAGCCTTAAAAAACTTTAAGTTGGATGACTTGTCGGATTTCATATTCTTACATATCGCACTTAAAAGGTTAGATTCAGATACTGCGCGATCTTTCGAGTTAGATAGCCATGGTTGTGAAATGCCTGCGTTTGGGGATTTGGTGCTCTTCGTGCGCAATCATATAAAAATATTACAACGTACTACATCGGTTAAACAAGAGGCTTCAAAGAAAAGTACAGACCGTCGACCAGATGCGTCATATAGACCACATACGTATGCTTATGTTAACGCTGACTCCGACACTCAATTTAGTTCCTGTTCCTTGTGCGATTCAGCTCACGAACATATATATAATTGTTCGGTATTCCATAGCTATAATCCCAATGAGCGATTTAAGTTTGTTAAATCTAATGACTTGTGTATCAATTGTTTAAGTAGAGGCCATCATGTCTCAACGTGTAATTCCAAGTCACTTTGCCGAAAATGTAATAGAAAACATCACACGTTGATTCATTTCACAGAGAACAACGATAGCAAGCGTGATAATTATTCCCCAGTTGTCAATAGCTCAATAGTTGCGCACTCTACACCGCTGCGGGCTCACGCACCCGCTGCATCTGTTACTGAAAAGGACGGCGCGTGCGCTTGCACCGCACGCTGCATCCGTAGTGATGACGTCGCTCTTTGTTCGCTCTCACCAAAGGCAGCAACCAAAAAAGTAACATATGAACCTACTACTGTACTACTCGCTACCGCTCGTGTCATTGTTATCGATTCGCATGGTAGGGAACATAATGTTCGTGCTTTATTAGACAGCGCCTCGCAAAGCAATTTTATTACCCAAGATTGTTGCCGGCGCCTAGGTTTGAATTTAAACACAAGTCTTTGTTCAACAGTAAAGGGAATTGGGGGTTCAACGAAACCTGTAGAGGGTTCCGTGAACATTACCTTTTCTTCACGTTTTAATCGTAACATTAACTATAATATGAAGTCATTAGTGGTTGATAAAATAACCGAACATTTACCAACTATTTCTGTAAATGTTTCCTCGCTATCGTCATTTTCTACTTTGCCTTTAGCTGATGACACCTATTCAATTAGTAGTGGAATAGACATCTTGATCGGTGCAGGAATTTTCCCTCATCTTCTTTTGTCTAAAAGGGTTCAAGGTTCGTCTTCGCAACTGTCCCCTATTGCGTTAGAAACAGTTCTAGGTTATGTTATAGTTGGAGAAGCTGTTGCTAATGTTCATAGTAAGATATCTGTAACATGTTGTTCTACTGCCGATTCTCTCGATTCCACTCTTCGTAAGTTCTGGGAACTTGAGGAAGTTAATGTACCGCCTTTACCTAGCACTGATGATATGCTCTGCGAACAAATTTATACTCGTACAATTACACGTAACGAGGATGGTCGTTACGTTGTATCTCTTCCATTCAAAGGTGACATTAACACTCTTGGTGATTCCAAGGAGGTGTGCAAACGTAGATTTCTGTGTTTAGAGAAGAAAATGCTCGCGTTCCCATCATTAAAAACTGCCTACGATGATGTTATAAGGGAATATTTAGAAAAGGAGTATATCGCGCTAGCAACCACAGAGTTAGAAGATAACGAGAAAGACCCTTCATATATTATTCCACATCATGGGGTTCTTCGAGAAGATAAAGTTACATCAAAATTACGCGTTGTTTTGGATGCCAGCTGCAAGACCAGTTCTCATGTATCGCTTAATGATATTTTGTACAGTGGACCTAATCTGCAAGGGAATTTATTCAATATAATTATAAACTTCCGTTTATTCGCAGTAGCTCTTTCTGCAGATATTCGCCAAATGTTTCTCAGTATTGGTGTTAACCAACATGATCATAAATTTCAACGTATATTATATCGATTCTCTCCCAATGAAGCCCTTCAAGTATACGAATTTAAACGTGTCTGCTTTGGCATTAAATCAAGCCCTTATATCGCGCTGCGAACTATTAAACAGCTTGCATCTGACGTAGGTGATCGATATCCTATTGCTAAGGCAGTAATTGACTCAGGCTTGTATATGGACGATTTTGTCTATAGCGTCCCTGACGAATCCACGGCTATAACTTCAGCGTCGGAGATGATAGGACTGATGAAGGCTGGAAAATTTGATCTCGTTAAATGGACGAGCAACTCCCAAGTGGTTCTGAATTCTATTCCGGAATCGCATCGCCTCACTGCACTAAAAGAATTCATCGACCCTGATTCTCATAAAATACTTGGTTTATGTTGGTCACCTCTTACAGATAAATTCAGTCTTAAAATTAATGATCCTGCGTCTTCTTGTACTAAGCGCAGCATTTTATCTTGTGTCGCAAGGTTATGGGACGTAATGGGTTTTGTGGCACCCGTTGTCCTGTATGCTAAATTACTTATCAAAGAACTTTGGTTGTGTGGATGTGATTGGGATGACACTCCGCCTGAAAATATTGTTAAATTATGGTCTCGATATAGAAAAGAATTACCCTTACTCACCAATTTACAGATTCCGAGGTATGTGGGAATTAATCAAGATAGCGTTATTAATGTTTTGGCTTTTGCGGACGCTAGTGAAAGGGCTTACGGAGGAGTAGTTTATTTCCACGTCAAAAATAATGATGGTATCAGTTTGTATCTCATTAGTGCCAAATCTAAAGTAGCTCCTCGTAAGGTTATTTCTCTTGCTAGATTAGAACTTTGTGCTATATTACTTCTGGTTAAGTTGATTTCGTGTATAGTTAGTGGATGTGAAAACCGCATTAATATTCGTAATATTTTTGCATTCTCGGATTCAAAGGTTGCTCTTTGCTGGGCCCATTCTTCCCCACATAGATGGGACACATTTGTTGCGAATAGGGTTACAAAAATACAGAGCTACTTACTACCAGGAAATTTGCATCACATAGATGGAAAAGATAACCCGGCGGATTGTTTATCTCGTGGTCTAACACCTGCTCAAATTATAAAACATTCTCTTTGGTTTACGGGGCCGTCATGGGCTAATTTAGATTCAACACTGTGGCCAATTGAACCTTTTAACCCTTCAACAGTTTCGGAGGTACCTGAAGAAAAAAGGCATTCGTTAGTTACTGCACCATCTGCAGAAGAATCTTTAATCATTTCGTTAGCTGACCGTTTCTCGTCTTGGACTAAGTTTTTAAATTGTTTGGTATATATTTGTAGATTCGCAAAATTACTACCTCGTCGTAATCAAATATGCTCGTCTGATTTAGAATTTGTTGAATTATTAGCCTTTCGTGAACTCCAAAATTTTCATTTTGGAGATGTAATTTCCAGACTACATGCCGGGAAATTTTGTGATCGTTCAATACAACATCTAAAGCCATTCCTAGATAATGGTCTTATACGAGTAGGAGGACGCTTATCTAATTCAGATCTATCCTATGCTCATAAACATCCAATCATGTTACCGCGAAAAGGTCACATGATAAATTTACTTATAGATTATCACCACAAAATCAATTGCCACGCAGGTCCTGATCTTTTAATGTCGCTTTTAAGACATAGATATTGGATTATATCGGCTCGTCAAGTGATTCGGAGTAGATTACATAGATGTCTTCCTTGTTTTCGGCTCAGACCTAAACCATCCCTTCCCGAAATGGCAGATCATCGAGCATGCCGTGTAATACAATGTGTGAAACCCTTTATTCACACTGGAACAGACTATGCCGGCCCATTTAGGGTATCGTTGACACGTGGGCGTGGTATTCGTGCAACTAAGGCATACATTTGCTTATTCGTCTGTCTCACAACCCGTGCGGTGCACATTGAATTGGCTGGTGATTTAAGCACTGCAAGTTTCATGGGAGCTTTCAAACGATTTATTTCACGTCGTGGGCCCGTAAGTAGAGTATATTCCGATAACGGAACTAATTTTATAGGCGCTAAAAGGAAACTATCAGACTTACATGACTTACTGTGTTCAAATAATCACAATACAGAGTTTGGTAAAATTCTAGCGGAAAATCGTATAAATTGGACACTAAATGCTCCTGCTGCTAGTCATTTTGGTGGAAATTGGGAGGCAAACATAAAGAGTTTAAAGGTACATTTGCTCCGGGTAATTGGAGAACAAATTTTAAGTTTTGAGGAAATGAGTACTGTACTCACCCAGGTAGAAGCAGTTATGAATACTCGACCTTTGTGTAGAACACTCTCGAGTGACCCTTCAGAATCTCTTGCGTTAACTCCCGCCCATTTTTTGAATCTGACCCCTTTAAAATATTTACCTGCTAGCACTATTAATGAAGGCATTCGAACTCTGATGCGTTACGAGCTTTTAGACAAACTTGTTCAATCTTTTTGGAAGCGTTGGAGAATGGACTACCTGCACACATTGCAATCACGTTATAAGTGGAACACACCTGTGAACCCGATTACGATTGGCACTGTGGTGATTCTTATAACAGATAATTGTCCACCTCTCCACTGGCCCCTGGGCATTGTTGAGGAAGTCTTTCCGGGTTCTGATGGTGTGACTCGTACAGTACGCATCAAAACTGTGACTGGATCTTATTTGCGTCCAGTTATACGTCTTTGCCCTATACCCAACCAATAATTTATAGAGTTCCCTTTATATAATTATATATACAGATTAGTTAATAGATTAGAAAATTTGTATCATGTCGTATTAGTTGTATATCATTTAGATTGCAATGCAATTTTGTTGAAGCCGTACCTTCAAGCCGGGGCGGATGGTCGCGCGTATTTCATTTAATATTTATATTGAAAATTCTTAAAGTAATGGAACGAATCGTAATACTTCAAATCATGTAAAACCACATCCTATCTTTTTTTCCTCTCCGGTACATACCCTAGCAAGCAGAAGAAAGGAGACAGCATGAGACGTCAACTGCATCGCTATAGTGGTCATCGTATAGAATTGATCTTCTCGCTTACGAACTGCAACGCATACGCATCGCTTTTGAACATTATAAACTTTCTTCGTCCATATACTTTATATACATAGACTTTACTAGTTTTCGTGAAATTGTGCTCGTCGTGCTAACTTCAAGAATCACGGAGAAACCATCGCTTCACTACGCAAAGGTACTGTGCCATCCTTCCTTTATATAACTGCCTATATTTCCCCGTGTTCTGTGCAGCTATATTTCCATCATTGTGGTTTTACATCGAAATGAAATGAATATGGGTAACAATTACCAATTCGCGTAACCAAGTAGAGTTATAAATATTACAAAACTTTCTTTACTTACTTCAATGTTATTGTGGTAGAGTGAGTTGATACTAGTACGCGTACGATTAGAGTTCATGATTCCAGTCCTCAGTGCTACTTCATTTTTTCTCTCTAATTTTTTTTATGTTTTATCTATTATAATTTACTTTAAAGTTCTTATCTATACAGATAAACAAATGGTTTGTTTGTAATGTCTAAATAAAAACTAAAAAATTGGACCAGGAGATTCCAAAAATGCAATTTTTACTAGCTATCAGCATAAATGGATTTACAAAAGGTACAGAATGTATGCCTTTTTATCAAGTCGTCGATAAATATGTCGGAATTACCCCAAGCCACTATAGCTGTATTGTAACATTACTGTTTATTTTAATCATAAACAGGTTTGATTGTTATAATAGCGCAGATCTGTCTAGTATTTACGAAAGACGAAATACCTGTAGGTTGTGATAACCTCAGTATCTAGTAAGCGGTTATGCGGAAAAACTAAAGCAATTATAAAGTAAGAACGAAACCGCTTACTTGATACAGGTTACAATTGGATAAAATTGTTGTTTGTAAACGCGATACACTTTATTGTTACATCAATGGATACACTATATGTAATGAGCATGAATAATATACGCTTTTATTTTATAAAATAAATACAAAATTTTAATTATATTATAATGTATTTTATTTGCTATATTTTTAACACGGAGGACATTAAAGAAAAAAAGTCGATGTTATTGTTCATAAATATCGATTTCTACATCTTATGTCACATGTTTGAAAACTTTATTTTATTACGTCCACGTTTTTCTTTAGTGACTTGGCAACCTTATAACCTATCACTGTTCTTGCTACAATGTAAGAGCTAGGCCACAAGTCTGCTATTACAATAGTCTCAAAATGGTCAAACACTTATATCGTGTTGGTACCATAATTGTTATGGTCCAGGAGCCAGGTACAATTTTGGTCAATTATTTCATCTCGAGCGAAACTTCGTAAAATGCATTAGGCACTTATACTATGAATACTCGTGACCGTCAGCTGCGACTCCGTGGGTGGGGCGGGCAGCGGCAGCCTCCCACGCATGGAGAAAAAAATTTTTTTTTCAGTCATTTCCTCCCATTTGAAAATTTTTCAGATTATAGTTTACCTAGTATTTTAAAGAAAAAACAAAGTCAGCTGACCATAACATGGTGGATTATATGTCAGCTGGCTGCTTGAGCATGATTTTTTTTTTTATATTTTCAGTGATTTCCTCTCAACTAAAAATTTACCTGGTGGTCGTTTATATGCTACTATGAATGAAAATTAATGTCAGTTTGCTGTATCTAAGTGGAAAGTTTGTCAGCTGGTATCTTCAACGGTGTAACGCAGCAACATCGATCACTTACTGAATCTTATCAGCTGACGACTTTTCCCTTGACTTAAAGCTAGCTGATTTTTTTCATTATTTACTAGAGTATGTTAACAATCCTCTTATAAATTTTCGCCCGGGAGAAAATAACGTATCTTAAGTTATTCTTTCTTTCTATATCGCAGCTAGATTTCGGATTAAAATTTCCTTCTCCAGATGCTATGCTATAACAAAAGGTAACCTTGAAGGGGTAAGTTTTACTCATGAGTCACAGGCCATGACTGCGTACAAAGGCCCTTTGTTGTGTATAGCGCATGTAGAAGATTTTCGGTAGAAAAAAAATAGGTGGGGAACGTAGACAGAGAAACCTATAGAAAAATTGATAGCTTTTGCCTCATTCACACAAGAAAAAGAGCAACTTATGCCGATGTCGTATAAAATAATGAGACAGAACGATACTATTTTTTGTTTCACTGAGTGTGCCGCGGCTTAGACTACCGGTGATCTTAACAAAGTTCGACAGCTGAAGCGCAGCAGCTATCGTCTTCCTACAAAATACAGTTTTCGCGTGCTTTAATTAACTGGACTATACACTGTGCAACATGTGACAGCAGCTCTTAAAAATAACCGAATAAAAAAATTACTGAACATCTGCACAGATTCATCGACGGTATTAATCATAATATCAATCCGTTTGATGAAAATTTAGATAAACTAGTTTTATACAATATTTCTACTGGTGAAGCAGCACCCGAGCATATTAAGAATTTTCTACTCAATATTGAACAAGAAGGCAGTAAAAGACGTGAGGATTTCATACTCGGTTGCATTACAGATCCGAACAATTTTGATCGGGCTATTCCAAAAGTAAATTGCAATACTTTTGTTGATATGACGAAGAAAAAAAAATTAAGGTTGGCCGAGGAGAAATGGAACTTCGAATGCAGCGTGACTTATTTGGGCAACTGCTTCAAATATCTTTGAAGAAAGAACTTGATTTGGATAAAGTTCTTTCTTATCCGTTAACACCAGTACCACTATCTCTCTGCCACCTTGACGGTTCTATCTGCAAAACATCCAAGTCAGCATTGATGGCTTTATTAGAGAAGCAAAAGCATTCCGAGACACATCCAAATACGAATATCATTATATACGATGGATATTTCATGTTACATCAAATGAAAGACGTACCTCTTAGCTTTGGGAATATTTCAAAGAAAGTCTTACAGATGATTTGTGCCAACACAGCTAAGATAATCATCATTGCTTTTAATCGGTACACATTTCCATCGATCATGGATACCCAACACAAACTTTGAGGTATGGAGCAAGCTAACTTTCGTATCGATGGTCCTGATCAAGTGCGAAAAAAAGACTTTTCAGTCGAGCTAAAAAATATTCATTTCAAGGAAGCACTTGTTCAGTTTTTTATTGAAAATTGGGAGCAAGATTATCCATACATGGGCAACAAAACTGTTTTTGTGAATATGGATGCTTGTTACAGATACGTGGTTGCTGATGGAAAAGTTGTAAGAACTGTAGAGCACGCATTTTGTTGTCCAGCTCAAGAAGAAGCGGATACAAAAATAATTTTTCACGTTTGTAAAATCGATTTTAGTGCTAACTTAACGATTCGTTGTTCTGACACTGATGTAGTGGTTATATGTTAGCTAATATAGTTCATGTTTCACAACATGTTAACGTTTTTATGAAAGTCGGTGTTGGAAAACATGAGGTTCATCAATGTCACTCAACTGTATGAAACTTTGGGATCGAATTTGAGTGCAGCACTTCCAGCATTCCATTCATTTACAGGATGCGATTACAACCCAGCATTTTTTAGAAAATGCAAGAAGCGTCCATTTTCGATTATGTCCAAATCTGAAGCTTTTACGGAGTGTTTTGTACAAATGTCAGATCCATCGATGAACAGGGAAGATTTGTTCCGCAAAATTCAGGAGTTTGCTTGTCAGATGTATGGCCTTAATCGGATAAAAAAAATTAACGACGCTAGGGTTGCATTGTTCCAAAGAACTTACAAATTTTTGGACAATAACGATAAATTCAAGTTGCCTAAAAATGGTATTGACGGTTCTTCTCTACCACCATGTGAATCAGAACTGCACAAACAATATTTGAGGGCGTGTTACATTGCACAAATTTGGTCTCACGCTTACCTTAAAGTTCCAACAACTGAATAACCTACAGACTATGGTTGGGAAAAAATAGAAAACCGATTCGAACTAGATTGGTTTTCTGGGACTCAGTTACCAACTTCAATCGAGGAGATAACCATTCAGCCTGAAAAAGGTTTATATATTTTTATTTTTTATATGATCATGTTTTACTATACACACGGACTAATAAATTATTTTTTCATCATTTCACAGATGATGATGATGAAGACATAATCGCATCTAACTCTGATAGCGACTCTGACAGTGAATCAGAGAGAGCCAAAGCGAGAATGGAAATGATTAATTTTGATTGTTATTTTTAGTCAATTCGTTAAAATGAAAGTTAACAAATTAAAAAAAATATGCTACAATATATTATTCATTAATTAATTCACTCATACCAACATTTTCTCCATTATTTAACTTCAAATTTGTTATAAAAACACTCAAATCAAGCATACCGCCGAATAACTTAAGATACGTTATTTTCTCCCGGACGAAAATTTATAAGAGGATTGTTAACATACTCTAGTAAATAATGAAAAAAATCAGCTAGCTGTAAGTCAAGGGAAAAGTCGTCAGCTGATAAGATTCAGTAAGTGATCGATGTTGCTGCGTTACACCGTTGAAGATACCAGCTGACAAACTTTCCACTTAGATACAGCAAGCTGACATTAATTTTCATTCATAGTAGCATATAAACGACCACCAGGTAAATTTTTAGTTGAGAGGAAATCACTGAAAATATAAAAAAAATTTCATGCTCAAGCAGCCAGCTGACATATAATCCACCATGTTATGGTCAGCTGACTTTGTTTTTTCTTTAAAATACTAGTTAAACTATAATCTGACAAATTTTCAAATGGGAGGAAATGACTGAAAAAAAAATTTTTTTCTCCATGCGTGGGAGGCTGCCGCTGCCCGCCCCACCCACGGAGTCGCAGCTGACGGTCACGAGTATTCATAGTATAAGTGCCTAATGCATTTCATAAATTTTTGATTGGGAGGGACTTGGTCATGAAAATCTGTCACTGGCTCCTGGTCCATTAGTATTGTTTCAAAAGTTTTATATAAAAGAGCAACCATTATAATGCCATTATGACGCTAGTAAACGAATATTTTGAAAATATTGTAGTAGTAGAGTTAGGTCCACTGTATTATATAAAATATCGGTATATTTGATGTGCAGAGTAATAATATGCCGGTTTTTATATCAGGCGGTATACAAGTTTTCCCTATGTCTGGGTGTTGTAATAAGAAGAGCCGCAATCTACGTACCTAGATATGCTACACCCACGTTCTATACTGGATTCTACATACGGGATATAAAAAAAAGATGCCATTTTGTTACATTTCTTGTCTGTTTTTTTAAATTTCAAATTGACCAATACTACCAAATTGACAAAAATTTCCAAAATAACCAAAATGAGCAGACCAAAATAACAAAACTGGCAAAAAATACGAAAATAGTAAATCATAAAAAACTATTTTACTTTCTGGGATAACCTTCACATAAATTTGTCCCATTATTTGGGATGAAAGTATCCCTTGTCCACCGTCATTATTAAAATTACATATATACCGAATTTCAAGCAAATCGGTGTAACAGTTTTTCCGTAAAAGCGTAATAAACAAACAAAATTGTTGAAAAAGTAAAAAAGAAACATTACGTAGCTCCAGGGCTCGAACTCTAAACTTCCTAGTTACTCCTGCGCTTGGGAACCATTGGGCTAAATCGGATTAGGTACGGGTTTCAAAATTTCAATACTAATGAAGCATATAAACGATATAGGTATCTCACTTTAGGATATTTTGTCTCGCTCGTTCGAGAGCCTCAGAATAAAATCAGTTGAATCGAGTGATCGAATGTATAGGCTTAGCGCGCGTTGATATTTGGTTGGTTTCAATATTCGCCACGCTTGAAGTTTTATTAGGCGCTGTTCCATCGAAGTAAATATCAGCTGCGCGGGGCTTATTTGGTGAAACACCGATTTGAATCAGGAGTACATAGCCTCTTAATATATTATTTAAAATATATATAAATACTAGCCGTTCCCGCCCGCTTCGCCCGGCGAATGACAAACAAACAAACAAATTGACAAAACATGGAAAAGTATATAGCCTATAACCATCTACGATTAATTCCGCGTCGAATGGTTGTGGTTTCATGCTGATCGGTCCAGTAGTTTTCGAGTTTTTTTTTTTTTTTTTAATGCCCGGTCTCTCCGTCATATGGCATGACAGAGAGACCGGGCATCATATCTTTTTTTTTTATATCTTTATTTCTCAAAAATACATGCATGAACTACTTATTACTACTTTGAACACAAATAATTTTTTCAAGTTGGGAATGGTTGGTTGTGGTTGGTTTGGAAAGGATTTGGGTAGGTACAAGGTTATTGGTGTTGGATGGTTTGGGTATTGGTTGGGAGGGGTTGGGATATATTCTTTATTTGTTTCTTTATTTATATTTTACAAGGTAGTTATAATTTTCCATTTTTCAATTATAATATGTGCTTATTTATCTATATAGTTTTCGAGTTTACCTCGGACAAAGAAAACAAACTTTGCTTATATATAGATTATGACGGCTTCTGTGGTTGGGCGGGCTAAGCGTTTGCCCGCCTACCTCACTGCAGCGCAGAGGCTCCGGGTTCGATTCCTGGTATGGTAAATTTCGGAAACGTATTTTCTCCGTTATTAACTATGGTCTGGGTGTCTGGAATCAGCCCCAGTGTAGTGTGTTAAAACCCATAACACTAGCGTAACTTTGGGGATATACAGTATATGTGTTTGTCTGCAAAAAAGAATCTAGGGATGGGCCGAATGCGGTTTGAACTGAATATGAACTTCAGCTGAATATTCGGATAAAACAAAAATTCGGCCGAACTTCGGTTTAATTTCGCCACGCGGTCTCGAAAGTGACACGTCGTTACTTGATATTGCCGAACCTTTGGCGTTTTTGCACCATGGTTTTTTTTAAATACCAGAAGATCTTTTAATTTACCACAAGTAAGAACTAAAATAGGTCAATATTCTCCCCTATACAGAATAATAAACTATATATCTATAACTATCCCGCATCCGCGGCAGACTTCATGTCCGTGACATAGCAGACAAACTGCAAGAGTGTCGCTTACGCTGGTACGGCCATGTTTTACGCAGCCCGGCTAATTACGTGAGGAACAAATGTCTAGCCATGCCACCTCCGCCAGGTCCCGGTCGAAGGGGAAGGCTCAAGAAATGCTGGCTTGACGTCGTGAAGGATGACATGCGTGCCAATGGTCTCAAAACGGGGGATGCTGAAGACCGCGCGAAGTGGAGTAGAAAAAGTAGGAAAGCGGACCCTGGGCGTCGGAGTGAACGCTCCGAACGCAACCGGGATTTAACGCTCGGATGATGATGATGACAGAATAATGAACTATAGTAATTCCGTGCGTACAAAGGTCGACATATTCGCCGACTCTGCACCATCTATTAAAAAAACTCTCAATGACTCGATGCTTTGTTTCAATCCTCTTCTTAACTTTGTACTTTACATTTACTACCTTTATTATATTGTTTTTACCACTGTAAAATCATACATCCATAGACGTAGATAACCAATTATATTAGGCATGCCGTGTTTGCATAAACAGAATATAGTTTAAGCTATAAAACGGCTTCATGAAAATAAAAAAACAAATGATTTGAATCTATATTCAATTTTACAGAGCAATAAAAAAAATCAGCAGACAGGCAGACGGCCCACTTCATGGAAAGCGGTTACCATCGCCTATGGACATTTTCAACACCAAAGGTGCTACAAATGCGCTGCTGCTCTCTTTTAAGGGAGACTGGAACCTGGTCACTAATGCCGGAACACAAGTCAAGGTTGTTATGGCGATATACTATAGACCAGGGGTGGTAGCCACCCAGTCGAGCAAATGCCCTACCTGGCTGTAGGTTGTTTTGTCGCCTCTCATGATAGGCCGCCCGTCCGCAGAAAATTTTATTGTTTTTCCTTTCCTGCCCGGATAAAACTCTACGAATCCCTGAAATTGTGATCAACTAACACCTTCCTTCAAAACGTAGATTCTCCCACTGAACATGAATAAGCTTAAAGTTTCCAAACAACCGATACACATATAACCTTTCAGCTTGTTAGGTAATTAATCTGTAAGGTTCGTCGCACATGTCGTTGGAACAATGGCTTTATGACCAAACATAGTAAATTATAGTAATGTTGCCTTTCAGCTTAGGTCGGGAGTGGGTGTTCTATTTCGACTATTTTTCGCATATTTAGTTGTTGAAAATTCAGAAATGAAATCAAACTTGAAAATCTTCAAAATTACTTTCAACGACAATTGGTTTGACCAAAAGCTTTGATATTTGGAATATTTACGGCTCT
The DNA here is from genome assembly GCA_012273795.1 of Dendrolimus punctatus. NCBI lineage: Eukaryota > Metazoa > Arthropoda > Insecta > Lepidoptera > Lasiocampidae > Dendrolimus > Dendrolimus punctatus. Next base: position 11,165,648 of record CM022551.1, on the reverse strand, counting down.
AGCCATATTAAAAAATATATATTTGCCGCCTTCATGGAATAATACGTTGTGCGCGGACCGCGAAGCACTTACCTTCATTTATTTAAGTGCTTTGGTTATATACTACTCTTGTATATTATGTACTTGTATAAGTATACAATCAATTGCTTCCAAAGTCGTATAAATTATTTCTTAACTTTGTCTTATGAACTATTTATGCAGTGATGAAACTATTTGATTTGTATTCTGACGTTTCGGCCAATTTTCGGCAGTGATCACAGAAGACAAAGAGGTTAAGTGACAATGTTAAAGTTTTTATTTAGCCTACCGCCAATTTGTTCATTTTTGTCGCAATAAAAATTATATGAATAATTTTATTATATGCAGTAGTCGCGAAAAACTTAAGAAAATACTAAATTTAAAAAAATGGAAAAAATAGTTTCAATAAACGTTAGATTTTGAGATGTGGCATGTGAGACTTTTTTATTAATTAATTAATTAAAAATTAGCTTCTGTTCTGTAGAAAATGTATTAAAAGTTCGTCAACTCTACGGAGCCGTTCGCTGCATGTGAAACGACACGTACTTGGCCGATTTTATTTTAATAGATAAGTATAGACTGTGAATATTACACGAACTACCCAAAACCCACGATCTAGAGCGAGCTTAATAGAAAATAAACCTAAGTGCTTCGAATAAATTTAGTATCTCAGCTCCCGGACAATACCAAAAGCCTCCCGAGTATGGGTCGCCGTCGAAATTCCGACCGTCGCATAATTGAAGCTATTATGGCTTATTAAAATCTATTGTACACCAAACAATAAGTGGTTGAACATTGAACTATTATTTATCACTGCTTTTGTGACTAAAATCGCACGAGTTCGACCTCCTTTGTTCAATTATCTGTAAGAGAAACTCGAAAGGTCCACCTGATTTAGGGCGTGTCGATAAATTTTAGTATTCTTGATCGATTGATTTGATTAAGATCAGCCAAATTGCAGCGATTTCGTAAAAAGGCGTAGAACTAAAAGGACACGATGGTATTCAAGTGCCATTAAATGGTTCAATTTTATTGAAGTTATACTTCTTTAGGCGCGTTAGGGAAAAATTATGAGAGTAAATTTTTACGATGCGCGCGCAAACCATCACACGAAAAAGCTACACCATGAAGTTAGCTATAGTCAATCGACACCCCAAAGTTAGCTATAGTCAACATTTTAGTTTTGCAGTTATACATTTACGATGCGCGCGCACACTGTCACGAAAAACCGACACCCTGAAGTTAGCTATAGTCAACCGACACCTTGAAGTTAGCTATGGTCAACATTTTAGTTTTTCTATTGTTTTTTATCTTGTTAGGCCAAAGAAGTATAACTTCTAACGCGTGTACACACACACTTTTTTTATTTATGCTAGCTGTGCCCGCGACTTCGTCTGAGTGGGTTTCTAGAATCGTTGCGATTTGAAACTCGATGAAACGAAGAAAAGCGACACTAAAAAGACATATTTAATCATTTAAATTAATTTAAAAAAAACTTTTTTCGGATTTTTATACTTTGATGGATAGGGAAATTGAGAGAAACTCTTGTTGAAGAGGGCCAAGCGCCTACACTTTTCGAAAGGCAAAACTTGTATACGCGTGCCAGTAGTACAATTTCTCCAGTAAATTAATCAACTATTTTTGAAGCTATTAAATTCTTTTTGTGACAAAAAAGGTAGTAAATATTTTATGAGGGGTTAATTAGACACCTGCAAAGGATCGGCTTACAACAGTATATTATATATGTAATAAACATTACACTAAAACAAACGTATTAACGTCATCATTACGTGCGGCACTTGTCCACAATATGTTGTGCGTCTTAGGTCATCGACCTTAATAAATAACATACAACAACTCAGCGTGGCTTGGCATGGCAACACCCTTCCAACCGGGGACCATCTTTAGGGACGATTCAGCCTAGCATCTTTGGAAGTATACAAACCGTATATGTTTAATAATAAACTTTATTTTCAGTAACAAAAATACAGCTAGGTAGCGTAGCAAAAATTTCACAATAGAAATTTGTGACTTAGACCGGAACTAAGAATAAATTTGTATCTGCGGTCTCAGCACCTTCCCATTAAATTTAAACATATTGTAACACATAAAGGAATAACTGCTGCATAACTCTTAGACAAAGATAAAAAAATATATAATTTAAATTAAAAAGGGGAAAAAATGAACAAAAGGCAATATCTGACAATGCAAAAACTAATTGAAAGTTAAAAAAAAAATATTTTAATAATATTTTACGAACTATAGGACTCGAATTAAAATAAATGCCGTTGAATTGCTATAGATTTTGATCAGAACTATACAAACACGTATAAAACAAGTACAAATAAAACTGGATGCAACCAGTTCACACTGCACGATTCAATACGTGCAAAGTTCGTCACTATATCGCTAATCGAAAGTACCACACACGTCCTACTCGTATCGTAGTCGTCGCTTGACTGCCCCCCCCCCCTCAATTCGGGCATTGTTTTATACTAAACTGTATAATACCGACAAGGGGCCCCTTCATGGTCATGTTCATGCACATCTGGCAATCTTTGACGCAATTCAATAAAAACAATGATTAATTCGTTCGACACTAATTACATGAAATAAGTTCGATAACAATAGATGTTATTAAAGTTTAAACACGAATTAAATAAAGAATTCGTTTTACAAGATCCAGGTGTGCGTCTTGTCTGTATGTAACAATATTTTAATATTTTTTATTTCAATTATAAAATTTATATGAGTTTGAGGACCTGAGTAGGTTAATCACTAAGCTACCACGGTAATATTTTATATCTGACTATGAATAAATTCAACCCTTTCGTTGTACAATAAGAGTTGAGAGTGAAGAGGATATATTTTCGAGGTATCGACAGTACTGTACTTGGGGACCCGGAAAAAATTGCGTTATAAATATTTATGATTCAGTGAAGGGTTAACGATAAAATAGGGCTTTTAGGGCCCGATATATGACGATAAAATCGAATGAAATTTCAAGAGCTGCGGGTTGGAGGCGCCTTGTTTTAATAAATATTAATATACTGATTTTAAGTCGGTTATTTTCGCATGTGTCTTCCCAATAAGGTATGCAGGGTAAAGCAGTTATTTATTGACCCAAAGAGTCAATATAATGTTAAATAAAACTGCCACAGGAAACGGATGATGTAGATTGTAGATTTAAAAAAAGTTTAGTCTTTGTTAAATAAATATGGAAGTCTGGAAGGACAGTAGTAAGTACTAAAGAATGACAATTGCCAAGTAAATAAATTTAATTAAAGAATTTATATTTTTTCCTTTATTTAAATTAATTTTCACATTATCCGCCGGGCTTGTGACACCGCCGGGATTCCAGCTAGCTTAGAGCCGAATGTAATGTGTTGCAATGATAGTAAGAAACCGGACGGGATGTCTTTGGTGCCATGGAAAATGGGATGATTGATTGAAAGACGTCTCACGCGAGCATGCATATGCGTTGCCATACAACGTGGTAACGTGGCCAGCGTTTTGAAAACGTTCCTAACTAATGGTGATGTGGGGGGTTACATTTACTATTTGTAACTTTTAGTTTGTTTGTAAATTAATCTGTGCATATTATTAGTATAGATATATTTTAGTTCAAATTTTGTTTAATGATCGTAAGGCGCCCAGGCTGTTTTCGATTTTATAGAAAATCATAAATAAGCTTTTTTGTTGTTGTTTTGTGTGTATCGCATTTTTGAAAATATATATTTTCTTACGTACTTCTTTCTTTCAAACAACATCTTATTTCTCAAATATACTAACAAACCTGACAGACTTAGTCCTGGCCAGAAAAAAATCTAGGACCAGATTTTACTGCCACCTACCGGTCCCACTTGTGAATCTGAGCCATCCGGGGACCTATCTAAACACACAAAAATACATCAAAATCAGTAAAGTCGTTTTAAAGTTATGCGCGTACATATATTACAGCCTGAATTGACTGCTTTTAAGTACAATAAGAACCCCATTGTTACCATCACTCAAACTTGGCTGCAATGAAGCTGATAATAATTAATAGAAGCCAATACATATCATATTCTATGACCTTTGCCTGTTCTTCGCGTGTGAAAAACGAAACACTACTAGACTCCGCTCCACGAAAGAAGTGTCACGGAAAACAAAGAAACTAAAAGTGGCAGCTTTCCTATTTGATAAAATTTTGTTCGTAAAGTAGCCAGGAAATAAATGTACTGCTATTTTATATTTATTATTCAGTGATTATCTAAATCGATTTATGGACAAGCAAATATTACCTTAGTGAAAATTAAGTATGGCGATTGCACCGCCGCTTCTGTGGGACTTCTTTTGTGGCACGGACTTCACTCGATTATTCCATATTTGAACTTATCTAAAGCAGCCAGCATTAATTAGACTTAAAGTAAAACCTCGTTTACGGTTTCTAGGAGGTTGTAAAAACAGAGATATGACTTTTGTACCGAGTTAATTAGGCCCTAAACCAAACTTGATAATTAAACTACAAAACAGGCCGTATAATTACCATAAACCCATCTCAGTACTATTACGACCTGACATTACAACGATTCACAAAAAACCCTAACTTCGTAAGGGTTCACTTAAAAAAGCATTTACCCTACATCGTCTCTCTGACTTATCGCTATCTCATAAAAGAGGACGGCTAGATCTGTAACACTATAAGTGCGAAAGGGACATGTATACTGCGCCAGAAATATTTAAATTAAGACCTCCCCTTAATGTTGAACATTATTTTTTTATCGACGTTCCTCGAATAAAGATATGTCACTTGTAGATTTGCCTTTCCCCTATTTTTGAATATTTCCTTACGAACAAATTGTTTAGAAATACTGTTGGTTGTTTTATTGACTACTTCCTTGCACATTTCCTTGATAAGAAGTTATATAGCACTCGCTCCTTTTTTTTGAGGCGGGGGAAATGCATTGCGCACACTACCGGGTCCTTTACTAGGGACTAGACCAAAGCGACGAGAGGTGAGACCACGAATGGTTACCAGAGTCAAATCGCCGGCTTGTGTGGAGATTCGAAAACTCAATACCTAAAACCACCCACCTCCCATTTGCCCCGCATTTATGGCAGGTAGAGCGTGAGACTTAGAACGTAGTTACTCCCACGCTGATCCTAGCGCATCAGTGCTTGAGAATGCCCCGGGAAAGACAAACTCACTCCGTCAACAGTGGTGAAGACTCCTCTGCTCCCTAGATGATAGACGGTCGCTCGCTCCTTTATGCCATACGTGAGCAAGCTATGCATGGACTGAGCTCCCGCGGTTTTCCCAGAGGGCTACAAAATAGGGACTCTTCAAAAAGGGCGTTCACAGATAGTTGCAGTCTCAACGAGGTAGGCAACGACTCAGCTCCCTTAGTGTTGCAAATGTCCATGGGCGACGCTAGCCACTTGCCATCAAGTGCACTCGTCTGTCAGTTTGCTTGTAAGCAAACATAAAAAAATAAGAAATTTTATTTATTTATTCAAAATATGAATTGTACAAGTATTGTCTTTTGTTTCTTTCATTTTTTACATTCGTGTGTTTTCGCTCATCGGTAGTGAATTCACGGACTTAAAATCTGCAGTTATATCCCGAGAATCTTACGGGAATTTTCTCGGGAAAGGTTCAGAGCGTCCACGCCAAAGTCGAAAAAAAAATGATTTCACTAATCGATAAAATCTTTAGTCATGTAAATGTAAGACCGTTTGCTTGTCGGCTGAACTCTTACAATAAAAAAAAAACGAATTATTGTTAGGTCTCGCAATTTAGCAATAGTAATTTTCTCTCTTTCATTTAAAGAGAAGAAGCAGAAAGAAACACCATTAGCTAAATTGTTTTACTTCATAATCAACTGTCTCAGGTTATTTTTAATAAGTACCTAATATAGTAATTGAAAAATTCGAAAAAAATAATGTCGGTCCATATTTGTTTGAGAATCTACCACACGGCGTCTAAGCCGACTAACAAATGTGTTTTTATGATTAAATAACAAAATAAGGATTCCGGGAGTCATAAATTAACAAGTGATAGTGGTGGAGCGACAAGTTTTGAACCGGAAAGTGAAGTATAAACTTTTTAGGGTTATGCAAGTGTACGTATAAAAATCCTTCAACATAATCTTTCAACTACTTATTCATATTGAGTTAAAGTACATTTAAACGTTTCTTTAATAACTTTAATGAAGCATTCAAACTTACTCTAGCTTGTATTTACACCAGTTTACGACATATTATTTATATTTTCTAATGTTTTGTGATTTCGGCTGTGAATAAGTTCTTCCAATGACCAAATCCGTGAAATAATCAAAATACCTAAAATTGTTTGTTTGTTTAATAGTTCCTGACGTATAGATGAAAATATAGTTTTAAGAGGCCGGTCAAAACGAAGAACGGCAAGGTCGCTTGAAATAACGAAAAAACCCGATACGCATAACGTTTACGATTTTTAAAGTTATTTTATAACATTAATAAGCTTTTTTAAAAAGATTTTTGAATGCAAGCTTTTGAGATCCTGGATATCATGTAGTAGCAGAGTGCTAACCAAGACAAGTAAAACATTCCAAACACGACGGGTCTTGTTTAGTACAGGAGTTCCTATGGCCACCTTCCGATTCCATCATCAGACCAGTTCCATGATCATATTATTGCATTGTCAGGCGATATACATATGCGTGCAAAATTTCAGCTCAATCGGAAACCGGGAAGTTGGTCAAATTTAACTTGCAAGATTCCACCCGAACTTACATACTATTACATACATCCATTGCAGGTTAAATAAAAGTAATAAAATCATAAATGTTACCTAAGTAACGGTAAAATATTATACCGGTATAGCAGTACCTTCTTCGAAAATATCTGTAATTACCTATATTGTTAAAGAAAACGTTTTCAAGTCTGGTTAAAACTGAATAACAGTATTAGTACGGAACCACTAACTAACTTTACAATTTGATACTTCAAATATGTAATAATAAAAACTTTTTGTACAATCCTTTCATTCTTGCCGTCATGTGGGGTGAGTCGGGCATATCTGATTTATACAACAAAACGTTTTCAGTGATTAATATTAAGCTGCAGTTTATCTTAGTATGATTTACTCTCTAATTAGGGGTGTAATGTATTTTTAACGAATTCGGCTTTTGACTTGAGATTATCAGCCGCTCAGTGTTTAAACTATTGATTACTTTACATACATACATAACTATACGCCAAGTCCCTTGCGGGGTAGGCACGAACAACAGAGCGCCATTCAGGCTTATTCTTATACACCTCACTTGCTTCTTTGACATTCATAGTTCTTGTCATGCACGCTCGTCTGTTCTTAAGGCTCCTGACATCACCTTCTGCTAATACACGATCAATTTGATCATGGAAGGTGTGTCGTGGCCTTCCGCGACTTCTGAATCCATCCACTTTTGCATTGTATACCTGTTTAGTCATTGTTTCATCATACATTCTTTCCACATGCCCGAACCACCGGAGCATTCCTTTCCTTACCTTCACCCCGACACTTTGATTGATTGATTACTTTAATTATGTTAAAATAATTCTTTTCCTCTGATGGTGTGCATTTAGGTTCAAAATTTTATTGGTAAAATGTATGTTTATGAAATGTATATACTTAGTCAGTCAGAACCATTTGTTTCACTTTTTCACACCTATCGCTTTTTCTTACATTTTTTTATAGTAAACTAGCTGTCCCGGCAGACGTCGTCCTGCCCGGTAAAAAATAGGGGTTGATCGTAGAGGGTTGAAAATCTAGGGTTGTATGTATTTTTGTATGTTGTATCATAAAAAAATAGAAATTAAAAATTTTGTCTAAAAAATAAAAATAAAATTTAGGGGTGGACTACCCCTAACATTTAGGGGGATGAAAAATAGATGTTGGCCGATTCTCAGATCTACCCAATGTGCACACAAAATTTCATGAGAATCGGTCAAGCCGTTTCGGAGGAGTATGGCAACGAAAACTGTGACACGAGAATTTTATATATTAGATTTTACATAGTACAGAATATTACAAAGAGACTGTCGGGGTGAAGGATAGGAAAGAACAGCTCCGGTGGTTCGGGCATGTGGAAAGAATGACTAAACAGATATACAATGCAAAAGTGGATGGATGCAGAATTCGCGGAAGGCCACAACACACCTTCCATGATCAAATTGATCGTGCAGCAGAAGGTGATGTCAGGAGCCTTAAGAAGAGACGAGTGTGCATGACAAGAGCTATGAATGTCAAAGATGCAAGTGAGGTGTCTAAGAATAAGCCTGAATGGCGCTCTGTTGTTCGTGCCTACCCCGCAAGGGACCTGGCGTGAAGTTATGTATGTATGTTATACTTCATTGTTCTAGACATTAAGGTAGATAATAAATCTAGCCATGTATACCCTTTCCAAGCATTTATTTTAAATCTCTATATAAACATTGAAACTTGGTTAAGTGGGACCTGGATAAGTGAGAAACCTCCATAACTGGACCTCATGCTGAGGTCCCAACACTTTGGCACTGAATTACCCCTGTTAGTGGTCGAAGCAAACCTCTGGAATTCGTTCTTTCGATTTATCATCATGGTTACCTCTATAACTGAGACAGCGAATGAATTTTATATGCATAGACCTCTGTAACTGAGATAACATCGTTTTATTTGTTTACTTACTTATTCTTATTCTACCCGCAAATTCCGTCCTCTATTAATGGAACCCTCTGTAAATGAGACAGATATTTATTTATACCTAGATAGATATCTGAGGCACTGGGTAAGTGGAATACCTGTATAAGTGAAATCACATTGCAGGTCCCTTGATGTCTCACTTAAGCAGGTTTCACTGTATTATAAACGCGAAAGAATGTATGTTTTTGACTCTTTCACGCAAAAACTACTGAATGGATTTTGATGGAACTTTACAATAATATAGCTTACACATCAGTATAATACATTATGTAATTTGTTTTATGTGGGCTTTACTGTCAAAAAATATGTGATTTGATAGACGTGCAAACATCAAAAATAAAATAAACAATTGGAATAGTACAATGCATACACTATAAACTATAGTCATCAAACTATTGTGGTATGTAAGCTATATACATATTTTCTCTTGTTAAAATAAAAACTATTATTCTATCCCTCGGGAACAGTGCTATTTCTGGATGAAAGGTCCCTTACGTCCTTTTCAATGTCACTGACAACGCGTGTGTAGATTTTCGTGATAATCAGTTGCGTAGTTCATGTGTGAAATTACTATCTCATTTATAATATTTTGATTTACATAATTCGTGTTGTATTTTGTTAAAAGCCTTGCAGAGATTTGGGTAAGAAAGTACCGAAGATACCAAATATTAACTATTTGGGCAGGGTTTCCCCTTATTGTCCAGCCTTTGGTGTGACTATTCACACCACACAGTAAGCAATGAACACCGTCTACACGCCTCCCCGCCTTTTTATACGAAAATACTACGAAACTACCCTACAAAATAATAATATTACATCATTGCTATAAACAGCAATTATATCATAGTGTTGCCAGGATCATATTATTATCTATGACGATTGTCTATGTGATATTAATATACTCTATGACTGCTGTGATGGACATCGCGTAACAATTTCTTCCTTGATTTTCTAGAGATATAATTGAAGTTTATTTGAAAAATACTCCCAAATATTGTGAACTTAATTCATTTTAATACAAATTCATTATTACAAAATATATTTTACAATTTTTAATGAAACTTATCTAAAAGGAAATTTTAATAATTAATTCTACGTCTCGATCTAATTTTATGGCATATTTAGACTACCCGCCAAAGGCTGTTAAGGTCCCGATTTTAAATAAAGTCATATGCACCTAAGGCTCGCCGTACACGCAGGCCCGACTTGTTAAGCTAGTGCTGCCTCTGGTGGATTTTTTTATAACCTTCGGAGGAAAATTGCTCATTTATGCGACTTACAACCTCATTTGCACGGTCACTCTAGGTATCGAGTGAATTGATTCGAAACAATCGAGTAGTAATTCGATTATTTAGCCGAAAAGTGAACCGATAGTCGACTTGACTGTAATTCTGGTTCTTTACCTAAAATTCCTTTCTTAGTTCAGTAGTTTAGTCCAACAGGTTGGTCCAACATTTAGAGCGGACTTACTATGTTTATAATGACATATGCCGATAGAATAATTTGTAGTGTCAATATGCCTTGTGTCTTATAATTATGGAAAGTAGAGGTAAGGAGAATCATCTTATATAGGAAAATAGTTGAAGAAGTGTCCAGTTGTAAGCTGTAAATAACAGTTTAAAAACCGTCCACAATGGCGTTGATGTAGACAAAGGGTACGTTATGAATGTAGCTGTTGTAGACGAATCCATGAATGAAGCATGCCGAGTTAAAAAAAAATATCTTTGGCGACTAGAGTAGTTGGTGACAACACTTTGTTATTAAACGTCAACTATTTACGTAATACAAAGTAATTTGCTAAATATAACCTCAAAGAATTGTTATGTGATTATGTATTTTTTTTATTTATTTAGGGCAACGAACAATTACACCTCTAACATTAAATAAAAATATAAACTATTGGTAAATATTACTTGTGGTGCAACCAGCGATGCCCACAACTATAATAAACAAGGAAAAAGTCAGTTATTTTATCCAGAGAATTTACATCAAAAAATAATTTTATTTTATAATATTTGTTGGTCAATAGATGTGAAATTCACTACAGTACTTGTCTAAAATCTGTTAGTGTTGAGCAACATACTATAATATTTAATTTTATAAAACTAAAACACTACAATACTACTCTAATAACTTTTGGGGCTTTCTTTAAAATGCACGCTGATGCCAATGTGGCGCCACTCTATTTTAATGCATTTCGACGGACACTTTTACATATATACAGATCATTCTCCTTACCTCTACCCTCCATACTTATAATACAATGCAAGGATTTTAGTAAAGCAATAACACACGAGTCAAATTGAAATAATAATTAAAAAATGGGTATTAGTAGGGTATTGGTACATAAATACATTAACTATATAGCAAAACATATCTGACGATGTTATCTTATGGTTGCAGTTTATTAGGTGCCATATGTGCCGAACCTAAGTGCGGGTTTGTTCTTCTTTCTTACAAGGATACTACAGTATATTTACACTTTACCTATAAAATAAAAATATATAGTTACTACATATATCAGTCAGATCTGTCTATCCTTTGAGGGCAGCATCCAGGGTACGGTTGATTCAGATCTCCAACTCTGAAGAAACCTGGTCTGGTATCAGTCTCGGAATAGCAACTGAAAACAAAATATTACACAGTTTGAAACTTTCGAAATGTCAAAGTGTACCACAAGCTGACGAACAAAAAAATCTAGCATCAAAGAAACCGACTTTAATATATATATATATATATATATATATATATATATATATATATATATATATAAATAAGATTGAAAAAGATTAATTGTGATTCCGAAAATGCAATTTTTGGGATCTGTCTGTCTGGAATCGGGATGTTCCAGCTAATCTCTGAAACTGCTGGACTAATTTTGACGGGACTTTCACTAGCACCTTAGGTTCCTTTTAAAATTAGGGTTCCGCGAAAAAAAATCCACACAGACGAAGTTGCGGACACAGTTGGTAGTAACTAAAAAGTAAAAAAAAATGTTCTGCAGCATATTGAAGTCGGTGCGAAGCAACACATTATTTTTTAATTGGCACCAACTTCAAGATGTACAATATTTATTTTTTGATTTTCGGTTTCCCGTAAAGACAGTTTCTTTATTGCTATTTTCTTCATTTTTCTTATTAAGATATACGTGTTTTCCAATAAACAATGAAATTTGTATTAGTTTCTTGCGCCCCTTCTTTTCTTCAAGCCGCAACATGTTGCGAAGTGTTGCTAAATTAGATTAGCCCCATAGAGTAAACAATAAACACGATCAAAATTTAGGTAGGCTAAATAATAGGCATACATATCAAGCGAAAGACTTTCAACACTTGTATTCTCCCCTGCATGACATACGGCTTCGAGACATGGACATTAACGGACAAACACAGGGAAAAACTTGCTAAAACAGAAAGTGCAATGGAAAGAAGCATATTGAATATCAGGCTTAGTTACAGAATCCAAAATTCGGAAATAAGGAGGAAGACAAAAGTAACAGATATAATAACTCGCATAGATCATCTGAAATGGAGTTGGACGGGACATATGCTACGTTGCAAGATAAATAAATGGAGCAAGCAAGTAACCTTATGGTACCCAAGAGGGGACATCAGAAGACAGGGGCGTCCAAAAACAAAATGGAGCGACGATATCCGTCTAACCTTGGGACCATACTGGACCAGAGTTGCCGAAGACCGAGTTCAATGGAAAGAGCTGGAGGAGGCCTATGCCAAGAGGCACGCCGAACTGCGTGATATACTATAATATAAGAAACTAAATATAAAAAGAAAAACGTTAAATTGCATGCATTCGGAATAAAAGGGCTTTATTATTATTATTTATTATTAAATAATAAATAACTCAAACACTACTCATTGACACTCGGGATCTTAATCTTCCGTGATCACGGCTAGTGATAAGTAGCCAAAACGTCAGAATAAAAATCAAATAAAATACCCCGCTTAAAACCATTACAATATACAACCATACCAAAACGTAGTGTTAAGTCCCTAAAGCTTCGGAAAATACTTCACAAACATGTTGTCTTTAATTAAACTAGTGGTGTTCCGTGGTCGAAATTCGACCATAATAATTTTTTGTCAAAGACTACTATATCTACACAGATTTCGCCAAGGCAATAAACAAGAGTATACACTATACATGCGTGTGTCAAATACATGGTTGTGTGTGAAATATTTTTTTTGTTAATTTAATATATTTTTAAGGCATAATTAAAAAAATAAAAATAGCATTCGTCGCTTTTTCGCTATATAAACTACTAGCAGCCCCGGCAGACGTTGTCCTGCTCTGAAAAAATATGACCCGATCCCAGCGCCATCTACCGGTTCCAATTGTGGATTTATTAAACCATCCGGGGACCCACTCAAACACACAAAAACAAAATCGCTCCCCGTTGTTAAGAGGATTCTAGAACCAGATCTCAGCCCCACCTACCGGTTCCAACGATATAAAAACTATCCTATCTTTCAAGTTGGATCAAACTGGACACGGTGTGCAAATTTGATTAAAATCGGTTGAGTAGTTTAGGAGTCCATCGCGGACAAACATCGTGACACGAGATTTATATATATAAGAAGATAAGTGTGCGAAATTTCATACTCCGCCGTACGCGCAATTTTCGTAAAAAGGGGTACATAGTTTTTGCTTCACGTATTAATACATAGATAACTAGAGTTTACCCCGAGACTACTTACTACTTTACTAGAGTTTAACTAGAGTTAACCGCTAGTGCGTGTCTCTTGTTTAAAGAGCAAGTGCTACAGGTTATATTATATTACATTTTTATGTATTTGCCCACGGAAGATTCACTTCATTTTATATCGCTAATTATATATACTATCCCCCGTCTATCTGTCAACAAAATAAATAACAAAACTTGACCAAAAAGGCCAAAATGACCAAATAGGCCAAAATGACCAAATAGGCTAAAATGACCAAATAGGCCAAAATGACCAAATAGGCCAAAATGACCAAAAAGGTCAAAATGATCAATAAGGCCAAAATTACCAAATAGGCCAAAATGACCAAATAGGCCAAAATGACCAAATAGGCCAAAATGACCAAATAGGCCAAAATTACCAAATAGGCCAAAATGACCAAATAGGCCAAAATGACCAAAAAGGTCAAAATGATCAAAAAGGCCAAAATGACCAAAAAGGCCAAAATGACCAAATAGGCCAAAATTACCAAAAAGGCCAAAATGAAAATTATCCCTTGTCCATTCTCAGTATTTAATTTACATACGTGCCGAATTTCAGCCAAATCGGTCCAGTAGTTTTTCCGTAAAAGCATAACAAACGAACAGACAAATATCATTTTATCCCGGAAACTATCCCATTTTTCGGGATAAAAAGTATCCTATGTTCATCCTCGGTATCGAAAATATATATATATATACTGAGTTTCAGCCAAATCGGTCCAGTAGTTTTTACGTGAAAACGGAACAGACAGACAGACAGACAGACAGACAGACAGACAGACAGACAGACAGACAGAGTTACTTTCGCATTTATAATATTAATAGGGATTAAGTCAAAAAATTCTATACCGAAAGCTCATATTTCCAAAGCCGTAACATTGGACATAAATATAACAAGCAAGCCGTAAGCTCGCAATATAACCCCTTATTCTATTTAGATATTCAACAAATTCAACCCTTTTAACAAAAAATACAAAAAGTTATCCCATTTGTCTAAACCACACACCAAAATTTCGATTCAAACCTATTTATTTGTCTAACACTAACACCTTTTGACAAAAAATTGACAAATTGCTGTAAAAAACTCCCAACATCGGTATCTGACCGTCTAGAGATATTGCGGGCTATGTCACAGCCCTTAGGCTACTTAGACAACACACAATAATCAAATTTAAATTAATTAATTTATATAAACTTATTCCTAGGCCTCATGTAACTATATCTAAAAGAAGAAAAGATTGATGGATTGTGTGAAGGATGATATGATGATATGTGGTGTGATAGGAGATTTATGTCAGAATAGAGGAGTGTGCAAGGAAATGACATATTGTCCTGCCCCCAAATAATTAGGATATGGTGAAAGAGAAGAGATATAATTATATCCAAAACTTGTGGTAATAACACATTTTGAATTATAATAGTTAAAATGAAGGCTGCAATTTTTTTTTGGCAGCGGTTGCTGCACTGGTCTCTAGGGCTGTATCATGGCAACCAACACAATGTGATAATAGAAACTTAACTAAGTAACTGCTGCGGCTCAACGAGCCAAAATTAGTCCTGGCCTCCGAAATGAGAACGATCAACTCCTTTCTGTTCAGCGCTGTCTGCCGACAGTCATATGCTTGAAGCTCGCGCTGATCAGCCTCCACTACGTCACTCCAGCGCTATTCGGGTCGACCAACTGGTCGCCGTCCCGTTGATCTGAGCGCGCGATACTCCCCCCCCCATTAGGTGTAGGTGGCCAAGCCAGTGCAAGTGGTGTGCCTTGCTTTCGCCTATTATATTTGGCTCATCCACCAGCTCATAGGAACTTATATGTAGTGGAATTATTCATTAATTAACCTATAACTATGTGAAATGACTGCGTGCGTGGATGTGTGCCCCTAGTGTTATAGTCGGTTTGGTAATATATTATATTCTGTATTGATGTAATTTAATGTATTTAGCCATTTGTATTTGATAATGTATGTATGATTGTCTATACGATAATAAATTTGTTAAGGGTGTCGAGTTTTGTACAATGAATTTTAAAACGAGAAAAATATCAGAGATCAGCAGATTTTTTAAAATAAACTTTTTTTTAAGCTGTCTGTTTTTTATAGTTTCGCGTGGAATCTAATGACTGGATTAAATGAAAGTTAACACAAAGTTATACATAGGAATACATTTTATCCAAATACATAATGCCATTTTCGTAGAAAAGATGAATATACCTAAAAGATAGCGGTCGCGTTTTTTGGTGTTGTTGTCGCAACTCAATAGCAAATACGTCGTGATGGCAACGCGAACGAAGTGCCGCTGGCACGGCCAGTACCTATGGTCCAGCCAAACACTACCCGCGATGCGATAAATCTTCTGGTATACTAGGCAGAGACATATTCGGTGCATCACCTATTGATAAAGTTTTCCATTCATTTTGTGTCTCTCTTTTCTTTCACCATATCCCAATTAATTGGGGTCGGCACAATATGTCTTTTCCTTCCTCACTCTTCTATTCTGACATAGATCTTCTGTCACACCACAAATCATCATATCATCGTTCACGCAGTTCATCCATCTTTTTTTTGGTCTACCTTTACATCTGTATCCATCCATCCATTTTCCATATATTTTCATAGCATTAATATAAACACTACACTGCCGCATCACCATGACTCCTATTAGGCTTGTGACTGTGACAGAAAGTAATACTAGGCGCTGTCCTGTTCCCACATTTTATTGTTCTAAGGGCAGCGAGTGTTTGACAGGCATATAGATAAGTTTATGCATAAATAAATTTCTTTTAAATTGTGTACGATGTGTAAGTAGCCCTTAAATATCGCATTCCTGTATTGTTTTTGTTAGAGAATTATTTATGCTATAATTATGAAAGTGTCATATTGTCATGAAATTTAAATGTTTCTATGTGTATAAATTATTTTTGAAAAAAAGAATATATTCGACTATTTGGTAATTTACTATAGTTTTCAAATTATAGTTGACGAATTCTGGTGCGAACCTGTTGTTTAAAGAGCAGGCGTTAATACAGGTTACAATGTATGACATTTTTATATATTTTCCCCCGGAAGATTCAGTTCATTTTATATCGCAATCTATCGCATCTCCCGGGACGAAAAGTATATATGTTCTTTTTCGGTATTTTTTTATTTTATTTCAGGAGTTCAGCAGACAGACAGACGGCGCACTTGATGGAAAGCGGTTACCATCGCCAATGGACATTTCCAACACCAAAGGTGCTACAAATGCGCTGCTGCGTTCTTAAGGGAGACTAAAACCTGGCCACTAAAACTAATTAAAACTACATTTAAATATAATTACAGCAAAACCGTTTCGGCACTCCAAGTAATTTTTCTATGAAAGTTTTATAGACAGATCGAGTTACTATCGCATTTTTTTATAAATTTTGATTTTTCTACAACTATAAACTTGAGAAATGTTTGGTCTTCCATACAAACTTTCATTCCCTATTCTAACCCATGCTAGTTTCATTTATCTATCCCCCTCTATCTATCTGTAAACTATATAAACAAAAAAATTACAAAAAATTACCAAAATGTTAGAAATTACCAAAATGTCCAAAACGTACTCATATTCGCAATTAGTTAGGACTCTACATACATACATACATAAATTCACGCCAGGTCCCTTGCGGGGTAGGCACGTACATTTCCAAGTTAGAATTCTAAGGTCGAAATTTTTTTAAATCACAAGAATGAAAATGCGGACAAAAATGTATAAAAAGTAACAATTATTAAAAAATAACCATAAACTCACATAGTTTTCTCAAGGACGAGGTCATACTCCGAACTTTCATTATCGCTTCCCAAATCTTCATCAACACTATCACCAGCGTTCCTTTTACTCCTCGAGAACTCATCCAATTTTATAACCTTACCAACCTTTTCGAGGTTGATCATCTTTTTTAAAGGCGATGATTTTAGTTTTTTATCAATATTGGCTTTGATTTCTTCTAAAACATAAGGCGGTAGTGGATCAGTTTGCCAATCTGGGGTTTTCACAGCCTCTTTTACCTTTTCTAATACATCAGTTTCTTCTTTCACCACTGGTGCTATTTCTACATCTCTTCCTATGTGACTATGAGGATTTATAATAACTGCGTTTGGTGGAATACGAGCTATGTATGCATTGACAAATGGTTGATACGCCTTCCTATTATAATTCCAAGATAGGGGGTACCCGTTCGGAAACTGATTCCCTGGATATGTATAATTATAGTGAGGTATGTAAGTAAATGGATACGGTAGAAGGATTGATGATTGAATCATTTTTGGTGTTTCTATTCCAATCCTGGAGCTATCTTTAGGTTTACATGGCTTTTTAGGGGCGTCCATGATTGGTTTTGGGTGTATATATGATGTCATTCTTTGGAAATCTGATATGGGATAATTATTTGGTATCTTGTTTGGATTCGTGCCAGTCATTCTGTGAAAATATTGAGGTTCTTCCAAAGGTTGTGATGTAGTTGGTATAATATTGGAACCCTGTTTCTCTAAGTCTGTTGGTTTGTATTTATGGCCTAGATGTAACGGTTCATACCAGTATGAAGTATGTTTGTTGTTAATAAGTACTGTATTATCTTTGATACTTTTAAGCTTATCGTCCACAATTTTTTCTGTTGTCTTATCCATTTCTTGATATATCTCTTGGGCTAGATTATAAATGTCAACAATAGTATCTAAGTCGCTTTTCTTAACTGTATGCAAAAGTTCAGAGATAGTTTTAATTTCACTTTCAGTTAAATATCTGTCCCCATTGTCTACATTATTTGCTTCTAGCTCTATGTGAGTTTTTGGAATTTTTATTGGATTAACAGGTTGCTCTTTATGAAATAGTGGTTGGATATCGGGTTTTACACGTTTTTCTATAACAATAGACGGCGACTCACTCATGTCATCTGTTATTTTTGTATTTTCTATTGTAACAAAATTTGTATCACCAGCATCAATAGGTTCTGTTCCGTTACCTACATTAACATTATTTATATTAATTTCTCTTAAAGGAGCATACTCTGTTTCAGTGACATTCTTTTTTCTGAGTTTGCATGTGTAGTTTCCACAGAAGCTTGTGGATGGCCATGTGGAATTGACTGTATGAAGTTTGCCTGTATCTGGATCTCGACAAAAGAGGGCTGAAATTGGAAAAGTAATTATATTAGTAAAATAATATATCACCATTATATATTTAATTTCCAAATCTTTTACATTTTTTTGTATAAATATCTTATAAAATATATATATACATTTATTTATAAAAAAAATATAAAAAACTGATCTTCGCCGGCAGTGGGGCCTAGGGTCCAGACTACCGGTGGTTAAGGCTCCAGACACAGGAATCTCCTCACAATACGGGCCGTGTCCAACAAAGCTGCCTTCTGCATCCGACCCTTCAACCAGATACCAAGCGAGAGCCTTTCAAGATGGCGATCAAGGCTCTTCGCTATTAATCCATTCACTGACACCACTATCGGTACTATGATTGTAGAATTTAGGTTCCACATGGCGGTAACCTCGTGAGCAGATCAATATACTTTATTTGTTTATCTTTATATATCACCACTATTGTTAAGCTGATGTATTTCATGCTGTTTTCAGGAAAATATTTGGGTGAGCAATTTTATTTAAAATATCTTGATACATAATTTCTAGGAAGCAGCAGGCAGCGTGATAGCAAGGATTTGAGAAACTGCCTTATATAAACAACTTGTTTACTTTGTACCAAGTGCAAAGAGCTCTTTAGAAATCATAAACGATATTCAAATTTATATACTCATTTAAACCGATTTTCAATCTAAGTGCAAATGTGTGGGTGAAACAAAGTGTGACAAGATGTGGAAGGGATTTTAAATTTCGTGACGTCACATTTCATATTGTTATAGTATATTAAGCTTTAAAACACGAAATTTGAAGTATTAACGAAAAACTACATAACATTTTCAACTCTATCTATATGAGCATAATGTTTAAATGGTTGAATATAATGTATTCTATCGCAGGTTTACTATTATAGATTCATGTGTTTATCTCTTTTTAGTGTCGCTTTTTCGTTTCATCGAGTTTCAAATGACAACGATTCTAAAGAAGTTTCACTTAAAACTTGGGACCGATCATTTCGGCTGAGTGTTTTTTCGATATGTTTGGCATCACGATTCTTTATTATCTTATCTTCTACGCAATTCTTTGTATTTACTTCGACTCGAACAAAGGCTCAAGCGTCTAACAGATTTCCTCTATTGAAACATAATTCTGTAATTTTCGTATAACTAGTCACTGTCATGTATTCGAGTATTTAAGTTAAAAAAAAATTCAACCAAACAGGAGGACCCAATATACTCGTAAAAGAAGTCTTTCGTAGATATACTATTACATATTGAAAAAGGTTTCATATGTAACTTTTGAAGTGAAAATACTTTAGAATCATTGTAATTTGATACTTGATGAAACGAAAAAGCGCACTAACCATTAGTTAATCAGTTTGGTAAAAAATATGAGATAGATAAATAATAATAAAAAAATGTTACACTTAGGAATTCTTATGTTTACTTTGTCTTTAGAATTTGTAATTAAGAAAAACATGCTATTGTTTTTCTATAGTTTTATGGCCGCCTATTGTTTTCGACTTTGTTGGCCGTTCGCAGATGCAAATTACATTTTCTTGGAAGAACCCAGCCCACGCATTGATTGTGTATTGTACAGTTTACTATAAAACAATGCCAGCATAGAGGGGTGGGCAGTCGCGTGAGAATTACGATACGAGTATGACTTACATTCGACAAGCGATATAGTGACGGACTTTGCGAGTGTTATTGAAACAGATTTGTACTGGCTGTGCCCAGTTATATTTGTACCTGTTTTATGCATGTTTGTACAGTTCTAATAAATTCTATAGTAGTTTCAACAGCATTTTAATTCCAGTCTAGTGTAGCTCGTAACAATATCTTGTGAGCAATAATTTGTTATCTATATAGATACACGGATTGGAAGATTTAATTTATACGTTAATTGATTGCATATTAAACTATTGTATCGACAATATGAGTAATTATGTTACCATGATGTTTATGCATTGATTGTTTTGTGCAACATGTTTATACTAAAATATGTAAACAAACCAAAATTCAAAGAAAACAAACGATGATTTTTGGTTTCGGCTGCATGATTAATTTCTCTCTTCAATCAAAGTGATCCAATAAACTTGAGTTTTAACTTTTTAGTACCATTGAATAACGTCGAGTCATTTCAGTTTTAAACCTTTCAACCAATTGATTCAATTTGCTTGTTCACTTTAATATTAGCATTACCAAATGACACTTATTCCTATGTATGGTACGACTAATAGTGCAGCAGACAAATATTATAATAAATTCTAATATTTTATTTATTGCTAAAGCTCAGCAGACTGCTCTACCACCCCTGGTCTAGAGCATGCTGCCATAACAACCTTGATTTGTGTTCCGGAATTAGTGGCTAGGTTCCAGCCTACCTTTAGAGACCGGCAGTATACTAGTAGCACCTTTGATATTACAAATGTCCGTAAGCGATGGTAACCACTTTCCATCAGGTGGCTCGTCTGCCTATCTGCTGAACGCATGCAATAACAAAATATCTTTTCCATCCATGCACTTCTATTCCGGCATGCGTCCGCTGTCATACAACAAATCTTCATATTGTTATTGTCTTTCATACAATCCATGCACCTCTTTCGTGGTCTATCTTTACATCTGTACCCATCAGTCTTTTTTTGTCTTAAGCAGGCAAACAGGCAGACGGTCCACCTGATGAAAAGTGGTTACCGTCGCCTATGGACGTTTGCAACACCAGGTGTGTCGCCAACGCGTTGTCGACCTCTAAGAAATGTTATAACGCCCTTCTTACAGAAACCCATGTCACAGCGCAAAGGGAGAACCGCGGCTTAATCTTCCAGTTTAAGTCTTTTTTACACATGACTTTCATCCTACCTCATTATATACCAGCTTAACTTCTTCCTCACAATTTTTCAGTCTCGGATGCAACTTTCAAAGATTCCCTTATCTACCCATTTCGCAAGTTATCCATTCTTGTCATACATCCATCTCAACATTCTCATCTCAGCTGAGCCAGTGAACTTAGTTTAATAAATAGTATTGCAGCAAAACAAATTGAAAAAATGTAGTACGTCATGTCTTTATTATAACTATAGTAACATTTTTCTTTACTTCTGGAGCAAAGTTCCTTATCGCGCGTTGCGAAAGGTTGCTAGACGCAAATATTAAGACCAAAAGTTGTAACGACACTTTTTGCTGTAGTTGTAAGCCGTGCGGCGTGCGCGTGTTTCTCTATCTGTCTCTCTCTCTCTCATAGAAATCAAGCCAGTTATTTTCGTTTCGTATTTCTATTATATTATTTTAACTTTTAAAAAAATATTACAATTCCTTCACTAATTAATCGAGAGAAACTTCGTTTTTTATTGTGTCTCTGTCTTATTAAATCTGCTCTGTTTGCTATAACTCCATTAATACTTCAAAAGTCATTCTGTAACATACTTCTGTATAAATCTTCTAATATAAAATAATATAACGAAAAACTATTTTTAGCTAGACATGTTGCTGGGGAGTTTCTTGCCGCTTCTTCTCCTTAACAGCAATAACACGTTGCGAAGCGGTGTACATAGACTAGGAATTAAAATTAAATTTTAACCTATATGTATGACCTTCAACAAGTGTTCTCCAGTGGAACTTATTTTGAATAAAAACTTTTGAATTTAAAATTTGAATTTAAAAACTTAATATATAACCCACCTTTGCCAGTCAAATATTTTGCTTGAGCACATGTAGTGATGCATGTAAGAACGAATAACACTGTCAATTTAAGAAGCGTCATGATCGACTTGACTGCGCTGTCGCCGGATGGCCACTGCAACGGAACTGCATGCTATGGTTATTGTTTTGATTTAGCTACGTATGCTATTTTTGTATACAAATGCGTGTGGTTGTCAAACTTTTGCTAATATGTGGGTCAACTATCTATACTATATTACAAAGGAGGTAAAGGTTATAAGTTTGTTTGCAGGAAGTATAATCACTTGAAGTACTGAATTGATTTTGAAATTTTGCACCAGTATAAAGCTGCATTATTTCTGAGTGACATAGGCTATATTTCACTGTGATTAATAATATTTTTTAATGATGCCCAGCGAAGTGGACATGTGTCTGTGAGTATGTAATATAGTTGAGGAGTTTAAGTAATTCATGTTCTTTTATATTCGATTGCTATATGATAACAGAAAAATCACAGTTTTTTTGGTTAGTTCTGTACGGGGGTACTTGTATGTATCAAATTAAAATTATTGGTTCAGATATTTAATAATTTCACGTTTAGAAGATTGATACTTTTTAAGATATAATGGCTAACTTGCAACTAATTCCAATCTTAAACGCGAATCTTGGCTTAGAAAATTACTGATGAAACTAACGCAGGTGAACGTGCCCCAATTAACAACAAATTAACAGGATAATGAAACGTTGCAATGAATATTATATAGACGCTGACATATTTTTTCTAACCACTTTTTCGTACTTAAAGAAAATGACAGAGTTGTCAATGGATGTACTTGTTGCCCATCACTAACAAATATTATTAAGTACTGTAGTGAATTTCACATCTATTAACGGCTGTATACGAAATTTTATAAAATCAATTGTGATTCTCTGGGTAGTAACTGACTGACAGACATACATACATACATAACTTCACGCCAGGTCCCTTGAGGGGTAAGCACGAACAAGTGACAGTCAGACGGTTTTTTCCGGTTAGTTGTGGGCAACATTGCTGGTGGTAGCATTAGTAATATTTTCCAATAGTTTATATTTTTATTTAATTTTCTTTGTGGTGTAATTATTCGTTGCCCTAGTGAATATTTTTTTGTAGTAAAACCAGCTAATTCGCGTTAATAAGTATGGTGGATATACTATTCGTTCTGAAATTAGAGATAACCGAGGTTATCTATCGCTACAATCGTCAGGGTGCCACCACTGCGTCTGCGTCGGCGGCGACGAGGACACGGCGCTGCACACCCTCCAGGTGTGTCCAGCCTGGGACGAGCAGCGCCGAGATCTCGTCGCGGCCATCGGGGCGGATTTGTCCCTCCCGGCCGTGGTGAGGGCCATGGTTGGGAGCGCCGACGCGTGGGACGCAACCGCCTCCTTCTGCAAGACCGTCATGTCCGCGAAGGAGGCGGCGGAGCGGGAGAGGGAGCAGACCACCACGCTCCCCTCTCGCCAGAGCCGGCGGCGGCATCGGAGGATCGTGCACAACGATCTCCAGCCGCCGTAGGCTACGGCCGTGCGGGCGACCGGCGGGGAAACCGGATCCGCCCGCACATTAAGGCCGGAGAGGAGGGTCGTGCGCCGATCCGCGCGCCCCCTCTCACCTCGCTCGGTGAGGAAGAGGAGCCGGAGAGACCCAGATCTCCGGCCACTAAATGGTGAGGCCAGCCCGCAAAGGGGCCGGCCGTCGTCCGTCCGGGCTGGTGGTGAATGCGCGAGCGAGCCCACAGCCCGGACAAAGGACGCTCGGGATCGGACAGGGGTTTTAGTGGGTATCCCTAACCGTGGTGTGGCAATAGCTCCCCACATCCCATCGTGGGGCGCTAGTGCCACCCCGACGTGGCGAATCCCACATACGGGCCGCGACCTTTCCCCCTCGCGCGGCCTACGATCCTCAAACGGATTTCCCCTGTATAAAAAAAAAAAAAAAAAAAAAGGTCGCTAGGTTGTTTATGGATTGATTTATTATACACTACTAAAACAAGCGAGTTATTAATAATATCCGGAAGCCATAATATTCTTTCACATTTATTTCATAACTAACAGGAAATAGAGTTCGCGAGCTCGCAAACTTGCCAACCAACTTCAACTTGTGGTCTTTTGTGTGGAGCCCATTATTGTATGCGACCAACGGACCAAGTACTTTCAAAACTAAAGTGAAACTTAAAACAGTTTATTATATATTTACCTTACGTACATATATATGTATCTTGTAATACCGATTAGGTTATGTTTCGTCTCAAACCAATGAAAGAGGCTGCATATGGAAACGTGAATATCCGAAAAAAGAGAACATAATTATTATGAAGAAGTTCTTATAAAACTAAAATTATGTTCTTTACTGTAACTTTTTGAACTGTG
This sequence comes from Dendrolimus punctatus, assembly GCA_012273795.1. Lineage (NCBI taxonomy): Eukaryota > Metazoa > Arthropoda > Insecta > Lepidoptera > Lasiocampidae > Dendrolimus > Dendrolimus punctatus. The sequence continues at coordinate 11,141,048 of CM022551.1, read as the reverse complement.
TTTCCTTTGTAAGAAAAATCAATAGACAATATATAGACAATATATAGACAATATGTAAATACCTAAGCTAAGCAAGCTACGACTTTGAAGGCTAATTACAAATTTGTGTTTGAAGTAACCTGGATCAATATAAATCAACTTTCATGCGGTAATATACAGCAAACTAAAACTGTAGATCCAATCCAAAATACCCAAAACATAGCAAATGGCGAAGTTAGAAGTTAGAAAGTTAGTTTACGAAGTTTACCATACCAGGACTCAAACCTGTTGGTCTTTAACTGCAATACTTAATTTGTGAAAAAAATTTTGATGACCAGTGATCAAAGTATCCTATACAAAAATACACTGTGCGACATGTAAGGTAAAAACTTTGACAACCACACAAGTTTTGAATAACGCGAACGTGTTGCAACTCAGTCATAGTTATCGAATTTTCTGTGATCAAATGTATAATAATAACAAATGATAAATTAGATCATGATAGCAATCATTTGTATGCAGATCATGTTTATTCAGATAATGAGCTAAACTAACGCAATCATCACGATTTTTAGCAGAAAAGCAGATAAATAATTAGGGTTAATACACGTAAAGGAAATCATATATGACCAATTATATTAATAATAACACCTTGGAACCGATTCCGGGGGCTAAGGCAAGGCCCTCGTGCCACCATCTGCCGGTGCATTGGCTCCTCTATTGATACACATCACTCATAGTAGCCGACCTCACCACCCCATGATTGCCTCTGTCTTCTATGGCATTTTTTGGGGCCCATGCAGGGAGTGGCGAGTCACATCCTGCCCATTTTCCATGTTCCCCGAACATGGCTATGGGCGGACGCCATAGTCTCCATATTCCCAGACCCCTAGTACCACTAGCAGTTCACCCAATAGCCCGGTGCTTTCTCTTCTCATTTCCCACAATAGTCCTACACTGGCCGGGGCTTGTCCTTGGGCGCATTATTGTATGGTGTAGACAGGGATAATCGCCGGTCAGTGTCACGCCACATTTATATTAAATTTGTCAAGGGGCCTTTACGTGTTGGCCTTGCCATGGCCCCACGATAACCTTCCAAAAGTTCGGGTCATTTTTTAGCCCGTGGTCTTCAAAAACATACATTATTATGTAAGTAATAACTAGCGGTCCCAGCAGACGTTATCCTACCCGGAAAAACAAAAATCTAGATCCGATACCTGCGCCACCTTCCGGATCTTATTGAGAATCTAAACCATTCCGGGTCCCACCCAACACAAATAAAATTTCATCAAAGCTTAGAACCCGACTTCAGCACCAAGTATATACTCAAGTTATACACTCAAGTCTCATCTGAAGTTAGATATTACAGTAGAAAATCTATCTAATATATAAAATTCTCGTGTCACAGTTTTCGTTGCCATACTCCTCCGAAACGGCTTGACCGATGTTGATGAAATTTTTTGTGCTTATCCGGTATCTATGAGAATCGGCCAACATCTATTTTTCATCCCCCTAAATGTTAGGGTAGTCCACCCCTAAATTTTTATTTTTATTTTTTAGACAAAATTTTTAATTTCTATTTTTTTATGATACAATATACAAAAATACATACAACCCTAGATTTTCAACCCTCTACGATCAACCCCTATTTTTTACCGGGCAGGACGACGTCTGCCGGGACAGCTAGTCATATTATAAAATTCTAAGCATGCCGTTTGTCGGTTTGTTCGGGATTCACTTAAAAACTACCGGGCAAATTTCGATGCAGTTTTTGCTGATCGACAGCAAATTTTTATACTTCAAACCTGTGATACTTTTTATGCCGGGAATTTTTCCGGGAGCGGTAAAAATTTGCTTATTCCGACACCATTTTCACTAAACCGATATTTTAAATGCTGCGGTAGTTTTTGTCCCGGGAATCCCGCAGGAGTTTCAATTTAAGCGTGAATGAACTTGCGGGAATATCCTACGGTTTTATAAAAAGTATCTTGCAAGAAAAAACAAAGTATACAATCATTATTATATTCAGTCACAAAATAAAATCTCTCTTTTGCACGGTCGTATAAGAACACAATGGTACTTTGCATTGAAAGTATATATATGGAAAAGTCGGCGCTTTTATCTGACCATTGGTATTTCACGCTGTCAGCGCTGTTATCGCGTACGGTCAGCAGAAAAGCCTTTGTCATCTGCGCCTGACGAGGGCTTCAGAGCCGCTCTTTAGGTATTTTTCCACTTCGCTAATTGCTATGTGGGGAGGGGCTCTTTTGTTAATTATCTATGACCTTTCTTTTAGCCCACTCTGAAATAAAATCCTTATAAATACGTAATGATTATTTTTAACCGACTTCCAAAAGCTGGTTCTCAACTTGGCCGGTATGTTTTTTTTATATATGTACACCGGTTACTCAGAGATTTATGATCCGATTTACGTCATTTTCAAAATTTTACATAGTTTGGCTTAGTATTTTTAATTATGAAAAAAATTCTGTTCCGTCCTGTATGTACACAGATTACGTTGAGATTTATGATCCAATTTACGTGATTCTTCTTTAGTTTGATGCGGAATAGTTGCCATTTGGTCCGCTAAATGTTTAACATAGTTTGGCCCAGTAGTTTTCATTTTACGATCATTTTTTTCCGTTCCCGTTTCTTGGGACCTATATTTTTTAAGACGGGCGGCACTTTTCGTAGGCCTACCAATAGCTAAACACTAAAAAGTAACTAATAAAAAAATCGTTTAAAAGAACCGACTTCAAAAAATAAGAAGTGTGAAATAACTTCTCAAGCTTAAGAATTACTTCGAAAGCTATTTTTAATTATAATATCTTATTTTTAATATATTAAGACCTTTTATTAGCCGACTGAAATTAAATCCTCATAAATACATAAGTCGTGGTAACGTAATGGCTAGCGCACGCGTCCTAAACTCAAAGGTCGCGAGATCGATCCTGGCCGCATGCATGCATCACTTAGTCAGTTTTAAGACCTAATGTGTATATGGGTACAACTACCACGTGTTAACAATGGTGAAGGAAAACATCGTGATGCAACCTGCACATCGAGATAACCGATGTGTCAACCTGCCAAGCCGCCTTGGACAAGCGTGTCGGGTATACTGTTCATTCCTCTACAGTGGGAGGCCCGAGCCCAGTAGCGGGACAGTTATGGACTGTTGTTATTTTTTATTATGTTATAAATACATAATAATTATTTTTATAGATATGCATTTGTATGGTATGTATATATCTATTTAACAGCTAGTGCTAAACCTGCGATTTTGATCACGTAAATAAAAATAAGCCTAGTTGCTATCTGCCAGAAAAGAACTCGTCAAAATCGGTCTAGCCGTTAGAGATTGCCGGAACATTGAGACAGCTACACAAAAATTTCCAAAATTATTTTCTATATAAGTACCTCAGTAATTTCAGATGCATTTAGTAAATATTATGTAACGGTTATATTTAGTACTAGCTGTCCCGGCAGATGTCGTCCTGCCCGGAAAAGCTTCAATCGATATGCCGATAGCAGCGCCACCTACCGGGCCCAACCCGTGAACAAAACTACATCATGACATAATCATATTTTAATACTACCCCATCTTCGTCCGCGCTGTACGGTTTTTTAGCATCTCCAGGAACTCTTTAATTTTTCGGGATCAAAAGTATCCTATATGTTGACCAGGGGTATAAGCTACCACCATACAAAATTTCATTTAAATTGGTCCAGTCGTTTCGGAGATTAGCCGGTACAAACAGACAGACAAACAGACAAACCGACAAACAGAGAAACAAAAAAATTGAAAAAATCTAAATTAGTTCTATCTCACTTTTTACATCCCCCTGACTCGGTTTTTGGCAATTTTTTCATTGTACAGAAATTAGACCTCTCCAATTTTATTATATGTATAGATAATTCGTTCATTTCGTCATTTTAGTCAAGTTGTATAGTTTCCAGATAGACGGGAGATGAGATAGTTTGCGATATAAAATGAAATGAATCTTCCGGGGGCAAATACATAAAGATTTAATACAATGTAACCTGTACCACCTGTTTTTTAAACAAGAGGTAGGTACGCAGCAGAAGTTGCCTCGGGGAACCGGTGTTAGCGATAAGGTTGCTTTTGTTTTACCAATTAACTATTTTCTTGTTGTGCATTTATGTTATTTTTTGTTTTAGTGAACAATAAAGTTTTGTCTATGTCTATGAGAACTCAAACCCCTTTAAACCTAACACAAATTAAAGTGTAAAACAACATTTTAAACGATTCCAAACATCAAAACAATCTTTCAAACGATCCGACAAGAAATTATCCCTTTGGAGATCGCAGCGCCTTCATTTACGAGCTCAGCAGGCGACCTCGCTCGGCGTGAGGAAAAAATAAATTATAAGTAATAAGTTTTGAAGATTTAAATTACATGTAATTGCGTGGAGAATCCTTTAATTATTGCTGGGATGCCTTTTATGGACGGATGTTAAATAGGTGATAAGTGTTCGTCGACAGAGAAGATTGATGTAAAATTATTATATTGGAACGAAGTTCCTTATTGCGCGTTGCGAAAGGGGCTAGTCGGAAAAAATTAAGACCAAAAGTTGTAACGACACTTTTTGCTTTAGTTGTAAGCCGTGAGGCGTTATCAATGCGTATGTATTTAGCAAGCCGTGCGTGTTTACAAAGTCCCGCGCATCTATGACGTGTACGAAAGAATAGACAGACAGAGTGCATATATATATATATATATATATATATATATATTAGGGTGGGTCAAAAAAATCAACTATTTTTTTTTTACAATTAATACGGAAAAATGGGTTACTAGGCACCTTAAAAAAAGTCTCACCAAATATGAACTCTTAATTTTAATAGGAAGATCTTCCGCGTCGCAGTTTTTCATTTTTTTCTCAGTCCAATAGAAAAAAATTCATTCCTCATCATTAATTGGTCGTACAGAAAAATTTTTTCTAAGAATTTTGTAGGAAATTTAATGCTCTACAAAAAAGGTATCTTATGTTTTTTCCGTAAACCTCACCATTTCACTAATATTGAAGATTTAAGATTGATTATTTTAAGTCAAATGTCACTTTTGTTTATGAATTTTATAACTCGACAAGAAATGGCTATTATTGAATAGGCAATAGAAATTTTTGTAGCAAATTAACTGCTCTATAAAAATGGTATCTTATGTTTTGGCGATTAAATTAAGCGTTCAAAAGATATTCATCATCAAACTTTCATGTATACCGATTTTAAGAGTTTTTGATTAAATAATCGAAAAATTTCAATTTAATCTATCAGTTTTGAGAAAATTTCATTTTTTGTCTTTAATGTAAGTATTATTTGAATTTTGTTTTCAAAATTTTTATTCAATAATTCCAAACTTTTCATTTTTCATCATTAGAAATCACGATCATGTTGTTTTTTTATAACGTCTTCAAAACGTCTTAAAAAATTTTTCCACTACAGCTGTATATTGTCCTTGGGAAAATTTCTTCTGTAGAGAATTTTTGTTTTGTATTCTATTTACTCTGTTTCCCTTGTGAACTAGCGCCACCTACATTTTTCTTTATAGTTATATTGTTTTTATTTGTTTAACTGATAGATTAAATTGAAATTTTTTGAATATTTAATCAAAAACTCTTAAAATCGGTATACATGAAAGTTTGATGATGAATATCTTTTGAACGCTTAATTTAATCGCCAAAACATAAGATACCATTTTTATAGAGCAGTTAATTTGCTACAAAAATTTCTATTGCCTATTCAATAATAGCCATTTCTTGTCGAGTTATAAAATTCATAAACAAAAGTGACATTTGACTTAAAATAATCAATCTTAAATCTTCAATATTAGTGAAATGGTGAGGTTTACGGAAAAAACATAAGATACCTTTTTTGTAGAGCATTAAATTTCCTACAAAATTCTTAGAAAAAATTTTTCTGTACGACCAATTAATGATGAGGAATGAATTTTTTCTATTGGACTGAGAAAAAATGAAAAACTGCGACGCGGAAGATCTTCCTATTAAATTAAGAGTTCATATTTGGTGAGACTTTTTTAAGGTGCCTAGTAACCATTTTTCCGTATTAATTGTAAAAAAAAATAGTTGATTTTTTGACCCACCCTAATATATATATACATATATATATATATATATATATATATATATATGTGTGTGTGTGTGTGTGTGTGTGTGTGTGTGTTTGTGTATGTGTGTGTGTATGTGCGTGTGTGTGGTGTGTGTGTAACTTCGTTCCATCCGGGTAGCCCTTGACACCTCTCAAGTTTTTTTTAATTGCGTAAGTTTAGCAGATAGAGAGATGACCCACCTCATTGAAAGCGATTTCCATTACCTATGAACATTGTAAGAAACACCAAAGGTGCTAACGATGTGCTGCCGCTATCTAAAGGGAGACTGGAATGTGGCCAGTAATGGTGCCATTCGAACCTCGGCTGCAGGCTGCGGATGCAGGTAGCACACGCATAACACGCAGCCAGAGTGATTCCGAGACTGGCTGCACGTGCTCACTTCCAATATTTCAGAATGTCGAACGTGAGGAATAGTCGTGAGAATAGTTTGATGTTATATCTTTTATTAGAAGACGAAGAGGATGATGATGACATGTTGTCATTGTTAACTAGCCAGAGAAGAGTAGCCACACGTCCTTATACAATATGTAGACCGACTGATGGAAGTTATTCAATACTAATTAAAAAATACTTGAAGTATGATGACGATTACTTTAGGCATTATTGTCGATTTAATAAGGTTGGAGTGACGTCACTGCGTGCGAATCGGCTTGCAGCCGCGGCCGTGTTCCGAATGTTTTTCACAGAAATCTATACTACTACATAGAAAACCAGTCGTGCAGCCACAGCCGGCGTCGTGCAGCCGTCGCATGTGCTGCCTGCATCCGAGGTTCGAATGGCACCTTTATATGTACTACGCGTCCACCGCGGACAAAAGTCGCGGGTGAATCCTAGTATATATGTATGTGTGTGTATGTGCAGCAACAATCAAACATCAATTGCTACACACATTAATTATAGTAATAACATATATACATAATATTTTATGTATGTACCTCTCTACAAAGATGACGATCGCAAAAGTGTTCAATTTTTGAAGTGAAATTTCTTTATAGGCATTAGAAAAAAAAATTACCGTCACGTTTTTCATTTTTCTTGCCCCTGCCACGGTCCATTTGACCGTGGTATAAGGGCTTTATTTATTTAACCATTTCTGTAAAGTTACATATAGTAGATCATTTTTCGAAAAATAAGGTCATAAAGAAGTTTCGCTTCTTACGTATATACACTAACTAGTAAACGCACAAATTTTTATTATTATTGTTACACGCCAACAAAAGTGAATGCACACCTGCAGTTTATTACCTTTTCGACTTTTGAACTTCTTTTGTTTACTTTGTGTTTAAAATGTTTAATTAGAAAAGCCCTATTGTGTATTGTAATCCTTTATGATGGTCGTTAGGCAGGTGTAATTCTTGGAAAATTCAGTCAACACGGTCGAGTGTTGTATTGTATAGTTAAAAGTAGTATACAACAATGCCCGAACGGAGGGGTGAGCCAGTTAAGCGACGATTACGATACCAGCAAGACGTGTGTACATTCCACAAGCTATATAGTGACGGACTTTGCACCTGTTACTGAATCCTGCAGTTTGTGCTGGTTGTGTCTAGTTATATTTGTGCCTGTGTTATACGTCTTTGTTTAGTTCTAATAAATTCTACAGTAATTCCAACGGCATTTTAATTCGAGTCCCGCACTCTTAACAATTTTTTTTATATTTATGGCTTGGCAATTAGGCTTTTAAGCCAGCTCTTAATTAAATTAATTTCAGTTCGCTTTATTTTTGTTTGTTTCATATTATAGTTTACCGATAGTGTTTTTGATATATTTAAATAGTGGCTTATATCTGTCTATCTTAACATTAAATTTGAAATGGTCACAGAGCCCTAATAAAAAATAAACAAACCACTCAAATACCATTAAGAAACTAAATAAGAAGTTCAATAAAATTACACTATTATACACGTACTCTTCACCCAGAGCACCATTTTATAGCGTATAAACCATAAAACAATGCCTGAAACAAAAATATGAACAAACAAAAGCACAAAATGGCGATGTGAGAATCGCTTGGAACTGGGAACGAATCGGAAATGTTCAGATCGCGTGCTAACATCACATTTGCGGTAGACGATCGGGTAAGGAGTAGAGAAAACGCAAAACTGCGGCGTTCGCACACGTTTACATGTTACGGTCACGGAAATCGGGAATGGGAGATGATGGCAACCTTAGAATAGGGCACTAGATTCATTAGTCCGTTTTAGTTCTTGTTCATATATTATATTGTTACGACCTGAATGCCGACAAAAGACAAATTCACACCTGCATACCTGTAGACATTTCATTACCCTTTCGGCATATGGACTCCTTTTGTTAACTTAGATTACAAAATCTGCCTATTATGTATTGTAATCTTTTATAGTAGTCATTAACCAGTTGTGATTCTAAGAAGTTCAGTCCACGTGGACGAGAGACATATTGTATTTGTGCAGTATAAAGTAATGCTCCAATGGAGAAATCGTCAGTCTAGCGATAGCCACAAGCAAAGCAAGACGTTAGTGACGGACTTTGCGCCTGTTATTGAATCGTGCTATACGTTTGGACTGGTAATGTTCAGTTGTATTTGTGCCTTTGTTATACGTGTTTGTATAGTACTAGTAAATTCTATAATAATGTATTAATGTATGTATGTACTAATGTAATGTATATACTAAATAGTATTTCCCCCTATTAAGCAAGTTTGACTTGTGTTACGGGTAATATACGAGTACAATGAATTATTTTGCGGCTGATCCCAGAAACCCAGATCATATTAAATAACGCAGAAAATCGTTTCCGAAATTTTCCCTACCAAGAATCGAATCTGGAGTCACTGCGCTAAGCCTTTGCCAGCCGAACTCTCTGCAAGTACGGCTGGCAAAGGCCAACTTCTTCTCTTAGCCCTCTCAACCAGAGAAACCGTCAAGTCAGTCACTCATCTGTGTTTTATCACTTACTGTATTGCGCAATTGAATACTATATTAGCTAGTATAAACTAAAGTATATTTAAACTAAACACATATTACGGATGTGCCCTGCTCACATGACACGGGGGCAAACGACCCCATTATTGCATATTGTCTTTGCTTAAATCATAACTTCTCGATATTTTATCGTTTCGTGACCAAAGCAGTTTGGCTAAAAGTTCAGCAACATATCGAGCTCTTTGTCCTTTGCCGATTTTTCGTATTTATAGACTTTGTTTTATAGATTTAGTGATGTTAGATAACAATTTCGAGTCCTAAATCGAGAATTCTAATCCAAGTATCGAACCCATTGTTTGAAGTCTACAATTTTTTTATTAGTATAGCTGAGATGCACATCACACAAGCTAATAAATAAAACTTCATTAAAACGGAATCTAGTAAGTTATTCCGCATAGACAAATATTAAATTAAAGTAGAGATATTTTTTGAGTAATAGATATAGACATTTACATCTACATTAAATAAGGAACTTAAATGAGAATAATTCTAATAATACTTATAGTTTTCCTTTAAAAAATACAAATAAGATATTAGTCCCAAAAATCAGCTGCTCCATGTTGGCTGCATTACTATTTCTCAGATACATGCGAGCCTTTTGGTCCTTGAAACTTCTATCAATCGTTTTATTAAGTCTCGATAAAGACGGTGGGATTTAGGACCTCACGGCTCAGATTTTCGACACCAAATGCCACAAATATCTTCCTTGCTAACTGAATATTAAATTAATTAAGCTTACATACATACATACATAACTTCACGCCAGTACCTGCTAGCACGACACAGAGCCCACACCCTTCACACCTCACTGCTTCTTGACATTCATACTCTGTCATGCACGCTCGTCTGTTTTAAGGCTCTACATCACTTCTGCTAAACATGATCAATTTGATCATGAAGGTGTGTCATGGCTTCCGCGACTTCTGCATCCATCCACTTTGCATTGTATATCTGTTTAGTCATTATTTCATCATTCATTCTTTCCACATTCCGAACCACCGGAGCATTCCTTTCGGTGAAGGTTACCTTCACCCGACACTCTCTTTCAGACCACTCTCTTTCTTACTTCGTATTACGACGCGGTCCGCGAGCGTCACTCCGCAGACTTTGCGCAGTGCTCGCATCTTGACCGCGTTTACTCTACTTTCATGCTCTCTATTCCATATCCAACTCTCGCTTCCATACGTGAGCGTAGGTACCAGAACCACGTTGTGTAATTAAGCTTAATTCTGATTTATGCGAATGTTGACAATGTAGCGATTTATTTGCTGGATTACAAATATATTTATTCGCTTTATCGTATATATATAAAGTTGAAGAGTTTGTTTGTTTGAACGCGCTAATCTCAAGAACTACTGATCTGATTTGAAAAATTCTTTCAGTCTTAGATAGCTCATTTATCGAGGAAGGTTATGGATTATATATTATCACGCTAAGACCAATAGGAGCGGAGCATCAATGAAGAATATTTCAAAATGGGGGGGTTATGAGAACAAATTCCACGCGGATGACGTCGCAGGCACAGTTAGTTACAAATAAGCATACGCTATTCTCCTGAAATTTGAATTTAGTTCAGACTATAGAAACATGTAGGAAAAAAATTGAGCATTTTGAAATACACACTTATTCAATTTGGTTCGAAAACTATGAAATAACTGTGTAAGAAATGAGATGTGTTAAGCTAAGGTTGTTTATGGTGCCTTGCGGTGATAAAAGTATCACAAGTCATTCAGAATTGTTCTCAAACTTACAGAAAAGAGACGAGCTCGCAAAAAAGGTAAGGGCTCGAGTTATTTACAACACTATACGTAACCTACACCCTTTTAACCTTTCAAAGGTGGTGTATGGGGGTAGAAAACTGAATAAGTATCGATTGTTCACGAAAAAGCCTTTTCGTATGTAAAACACGATATGTTTATGTGCGCTATTCGAAGCAATGGTTATAGCCTGTATGAAAAGATATAGTTCGATAGAAAATATTTATAGAATCTTGTGTTGTGTGTAAGACAGCTGCTACTATACTGAGACTTGCCAAGTAAAATGTCCTCATTTAATAATAATAATAAGTGGAGTGTGGATTTTTCCATGTTTCCCGAACATTGCGACGAACAGACGCCATAGTCCCCATATTCCCAGACCTTCAGTACCACTAGCAGTTCACCCCAATAGCCCGGTGTATTTTTTCTCATCTCCAACAATAGTCCTACACTGGCCGGGGCTTATCCTTGGGTGCATTATTATATGATGTAGACAGGGATAATCGCCGGTCTGTGTCACGCCACATTTACATTCAATTTGTCAAGGGGCCTCTACGTAGGGCCTTCCCATGGCCCCACGCAAGCCCTCCAAATTTCCAGGCCATTTTTATGGCCCGTGGTCTTTAAAGATATTAATAATAATAAACCCGCACGGGGCTTAATTTAAACACTATGCTATACGATAGAGTTGTTTTTTGAAGGATTTCATTAATACTTCAAATTTTCGTGTTTTAAAACTTAAACGTATTATAACGATATAGGAAATGTGACGTCACGAAATTTAGAATCCCTCCCACCCCTTGTTACACTCTGTTTCAGTTCTACTGCGTGTGAACTGCACACAATCATTTTTTTTACTATCGAGCCGTTAATTTTAGGTACAATTTTAAGAGTAAATTAATTAAATTTATCAGGAACTTTTGAGTTTTAATGCTAATTTTTGTTTATGATTAATACTTTCTCACGATTTATTTTAAATTGTTCCACCTATATAGGTGATACACTGAGAAAATTGCATCTTAAAAATATTACCTATATTCAAACATATTATGTTCTGACAGACAGACACGTCAGTTTTTCACTACTGTCAAGAGAATAAATACCTCATTAAAACTGACTTGCTCAGCTGTATATTATTTAAATATCCTTCACGCAAGATAATAATAAGATCGTAAAATAAGAATCTATCTATTGACTATATATATGTATACATATATAGAATGCTCCGGTGGTTCGGGCATGTGGAAAGAATGTATGATGAAAGAATGACCAAACAGATATACAATGCAAAAGTGGATGGATGCAGAAGTCGCGGAAGGCCACGACACACCTTCCATGATCAAATTGATCATGTATTAGCAGAAGGTGATGTTAGGAGCCTTAAAACAGACGAGCGTGCATGTCAAGAGGTATGAATGTCAAAGAAGCAAGTGAGGTGTGTAAGAATGGGCCTGTGTGGCGCTCTGTTGTCCGTGCCTACCCCGCAAGGGACCTGGCGTGAAGTTATGTATGTATGTATGTATGTATGTATATATAGCATATATATGTGAAGCAAAAACACAGCAAAAAATTTGTAGCCCTTTTTACGATAATTGTGCGTCGGTCGAGTACGAAATTTCGCACACTTACAGTTTATATAGAGAAGGAATGCAGAATGCTAATATAAAATAAAATTATGCATAAAAATACATTAAATTAATAAATAAACAATTAGATACACTACCATGTATTTGACACCCTCACTCATCTCTGTTATTACAGAAGTATAGTCTTTGACAACATAACCTTAATAATGTTTAAACTTTATTTTAATTAATTATTATGGTTGAATTTTCACCACGGGCGACCACTAGTAACGATATTCCTGTAAACAGCATGAGATCAATTTTCACATCACTAAAATTAAATTAAATCAAAACAAAGCAAATCTTCATAAAATTCAAAAATATACAACTCAATTATACTAACAAAGTACTTAAGCGTTACAATGAATCCTAGTTTAATGCAATATATTAATTTTTAACGCCCCATAAATAAACCTTGACGCATTAATGTTACTCATTAAGCGAATAAAATAGGCAATTCTATTCACATAGCAAAGGATTTTAAGTTTTATTATTTCAGTATAAAGTTTATATTGCAACAATTAATTTTTGATGTTATATGCTTGAGATGCGGTCGATTAGATAGCGGAATGAGTTTACGTACAGAGAGGCAAGCGTGAATACATTCCTTGTCTTTTTAAAGTGTAACTTCTATATAGACGGGGGGGTGTTAGTGTTTATCTGTCACAAAAAAACGTTACGGCCGTGTGGAGTGGCGGCGTAATTTTAGAGTAGACTATGGATGTTTTTTTTGGTTCGAATCGAATCGGTTCTTTTCTTTAATAAAATAAAATGTTTCAATCAAAAATGCATTAATTACAAGGTACCTAACCTAACCAAATCATATTTGCATAATATATACCTGCGAAAAATCGAACACATAGTAGAAGTGAAACTTCAACGGACGTGATAGTGGCAAGACGAATCGCAACAAAATTTTAACCTGAAGCTTTACGGGCCAGTTTTCAAATTGGACAAGTACATTAACAATGTGTTAATGTACTTGTCCAATTACCAGCAGATTTTCGTAATGCTAATATTAGACAAATCGATTAAATTTAATCAATTTAAAAGGCACAGAACTGGGTTGGTATTTAATGACATTGAATGATCAAGTTTTTCTTGGATGGAGGATTATCGTTAATTTATCTAAATCAAAATACATAATTTACTTGTCTTGTTTGGTTTAGTTCTTAAAATATTTTGACATCCATTTTTGTTAAAAATAACTTTCTTATAAACTGTACAAAAACACAAGGGTTCAGACAGTAAAAAGTTATAGCATAACATATATTATCATTAAAAAATATTTACACGACATGAAGGATTAATTTTTAGTAGCATTGTGGTGCTTCACTACTATATAATGATGTCGCTACTCAAGATGCACTTGCAAGTTGTGACCCAGGTGTTATATTATTATTAGACACGTTCTTAAGATTAGGCATATTTAAAGCTAAAGGAAAATCCAGTCTTATAGCCAAAACGAATGTCGACATTTTTACCTGTATTCACATTGGAGCACGTTCGTGTACTGCTCAAAATTTTGTGCATGAGAAATTATACAAGATGAAAGGTCTGTGTATATTAAATATTTAATACTGTAACGATGAAACCTCTCTCTTTACATACTGTAATTTTAATCATCTTAAGTAAATTCTATTTGCTAAGTTTCGCAGACGTTTTCAACTATCGTATTAATAAATAAAGAAACGATAGAGATCAGAGAGAGAAGAAAACCGAATTAAGCACTATTTTCTTCAGTTTTCGCGACTAGTACATAAACTACGTTTAAACTATTTTTATTCCAATGTTTTGACCAAATTTACAGCTACTGAAAAATAAGTCAGTGGGCAGAGTAATAATAACCAAATAAATTACCGAACTTAAAACCGTTAAAACGTATTGAACCCATGTAAGTAAAATAGACCTAGGTACTTTTCAGGGTTTAATTTCCCAGGGAAAACTTTAGTTAATGTTATATTTTTTAAATAAAATTCGAAACGCCTAAAACTATGTAAAACTTTACAAAGCTCTCTTAATTCCCCGCTACTCGCTATCGGATCACATCGCTATGGTACCGCAGCCTCCAAGCACTAACATTATATTTATAACCTCTTCAACAAATTTTACAATACTCTGTATTCTAACAAGGCGAAGCGTAAATTATTTGAGAGATTTTAAAATTAAACATTTTAAAACATATAAATTAAGGCGAATGTATTGTTGCTTGTAAATCAATAAAATGAAACGCTCTGCTCGTTTCTTTCGTTGCAGCTCAGGAATTTGATTCATTCTGCTTTTTCTCGTATGACGTAAGTGTTCAGGTGTTCTTTTAAAATATGTAAGAATTTTGAATAACGCTTTTCATAACATTATAATGGAGAGTAAAGGTGCAGCGTATCGAATCGAACTTCCTGACAAGGTTTTTTATTTTTTAACTGACTTCTAAAAGGAGAAGGGTTTCAAACTGGCCAGTTTTTATTATGTATGTACAAAGATTACTCTGGGATTTATGGTCCTATTTACGTGATTCTTCTTTAGTTTGATGCAGAATAGTTGTCATTTGGTCCCCTAAAAATTTAACATAGTTTGGCCCAGTTGTTTTTATTTTACGATCATTTTTTTGTTTCCGTTTCTTGGGACCTATAATTTGTAAGGCGCACGGCACCTTTCGTAGGCCTACATATCTAGAGATTAAAATTAACTTGGTTTAAAAAACAGACTTCAAAAACTAAAAAGTATAAAACAACTTATTTCTAAAGCTATTTTTAATTATAATATCTTATTTTTAATATGTATTATCTAAAATATCTTCTATTCGGTGCAAAGTAAAACATAAAAATTGCTATATTTTGAAAATTACTTAGCACCGAATTTAAGATAATTTATATATTAAAATAAGATATTATAATTAAAAATAGCTTTAGAAATAAGTTATTTTAGACTTTTTATTTTGATATCGGTTTTTTGTTTTTTTTATGGGTTCGCGTTAGACTGACATTGTGCCTGATGTCAGGCGGAAATGCAGTCTAAGGTGGAGCATGCTAACATAGAAGATACCTGTTCACCCGAAACTTAAAGACACCTAGATTGTATTCTTCAGGAAAAACGGACGACGGCAAAGAGTTCCACTCTTCAGCGGTGCGTATGATGAAAGTGGAAGCATAGCGTTTCTTCCACTGTGTTGGTATTTCCGCCATATATCGGTGGCGTAAGTGCGTACGTCTGCTTGTCTTGTGATAGAATGGTGAGGGAGGAACCAGTTCATGTAATTCCGTCGCACTCTCCATGAAGTGTATTATATAGAATACCAACAAACTAGCGACTTTACGTCGATGACTTAAGGCTCTGAATCCTCTCGTCGAATACTCGGTTAGTGCCTATAAGTTTCCTAGCACTTTTCTCTATTGACTCTAGTGTCTCTAACTGGTATAATGGTTTCAGTATAATAAGCTCATAAAGCGAGATACTTATAATACGGCCGGCGTATCTTGGCGAATGTGAACCTATGTTCTCTGTTCTCTGCGAACTTTAGAGCATGTACACTCGTGTGATGAGTGGGCATACGACTCGTCATTGAATACAATTGGTCGCCCTTCATCCCTGTATTTATTCATTGCTTTGTACTAGTTGGTCACTGTATTTTCTTCAAGAGTTTACATGCGCTAAAGTTCGCAGAGCCTATGTTCACATTTGCCAAGTTTCGCCGGCCGTATTATACCGGTCCATACCAATATTATGAAAGCAAAAGTAACTCTAACTAATACGCTTTCACGGAAAATAACTAACGAACCGTTGTTATTGTGTGTGTTTAATCTTATCTAGTGGTCGCCCGTGCTCGAAATTCGACCATAATAATTTATTGTCAAAGACTATACTTCTATAATCACAGATTTCGCCAATTCCACACTGTTAGTTTGATTTGAGCTTGTATACAAGAGTATATATGCGTGTGTGTGTCACATACATGGTAGTGTGTGTGTAATGTTTTTTTAATTAATTGAATGTATTTTATGCATTATTATTTAAATATCAGCATTCATTGCTTTTTCTCTATATAAACTATAAGTTTCCAAAGTTTCATCCTCCGTCTGCACAATTTTCGTAAAAAGGGGTACAAAGTTGTTGCTTTACGTATTGATATATAGAATAACGAGAAGTTATAGCTATTACCTGCCTTCCCGGAAGGTTTTACTTTAGTGTATTTCATGTAAGATTATACATTTTAGCCTATACTTATATTATAAAGAGGAATGATTTGTATCTTTGTAACGAATAAACTCAAAAATTGCTGGACCACGAGTTCAAAATTTTTTTCACCATTCAATGCTACATTATGGCTGATTAATATAGGCTATAAAAAAACTAGGGATCCTTACTAAAACTTGGATAATGGAACCCATCAATCGAGAAAGAACCAGCGGTTGGCACTGGAATAGGGTTCTACGATTTTGATGAAATTTTATTTGTATTTGACATACCAAACATGCCATGTCTGTACATTGTAGCTATTAAAAAAATAATTGGAATAGGCTATATAAACAGTTTGTTGTTTGTATTTTGTTTCACGATAGGGATTCACGTGAAAATGACTGCACCGATTCCGATGCGATTTTCTCTAATCCACAGCAAATTCCTAGATTTATTATCTGCACTACATTTTATCCTGGTAATCCTGCGGGAATATTTCTGTGAATGAGTTAAATGGCCAGGTTAAAAAAAAAACGAAAACAAATACGATTTTTTCACAGACCGATAGCAAATTTAATGTTATGAAATGTCTGAAATGTTTTATCCCGGGAATCCCGCGGGAATTTCGAGCCAAGCGTGGATGAAGTCACGGCCATATCGTAGTGTATACACACTTAAGGCAAGCGGCTACCATCGCCTATGGATTCGTAACTCCAAAGGTATTAAGTACCAATATGCTGCCTCTCTCGAAAGGGAGACTGAAACCTGGCTACTAATTCCGGAACATAACTCAAGGCTGTTATGGCCATACTCTAGACCAGGGATGGTAGCCATCCGGACGAATACCCCTACCACGTAGCTGTAAGTTATTTTGTCTCTCAGGCCGCCTGGCCGCAGGAAATTATATTATTTCCGAGACAACGCTGATTTTCAGTGCCTTCCTTTTGCCGCGAACCAAAACGAACCAAATTGCCAAACACTTACCCAATTTAACTTATTAATTACACTTAGGAATCGAATCGCTTAAAATGTATATAATAAACGTTACATAGAAGGTAAACAATAATGTCTAACAACAATAACAAGCCAATTATAATCTCCGAAGAGCTCGACGCACTTGAACCAATTAAGTTACGTGAGTCCTGTCTATACAAATAATATTCGAAATTAATCGATAGACCCAATTATTTCAATTAAACCTCCTTATCTGATACAATAACAATAACGGCAACAATCCTTTGTGCGTTAATTAACGCGTGTCAACGTTAACAGAAAAGTCGTCATCAATAACGCGTACAAAAAAAAATTAAATGATGTATGGATGTTTGAGAATGGTGTTCGATACAAGAGATAGCGATTCATGTAATATGCTATCTTTATTAGTTTATCTCAAGTTTCTATAAATGACTTAAAATAGACATTCATTAATATATATTGCCTAATTTTTTTTTGCTTGTGTAACAACCTTGCAGAGATTTGGGTAAGAAATTACCAAATACACTAAATATTAACTATTTGCGCAGGGTTTCCCCGTTATTATTGTTCAGCCTTTGATGTGTCTACTCACACCGCACAGTAAGCAATGAACCCCATTTTTTTTAACTTGACTTTATGTTGTTGGTCCGAAGACCTTACAACCTTACCGGGGTTTTCGGGGGTGAACACCGTCTACACGCTACCCTGCCTTTTATACGAAAATGCTACCTTACAAAACAGTAACATTGCATCATTGCTAAAAATAGCAATTATTACATCATAGTGTTGCCAGGATCATAAAAACAATTATAATAATTAGTTACTGATGCACTACATTTTCTAGACGATAATTTAGTGGGCTTATAAAATTAACCAAACGGTAGGAATATTATAGTTTCATTATAAATCGAATAATGTGGTAAATCAAATAAAATATTATTATCTACGACTATTGTCTATGTGATACTAATTTACCCTATGGTTCTTACGACTACTGTAGTAGACATCGTTTAACACTTGTTTTTGCCGTGGTCGCATGACTTATATGATGTAAGGAGGTGGGGACCGAAGATCAGTGCTGTGTTGGACCATGTTTCGGCACTGCAAAGTACTGAGTAACAACCTCATTTCGCAAATTGCTGTACACATTTTAATTATTACATTTGTATATCTTTCAAGATCAAAGGCCATAAACATGCCGTGCAATTAAGTAACGAATACGTCATCATCATGGCAACAGTGACTAAAGTTTCATTGGAACAACTGCTTAACAAACAAATATATTTCTAATCACCTAACTCACTAACTGTACTCACGTATTGTATAATATTCCCCGCTTCAGCTTATAACCTACACCCGCATGTCTCATGCAGCGAGAGATTTCATTTAATATTAGATACATCGATATTTTTTATATTTGATTTTTTACGTGCTTATGACTGTAAGGGTGTATGTACACTAAAAGAATTTATTTTATAGAGGTTATTTAGTATCCCTACATAAGACATTATTACGAGTCGCGAGACCCGAATTAAAATGACGTTAGAATTACTCTAGAGTTTAATAGAACAATACAAACACGTATAGCACAGGTACAATGATAAAAACAAAAAAATATAACCGAACACACCAAGTCTGAAACGTAACGCAGAAGGTTGTTATTCCATAAAACGCACAAAGTCCGTCACTAAGATTACCGAATGTACATAAGTCTTGCTTGCTCGTGGTTATTGCTCGACTGCCTGATCTCTCAATTGGGATTGTTCACTGTTTTCAATTTATCTTTTTGAAAAACCATTTCGAGGAATAGTGTCCCTAATCATTTCTGTCTAGTTAAAATTCCAAAAAACGTACGATCTTCTTGTATTTTGCAAGAAATGCGTTTGACCTTTATTTGACCTTACTAAATCCAATCAGGTGGGCCGTCTGTCTGTTTGCCTGCTTCAGATGTAAAAAAAATCTAGCAGAACATTATTTGATTTAAGTTCTGTAACATGGATTTTCCCTAAAGACCACTTTAAAAGAATTAACGATAACTATAGAAAATAATAATGGTTGCACACGAAAAATTATAAGCCTAGTGACAAAAAACACTAAAATGATCACTGATACGTAATGAGTAATGACAGTGTCATTTAAATAGTAGCACAGATTACTATGATTATATTATATAGATAAAACTTACTTTTATTATTTTTGTTTTCTAGGTAAAGAAATCAATGTAAACTTGTCCCTTATGACGTCATCGGAGAAATAATTTTTAAATCGAATTATAAAAAAACTAACGCTTCAAATACAAAAATATTCAAATTAGTATCTTAAAATACCCTATTTTACGTAATAAAAATATAAAATCAGAGGGTAATTTTTTGTGAACAATCCCCATTGGGGCATTGCTTTATACTGCACAGATACAAAATTTCTTTCTGGCTTTTTTAATCACAAATTTTATACACAAAGTAAACAAAAGATGTCGAAATACCGAAAGGTAATAAAATGTGTTTCTACAGGTATGCACGTGTGAATATATCTTTTGTCGGTGTCTAGGTCGGCTTTTTTACATAATAGTATAGGTTTACGTTTGGCCATGAACTCCCCCGATGTCTTGCGAAGAAGGTCTAAGATGGTGCACGCTTACCAAAAAGGTACCTATGCACACAGGACTTGAAGACACCCAGGTTCTAAGTATCGGCAAAGACATACTCTGGCAGTGAGTTCCACTCCTTTGCGGTGCTCTCAATGAAGGTAGACGCAAATCGCTTTGTTCTTATAGGTGGAATGTCCACCATATGTCGGTACCTTATGCGGTACGCCTGGTTGTCCGATGATCGAAAGAAGACAGCGAGATCAGATCGAAGAGCTCAGCTGCACAGTCTCCAAAGTGTTACTGATAGAAAACGGACTAGCTGGCAACCCTGCGTCGATGTTCGAGACTTTGAGTTTTGTCGTCGAAAAGCTGGTGGTTGCTAACCAGCCTTCTGGCTCTCCTCTCAAGCCTAGTGCTTCGGATTGTTATTTGAGAGCAGAATTCCAGACATGCTCATACTATTCTCTATACAACATCAGCAGTTGCTCCGGTGTGAAGTACCGACTCATCTTCAAGAGTATGCCCATCCGCCTTTTAATTTCCCACAATCTGCGCATTCATACGTATCGTAAATTCACTACGCCTGCACACACTTCATCCTTTTATGATAACTCTTTCGCAGTGCAGGCTGTCAAATGTTGGAATGCGGTGCCTTTTACTATCAGAGAGGCCAAAACATTGCCTACGTTTAAGGACGCACTCAGAAAACATTATTTTCTTAAATAATTATGCCTAATATACTAGCTGACCCGGCAACTTCGTACCGCCTATTTTCAAAATTCCTACAAGACATTGTTCCATGACACAAAAGCAAAATCATCAAAATTGATTTAGGTAATAAAGAGGATTCTAGAACCTGATCTCAGCGCCACTTACCGGTTCTAAATGCGAATCTAAACTATCCGGGAACCCACTCAAGCACACAAAAAAAATCACCAATATCGCTTCAGGTTATTAGGAGGATTCTAGAACCCGATCTCAGCGCCACCTACCAGTTCTAATTGTGAATCTAAACTATCCGGCAACCCACTCAAGCACACAAAAAAAATCACCAAAATCGCTTCAGGTTATTAGGAGGATTCTAGAACCCGATCTCAGCGCCACCTACCAGTTCTAATTGTGAATCTAAACTATCCGGCAACCCACTCAAACACACAAAAACAAAATCACCAAAGTCGGTAAAGTCGTTCTCAACTTATGCGCGTACTTACATTTCTATATATAAAATCTCGTGTACAGTTTCGTTGCATACTCTGAACTTGAGATTTGATGAATTTTTGTGCTTATCGGTATCTATGAGAATCGCCACATCTAATTAGTAGTATAAATTATTATTTTTAGACAAAATTTAATTTTATATAAAAAAAAAAATACAACTAGATTTCAATCCTACGATCAATATTACGGCAGACGACGTTGGACAGCTAGTGTTTCTATAGAATAATATGGTTAATTACCTGGAAGAGATTGCTTTAAGCGATAAGGCCACCTATTGTTTCTACCATGACAATATTGTAATCATGCATTTTTGTAATTGTATATTTAGTGAGTAATAAAGTGTTATGTATCTATCCTTAGTTCAGTTTATAAACAAATTTTAATGAAGAAATTCATTAACTTTGCAAAAACTGGGAATGCGCTTAGTCATGCATTATATGATTATATTATTATTAAAAAACGTTTCAATATATTGTAATAACATGAAGGTATTCGATTATCCGTTTGTATTTGATAATGTAATCGATTTATCACTGATTTTTGTAATTCAATTGTCAAAGAAGCAACTGAGGTGTGTAAGAATAAGACTGAATGGCGCTCTGTTGTTCGTGCCTACCCCGCAAGTGACCTGGCGTGAAGTTATGCATGTATGTAATTCATTGACCGCTCTATATTTTTTCAAAAATATGTTTACAAGAACAACATTAATAAGTATGCCGCCATAAAAACCTTGAGTTGTGTTCCAGCATTAGTTACCAAGTTCCGGTACCCCTTAAGAGAGCAGCAGCGCGTCTGTAGCACCTTTGGTGTTGCAAATGTCTATAGGCGATGGTAAACGCTTTCCATCTAGTGGGTCGTCTGCCCGACTGCTGAACTCCTACAATAAATTTTAAAAAAAGCTGCAGGGTGGCTGTATGAGAGGATTAACAAAGCGCGTGTAGGTATACAGAATATCAGCACGGCGATAGCACCGTGGCGTCTACACGAGCGCTTACGGTCGAGCAATCACAAAGCGACCATAATTCATAAAATACTTAAATTTATGAACAAGTGACATTTGTGAAATATCGCCCAGTTGCGAGTCAGTCAATGAGAATGCCTTAAATTTCCCTCCGCGCTCTCGTTATTTCCGCTGTCGTGGTTTAACAAAAGCGTCTACTAAATCTCACTTCTATGTAAATGGGTCATCTATTTTAATTAGACTCTTGAATTGTTGCCGCGCTTGATGTATGGGTAACATAGAACTACGTATGTATAGAAAGGATTTAAAAAAACGTATAAGCCTCGGAACGCCAGACAGAAGTGATAACTCAAATTAACCTAAGTTGAAGTATTTAATGTTGAAGTTTAACTTAAAGAAAGCTTAGGGTGTTTGCTACTAAAGCAAGTCTTCATTTCATAAAACCTCATTACATCAAAACATTATATTATTTAAAATCACTCATGTCACTCGCCTTACATACGTCTAAACATCAACAAATATTAATTGCTATTAAAACTAAAACTACATATAAAACTTGTAAAACCACAAATATATATATATAAATTCGAAGCAGATTTTTCAATTTAATATATCATCAAAACATAGGATATTACTTAAGTTTGATGTACATTAATATGATACATACATACGTACATAACTTCACGCCAGGTCCCTTGCGGGGTAGGCACGAACAACAGCGCCATTTAGGCTTATTCTTACACACCTCACTTGCTTCTTTGACATTCATAGTTCTTGTCATGCACGCTCACCTGTTCTTAAGGCTCTCTCTTCTCTCTCTCTCTATTAATATATAATGTAAGGAAAGGTTAATTATTAATAAAATATTTTATTGATTGTAAAATACATGTTAGGCTTTGACTGTTTTAGTCTAAAAATAATATTATCGGTTTTATTTCGGTCTAAATTGGACCTATGTATAATTATCGCTTTTATTTACTCTCTTATCAGTGCTGCACAATATAAAGCTCCTATCTCATTCTCTCGTAGGCTCAGTCCAATATATTTATGTGTTTATCGGTATTTAATGTCACTTTTTCGTTTCATCGAGATTCAAACCACAACGATTCTAAAGAAATTTCACTTCGAAAATTACAAATAGTAAACAGACCTCAAATCATAGTTAGCTGGGGAACGTTTCCAAAACAACTGTTTACTAATTATTTTCAAAGGCCTTATCTATAATCGTTTAAATTCTATACTCGTTACCCCTCTCAATTTAATTGGTAGATTCTTCGACAGATATCGATTCTCGCCTCCGTTCCGAGTTATTCACATGAACGACGAGTTTAATGTACAGCATTGTATATTTACTTTATAGTGTAAAATGTACACGTAAGGCACTTGCACACTAAACGACTAGTCGCTGGCGACTTCTCGACGTCAAAAATGAAACGAAATTTTAAGTCGAAAAAATGTACTTTAGAATAGAATAGAATATACTGTATTACGCAAAAATGCTACATAAAATCAAGACATTAATATATAAGTACAATCGGCGATCTTATCGCCCGTGGCGAATTCTTCCAGACGCCCTTTGGATGAGTATATAGGAAGGGCAACAAAAGTCGGTAGTTGCTAAACCAGCATTCATACACTCATTTAGTTTATTAATTAGTAAATATAAATATATATGATAATATATTACACGCCTGAATGGCGCACTGTTGTTCGTGCGTACCCCGGAAAAGACCTGGCGTGAAGTTATATGTATGTATATACACATATTATATTATATACATTCAAAAGTAAACAATAACACTTATTTACTTTATTATAAATCAACATACTTATACTAAATGTTAGGGTAGTCCACCCTAAATTTTTTTTTTACCGGGCAGGACGACGTCTTCCGGGACAGCTAGTATAGCAATAAAATTATAAATAATCGAATATAATAAAACTAACCTAACTTATTTGTATTGTATTCCACCAATAGTCCCTCAAAACTATGGGTACGAGTAGAATAGTGAGCCTAGATCACCGACTTTTATGGGTAAGGTGCCCAGAAGGCTGGCTACGCTTCCTCGCTGGATGGCTATACTGACCCGTTGGAAATGGTAAGCACCAGTTTCCTGATCACTTGAAGAGTCAATGAGTCGTTTTGATAAATTTTGATAGAGGCTCGTGGCCTCAGGACCCACGTCCAAGCGTCTAGACAGCAAACGGCACAAACATATAACTCTCACTGAGGGTTGCATATTTACGTCGCTTGAGTGCTTCAGCAGTTTCCGCTGTCAATTTCGTTGGAATACTCACTCTCTCTTTTTCTATAGTATTTTATTTGTTCCAAGTACTTCTTATTACCTAAAAGAACGTTTTGAATTTGTTTTGTGCTCGCACAATTTACGCTCGTTCACTAAACTTAAACAAAACATCCCTGCGCATAACTCAACTTTCTACAGCAACGGCTATACAACTTGGGATGCGCTGCCTGCTGCTATCAGGCAAGCAAAATCGATATTTAAGACAAAGACAAAATACCTGTCGTTGGAACATGATAAATATATATTGAAGTGAAACTTCTATATAGACGGGGGATTAGGAATTTTCTGTCACAATAAAGCGTTGCGGTCGTGGTAAAAGACGGCATAATTTTATCGTAGATGGATGTTTTTATCGTAAATATCGAATTCAGTTTTTTGTTTGATAAAATAAAATATAATATTTTCTTAAGTTTTCGCGACTTGTACACATAATAAAACTACGTTTTAACGGTTTTAAGCGCGGTAATTTATTTTATTTAGGTTTATCCGACGTTTCGGCCGCTTTTCAGTTGCCGTGGTCACGGAAGACAAAGATGACATTTGTCAAACGTGTATTGTCAAAGTTTTTATTCAGCCTACCGCCAACTTGTTCATTTTAATTATGTAGTTTTAATTTTGTTTATGGATATTATTTACTCTATGGATAAAAACTTTGACAATACACGTTCGACAAATGTCATCTTTGTCTTCCGTGACCACGGCAACTGAAAAGCGGCTGAAACGTCGGATAAACCTAAATAAAATAAATTACCGCGCTTAAAACCGTTAAAACGTAGTTTTATTAAATAAAATGTGTTTAAATAAAAAATGCATTCATCAAATATACCTCACCTAACCAATTCATAATTTGCAGTAAACCTGCGAAAAATCGAAATGTGTGCTGGGACACAAAGTAGAAATGAAGTTTTGAAAACCTGCCCGTAAAACTAAAACTTAAAATTTTGTTGCGATTCGTTTTGCCACTTATCCGTTGCCCATTCGTTTTGGACTTTGACGTTTTACTTCTACTATGTGTGCCAGCACTCATTTCGATTTTATTACTATCGTATACAATGTGATATATAGTATGAGTGAGCGTAGATTCGTAAATTTGTAGTAACCTTAATTGTTTTCTTGCAGCTAATCCATGTAAGATATCTTTATTCTGTTTTAATTTCACAATGGTTAACCCCTATGAAAAATAAAAATAATAATAATTTCAGCCCATAAAGTTCCCACTGCTGGGCTCGGGCCTCCCATTATAGGGACGGACAGTATACCCGCCACGCTTGTCCAAGGCGGCTTGGCAGGTTTGACACATCGGTTATCCGATGTGCAGGTTGCATCACGATGTTTTCCTTCACCGTTTTTAGCACGTGGTAATTGTAACAATATGCACATTAGATCAGAAAACTGACTAAGAGGTGCATGCGTTCCGGTCAGGATCAAACCCGCGCCCTTCGATTTAGGGGCGTGTGCGCTAACCAATACGCTACCACGACTTTCCCACTATGTACAATAATTAAATCAAAGTTTGCCAATTCTTAAGTAAAATGCCATGAACCCTTTCAATGACATTATCATGCTATGATTTAAATATAAAACTGCTTACTTTATGTATTACAAGATAACACTAATCAAACAACTATGACAAAGGCTTTAAGGAAAGTATGACAAAATTATTTATATACTAGCTGTCCCGGCAGACATCGTCCTGCCCGGTAAAAAATAGGGTTGATCGTAGAGGGTTGAAAATCTAGGGTTGTATGTATTTTTGTATGTTGTATCATAAAAAAATAGAAATTAAAAATTTTGTCTAAAAAATGAATAAAAAAATTTAGGGGTGGACTACCCTAACATTTAGGGGGATGAAAAATAGATGTTGGCCGATTCTCATAGATACCGGATAAGCACAAAAAAATTCATCAAAATCGGTCAAGCCGTTTCGGAGGAGTATGGCATCGAAACTGTGACACGAGAATTTTATATATTACTAGCTGTCCCGGCAGACGACGTCCTGCCCGGTAAAAATAAAAAATAAAATTTAGGGGTGGACTACCCCTAACATTTAGGGGGATGAAAAATAGATGTTGGCCGATTCTCAGACCTACCCAATGTGCACACAAAATTTCATGAGAATCGGTCCAGTCGTTTCGGAGGAGCATGGCAACGAAAACTGTGACACGAGAATTTTATATATTAGAAGATAAATAAACATTGTAACTTTTTGTTGTCACTATTTTTTACACTAACTTGAGCAGAGTTAGCTACTATAGGACTGTAACATAACCATTAGCCTTGTAAAGCAAAACTTAAGTCTTCGGCAACTGTCGCTTAATGTATAATATATCTTAAACACCACGCATATACTTTAAAAGCTCGCCTACGCGCTGTATATATTGTTGAATCATCCCACAGCGTCGTTATGCAAGGATTTTGGTATCATTAATAGGTAATATAAAATTGTATATGTTTGAAGTACATAATATGTAGTAATACTATATTTTTTTCTATGAAACATGTATTTCATATATAAAAGGTTGGACTTTATTGTCTAATTTAAGTATTGTCATAATGTTAATCTCGATACAATACGAATCTTCTTTCAGTTACTGGCATGTCTCCCGGTACAGCTGTTGTACAACGGGAGGACTAAAGTGCCGCAAATATTCCGCTATGTTACATATTTGCGGCTTTTGAGGTCGAAACCCTGGGATCATGGGGGCCTGAGGGGCACAAACTTTATCGACACACGGCGAAACCCCTGGTAGACATCTCACGTGACCAAAAGACTGGATTCCTCGATTGCCTCGAACAACGCATTAGCGTTGCCATACAGCGAGGTAAAGTAGCCAGCCTTTTGGGCACGTTTCCAACTGACAGCGGTCTGGCACTAGATTGTATAGCTTAATTTTAATTTGTATATATAGTTTTATTTACTTTAATTGTATAACGCGCATCCTTGCCATTTCCCGTAAAGAATCTGGTTTTGACACTAAGCTATCCCCTCCCCAAATATAGGTACATTGATAGATAATACTTCTTTTTCTTTGGCTATAAATCTGCGTTTGAGTTCTCGTATAGTAGGACAGAGGTAATTAACCCAGGATACCACGGTATTTCTTGTCGTCACAGTGCCGGCACATGGTCACGCCACGACTCCTTGAATGATGTCTTACGGAGGGCGCTTGCCACCGCTAACGTGCCGGCTTTATTGGAGCCGAACGGTATTGCACGTGACAACTGTAGGCTTCCTGACGGAATGACTCTGATTCCCTGGCAGCATGGCAAGCCTTTAGTGTGGGATGTGACTTGTGTAGGCACGTTGACTGCATCTCATTTACCAAACACGTCTAGATCAGCCGGTTCGGCGAAACAGCTGAAACATTCAGCGACGCAAATATGCAACCCTCAGTGAGAGTTATATGTTTGTGCCGTTTGCTGTCGACACGCTTGGACCGTGGGGTCCTGAGGCCTTGAGTCACTACCAAAATTTATCAAAACGACTCATTGACTCTTCAGGTGAGCAGGAAGCTAGTGCTTAGCTCAGGCAACGGATCAGTATGGCGATCTAGCGAGGAAACGTAGCCAGCCTTCTGGGCACCTTACCCATAGAAGACGGTGATCTAGGCTCAGTATTCTGCTTACAGTCTTGAGCGACTATGGGTATAACACAATACAAATAAGTTAAGTCTCTTTTATTTATAAATTTCTTTCATATTATGTTAATGTTCTTTTCTTTTATGTTGGCTTATAGTAGGCAAACTGGCAAACAGATCCACTTGATGGCAAGTGGCTACCGTCGCCCATGGACATCTGCAATACTAAGGGAGCCGATACGTTGCCTGCCTCGTTGAGCCTGTAAATATCTGTTAACGCCCTTTTTGAATTGCCCCATATTGTAGCACTGTATAGAAATCCGCAGGAGAGAGCTTATTCCATAACTTGCTCACGTATAGCATGGATAACTACTAGGTGTTAAGGAAGTGAGAATGAACT
Organism: Dendrolimus punctatus; assembly: GCA_012273795.1. Lineage (NCBI taxonomy): Eukaryota > Metazoa > Arthropoda > Insecta > Lepidoptera > Lasiocampidae > Dendrolimus > Dendrolimus punctatus. The sequence goes on along the minus strand of CM022551.1, from coordinate 11,112,377 downwards.
CCCAGTCGCCGGCGAGCAATGCGGTGGTAAAATGGCTTACGTATGTACCAAACCAAATAGCTCCTCAGAATACTAATCATATTACATATATAGAATAGAATAGAAAACAATTAATTTCACCAAAATAAACAATCACAGAATAAATAATTACTATAATAAAAAGGCAAAACAAAAGATAGCCTTATCGCTTAAAGCGATCTCTTCCAGGCAACCTGACTGAGAGGACACTTCTAACAACTTATGAATTAAAAACAAGTAAAATAAAAAAGGAAGAACAGTACAATGTGGACAGTAAACAGTTAACTTAAGAAAGAAGAATAGAAAAATATATATTTTACTAGCTGTCCCGGCAGACGTCGTCCTGCCCGGTAAAAAATAGGGGTTGATCGTAGAGGGTTGAAAATTTAGGGTTGTATGTATCTTTTAATGCTGTATCATAAAAAAATATAAATTAAAAAATTTGTCTAAAAAAAAAAATTAGGGGTGGACTACCCCTAACATTTAGGGGGATAAAAAATAGATGTTGGTCGATTCTCAGAACTACCCGATAAGCACAAAAAATTTCATCAAAATCGGTCAAGCCGTTTCGGAGGAGTATGGCAACGAAAACTGTGATACGAGAATTTTATATATTAGATTTTAAATTAAGGTAATGATCATTGACAGAGCTTTTAAATATGGCAAGTGATTTAGCTTTTCTGACATCTACGGGTAAAGAGTTCCAAAGGCAGACAGCCTGCACAGCGAAGAATTTGGAGTAAAATGTTGAAGAATATAGTAAGATGGACAGACAGACGAACAACAAAGAAGACTTTCGCCTGTTAAACCCATAAATACACTGCCTCGTATAATCCTGCCGTAATACAATACGGCACAACTTGCTCGCTTCCTGTACTGTTAAAGCCAACCGGAAACCGGAGGTGGCTGCGTCGTTCACCTTCCGCCGACGTCACTTACCGCCGCCATTCTAAAGGCTTTTACGGAAAAAAGCTCGAATTCCTGCAACGATTATGGATCACGAGGGCTCTTCACTGAAGGTATTATTAATATCGTATAATACTGGCCGGCGAGGAAACTGTTTTCATACTGATATACACACCGGCACATTTATCTGAACAGAATCAAATTTATAAATTGTAAGTTTAGTTTTCGTTTGTTTAAGACTTTTTATGATTGTTTGTTAGGGATTCACATAGAAACTACAAAGCCGATTTCGATGCAGTTTTAGCTGATCGATAGCAAAGGCGCGGACTTAAAATTTGTAGTACTACATATCCCGGGAATGACCACCGGAATTTTTTTGGGAGCGGTTTAAAGCGGACCGCTTCGTCGTTAGCCATTTGCAGTCCACTGCTGGACGTAGGCCTCCCCAAGACGGCGCCACTCATCCCTGTCCTCTGATTTCTGAACCCAGCGCTTACCGGCGACCTTGCATAGGTCATTGGTCCAGCAGGCTGGAGGGCCGACACTACATTTACCAAAACGCGGTCTCCACTCCAGGACTCGCTTGCTCCATCGACTGCCACTGCCACTTCAACTTGCTAATTTTGCATTAAACAAGCTATGTCGGTTACCTTGGTTCTCCTACGGATATGCTCATTTCTTATTTTATCCATAAGAGAAACACCCAACAAGCTGCATAGCGGTCCGGTTGACTAAAAATCGGATTTACTTTCACTGATTGATAGCAAATTCCCTGTCATAAAATCCATGATACTGCATATTGCGGGAATCCGGCAGGATTTTTCGTACGAGTGGTTTCAAGTTGTTAGAACACGTATAATTTAGCTCATTCCCTTCATTCCGTTTGTGTATGAAAGAAGTATATTTAGGAACTAAGTTACTACCAAATGTTTAATATTTACATATTTTAATGGTATGCGACAAAAACCGGTTTATTAATAAAACCTATTTAACAAACTTTTGTAGCTAGAAATGGTTTATTTTAATGTTAAAGTTAGAACAAAATCGAATTAAGAGCTCCTTTGTGCTTTTACGCCATAACCGGTTCAACTTTTTTTGGTCCGGTTTTCAAGACAACCGAATTTAATTAGGATGCAAATCAATATTTGCCTCATTCAATAATTCACACGCCTCCTAACATTAATCGGTTAATCTAACCGGATTAAGTTAATCTATTAACCTATATGGCTGCGGCAGCGGGAACTTGTACCATTATCATTCGTAAAAATATTACCTCATTGAGTCAATTTATTCAATGATATCGATAAGAAATTTATCTATTTATAAAAAAAACTTCGTTTAAGAAACCGACTTCAAAAACTAAAAAGTATAAAATAACTTATTTCTAAAGATATTATTATTAATATATATTATCTTCAACATCTTAAAGTCGGTGCTTAGTAGTTTTCAAAATATAGTAATTTTTATGTTTTACTTTGCACCGAATTGTTTTAAACGAAGTTTTTTTATTTATTTGTTACTTTTTAGTGTCTAGCTATAGGCACGCCTACGAAAGGCGTGCTGCGCGGCATGGAAATGTTTTCATAAAAAAATATTCATAAAATTGTTTAAAATGTTTTCTATTCGTGCATTTATCATTACTGTATTACTATATAATATAACTTTGCTAAGCTCCTTCTTCACTCTACTTTCACTAAATTCACCACTAAACTCGTCACTGTCTTCCATTAAACTTCTCTTACAACTTTTCCGTATTGCACTTGTCGCTTCGTTGTCTTGAATTGAACTAAATTGCCCGGTAGGCGTGCCTCACGCTGCTTATATACCTGGAGGAATCTTCTGGAACCCATAATTTCGATCTTCTTTTCGTTATTCTTTTATTTACTATCTATCCTTTTCTAAAAATCTATCTATCTCTGTCTTTTTCTTCCTGAATATTCTATTCCAGAACTTTTCTTTATTATCTATCCCTTTCTAACATTTATCTATCTCTGTTTTTTCCTTCCCGAACTTTCTATTCTATAGAACTTTCGTTCATCGTTCGTTCATCGTCTATTCCTTTCTAAAATGAATTTGTCCTTGTAATTTCCTTCCAGAATCTTTTACCTTTTTCTAAAACTTCTTAAACCAACTAGATTGTTGCATAATCACTCGCCACAATTTTTTCTATTATTATTCCGCCGCGACGATATCGAGAAGATATTACGTATTTAGAAGAATACAGATTTTTGACACTATCGCAATGGAATCGTACTTTGCATATCTTCGAAACGCCAATGCTAGCGGCATTTCTAGTACTTTTTCATAGGATACTTTTAATCTTGATTAACATTCGCCGGATTATTTTGCAGCATATAATCCGCTCCCGCTTACAGTTTGACCGCAGCCTTACGTTCATGTTAGCCGTTGTCGAGTCACGCTCCGATCATAAACCCCGTGCGGTGCGTAAACTCCAGTATATTTAGGCCCCAAAATATTGTTACGTAATAAACTACCCGCAAACCGCGCTTTTTGTGGCAGTGATTTTATGAAAATTTGAACGAAGAATATGACACGTTAATATTATTCAGGTATGTATGTATGACATATTGTGCCGACCCCAAATAAATGGGATATGGTGAAAGAAAAGAGAGAGAGAATATGACATAGTATTTGATGAAATTATATCTTGCTCGTGGTGTTCACCCTGTATGCATGCATATTCATACTGATTTAGAGTAAGTTTGTCGGCTTCTTAAAGGTTCTTTAAAAAAACCCTATAAACTTTCTTTAAATCAATATGAATAAGACCGGTAGTCTCAATCAATATCAATCATTATCCCGGACAATAGTATAGTTTAGTTATTGGTACTAGTGGTGGCCCGTGGTCGAAATTCAACCATAATAATTAATTTAAATGAATAGAACATTATGAAGGTTTTCTTGTCAAAGATTAATTACTTCTATAATCACAGATTTCGCCAAAGCTACACTGTTGATTTGACTTGAACAATAAACAAAAGAGTATGCGTGTGCGTCAAATATATGATAGTGTGTGTAATGTTTTTGTTATTTATTTCATGTATTTTTTATGCATAATTTCAAAGAATATTGGCATTCTGGACTCCCTCTCTATATACTATAAGTGTGCGAAATTACATACTACTCCGTCCGCGCAATTTTCCTAAAAACGGGTACAAACTTTTGCTTCAGGTATTAATATAATTATATTTAAAACTTATAAGATTATTATTAAATGGTAACAGGATTTTTTATTGCGTGAATTCAGCAAATAGGAAGATGACCCATCTGATGGTAAGCAGTTTGGTAACCGCCTAAGGACATTATTAAAACCAAAAATGCATCCAATGCTGCCGCTTTCTAAAAAGAAACTGGAACTTGGCAACTAATACCGGAAAACAACTCGAGGTCATTATACACTAGACCAGGGGTAGTAGCCATGCAGACAGGCAAACCTTGGTAGTTTGGTTGGACCAGGTGGTCCTGGCTACGAAGACACGGCACCCTGACGTTCCGGCTGACACAGGTCCTCACGGGGCATGGCTGCTTTGGGAGGTACCTGTGTCGCCTTGGCCGTGAGCCGACGTCAGGGTGCCATCATTGTGACACCGGCGACGAGGATACGGCGCTGCACACACTTCAGGAGTGTCCTGCCTGGACAGAGCAGCGCCGAGACCTCGTCGTCATTACCGGATATGACCTCTCGCTCCCGGCCGTGGTACGTACCATGGTCGGGAGCCCAATAGGATGGGACGCCGTCTCCTCCTTCTGCGAGTGCGTTATGCTTGCGAAGGAGGAGGCGGAGCGGGAACGTGAGCGCATATCCCTGCTCCGTTCCCGCCAAAGGAGGACGCGTCGGCGCCGGAGGGCCAGCCAGGATCTTCGGCCACCGTAAGCGGGCGGCGCAGGTGGGGCCTCTTGGGGTATAGAGGTTCTCACTCACCTGCACATGCCGTCGAGATGAGGGCGCGAAGTGTTCCGTGCGTGCTCACCTCTCCTCCCGTGGGGCGAGTTACAGACCGCCCCACGTTTAGAGAGATTGAAGATGCGGGGGGATACAAGTGGTCCCCCGGCAGTGGAAGAGGCCTTGCGAGGCCCACGCCTGCCAGGGCTGCGGAGAGGCTAGGTCATATACCCGTAGCCCTGGCATAAGGCGAAGGACGGAACACCCAGGGGTTTTAGTGGGTATCCCTAACCGGGGAGTGGCAATAGCATGGCACCAGTTCTGACTGGGCATGCTAGTGCCACCCCCGATCTGGCGAATCCCACACTAGGTCGCGAATTATCCCCCCAAGGTTCTGCCCTTGTCGCGGCTTAGTCCTCAAACGGATTTCCCCTGGTTTAAAAAAAAAAAAAGGTGGTCCTGGCTGTGGGTGGTTTTGTCGTCTCTTACAACAAGCCGCCTGGCCGCATGAAATTATATTCTTTCTCCATTCCTGAACGGACAAGATTAAATATATTCTCATATAATTAAGCTAGGTGTGCCCGCGACGACATCCACGTGGAATTAGTTTTCCAAACCCCCCGATTTTGAAACATTCTCCACTGGTGCTCCGCTCCTATTGATCTTAGCGTGATGATATGTAGCGTATAGCCTCCCTCTATAAATGGGATATCTAAAATTGAAAGAATTTTTCAAATTAGACCGGTAGTTCCCGAGATTAGCGCGTTCAATCAAACTAACTAACAAACTTTTCAGCTTTGTATTTTAGTATAAGATTCATGTTTATTTCGTAAGAAAGATCTCGATAACGCTACACGTTACGTTTTATGGATGTATTAGCTAGCTGTTTAGACACTAAAGTATATTTGAAATAGGGCGATTTAGCCCTATTTCAAATATACTTTAGTGTCTAAACTAGGTTAACTAAAAGCCTAGTCTTCTTTAATATATAAAATTCTCGTGTCAGTTTTCGTTGCCATACTCCTCCGAAACGACTTGACCGATTTTGATGAAATTTTTTGTGCTTATCCGGTATCTATGAGAATCGGCCAACATCTATTTTTCATCCCCCTAAATGTTAGGGGTAGTCCACCCCTAAATTTTTTTATTCATTTTTTAGACACAATTTTTAATTTCTATTTTTTTATGATACAACATACAAAAATACATACAACCCTAAATTATTAACCCTCTGCGACAAACCCCTATTTTTACCGGGCAGGACGATGTCTGCCGGGACAGCTAGTTATATATAAAAATGAATGTCTGTGTGTATGTCCTTTATAGGATCGTAAACTATACATCCGATTTTGGTGAAATTTTGTATGTGTGTTTGAGTGGGTCCCGGGATGGTTTACAGTCACAATTGGAACCGATAAGTGGCGCTGAGATAGGGTTCTAGAATCCTCCTAATCACCTGGAGCGATTTTGGTAATTTTGTTTGGTGTCATGGAACTAAGTCTTTTAGGAATTCAGAAAAAAGACGGTACTAAGTTTTCCGGGTCAGCTAGTATTTAAATAAACACTCGTAAAGACTTAGACAAAAAGACAAAGACAAGCCTGAGTTATAAATTCGCAATGCAGTATAGGCAAATCACCTATAGTCCGGTCTGAGCCTAAACTATGTCAATCATAGCGCTCGTATACAGATGGCGCTGGCGTCGTGCCAGTACGCACCGCCGAATATTGATTTTGGTAATCTCGTAAAAGTGGATTTATGAAATTTCCCACTTTGCACGCCGCGATAGATATTGAAATATATTTATATGTTTGTGCCGTTTGCTGTTGGAACGCTTCGACCGTGGGTGGGTGCCTACCTTGGACAACTGATCACTATGGTAATCCAGCAAAGAAACGTAACCAGAATTCTTGGCCACCTTATCCTTAGAAGACGGTGACTTAGGCTCAGTATTCTACTTATAGTCTTGAGGGACTATGGGTAAAATCTATATATTAATCCGTGAAGCAAAAACTTCGTACCCCTTTTTACGAAAATAACGCGGTTGGAGGAGTATAAAATTTCACACACTTATATATATATATATTGTTCGGTCCTTGCCTAATATTAAGTAGGTAGAACATCTCTCCATCAATTTTGCTGTCTACCCTCTTTCTGTGTGAGGCGAAGGCCAATACAGAGCAGGGTAGAAGCAGCCATTATTTTGAACGCTCTCGCTGTCAACGTTTTGACGAGTAACTTACCGCGCCGTGCGCTGATACTTTTAAACTTTGGAATTTCTAAAACTTATCATATTGGTGTGATTACTGGCCGTGCCAAGAACATTTGCTTTCCGTAAAACTTCGTACTTTAAGTATTAGCTCCAAAGTGAAACAAAGTGCCGTGTGCTGTTCCTGTGTGCATGTAACCTGAACCGAGCCAGGAGAGGGCGGATCTCAAGGTTGGTGGAGCTTCTGCTTATGTAGTGCAAGGATTTAGATCATACCTTTCTCATACAGTCCATAATAAATCGAACCAGCATATTATCAGAGGGCTACAGCGCCCCACATATATATATATATATATATATATATATATATATATATATATATATATATATATATATATATATATATATATATATATATATATATATATATATATGAAATTCTCGTGTCACAGTTTTCGTTGCCATACTCCTCCGAAACGGCTTGACCGATTTTGATGAAATTTTTGTGCTTATCCGGTATCTATGAGAATCGGCCAACATCTATTTTTCATCCCCCTAAATGTTAGGGGTAGTCCACCCCTAAATTTTTTTATTTGTTTTTTAGACAAAATTTTTAATTTCTATTTTTTTATGATACAACATACAAAAATACATACAACCCTAGATTTTCAACCCTCTACGATCAACCCCTATTTTTTACCGGGCAGGACGACGTCTGCCGGTACAGCTAGTATATATATATATATATATATATATATATATATATATATATATATAAATCAATTGTTGTTCGTTAGTCTCGCTAAAACTCCAGAACGGCCGGACTAATTTGATAAACTTTGGAATTATTTGTGGAAGTCCAGGGAAGGCGTAAAAGGTGAAGTATGTAAGAAATGGTTGGAATATAGTAAAACCAACAATTTCGCTTACCCTTAGAAACTATTTCTACCTGTCAAAGATTTGACGTTTGTTCCGTCGTTTAGAAATCAATGTTTTTTATTTATTGTTTCTGAGGCAGTACGAAGTTTGCTGGGTCAGCTAGTAATAAATAAAATAAATAAATAATTAAAAACGGATGGATCTACAAATAGATGGACAGATAGCTAGACAGATAAATGGATACATAGACGAATTGACGAACTTCACAAGTTCATAAATCGGCATTTAAAAAAAAAATTTACATCACACAAAAGCTTGGCTTTTTTTTTTTTTGAGGCGAGGGAAAATGTCTAACCGATTTACGCACTCTCTGGGCCGTCACTAGGAAACGGCACGAATCCACGGGGGGCGGTAACGCTAGCAATTGTATGCTTTATTTCCGCTCCGTCCGCTATGGACTACACAGAGGAGTGTGGAGACTCCGAGCGATGCCGCACGGGCGAGCAACCTCAATACCCACTAAAAACCCCCTCCTCCCAACGCGGCCCTGCGCTTTGATGTGATGGAAAGACTGAGATATAGAACATAGTTACGCAACGTGCAAAGTGCTTGAAGTGTGCCCTGGGAGAACACACTCCACTACGGAACGGGGGTAGTTGTTAAATCCCTTGCTTTACCTAGTAGCTAAGGGCCTCCATCGTTCCGGATCCTAACTCAGGGAGGGAAGTAATGCGCGTACCTGCCTCTCCGGGTGCCGGCTGAAGGCCGGCGACCTCGAGAAGAGACCGTAGCACGCGCCGAAGGACTTCGCTCCCTATCCCTTTCTGCGGCCTCTTTCAGAGACATTACTGCCTCACAAAAAGAAACCGCAGCATCCCAGCGGTCGTCGCTCTGCAACATGGCCGTTACCAAGTCGCCGAGCGATCCGACGGCTCCTACTTTTGTCTCGAGCTCGAAACGCTGCGGCGCCCAGGCAGCGCACTCGACAAGCGTATGAAACGCCGTATCGGGCGCACCACACTGTCGGCAATCCGGAGAAGGCAAGCAGCCCACAATGCGAAACAGATACTGATCGAAACAACCGTGTCCGGTCAGTATCTGTGTCGTCCTGAAGGTGAGGGTTCCGCTAGTGCGGTTGACCCATTCCTTCAGTTGTGGCCTGATTGCGTCCACCGTAAAGCCGCCGGCCGCAGAGTGTTCGAGGTCACGAGACCAGTCGACGAGGCAGCAAGCGGTTTCCCGCTTCCTGACCGTCTCTATCTCGACTTGACAGAAGGTCAGTCCTCTAGCTAGGGCATCCTGCTGGGTACCTGGACAGGACGTCTGCCTGGAGAGGCCAGGGCAGCTCGCCTGCCAAGAGTGTCGCCGCCGTCCAAGACACTGTACGATACCCCCGTATGGTTCTCACGGCCAGAACCCACTGCGCCCGGTGCAGCAGGGTTCGGTTGTGGACAAAAGCTTGGCTTACATTAAGGTGGGAGTATCTGTTACGACACGTACGTGGACTACTCAGTTTTAACCTTGCTAATTATGTACGGATAAATTATTCCATATACGTGATGTTATGGGAGATGAATACGTCTTGTCATCGTAGCGAACAACGCACTACTGGCAAGCGCTTTTTTTTATTTGACTTGATTTGAGTTGTTGGTCCGAAGACCTCACAACTTTACCGGGGTTTTTGGCGCTCGGTCCCGGGGGCAACTTGCTTGAGGGAGCTCCCTAGGGAGTTTTACCTCGGCTGGACTGTTGCCATGAGAGGGGGATGAATCTGATGATGCCCGCCAATGGGCGACACAATGAACTAATTGAGAACGGGCGATGGGTAATATAAAGCCCGAGAAGAAGGATCCCGGCGGACCGGGATCGGCGGTTCGCGGCGGCCTACGCTATCTTACTGACGTTTCGCAACGTGTTATGGCTGGGAGAGAAGAAACGGCGAAAGAAACTTCCCAGCAACACGCCTAGTCTACCCTGTGGGGGGGCTATGTCTCCTGGCGTCACTCGCGAGAACGTAGAGAGATCGTGATTGGCGTTGTCTGAGACGCCGCCGTCTATGTCTGTTTGTCGGTGCCTGCCAGCCTGCCGTCCTAACCCCGGGTGGGCTGATCCGGGCCAGCCGTTTTGTGATAGCTGGCAAGCGCAACACGTTAGCGCCCATATTAATAGTTGCTCTATCTCACTCGCACATCATCCATCCCGCTTACGCACTATAGAATAGAAAACACTTTATTGATCACCAAAATAAACAATTACAAAATAAATAATTACAATAATTAACGGCAAAACAAAAAGGCCTTATCGCTTAAAGCGACCTCTTCCAGGCAACCTGACTGCGAGGACACTTCTAACAACTTATGTCTAGGTATAATTTAAAAAAAAGTAAAATTAAAAAGGAAGAACAGTACAATGTGGACAGTAAACAGCTAACTTAAGAAAGAAGGCACTATACTATATATTGTACTAGGAGTACGACTTGTTAATATTTGAACTTAAGGTTACCGTTTCCAAAATATAGTTAAAATACTTTACATCAGGAGTCGTCAGTAAACTATTCTCTGCCATCTGAAGTATCATTAACTTCTTCTACCTCTCGCTGTTACAACGTAACAGCTGACAAGATTCGTTAACTAAAATCAAAAAACCTCTACGTAACTTCGTTTAAAAATGTCACTTAAATAGCGCAGTTCATTTTTCAGTGAAAAACGAAGACTAAACGAGGTAAGGAGGGGGGAGGGTAGCTTGTAATTTTGTTAGTAGCCGGGAACCCCGCTGTGTTAATGAGAAACCAATTTTTTTTATTTCTCTTTCAGCGTTTCCTTTTAAGTTACAATTTTTTTACATTTGTAACTTTGAACAAGTTTTAACGATGTACATACATACATACATAACTTCACGCCAAGTCCCTTGCGGGGTAGGCACGAACAACAGAGCACCACACAGGCCCATTCTTACACACGTCACTTGCTTCTTTGACATTCATAGCTCTTGTCATGCACGCTCGTCTGTTCTTAAGGCTCCTAACATCACCTTCTGCTAACACATGATCAATTTGATCATGGAAGGTGTGTCGTGGCCTTCCGCGACTTCTGCATCCATCCACTTTTGCATTGTATATCTGTTTAGTCATTCTTTCATCATACATTCTTTCCACATGCCCGATCCACCGGAGCATTCCTTTCCTTACCTTCACCCCGACACTCTCTTTCAGACCAACTCTCTTTCTTACTTCGGTATTACGAACGATGTGCTGAAGTAATTAATTAATACTTCTTTTGAAGTGAAACTTCTTTAGTATTACTGTGATTTGACAATTGATGACACGAAAAAGAGACACTAAAAATAAATACACACATAAATCTATAGGACTAAGCCTATGAGAGAATGACATATAATACATTATATTTAATCATTTAAACACTGGTCAAACAGATAGAGTTGGAAATTTTTTGAAGTTTTTGAGGTCAAAAACCAACTGTCAGACCTCGAGATATTGTGAGCTCTTGATGCATGCAACGGAACACAAACCAACTTGACTGATAATTTCTTTTATTTTTCCTTCCACCCATTTTAATATTATATAAAAAATTGAGCTAGGCATGTTTGCTGAATAGTTTCTTGCGCCGCTTCTTCTCTTCAAGCCATAACATGTTGTAAGCAGTGGAAAATTAGATTAGGCTCCCATTGAGTAAATAACATCCATAAACAAATTTAAAACTAACTCCTCAGACAGTAAACATGCCTAGCTCTAAAAATTTCTTATAATATCAAAATGGATGGAAGGAAAAATAAAATAAATTATCAGTCAAGTTGGTTTGTGTATCGTTGTACGCAGAAAGAGCTCACAGTGTCTTGAGGTCTGAGTCTGAGGTCTTTTGCAACCAAAATAGACCTAGGTTCAAATGTCGTTTACGATAAAATGTCGGTGTAGGTTCGATGTATTTGGGGCGTTATTTATAGTAATTTAATAATATTAAAGTAGCCAAAAGTAGGCCACAGCGTTAGCAAAATGCTACACGTTGAACCTTATACAAACAGCATGTAATATCCTTGAGTATGGCGCGATAATGCAAAGAAACAAAAACAGGCTTTTATCAGCGCCCTATTAAAATAAAATAACAGCGAGACAATAAAGCTGGAATCGTTTTGCAACGTTCAGAAGCTTTTTAATTAAAGCTAATGAATGAAAAAAATACTAAAAACTCTATTGACCAAGTTAATGGCAACTCCCGGCTTGCAAAGGCCGGCTTTACGCTGATATCTGTCGCAGACGAGCGACTTTTCGAGTGGTAGCGGCTAATAGCAAATGAGATACTTTTGTTCAAATGTCGAAGATTCAAATTTTAAGCAGTTTTTAGAATTTTAAAATAGCACTTCTTTAAAACCTTCATATAATAATTGAAGATGTGAGTGGATGAAGGTGATATGTCGCATATTCGGTTTTTTGCTTTTTTTGCGTAGATGAATGTTATAAGTCGATACCAAATGACTACAGACCTTAGACTATAGATATAAGGCATATTTAAACAATAAAAGGTTGCTAAAGGTGTTAAGTTCAGTTCAGTTTCAAATAAAAGTAAAACTTTTATCTCGATTTACTCAGAATTGGAATTATGCGTCTTATCACCTTCATCCACTCATGTCTTCAATTATAATCGGCCCGCGGCCTATGTGGTTGAGTGGGCTAAGTCTTTTCCAACCCAGCTCGCTGAAATACAGTGGCTTCGGGTTTGATTCCTGACGTCGAAATTTTCATAGACGTCTCGGCAAGCGCTGTCTTGCCCTGAAAAAATAAAAAATGTGAACCCGGTTCCAGCGCCACTTTACCGGGTCTATTTGTGAATCTGAACCACCCCGGGACCTAATGGGAAATCCGATTGAGGACTAAGCCGCGACAGGCACAGAAGCCTGGGGGATGCTCGCGACCCTGGTGAGACAGTGTGGGATTCGCCAGATCGGGGTGGCACTAGCGCGCCCGGTCAGAACCGGTGCCACGCTATTGCCACTCCCCAGTTAGGGATACCCACTAAAACCCTGGGTGTTCCTTCCTGCGCCTTTTGCCAGGGCTACGTGTATGCGGTTTCCCAACTCCGCTGCCCTGGCAGGCGTGGGCCCGCTCACTGGCCTCTTCCAATGCCGGGGAGATACTCCCCGGCGACGACTGGGTCTTTTCGGCGTGGGCGGTTTGTAACGCGCCCACGGGAAGAGAGATGAGCGCGCGCGGAACACTCGCGCTCTCATCTCGACGGCATGTGCGGGTGAGTGAGAACCTCTATACCCTAGAGGCCCCACCCGCGCCGCCCGCTTACGGTGGCCGAAGGTCTAAATCAGACCTCCGGCGCCGACGCGTCCTCCTTTGTCGGGAGCGGATCAGGGAATTACGCTCACGCTCCGAGAATCTTAATCCAGCCCCAAGTAATTTGTTTAGATTGATGGGTTACATAATTTAAGTTTTAGTAGGAATCTCCTACGAATCGAATATATAGCCTATATTAATCAGAAATAATGTAGCATTCGAATGGTGAAAGAATTTCTGAAATCGGTCTGGTATTTTATTAAGTTAGTAAGTTTATTCGTTACAAACATGCAAAAATACATATCTTTCCTCTTTATAATATTAGTATAGATAAGAAACATTAAGTAGAAAAATCCTCGACTTTGCAAAATGCACTTTTAATGGTTTTTACCAGAGACATTAATTCGTTGACGTTTGCAACTCCAACAGTTTCTTTAAACTTTAAGAACCGAGAGTTATTCTAATATTAAAAAAAATGCAACGTAACAGTCTCTAGAAAAGCCTCTGTTAATAAATTTATAAAAAAACTTACCAACTTTCCATTATTAACTTGGTGCCTATGATCAGTCCCAAAGTGGTCTGTTGTATTTTAGTATAACAGAATTGTATCTCAGGCCTTTCAATATAAAACTGATTTAAATGAAAAAAAGGGTCTGTGTGTGCAGTTCACACTCGGTAGAAATTATACTACAGAGAAAATACTCACAGATAATTCTTATTTAACTTTTATTCATATAAATATAATTCCTTTAGCCTACATCCATTAAAATATTATAATTCAAAAATTCAATCTAAATTACACTTTAAACAACTTGCATAAAGTCCAAAATGCAATGAACTGTGAAACACAAATTCCTTTGATCTACGTATAACAGTAATCTGCCTTAAGTCTATACGGATAGAGTTAAAATTCATTTGAAATCTTTTAAGTTTTATTTAAATTGGAAATCAATACTAACGGCTAAAGAGAGATGTGTTTTATTTCGAATTTAATAAGGTTGAATTTTATTTGTATATCTCCTTTTAGTGTCACTTTTTCGTTTCTTCGATTTTCAAATCACTAAGATCCTATAGAAGTTTCACTTCGAAAATATGCTTTAAATAATAAAACGAAATTGAACATTTTTATTTTCATTTTCTATAAGTACATGAACGGACTGGTGGCGTCTATAATTGCAGACTGTTACGAATTATGTTTTCTACTAAAAGATTGTCATTATTAGTATAATATTGTTACGTGCGAGCGGGGGCGCACTTATGGATTGGAAGAAAACACCAGTTTTTAACTAAACGGTTTTATTGACTTACTCAGCCGCACGCAATACCTCTCTGCAGTCCCGACGACAAGGTGTCTCGCTTACAATACACCTCCTGCTTCTGCAGTGCTCACCCTCCGATATTGCCGGGTGTAGCTCGCTTCCGGTTCGTCTCTCAAACTACGCTAAACTCCTCCTTCACTTAATTGACCACTCAACTTGTCACTAAAATCATCATTAAACTCGTCAGTGTCTTCTTTTAAACTATTGTTCCAACTCTTTTGTATCCCACTTATCATTTCACTGTCTTGAACTGAACTCAACTCTCAACTGCCCGGTAGGCGCGCCTTACTCTGTTTATATACCCGGAAGAATTTTCTGGAACCCATCTATCTATCTCTGTCTCTTCCTTCTCGAACCTTCTGGTCGGGAACTTTCGTTTGTACATCTATCCATCTATCTGTCTCTGTCTTTCGTTCATCGTCTATCCCTTTCTAAAATATATCCGTCCTTGTCTTTTCCTTCCAGAATGTTCTAGTTTTTTTTTCTAAAAGTTCTAGAACTAACTAGATCATTGTACCATAATTCGCCGCAATATATTTTTAACATTGAATTTACAAACCATGTTCTCAGTGTACTTATTTTCAATAATTAATTTTGTTTATGAATAATTTTACATCTTACGTTCTTATTTCAAGCGTTGCTGCCGCAATGCGAATCTCTACCCGCCCGTCTACGTTAATAAATATAGAAGTTTTGTTCTACCTTCTTTTTAACTTTTTCCTCCCAATTAATTGTTCCGCCTTATATTTCGTTACAGGACTTTGCGCCTGATTTAATTGAATCGATTGACTTCATTCGCCGTCTGTGTTTTGCTAACGATGAATTGTAGCGTATTGTTTAACAATGTATTGATCATCATTGCTATGTCCTGTACAGTACATGGTATTTTTTAAGGTTACACTATTCAACTAGGAAAATGGAGCTTTAAGCTAACCGTATTCCCTATGGTGAGTGAGTATTCCAGTGGCCCAATATCCCCCCCCCCTCCCGCTTTGATGTGAAATTTCTTTAGCATCGTTGAAATTTGAAACTCGATGAAACGTAAATGCGACACTGGAAAGAGATAAACTACATAAATATGTATGTAAATTAGATTAGGCTCCCATACAGTAAATAATATCCATAAACAAAATTAAAATAAATAATAAAATGAACAAGTTGGCGGTAGGCTGAATAAAACTTTGACAATACACGTTCGACAAATGTCATCTTTGTCTTCCGTGACCACGGCAACTGAAAAGCGGCCGAAACGTCGGATAAACCTAAATAAAATAAATTACCGCGCTTAAAACCGTTAAAACGTAGTTTTATTATAAATATGTAAGACCACATTTGTACGTATACCACCATCACCTTTATCATCTTAGGTAATTCCTGGGCTCATCTGGAAGAGACTGCTTTTAGCGATAAGACCGCCCTTTGTACATAATTAGATATAGTTTTAGTCTGTTAGTTAATTTTTGTATTAGTGTACAATAAAGTGTTATCTAATAGTCCAAGAGTATCCCCCAGACTTACATGATTTTAGAAAAGATGAATTTCTTAGGATCGGTAGTTACTAGGTAGATATTCGCACGCTTCCTCACGAGTCTGGGAAAATATTTGGCCCGTCAGATTTTTCTGGATCATTAGAAAATACTTTAAAATATTATACTTTATAATATATTAATTATAATTCAATAATTAAGCCTTCCTAAACTGTACATCTTTGTTTATAACAATATCATATATGATTTAATATGTAAAAACTAGCCTTGCTACTTTGACGTAAATTAGCATCGTTTTTCCACCTATGATATCACCTGCTACCTGAAAAACATCCCCGTTTTCAGCTTAGCTAGTATCCATCCCTTTTTAAGTTTACATTAAACTCCCGATCCCAAAATTTCATCTTTCCTAAAATCACGTATGTCTGAGGTGACTCGGATCTCACTCTATGAGTTTTCTTCCATTGTTTCGGGTTGTATAACTACGTCTATTTCATGTCACTTCACATTTCTAAATTCACGTAGCACGATTTCGGGATCGATCGTTTTGGTGAATAATTTATAAGTCCAAAATCAATTGTGGCCGCACGAGGCGCTTGCCAACGAACCCCCAAATTCGAAACAATTGTGTCTTGTTTAATTGGGTTGTTCTAACTTGTTTGGTTTAGATATGAAACAGTAGAGCTTTCGTCGCGGCTTCACTTGAATATATTTCCTAGCAATATCTGATGAAAATGTAATTCAAATTTCAAAGTTCAAAACTAGCTGTCCCGGCAGACGTCGTCCTGCCCGGAGAAGCTTCAACCGATGTGCCGACAGCAGCGCCACCTACCGGGTCCAATTGTGAACCTACTCAGAAACCTTCTTTGGCTCATGCACAACAACTTTGATCAATGATATGATGATATGATATATATATGATCATCAAATGTACAGTTTACGATTCTATATATTCTATAAAGGATATACAGACAAATATTCATTTTTATATTTAGAGAAGATAAGTTCTACTGGAGAACGCTTTTTGAAGGTCATACATATAAGTTAAGTTAAACTCAAAGAGTGTGGGTTCGATCCTGGCCGAAACGCATGCACGACTTATTCAGTTTCCTGACCTAATGTGCATATTGTTACAATTACCACGTGCTAACAATGGTGAAGCAAAACATCATGATGCAACCTGCACATCGAGATAATCGATGTGTCAAACCTCCCAAGTTGCCATGGATAAGCGTGGCGGGTATTCTCTCAGTTTGCAGTGGGACATTTATGGGCTGATAATGTTATTATATATATCAGTTAAAATATTTAATTACCTCCTATTTTATGAACAACGCTTCCCAACGTGTTGTAGCTGTTAAGAAGAAGAAGCAGCAAGAAACTCTCTAGCAACACGTCTAGCTAAAAGAATTGTTTTCCTTCGTCTCTCTTTTCTTTTTAAATAAAGCTCTTTTAAAAAGAAAACAGAAGAGTTCTTTGCCAATGAACATCTACAATAACAAAATAAGTAGTAGACAGAGCTTCGAGCTCTCAAAGTGAAGTCGGCTAAAGGGAGTCGAATTGAGAATAGGGTGCCGATCGCGTCATAGACAACTTATGCTAGTGTGCACCGACATTTAACCAACGGTTTAAATAAAATAATCACTTTTTGTGCATATATTTTTAGATAACAGATAGATAGACACTTTATTGCTCACCAAATACACAACTTCAAAATACACAATTACAATATTGTCATGGTAGAAACAAAAGGCGGCCTTATCGCTGAAAGGAATCTCTTCCAGGCAACCTAACTTAAGGAATAATTCAATCTAATCTGGCGATGTAGGTGGTGCAGATAATTAAATATCAAATAACATCAATAAACATACTTAAACTACTTTATAAATTAAATACATACATACATATATATTAAACTAGCTGTCCCGACAGACGTCGTCCTGCCCGGTAAAAAATAGGGGTTGATCGTAGAGGGTTGAAAATCTAGGGTTGTATGTATTTTTGTATGTTGTATCATAAAAAAATAGAAATTAAAACATTTTGTCTAAAAAATAAATTAAAAAATTTAGGGGTGGACTAACCTAACATTAAGGGGGATGAAAAATAGATGTTGGCCGATTCTCATAGATACCGGATAAGCACAAAAAATTTCATCAAAATCGGTCAAGCCGTTTCGGAGGAGTATGGCAACGAAAACTGTGACACGAGAATTTTATATATTAAAGAGATAGTCTATAACATAAGAATTAGGCATAATTATTTAAGGAAAAGTAGTGTTTTCTGAGTGCGTTCTTGAATGTAGGCGATGTTTTGGCCTCTCTGACAGTAAGAGGCAGCGCATTCCAAAGTTTGACAGCCTGCACTGTGAAAGCCTGAACTGCATTTTTAGTGATTATTTTATTTTAATTATCGGTTAAAAGTTGGTGCACAAAAGCCTTAGTATTTAATAAAAGTAAATTAATCAAATTAGAACGGATACAGATGGTATAGCTTCCAGTGGAAACGTGCCGTAACTACGTGTATACTGCATTTTTTTATTACAGGAGTTCAGCAGACAGGCAGGCGGTCCACTTAATGGAAAGCGGATAGCATCGCCTATGGACATTTGCAACACCAAAGGTGCTACAAATGCGCTGCTGCACTAATGCCGAAACACAACTCAAGGTTGCTATGGCGACATACTTTAGACCAGGGGTGGTAGCCATGTATGTATGTATGATGTATGTATGTGTGATGTATGTATGTATGATGAATGAATGACTAAATAGATATACAATGCAAAATTGGATGGATGCAGAAGTCGCGGAAGGCCACGACACACCTTCCATCATCAAATTGTGATCATGTATTAGCAGAAGGTGATGTTAGGAGTCTTAAGAACAGACGAGCATGCATGACAAGAGCTATGAATGTCAAAGAAGCAAGTGAGGTGTGTAAGAATGGGCCTGTGTGGCGCTCTGTTGTTCGTGCCTACCCCGCAAGGGAACTGGCGTGAAGTTATGTATGTATGTATGTATGTGGTAGCCATTCAGTCAGGCAAATGCCCTACCACCTGGCTTGGCGTGGGTTGTTTTTTCGCCTCTTACGACAGGCCGCGCAATTGAATTGTTTCTCCGTTCCTGCACGGATAGTAGTTTACGCAAATCATTAAAAAAAATACTTCACCTGATTTACTATTTTTTTTGTAGTGCCTACGTCTGAAATTCCATTCGTCTGAGCTGTTATAATATAACTTTTATCAGACTTTGTTATCAGTGGTTTGAGGGTACACGAATATACTTTTACGTTTAACAATAGAGCAAACAGGACCAAATATTTCTGATTATGGATTCAAGTGGCTAAATTGAGATAATAAGTAATTAGAATCGTAGTTTAGACGCACTGAAACTACAACCATGTTTAAATTAACCTACTATGAGTCAGTTTATTAGAAAACTTAAATTATATTATTTATTAACACAATTATTGTTGCAACACCAATATAATTTTATTAATTTTATTACTTGCAATTGTTGTTGCATTTGTTTTCTTCTGCTTGAATGTAGCGAAGGCTGCCGTCGTACAATAATTTTTTTACAAGTTTCACCTAATAACATGTTTAACTTCCACACATCGACCTGGTATCTAGGCCATCACATCAGCTGCTACAGCATTCATTATTATATGTGCGACGAGCTGCGTACTATTATAAATTACATACAATTGAATACAATGTAAGTAAATTTAACTTATTTGTATTGTATTCTACCCATAGTCCCTCAAGACTATAAGTAGAATACTGAGCCCAGATCACCGTCTTCTATGGGTAAGGTGTCCAGAAGGCTGGCTACGTTTCCTCGCTGGATCGCCATACTGATCCGTTGGCCGAGGTAGGCACCAGCCCTCTGATCACCTGAAGAGTCGATGAGTCTTTTGATAAATTTTGGTAGAGGCTCATGGCCTCAGGACCCCACGGTCCAAGCGTCTCGACAGCAAACGGCACAATCATATAACTCTCACTGAGGGTTGCATATTTCCGCCACTTGAGTGATTCCGCTGTTTCCGCCGCCGAACCGGCCGATCTAGACGTGTTTGGTAAATGGGATGCGGCCAACGTGTCTACGTGTTTAAATTGCACAAGAATAACATCGCGGCCAGTTCTTTAAAAAAATATGTATGCGTGTACTAGTGTACACATTTAATAAGTGAAACTTCTTTAAATTGGTTAAATAAATAAAGCTTAGCATAGGGCGGAGCACTTTAATATATATAAGATACTATAATTAAACAAAAAGTAAAGAAATATTACTGTGCGCGCTGTAGCACGTATATAAGGTTCGACAATTATGACTTATTGGAGAATTGAACTGATCCTTGCGCTAGAAAAGCAGAAGCTCCACCAACCTTGAATCCACCCACTCCTGCTGTTCAGTTGCAGCACACAGAAACACTGCACGCACCAACTCACGTGAAATGATCACTTCTTTGACCAGTATTGCACAACAAGTCTTAGCACGCAGTAGTAATTAACAGTTAGCATAATATAATATTAAATAATATACACGCACGGCGCGATCTATCTTGCCAAACGTTGACAGAAGAGACCAAATGGCTGCCCTACCCTGTGCATTGGCCGTCACCTCGCACAGAAAGAGGGTAGACAGCAAATTAATGGAGCGATTTTCTACCTACCTCATACTAGGCAAGGACCGAACAATTACAATGCTCGTCTCAAATCCATTTATCAAAACTCGTTGCTACGCAACCACCATCCTACACTCGGCCATCCTACAAAATAATGTGACGCGTAACCGAAAAATGTGACGTGACGCGTAACCGAAAAAAGTGACGGTAAATTTTCGTGCCTGGCTTGGCCGTAGGACTGTCCAGCAACAAATGTTGGATGGTTTCCAGAGTTTCATCATCACAAGCGCTTGCATCGCTACAAATGCATCGAAGTGAGCTTGATCTTGCTAACAGTCTTGTAGGTATATAAAGCATCAGGTGAAAACATCTTTGTAACGCTTGCCGTAGTAGCCTGTGTATACCGTTGGGCCTAAGTGTCTACTGATGTTCTCCTGCACTCTTTCTTAACTAACAAAACCGGACACCTTTTGTAAGACGGTGCTGCTTCCTCACTAAATGCTGCTAACTGATCCAGTATAGCTGGACGTTCAGTCAAGTTTAAAAGAATATAATCCTGAAGTAGTATACTGATTGGAATAAAAAAAATGAAAATCGGTTCACAATTGACCGAAAAATCATTAAAATAATTACATACAGTTGAATTGAGAACTCCTCCTTTCCGAAGTCGGTTAAAAGAATATTTGAAACAAAAATAAATTCACCGAACAACAATCGCACTATCCGTGAAAACATTCGCCTGAAATCTGAAACTTTACCATTTCGAGACAAAAAACAAACTACTAATCCTTAAAACTCCTTAAACAATAGTGAAAAGGTATACGAAATCCTCTTAATACTAACTTTGCCGACAATCCCCGAAGTTTCCCGAAAGTTTCACGAACTTTGACGAACTTTGCCGATAGTTTCCGAACGGGATCTCTCAGGTATCGGCACGGATTTCGCTACAATCAAGTATCGAACTGATACATAAACATTTACTTTGAAATATATTTAGGAAAGTGTTTTAGATAAACTCAAGGTGGGATAATCGGTGTCTATGTAAATATACTCTATGTAAATCGGCTTATTGTAGATTTTACTTACTTTTCTTGACTAAATTTCCATTTAGTTAAAGTTTGAATTGAAATGGGTGCCCCATATAGATTGGGCGTGAGGCTTATTTATGCTAACAGGTACTAATAACAGATATTCACAGACAACAGATAACATCTGTTATTTTTAGAACATAATTCTTTCGATAACAGGCACATAACAAATTATAATAAACAACAGTATTTTAACTGTTATTTTAATTATTATTTTTATCTCGTTCTATCACCGTCGTCAGCATCTCCCATTATGGAACCATTGGAACGCATGTTATCCTTCACAACGTCAAGCCAACACACACAAATCAAATATACATATTAAGAATAATTTATAAATATAAAACATACACAGGTATTTCTTTAATATAAAAAAACTTCGTTTAAAAAACCGACTTCAAAAACTAAAAGTATAAAATAACTTATTTTTAAACCTATTTTAACTATAATATCTTATTTGTAATAAATATTATGTAAAACATCTTAAAGGTTAAAAAATATAGGTCCCAAGAAACGGGAACGGAAAAAAACATGAAAAATGTTCATAAAATGAAAACTATTAGGCCAAAATATATTACATTTTTAGGAGATCAAATGGCAACTATTCCGCATCGAACTAAAACAGAATCACGTAAATCGGATCATAAATCTCAGAGAAATCGGTGTACATACATATAAAAAAAATACCGACCAATTTGAGAACCTCCTCCTTTTGGAAGTCAGTTAAAAAAATGTTTTATTTGTAATTGTATACTATTAGATCGTAATAAATCTGTAATAAAGCGATTTAATACAGCGAGAACAGCGCAACCTGATTAAATCCAGCTGAACTGAATGTCCAATACATTTATTTTATCAACATAGGGACATTTACGCCCTTATCATAATTTTTGGCACGCTGACTCCGCCGCGCGTGACCCGACAACCAAATATCTTTAACGCAGATGTTAGTCTGCCAGCAATGTACTAGAAATATTGGTGTAGCTACTTTTATTATGTGTTTTGGACTTTACTATATTAAAGTATATATAAAAACTCCTTGTGGCAATCGGGGACTGCCGCGGTGAAGCTATTGCATAGCATTTTTTATCAAATTATTCAATTATAATTATTTATTTATTTTTTATTTATGCAGTATTTTTTTCTTTGATATTAATTCAAGTTACACTTTTTGAGCATGGTGACCGATAAGAAAACAAATCACCTATGTATACATATATACCTACATGTATACTTACGGGGCGCACATGCGGTGAGTGTGGCATTATAAAGATACGATAGATACCTATACACCTATATACTTTCTCACAAACAGCTGCTTACGTATTCGTCCGATTTCAGGGCAGCTCGTCGTCCATAATTTGCAATACCTGACATACCTCGAACCGCTACGAGAGCTCGCGGGTCACTGTAGCCACCGCACGCCTCAAGCCCCCGTCACCGCGCTTTCAGTGTGGACGCACACATACACGTTAAGCGAACGCTCGGCCGAGCTACATGGTAGGCGAAGTGGGGGGTGTTAGGTTTTATTTTCGTTACGGAATTTCTTGATTCGGTCGCCGCGCTCAAAGCCCGCGATAAAAGCTATGCAATAGCTTAAAAATACCCAGACCATAATAATTTTTAATCAAAGACTATATATACTTCTATAATCACAGATTTCTCCGAGGCAACAATAAACAAAAGAGTATATACGCGTGTTTTTTTTTTTTTTTTTTTTAATTGCAGGAGTTCAGCAGACAGGCAGACGGCCCACTTGATGGATAGCGGTTACCATCGCCTATGGACATTTGTAACACCAAAAGTACTACTAATGCGCTGCTACTCTCTTGAAGAGACTGGAGCCTGGTCACTGATGCCGGAACACAACTAAGGGTTATTATGGCGACATACTTTAGACCAGGGGTGGTAGCCATCCAGTCGGGCAATTGCCCTACCACCTGGCTGTGGGTTGTTTTGTCGCCTCTTACGACAGGCCGCCCGGCCGCAGGAATTTGTATTCTTTCTCCGTTCCTGCACGGCGTGTGTGTGTGTCAAATCAAAATTAAACGTATTTTTTAAGCATAATTAAAAAACCATCACATAAATTCTAAACTACGTAGATTACTGAAACAAGCAATAAATTTATTTTATTTCGACCAAAAGGCTACGAGTCGCAGTCTCGTAAAATTTAAAAAAGTACCTTCGAATACAATTCAGCCGTGATTGTAAATAGGCTATCGATCGCTTTGATGGTTGGACAATAAAAAAGTTAGCTGACGACATAACGAATCGGATCCGAGTCCAATATACATACATTTCGCTGACGATAAAATATTTCCCCCCTTATAACCCAGTTTCGTATCATAGAATAGGAAATGCGAACAGAGTGCTTGAGTGAGTTTATTTTTAACCGACTTCGAAAAAAGGAGGAGGTTCTCAATTCGTCGGGATCTTTTTTTTTGTTTTTGTTTTTTTTTATGTATGTTTGAGATTTATGATCCGATTTACGTGATTATTTTTTTGTTCGACGCGGAATAGCTTCCAATTGGTCCCCTAAAAATTTGACATAGTTTTCCCCAGTAGTTTTCATTTTATGAACATTTTTTATGAAAAAACATCCATTCCGTTCCATATGTACACCGTTTACTCTGAGATTTATGATCCGATTTACGTGATTCTTTTTTGTTCGACGCGAATAGCTTCCATTGGTCCCTAAAATTTGACATAGTTTTCCCAGTAGTTTTCATTTTATGAACATTTTTTATGAAAAAAAATCCATTCCGTTCCATATGTACACCGTTTACTCTGAGATTTATGATCCGATTTACGTGATTCTTAATTAGTTTGATGCAGAATAGTTGCTATTTGGTCCCCTAAAAAGTAAAACATAAAAATGACTATATTTTGAAAATTACTAAGCACTGACTTTAAGATGTTTTAGATAATTTATATTGATAATACATAGCTTTAGAAATAAGTTATTTTATACATTTTAGTTTTTGAAGTCGGTTTTTTTAAACGAAGTTTTTTTTATGTGCAAGTTTAGTTTTACTATACGTGCAAGTCAACGCAATTTTGTATGGCAATATATTATATTTATTTGTTTATTAAAGGCCTTACTTTATAATCTTTGTTAAATTTTAAGAAACTGCTCAGCAACTGATTGTCTAAAACCTTACCCATTAACTCCTCTTAAGGATAAGAGGTGGTGGTAAAGTAACTCATAAATAACTGTCAAAATTAACCAACATCGAGAGTTAGTTTAAGTGACTGCTAAGAGGCTAGATGGGAAGTTTTATTTGAAATAGCCATAGATTAGGGGCTTAAGAGTCTCTTATTTAAGAGATGACTAATCCTTTCTTAACGAGATTATTATAAGTAATGCCCTTAATATATTTGTTGCGGAGAGAGAACACCCTCCATGGCCCGCTCGCTGGCGCACAACTACTCTCCGCGCCCCGTATACCACCATGCCCATAGCTCGGACAATTAGCAGATAGACGTTGGAACGTGGGATATAGAGCGGCCTTTGAGGCCGAACGACTCGATCTCATTCGAACAAGTAAAATACACTCTATTACATTTTGCTAATATATTTTTTTTATCAATTTTACTTTTGTATCCATCAATCAAATTAAATAATTTTATATGACAACACATAACAACATCTATTTTATTTATAAATATAATAATTATTGATGTGATCCATTTAGGTTATAATACTTCAATTATTATTATTTAGGTTTATGGCTTGGCAGCTAGGCCTTTAACCCAGATCTTAGTTTACAATATATTTCTTCAGTTTCTTAAGACTATGTGCAGCACAACTGAACTGTAGGTAATCAGCTAGTGCCATTCAACGGAGTTCTTGTGACAACTCAAAGTGCCACATTGGACTATACAGTTCACATTTCTCACAAAAACACATAATTACTACTCAAAAACTATCAATATCCTACAACTGTTGTTCATTTTAGAGTAATTTTACATATTTTTAGAAAATAAAACTGCACAGCCAACATCTCCTTTCAGTTCCCGCCATAACTCACCCTAACTTTAATCATAATAGGTATTTAAAGAAACTAAGGTCCCTCTGTTACTTATTCTATGTCGCCGTACACACGAACACTTGCATAACACGTTCAAAGAAAAAAGGTATCTTTTCAGATTGATAAGCAAATATTTCCATTGCTGTTATGAGTTATTAGCTCCCGCCCGCGGCGCCACCTGTCTTTTGTAACACACTTTATTGTAAACAAGCTCACATGTCTTATTTATTACGTAAATTATGTTTATTTTTTTCTTGCGTGTTCTTATTTTTCTGGTTTGTTTTGTTGAAGCTTTTTTTTTGTTATGTAACCATTGGAATTTGTTATATGATATGGTTTTGGCCTATGTAGCAGATATCGCGTCGTTCGGGTCGTGGTCTCTCTCATAATATAGAACTCCTTAGTAATACCAATCTCTAACACTTCAACAGATCTTGTTCAACCGTAAGGAGACGGGGCTGTTGGGCCGAAGAAATCTAACAAGCTGGCTTTAAAAAGCGTTATATTTTTCTATTATAAAATAGCAAAGAACAGCCTTAAATTTTATCTGGAAGATAAGAAATATTAAAAATAAAATAAATTATCTATAACCATAATCGATTTATACCAATGACCTTCAAAGAACGCAAAGCCAGGTGGTAGGGTATTTACCCGATTGGATGGCTACTACACCTGATCTAGAGTATGCCGCCATAACAACATCAGTGATCAGGTTCCTGTTTCTCCTTCAAGGTCGTCAGCACTTTGGCAGCACCTCTGATATTGCTAATGTCCATAGGCGACGGTAACCGTTTTCCATCATTGTTAGGCCGTCAGCCTGTCTGATGTGATTTAGCAATAAAAAAATAAAAACGAAACTACCCAGCAAAAAAGGCTTGTTCTCTATCCTTTGGGGAGGGAGGGGAGGGGTATATCTCCTGCCGTTCCTCGCAAGGACGTGGAAAGATCGTGGTTGGCGGCGCCTCAGAGACTCCCGTCTGTGGCTGTCTGTCGGTGCATACCAACCTCCCCTCCCGACCGCGAGTGACCTGATCCAGGCCAGCTCTTCCGTAATATCTGAGTTCGAACCCAGAGTAATCCGTTATGATATATCACCCCTTATACAACCGAAATTTACTTAGAGATCGCTCTAAAGAGTCTAAAACGATAAGTCCTTTGTTCCTG
This sequence comes from Dendrolimus punctatus, assembly GCA_012273795.1. Classification (NCBI taxonomy): domain Eukaryota; kingdom Metazoa; phylum Arthropoda; class Insecta; order Lepidoptera; family Lasiocampidae; genus Dendrolimus; species Dendrolimus punctatus. The sequence continues at coordinate 11,085,455 of CM022551.1, read as the reverse complement.
CCTTTGCATGAAATAACTCTAAATTTACTATATGTGTATGAGGTCAACAATAAAGTAGTTTCAAATATAGTAGTTTCGTGGGGCAAAGTGTAATGTTCTTTAACAAAATCCCAGTAAACGTTCAAGAACTGTCTGTAAGTAAGTTTAAAAAATTAGTAAAGCAACGTTTGTGCAAGAAGGCTTATTATACAACGAAAGAATTTTTAGACGACTGCACCGAATGGGATAATGCGATCGCTATCAAGCTTTTTCAATAATCATTCATAAAAATTACTTTGTAAAACATTGTATTATTATAAACTACATATAAAAAATAAAAAAGAGGAGTGATTAAACATGATAATCTAATATATAAAATTCTCGTGTCACAGTTTTCGTTGCCATACTCCTCCGAAACGGCTTGACCGATTCTCATGAAATTTTGTATGCATATTGGGTAGGTCTGAGAATCGGCCAACATCTATTTTTCATCCCCCTAAATGTTAGGGGTAGTCCACCCTAAATTTTTTATTTATTTTTTAGACAAAATTTTTAATTTCTATTTTTTTATGATACAGCATTAAAAGATACATACAACCCTCTACGATCAACCCCTATTTTTTACGGGGCAGGACGACGTCTGCCGGGACAGCTAGTTACAAAGTAAAGATGTGTTACTGGGGAGTTTGTTGCGCCGCTTCTTCTCCTTTAACAGTAACTAAAATTGCTTTGGAAGCTGTGGTAGAGTCATGACTTTCAATAAGTAATCTGTAAGATTCCATTTTGAAATAAATAAATTCATTTTCATTTTCAAAGAATTATCTTCTATCTAGCTTGAAGATATTGCAATATATAAAAAAAAAAAAAAAAAAAAAATAAAAAAATGAAATCGTTCTATGCAGTTGACCACGTTATGGTTCTCATGCTGACTGCATATTAGTAATGATCTCTAATTTTTATGTTTTTTTTTTTTTTTTTTTTTTTTTTTTTTTTTTTTTTTTTATTTATGTTTATCTGCCAATTGTTATGTTTCAGTTTCTGCTAAAAACCCTATAAAAATATGTTTTTGTTAACAAACATGTGTAAGAATAAGCCTGTATGGCGCTCTGTTGTTCGTGCCTACCCCGCAAGGGACCTGGCGTGAAGTTATGTATGTATGTAACCATGTTTCTTATTGTTACAGATAAAAATGCCGTAGATTGGTAATATGAAAGCTGATACCTGTGTCGTTATTTGACGCTATGGCCAGGTCCACACTCTTCGCTGCAGCGCTACTCACAATTGCGGTAAGTGCACACTACACTGATTAAATTTAAAATACTGGGTAATTACTGATATGTAGAGAAACTGTGGTTACTCCATTTCGTGTATATTAACAATGAACCTGGGTAGTAAGCATTTTACTTTCCAATAGCAGTCACAATCGGTGCATCTTGAGTAATCCGCTTAGACACAAAGTTTTTTCTTCTAAAATACTTGAAGTGGTATGCGCGTAGATTCTATATCCTAGACTATAGGTCGAATTCGGACCGAAATAAAATTGATGGTAATATTTTTTAGACTTAAACAGTGAAAAATTGAAAGTGATACTTAAGAAGTTTATTTTGAATTAAATATGTTGACGAATGTAGACTAAAGGAATTATATTTATACTAGCTGTCCCGGCAGACGTCGTCCTGCCCGGTAAAAAATAGGGGTTGATCGTAGAGGGTTGGAAATCTAGAGATGTATTTTTGTATGTTGTATCATAAAAAAATAGAAATTAAAAATGTTGTCTAAAAAATAAAATAAAAAATTTAGGGGTGGACTACCCCTAACATTTAGGGGGATGAAAAATAGATGTTGGCCGATTCTCATAGATACCGGATAAGCACAAAAAATTTCATCAAAATCGGTCAAGCCGTTTCGGAGGAGTATGGCAACGAAAACTGTGACACGAGAATTTTATATATTAGAAATAAAAATTAGATAAGAATGTATGATGAAAGAATGACTAAACAGATATACAATGCAAAAGTGGATGGACGCAGAAGTCGCGGAAGGCCACGACACACCTTCCCTGATCAAATTGATCATGTGTTAGCAGAAGGTGATGTCAGGAGCCTTAGAACAGACGAGCGTGCATGACAAGAACTATGAACGTCAAAGAAGCAAGTGAGGTGTGTAAAATAGGCCTGTATGGCGCTCTGTTGTTCGTGCCTACCCGCAAGGGACCTGGCGTGAAGTTATGTATGTATGTATGTATAGATAAGAATAATCCGTAAGTACTCGTATATTCTCTGAAGTTTCACTTCTATACCATTGAACTGCAAACACATTTTTTTTATTCACATCTAGCGACCCAGGCAGACGTTGTCCTGCATCGAAAAAGTAAAAATCTAGGACCGATCCCAGCGCCACCTACCGGTTCCAATTGCGAATCTAAACCATTCGGAGACCCACCGACTCGACTCCAACGCATAAAAATAAAATCACCAAAATCGCTCCAGGTGATTAGGAGAATTCTAGAACCCGATCTCAACGCCACCTACCGGTTACAGCGAGATAAAAAGATCCTATCCTATGTCCGTCTCCTGGTTCTAAGCTACCTCCCCACCAATTTTCAGCCAAATCGATACAGCCGCTCTTGAGTTATACATAGTAATAATAATAATAATAATAATCGACAGACAAACATACACATTGTATATCCCCAAGTTAAGCAAGTTATGCTTGTGTTAAGGGTAATATACAACGGACCACTCTGGGGCCGATCCAGACACCCAGACCATGGTAAATATATAATACTCATTTTTACCACCGCACCGCTCGCCAGCGACGGGATGTTCACCCTCATTTCCTTTACGCTCATTACGCTCAACTACGCAACGGTTCTCTAGAACATTTATTCCGCGTACAACAATGATCTGGAGGGAACTTCCCGCCGCGGTTTTCCCTTTGCGCTATGACATGGGGTTATTTAAGAAGGGCGTTATAAAATTTCTTAGAGGTCGGCAACGCGTTGGCGACACCCCTGGTGTTGCAAACGTCCATAGGCGACGGTAACCACTTTTCATCAGGTGGGCCGTCTGCCTGTTTGCCTACTTAAGGCAATAAAAAAAAAAAAAAAAAAATAACGGAGAAAATACGTTTCCGAAATTTACTATACCGGGAATCGAACCCGGAGCATACATACATAGTGTAACTAACATGACTTTCTTTTATATACATTATATTTAAGAGTCTTAAGCGACCATCGTGGTAGCGTAATGGCTAGCGCACGCGTCCCAAACTCATAGAGCGCGGGTTCGATCCTGACCAGAACGCTTGCACTTAAGCAGTTTTCTGACCTAATGTGCGTATTGTTACAATTGCTTACAACGGTGAAGGAAAACATTGTGATGCAACCTGCATATCGAGTTAACCGATGTGTCAAACCAGCCAAGCCGCCTTGGACAAGCATGGCGGGTATACTGTCCGTTACCCGATAATGGGAGGCCCGAGCCCAGCAGTAGGATATTTATGGGCTGTTATTATAAGTGACCATGTTGGCAAAATTACGTAATCAAACAAAACAAAGTAATTACTGGTTTCTTATATGTACTAATTTATATAGAATTATGACGTCATCCGAAGAATTCATATTATTGTTACAAGTTGCGCGACTCGAAGAGTTTATTAGAACTATACAAATACGTATAACACAGGTACAAATGTAACCGAACACAACAAATCCAAACGTAATGCAGAAGGTCGTAATTCAATAAAACGCGCAAAGTTCGTCACTAATAGATTACCGAATATACATCTCGTCTTGGTCGTGGTACTCGCTCGACTGCGCCCTCCCTCAATCAGGCCATCGTTTTACACTGCGAAAATGTAATGTGCCCGTATCGTAATCCGAAACACCTGGCTAATAAGGCGGCTGCAAGCGGCCATAAATGAATACAGTAAAACAATGTGCTGTTCTCTAGAAACATATGCCAGTAAATAAAAGAACACGATCATTAAAGGATTACGTTTAGTTCAAATGCCGACGGGTAATAAAAGGTGTTTTTACAGATTTGTACGTAGAATTCGTCTTTGTCGGGCCTAGGTTGTAACATTATTATGATCACAGAGCATACAAGTGTGTAAACGTTGAATGTAATGTGTCAGATCTTTAACACTAATAAACGCTTTCTTCGCGTGATCTAGCGCAGTATTGTAGCGGGCCGTGCTGGTGAATGTAATCAGGCTGAGGCATGCATCCCTTTGAGCCACGGTCTAACTCATAACCGTCGAGCGTGTTATCAAAATTGAAGTGAGAGTAATGATGTATTGATTGTAGTCAAATCTCTTTTGCTTTCCTTTTAACTTTTTGCTATCATCCTGAGTTAGTACACTGTGTATTATCCTTCTACATTCCTATTTCTATCCATGAGCCCCACAAAATTAAATATTCGTATCTTCCTTTACAAAAAATAGTAGTATCTATTTTGTAAGTTTTATTTTGCTCTCGTGTCTTTTTTTTATTGCAGGAGGTCAGCAGACAGGCAGACTGCACCCCTGATGGAAAGCGGTTACTATCGCCTATGGACATTTGCAACACCAAAGGTGCTACAAATGCGCTGCTACTCTCTTAAGGGATTAAAATATCCATTTCTGTAAATACTAACAATAGTCTAAAAAAGAAAATCGCAACTAAATTATATTGATGTAAAACAGCGAACGGAAAACATATTTACATCTGACCGGGTAGTAGCTAAGGTGGTTATTTATTGATGTGTGTAGGCAATGTAAACGTCTGCCGTGATCAATGTAAGTTTTTAAGACTATAATAAATAAAGTATACCAAAGGCAAATCTGGTCAATTACGTTCAAAATATTTTTTCCATTTTCATAATTGTCTGCCACATAGTAAAATTCGCGATAATGGTCTGCTATTCTCATTTTACTATAATAATAACCATATATTTCCAAATTTCAAAACGGCAGACGAGGTCAAATGGACTTAAAATTCGTCAAGTGTTTGGACCACTTCGTAATTTTCCCTAATTCAAGGATAGGTGAACAAACGTGCTCCGGTTTGTTCTCACCCCCGCTCCACACCGCACCTTACAGCGGTCGCCTGTATGCGCTGGTAAAACGCATATTGCACTCCGCGACGCGCTCAGTGGCTTTTCTCCCTACCTTCCTACAAAAATCAGTGTCGTGTGCGCATCCTTAATTCATACAAACTTCATTTTCGAGTGATATCCAGCACCTTCGAATCATCATAGCAGGCTTGGCAACGTGGCAACGAGACAACCGCGAGTACCGTTTTGATCTGCTAATTTTTGAATAGTGGACAATAACGACGTGGCTACATTCTTTCACCGCGATACCGCATTTTTATTCAGGACCTTTGGCCTCTACGCCCCCACATCAAGAATCGATACCTATCGTACCTGAGCGCTCGTCGCGTCCACCACTTTGAGCTTAGTGAGTCCCCACATCATGCATGGTAGGTATAGGGGCATACATACAGGTAGCCGTTCACGGGCTCTTAGACCACTATCAAATCACAAAATAATTTTCTATGTATCAACACAATTCACATGATTGTATTATATTAATTTTTAATGTCAATCGCTCTCCTCTTCCTCTTGGGCCATAAAAATCCCAGCCGCGTATACAAACTTAATTTACGTTGCAAAAATTCGTGCAGACTGTACACATAACGTTCATAACAACATGATTTAAATGCAAGTGATGCCATGTTTTGTTGTTCACATACAATGATATACGTGTATGTATGTATGTATACGATATATCTATGCAAATATATCGGCGGTGGCAGTGTAGAACCCCGTTACTTAATTTTCTGTTGAAATTATATTTTGGTTCGAATTGTTCGGTCATTCTTACATAGTATGAAACAAAGTCACTTTTCGCGTCTGTCTGGCTGTCTGTATATCCGGTAACTTAGATATTGTTTAAGGTAGGTTTCAAGATACACTATAGCTTTTGCTGGCAGCTTCGCTCGCGATATATAAAAGCACCTAATCAAGATTTTATATAAGTAAATTAGAGCTATTTATTAGAGTATGAAATCTCTACTATAATATAAATAAAATGGTTTTTTTTAGAAAATCCTGCACTGACGCTGACGATATATCATTATCAAAAAAGATTTTGATATTGCATAAGTAAGTATATTTAGACATGAATGGTTATTATGAAAAGCGTATTATAATGCGTATTTTGCCAAAAAGCGGAATCGTTATCGCACCCTGTATATAGAAAAATGATGACCGCTGTATATTACTATACAATTTCATCGATAGCCTCCAATGGCCTCAGATAGCATCCGATGGTCTTCGAAACTCCGGCCCTTACGCCTCATTACTTTTTTTATTTTTTAGTTACTTTGAAGTCGCTTTTTTTGCATAATCATAGTGCATAGCAAGCACATTAGAAAAATTCGCTTGTAGCTGTATCTTGGATTGACGAATGTCTCCATGAAACGCTGTTATGCAATAAACATTGGACGTATATTGACATCGTAAAACCGAATGAGCCTCGCTGACAGTTTCGGCAAATCGAGGACGTCCCGCCACTCGCGGTCACAATTTCGGGATGGCGTTATGTAATATAGTCGTTGTGATTCATTATCAATTTACAGTCAATAATTTGGTCAATATCACAAATTTAATGTACATATGTATTAGGGTTGTAACGGAACTTTGCTTCCGCCTCCGTTACTGCGGAAGTTCCGCAAGAAATCGTACCTCCGCCTCCGCCTCCGCATCCGCGTAATTGTTGCGGAGTACTAATCATACGCAAGCAGCGACGCTCACGACGACTCAGCCGTCCGGCCGCGCGCGGCAAATGAACAAGAATAAAAGCATGCGCGGCGGGAACGCGGTTGGGGTGGGGCGAGGGGCGTGCAGAAGTCATTTGTCAAATGAATGATACGCGACAGGAATCAATCTGTCGAATTGCTTGGACGCGTTAGACATAGTACATACTTATTTGATTTAAAATAAATATTTTGTATTATTATTAATTTTAATAAACCATAAACTACTATTTTTTCTATATCCATTTTCACTTCCGCCTCCGCCTCCGCTAAGAAGGCCTCCGTTACAACCCTAATATGTATATATATATATATATATATATATATATATATATATATATATATATATATATATATATATATATATATATATATTTATATATATATATATATATTTATATAAATAAAAAAAATATTAATTTCTAAAAATTTTATTTCTGGGGCACAGCAGACAGGCTGGCGGCTCAACTGTGATGGAAAGTGGTCACTGTCGCCTATAATCATTTGCAACACTAAAGGTGCTACTAATAATGTACTATCCCCGCAAATTGATATTGCGCCTGATCACCATTTTGGTGACACAGTAGTGTTAGCTTCACTGGCTGGCGACTACGCGTACATATCGAGTTGTGGATGACGTCACATGAATGTTAACTTGACAATGTGCATTAGCAATTTGCGGGGATAATACTGCTAGACTCGTAGATTGGGCTGGACCTGGCCATTAATATCGGAACACAAATGGAGGGTGTTATGGCAGCTACTTCAGAACAGGGGTGGTAGCCATCCAGACGGGCAAATACCCTACCACCTGGCAAAATACAAAACACTCAAATAACACAACACATAATAAAAAAATGGTCTGTGTGTGTATATATGTGCAGTTCACACGCAGTAGAAATGAAACTTCAGAGAAACTTTAAAATATACTCACAGATCATTCTTCTGTAACTTTATAATATAAATATATCCGTGAATATTTTATAATTCAAAAAATTCTATCTAAATTACACTATAAATCACTAACAAAGTTCAAACTTCAATGCACTTTTACGCATAATGTTCTTTGATCTATGTATAAAAGAATATATGCCCTAAGTTTATATAGAGAGAGCTAGAATTCATTTGAAATCATTAAGATTTCATTAAAATTGACAATTAATACTAAGGGGTAAAGATAAATTCGCCTTATTTCGAATTAAATAAGGTTGAATTCTATGTGTTTATCTCTTTTTAATATCACTTTTTCGTTTCATCGATTTTCAAATCACACCAATTCTAAAGAAGTTCTATTTCAAAAACTTGTTAAAAAAATTGTGTGCCGCAATTTGCAAAATAAGTTGGGCACTCAGTATTTTACTGTGTGCAGACATAGTCCGACACTGCACTGATTTTCATTGCCCTCCTTCTAAACAGCACGTGTCACGCGACCAACGTAAATAAACAATAAAAATGAATTATAGTAAGCGAGTAAGTCCATGGAATGAAAATTGAATACCAGAAAACATATTAATCACACATTAATAATCATCATATAATTTGGAAATAGCCTTGGAAAAATGTACCTAGACAAAAAAATCAGCAAACATAAAAATGTTATGGTTAATATATAACGAATTACTCTAGGGCTGATACTGGACCCAGACCATAATAACGGAAAGCTTTTTACGAAATTTAGTTTGCCTGGAATTGCACTGGGTCTCTGATTTCAAGGTGGCGACGTGGTTCAAGGTATAGCACAGTCAACCACGGAATCTGGCGATTGACTCCAGGAAAGGAATAATATATGTTGATAGAAACAACAAAAACTAAAAAAATAGTATAAATTTAAATTATACTAGTCTCTGAAATCTAAGCAAGTATTCATATTAGATTGACCTTAATAAAATATGTTAATGAATATGATTTAATGGGCAATATAATAAATATATAAGTCTAGTTTGTACTCTAATTTTGAAAACGAGATAAAATCAAGATGGCTAATTATTTGAACCGATCCCGATGTCCGATGCATATTCTAAACATACAATTGTCATTTTTCTGTCTAGTAGAGCATCACGTGTAAACTAGTGAACGGATTTAAATCAAACTCGACACTAATATATAATAATTAGGATACTTTTGTCCCTAAAAGTGATTTTCTAAAATAGACGGATATAGACAAAGGCGACTTTGTTGCCGAATTTTTTGATATCGCCATTGCAATTCACTGATAATTCATTAGCTTAATTAATTCATTTCGAGCTAATGTTTAAAAACCGCCCCAAATATTTGAACGATATAGCAAAGACAAAGATGTAAATTAACTCAGTCCACGCGAAAGATAAACCAAACTAATTAAACCTACACTTAAGTATTTAACCCCAAAACTTGTATGTTTGCCAAGAAGATTGTATCTTTGTACAATAACAAGAAATTACAATGCAGTAGATAGTTAATGTTTTCTACGTAGAGATATAATTAGCATTAAGCGTAGTTATATATACAAATGGTCTTCATACAAATGTTTATTTATTTTAGGTTGCTCTGCTTTCTTCAAACGACTCACTTGATAGAAACTGGCTGTCTGTGAACGTTTGCCTGCCTTAAAAGAATATAATGCCCTTTTTAAATGACACTGATGAGTCGTTGATAGAATTAAAATATAATAAATTTATAAGATACTAGGGTATGCCCGCGACCTCGTCCAAGCTGACTTGAAATTTCTGCGGGATTCTCGGGACATAAGGTACTGTAGCATTTAAAAAAGAATATAAGCTATGGATTTAGTGAAAACTGTTTTGGAATAAGCTAATTTTTATGCACCCGAACAAATACAAACCGCTTCCGGGAAATTTCCGCGGGATTCCCAGAATAAAAAATAGCGCAAGTCTAGAAATTTTCTTTCAATCAGCGAAAACCGCATCGAAAATAGTTTTTACGCGAATCCCGAAAAAAATGACACGAAAACTAAAATAAATGCATTGTATTCTCCATCGTTTACATGGTCTATTTCAGTTTTTTAAAGCTTTAATGCACAAACACAGCATGTTTAGAATTTTATAATATTATAGATAGATTTAATTTTCCGTTTAATATGTACATTTTATATATTGCGTAACTAGCAAACACTCCGATATCCCACCTAATCAAAAGTGGTTACTATCATATCTTCATGTTCACAGCACCAGGGTCGAAGCTACCAGCCTTCAGGTTGCAAGAAAGAGGGAATAGGGGGATGAGAAAGAGGGATAAGACAAGTGGAATAAAATTTGAATTTGGACCAACCATAATAACATTTAGTTGTATTTCGGTGTTAGTGGTCAGGTTCCAGTCTCAGTTTAAGAGAGCGGCAGCGCATTAGTACTACTTCTAATGCTACGAATGTCCATTTAAGATGGTAACCGCTTTCCATCAGTTGGGCAGTATGGCTGTCTGTTGAGCTCATGGAATTAATAACTAAAAAAGGAATATGTTAATGGAATAGGGAAGGTCTAAGTGTGCTCACTGAACTCTCACTCATCGTAGGAAACAAGATTAGCAAAAAACTAACAGTTTCACGCCAACATTCTGTTAGAGCGTGATACCTCACTGATCACCCTAAGAACATTAATTAAGATAATGATACAAGCAAGGCACTTACACGTTAAAGTCTTAACGTTCATGTCATGCAAAGATAATAATATTATGAACCATTTATAGGTTTCAAAGTCATGTCGATTATATTTATCGAAATTATTTTAATAATTATTAAAAACTTTGGCTTCAATATCAAATTCCTCGTACAAAAAATTACATAGCTCTTTCCAACATTATCCCGTCCACGCCCCTTTATAGCGTAACAGCCCGCCAGTAATATGATGAGATCCAAAGAAACGATTCCCTGGACTGTGCAATATACATCGCTGGGTGTAAATAAAGCTCGCAATAAATATTAGATTGACACCAACCCATCTACACGGAACATTACGCGAACATTCTAAATGTTATTGCAGCGATGGATTGAGAAATGTAATACATTTTTAGGATATCAATGAGGCATCAGTTTGATCCGTGATTTTATTCGTATTGATCTTGGATTGATCCCTGCGTTATGGTTATTGTTTTAATGTAATTCGCGTCGTGATTTTGACAGTCAGGGGCGATAATATGGTGTCAGAAGGAATATTCCCAAATGTACTATGAAAATGAGAGACAGACGGAGTTTCGGACTCTCAAAGTCAAGCCGTCTAAAGAATGTCGATTATGCCGCAGTGCGTTAGGAGAAATATTTATTAAATAAACAACTTAGTGCGTATAAATGTGGAATAGAGGCAGACGGCCCACTTGATAGAAAGTGGTTACCATCTCATATGGACATTTGCAACACCAAAGGTGCTACAAATGTGCTGCTGCTTTCATAAGGGAGACTGGAACCTGGCCACTAACGGTGGAACACAAATGAAGGTTGTTATGGCGGCATACTCTAGACCAAGCCAGACGAGAGGCCGCCCGGCCGCAGGAAATTGTATTCTTTACCCATTCTTGCACGAAATAGTACACAATCTACATTATATAATGTAATTTGTGTACATGCATATTATATAAGTTTAAGCACACAAATTCAAATACCTGCTTCACTTCATTCGACTCTTTTATTCACGTAGACTCCGTCTGTACTTTTATTTCGTCTATGCGTAAGATAGATAAATATGAAGCAAATTAATTTTTAGCTGGACATGTAGTTCTTGGGAAGTTTCTTGCTACTTCTTCTCCTCAAACAACTATATGTTGCAAAGCGATATAGTACATAGAAAACGAGGAGATTAACCGTCTTATTCATTATGAGTTAGAGAGTAAGTTTGTAGGCTTTTTTAAAGATTCCACCATAGCTCTACCGTGTCTTATGATTATGGTGATGATTATGATGATGATTATGGTGATGATTATGATAATGATGATTATGATTATGATGATAATAATGGTGATGATTATGATGATGATAATGGTGATGATTATGAATGTGATGATAATAATGGTGCTGATTATGGTGATGATAATCGTGATGATTATGATATTGGTGATGATTATGATGATGATTGGGAGAAGGTGAATGAAAAGAGAACTTGTTCAAAGTTATCTTTGCGTTAAATCACAGTCGCCTTCTCTTATTATGGAATTACCCGTACTACGTAAATTTTCCTCTGGACGGCTACTATGCTTGGTCTTAAGTATGACGCCTAGCAGCCAGGATCTAGTATCCTATTAGAGAGCAGAACCATATAAGCAGCAGCCTTTGTGTTACAACGTTCGTAGGTGATGGTAACCGCTTTCGATCGTGTAAGCCGTCTGCCTGTTTACTGAACAGATGCAATAAAAAAAGCATAGGTAACGCATCTAAAACCCCTAGCCAGTATAATGAATTCTATTTTATAGTTGGAGTTTCAGCTTTAGTCTTAAAATTACGTTATTTACGTTGAGCTCGTAAAACCTAGATTATTATTTTTCGTTGCCTGTAGTATTACATTCAGCAAAGACTTTTAATTAACACGGCACTGTTACGAGTTCTACGGGTAACCATAAATACACTAACAGCTAGTTATAAAAAAGTATTTTTATTTTTCAACTAACTTTTTGTGGTAAACTTAAATCAGTCGAATTGGATATTTGGGCTTTTAATGTCGAAATACTGCTTCTTACACGGATGGGTGTTGTTATATTTAAGATGCTATTTCATTGTATTGTTACGAGTTGCAGGATTTGAATTAAAGTGCCGTTAGAATTACTATAGAGTTTTAGAACTATACAAACGCGTATAAGACAAACATAACCGAACACAACAAATCTAAACGTAATGCACAATTCAATGACACGCGCAAAGTCCGGCACTTATTAGATTCCCGATTGTAGTACACACGTCTCGCCTCACTCGTGGTTCTCGCCAGTGTCTTAACAGTCAGTACAATTATTTTTTCTTAGAGATTTTCCGTTCTATTAGTAGGTACGTATTGAAGTAGATGTCACTGTTCTCAAATTGAACACCAAATAAAAGAAAATAATATGTTTCGTTATACGCAGTTGTTTTAATACTCGTTTAAGAAATATTTGATATATTTTTATGTTTTTGCAAGCCATGTTAGCTAATAAATATATTTTAAAGTGTGTAAATTATATTCCTCACCTTTTTCAAATTATAAAGCTCTTTTTAACTTTAACTACTGGATTTTTGATGAATTGTCGATTTACCAAAAAATTATTTCAAAGATGTCAATTATGTCAAAATCATAAAGACATTCCGATGGATACGAGTTACACTCGTGAATGTATGTACTTTGTTTGTGTTTTGATTATTTTTCGATAACTTTGTTTGATTCTTGGACTCCGAAGACTTCGCTTATCACGTTTACTAGTGTTCTGTGATCACGTTGGACTTACGCATGTACCCTGAACACCGATTTGCCTAACGGTTTGTTCTCTGAGGACTTGGATTATGGCTTCTTCTGAAAGAGGTTGTTGTGTGCCCAGATGCGGTAAAACTTGTAAGTAAATCATCGTAACGGCACCAGCTTAGATGTGGATAAAAATGATGTTATGAAAATGTATTCCTTTGAATATTTTAATAAAAGGAAGCATAATAAATCACGCTACCGCTAAATTGTTGTTTTATTTACTAACAAATAAACATTTTTTGGAAAGGCTTTTGGGAATTGTAGGAGTTAAATTATTAACTCCCGCAATTTCCAAAAGTCTAATATAAAAATCAAAATAATACTAGAACTGGACGGTTTTTGTCGTTGAATAGTGTCGTATACCGATAGAGTGCGATAGTATATACATTATGACTATTGACTCTATACCAGTACATATACTCTGTTGTTCTCGCTAGACTAACTCCTGCGTCAATCGGTTCATTGCTTTATAGTGCACAGGTGCAATATGTCCGCCTGGACACGTGGACCAAATTTCTTATAAACAGTTTGAACTTTAAATAGGCCGTAAAAGATTACAATACACAGTAGGCTGGTTTTTTATCACGAATTTTAAACACAAAGTAAATAAAAGAAGTCGAATTGCCGAAAGGTAACAAAATGTATATCTGCAGGTGTGTATTTGTCCTTGGTGGGTTTAAACTTTAAAAAAGAAACATGTGCGCTACACGCGCTAGTGTACATACGTAAGAAGTAAAACTTCTTTATGTCCTTATTTTTCGAAAAATGATCTACTATATGCAATTTTACAGAAATTGTTTAGATAAAGTTAAATTATGATTTTGCTGATCACTTCAAAAAATATATAAAATTCTCGTGTCACAGTTTTGGTTGCCATACTCCTCCGAAACGGCTTGACCGATTCTCATGAAATTTTTTGTGCTTATCCGGTATCTATGAGAATCGGCCAACATTTATTTTTCATCCCCCTAAATGTTAGGGGTAGTCCACCCCTAAATTTTTTATTTTTATTTTTACCGGGCAGGACGACGTCTGCCGGGACAGCTAGTATATATATATATATATATATATATATATTGAAGTGATAATTAATAAATGATTTATAAATCACCAAACTCGTATATTAATTAAAACACAATAAAGTAAAGAAATATTACAATGCTCGTCTCACAAAACATCTATCAACAACTCGTGGATGGATTGTGGAAAAATGTGACTCGTAACCGAAAAACGTGACGGTAAATTTTTTCCAACGCCGATAAAAAAGTTTCACTTCAAAAATAACTTGAAATATAAATAGAATATCAAATATAAAGAAAAACATTTTTTAGGTAGAAGTGTTGCTGGGGAGATCTAGCCGCTTCTTCTCCTTAACAGCAATAACACGTTGCGAAGCGGTGTACATAGACTAGGAAGTAAAATTAAATTTTAACCTTTATGTATGACCTTCAAAAAGTGTTCTCCAGTGGAACTTATTTTGAATTTGAAATTTTGATTTTGCATTGATTGATGATTTTGCATGTGGAAAGAATGTATGATGAAAGAATGACTAAACAGATATACAATGCAAACGTGGATGGATGCAGAAGTCGCGGAAGACCACGACACACCTTCCATCATCAAATTGATCGTGTAATAGCAGGTGATATCAGGAGCCTTAAAACAGACAAGCGTGCATGACAAGAGCTATGAATGTGTCAAAGAAGCAAGTGAGGTGTGTAAGAATAAGTCTGAATGGCGCTCTGTTGTTCGTGCCTACCCCGCAAGGGACCTTGCGTGAAGTTATGTATGTATGTAATTTGGTGATTTTTCATAGAGAACAAAACCGACTTCAAACTAGAAAGCAAAAGATAAATAGAACCTACAACATCCTGAAGTCGGATTATTTTGCAATTTTGCGTTGTTTTTAAGCTATTGTATAGCTTTTATCGCGGGCGTTTAGTGCGGCGATCGAATGAAGAAATTCCGTAACGAAAATAAACCTAACACTCCCACTCCGCCTACCATGCGCGGTGACAGGGGCATAAGCGGAGGCGTGCGGTGGCCACAATGACCCGCGAGCTCTCGTAGCGGTTCGAGGTAAGTCAGGTATTGCAAATTATGGACGACGAGCTGCTCCTAAATCGGACGCAGCTGTTTCTGAGAAAGCATATAGGTGTATCTATCATATCTTTATAATGCCACACTCATCGCATGTGCGCCCCGTAACTGTACATTTAGGTGTATATATATATATATATATATATATATATATTATATATATATATATATATATATATATAATAAACCTAACACTCTCACTCCGCCTACCATCCACGGTGACGGGGGCATAAGCGGAGGCGTGCGGTGGCCACAATGAGCCGCGAGCTCTCGTAGCGGTTCGAGGTATGTCAGGTATTGCAAATTATGGACGACGAGCTGCTCCGAAATCGGACGCAGCTGTTTCTGAGAAAGCATATAGGTGTATCTATCATATCTTTATAATGCCACACTCACCGCATGTGCGCATATATATGTGTGTATGTATACATAGGTGTATCTATGTACAAGAGTGAGTTACTGGTGAATGCTGTACGAGTAAAATTCGTGTATATTCGTGTTTTAAATATGAATAAACAAAGTGAATTTATTAATGAAGAAAGTGATGAAAAAATAGTGAAAGAAAATGAGTGATAGCTTAAAAATACTGCATAAATCTATCATCATCACTACAAAGTCGCCTTTTCTGTCCCTATATCCCTATGTGCGCTTAAATCTTTAAAACTACCCAACGAATTTTGATGTGGTTTTTTCCAATAGATAGAGTGATTCAAGAGGAAGGTATAATACAAGTTTTTCTGTAGTGTATTTAATTTTGTATCAGCATTGCACCCGTGCGAAGCCGGGGCGGGTCGCTAGTAATATATAAAATAATGTCAGCCCATAAATGTCCCACTGCTGGGTTCGGGCCTCCCATTATAGGGCAACGGACAGTATACCCGCCACGCTTGTCCAAGGCGGCTTGGCAGGTTTGACACATCGGTTATCTCGATGTGCAGGTTGCATCACGATGTTTTCCTTCACCGTTTTTAGTACGTGGTAATTGTAACAATGCATTAGATCAGAAAACTGACTAAGCGGTGCATGCGTTTCGGTCAGGATCGAACCCGCGCCCTTCGATTTAGGGGCGCGTGTACCAACCATTACGCAACCACGACTTATACATAATCTTTTATTATATGTATACATATAATAAAATTGTAGAGGTTGAATTTATTTACAATGAAAAATAATGCTAAAAACCATGTCAGGGGTAGTCAGGGGTCAAGGGTGTAAGAAGTGAAATAGAACCAATTTTGATTTTTTTCGAATTTTTTGTTTCTCTGTTTGTCTGTCTGTTTGTACCGGCTAATCTCCGAAACGACTGGACTGATTTACATGAAATTTTGTACTGTGATAGCTTATATCCCTGGTCAACATATAGGATATTTTGATCCCGAAAATTAAAGAGTTCCCGTGGGATAGTTAAAAAGCTTTAATTACTTAAACAGCTTATAACAGACTAAAAGTAATTTCTCTGCAACGTAACATAATAGAAGCGGATATTTTGACAGGGTGTGGTGTCGGTGAGAGAGTTTTATCTTATATATATAACATATAATGCTGATAAGTTTGTTTCGTTTGCTTGCTTGAATGCGCTAATCTCAGGAACTGATTTGATTTTTGAGGTCTGAGTTGAAATTGTTTTCAGTATTATATCGCCAATTTTTCGAGGAAGGTTATAGGCTATAAACCATCAAGCTGACAGCTATAGGAGCAGAGCACCAATTTAGAATGTTTAAAAATCACGAGGTTTTTATTAACTTACTTTTTTTGAACTATTATACCACGTTTATACCACGTGAACGAAGTCGCGGGCAGAAGCTAGTAATAAATAAATGAAAAATTATAATTACATAAGTTTTCTTCTTTGAAAGCAACAAGCAATGTGTTCCAAAGTTGGACAGACAAATATTCCATTTTTACAATGGACACAACAATTTTTACAACAAAATGACTACGGATCTCCAAGAGTTCACACTCCACCACACCCAAATCACATCAGAGTCAGACAAAGAATAACTAAAACTCGCCAGAACCACTGAACCTTAGACTATATAAAATTAAATTTTTAATCCGCAAAGGGGATTCTCGTGCAAACATTGTAAGCGCAACTTTTCGTCAATAAAATATAGTGTTAAATTAAATTTTCAGTTCAGCTCCACAGTTCATGTGAAAAAGTTTCTATATTGAATGTTGTTAATTAAAAAAAAAAAAAATTTAACAACTAGTATTTTCTGAGAATATTATGTTGTACGCTTAAAATCAAACTGTCACTATACTAAATTTGTCAAAAATGTGCAATGCAAAATCAAAATTTCAAATTCAAAATAAGTTCCACTGGAGAACACTTTTTGAAGGTCATACATAAAGGTTAAAATTTAATTTTACTTCCTAGTCTATGTACACCGCTTCGCAACGTGTTATTGCTGTTAAGGAGAAGAAGCGGCTAGATCTCCCCAGCAACACTTCTACCTAAAAAATGTTTTTCTTTATATTTGATATTCTATTTATATTTCAAGTTATTTTTGAAGTGAAACTTTTTTATCGGCGTTGGAAAAAATTTACCGTCACGTTTTTCGGTTACGAGTCACATTTTTCCACAATCCATCCACGAGTTGTTGATAGATGTTTTGTGAGACGAGCATTGTAATATTTCTTTACTTTATTGTGTTTTAATTAATATACGAGTTTGGTGATTTATAAATCATTTATTAATTATCACTTCAATATATATATATATATATATACTCTACCCCCTCTACCTCCCCTCTTCCCCTTACTTACCTGTAATTCCGGCATCTTCCCTCCAATTTCGGCGTTCTCGGTGTCGACGAGTCCGTGGTGAGGCGGCGAATCCATCCGTCCTGCTCCCCAGCTCCCGGCACCGCTCCTTCCACCTCCCCTGGACCTGAAACAGAAAAGTTAAGATTAGGGACTTTTTCGGGTCAAATTAGATATAAGGCTTAGTGTATAAGTTAATTGTAATAGACATAGCATAGTAAGATTGATTCTGCCGTTTTCGGCATAGTGTAAAAATAAAAATATTTTTAAGATTGTTTTATTTTGACTCCTGACGGATATATACTATATCTATCTTATTTTGACTGGTTCAATATATTGTAACATTTTATTTTTATTTTTAAAATCTTGACATCCCGACTTGTCGCTATTGCGCTAGTCGAATAGTTTAGGACCTTAGAATAAATATAGTAAGTACACATCACCACCTTCTTAAAATGGCCATGTTTAGAACACCGGCAAAGAAGCAGTCGGCGCCACCGATTGCCTTTGAAGACATGGACTTTGAGAGCAGCCCGGATTCATCGCTCTGCCTCAGTCCCAGGCCAAAACAGGCACAGAAAAAGAAGGCGGTGACGTCTAAGTTCTCCCCGCCGCCCAGCAAGGTCGCACAGGCAGCTGCCTGTCCTAGTAAGGTACCTCTGGTGAACAAGACCTTCACCAAGAGAACGCCACCATCAGAGCAACCTAAGAGAGTGGCGGATACGGCAAATAAGGACCATAATAAGAGGTACGACCGCTTGTTTGAGGCTAAAGAGCAGCTTACGCTTGCTAACGAACACCTTAATAACTCGAGGAACCTCAAGACCGAAATCAAGAACAGTGTGGCGTATGCGGTCAAACGTTTATACGCCTTACTCTGCCAGTGTGACAAGGATCTTGGGCAGGCACTAATAGATCTTGACGATAACGTGGGGAAGGGCCCGGTGCAACCACGGAAAGAGATGAAGGACGTACAGACGCAAGCAACAGTGCAGGAACTTGCGCAGGGCAGACCACCTATGGAAGCTGAGGATAGGGAAGAGCTCCGTAGGAAACTAGATACCCTCGCTGAACAAATGAAGGAACACACCAAACTCCTACAGAAAAGCCTGGTGAGTACGAATAACCTAGAGCAGGTTATTCTGGAGAACAGGCAGATAGTGAGTGAGGAGTGCACGCCGAAAATGAGCTACGCGCGTGCAGTGTCAGGGGGGGCGGGGGTCAGACCCCAAACCCATAAAACACTGCACTCAGTGACAATAACTGCGGAGTCGGGACGCTATACAGCCGATGAGATCCTCAAAGGTATTAGGGATGCGCTTAACGCAAAAGAGGGGGGGGTCGAGGTGGAGCGCGTGAGAAAGGCCAAGGATGGCAAAGTTATTGTCAGCTGCAGAAGTGTGGAAGAGCGCGAGAAGCTCAAAGCCAAATTGAAGAGAGAAAGGGCGGACTTAGTGGCAGAGGACATCACCAATAAGAGACCTATGGTGATGGTAACGGGCGTCCTCAAGGCACATACAGACGACGACCTCTACAGGGCCCTCAGAAACCAGAATAAACTGGTATTTGAGGGCCTGGAAGAGGCCGACGACTATATGGAGATCGCCTACAAGATCAGAGGACGGAACCCGAACACGCACAGGGTAGTGTTCAAGACGTCACCGCCCTTTGGAGGAGGCTCACAGAAGTCGGCACAGTGAGGATAGACCTGCAGAACCTGCACGTATCCGACAGGTCGCCGTTGACGCAGTGCACCATCTGCCTGGGCTTCGGGCATGGCAAAAAGCTATGCACGGAGACCCAGGTGATGTGTAGCCACTGCGGTGGCCCTCACACCAGGAATGAGTGTGAGGAGTATGCGGTCGGAGCGCCGCCAAAATGTAAAAACTGCGTCAAAGAAAAAAGGGCAGAGGCAGGACACAACTCGTTCAGCGAGGTCTGCCCAGTACGTAAAAGATGGGACGCAATCGTGCGCTCGACCGTAGCTTATGACTAGGACGGTAACCGGGGACAACAAAATAGCAGTGGACGGGAAGCCGCACCTCGTTGGGCATGATAGGTTACACACATGGTAACACACCAGCAACACAAAACTACACAACGGGGGCGGCCTACGGTCTTACTATTTTGTTTGAAACCGGAAACCGAGTTATTCAATGGGTACGCCACAAACACACACACACAACGTCGACCATACACAAAACCCGAGCAACCGCAACACTGAACACACAAGAATTACAAGCACACAACAAACACAAATCACGATACATACAACAAACACACAAAACAAGCAATACAACACAAACCAACATAAGCCAACATAAACCATCATGCACCAAACTAAACATAAAAACTAACAAGTAAACATATATACCAACACCACACACAAACCAAACAAACTACTTTTAGTGGAAAAGTAGCTAGTTTAAGTAACATAGCCCATGCACAACACACACAACATTAAAAGACAGACCGGACACAAAAACAATACATAAATATTCACAAACATACAAAACACAAAACGTAAAACTTACCTGTTGTGGATTGCTCGGACCGGGTAGTAACCTGTAACAAAAATAGTATATAACAAGTAAAATGGATAAATATATATATTGACCAGCAAAATAATATAGATAAATAAAAGTGTATAAACATATTGACACTGCAGTCATATACTTATGTATATCTCCTGACAGCGTCAGCAATAGAGTAAAAGTAAAATATATATTGTATAGTACAAGAACATGTATAGTATAAAGTAAGAACTACCCAATGCTTACAGTACGTCTTACGTTAATAGGAATAAATAATAATACCCAATAAGTTTAGAACTATAGCTATCTAAAAGTAAATGTACAACAAACATTGTAAAAATAGCATACAGTTGTAAAAATAGCAATTAAGTAACATGTAACATAGAAAGTAAGAGTTTACTTGAAAAAGAAAATAAATAAAGTAAAAAAGACCGCGCCATCCAAACCCAACCATTCCCAACCAACCATAACCAATCTCCTTAAACCAACCTTAGTTCCAACTTTACTTCACTAAATAAAGTATCCACACCACCCTAGTCCATAATTACACACTGATAACACATACACAATCACATACCAATTCCTGAATAGTAGTTTGCATGCATTATAATTAAACAGCTACATAGATGAGAAAAAACTGAAACTCATAGATAGCATAAATAAATATAGGAAAAGATTACCTCTGCCTTGCCCTATGGCGGAGATACACCGGGTCTACAACAAAAAAAAAAAAAAAAAAACCACCGGAGCATTCCTTTCCTTACCTTCACCCCGACACTCTCTTTCAGACCAACTCTCTTTCTTACTTCGGTATTACGAACGCGGTCCGAGAGTATCATTATCATCACCAAATTAAATTCTAGGAAACACCAACAACAAACAGATTTCAAATGAATTCCGTATGAGAAATGGATTTTTATGCTCATTTTTTTAGTTTCCATTTTCTACTTGAAATATACGCTTGGTTTGAATCTGGGGCATTGTGAACAACTTTTATTAGTTTTTCAACGTTTGTTTAACGTAATACGTTTTGTTTGTGAATTGAAATATTGTTTCCAGTATTTGAAAATGCTATTTTAAAAAGTAAATAGTTCTGAAGTGTGAACGAGTCATATTTTCATAAGAGGTTCCTTAATTACATAGCCGTAAATCTATTGCAAATGAAAATGCATAATAAAACTTCGTTTTAACGCTTTTAAGCGCGGTAATTTATTCGATTTTGGTTTATCCGACGATTCGGCTGCTTTTCAGTGGCCGTGGCCACAGACGACAAAGGTGACATTTGTCCAACAAGTGTTGTTAAAGTTTTATTTAGCCTACCGCTAACTTGTTCATTATAATTATTTAGTTTCAATTTTATTCATGGTTATTATTTACTCTATGGGAGCCTAATCTAATTTACCACTGCTTCATACCATGCATTCATAACAACAATAAATTACCGAGCTTAAAACCGTTAAAACGTAGTTTTATTATGTGTACAAGTCGCGAAAACTTACGAGAATATTATGTGAATCGTTTTATTTAAGATTAATTAACCGCCGCCAAAGAAAAAATCACAAAAAATGCTAGCGAAAAATACGGGTAAGTAAGAAAACTTTGATCACATTATCGTTTCAGCAATAACGCGTTTCTGCGAAAACCCTTTTACCCTCTGCAAATTTACACAGAAAAATATTTTCACATATATTAGGCAGTTATATTCCATCTCGAAAAATATGTCAAAATATATCATGCAAATCAATCTTAATAACGCGAGCGTATCGATGCTATCTGTAACGAGTGTTGTCAGGAAACATGTGAAAAATCCGAGAATGCAATGTTTTTGAAGTAAAACTTCTTTAGAATCATTGCTATTAGAAACACATTTTTATTGTACAAAAATACATACATACATAACTTCACGCCAGGCCCCTTTCGGGGTAGGCACGAACAACAGAGAGCTTATTCTTACACACCTCACTTGCTTCTATAACATTCATAGCTCTTGTCATGCACGCTCGTCTGTTCTTTGAGGCTCCTGACATCACCTTCTGCTAGTACACGATCAATTTGATCATGGAAGGTGTGTCGTGGCCTTCCGCGACTTCTGCATCCATTCACTTTTGCATTGTTTATCTGTTTAGTAATTCTTTCATCATACATTCGTTCCACATGCCCGAACCAAAGGAGTATTCCTTTCCTTACCTTCACCCCGACGCTCTCTTGCAGACCAACTCTCTCTCTTTGTACAAAAATGCTACATAAAATCAAGAAACTTTATAACATATTAATTATTCCCAGTAGTCCTCCCTACCTTAAGGATCGTTTTGAATTCCTTCGCCTTTCTACTTCCCACAATTTGCGCACTCATACGTATCGTAAACTCACTACACCTGCACACACTTCATCCTTTTCTCATAACTCTTTTACAATGCAAACTGTCAACTTTGGAATGCGCTGCTTAATACTGTCAGAGAGGCTAAAACATCACCTACATTTACGAACGCACTCAGTAAAACACTACTTTTCCTTAAATAATTATGCCTAATTTTTATATTATAGATCAGAGTGCTTTTCAATTTTATTGGATACGCGACCCCCTTCACAGGTTGAAAACAGTTTGGCGACCCCCTTGGGTCATAGACAGAAATAAAGTTAGTAATTTAAATGACTATGTTTATGCGTTTTCCTATTTTGTTACCTATATTCATTATTACGGCCTACACTCTGCGAAAAGCTGCTGAGCTTAGAAACTACCTAAGTATAACGTATAAACTTAAATTGCCCATTCGCTTTTGCCGGCGACCCCCTGAGTAAGGTTCTGCGACACCCTTAGGCGTCGCGACCCACAGGTTGAAAAACACTGTTATAGACTATTTAATATATATAATAATAATAATAATTATTATTATTCCTTAAGTAAGGTTGCCTGGAAAATATCGCTTTAAGCGATAAGGCCGCCTATTGTATCTACCGTGACAATATTGATTGTATCTACCATGACGATATTGTAATTGTGTATTTTTGAAATTGTATATTTGGTGAGAAAAAAAATGATATTTATTTTATTTATCTTAATATATAAGTACAATCGGCGCTCTAATCGCCCATGGCGATCTTTTCCAGCCAGCTTTGGTTGGAGTATAGGAAGGACAACAAAAGAGAACATAAACCCCAAAGGGTCCTTAATCCTAAGTCAGGATCTGACGAGTGGATCTCAGAGAAATTGATAGCAACCCTCTTTGAAGAGCGACGAGCGCTTTCACTCTTCGAAAAGTAAACTTGTATACGCATGCCAGTGGTAGAATGTCTACAAGCGCTTAATATATTATTTCTAAACATATTCAAGTTTTTATCAGTTTGAGTGTTTATGTATCTATTGCCTTTTTTCTGCACCACCTATTTCGCCTCATTCAATTTTTGTCATTTAGGTTACCTGGAAGAGTTCGCTTTAAGCGATAAGGCCGCCTATTGTGTTGCCTAGATATTTAAAATAAATATATATATATATATTTTTGATACATTTTTTGTTTCAATCTTGATTTTACAAGTAAAACCCTCTTCTCAATTCCGAATCACACGCCAAGAAATGGGGATGGTACTTACCAAACGCCTTCGAACGTGGAACTCAGCTAGGCCTAGGACTGGCAAATGACAGGTGGTTTTTGTAGTATAAACTGATTCACTGTTTAAGATTTGATATTCAGGTCGTTTTTGTAGTTAGATATCGGTATTGGTTTTTTTGAGAA
This sequence comes from Dendrolimus punctatus, assembly GCA_012273795.1. Classification (NCBI taxonomy): domain Eukaryota; kingdom Metazoa; phylum Arthropoda; class Insecta; order Lepidoptera; family Lasiocampidae; genus Dendrolimus; species Dendrolimus punctatus. Next base: position 11,061,139 of record CM022551.1, on the reverse strand, counting down.
ATGCACACGTTGGAATCGTCGACTCACTACTCCCGGTTGGTTTTGCTTGACCGCCTAGCGCCATCTAGCGTTGGCTTTCCGAAGCCCCTCTATTCGCGACGATGTAATCGAGATAGAAAAGAGGCGCGCATTTTAAAATAAATGCATAATGCGAACGATGAAGTTGGTACACTAGAAGATATTGTAAATATGGTCTGTTTTTGTAATTGTATATTTTGGTGTGTAAAGTGTCATCTCTCTCGCTCTCTCTTTCTCTCTCTCGAGTGTTATTTACAATTAGAAAGTTTTATATTATCAAAACCAAAATCAACTACGAACCAAAAAGCAAAAAATAATTATTTTTCTCCAACATCATAGAAATTTGCAAAATATAGCAATTTGTATGTTTTACTTCGTAGCGTCTTCAAAATGTTGTAGAACAATATTATTTTTTGCTTGTTAGTTAGAGTTGAAGTCAGATTTGTTGTTTTTTCAGAGGGATAAAAGTCAGGTGACAAAAAGAATGTTAAACTACAAACGTAAAGGTAGACGAAGAAAAAGCTAGATGGATTGTGTAAAGGATAATATGATGATTTATGGTGTGACAGAAGATGTATGTCAGAATAGAGGAGTGTGGAAGGAAAAGACATATTGTGCCGATCCCAAATAATTGGGATACAATGAAAGGAAAACGAGACTAGGAAATAAAATTGTTCCATAATTCTGGCAACACCGCCCGCGGAGGTGGCAAAGGGGGAACATAAAAATTACCAATCTTCGCCCCCTGATACAGGCCCCAGTAATGATATGGAGCTAATAAATCCACTGGCTGCGACGTCGATGAATATTGATGAGCTCGTGTAGATATCGTGGACGATGTGCGAAGTATTATATTGGGAATTTAAAAAAAAATATTCGAAGCATTCCATTTTAATTCGATGTGACGTTGGGATTCTTTTTTTAGAATGTGTCACGGTCCTGGCTGAAAGCCTTTTTGAACCAGCGTTATCAATATTGTTACACGCCGACAAAGTAAATGGACACCTTTCTCGCACTTTGACTTCTTTTGTTTACTTTGTGTTTAAAAATTGTAATTAAAAAAAAACTTCTATTGTTATTCTACTTGTTTTGTGTAGTATATTCGATAAGCGATGACAGACCTTGCGCATGTTATTGAATCGCGCATTACGTTTGTACCAGTTGTGTCCACTTATATTTGTACCTGTGTTATACGTGTTTGTATAGTTCTATTACATTCTATAGTAATTCCAACGGCATTTTAATTCGAGTCCTGTAGCTCTTAACAATATTATCTATCTGTGAAGGAACGGAAAATATTACTATTTCCTGCGACCGGGCGGCCTGTCGTAAGAGGCGACAAAATAGCCCACAGCCAGGTAGAAGGGCATTTGCCTGACTGGATGGCTACCACCCCTGGTCTAAAGCATATCGCCGTAACAACCATGAGTTGTGTTCCAGCATTGGTGACCGGGTTCCAGACTCCCTTAAGGGAGCAGCAGCGCATTTGTAGCACCTTTGGTGTTGCAGGTGTCCATAGGCGATGGTAACCGCTTTCCATCAAGTGGGCTGTCTGCCTGTCTGCTGAACTGCTACAATAAAAAAATATAGCAAATTTCAGTTGCCAAACAGTCTCAACTAAATACAACCAAACTTTCTCTGTCTGTTACGCTTTTACGAAAAATAGGCAGTTTTTTGAAATCCAATATAAAGGAAGTATTTTTCAAGTGTAAGAAAGAGAGTTGGTCTGAAACAGAGTGAAGGTAAGGAAAGGAATGCTCCGGTGGCTCGGGCATGTGGAAAGCATGCATGATAAAAGAATGACTAAACAGATGTACAATGCAAAAGTGGATGGATGCAGAAGTCGCGGAAGGCCACGACATACCTTCCATGATCAAATTGATCGTGTTCTAGCAGAAAGTGATGTCAGGAGCCTTAAGAACAGACGAGCGTGCATGACAAGAGCTATGAACGTCAAAGATGCAAGTGAGGTGTGTAAGAATAAGCCCGCAAGGAAACTGGCGTGAAGTTATGTATGTATTTTTCAAGTGTCCCTCCAAGGCTAAATCTGAAACTATTGGATATAGCGAAAATTTGCCCCAAAGTATATTCTTTACTATTAGTCTGGCATGTGACATCCCTTCACAAAGATCCTAAGGGTTCATCCATAATCACGTTAAGGGGAGGTCAACAAAGTGTGACACTGTATGACAAGGGATGAGCGGGACCCTAAATTTCGTGACGTCACGTTTCAAAATCTAACTATGAATTAAAACACGATATTGGAACTAATCTAGGTTTTTCAGCTGCTAGGAATACCCTACGTAGCTAATATATAAAAATTATCAATCTTTTACCCCCAAACCAGCAGTCGAATTGAATATCCCGAAGTCCCAAATCTTTACTTATAATTATATTTGGGTTAAGTGCAGCTACGTGATGGTATCTACGTGCCAACAATCTTGGGTCCGTTTGATGTCTCTTAAACGACTTGCATGAACTTGCATGATGGCCAGTTGGAATCCCAGTTAATAGTTACTACTGTTTTACTATACTAAGTTATAAGCACGTCCCAAACTTAACCAAGTACAGCTACTGCCGGTTCCTATATCACACAAACCGCTCATTTGCTTTACTATCGATTACAATTTTTACATGAGCTCCATACAAGTATTTTCAAAATTCAAGCGATGATAAGGCAAGAAGAAGACTAAAGAGATAGGTATAGAAAAAAATGATTATTTAGAGTTTTTACAAGCTTTAATTTAACTTGCAATGGATGTACCCATGTATGTATGTAAGTTCGGGTTCTTTAAAGTGAAATTTAACCAACTTTCCGATTTTCGATTGAGCTGAAATTTTGCACTCATGTATCGCGTGACAATGCAATAATATGGTACCATGCAGCTGATCTCATGATGGAGACAGAATGTGTCCATAGGAACTCCTGTACTAAACAAGATAGACCCGTCGTATTTGGGCTCGTTACTTGTCTTGGCTAGCACTCTGTTTAAAACCCATTTTTTCATGTTTTTTGTAATTAAAATTATATATAAATAGTTTAGCAAAAGCCAAAGGTTAACTAACTCTCGCCAGGCCCTAACTTGGCGTATGGTGGTTGATAACAATCGACGCTGGTATTCCGTTAGTGCCGCAGTAACGTCACCTTCATAAAAGAAAAAAAACAACAATATTTTAAATACTTAATATAGAAATTTTAACTGTAGCTGATTGTTTTGTATATGAAAAAGAGCGTTTGAATGAAAAATTACCAATTTTGACGTGCTGGAACCTTGCTAGAATCATTATCTTGATTACAGCATTAGCTTCGTCAGTATGATACAATTCAAACACAGAATATCAGCAGAAAGCGGCTATATAATAGCAGCCCATAAATGCCCCACTGCTGGGCTCGGACCTCCCACTATAGGGGAACGGACAGCATACCCGCCACGCATCGATTATCTCGATGTGCAGATTGCATTACGATGTATTCCTTCACCGTTATTAGCACGTGCTAATTGTAACAAGAAAGCGGCTAACCTTGAGCTATTCGTGTATCGTTAATGAGTGAAGGTCCTCCCTCCTCTCATCCCATCGTAGAGGCTAGCAACGGCTTCGCCTCGCCCCTGATGTTGCAAACCTCTACTAAACCGCTACCCTCGTTTTATTAAGAGGGCCAACCGAAAACAGGCAAGTGCTCTACCATCTGGCTGACAGCTACCTTACCCCCTTTTACAAAAATCTGCCACGCCGCTGGAATTATTATTCCATCTTCGTTTCTGCTTGAAGACGAAAGTCTTCGAGCAGTGCGACCTCCTCGTCCTGACCTACGGGGCCGAGATATGTCACTGACGACAAGATTGGTTCACAAGTTCCAAGTCGCTCAATGGGCAATTGAGCGACTATCTAATTAACTAGCGAAAATATGTTGGGTCTTTCTTATGCATAGAATTAAAAATTAAAATATCCGTAAGAGAACCAAGTTTACTTACAGGGCTCTCAAAATTAACAATTTGAAGTGGCAGTGGGCCGGCAACGTTTGTCACAGGATTGATGGCCCTCCAGCCCGATGGACCGACAACCTGTGCAAAGTTACCTGTACGAGCTGAATATGGAAGTTAGAGGATAAGGCACCGACTTGGAAAGACCTACCTCTGTGGGGGTCACCAGAGTGGTCGTATGTGTGTGTTCTCTGATTACATCCACAATTGCGTGCAGTGTTGCAAAGCCTCTTCTTACTCTTCGATCCCAGGTTCAAATTGATACGCAGGTTCGTTGCAGATGTTATTTATTACAATTACTATACAGTATTATGGAGTACTTTTTATTTTATTTGAGGTAGACAAATTGATACTTTTAAGAATGGCTCCTTGATGTATAAAAGGGCTTCAACGGGCAGAGTGACACCGTTGAAGCGTCGCGAGTACGTAGCAGCGTGAAGCCTTGATGCTGAACTTGAAGTGTGTCTCCTGCATGCCGAGGACGCCCTTATATACTGCGTCGCCTGTTGTTGACGACGCAGGTGGCCCATGTCGTTGAGTCATCGCAGTGCAGGACCGCACTTAACGCAGGGCCGTGTTTAGGTTGTTGCTATGGACAATGGATTTACATACCTCCAATAGTGGACTGCGAATGGCAGACAACGAGGACTGCGGTTTCTCTACGAAAAAAGTAATAGTGGATTTGGATAGCAGAAATAAAGGAATACGTGTTTTTACTTTTAAAATTATGGCAAAGTAACTTTATTACTTGGAGTAACAACTTACACTTGCTTCACTTGCCTGGGTACTAAATAAACTTACCTACCTTTTTCTATAATAAACCAATACGTCCAAACGCGGCACAATCTCAGTTATTGCCATCACGTGCGGTCTGCTGACGGCAGATTTTTCCCCCGCCCACTGAGATATTGTTAATTTGAACCCAGCATCCCCGTAGACAATTTGACGCAGGCTGGTTTACTACTGAGCGAAAATTCTATATAGAATTTGGGGGTAGTTATACAATTTGGATTTAATCAACAATATATAAAAACTATTCATTAAGTCAAGTTTTTATATATTGCTCTTTTATATTGTTACAAATTGAGCCAACTGCATATTTGTACACAAATCACATTGAAACGCTTTTGTGTCCGTCTTCTTTTGTTTACTTTGTGTAAAAAAATTGTGATTGGAAAAACATTGTCTATTGTAATTTTTATGGTAGCCATAAGCCAGGTGTGATTCTTAGAAAATTCAGTCCACGCAATCGAGCAGACACATTGTATTTGTACAGTATAAAGCAATGCCCCAACGGAGGGGTGAGGCAGTCGAGCGATAAGCACAAGCGAAGCAAGACTTGTGTACTACATTCGGTAATCTATTTAGTGACGGACTTTGCGCGTGCATTAAACTTTTTCCTGTGTTATACGTTTTTGCATAGTTCTAATAAATTCTATAGTAATTCTAACGGCATTTTGATTCGAGTCCTGGAACTCGTAACAATATTATAAACATGAAAGTAATTCTGTTCGTCTGTTTCTTTTTCATTGTGTTATTTTTACATAGACTGTAAATAATTTGATTAATAAAATACTGATGTCTGCGGTATTTCCGGGAAATCAGTTTACGTGTCACCTTCGTCTTATAAAAATCAAATTATGGGAGCTCGTTACTAAAATACTGATATGAGCGATATTTGCCAGGTGGTAGGGCATTTGTCCATATGGATGGCTACTACCCTTGGCCTAGAGTATGCCCTAACATCATTGAGCTGTGTCTGGCATTAGAGGCTAGGTTCCAGTCCTATGTACGAGTTCAGCATCACATTAGTAGCATCTTTAGTGTTGCATATGCTCATAGGCGAGTCAGCCTGTCTTCTGTACTCCAGCAATAAAATATACAGTAAACTGCCGCCACCACTTTTCGTTCTAGAAGTATAAAACGTGGTGACAATGGCACATACAAGGCAGTATCATTCTCTAACTTTAAAAAAAAATTGCAGGTGTTCAGCAGAGAGGCTATAGGCCCACTTGATGTAATGTGGTTACATTGCCTATAGACATTTGCAACACCAAAGGTGTTACAAATGCGCTGCTGCTCGCTTAAGGGAGACTGGAAACTAGTCACTAATGCCGGAACACAACTCCAAGTTGTTTTGGCATCATAAGAGGATCACAATTAGTTCAAATGACGTCAGGTAATAAAATGCGTTTTTACAGATTTGTACGTTGAATTTATCTTTGTCGGGGCCTAGGTTGTAACAATATGTTAGATAAAGTAAAACATTGTTACAACTTTCTCCGGTTTCCCCTACGGCCAGTACGACCTCCAGTGGTATAGCATTAACGCGAGCAAAGTCACGGGCAAAAGCTAGTAAGCTATATTTTTCAGGTGGACGTAGTGAACTTGTTTGTTCCCGCACGGAGAAAATATATTTTGAACACCATTAGATTTCAGCGTTTATTATTATGTTGTCATCCTGAATATACGTTACAGGCACAGAGATTGTGTCAGCTTGTCACGGACTCACAGCATTGTGAATAGGCAGTTATCAGTTGACAACGGCCCCTAATGTCTACATCGTATGTTATTACAAGTATAACAATGATTGTAGTAGAAAAGGTTCAAAAAGAAAATGACGTAGTATCGTTATGAATTCAAACTCAAAAAAGACTAAAGTTTTTTATACATACATACATAACTTCACGCCAGGTCCCTTGCGGGGTAGGCACGAACAACAGAGCGTCATTCAGGCTTATTCTTACACACCTCACTTGCTTCTTTGACGTTCATAGTTCTTGTCATGCACGCTCGTCTGTTCTCAAGGCTCCTGACATCACCATCTGCTAATACACGATCAATTTGATCATGGACGGTGTGTCGAGGCCTTAAGCGACTTCTGCATGCATCCACTTTTGCATTGTATATCTGTTTAGTCATTCTTTCATCATACATTCTTTCTAAGGCCCGAACCACCGGAGCTTTCCTTTCCTTACCTTCACCCCGACACCCTCTTTCAGACCAACTCTCTTCCTTACTTCGGTATTAAGAACGCGGTCAGCGAGCGTCAAGTTTTTTATTCATATTCAAAATAAGTTCCGTAGGAAAACACTTTTTAAAGGTCATACATATAAGTCAAAATTGAAATCTACTTCATTAAAGAAGCATGATAATATTGTTACATACCGACAAAAAGTTTTCCCGCATTTGGACTTCTTTTGTTTACTTTGTGTTTAAAATTTGTTATCAAAAACATTCTATTGTTATTTTACTTGTTTTATGGCAGTCATTAGACAGGTGTGTCGAACTATTTTTTGGAAATGATTGCTTTGCGTCGAGATATATTGTATTTGTACATGATATAAGGAATGCCCGAATGGAGGGGTGAGGCAGTTAAGCGAGGATTACGATACGAGCAAAAGGTTCATTCGATAAGCGATATAAGGACGGATTTAGCGCGTGTTATTAAATCGTGAAATTTGTACTGGTTGCGTCCAGTTATATTCGTACCTGTGTTATACGTGTTTGTATAGTTCTAATAAACTCTATAGTAATTCCATCGGCATTTTAATTGGACTCTCACGCTCGTTACAAAATGTACTGTATCTAATAACGCCGCACCAGTCATTTTTTCGATTAAACAATCCGGATGACATCACCTAAGAGACTTCATTAACCGAAAATTGGCTTAACTATAACAGTTTCTAAACAACAGTTAAATATGATTCAAACAATTATTTTAATTAAGCAATCCTTAGAACAATTCAACAAACTCAATCCTAAAACTTTACAAACACATGCAGCGTGCCAAATGTTTCTGTGAAATCCGTAGAGACTTACGTATTCCAGTAATTACAGATCTCATTAGCGTTTTGAAACCGGTTGTTATTTGGTTACCAAAACAATGATATCGGATTATAACCGGTTTAAGAAGACCTCCTTTTGAAAACCTCTTTTTAAGAAATGTTTCAGAATGGTAAATTGGGTTAGGCTCCTATAAAGTAAATAATTACTAAAAAATAATTAAAATTAAATAATTAACAAAGACAAGTTGGAGGTAGATTAAACTTCAATATAACTCATTGATAGTTAAAAATTTAATTTATTTTTATGCAAGAGGTTAGCAGACAGGCAGACGGTCTACTTGATAGAAAGCGGTTGCCATCACCTATGGACATTTGCAACACCAAAGGTGCTACAAATGCGCTGCTGCTCTCTTAAAGGAGACTGGAACCTGGTTACTAATTCCGGAACACAACGCAAGGTTGTTATGGCCTATAGCCTTCCTCGATAAATAAACTATCTAACACTGAAAGAATTTTTCACATAAGACCAATTCCTGAGATTAGCGCGTTCAAGGAAACAAACAAACTCTTCAACTTTACATATAGAAAGAAAGAAAGAAAGAAACAGGTTTATTTTTAGGACATATATCTCTCCGTGCAGGAACGGAGAAAGAATACAATTTCCTGCGGCCGGGCGGCCTGTCGTAAGAGGCGACAAAACAACCCACAGCCAGGTGGTAGGGCATTTGCCCGACTGGATGGCTACCACCCCTGGTCTAAAGTATGTCGCCATAACAACCTTGAGTTGTGTTCCGGCATTAGTGGACCAGGTTCCAGTCTCCTTTAAGAGGGCAGCAGCGCATTTGTAGCATCTTTGGTGTTGCAAATGTCCATAGGCGATGGTAACCGCTCTCAATCAAGTGGGCCGTCTGCCTGTCCGCTGACCTGCAATAAAAAAAAAAAAAAAAAAAAAAAAAAACATACAAGTGAAACATTAAAATAAAGCACAATAAAAAAAAAGACAATACAACAACAAAGTAACTGAGGATATACATAAATCAAGTCCTAAAAATTGGATCATGCTCAGCAAAAATGTTGATCTTTCAGACCAACGCCGATCTTCCGCTTGACCCTAGAGCGACGTCACGGCAAACTACACATTATATTATTAATAAATAATCATATAATTGTTGCAATAAAGAGAATATTAGTACCGAGTTCAATAAAATTACAAATATTTATAGCATAAAACTAATATACAACACATATACATATAATAAATACATCGATATTATACACAACATATTATATAGTAAACAAGGTAAATAGATAACATAAAAAAACAGCCTTAAAACAATACCAGAATTATATAATGCTGGTGTCGTGTCTTTGGCCCGCCTGTGATTTTTGATGGTCAATAAGAAACTTCTTGAGTTTAACCCTAAACCCTTGAACTGACTGCAGGTTCCTTATTGGCGAGGGAATGTTGCTCCAACATTTTGAAGCAGCATATTTAAAGCTACCTTTAAAAGAGGCTGAGGAGTGCCGCTGCATCAAGAGCTGTACTGCACACGTCCTTGTCCCAATCGACCTACGACTTGACATCCAAGTTAATTTGTCGTATAGGTATGAAGGCGGCCTGTGCTTGATTACTCCAAAAAGGAGACAAGCTAAGTGTAACTTACGACGATGCGTCATCATCATATAATATTAGTATGAGAATGATGATGAATGATATTATGTTTACACGATAGACACTGTTTTATTACATTAATCAATGAGTTCAAACTATTTTTTGTGGGATTTTTGTTTAATTAAAACCACGCACGTCTCACTCTCAAAATGTATATGTTTATTCTTTAGTTTTTAACAATTTTAAGCTTAGCTTTAAATTTACTGTCGTGAATCTTTTTAAGGCACAATAGTAAGTTCTCACTCCTTATAAATGTAACATAGTTAAGTAGAGTTATTTATGTAATCTCAAACTCAGAACTCTTAATCTAATATATAAAATTCTCTTGTCACAGTTTTCGTTGCCATACTCCTCCGAAACGGCTTGACCGATTTTGATGAAATTTTTTGTGCTTATCCGGTATCTATGAGAATCGGCCAGCATCTATTTTTCATCCCCCTAAATGTTAGGGGTAGTCCACCCCTAAATTTTTTTATTTATTTTTTAGACAAAATTTTTAATTTCTATTTTTTTATGACACAGCATTAAAAGATACATACAACCCTAAATTTTCAACCCTCTACGATCAACCCCTATTTTTTTACCGGGCAGGACGACGTCTGCCGGGACAGCTAGTAATCAATATAAAGGTAAAAATGTAGAACACAATCTACACTTTTTAATAAAATAGTTTTTCTTTTCTTCTTCTCTATATATGTTATTTATTTCCGAATGTTATTTTGTAGTGAAGAAATAACATAATAAGAATAAGCCTGTATGGCACTCTGTTGTTCGTGCCTACCCCGCAAGGGAACTGGCGTGAAGTTATGTATGTACGTATGAATGATATTTACGTCGTACTGTTAGATCTAAGCTAATTTAGGCTTCATTGTCAATAATAAACTTGTTGAACTATTAAAATAGTTAAATCCAAAACCTATTTGCAAACTTCTACCCGTTGTATAATTTTGGTCTTAAAGTGATTGAGAGTTATTAAAGTCTAGACTACAATTTCATTAATCAATTTACTTTTAGCTAATAGCTCCATTTTGAAAATTACTATAGTAATGATTCTTGTATTCTGAGCAACTATAAGCTTTGTTATTTAAATTATCTGTAATTCTTTCTAATGGTTTTTATAATTGTTCGCTGTTATTTGTTTGCTCTTATTTTCTCGTTTCTTCACTTTTAAATCTCACCATCTCCTTACTGTGTCTAGTATCTATATACTTTAAATCTCTAAGTTTATCCAATTCAATGTTTGAAGAATTTAATAATGTTAACGCGAGACTTGTGACGCAAGTAAAATTAAAGATGCCTGTGCCTTCTCTGGAACTCTTCAGAAGGAACTGTGTTTACATGGCTCCTCTTATTTATTACTCTTTGTCGAATAATTTTGTTACGAGTTACAGGACTCGAATTAAAATAAATGCCGTTGGAATTACTATAGAGTTTATTAGAACTGTACAAACACGTATAAAAAAGTACACAATGAAACTGGATGCAACCAGTTAACACTGCACGATTCAATGCAATTCAACACGCGCAAAGTCCGTCACTAAGTCGCTAATCGAATGCATTAAATAACAAAAATAATTTTATAAGATATTGTTGCAAACTAGGCGCTGACAAAACAAATTCCACCTGCATATCTGAAAAAAGCACATTTATTACCCGTCGGCATTTGAACTAATAACTTTTAAATTATTTTAAGGTCGTCTTCTTTTGTTTATTTATTGGCATACGGTCTATTGTTGTGTTGTAGTCATTAAACTCATAAAAGATAAAGCTGATTCTAGGTAATTCGGTTCACATTACCAGGCGGACTTATTGCATTTGTGCAGTATAAAACAAGGACCTGATGGAGGGGGGAGGCAGTCGAGCGAGAACCAGGATCGAAGCGAGACTTGTAAAATCGGGAATCATAGTGACGGATTTTGCGCGTTTGATTGAATTACGATCTTCTGCATTACGTTTGGATTTGTTTAGTTATAGTTGTACCTGTGTTATACGTGTTTCTGTAGTTCTAATAAACTCTACAATAATTACAACTGCATTTTAATTCGAGTCCCGCAACTCGTAACAATATAAAGAATATTACCTCCCATACGAGGGATAATATTCTTTTACTTAAATTATCAACTAAAGCCGTATAAAAAAAGCAGCAATACCATAAATCCAAAATACAAAAAAGCGTCACCATCAATTTCTTCCAAGTCACAAATGCGGGTAGTGCGAACAGAGAATTCACATTTGATTCCGTGATGGATGGTGTCATCTTTCATACGCCTAAAATGACGTACGACTTGCTTACCGGAGATTTTTCTTATATTCCGGGCGCAAGGTTTCTTAAGTTTCCGCGGCTAGTCTACGTGATAAAAGATCACGGCCGCTAAAAAGTAGCCGAAACGCCGGAATATAAAAATCAAATAAATTATCGTGCTTAAAACCGTTAAAAAAAATGCACAAGACAATCACTTGTGTAAAAAGTATAAAATAACTTATTTCTAAATCTATTTTTAATTATATCTTGTTTTTAATATATATTATCTAAAACATCTTAAAGCCGGTGCTTAGTAACTTTCAAAATATAGTAATTTTTATGTTTTACTTTCAAAAAATTCATAAAAAATGTTCATAAAATGAAAACTACTGGGCCAAAGTATATTAAATTTTTAGGGGACCAAATGGAAACTATTCCTCACTGAACTAAAAAATAATCACGTAAATCGGATCATAAATCTCAAAGTAATCTATGTACATACGAAACTTGATGGATTTTTTTCATAAAAAATTGTTCATAAAATGAAAACTACTGGGCCAAAGTATATTAAATTTTTAGGGGACCAAATGGAAACTATTACTCATCGAACTAAAAAAGAATCACGAAAATCGGATGATAAATCTCAGCGTAATCGGTGTACATACATAAAAAAATACCAACCAAGTTGAGAACCTCCTCCTTTTGGAAGTCGGCTAAAAAGGCGGCCTTATAAAACCCATCTCTTTCAGGCAACCTGACTCAAAGGAAATTCACATCAAGGAATCATCACATCTAAACCATCGGAAGTCACTTAGTACTAACTGTTTTTGAATAAATATATCTAATATATTATACATTTATTTATTTCTCTATTGTTAATATAAAATGCTTGTCATATCTTAAATTGCGGCACTCGTTTTTTTGTATGTATATTTCTTTTTTTTTCTATATCACTGGGATCCACTTATCAGATACTGACATGGTGATAATGCGCCATGCGCGCGAAAAAAATTGAAAATCGCTCAACAATTGACGGAGAATTCACTTAACAAACATGCAAAGAAAAAACGCGACCTTCTCCTTTCTCAAGTTGGTTAAAAACAATTCTACGTTATTCTTGTTTAAAATTCAGAAGACGTCTAATAAAATTACAAAAGGGGGCTCAACTTTCAATCATAACACACCCTTTTACTTATAACAATCACTGCGTCTGCAGCAGGGATTATTTTTAAAGAAATATAAGTATTTTATTAACAAAAGTCTTTCAAGCAGCTTATTCTAAAGCCTGATTTACATTATCACTATACTAATAGGCGAAGCAAAAACTTTGAACCCCTTTTTACGAAAATTGCGTGGACGGCGGAGTAAGAAATTCCGTACACTTATAGTTTACATAGAGAAGTAGAGCAGAATGTTAATATTATAAAAAAATGCATAAAAATACACTAAATCCATGTATTTGCCCTACAAACGCGAATAATATATTCTCTTTTGTTTATTGTTCAAGTCAAATCAAAAGTGTAGCCTTGGCGAAATCTGCGACTACAGAAGTATAGTCTTTGACATTCATTATTATGGTCGAATTTCAACCACGGGTGACCACTAGTACTAATTGAAATGTAAATCATTTTTAATTAACTAAAAATAATATTAGCATTTATTAGGGTGGTCGTTAAAAAAATAAATTTCTTGCGACGCCCCCTAAAAAGCTTCCTTTTAATGAAAAAACACTGGGATTTTTTTTATAATTTTTTCAAGTCAAGACATCACGTGCCTCAAGACGATTCAAGTTAAAACTAAAAATATAAGAAAAATTGAAAGATAAGCTTGAATCACGAAGAATTTTAAACTTTTTCTGAAACTATAATTTGAAATTCATCACTGAGAATGATAATACGGAAGGTATTTCATTGTTAAAACTTTTCCAATCTTAAAATAATTATTACTTCTAAGTATGAAGAAGTTTCCTGAAAAAAACATGATATTACCCAAAAAATAACTTGAATCGTCTTGAGGCACGTGTTGTCTTTACTTGAAAAAAATATAAAAAAATCCCAGTGTTTTTTCATTAAAAGGAAGCTTTTTAGGGGGCGTCGCAAGAAATTTAATTTTTAACGACCACCCTAGTATTTATACAAGTTTGGCAAAGACGGCTCGCAGCACTTTCCCTTCGGTCGCTCGGCTCAATAATTTTGCACATTTGCATTGTTCTTTGATTATATTAAAACTGGAAAAATTCTTCAATCCTAATGCAACTTGCAATTAATTGTATTAGGTAAGTATTTTTTATTTAACTAGAAACAATAATATTGGTCTCGCTAAAAACTGCACGCGGCACTAAGCTCCAATCGCTCGTCTCAATCTCTTTGTTAGCATTTTTCTTTGACATTCTCAAAAGAAATTTAAATAATATTTCATCTATCAGCAACTTTCAATGAACTTTATTAAATTAAATGCCATCACAAATTCCATTCTAATAAACTAAAAATTGGTCTTGGTCTGGCCCGGGCAAAAAGCAAAGACGACTCTTAGCTTAGCGCTTTCCCTTCTATCGCTGGGCTCGTGTATACTGGCTTTATAGTTACTTTCTCATCCCAGGTTTCCAGGAAATATTGTTCATTCCATGGAACTGCCTCTTCAGGTTCTGCCCATCAGCCCATTTGGAGTCCAAATAACTATCATCGTCATCCTGCTCCAGCTTCTTCCACTCCTCTTGTTTCCTATATGCGTGCAACATGAGCTGCTTTCTCTCGTCCTCCGTCATGACCGGCTCTCGGCCTGGCGCTCCTTCAGAGCTTGAGCACAGCTTCACCGTGACTTTGGACTTGTTGTTCTTACCTGAAAATACCAAACATTCCTGTCTTATTAAACTATAGTAATAACATTGGGATCCCCGGGATCTTTCTTAGTTCCTTAGATCCTGGGTTCGACACGAGGTAGCGATGGCAACTGGCGGATCCGTAAAATGACGAAATCGAAGAACTGGTGGATGAGCCCAATATAATGGGCGAGAGCAAGGTATATCGTTTGCGTTGGCTTGGCCATCTACATAGAATGGGGGACGATCGATCGATGAAAAGAGCCTATCTGGGCAGACCAACGGGACGGCGACCAATTGGTAGGCCCAGATATCCCTGAAGGTACATAGTGGAGTCTGATCTGCGCGAGCTTCATGCCGATGACTGGCAGGAGACCCCGCTGAACAGAAAGGAGTGGAGTATTCTCATTTCGGAGGCCAGGACTCATTTTGTTTCGGACAGCCGCAGCAGTTAGTTAGTTAGTTAATAATTTTTATTTTTTTTATTGTTGGAGTACAGCAGACAGACAGACGGCCCGCCTGATGGAAAGCGGTTACCGTCGCCTATGGACGTTTGCAACACCAGAGGTGTCACCAACGCGCTGCCGACCTCGAAGAAATTTTATGACACCCTTTTTAAAAAAACCTATGTTGTAGCGCTGTGGGAAAACCTTGGCGGGGAGTTCATTCCAAATCCCCACGGTGCGCAAGAGAAACGAAATATATAAAGTCTATCATTTAAAAACATACACCATTTTTTTATTGCATGAGCTCAGCAGACGGGAAGATGGCCCTGATGGAACGTAAATGCCATCGCCTGTGGACATTTGTAACACCAAAGGTGCCTCTAATGTGCTGCCACACCCTGCTGACAACTAATTCCCGAACACAAATCAATGTTGTTATGCAAGCTCTAAACCAGGGGTGGTGGCCAACCACACGTACAAACACCCTTTAAACACACATGCACAGAGGTTATTAAAATTGTTTCTAATTAAAACATTTTAAAATGAATCCAACGCAAAAAGTATCGTCAAAATAAGTTCAAAAACAACAGAGTAATGCCTGAATATACATATAACAAAAACTAGTCACACGACGAATTTTGAACTTCCTCCTTTCTTCAAGTCCGTTAAAAAGTAAGATAAAATAGTATACTACTTTAGCACCAGTGAAAATCACGAAAATAATTTTAGAATATATATGTTGGAACACATTTCATAAAACCAATTCCTGCGTGTCACTGCTAGAAGGAAAAAGAAGAAAGAACACTGAGAGTTTAAGCCCTTTCGAAGATTTGTATTATGAATATGAGAGTAACAAAAGAAATAAATGTAATACTACACCTAACAGTATATTCAGACGCGTGTCAATTTCACAAAGCGATATTCCAAAAGCGGCCGCTTTAGGCCCCCTTTACAGATACTCACCCAAATGGTCGCTGAGTTTATTCCCAGTAACGAACTTTTTGCCACAGCACCAGAGGCAAGCCCTGGAGGGGTCTATGACCTCCTGCGCCGCTTGGGTCCCAGCCAGGTCTTCCACGTTGTCCAGCTCCATCCTAACAGGATCGTGAGGTGGTACACCGTTGGGGAATACGATCTTTGTGGCGCCACGGAGCTCGTCGAGGGCACGCGATACGTCCTTCTGAGTTAGACATTTACGGAGGTCCACCTATGCCAGAAAAAACCTCAATTTCACAACTTGTAACAGTTCCTCGACATTCGGCCAGTAAAAATAAATGTGTGTGGACAGTTCACACGCAGAAGTGGAACGAAGTGTGACAAGAGAAAAACTTCAAAACATTTACAACTCTATCAATCCGACAAAGACAAATTCCACGTACAGATCTGCAAAAGCACATTTTATTACCTGCACGCATTTGAACGAATTGTAATCCTATCGATCGTCTTATCGTCTTATTTTGTTCACTTATGTATTGGCATAGGTTGCTAGTTATTGTAAAGAACAGCCTATTGTTCTATGGTACTCGTTTATGGCCGCTTACGGCTGCATCATTAGCCAGGTGTGGCGGATTACGATCTGACTGTGTCGACGTTGACCGGCGAGCACATTTTTCATTATGAGATATAAAACAACGGTCTGACGGAGAGAGGGAGGCAGTTGAGCTACGACTACGATACGCGCGTGACCTGTGTACATTCGGGAATCTAATAGTGATGGACTTTGCGCGTTTTATTAAATTACAACCATCGGCATTACGTTTGGATTTGTTGTGTTCGGTTGTATTTGTATCTGTGTTATACGTGTTTGTATAGTTCTAATAAACTTTATAATAATTCCAACGGCATTTAATTCAAGTTTCGCAACTCGTAACAATACAATTGGTTCAGCCGTTTCGGCGGAGTTTGGTAACATATGCGACTTAGATTAGATGAATAAATTAATAACAATAGGAAATATACTATTACATGTTTCTTGCTAACAAACTCTTTAGCGTCCTCTGCAGCCTTCTTAAGAACTTCTTGCATGTTCAGAGGAGGTGCAAGGCCACATCGTCTCCCCATGTCATCTTTTGCGTACTCATAGTTTGGGGGAGCGCACCGCTTGGCCCACGGGTCTTCTAACTTCAACTCTTTAATCTATAAGCACAAAGAATTACAGTTCAACACTCTATTGATCGCCAAAATGAAAAAAAAACTTCGTTTAAAAAAACCGACTTCAAAAACTAAAAAATTTAAAATAACTTATTTCTAAAGCGATGTTCAATTATTTTTATTATTAAGTTATTTTATACTTTTTAGTTTTTGAAGTCGGTTTTTTTCAATGTAGGTTTTTTTTACATAATTAATTGTATTGGTTATTAATTTTTTGCCTAAATTATGGGTTTCCGATGAGTTCAGTGTCTGTTTACAACAAAAACAAATAAAACCTTTTTTGTTGTAAACAGTGTCCTTATTCTACCATAGAAATGCATATTTATAGTGTTTGAATACAAAACACGCATAATTTTCAGGACCCGCGTTTTTGCAAAATTACCATTTTGACTTACGAGGGTTCAGATTTCGAGCAAAAGAGGTTTTGGGGCTTCAAGGGAAGGGAACAATTTTTTTTCTTACTGTACTACAGAATGTAAAATTCGAGTTTACCTGCTCATCAGTCAAACCCTGCATCTCGGGTGGTAGGAAGGTGCCATGTTTCCGCAGCTCCTCAATCTCGTAGCAGATCCGCTGAATCTTCAGTCTTCCGTTAAAAATAGCCACAATATCCTTAACAACTTCATCGACGCTCTTCTCGACATCAGTTTCATAGAGGAACTGGCTTTCGTCACCTCTTTTTACGTGAAGAATTACCATTTTACAAATTTCCGAAATCTTTTCCCCGTTGCTACGTGGCTATCGAATAAATATTGTTGCCATGGTAATGGGTTGTGATGCAGCACGTTCCTTTAGTAGCTCAAAACGCCTGAAATGCTCCGTCAGCCGTTCCACATGGCGACCACGGTCGTTATGACCGTGACGAACACGTCTCTAATGACATCAATATTTTAGATGGCACATTGCTTACAACGACCCGTGTAAAGAGGTAGGTCGAAGTGGTCTGACTTGATCACTTGATGGAAAGTGGTTACCGTCGCCTATGGAAATTTGCAACACCAAAGGTGCTACAAAGCGCTGCTGCTCTCTTAAGGGAAACTGGAACCTGGTCACTAATGCCAGAACACAACTAAAGGTTGTTTTGTTGCCTTGTACGACAGGCCGCCCGGACGCAGGAAATTGTATTCTTTCTCTGTTCCTGCACAGATAGATAATACACATAAGAAGAAGAATTAAAGTCTTATATCATAGAACCTATTCAGATGAAAAAGTTAAGTTCTTACAAGTTTAAATAGCTACAAAGAACTGCTAATTTTTGAATCGTGGACAATAACGACGTGGCTACACTCTTTCACCGCCATTCCGCATTTTTAATTCAGGACCTTTGGCCTCTTCGCTCCCACACATATATGCGAGCTATTTCGACTTAAAGCTTTAAATGCATGCTGAAAAGAGACGCGTATATAATACTACATTCGTTATTTACTTACTTAATGCGTTATTTTAAGATTATCACTAGCCCAGAGCACAGGTACAAAGTACTGAGAAATAAAATTCTGGCGATTTTTATCGTATAAATGGTTCTTTATCGTTTATCTATACTTTTTATAACGGAAATGGACCTAGGCTGCTATCTCTAAACTATACTTTTCTACAGGATAGTTTCCAAGTGGTATTTGTCTGAAGAATGTGAATGAAGCCGCATTGAAGTCTGTAGCAAGCCATTATGCTTAGTAGAATAAATATTCTAAACGCCTGTCAAATATGTAACAGCAATAATGTTCCACACAAGAATTGCTCACATCCTCGTACGAGACACTGCGAGTGCTTTTTAAGAGGCAAATTAATTAGCGTCTATTGTCCTCTGACACGCCTTTGTGAATTAATTAAAGGTTACATAGCTTAATTAAACCCTGTAATGTTCTTAACGCAAAATATTTATTCAAAATATAAAGTTACTACCAGAATTCTTTATTATGGAATTTAAATTTTAAAAACGGAGAGTTACATTAATAATGGGTTGATTTGTTTATAATGTGTAATTATGGCCTTAATCATATTAGATGCTGGGGTGCCAAATTCAGTTTGGGTAAACAATTTTTTTTACAAAGTGGTTACCTTCGACTATAGAAGTTTGCAACACCATGAGTGCAGCCGATTTGTCAGGATTTAGGATAGGATAAAGAGGGGGGATAAACAAGAGGTATGGAATAGAAGGGGGAAATATGGGATTGGAATAGGTAGATGGGATAGGGCAAATAGGATATGGGGAGAGAGAGGGAAGTGGGCCATCGGAACTTTAACTCATCGCACAAATTTTATAATTATCTTTTACACACAACATATTGTAATTGTTTATTTAGACTTTGTCAACGCCGCAGCCGAGTATAGGTATTGCACGCGTATCCAAAATGAAGGTGGTAGGATTGCTGATATGGATAGAAGGGAGACTAACCTGCGTGCCTCTGAGCTGCAGTAACTATGCGTGCTGATCACCAAGTCGTGAGCCTTGCAGAAAATCTTCTGGCTTGTCTCCTTGCGACGTTCGATATTGTATGTACACACGCGGCGCGGTATAGCTGCACTTATAGGCAATCAGTGGCGGTAAGATGTGCGGGTTGTACAAGGGTCGACAGCAGACGGACTCGTAAAGACGAGCACTATTAATACAGCGGTAAGTACGAGAAGGATAGTCGTAATGCAACGGAAGATGGCGGCTTGGAAAAGGTGATTGGGTACCGCGGTTAGGAAAAGCAGCTACTTATGGAAATAATTTGACAGGACAGGATTTTAAATTAAGCGGCGTGAAGAGACTTGGTAGTTATTTTCCGCTGTACTCTGTTTTACCTATACACCTAATTGTATAAAATAGTTACGAGTTACGCAGGACTCTAATTAAAATGCCGTTGAAATTACTATACAATTTATTAGAACTATACAAACACGTATAACATAAGTACAAATATAACTAGACACTACTAGTACAAACTGCGCGATTCAATAACACGCGCAAAGTCCGTCACTATATCGCTCATCGAATCTACGTCATGCTCGTATCGTAATCCTCACTTAATTGCCCCACCCCTCCGTTCGGGCATTGTTTTATAGTAACTATACAATACAAAAATCGCCCGCGTCGACTGGGGTTTTCGAGAAACCGTAATCTGCACACCTGGTTAATTATTCCTGCGTACGATGCAGAAAGTCGAAAACAATAACAACAGGCTAACGTCTAATTGCAAAGTTTAAACACGAAGTAAACAAATGAACTCCGAATGCGGGAAGGGAACCAGGTGCGCATTTCTTTGTCGGTATGTAACAATATTAAAATTCTAAACATTGAAGCTAGACTATATAAACAAAATATAAACGTTATACAGAAGATAGTATAAAAGGCTGGAGCGAGCAGCTATGTAAATGCAGTTTTGTAATTTAAATATTCTTCATTATTGTAGTATCCATTTCTAAGCAAGGTACATTTCAATTTGACTTTAAATTCACTGAAGGGAAGATCTAACACTTCAATAGACCTCACGACACTGTGAGCTCTTTCTACATGCAACGGAGCACAAACCAATTTGACTGATAATTCCTTTTATTTTTCTTTCACCCATTTTAATCTAATATATAAAATTCTCGTGTCACAGTTTTCGTTGCCATACTCCTCCGAAACGGCTTGACCGATTTTGATGAAATTTTTTGTGCTTATCCGGTATCTATGAGAATCGGCCAACATCTATTTTTCATCCCCCTAAATGTTAGGGGTAGTCCACCCCTAAATTTTTTTTTTTTAGACAAAATTTTTAATTTCTATTTTTTTATGATACAACATACAAAAATACATACAACCCTAAATTATTAACCCTCTGCGACAAACCCCTATTTTTACCGGGCAGGACGACGTCTGCCGGGACAGCTAGTATTATATAAAAGTCGTCCGCGTGGAATTTGTTTTCAAAACTCCCCGATTTCGAAACATTATTCATTGGTGCTTCGCTCCTATTGGTCTTAGCGTGATGATATATAGCCTATAGCCTTCCTCGATAAATGTACTATACAACACTGAAAGAATGTTTTAAATTGGACCAGCGGTTCCTGAGATTAACGCGTTCCAACAAACGAACAAACTTTTCAGTTTTATAATATTACTAAAGATTAGAGACTGGATTGTGTGAAGGATGATATGATGATATGTGTTGTGTCAGAAGATGTATGTCAGAGTAAAGAAGTGTGGAAGAAAAAGACATATTGTGCCGACCCCAAATAATTGGGATATGAATATGGTGAAAGAAGATTTGAGCTAGGCATGTTTGCTGAAGAGTTTCTTGGGCCGCTTCTTCTTTTCAAGCCACAACATGTTGTGAAGCGGTGGTAAATTACATTAGGCTCCCATAGAGTAAACAATAACCATAAACAAAATTAAAACTAAATAATTAAAATAAACAAGTTGGCGGTAGGCTAAATAAGACTTTAACAATACACGTTGACACTTGACATCTTTGTCTCTGGTGATCACGGCCACTGAAAAGTGGCCGAAATGTCGGAATAACAAAAATCAAATAAATTACCGCTTCTAAAACCGTTAAAACGTAGTTTTATTATTACTTCAATAAAAAAATTATTGAAGAAGCGTATACCAGACGCCAAGAAAGAAGACAGTACTTTCTAAAAAAGGGCAGTTTTGCACTCAAATACACCCTGTTGCTTAAAATAAAAAACGCTGTCCGGTCCAAACCGGGGACGGTTGTTTAATGTAGCGTGAGGCAATCACTGGTCCGGATAATCCCGGTTGGACCCCTGGGCGCGCCACGCTATATCGTAAAATAATTGACCTATGTGCATATCTATATATTAATACGTAGAACAAAAACACAGCAAAAATTTTATACCCTTTTTCTCATTTCGACGTCCCCGGAGAATAAAACAGTAATGTGCCATTATCACTTTTTTAATATTTTTTTTTGGCATCGGGGCGATATACTTATTTTTTTAAATGATTTTTTCGAAAAAATCTCGTCCAGTATAACAGTTTTTATGTTTAGGAAATCATGTAACAAATTTAACCCATAAAATATCGTAATCGTTCATTACGGAACGAACATGTCTCGATAAATCGGTAAGGCGTTATACCATTTTACTCGCGTAAATAAACTGATAACTCTTTTCAATAACACACTTTACCTAAATTAGTTCGGTAAGTTTTGAACGGTAATCGTATATTACTGTGTTTTAAACAGTTACAGTAATTCATAAAGATTACTTGCATATTACGATGTTGTTATATAGCTATACTAAAAAAGACAGTGGAAAATTTTACAAGAACAAAATCGTATTGGTTTATAACAATTACACTTCATTCGTGAAAGTACTGTAGAAAACATCGTAATATACGGTTATGGTTTTCATTATATTACAACTTTACGAGAATAAAATGGTTATAATATAAAATCAGTATTATATATTTTTCATAATAACTTCAAAAGTATACATTATATTTCATTTTATTCTATAGCCATTTATTCAGAAGATAAATATTGAATAAAATGGTATATCATATGGCTAATAATAATGGTATATAATATAGGCTAGTTACTTTATGAGCTAAAACAGAATAACAGTTTTTTGCTCGTCCTGTAAAATTTACTTTTGTCTATTACGATTTTATTCCCCGGGGGCGTCGATTTGATGATTAAACTTTTGAATACAGGTTCCAAGTAACGAAACAAGCCAATATCGCTTTTGGTATTGTAAGTCTTAGAAATTCGGGTAAATATCTTGTTACTGGCGCAATTCCTTCCGTAAGAAGGTACATGCAATAGAGTGATAAGTATTACTGTGAAACATATTTAGTAATTTAGCCAAAAATGTAGTTAGGAGGTCCTGCACTGATACCGACAATTGCGACGAGTGATGGTGTAACGATCTAGTTGATATAAGAAGTTTCAGAAAAATGTATAAGATTCTGAAAGAAAAAACAAGGACAGATTTAGAGAAGGATAGATGATGATCAAAAGAAAAACGATTTGAAAATCGAAATTTTAAAATAGAAAGTTCAGGAAGAAAAGACAGAGATAGATGTTTAGAAAATGATACATAGTAAATGAAAGATGACGAAAAGAAGATCAAAAATATTTAAAGATTCTTCCGGGTTTATAAGCACCGTAAGGCGCGCCTACCGTAGAGTTCAGTTCAAGATAGCGAAGCGAAAAGTGCGATACAAAAGAGTTGTAAGAGAAGTCTTATCTGTGCAGGAACGGAGAAAGAATACAATTTCCTGCGGCCGGGAGGCCTGTCGTAAGAGGCGACAAAACAACCCACAGGCAGGTGGTAGGGCATTTGCCTGACTGGATGGCTACCACCCCTGGTCTAAAGTATGTCGCCATAACAACCTTGAGTTGTGTTCTGGCATTAGTGACCAGGTTCCAGTCTCCCTTAAGAGAGCAGCAGCGCATTTGTAGCACTTTTGGTGATGCAAATGTCCATAGGCGATGGTAACCGCTATCCATCAAGTGGGCCGTCTGGCTGTCTGCTGAACTCCTGCAATAAAAAAACTAAAAAAGTTTAATAGAAGACAGTGACGAGTTCAATGGAGAGTTTAGTGAAGAATTTAGTGGGCAGTTCAGTCAAGGAGGGGTTACAAAGCGAGCACCGCAGTAGCAGGTGGTCTACGCAATATCGGCGACGGTATTATGAGTAAACATCTCATCGTCAGGGCAGTGAGTCGTTACTTGTGCGTGAAGTGACAAGCCTGCAAGGAAGAATCACATACGGCTGTGTAAGTCAATAAAAGCATTTAGTTGGAAAAAATCGAAATATGTACTGGGACACATATTAGAAGTAAAACTTCAACGGACAAGTGGAAAAACGAATCGCAACAATATTTTAACTTGAAGTTTTACGGGCAGATTGTTAATGACTTTTTGGAGGTCTTCGGGTATAAATTAAAGAGTGTTGTGTGTTTGAATTGCAGTTCAGGAATGCGTATTTATTTGGTAAAAAATACCGATTAATATTTTACAATAGAGCACACACTTAGCTGCTAAACAAAATATAATATTTAATAATAATAATACGCGCACTCGAGAGTTGACATGTGTCGCGGTGAGGTGCGGCGAGGTGTGCGCGGAGGTAAACACGGGGGGCCCGACAGGGGCAGCGCGCTACGCGTTTGCCGATCATTTGTGAGCGACCGCCGTGGTGATCGGACGTCTGCGGCTACAACATGTTCAATTTGAAAACCTGCCCATAAAACTTCAAGGTCACATTTTGTTGCCATTCGTTTAGCCACTTGTCCGTTGAAGTTTTACTTCTACTATGTATCCCAGCACACATTTCATTTTCGCAGGTTTACTGCAAATTATGATTTGGTTAGGTTAGGTGCATTTCCTCGTAATTAATGCATTTTTTAAAAATTTAAATATATTTTATTTTACCAAACAAAAAAACTGAATTCGATCCGGAACCAATAAAAACATCGATAGTCTACTCTAACATCAGCCGCCTCTCAACACGTCTAGGCTAAATTTATGCCGCTCTTCCACGTGGCCGCAACGCTTTTTCGTGACAGAAAAATCCTAAGACCCCGTCTATATACAAGTTTCACTTCAAAAAATGGTATTTTCTTCCAATCCTAAGTGCTTCGGGGGTACGTACGTAACAATATGAACATTTATCATTTAAAAAAATAAATGCACATTTTCCAATGTATTATTCTATATTAGCTTATCGATATTGCGTAATGTCGATTCATCGAACCGTGTGGGCCCCGATTCGATTCCGATAACGGTAATCTGATGACACGCTTCCGTTGAACACCGGGTATGGACGAAAAACTAAGTAATTGAAGGCTTTATGTAGATTAAAGATTGGTTGGACGAGATCACCGAGATTCCTGCACTATTGAAATTCGATCTCGCATTTTATACAGGAGCGTTCTCACGGCTTGACATTGCCTATTCGTTAAAAAATCTGTACAGTTTGTACACTTGCTCTTGCTTGCAATGGTGGATGCTAGTAGTAGTTTGTGGAGTGCTGGTGCTTTCTTATATTAGAGTGAAGAAAATACACCTTGTGGCTTTCAGAGATTTATTCTCGTACTATAAGGTCTTGGATGACCTTGGGTTTTTTTTTGAGGCGAGGGAAAATGCTACCGATTTACGCACAGACTGGGTCGTTGCCAGGAAAACGACACACGTCGGTCGGGGGCCTGATCCGATCCCTGGGTTGTTTTTTTGAGGCGAGGGAAAATGACTAACCGATTTACGCACTCTCTGGGCCGTCACTAGGAAACGGCACGAATCCACGGGGGGCGGTAACGCTAGCAATTGTATGCTTTATTTGCGTTCCGTCCGCTATGGACTACACAGAGGAGTGTGGAGACTCCGAGTGATGCCGCACGGGCGAACAACCTCAATACCCACTAAAAACCCCCTCCTCCCTGTCGACCCTGCGCTTTTGTTTGTGATGGAAAGACTGAGATATAGAACATAGTTACGCAACAGTCGATCCAGCGCAATAAGATCCTGAAGTGTGCCCTGAGAGAATACACTCCACTTCGAGACGGGGGTAGTTGTTAAATCCCTTGCTTTACCTAGTAGCTAAGGGCCCCCTCGTGCCGGAACCTAACTCAGGGAGGGAAGTAATGCGCGTACCTGCCTCTCCGGGTGCCGGCTGAAGGCCGGCTACCTCGAGAAGAGACCGTAGCACGCGCTGAAGGACTTCGCTCCCTATCCCTTTCTGCGGCCTCTTTGAGAGACATTACTGCCTCGCAAAAAGTAACCGCAGTATCCCAGCGGTCGTCGCTCTGCAACATGGCCGTTACCAAGTCGCCGAGCGATCCGACAGCTCCTACGTGTGTCTCGAGCTCGAAACGCTGCGGCATCCATGCAGCGCACTCGACAAGCGTATGAAACGCCGTATCGGGTGCGCCACACTGTCGGCAATCCGGAGAAGGCAAGCAACCCACAATGCGAAACAGATACTGATCGAAACAACCGTGTCCGGTCAGTAGTGTGCTAACAACGATGAAGGAAAATATCGTGATGCAACCTGCACATCGGGATAACCGATGTGTCAAACCTGCCAAGCCGCCTTGGACAAGCGTGGCGGGTATATTGTCCTGTTTCCCCTATAATGGGAGGCCCGAGCCCAGCAGCGGGACATTTATGGGCTGATATTACTAAAAAAATCGTGTGTGTGCAGTTCACACGCAGTAGAAGTGGAACAAACTGTGACGAAGGGTGGTAGTGATCTCAAATTTCGTCATGTCACATTTCGCATATTATATCGTTATACAATCATCACAAAATAAGTGTATTACAGTATTGTGAATGGTAGAGTTGGTACCGGTAGACCACGACGTACACACCATGATCAAATAACAGAAGTGTTAAAACAAGGTCAGGTAAAAAGCATATCAAATAAACGTGCATGATCAATTTGATCGAGTACTAGCAGAAGGTGATGTCAGGAGCCTTAAGAGCAGACGAGCGCGCATGACAAGAACTATGAATGTCAAAGAAGCAAGTGAGGTGTGTAAGAATAAGCCTAAATGGCGCTCTGTTGTTCGTGCCTACCCCGCAAGGGACCTGGCGTGAAGTTATGTATGTATGTAAAAAAACGTGCATGTATGAGGAGGTTAATGAAAGTAGATGAAGCGCAAGTTGTTTGTCAGGATCATCGCAAGTGGAGATCTATAGTATCTGCCTACCCCCATGGGAAAAACGCGTGATAATATGTATGTATGTATATCGTCATAATATCTTTGAGTTCAAAACAATTCCAACTATATCTGCATGATCCTGGTGTTTAAATTATTTAGTATAATTTATTCTATCTCATTCTTTCACAGGCGTAATCCTATATATTTAATTATTTTAATGCCGCTTTGTCGTTTCATCAAGTTTCAACAGTATCTAAAGAAGTTACACTTCAAAAATATGTATACAGATTTATATAAACCCTGTTGTCTGTTGGTTTCAGGTACATGGCATCACCGCACATCGACACGGCCATGATATATCTACGGAAGATCCAGAGCTTGTTGACATAACTCACGGCAACGTCACGCATCATGGAAAGGTAAGACAGGACACGTGGCATATTAATAATCCTAATTCAAATGTTTTCATTTATAATAAGTTCCACTGGAGAACACTTTTTGAAGATCATATGTTACGTCACGGACGTGGAATAATTTATAACTTCATAATTAGCAAGTTTATAACTGGGTCGCCCATGTCCGTGTCAAAAGCAGAAAACCTTCGGAGATGCATCTATAAACATGTTCAGTATATTACAATGGTTACAAATATTATCACGTAGCACTTAAGATTTCTGTATATATTGTCTTAAGTCTATCTATCTATAAATTCACGCCTGGTCCCTTGCGGTGTAGGTACAAACAACAGAGCGCCATTCAGGCTTATTCTTACACACCTCACTTGTTTCTTTGACATTCATAGCTCTTGTCATGCACGCTCGTCTGTTTTTAAGGCTCCTAACATCACCTTCTGCTAGTACACGATCAATTTGATCATGGAAGGTGTGTCGTGGACTTCCGCGACTTCTGCATCCATGTCTTAAGTGTAATGTTAAATTAATTAAGCAATAACTATATAGTGAGTACAACCTACGTCGTCTTATTTTGTGCTCCTCTCTCAGACAATTGAGCCATGGGCCTCTGCCTAGTGGTTTTTTTTTTTGAGGTGGGGGAAATGCATTTCGCACACTACCGAGTCCCTTACTAGGGATTAGACCAAAGCGACGAAGGTGACACAAGGTGAATGGGCACCAGAGTCAAATGCCGGCTCGTGTGGAGACTCAAAAACTCAATACTCCACTAAAATCACCTTCCTCCCATGTGCGCCGCGCTTATGGCAGGAAGGCCATGGGACTTAGAACGTAGTTACGCCCACGCTGATCCTAGCACATCAGTGCTTGAGAATGCTCCGGGAAAGACAAACTCACTTCGTCAACAGGGGTGAAGACTCCTCTGCTCCCTAGATGCTAGAGGGCCCCTCCAGCGGTATTACCGGAGGAGAACTCCCGCTTAGTAGTGTTTCAGCAACATACAACAGGGATCCACCACCGAAGCACTACACTTACTTAAACCCCCACAAATGGGTAATTGTGTGGCAATAAATTATTCCATGTATGTGACGTAGCATCATATATATAAGTTAAAATAAAATTTTACTTCCGATCCTATGTAATTACACCGCTTCGCAATGTGTTATTGCTGTAAAGGAGAAGAAGCGGCAAAAAGCTCCCCAGCAACACGTCAAGCTAAAAAATATTTTTCTTTGCATATCTTATTCATTTATAACTGAAGCTTTTTTTGGAACGAAGTTCCTTATCGCGTGTTGTGAAAGGGGGCTAGACGGAAAAAAGTTAAGACTAAAAGTTGTAACGACACTTTTGCTATAGTTGTAAGCCGTGCGGCGTGCGCGTGTTTCTTTGTCTGTCTCTCTCTCTCTCATTATTTCTAAAATTGAGCCTACTGATTAAGTTTATATTATATTTGTTAATAATAAAAAAATATTATTTTGTCTTTTTTATCATAATTCCTTCACTAATCAATCGAAAGGAACTTCGTTCCATCCGGGTGTCCCTTAACACCTCTCAAGTTTTTTTATAAGTTTTATAGAGAAGTATGTTACAGAATGACTTTTCAAAGCATTAAGGGAGTTGTATCAAACAGTGTATATACTCAGTAAGATAGATAGATAGCAGTAAGTAAAATAACTACTATTATAAATATGCTGTGTAAATACTATATCTGATTTAGGGGGTGGACAGTGAAAATCTGTCAGATTTTGGCACGTACAAACGTTATAATTTATCAAGTTATATAGTCATCCATCAAGTTATAACCTTGCTAATTACGCACCAATAAATAATTCCATGTACATGACGTACCATATGACCTTCAAAAAGTGTACTCCATTGGAAATTATTTTGGATATTACTTTTGAATTTTGATATATCAATATCTTTTTTTTTAATTTTTATTGCTGAAGTCCAACTGTGGTAAAAGATTACCGTCGCCTTTGGACATTAGCAACACAATAGGTCCTGTCCATATGCCTGAAATTTGACCCCTCACGCCGGAACACAACGCAAAGTTGTTATGACGACATACTCAACAGACCAGAGGTGGTAGCCACCCAGTCGGGCAAATGACCTACGACAGACTGCCCGGCCGCAGGAACTAGTATTCTTTTTCTGTTCTTACATACATACATAACTTCACGCCAGGTCCCTTGCGGGGTAGGCAGGAACAACACTTTTCTGTTCTTGCACGGAGAAAATCATCATCTGGGTGTATGTCAAATGACGTACATAAAAAAGTCTCATAAAGTTGAAGAACATCAACTGTTTTTGTCATTTGTCCATGAACCCTAAAAGCGCGGTCTAAGTTTAAATAGAAAAAAAAGAAAGAATTACTTTCTTTGAAGAAATAGCGACGAAGTTACATTATTTACACATTATTATACACAAAGCATTATTTGAGAATTTGTACGCCGCATTTTCAGCAAACAATGTTTGCACTCAGCATATTGCTGTGCCGGAATTATATCCGACACAACGCTAATTTTCAGTGCAAACATTCCTTTTGGCGTAAGGCCATAACGACCCAATTTTGTTAATATAAAATGGAAAGTAAATAATCTATACATGATAGGGTGGTCGTTAAAAATTAAATTTCTCGCGACGCCCCCTAAAAAGCTTCCTTTTAATGAAAAAACACTGGGATTTTTTTAATATTTTTTTCAAGTCAAGACATCACGTGCCTCAAGACGATTCAAGTTAAAACTAAAAATATAAGAAAAATTGAAAGATAAGCTTGAATCACGAAGAATTTTAAACTTTTTCTGAAACTATAATTTGAAATTCATCACTGAGAATGATAATACGGACCTTCCGTATTATCATTGTTAAAACTTTTCCAATCTTAAAATAATTATTACTTCTAAGTATGAAGAAGTTTCCTGAAAAAACATGATATTACCCAAAAATTAACTTGAATCGTCTTGAGGCACGTGTTGTCTTGACTTGAAAAAATTATAAAAAAATCCCAGTGTTTTTTAATTAAAAGGAAGCTTTTTAGGGGGGGGCGTCGCAAGAAATTTAATTTTTAACGACCACCCTAATACAAAATAAGAAATCTGTAGAGCTCGAATTTCTGTACAATGAAGAAAAATGCTAAAAACCGAATCAGGGGGATGTAAGAAGTGAAATAGAACTAATTTAGATTTTTTTTATTTTTTTTTGTTTCTCTGTTTGTCTGTCTGTTTGTACCGGCTAATCTCAGAAACGACATGACCGATTTAAATGAAATTTTTTATGCTGGTAGCAGACAAAGTCGCGAGCAGAAGCTAGTAATCAATAAAACTATTTGTAATTATGTAAAACATAATTAGTATAACAAATGAATAATCTTTAATAAAACTAACAAATAAAAAATACCTTGTTACTTACTAAATTAAAATAAATACACGTGTTGTCAACTTATATCGAGTCATTTATTCGAATACAATACGATAAAGTGCTTGACGAGCAAATGACATTCTAATTAAAAGATTACTACTATAAAGATATGAAGTGTTTAATATATATAGAACAAACACATCAAGCTTAACCAAATCATAACAACGTCGCGAAACAAGGGTTGAATCCAAATTAGCGTCCGCGGGGGTGGAACCGATACGATTTGTCAAAGTCCAAAACACACGACGCAACTGTCAGTTCAAATGCAACGAAAGCTCACGATGTCACGTATTCGTTTAACGGTTCCTGTTTCGTGTGTCTTGCGATAAATGGGAAGAGAAAACTCTTAGTTGTTTTAACATATTGTTACGAGCTACAGGACTCGATTTAAAATAAATGCCGTTGGAATTACAATTGAGTTTATTAGGACTATACAAACACGTATAAAACAAGTACAAATATAATTGGACGCAACCAGTACAAACTGCACGATTCAATGCAATTCAACACGCGCAAAGTCCGTCATTATGTCGCTAATCGAAAGTACTGCAAACGTCTCACTCGTATCGTAGTCGTCGCTTGACTCCCCACCCCTCCGTTTGAGCATTGTTTTATACTAAACTGTATAATACTCATGCACACCTGGCAAGCTTCGACGCAATGCAATAAAAACAAGGATTAATTCCTTCGACACTAATTACAGCCATAAAATAAGTACGATAACAATAGATGTTTTTAAAGTTTAAGCATGAAGTAAATAAATAATAATAATTCGTTTTTACAACATGCAGGTGTGCGGCCTTTGTCGGTATGTAACAATATATTCATACCAGGGATGGGCAGAAATACGTTTTACAAGGTGCAAGAAAGAATTAAAATACCACAGATTACAGAATATCCAGAAGCCGTGAACGCGCCTAATACTGAAGCAACCAAAACTACTCCTGAATAGAGTAGTTTGAAGCGCAGCCGATCAGTTGCTCTGTGAACGTCGTATCGCGTAACGTGTTTTACCGGTGTTTAATTTAGCTAAATTATGCCGTCTTGTGTCGTTCCAACCTGTAAAAATGCAACAAGTCTAAGGAAAGAACAGGAAGGGATCACATTTCACGTGTAAGTATCGTATTTAGTTATTGTTTTATTTACTTACTGAATAAATAGTTCAGTTTGTAATTGTCATAGAAAATGATGCGTCCATCTTAATAGTGTTGCCAATATAAAAGTTTGGATTTCCATTCTTTTTATTACCTACTGAAGACTTTTATTCTTTGTGGTTTTAAATTAATAACTGCTTAAAAAAACATTTAACCGACTTGAAACAAGAAAGGCTAGGTATCAATGCGACCCGTTTATATAAATGATATTGTTAAAATTGCATAACATTCATAATAGGTATTATGTTAGTATGATAAGATTACTAAACAAATGTACTAAATTTGTGTGGTGTGTGTGTGTGCGTGTGAGGGAGACAGAGACAGAAGGGAAGGGGGGATGAAATTAACTAACATAACTATTGATAATAAACAATTAAAGTCTCTGTCGTTGCATTTATAATTGCATTTATTATATAATGTTATGAGTAATCGTATAATAACTATTATAATCTTTCAGCATTTAGCCATGATAGCAGAAGAGTCTGGATTATGCTTGGAAAACTCTAAAAATGAGAGTATTAATCATTACTTAGTTACAGTATTAAGAACAGTTTACCAACGCTACCGGCTTTAGACCTGACTATGGCAAAGTCACAGATTATAATTTTGCCAAGCTATGTATATATTATTTTTATGGTAATTTGTCCCTTGATATCTTCTAAACGACAAGTCGCATTTTAATAAATAAGATATAATTGGGAATGTTGTGCTGTTCCACTGGTTATAGGTTTTTTAACGTAATATTAAATCTAACTTGGCGAGTACATACAGTGCACATAATAGGTTTCAGGTGGACTTATAGGCTAACATTTTTTTTAAATTTCAGACTAAACACCACATTCGCACGCTAAGTCAAACTAGGAGATTGGTAATGTGAATATATTGGATGTGGACTTTATACTTGACACGCCAAAAAAAATAAAAAAGGTCCCAATTACGCCGCAAACAAATACTTTCTTCAAAGCACGTCCGGCGAATAAAGACATTGCAACAAAAAATAGACGTCTTGCCAAAAAGAACGAATCTTAAAGAGTATTTTGATATTTTGAGGAATTCAAAAAAGAATCGCTATGTTTACGATGATGTTTTTGACCTACATTCAACAAATATTGTAGCAGCTGATATTTTTTTATAATGTATACAAAAAATGTGTTCTAAAAAGAAAAGACCAAAATACAATTCCAAGATAAAAAAGTTTTGTCTAACACTTAATTTAATAAATTAAATGTTTATATCTAAACCGTGTTTTATTTAAAGAACTTCTATTTCTTAAGATTACATATATATAAAATATGAATATCTCTATAGAAAAAGTAAATTTTTATTTTATTATTATCTTACTTCCAATACTACAAAAAACGGGTCAACATTGTCTGAGCTAGCAACATTACGCGGGCGGGAAGTGCGGTGTTCGCGGGACGCTTGTTTTGTTTTTGGACACAGCGTGCGGTTGGAAATTACAGTTGAACGCGGATTCTGTATATTTCTCTATTCTGAGTAAAATACCTACTTGGACCATTTTGGCTGAAATTAATAGAAATTTTCAGGATATAATTTCTATTAATTTCAGTCAAAGTAGTGCAAGTAGGCATTTTAGTCAGCTTAAATTAATCGGGGGTAATGAAGCATTGGTTTCTTTGCTATAAATAATGTATTTAGAAAGGAATACCTTATTAATATTACCATCTAATCAAAAAAGGTTAATAAGTAATTTAAATATAACCTAAATGAATTCTTATTAAGAAAGTGTCCATTGAGACTTTTCTTATTGTCTCTATTAAGGCGAAGATCCTTTGTTTATGTGTTCTTTATTAATAGCTAGCACATCACACTATAGCACATATTTTATGTTATGTGTTGTCTACATGATGTTAGGAGCCTTAAGAACAGACGAGCGTGCATGACAAGAGCTATGAATGTCAAAGAAGCAAGTGAGATGTGTAAGAATGGGCCTGTGTGGCGCTCTGTTGTTCGTGCCTACCCCGCAAGGGACCTGGCGTGAAGTTATGTATGTATGTATGTATGTGTTGTCTATACCGCCACTGTAAGTTTTAATTATTTTCCTTAGTTTAAGGGGTTGCCTGGAAGAGATCGCTTTAAGCGATAAGGCCGCCCTTTGTTCAGCATTTATTGTATCTAGTTTTTAAGAACGTAGTTTTAATTTTGGTGAACAATAAAGTGTTTTAATTTATTCACTTATTCATTCATTCATTCATTCATTCATTCATTCATTCATACACTACACTTTTGTTTTGTTCATACCACTAGTTCAAATGGTTTTGTCCTTTTGAGCCTTCTCGAAGCATTGGAATAATAAAATATTTTTTGTAATTTTGAATTTATTCGTTACAAACATAAAAATATACAACAATTTTCTTTTTTATAATATTAGTATAAAAATAAACAGACATACAATTTCATCCGTGCAGGAACGGAGAAAGAATACAATTTCCTGCGGCCCGGCGGCCTGTCGTAAGAGGCGACAAAACAACCCACAGCCAGGTGGTAGGGCATTTGCCCGACTGGATGGCCACCACCCCTGGTCTAGAGTATGTCGCCATAACAACCTTGTGTTGTGTTCCGGCATTAGTGACCAGGTTCCAGGCTCCCTAAAGAGAGCAGCAGCGCATTCGTAGCACCTTTGGTGTTGCAAATGTCCATAGGCGATGGTAACCGCTGTCCATCAAGTGGGCCGTCTGCCTGTCTGCTGATCTCCTGCATTAAAAAAAAAATTGCAAAAAATGTAAATGTGTCCTGGGTCACATAGAATAAATGAAACTTCAACGCACAAGTGGCAAAACGAATCGCAACAAATTTGAACTTGAAGTTTGCGTTGCCATTCATTTTTCCACTTGTCCATTGAAGTTTCACTTCTACTATGTGTCCGAAAACACAATTCGGTTTCTCGCAGGTTTACTGCAAATTGTGGTTTGGTTAGGTTAGGTACATTTTAATGAATGCATATTATCAAATAAAAAACTGAATTCAATCTGGAACCAATAAAAACATCGATAGTCTAGACAGAAAAGCAGCACACAGGCAGACGGCCCACTTAATGGAAAGCAGTTACCATCGCCTATGGACATTTGCAACACCAAAGGTGCTACAAATGCGCTGCTGCTCTCTTAACGGAGACTGGAACCTGGTCACTAATGCCGGAACATAACTCAAGGTTGTTATGGCGACATACTTTAGACCAGGGGTGGTAGCCATCCAGTCAGGCAAATGCCCTACCACCTGGCTGTGGGTTGTTTTGTCGCTTCTTACGACAGGCCGCCAGGCCGCAGGAAATTGTATTCTTTCACCTTTCCTGCACGGATAAAAATATATAGAAACTAGCTGTCCCGGCAGACGTCGTCCTGCCCGGTAAAAAATAGGGGTTGATCGTAGAGGGTTGAAAATCTAGGGTTGTATGTATTTTTGTATGTTGTATCATAAAAAAATTGAAATTAAAAATTTTGTCTAAAAAATTAATAAAAAAAATTAGGGGTGGACTACCCCTAACATTTAGGGGGATGAAAAATAGATGTTGGCCGATTCTCATAGATACCGGATAAGCACAAAAAATTTCATCAAAATCGGTTAAGCCGTTTCGGAGGAGTATGGCAACGAAAACTGTGACACGAGAATTTTATATATTAGAGATTTCACTTCAAAAGTAATTGATATTGGAAAACATAAAAAATTTAATAGTCCCAAAACAGCAGTACAATCGAAACATTCTCTGTCTGTACAAATTAGAATCAGTCAAAACGTGTTTTATGTTCATTGTTTTTTTCATTTGCAAGAGTTATTGCCGCTCGGAAATTACATTATCGTCCTAATTTGTATCTTATTTCTGTAGAGTTAAGGATGACGTATTTCAATGTGATCGTTAAAAAATGCTAACGTAACATGGCAGCGGTGACAAATTGAAGTTGAACCCGCGGGGGTTGAAATTTGCATGTGCGACTCATGTATCGTGTTTGGTGTAATTTATAAGAAGGTAGCATTTTAGAGTAAAGAATTAATATATATAAGAAGTGAAATAACAGTGTACTCTTCCATATCTTTTCACAGTAAAGTTTATGTAAGTATATGATATTGTTACGACCTGAATGCCGACAAAAGACAAATTCATACCTGCATACCTGTAGCCATTTTATTACCTTTTCGGCATTTGGACTTCTTTTGTTTACTTTGTGTTTAAAATTTGTAATTAGAATAACTATTGTGTATTGTAATTTTTTTATGGTAGTCATTAGCTAGGTGTGATTCTAAGAAATTCAGTCCACGCGGTTGAGATATATATTGTATTTGTACAGTACAAAGCAATGCCCTAATGGAGAGATCGGCAGTCAAGCGATAATCTATATAGTAACGGTCTTTGCGCGTGTTATTGAGTCGTGAATTACGTTTGAACTGGTTGTGTCCAGTTATATTTGTACCTATATTACATGTTTGTATAGTTCTAATAAATTCTATAATAATTCCAACGGCATTTTAATTCGAGTCCTGCAACTCGTGACAATACTCTATTCTGTTCTATTCGAATCTTTTTTATTTTGTATCATTATATTAATACGTAAAGTAAAAACTTTTACGTCTTTTTACAAAAAATGCACTGACGGAGGCTTATGAAAGTTCACACAAATATAGTTTATATAGAGGAGGGAAGGAGTGTAGAAAGCATATATTTTTTTATTGTACATAAAAATACATTAAATTTAAAAATAAAATAGTTACACACAGTACCATGTATTTCACACACACACGCATATATACTCTTTGGTTTATTTTTCAAGTCAAATTAACAAAGTAGCTTTGGCGAAATATGTGATTATAGAACACTAGCTGTCCCGGCAGACGTCGTCCTGCCCGGTAAAAATAGGGGTTTGTCGCAGTGGGTTAATAATTTAGGTTTGTATGTATTTTTGTATGTTGTATCATAAAAAAATAGAAATTAAAAATTTTGTCTAAAAAATTTAGGGGTGGACTACCCCTAACATTTAGGGGGATGAAAAATAGATGTTGGCCGATTCTCATAGATACCGGATAAGCACAAAAAATTTCATCAAAATCGGTCAAGCCGTTTCGGAGGAGTATGGCAACGAAAACTGTGACACGAGAATTTTATATATTAGTTAAAAATTACTATATTTTGAAAATTACTAAGCACCGACTTTAAGATGTTTTAGATAATAAGTTATTTTATACATTTTAGTTTTTTAGTTCTTGAAGTCGGTTTTTTAAACGAAGTTTTTTTTAATTTGTTATTATCACCTTAGGACACGCTTGACGCTTCTTCCTTGTAGTCTTCGTTCCTTTCGTCTAGAAGCGAATATTTTGATTGTGAACTACGTAACCAATTCGCAAAGACAGAAGATACTTGCACATTTAGTACAGCCATGATACGAGTGCTCCAGCGAATTCGCATACGAAGTAGTCGTTTTGTGAACGTTTTATTTTCGGTATAACAATAAAAATATAGTTTAAGAGCTCCCTGAAAAATAAAACGAGATGTTTCAGTGTGTCGGGGAAATTTTGATATTTTCGAGTTTGGTTCGTTGATGGTCGCTTCTCAGCAGTCAAATTTTTATATACCGACTTCCGAAGGAAGGAGGTTCTCAATTCGAC
Source organism: Dendrolimus punctatus (assembly GCA_012273795.1). Classification (NCBI taxonomy): domain Eukaryota; kingdom Metazoa; phylum Arthropoda; class Insecta; order Lepidoptera; family Lasiocampidae; genus Dendrolimus; species Dendrolimus punctatus. The sequence continues at coordinate 11,023,820 of CM022551.1, read as the reverse complement.
TAAATAAATAAAGAAAAAATATATATTTAGAACTACATACAAACCAAAACATACTTATAAATAAGACAATACAACTGTGAAATATATTTCGAAATCGGTCCTAACTCACATGATGCTGGTTGACTCCACCACCGCCGGTCTTCCGCTAGGGCCGCGAAAGTGAGTGATGGATATACAAAACGAAACAAACAAAGAAAATATGACGAGTACTATTGGCAAAACAAATATAAAAAATATTATATGTACTGCACATCACACGCAGTAGAAGTGAAACTTCAGAGAATATGGTCACAGTAATTCTTCTCTAACGTTTTTATATTATATATATGTATTTAATTTATAAAGTAGTTTAAGTATGTGTATTTTTTATTTATAAATTATTTAGTTTAAGTATGTTTATTTATGATATTTGATATTTATTATCTGCACCACCTACATCGCCAGATTAGATTAAATTATTCCTTAAGTTAGGTTGCCTGGAAGAGATTGCTTTCAGCGATAAGGCCGCCTTTTGTTTCTACCATGACAATATTGTAATTGTAAAATAGGGGTTTGTCGCAGAGGGTTAATAATTTAGGGTTGTATGTATTTTTGTATGTTGTATCATAAAAAAATAGAAATTAAAAATTTTGTCTAAAAAATAAAATAATTTTTTTTGGGGTGGACTACCCCTAACATTTAGGGGGATGAAAAATAGATGTTGGCCGGTTCTCATAGATACCGGATAAGCACAAAAAATTTCATCAAAATCGGTGAAGCCGTTTCGGAGGAGTATGGCAACGAAAACTGTGACACGAGAATTTTATATACTCGATATATATATATAAATTGATTAATGTATATATAATATAATTTTTGGTTTAATGAAATTACATATTATCGAATACAATGCAAGAAAACTTAACTTAATTTGTATTGTATTCCATCCATAGTCCCTCAAGACTATAAATACAGCCTGGGTTGAGAGCTGATATAATTAACTAAGACTGTGAATAGTTAAACTGTGTCAGTCGAAGATGTTTTAAGAAGTTTAAATTTTTATTTCAATTTGAAACAGCTCTGGTAATTTCACATATAACACAAATGGATATTATCATTGCTTCTCTTGCTGCGGACTCTTCTAGAATGAGTTCTGTTTTGTTAGTCATAAGTTAGCCAGATGCCAGAAAGTCATCACAGAAGTCAAGTGAAATTATCAACACTGCCTTACAACAAAAAAAATAAACACACAGAATTTCGTTTACCAAGCGGTATTCAGCTGAGTTTGTATACAGAAAAGACTAATTTGTTATCAAAAATATATCAGTATACAGTTTAAATATTTAACAGCGGGTTGGAATAATCCAACAGCGAGACAATAGAGATAATGGGCTGGAAGCAAAATGTGTACGCGTATCAAACAATACCCCCGGTCGGCGACGTGTGACATTAAACATTTATGACACTCCCCGGCCTGTTCGCAACGACGACTGTTGAACTTCAGGCCTCGGGGGGTATTGTGAGTTTATTTCCTATACGTCTGTTTGTTTTTCATGCTTATAATAAACTAACACTGAGAGAATAGTGAAAGTAAAATTTCTATGCGTATCAGACGATACTGCTAGTCGGTGATGTGTGGCTTTAAACATTTATGACAGCTCCGGGCCTGTTCGCAATGACGATTGTTGAACCCCAGGCCCCGTGGATATTGTGCGTTTATTTCCTATATGTATGTTACTTTTTCATGCTTATAATAAACTAACACTGTTAGAATAGTGAATGTAAAATGTCTATGCGTATCAGACGATACTGCTAGTCGGTGATGTGTGGCTTTAAACATTTATGATAGCTCCGGGCCTGTTCGCAACGACGATTGTTGAACCCCAGGCCCCGTGGATATTGTGCGTTTATTTCCTATATGTATGTTACTTTTTCATGCTTATAATAAACTAACACTGTTAGAATAGTGAATGTAAAATGTCTATGCGTATCAGACAATACTGCTAGTCGGTGATGTGTGGCTTCAAACATTTATGACAGTTCCCGCCCTGTTCGTAACGACGACTGTTGAACTCCAGGCCTCGCGAATATTTTGAGTTTATTTCCTATGTCTGTTACTTTTTCATATTTATAATAAACTAAAATAAACGGACAGTAAGACAATAGTGAAAGTAAAATATCTACGCGTATCAAACAATACCGCTAGTCGGTGATGTGTGCGATTCAACAACAATAAAAGTTTCCGGCCTGTTCGCAACGTCGTCTGTTGAACTCCAGGCCCCACCGGTCTTGTGAATTTATTTCCCATATGTATGTTTTTGATGTTTATAATAAACTAGAATAATATGATAGTGAAACAATTGATTGAAAGTAAAATGTCTACGCATGTCAAACAATACAGCTAGTCGGTGATGTATGGTATTAAATATTAATAACAATTCCCGGCCTGTTTGCAACGACGTCTGTTGAACTCCAGGCCTACATAACCAATTATACAAAACTTGTTTTCTTTAGTTTTGAATATAATGCATGGGCATGTGGAAAGAATGTATCATGAAAGAATGACTAAACAGATATACAATGCAAAAGTGGATGGATGCGGAAGGCCACGACATACCTTCCATGATCAAATTGATCATGTATTAGCAGAAGGTGATGTCAGGAGCTCTGAATGTCAAAGAAGCAAGTGAGGTGTGTAAGAATAAGCCTGAATGGCGCTCTGTGGTTCGTGCCTACCCCGCAAGGGACCTGGCGTGAAATTATGTGTGTATGTTTAATATATTGCCATTTAACCTTTTCCCAATAGCAAAATCCATAATTAGGCGTAATTCACTCTGATATTAATTTTTATGCCAGTCACTACATCGACTACTTTTCGAGTTTCACGGACATCTATTGTGGGATACTCTAACCAACAGGTTAGGTATAGTGGTTCAATTTCTGTGGACTGTATAGTGGAGATATGACCTAATCCTTGCACTATAAAAGTGGAAGCTACACCAACCTTGAGATCAGCCCTCTCCTGGCTTGGTTCAGGGTGCACTCGGGAACTCGGGAACAGAGCACGGCACTATATCTCACTTTATAGCACAATTGTACATAGATTATTGGGTTCTTAAAAGTTTTGGCACGGCCAGTAATAATTAATTAAGTTTAGTAAAATGGGTGAGCGCACGGCGCGATGTCACGACACGTTGACAGTGAGTGTCCAAAAATGGCTGCTCCTACCCTGCTGTGCATTGGCCGTCGCCTCACACAGAAAGAGGGTAGTCACATAATCAGCGGAGCGATGCTTTACCCGCGTATTATAGGCAAGGACCGAACATCTATCTATACTAATATTATAAAGAGGTAAAGTTTGTGAGTTTGTTTGTTTGTTTGTTTGGAGGACGTAATCTCTTAAACTATTGAACCGATTTTGAGAATTCTTTCAACAGTGAAAATCTGCATTATTCCTAAGTTTCATAGGCTATATTCGATTGTTATTATATTTTTTTGAAGTCGTCATAGCGTAATGGCTAGCGCACGCGTACCAAACTCAAAGAGCGCGGTTTCGAACTTGTCCGGAAGCCAGGTCAGGTTTAGAGGTCAGTTAAAAGTAAAAAAGCTCAAAAAATGTGGAGCTTCTCAATTCGCCGTGTAAATATATATTTTTCAATTTAAACTTTTTTAGAAACGTTGTGATTTGAAAATGTGAGACTTAAATGAGATAAACCCATAATATTCAACCTTATTGAAATTCGTAAGAAAACACTATTTTACCCGTTACTACTAATTTTCAATTAAAATAAAACTTAAAAGATTTCTAGCTCTATCTGTATATACTTAAGGCAGACTTTACCTTACCCATAGAAATCATAGTCTCGAGACACTGGTTGGTATACAATACAAATCTTCTAATATATAAAATTCTCGTGTCACAGTTTTCGTTGCCATACTCCTCCGAAACGGCTTGACCGATTTTGATGAAATTTTTTGTGCTTATCCGATATCTATGAGAATCGGCCAACATCTATTTTTCATCCCCCTAAATGTTAGGGGTATTCCACCCCTAAATTTTATTTTTTAATTTTTAGACAAAATTTTTAATTTCTATTTTTTTATGATACAACATACAAAAATACATACAACCCTAGATTTTCAACTCTCTACGATCAACCCCTATTTTTTACCGGGCAGGACGACGTCTGCCGGGACAGCTAGTTTAATATAAAATTTAAGTTAAATTTTCTTTTATAAAAAAGACTTTTATTCGTAGATCAAAGGAAATTGTGCGTAATAATGCATTGAATTTTGAACTTTATGCTTGTGGTTTAAAGTGTAATTTTAGATTGATTTTTTGAATTATAAAATGTTGACGGGTTTAGGCTATTTATTATATTTATATTCATAAAAGTTAGAGAAGATTAATCTGTGAGTATATTGTCACACATACACACATTTTTTTTCAAATCACAGACACACTTCAATTTTAGTTAAATGTATAGACTGACCTTGCGTCAATTCGTAAGTGTGAACGATCTTTTAACCACATGTTCAAAGTCCCCGAGGTGAAATTATGTCGTACAATATTTTGTTTATGTGAAAAAATGTTCAGAAAGGGAGGAAAACAAATAGAAAATACATTGTAAATACACACTTATTTTTTTTTAAAGCAATTTAGCAAAACACTTGTAATATCCTACTAGTGCTTTGCGTCCAACTTCGTTTGCGTAAACTTTTACCCATAACCATCCCACGGCTGGGCTCGGACCTCGGAGAATAGAATACACAAGTAATCTAAGGATTACCATGTTCAGATTTCAATGTGATCTTTCTTTCATCAATACCTAGTGATTAGGTCGGAAGAATTGCCTAAGCTAATCGCGGTGTCTACTTCGCGGTCTACATGCATCAACTCTACCATTTACAATCTTATTTCTTCTATGAATCACAAACTTTCATTATTCCCTCTACATACATACATCCCTTCCCTCCGTTTGGAGTTGAAACTTTAGGTCCGTGGGGTCTATCGGCAAAGGGTTTCTTCAAAGAAATTTGTAAGAAACGCTTTGATACCACCCTTGATCAGAAGGCTGGTTTGTACTTCGCGCATCGAATCAGCATTGCCATGCAGCGTGACAATGCAGCCAGCTTTCTGGGCACGCTTCCCTCTGGCAGCGATTTGATATACATTCTTATATATATTAATTAATTTATAATTTAGTTTACTTTTAAGTATTCAGTTAAGTTATTCCTTCTACATAAAACTACTTTAACATTCTTGTTTCAACTCTTGTATTACATCTTCTTTCACAATTGCTCTTTAACCGACTTAAAAACATGAGGAAGTTCTCAATGCGTCGTGTAAATATTTCTCATAAGGTATATATGTTAGCAAACAATACTTGTAAATGCCGTAGTGACCTCTAGCGTGATATTTAATTATTGAGCAACAATACATTGATGTATAGTAACTGCAATGAGAATATATTTTACAGTAATAAAATAAGAGATGGCACTAAGCATCAAAAAAATAAGCAGAACTGACACTTCCTCCGCAGAAGCCACCCTGGCAAGCAGACAGATATGTGTAATAAATATAAGTTATTTTGTGTAACTAAGAATAACCAATATCAATGTAAAGTTATACGGTCATAATAAAGAATGTGAGAGAATTAAGAAAGAGAGTTATTAATATATATATATATATATATATATATATATATATATATATATATATATATATATATATATATATACATCGCGGAACATCTTATCTTATACTAATATATAAAACTGAAGAGTTTGTTTGCTTCAACGCGCTAATCTCAAGTACTACAGATCTGATTTGAAAAATTCTTTCAGTGTAAGATAGCCCATTTATCGAGGAATGCTATAGGCTAACCAACATACCATTTTTTTTTATTAACTATTCCACACGGACGAAGTCGCGGGCAGAAGTTAGTAATTATAAAAATCCCAAAAATAAAATACTTTTAAAAGCATTAAGAAATCGCTTTGACCTGCAGAGCATCATCCAATATTACATATTCAGATCGGCGATATGCAAAATGATCACGTAGCACCCAAAATCTCTTTCATATACGCCTTGTTGAATTCTCAATATCATACACAAAATATTATGTTAAAAATATGTGCAAACAACGTTTGTTCGTTTAATGCTGTGCGAACGTTTCGCACGTACTTCATTTCATTGTTACGAGCTACACAGGACTCGAATTAAAATGCCGTTGGAATTACTATAGAGTTTATTAGAACTGTACAAACACGTTGTTTGCTACTAACGCAACTTCTTCATAAAACCTCATTACATCAAAACATTATATTATTAAAATCACTCATGTCACTCGCCTTACATACGTCCACAGAGTACTTTATATATACTGTTATAGAGTCAACAGTCATAATATATATACTAACGCACTCTATCGGTATACGACACTATTCAACAGCAAAAACAGTCCAGGAGGTCTAGTATTATTTTGTTTTTTATATTAGACTTTTGGAAATTGCGGGAGTTAATAATTTAACTCCTGCAATTCCCAAAAGCCTTTCCAAAAAATGTTTATTTGTTAGTAAATAAAACAACAATTTAGCGGTAGCGTGATTTATTATGCTTCCTTTTATTAAAATATTCAAAGGCATACATTTTCATAACATCATTTGTATCCACATCTAATCTGGTGCCGTTAGGATGATTTACTTACAAGTTTTACCGCATCTGGGCACACAACAACCTCTTTCAGAAGAAGCAATAATTCAAGTCATCAGAGAACAAATCGTTAGGCAAATCGGTGTTCAGGGTACATGCGTAAGTCCAACGTGATCACATAACACTAGTAAACGTGATAAGCGAAGTCTTCGGAGTCCAGGAATCAAACAAAGTTATTGAAAAATAATCAAAACACAAACAAAGTACGATCGGCACAACTCATTTATGACCCACTTTGCTAATAATTCCTTTAAAACCGTCAAATTAGTAAGGTTTATTGTGTGTGTTGCACTTAGGACGTTATAAACATTAATAAAAATGCGTTACTAGCCTCAGAACTACGCAATTTTAAACTTTGTTGTCTTTGTACTAGATATGTTTTAGATAAAACAGTAATGATTTGAAATAATTTGAATCTCGAACTGAAATCTGCCTTATAATTCTAACTCTTTTCATTACAGAAAAAGTATTATAATTTTAAAAATAAAATGTCGTTCTGAAAGTATATCAGAAGTCAAGTAAAGTCAATGAGAAAAAAATTAGAACTCAATATCTAATAATTAAATATTTATTTCAATTGTATAATGGGTAGTCTCGCAGAACAAAGAGCTCGGATTGTAGTGCTCCGTGAGGAAGGCTATGGCATTCGAGAAATATCACGAGTGTTAAATATAAGTCGGAACACAGTGAGAACATGGATCAGACGGCACGCTGAAGAGGGCATTCTTGAAGAAAACATAATCATGGCGTTCGTCGAATAACAAACCAACAAAGTACAGATATGCAGCACCATTATGAAGAACATCCTTTTTCTCGTACCCAAGATTTCGCGGCACGTTACGACGTTTGTTTACAAACCATAAGAAATCATTTACACCGTATTGGACTGCATTACCGGCATTATGCTAAGAAAGTACACTTAACGAATGCACACAAAACTACAAGATTAAATTTTGCACGTAATTATTTAGACTTTGACTGGACTAATACCATATTTTCAGATGAAAAATCATTTAGATCTTCTCAACATGGTCGCTTAACTTTGTGGCGTTATAACAATACGGGATACACAGAGGATCACGTAGTACCCAATCAATTATCAGGTCGAATTTCAGCCAACATGTGGGCCTGGATGGGTACCGGGGGTATAGGTGAACTTGTCCAAATTTCTCCTCGTCAAAACGCATTAAACTATGTCGATTTGTTGGAAGAATCAATGTTACCGACAGTGCGAATAGTGTACCCACTTGAAGAAGTCCCTGTATTCTCCTACGTTCACGACAATTGTCGAGTACATACCGCCAGAATTATCTCGAACTGGTTTACCCAGCATGAAGATAAAATTACTCTAATTCCATGGCCATCTAGGTCACCAGACCTCAACCCAATAGAAAATTTATGGGGTTTGATGGTTCAAATATGGGATAACAGAAACGAGAGGACAAAGGAAGCAATTGAGCAGCACTGTAATGAAATTTGGAATTACATGAGGGGAACCGACATCTGCAATCGTCTAATCGGGTCGATGCGTAATCGACTATTAGACGTCATTGAAAACAATGGTGCTTATACCTGGTTTTAGGTTTAAGTAAAGTAAAATGAGTGCCATTTCTAACTATGAAATACCACAACCAATTAATAAAATTAACAAACAATTATTTTTTTATTTTCTTCCACATTAATGTTGTTAATGTTTTATTTTCTTGTGTATTTCTGCTACCTAACGTATAACGATAACCCTAATATCTAATGTTGTATATACAAAAGGTTTGGCCTGTGTCACCTTTGGCTTGTCGATTTATGACCGGTTCCGATATCTCACTATTCACTCCACTTCACTTCCCCTGCTTTACCGTAGGTTGAATTTTGACATTGCTTGTATAGAGATTACTTCAAATTTTAATCGTTAGTAAGGCAAATAAACGGTCGGTAAGATATAGGAAACGGCACTTAATCCAACATACTTAATGACAGAGATAGTAATAGCACGTAATAGCATTTGTCAGATGTTACACGAGTATAGACGAGTCTCTCCGATCTGTTTAATACAACGTAGTCAGTAACTGTCAATGTCTAATAACATGATAACAAGATCGTTACCAAGGAAATGTATGTTCAGGCGAATTTCAACCTAATTGTATTTCACGACTGTAAGAAAATGACCTTATGGTGGGTCATGATTCAATTTGTTTGATTGTACATTCACTCACGAGTGTAACTCATATCGATCGGAATGTTTTTTTGGTTTTGACATAATTGACATCTTTGAAAATAGTTTTTGGTAAATCGAAAATTCATCAAAAATTTCAGTAATTAAAGTTAAAAAGAACTTTATAATTTGAAAAAGGTGAGGAATAGAATTTACACACTTTAAAATATATTTATTAGCTGATATGGCTTGCAAAAACATAAATCACTAAAATATTTCTTAAACAAGTAATAAAACAACTGCGTATAACGAAACCTATTATTTTCTTTCATTTGGTGTTCAATTTGAGAACAGTGACATCTACTGCAATACGTACCTACTAACAGAACGCAAAAAATCTCTAAGAAAAAATAATTGTACCGACTGTTATGACCACAGAGTACTTTATATATACTGGTATAGAGTCAACAGTCACAATGTATATACTAACGCACTCTATCGGTATACGACACTATTCAACGGCAACAACCGTCCAGGGGGTCTAGTATTATTTTGATTTTTATATTAGACTTTTGGAAATTGCGGGAGTTAATAATTTAACTCCTGCTATTCGCAAAAGCCTTTCCAAAAAATGTTTATTTGTTAGTAAATAAAACAAAAATTTAGTGGTAGCGTGATTTATTATGATTTCTTTTATTAAAATATTCAAACGCATACATTTTCATAACATCATTTGTATCTAATCTGGTGCCGTTAGGATGATTTACTTACAAGTTTTACCGCATCTGGGCTCACAACAACCTCTTTCAGAAGAAGCCATAATCCAAGTCATCAGAGAACAAACGGTGTTCAGGGTACATGCGTAAGTCCAACGTGATCACATAACACTAGTAAACGTGATAAGCGAAGTCTTCGGAGTCCAGGAATCAAACAAAGTTATTGAAAAATAATCAAAACACAAACAAAGTACGATCGGCACAACTCATTTATGACCCACTTTGCTAATAATTCCTTTAAAACCGTCAAATTAGTAAGGTTTATTGTGTGTGTTGCACTTAGGACGTTATAAACATTAATAAAAATGCGTTACTAGCCTCAGAACTACGCAATTTTAAACTTTGTTATCTTTGTACTAGATATGTTTTAGATAAAACAGTAATGATTTGAAATAATTTGAATCTCGAACTGAAATCTGCCTTATAATTCTAACTCTTTTCATTACAGAAAAAGTATTATAATTTTAAAAATAAAATGTCGTTCTGAAAGTATATCAGAAGTCAAGTAAAGTCAATGAGAAAAAAATTAGAACTCAATATCTAATAATTAAATATTTATTTCAATTGTATAATGGGTAGTCTCGCAGAACAAAGAGCTCGGATTGTAGTGCTCCGTGAGGAAGGCTATGGCATTCGAGAAATATCACGAGTGTTAAATATAAGTCGGAACACAGTGAGAACATGGATCAGACGGCACGCTGAAGAGGGCATTCTTGAAGAAAACATAATCATGGCGTTCGTCGAATAACAAACCAACAAAGTACAGATATGCAGCACCATTATGAAGAACATCCTTTTTCTCGTACCCAAGATTTCGCGGCACGTTACGACGTTTGTTTACAAACCATAAGAAATCATTTACACCGTATTGGACTGCATTACCGGCATTATGCTAAGAAAGTACACTTAACGAATGCACACAAAACTACAAGATTAAATTTTGCACGTAATTATTTAGACTTTGACTGGACTAATACCATATTTTCAGATGAAAAATCATTTAGATCTTCTCAACATGGTCGCTTAACTTTGTGGCGTTATAACAATACGGGATACACAGAGGATCACGTAGTACCCAATCAATTATCAGGTCGAATTTCAGCCAACATGTGGGCCTGGATGGGTACCGGGGGTATAGGTGAACTTGTCCAAATTTCTCCTCGTCAAAACGCATTAAACTATGTCGATTTGTTGGAAGAATCAATGTTACCGACAGTGCGAATAGTGTACCCACTTGAAGAAGTCCCTGTATTCTCCTACGTTCACGACAATTGTCGAGTACATACCGCCAGAATTATCTCGAACTGGTTTACCCAGCATGAAGATAAAATTACTCTAATTCCATGGCCATCTAGGTCACCAGACCTCAACCCAATAGAAAATTTATGGGGTTTGATGGTTCAAATATGGGATAACAGAAACGAGAGGACAAAGGAAGCAATTGAGCAGCACTGTAATGAAATTTGGAATTACATGAGGGGAACCGACATCTGCAATCGTCTAATCGGGTCGATGCGTAATCGACTATTAGACGTCATTGAAAACAATGGTGCTTATACCTGGTTTTAGGTTTAAGTAAAGTAAAATGAGTGCCATTTCTAACTATGAAATACCACAACCAATTAATAAAATTAACAAACAATTATTTTTTTATTTTCTTCCACATTAATGTTGTTAATGTTTTATTTTCTTGTGTATTTCTGCTACCTAACGTATAACGATAACCCTAATATCTAATGTTGTATATACAAAAGGTTTGGCCTGTGTCACCTTTGGCTTGTCGATTTATGACCGGTTCCGATATCTCACTATTCACTCCACTTCACTTCCCCTGCTTTACCGTAGGTTGAATTTTGACATTGCTTGTATAGAGATTACTTCAAATTTTAATCGTTAGTAAGGCAAATAAACGGTCGGTAAGATATAGGAAACGGCACTTAATCCAACATACTTAATGACAGAGATAGTAATAGCACGTAATAGCATTTGTCAGATGTTACACGAGTATAGACGAGTCTCTCCGATCTGTTTAATACAACGTAGTCAGTAACTGTCAATGTCTAATAACATGATAACAAGATCGTTACCAAGGAAATGTATGTTCAGGCGAATTTCAACCTAATTGTATTTCACGACTGTAAGAAAATGACCTTATGGTGGGTCATGATTCAATTTGTTTGATTGTACATTCACTCACGAGTGTAACTCATATCGATCGGAATGTTTTTTTGGTTTTGACATAATTGACATCTTTGAAAATAGTTTTTGGTAAATCGAAAATTCATCAAAAATTTCAGTAATTAAAGTTAAAAAGAACTTTATAATTTGAAAAAGGTGAGGAATAGAATTTACACACTTTAAAATATATTTATTAGCTGATATGGCTTGCAAAAACATAAATCACTAAAATATTTCTTAAACAAGTAATAAAACAACTGCGTATAACGAAACCTATTATTTTCTTTCATTTGGTGTTCAATTTGAGAACAGTGACATCTACTGCAATACGTACCTACTAACAGAACGCAAAAAATCTCTAAGAAAAAATAATTGTACCGACTGTTATGACCACAGAGTACTTTATATATACTGGTATAGAGTCAACAGTCACAATGTATATACTAACGCACTCTATCGGTATACGACACTATTCAACGGCAACAACCGTCCAGGGGGTCTAGTATTATTTTGATTTTTATATTAGACTTTTGGAAATTGCGGGAGTTAATAATTTAACTCCTGCTATTCGCAAAAGCCTTTCCAAAAAATGTTTATTTGTTAGTAAATAAAACAAAAATTTAGTGGTAGCGTGATTTATTATGATTTCTTTTATTAAAATATTCAAACGCATACATTTTCATAACATCATTTGTATCTAATCTGGTGCCGTTAGGATGATTTACTTACAAGTTTTACCGCATCTGGGCTCACAACAACCTCTTTCAGAAGAAGCCATAATCCAAGTCATCAGAGAACAAACGGTGTTCAGGGTACATGCGTAAGTCCAACGTGATCTCAGAATACTAGTAAACGTGATAAGCGAAGTTTTCGGAGTCCAGGAATCAAACAAAGTTATCGAAAAAAGATCAAAACACAAACAAAGTACATACATTCACGAGTTTAACTCGTATCGATCGGAATGTCTTTTTGGTTTTGACATAATTGACATCTTTGAAATACGTTTTTGGTAAATCGACAATTCATCAAAAATCCAGTAATTAAAGTTAAAAAGAGCTTTATAATTTGAAATAGGTGAGGAATAGAATTTACAAACTTTAAAATATATTTATTAGCTGACATGGCTTGCAAAAACATAAAAACATATCAAATATTTCTTAAACAAGTATTAAAACAACTGCGTATAACGAAACATATTTTTTTTTTCATTTGGTGTTCAATTTGAGAACAGTGACATCTACTGCAATACGTACCTACTAATAGAACGCAAAAAATCTCTAAGAATAAATAATTGTACTGACTGTTAAGACACTGGTTATGACACTGCATACGTCTAACCATCAACAACAAATATTAATTGTATAATATCTAAAACCAAATAAAACTTGTGAAATCCATAAAATATATTATTAAGATCGCAACAGACATTTCAACTAAATATATCATCAAAACATTTGGCCCTAATCGACCCGGATTAAACCAGCAGTTACAGATTATTATATTTTCGGAAAAACAATATTCAAAATGTCTATTTCACAACTAAAATCAAAACGTACAACAATAAAAGGAAAACTTACTCGACTCTACAACTACATTCTACAAGAAAGCTTCGACATATCACAAATTCAAAACAGATACAACAATTTGGAAAAAATATTCGATCAATATGACAAAATTCAATTATCAATAGAAGAATTAGAAGACGACGAACAAGCACATCAACAGGATCGGGAAGCAATAGAAGACGCCAGCAGCTTATAGCCGTATACTTGAAACCCAGGAGGCTTCGCAACCGCGCATAGCCCACTACAATAAGGAAAGTATACATCACATTAAACTGCCACAACTCGAACTACCATCTTTTGACGGAAAGCTGCAGGAATGGACTAGCTTCAAGAACATATTTATGCTTACCATCGACGACGCTAACATCCCGCCAATACAGAAACTAGTATACCTTAAATCATTACTCAAAGTTGAAGCAGCTGCACTGGTAAGCTCCCTACTTATCACTGAGGACAACTATACCAAAGCTTGGGACATATTAACAACCAGGTACGAGAATAAAGTTCTAATTGTAAACCATTATTTGAAATCATTTCTAAATTTTCCGCATATAACTAGCTGCAACCTTCAAGATTTTCTTATGACACTACAACAGAGCATAGATTCGCTAAACGCAATGGATATCGACACATACAATTAGGATTTACTTCTAGTTTACCTAGTCACTCAGAAACTGGACAAGTCCCTCAGAGCTGGATGGGAATTAAGCCGCAAGGACACATCTTTACCGACCTTCACTGAACTAATGCAATTTTTAAACATGTGAACGACAGCTATCAATTTAATCAATGACAGAAACAAAGATCACAACATGTCAGCTTCTATCAAACAAAAAGTGTCATATGCGGAAACAATTATTCAAAATGAAAATATTTGTGTATTATGCAAAGAAAACCAACTAATATGCCCGGAATTCTTAAAATTTACTCCTGAAGAACGAAACGAGTATGTAAAACATAATCATCTCTGCTTTAATTGCCTCAAACTATATAAAGAAAATCACAAATGTTCAAAGCACAAATGTGTTACATGTCGCCTTCGACACCATTCTCTACTGCATCTGGATTGTCCACCCAGGAAAGCCAATATCTTTCATTCATCTTTCACATCAAATATTGCCAATAATAATGTTCAACCTCTGCCATCAACTTGTAACCATACATCTTTAACATCCACAGCCTTACTTACACCCTCAAAATCAACGTGCCACCAGCAACCATACAACAATAAAGGAATGTCAACCGTTGTTCATAGATCAGTAACTGAACCAAAAAAATAACAAATATTTTACTAGAAGTAACTAACTAATTATTTGGCTGGATTGTCTCAGTTCCTGTAACTATAGATAATAATCAAGCCGCAATGACATCCTTTTCGTGGCGAAGGAAGGATTAAACATTTTATGTTCAATACAATCATCCTTATCTTCTAACCTTTTCTTCCTTTTTTCAGACAATTCACCAAGTCAGACTCATAAACACACAACCTTACATACATCGTCCGAACACTCACATATCACACAATATCACATCACGACCTACTCAGACTCATTTAGGGATATATTTGCCAGTTATATTTAATGTAATGTCAATCTATCAAAGATCATTAGACACATTAAGTCTCCATTATATACCTACGTCATTAAACTTTTCTACCTGTACATACATCCACATCTTATTATATTAATTTAATTTTTAATGGTCCTTTGAGTTGTTTTTAATTTCGCTACTATGCACCTTTAATTTTCTTTGTTTTCATTGTTTATTGCTGCGTAACTACATAACATGTGGATGCACTAATCTTTTAATTTTCAACTAGTCTATAAGTTATCTAATATATAAAATTCTCGTGTCACAGTTTTCGTTGCCATACTCCTCCGAAACGGCTTGACCGATTTTGATGAAATTTTTTGTGCTTATCCGGTATATATGAGAATCGGCCAACATCTATTTTTCATCCCCCTAAATGTTAGGGGTAGTCCACCCCTAAATTTTTTTATTTATTTTTTAGACAAAATTTTTAATTTCTATTTTTTTATGATACAACATACAAAAATACACACAACCCTAGATTTTCAACCCACTACGATCAACCCCTATTTTTTACCGGGCAGGACGACGTCTGCCGGGACAGCTAGTGTTTGTATATATTTCTCTGTGTTTCGGGAATATGTTTGCTACTAACGCAACTTCTTCATAAAACCTCATTACATCAAAACATTATATTATTAAAATCACTCATGTCACTCGCCTTACATACCTCTAACCATCAACAACAAATATTAATTGTATAATATGTAAAACCAAATAAAACTTGGGAAATCCATAAAATATATTATTAAGATCGCAACAGACATTTCAACTAAATATATCATCAAAACACACGTATAAAACAGGTACAAATATAACTGGATACAAGCAGTTCACACTGCACGATTCTATAACACGCGCAAAGTCCATCACTATCACGCTCATCGAATGTACGTCTTACTCGTATCGTAATCTTCGCATGACTGCCCTCTCCACATTGGGCCATTGCTTTATAATCTACCGACCCATACCTAGCAAGCTTTGACGCAATACAATCACAACAAGGATTAGTTCGACACGAATCACGGCCATAAAACAAGTAGAAAAACGATAGCATGTGTTTCTTCATCACAAATTCTAAACACAAAGTAAACTGAAGAATTCCTAAATCCAGGAAGGCAATACGCGTTACGACCGGCAGCTGTTTACCTATGTCGGCATGTAACATTATACTAGCATTTGCCCGCGACTTTGTCCACGTTAGACAAATAACAAAGGTTACAGTTATTTTACTAAATATAAAATCGAAAGGTAATTTGCAGCAGAAAAATAGTATGAAAATACATGAATTTCCGAAATTCCATTGCAGTACAGATTTCGCAGTCTTTAGCTTGGGATAGCGGGGATGAAATAGATATAATAGATAGATGAGATACGGAAGATGCGATTGAGAAGTTGGGATTGGGAAGTTGGGATTGGGAAGATGGGGTTGAGAAGTTAGGATGGCGAATATGGTATTGGGAAAGAAAGAGATAAATAATTAAAGTTTCCGCTTGTAATCTCAAAATAAAAACGCAAAAAAACAGGAGAGATAATTCGGACCAAGAGATTCCGAAAACGTAGTTTTTTGAATTTTTGTCTCTATGTGTCTGTTTGTTTGGATGATGCGTCTAATCTTTGAATGGGCTAGATCGATTTTGACAGGACTTTCACTGTCATATAGCTGATGTTCTAAGCAACTTAGGCTACGTTTTTTAGGGTTTCGCGAAACAAAATCCGCGATGACTAAACCGCGGGTACAGCTAGTTTAAAATATAAGTGTAACCGTCAACGACGTCTGTTCACCATCGGGTCGAGCAATCGGTGACATGAAAAAAGATATATTTGACATTTAGCATATTTAAGTCATCGTCGGGTACACGGTTCTCATTCATTCAAGGTGGACACATCGTTGCTAGTTGTGTCTATATTGCGAATTATCAAGAAAAATGCAGATGAAGTCACGGGCGGCTATTAGTTAACGAAAATAGTGACGTAGTAATATAATTATTTTTCCAAAAAATAAAGCCCAGAGCTCAATATAAAGTTAAAATAGTGTTCCCGGACGTCATTGCTTCGCTTGTCACGCATATATCCATTCTGTGAGTAATTGCTCTTACTCGGTGACTGGGCCACTCTGGAACGAGTAGAGCCTGGAAAATACAAGAGGAAATTCGTACATCAGGTGAAGCGACTTTTTTTTAAATCATCTGAAAGAAGTTTTATCCGTACAGGAGCTGAGACAGAATACAATTTCCTGCTGCCGGGCGGCCTGTCGTAAGAGGCGACAAAACAACCCACAGCCAGGTGGTAGGGCATTATTCCGACTGGATGGCGACCACCCCTGGTCTACAGTATGCCACCATAACAACGTTCTGTTGTGTTCCGGCATTAGTCACCAGATTCCAGTCTCCCTTAAGAGAGCAACAGCGTATTTGTAGCACCTTTGGTGTTGCAAATGTCCATAGGGGATGGTAACCGCTTTCCATCAAGTGGGCCGTCTGCCTATCTGCTGACCTCCTGCAAATAATAATAAAAAAAAGATTCTTTTAAATTCCAAAACCTAGTTCCGATTGTAAGTTGTGAACTAAACTACTTAAGTATTCAATTTTTTGTAATGAAATCTCGCAACTGTCGCAGCGGTGACGGCTTTGAATTTGATCCCGTACATTTTCATTTCTGGATGGATTACGCCAGTTGGGAAATTCGATAAAAAGGCCACGTTCCGCGCCGTTTGTATTGAATCGTTCGAGTGTGTTGAGTGCTTTATACTTGTGCCTTGCGATCATTCACTATTTTATAGGTTGCCTATTTTTGGAAATGAAAAGTCTAATTGTATTGCCCCTTATTTGTGGGAAATATTGATTGGTCAAATATTTTTATCAGTAAAAATTTCTATCATATTTTGTACCGTACACGGTCGTATCGGTAACCCGATGGCACAAAGCCACAAGCTAATTTTTAGTACTTAGGTACTTACCAAAACGAAAGTAATGTCCAACGAACATGTCACGATGAGACCGCTAAACATCGATGGTTCCCTTCTTGAGGTTGTGCAGGAATATGTCTACCTTGGACAAAAGATCCAGGTAGATGACACGGCTGCGAGAGGGAATCCAATAGGATGATTCAATTAGGCTGGGCAGAATTCAGTAAGCTTCATGAGGTCTTCTCGTCGACTATTCCACAAAGCTTGAAGATCAGTGCGTCCTACCCATCACTACATACAGTGCCGAGACATGGACACTGACAGTGGGACTGGTCCACAAGTTCAAGGTCACTCAACAGGCTATAGAGCGAGCAATGTTAGGTGTTTCTCTTATGGATGAAATCGGAAATGAGGACATCCGTAAGAGAACGACGGTAACCGACTTAGCTCGCAAAATCACCAAGTTGAAGTGCCAGTGGGCCGGTCATGTCTGTGGCAGGACCGACGGCCGATGGAGGAGTGGATACCACGTCTCGGCAAACGTAGCGACGGACGCCCACCAGCCCGGTGGACTGACGACCTGCGCAAGTGCCGGCAGGGGCTGGACAAGGAAGACGGGAGACCGGGATATATAACGCGTACTTAGGAAGGTCTACGTCCAGCATTGGACCGAGATTGGCTGAAGAAGAAGGTACTTACCTGATAATCCAGCCGGCGGTGGAAATAGTCATAAGGGGGAACACTAATCCGTCAGTATCTTAAGGGAGCGGTGCCTGTGGTCTTTTATCCTTGAGTAGCATAAAAACATAAAACAGATTGCTGATATGAAACACACAAGGTCTACAAAGCCTGCGATCAGCGAACACATGCTGGATAAACCTAACCACTACATCAGATTCGATAAACCAGAAATCCTCGCAAAAGAGAATCGTTTCATACCTAGAATGAATTTATGTAATGAATTGAAATAAAAACGTCCAATTTTCAATTGGGCAGATGATTGGCAAGTACTACCTATTTGGGATCCAATCTTCAAGACTATTAAGACCCAAACCCAGCAAAAACCAACTGCCAGACCTCAAGACACTGTGAGCTCTTCCTGCGTGCACCTAGGATGACAATTTGTTTTTATTTTACTACCCACCTATTTTAATATTATATAAAATTATTAAAGCTATTAAATGTTTGCTGAAGAGTTTCTTGCTTCAAGCCACAACATGTTGCGAAGCGGTGGTAAATTAGATTAGGTTCCCATAGGGTGAATAATAACCCTAAACAAAATTAAAACTTAATAAACGCTGGCCGCGTTACCGCGTTGGATAGCAACCTTTATGCGTTGCCCAAAATACAGGTCAACTTTTTGGTGGCCTGAGACCTCTATCAACCATGCAGATAGGTCTCGATAAAGGCGGTAGGTTCTGGACTCCTTGGCCCCAGAGTTTGGACACCAGAAGCTACAAATATGTAGCAGCTGCCAATGGATATTTGCGGTGTTTTAGGACATCTTATCGCAAGCGTGTCTGTGTGAAGATGGGACGCTGCTAAAGCATCAACGAACGTAGCGTCCCACAGTAGTGGTTGTCTCATCTTCCAGGGCACCAAATTATGTAATAATTTATCATCAGTTAGAAAATATTATCATCAGTTATTAATATTTAATAAAGATCATAAGAAAGAAAGTAAGTTTTAACTCGAATTGTACTTTCCAGGATCGAGGTGGTTGGTCCCAATGGAGCGAATGGTCGCTCTGCTCAAGGACTTGCGATGGTGGCGTCTCGAGACAGCTGCGTACCTGCTCCTCACCAGCTGGATGTCGCGGAGAACCAGTTAGATACAAGATTTGTAACATGCAGGTGAGTGTTGGCTTTTACGTCACGTTTTGTGGACTAATTCATTCCCTTACAACTACTGTATCACTCAAGGTGTGCATATATGCAACACTCAGTAAGTGTAACTAGTTTCTATTATGTAAATAGGAACACCAGCTGGATATCTAGCGGAGAGCCAGTCAAATACAAAGTTTTCTAATAATATGCAAGTGAATTTTAGCTGTTACGTCACATTTCGTGGACCGTTTAATTCATTAACAACTACTGAATCTCTCAATCGGCGTAAATATTTAACCCTCAGTGAGATTTGCAAGTTTGTTTTATATATGTACATCAGAACGATGTCCGAGAAAGCCAGTCAAATACAATTTTTAATATGCAAGTGAGTGTTGAGTTTTACGTTACGTATCGTGGCACAATTTATTTTTTAACAACTGCTGTATCACTGAGCGGCGCAAATATGAAATTCTCAGTGAGAGATAGTAGTTTGTGTTTCACCAGCACGATGCCAGAGGTAGTCAAATACAGAATTTGTAATAATGTAAGAGTGAATGTTGGGAATTACGTTTCATGGACCAATAGAACCTCTTCAGTGGCGTAAATATGAAACCCTCAGTGATTGTCGTAACACTCTGTGTTATTATATATACATATAACCGATATCGGGAACAAAATAATTTGTTGAATGTTCGCTGGTACGTCACGTTTTGTGGACTAATTTCTTCCGTAATAACAGCTTTATTATTCAAGTGGTGATACGACATACCCTAAAAAAAATGAAATGAAATGAAAATTTACTGTCTTGTAAACAATACAGGGTTCATACAATTTTATTACAATACAAAGAACAATTAGAACGGGAGGCGTCCCAAAAGAAACTCTGAGACCCGCGCTAGGTCTCTTTAGAGCCTGTGTGACGGGCTACCCTACCCTACCCTAAAACAACATTAATTATTTTTCATATGTTATAGTACTTAGTGTCCTGAGAACCTACGGGATTCATCACGACAATGGTATGAATTAACAAATTTACACCAGTCCCGCAACAAAATTGGATAATTTTTACATTAGTCAAAAATTAGTCGATTTTGATACAATTTCACTCAAACGATAACTTCCAAGTCCTTTTTTAAATGATGCGGTACTGTATATTCTGGGAGTCCCGCGGGTTTTTTTTTTCGGAAATGCTTAGTGGTGATTACTTTCTATATTTATTATTTATGTATTTTCATACAAAATTCATGCTCTGCTACAAATACCCGTTGATTGTGAATCTTAGCACAATAACTGTAATCTTTGTTACCTGTCCAACGTGGATGAAGTCGTAGACAGATGCTAGTATGTGAATAAGGTTTATTGTAACAAGTGTCAGCGTCCCTATTGTTTTAAGTTATTTTATCAAATTTTCCAAAACTTCTTCAAACTAATAAGTACTCTACACTCTAGCGCTGGTCACGTTATACATAAACTTTACCAGTTCGGTATTGACGAAGGTCTGAGTGTAAACATAACTTCAATAATATTTTAAACTGTCTAGTAACTTATGTGTGCCAAGGATTTAAGGTTATGTCTACATTGAGGGCGCGTCACGTTCCGTGGTCAAATATTAGTCGAAAAGGGTAAAGTCTAGTGGGATATTTGTTATGCAAGACTTTGCTTACTGATTATAATGTATTTATTTTATTCAATCTTATATACTACTAGCTGTCCCGGCAGACGTCGTCCTGCCCGGTAAAAAATAGGGGTTGATCGTAGAGGGTTGAAAATCTAGGGTTGTATATATTTTTGTATGTTGTATCATAAAAAAATAGAAATTAAAAATTTTGTCTAAAAAATAAATAAAAAAATTTAGGGGTGGACTACCCCTAACATTTAGGGGGATGAAAAATAGATGTTGGCCGATTCTCATAGATACCGGATAAGGACAAAAAATTTCATCAAAATCGGTCAAGCCGTTTCGGAGGAGTATGGCAACGAAAACTGTGACACGAGAATTTTATATATTAGACTAGCTGTCCCGGCAGACGACGTCCTGCCCGGTAAAAAAAAAAATTAGGGGTGGACTACCCCTAACATTTAGGGGGATGAAAAATAGATGTTGGCCGATTCTCAGACCTACCCAATGTGCACACAAAATTTCATGAGAATCGGTCCAGTCGTTTCGGAGGAGTATGGCAACGAAAACTGTGACACGAGAATTTTATATATTAGATTAAATTAGTAGGTACTAATATAAATCAATTATCTGTCAGAAATTTCATAAATATGGTAAAATTTCAGTGAAAACTGCTATTTAATATTTATACAATACCTAATCATAAATTATCGTTTTTAGTATTATATCTGCCTATCTAAAAGTTTGCCTCGACTGCAGTGAATGAATTATTAATAAATAAATTAAACAGAAGTTGTATTTCAAACTAGTTGTGCCAGCAAAATTTCGTTCACGTCCAGGGCGAATTGTGGAATTATTATTGTTAGTTATGTACGATATAGAAAGACCGCTGATATAGAAAGAAGAGTGAATTTGGGGAATAGTGTGAATGGAGCGTTAGGTAAATTTCTAGGCGCTAAGAACCTCAGCCAGAAGGCCCAGATTGCCATACACAACGCGGTGCTGGTACCTACGCTCACGTATGGAAGCGAGAGTTGGGTATGGAACAGAGAGCATGAAAGTAGAGTAAACGCGGTCGAGATGCGAGCACTGCGCAAAATCTGCGGAGTGACGCTCGCGGACCGCGTTCGTAATACCGAAGTAAGAAAGAGAGTTGGTCTCAAAGAGAGTGTCGGGGTGAAGGTAAGGAAAGGAATGCTCCGGTGGTTCGGGCATGTGGAAAGAAAGTATGATGAAAGAATGACTAAACAGATATACAATGCAAAAGTGGATGGATGCAGAAGTCGCGGAAGGCCACGACACACCTTCCATGATCAAATTGATCGTGTACTAGCAGAAGGTGATGTCAGGAGCCTTAAGAACAGACGAGCGTGCATGACAAGAACTATGAATGTCAAAGAAGCAAGTGAGGTGTGTAAGAATAAGCCTAAATGGCGCTCTGTTGTTCGTGCCTACCCGCAAGGGACCTGGCGTGAAGTTATGTATGTATGTATGTAGTTATGTACGAGTATTATACCTCATTTATCTTAGCACGAGACAAAGTGTAAAAAAACAAAACAGTTGAAAATATTATATTAGACTAGCTGTCCCGGCACACGTCGTCCTGCCCGGTAAAAAATAGGGGTTGATCGTAGAGGGTTGAAAATCTAGGGTTGTATGTATTTTTGTATGTTGTATCATAAAAAAATAGAAATTAAAAATTTTGTCTAAAAAATAAATAAAAAAATTTAGGGGTGGACTACCCCTAACATTTAGGGGGATGAAAAATAGATGTTGGCCGATTCTCATAGATACCGGATAAGCACAAAAAATTTCATCAAAATCGGTCAAGCCGTTTCGGAGGAGTATGGCAACGAAAACTGTGACACGAGAATTTTATATATTAGACTAGCTGTCCCGGCAGACGACGTCCTGCCCGGTAAAAAAAAAAAATTAGGGGTGGACTACCCCTAACATTTAGGGGGATGAAAAATAGATGTTGGCCGATTCTCAGACCTACCCAATGTGCACACAAAATTTCATGAGAATCGGTCCAGTCGTTTCGGAGGAGTATGGCAACGAAAACTGTGACACGAGAATTTTATATATTAGATTAAATTAGTAGGTACTAATATAAATCAATTATCTGTCAGAAATTTCATAAATATGGTAAAATTTCAGTGAAAACTGCTATTTAATATTTATACAATACCTAATCATAAATTATCGTTTTTAGTATTATATCTGCCTATCTAAAAGTTTGCCTCGACTGCAGTGAATGAATTATTAATAAATAAATTAAACAGAAGTTGTATTTCAAACTAGTTGTGCCAGCAAAATTTCGTTCACGTCCAGGGCGAATTGTGGAATTATTATTGTTAGTTATGTACGATATAGAAAGACCGCTGATATAGAAAGAAGAGTGAATTTGGGGAATAGTGTGAATGGAGCGTTAGGTAAATTTCTAGGCGCTAAGAACCTCAGCCAGAAGGCCCAGATTGCCATACACAACGCGGTGCTGGTACCTACGCTCACGTATGGAAGCGAGAGTTGGGTATGGAACAGAGAGCATGAAAGTAGAGTAAACGCGGTCGAGATGCGAGCACTGCGCAAAATCTGCGGAGTGACGCTCGCGGACCGCGTTCGTAATACCGAAGTAAGAAAGAGAGTTGGTCTCAAAGAGAGTGTCGGGGTGAAGGTAAGGAAAGGAATGCTTCGGTGGTTCGGGCATGTGGAAAGAAAGTATGATGAAAGAATGACTAAACAGATATACAATGCAAAAGTGGATGGATGCAGAAGTCGCGGAAGGCCACGACACACCTTCCATGATCAAATTGATCGTGTACTAGCAGAAGGTGATGTCAGGAGCCTTAAGAACAGACGAGCGTGCATGACAAGAACTATGAATGTCAAAGAAGCAAGTGAGGTGTGTAAGAATAAGCCTAAATGGCGCTCTGTTGTTCGTGCCTACCCCGCAAGGGACCTGGCGTGAAGTTATGTATGTATGTATGTAGTTATGTACGAGTATTATACCTCATTTATCTTAGCACGAGACAAAGTGTAAAAAAACAAAACAGTTGAAAATATTATATTAGACTAGCTGTCCCGGCACACGTCGTCCTGCCCGGTAAAAAATAGGGGTTGATCGTAGAGGGTTGAAAATCTAGGGTTGTATGTATTTTTGTATGTTGTATCATAAAAAAATAGAAATTAAAAATTTTGTCTAAAAAATAAATAAAAAAATTTAGGGGTGGACTACCCCTAACATTTAGGGGGATGAAAAATAGATGTTGGCCGATTCTCATAGATACCGGATAAGCACAAAAAATTTCATCAAAATCGGTCAAGCCGTTTCGGAGGAGTATGGCAACGAAAACTGTGACACGAGAATTTTATATATTAGACTAGCTGTCCCGGCAGACGACGTCCTGCCCGGTAAAAAAAAAAAATTAGGGGTGGACTACCCCTAACATTTAGGGGGATGAAAAATAGATGTTGGCCGATTCTCAGACCTACCCAATGTGCACACAAAATTTCATGAGAATCGGTCCAGTCGTTTCGGAGGAGTATGGCAACGAAAACTGTGACACGAGAATTTTATATATTAGATTAAATTAGTAGGTACTAATATAAATCAATTATCTGTCAGAAATTTCATAAATATGGTAAAATTTCAGTGAAAACTGCTATTTAATATTTATACAATACCTAATCATAAATTATCGTTTTTAGTATTATATCTGCCTATCTAAAAGTTTGCCTCGACTGCAGTGAATGAATTATTAATAAATAAATTAAACAGAAGTTGTATTTCAAACTAGTTGTGCCAGCAAAATTTCGTTCACGTCCAGGGCGAATTGTGGAATTATTATTGTTAGTTATGTACGATATAGAAAGACCGCTGATATAGAAAGAAGAGTGAATTTGGGGAATAGTGTGAATGGAGCGTTAGGTAAATTTCTAGGCGCTAAGAACCTCAGCCAGAAGGCCCAGATTGCCATACACAACGCGGTGCTGGTACCTACGCTCACGTATGGAAGCGAGAGTTGGGTATGGAACAGAGAGCATGAAAGTAGAGTAAACGCGGTCGAGATGCGAGCACTGCGCAAAATCTGCGGAGTGACGCTCGCGGACCGCGTTCGTAATACCGAAGTAAGAAAGAGAGTTGGTCTCAAAGAGAGTGTCGGGGTGAAGGTAAGGAAAGGAATGCTTCGGTGGTTCGGGCATGTGGAAAGAAAGTATGATGAAAGAATGACTAAACAGATATACAATGCAAAAGTGGATGGATGCAGAAGTCGCGGAAGGCCACGACACACCTTCCATGATCAAATTGATCGTGTACTAGCAGAAGGTGATGTCAGGAGCCTTAAGAACAGACGAGCGTGCATGACAAGAACTATGAATGTCAAAGAAGCAAGTGAGGTGTGTAAGAATAAGCCTAAATGGCGCTCTGTTGTTCGTGCCTACCCCGCAAGGGACCTGGCGTGAAGTTATGTATGTATGTATGTAGTTATGTACGAGTATTATACCTCATTTATCTTAGCACGAGACAAAGTGTAAAAAAACAAAACAGTTGAAAATATTATATTAGACTAGCTGTCCCGGCACACGTCGTCCTGCCCGGTAAAAAATAGGGGTTGATCGTAGAGGGTTGAAAATCTAGGGTTGTATGTATTTTTGTATGTTGTATCATAAAAAAATAGAAATTAAAAATTTCGTCTAAAAAATAAAAATAAAAAATTAGGGGTGGACTACCCCTAACATTTAGGGGGATGAAAAATAGATGTTGGCCGATTCTCATAGATACCGGATAAGCACAAAAAAGTTCATCAAAATCGGTCAAGCCGTTTCGGAGGAGTATGGCAACGAAAACTGTGACACGAGAATTTTATATATTAGATAAAACTAATTAGATAGACATAAGTTTGGACTAGCAATTTAGAAATATGTATTATTAGAAAGTAAGACTGTTTTTAAAATGAGAAAGAGGAAAGAAAAAGAAAACACAAAAAACCTTAACCCAATTATCTCTCGTGTATTTAGTATAAAAAACCTGACATGAAAAGAAAATGCTCTGTGTTGGACTATAACGGAGGATTTGGCGATATGAAAAAAAAAAAAATTGTGTGCGATTCGCTCAGACGCAGTAGAAGTGAAACAAAATGTGACAAGGGGTGGAGGGATTCTGAATTTCGTGACGTCATATTTCATATATTATCTAATATATAAAATTCTCGTGTCACAGTTTTCATTGCCATACTTCTCCGAAACGGCTTGACCGATTTTGATAAAAAATTTTGTGCTTATCCGGTATATATGAGAATCGGCCAACATCTATTTTTCATCCCCCTAAATGTTAGGGGTAGTCCACCCCTAAATTTATTTTTTTATTTTTTAGACAAAATTTTTAATTTCTATTTTTCTATGATACAACATACAAAAATACATACAACCCTAGATTTTCAACCCTCTACGATCAACCCCTATTTTTTACCGGGCAGGAAGACGTCTGCCGGGGCAGCTAGTTATTATATATAATTTTCTCTCAGGCTTAGTCTTATAAATTTATGTTTATCTCTTTTTAGTGTCGCTTTTTCGTTTCATCCAGATTCATATAACAACGATTCTAAGTAAGTTTCACTTAAAAAAATACAAATTTTTGTACGAGCCTTACAACATTTAAGAGAATTTAATAGGTATATTTTAATTACTACATACATACATACATATTATCACGCATTTTTCCCATGGGGGTAGGCAGAGACTATAGATCTCCACTTGCGACGATCCTAACAAACAACTTTCACTTCATCTACTTTCATGAACCTCTTCATACATTAATATTTATTTGATATGCTTTTTACCTGATCTCGTTTTAACACTTCTTTTATTTGATCATGGTGTGTACGTCGTGGTCTACCGGTACCAACTCTACCACTCACAATACTGTCATACACTTGTTTTGTGATTCTATTTCCATCCATCCTCTCCACATGCCCAAGCCACCTTAACATTCCTTTTTCAACTCTTGTTATTACATCTTCTTTCAATCCACAACGTTCCCTTGTTACACTAATCCGTATCATATCATTCATACTTACCTCAGATATACTTCTCAAAGCTCTCATTTCAACTGCATTTATTCTACTTTCATGCTTCTTCTGCCACACCCAACTTTCGCTGCTGTACATCAAGGGGTGCTGGCACCAGCACCCCTTGATGAACAGCCAAACGTGCCTTTACAGACACTTTTTGCCTTTTCATAAAAGAGTTTAGCGCTCCATTCACCTTATTACCTGCAATTACTCTTCTTTCGATGTCACTTTCATGCTTTCCGTCCCTATTAAACATGCACCCTAGTTTAATTAGATAAATTACTATTAGATGTAAAAGAATAATTGGACTTAATTGCAGCGATCTAAATCAGCCGACCTAAACTCAGCCTACTAAAACTGCTGGTGAATCCATAACTACGTCTGTACCGTACACGGCGGGATCGGTAACCCGACGGTCCAAACCCACAAGGTAATTTTTGTTACTTATATACTAAGTACTTACCTGGTACCCCAGTCGACGGTGGCGGGAACAGGAACAAGGGTGAACACTATTTAGTCGGTATATTAAGGGAAGGGCGCCCCTTGAGAGGAAATATATAAAATATCCTACCAAACTACTGCTACAAGGGAAACACTACGGGGGTTAGATAAATGTCTGTCCAAATGCACCCGCGCCTCGTCCTATATCGTCACAACCACTTTTCCTTGGAGTATATTACTTTATTAAGCACTATATGTGTTCCACACACTATTATTTATAAATAATGTTCAATAAATAATTAAATATGAAATAATATCACGCGAGAGCTATCACCGTGCGTCTACGAGTCAATTGCCGGTGTACCCACTTTTCGACGCGATAAAAAAAAAGTGCACACGAATGTATCGCGTAACAATCGAAAGCCGGCGCTCGATATCTGTATTCCGAACAGTCCCCCGCCCCAGCCAGGAGAAACCTGGCTGAGTCCAAAGCCAGAGAATCAGACAGAATAAATTATTCAATTGGGAGCCTTGACAACCCAGATACAGCTCTCTTCAATACACTGTCTCCAACCAAGACCTCAGCCACTCGTGGAGTACCATCGGAACCGAAGAATAGCTGCACAATACGACCTCGTCTCCACGACAAAGGTGGCATATTCACTTCTTTTACAAGAACAAGGTCCCCTATTTTAGGCGGATCTGTTTTATCAGACCATCGAACGCGCTGCTGAAGCAGATGAAGGTACTCCAAATTAAACCTCTTCCAAAAATTCTGTGAGAGTTGTTGCAACAATTCAAAACGGGACAGCCGATTAGTTGCCACGTCAACTAATGGATACTCAGGAAGAGCTGTCAGTGGACCACCTACCAAAAAATGACCAGGAGTTAAAACTTCCAGATCATTTGGGTCCGACGAGACAGGACAAAGTGGCCGGGAATTTAGAACTGCCTCAATTTTACAGAAAACAGTAGCCAACTCTTCAAATGTAAGAACTGTTTCGCCAATTACTCTATAAAGATGAGTCTTGGCTACCTTGACAACAGCCTCAAAAATACCACCCCAGGAAGGACAAGCGGGGGGACTGAATTGCCAAGTGATTCCACGACGAGACAAATTTGTGCCAATATAAGTTTGGTTATCTTCCACAAATTTGTAAACTTCTGTTAAATATCTATCGGTACCCTTATAATTTGTCCCGCAGTCGGACCGAATCAAGCTCGGTAACCCACGACGACTGACAAAACGAGACAAACAAGCAATGAAAGCTTCAGTGCTAAGAGCAGAGACAACTTCTAAATGTACGGCCTTAGTGGCAAGGCAAACAAAAACGCACAAATAGGCCTTCACTACTCTAGCATTACGTACCGAAGAAACCTTTACCGAGAATGGACCTCCAAAATCCGTGGCTACTCCAGAAAAGGGTCTAGAAACTGAAACCCGGTCTGGAGGAAGGTCCCCCATTTGAGGTTGAGTTATCGTCGCCTTTAACCTATAACAAGCAATACAACGAAATATCACATTTCTAATCGCACGTCTAGCCGACAAAATCCAGAATTCCCTATGAAGGATGGCTAAAAGTGAGTTCAATCCAGCGTGAGCATTCTTCAAATGGCGGTCAGATATGATAAGTCTTGCAAGAGGACTCTCCTTTGGGATTAAGAGAGGATGTCGTGTCTCGTAGGGCATTTCGGCATTACGTAGCCTGCCTCCTACACGCAAAAGACCCTTATCGTCGATAAACGGGTTGAGGCGAGCAACAGCACCTTTCAACTTAGTGCGGCCTCCTTTTAAAGTTGAGAAGACTAGTTCAAAGTGCTCAGCCTGAACAAAACGAATCCAAAACATAAGAGCTTCCTGTCTCTCTAAAGGCGACAAGACGGAAGACAAATTTCTATTAAGAGAGTTTCGCGTATTGTGAATAAATCTCTTCATCCATCCCGTTACACCTAACAATTTATCAAGAGAACTAAATCTATTCAGCAGAGACTCGAGATCATGCGGCACATCCTTTGTAACAACGAGAGCTCTTAATCCTGGTAAAGGCTCAATGGACTCAACAACAGAGTGAGGCCAATCATCTTCAGGCTCAGAAAGCCAGGCTGGTCCCCACCACAAAGGATGGTCTATCAAATTCGGAGCAGCACAGCCACGTGAAGCGCAGTCTGCAGGGTTCATTTCACCCGGAACGTGTCTCCAAATTAAAGTAGTTGCCGAATTCTGTATCTGAGACACCCTATTAGCAACAAAAACTTCTAATGCATGAACAGAAGCTCGCAACCAAGCAAGAACGATCTGACTGTCAGTCCACGCAAATACAGTTTTAATATCCAAAGTAAGACCCAATGTTGACATTAAATTATTCAGAAGTCGAGTTAGGAGAGCAGCTCCTGACAATTCTAATTTGGGTATGGTAAGCCGTGATCGAACAGGAGCAACCTTACTCTTTGCAAGAACAAGTTTACATCTCACAACTCCTGACTTATCTACAGTACGAAGATACACGGCAGCTGCATATCCATTTTCAGAGGCATCACAAAAGCCATGCAGCGTAGCTTTATATCTACCACGAGGTAAAAAAGCTCTATCAAATTTAATCATTTGGATGTCAGGGAGGGACGAAACATAATTAGTCCAAATTGACAGTAAATTTCCAATAAGAGGGGCATCCCAAGTTAGTCCTTCTAACCAAAGCTTCTGAACGAAGCATTTTGCCCAAAACACGACAGGACTCAACCAACCATTTGGATCAAATATCCGTGCTACAGTGGACAACACCAGTCTCTTTGTCCATGTTTTGAAAATATCTAAATCTTGTACACGAAATGTAAAGACGTCCGGTATTGGTTGATACTGCACACCTAATACAGCAACAGCATCAGGATTGTTAACATTCTGAAATATATGTGGATCCTGCTGATGCTCTTCCGGCAAGCCATCAAGTAAAGCTTGAGAGTTGGATATCCACTTTCTGAGCTCATAACCACCAGCCTTCAGGAGGCTGATGAGCTCATCACGCAGTACTAATGCCTCTTCTTCACTAGCGGCACCTGTACAAATGTCATCAACATAGGTGTCTGTAGATACAACAGCCGAAGCTCTAGGAAAACTTAGTCTCTCGCGTTCAGCCAACTCTAATAATGCTCGAATAGCAATAAAGGGGCTCGACTTCAGCCCGTATGTATTAGTGTTAAGCTCGAAAACCGTTATGGGCTGAGATTCATCTTCGCGCCACAGGATGAGCTGGTATCTACGATCGTCGGGATGAATTAATGTTTGACGAAACATCATTTTAATATCTGCTACAAAAACGACTTGATGTCGGCGAAAGTTCGTCAAAATATCGGAAATATCTCGTTGCAACTTGGGACCGGAATGCAAACACTGGTTCAAAGATACTCCATTAGAAGTAGGAGCTGAGCCATCAAAAACTACTCTAATTTTGTCTCCTTTAAATACCGCATGATGAGGAATGAAGTAGTGCTCATGAACACGCCAATCTAATTTTGAGATAGTCATATGTCCCAAGTCCAAATATTCACGCATAAAATCAATATATTTCTGCCGAAAGATTGAGTCTCGCTTCATACGTCTCTGCATCGAAGCTAACCGCTTTTCAGCTAGCATCCGTGAGTAACCAAGTCGAGGCCGAGACGGCAAGAAAGGCAACCTCGTCATAAACCGACCTGAACGAAGACGACCTGTATTATTCTGAAAGAATAGTTCACATTCCAGATTTTCAGGGTTGTCACGAGTAGCAGTTGGGGGCTCTTCTACTTCCCAGAATCGCTGAACCGCTTCAGCGAGAGAGAGACCAACATACGAATCATGTGGCTCGATAGACTGAGACCCAGGAGAAAACACAGGTCCCATAATGACGTCACCAAGATCACTCGAGACCGTGACAAGACCACCGTGTTGCAGTAACCTCGTGTTACCAAAGTGGAATAATCCTAACACGTCTGCACCTAACAATAGGTCCACAGGACCTGGAATGTGAAAGTCCGGATCTGACAATGATAAACTGGATGTCAAATTTCTCACTTCCGCAGGTAAGGCTACTAGTGGATGTCGGCCCATAATATTATTTAGAACAACAGCTGAGGTGACAACAGACGGCCGAGAAGATCGTAAAGGAGAAAAGGATAGTGAAACCTGTCCTACTAAACCAGAAACCCTTACTCCACCTACACCTCGAATGAAGTCGGCGCCACGATCCAAGCGCAGTTGTAAACGCTCCACCAAGCGTGACGATGCAATACATCCCTGAGATCCCGTATCCAAAATTGCGCGTGCCTTCACATATTCACCCCGAGGAGAACAGACGCGAACCTGGGCGGTAGGTAATAAAACAGTCAATAGAGAGGGAGCTGACACAGGTGGAGGTTGCGATACTAGTCAAAATGACGAACGAGAATTCTGATTTTGGTACGAGGTTGACGGACAAGAATAACCTTGCATGAGCATAGGATTCCACTGCGAAAAACTTTGCTGCGGTAGAAATGCAGTCATATAACGCCTATCCAAACGAGGCCACTTGGCATATTGATGTGACATATCCGAAGCAACTCGACGCGCTTGATCAACAGCAGCGTTAACCATACGAGGTGCTTGTCGAGAACCCCCGCCCGTAGCGGGATTGGCGCGATAGGAGTTATTAGAATGACCTTGAACACCAAAATTATTGACTGAACTATTTCTTGATGGGATTGCCTGTACACCACCAGCCCATTGGTCTTCCATAATCACCTGATTCTCTTCAACAACGTCCATAGATACCAGAGCAGCCGGCTTTGGAGATCCACCATCACGGTTGCCACAAAGAAGATGGTGATGATTACCCTGACACTGATGACA
The DNA here is from genome assembly GCA_012273795.1 of Dendrolimus punctatus. NCBI lineage: Eukaryota > Metazoa > Arthropoda > Insecta > Lepidoptera > Lasiocampidae > Dendrolimus > Dendrolimus punctatus. The sequence continues at coordinate 10,991,143 of CM022551.1, read as the reverse complement.
GGGTCGAGTAGTTTGACATTGAGACACAAAATGATTACCAAGGCAACAAAAGCACCAGTTGCGCTGTCGAACTATGTTACGTCTAGCCTGCCAACGTAATTTTCTAAATGCAGGACAGGAATCAACAACATGTTTATTATTCTTACAATATACACACCGAGAACCCTGGTGAGGTGTGGAAACCGTATTAAAAGTACGAAGATCACGTCTCTCAGGTGCGCGGCGATCCATGCGCACTTGTTGCAACTTAGGCCTACTATTAATGGTTTCGCCAAATCCAGGAGGGAGAATATTCTCTAAACGACGACACTCATCTTCCATGAAGGTAACCAGATCATCAAACTGTGGTAGATGAGTGGCAGAGTCTCCACCATACTCCTGTTCAAATCTGTTCCGTAACTCAAGTGGAAGTTTATTTAATACAATATGTACCAACATAAATGACCAACTCGGAACAGGTAAATCTAAACCCTTTAATCCATTAACGGCAACTAACAAAGGGTTAAGAAGTCGGGTACGCAACGTCTGAGTTGCACGTAAAGTAGGCAAATTTAAAATGGCCGACATGTGGGTATCCGCTAAACGTCTAACATTCTGATAACGGCGCATAAGCAAAACCCGGGCAATATCATAGTTTGCATCAATAAGTTCTAAATGTTGAACGAGTCCTTTGGCCTCTCCTCTAAGAGATGCCAACAAATAGGCCAATTTCTGAACGGGAGATAAGTCGTTGCGAGAATGTACAAGGCTCTCAAATAAATTATTAAATGCAACCCACTGACCTAAGTCCCCGTCAAAATGGGGTAAATCCAACTTAGGCAGTCGACCTACTAGTGCAGGGGAACATTCACTTTCATTCTTATACATATTTTCACTATTCGATTTTTTCAATATAATACCCACCGCTTGGCGGATTTGATCCGCTAAGTCATCGGCTTGATTTACATCCGCATTTATTTTGTCTAAAAACTCCGACTCTGGACTCAGTTCCAATAGCGCGCGGTACGCGTCGTATAAATCGGACATCTGATCGTCTAAGGACTCATGACGTGATATTAACGCCTGCTCTCGATCCCTACGCGATATATTCAAAACGGCAGATCCGAGCCACCGTAACACACCGGCTATCCGGGCAGAATATTTACCGGCCATACTAATCGCTAATTAAATAATTTACTCAAATTAAATCCGATAAAAAAAAACAATAAAAAAAATCACGAAATTAAGTTAACAAAAATTACCGAAAGTTACTAAAAATACCGATTTTTTATATTAAAACCACGCTCTGCTACCAAATTTTGTACCGTACACGGCGGGATCGGTAACCCGACGGTCCAAACCCACAAGGTAATTTTTGTTACTTATATACTAAGTACTTACCTGGTACCCCAGTCGACGGTGGCGGGAACAGGAACAAGGGTGAACACTATTTAGTCGGTATATTAAGGGAAGGGCGCCCCTTGAGAGGAAATATATAAAATATCCTACCAAACTACTGCTACAAGGGAAACACTACGGGGGTTAGATAAATGTCTGTCCAAATGCACCCGCGCCTCGTCCTATATCGTCACAACCACTTTTCCTTGGAGTATATTACTTTATTAAGCACTATATGTGTTCCACACACTATTATTTATAAATAATGTTCAATAAATAATTAAATATGAAATAATATCACGCGAGAGCTATCACCGTGCGTCTACGAGTCAATTGCCGGTGTACCCACTTTTCGACGCGATAAAAAAAAAGTGCACACGAATGTATCGCGTAACAATCGAAAGCCGGCGCTCGATATCTGTATTCCGAACAACGTCTATCCACTCTAGTGTGGAAAGTTAAAGGATTGAAATAGTTTAAATCTGTCAAGAATATTCCATACTGGAATCTCCGTCACCAGAACTATTGCGAAACATCGTTGTACAAGATAAACTATCGGAACAGACTCGTTAAGTCTGTAACAATGTGATTCGCATCGAAACAAGCTGAGGAAACTTCGGGAACAACTTAGCGTGTTCAAGTACGCCTCATTTACACCGAAACGTAATGTTATGTTTTTACCATTTTAATTGCATGAGTTCAGCTGACACGCAGACGGCCCGCTCGATGGAAAGCGGTTACCATCGCCTATGGACATTTGCAACACCAAAGAGGCTACAAATGCGCTGCTGCTCTCTTAAGGCAGACTAGAACCTGGTCACTAATACCGGATAACAACTCAAGTTTGTTATGGTGGCATACTCTGGGCTGGTGGCCATCCAGTCATGCAAATACCGCCTCTAGTCCCATTGGCGTAGTCTCTTACTACGCCAATAGGAAATAAGCGTGACAATGTGTATGTGTATATATCTAATATATACAATTCTCGTGTCACACTTTTCGTTGCCATACTCCTCCGAAACGGCTTGACCGATTTTGATGAATTTTTTTGTGCTTATCCGGTATCTATGAGAATAGGCCAACATCTATTTTTCATCCCCCTAAATGTTAGGGTTAGTCCACCCCTAAATTTTTTTATTTATTTTTTAGACAAAATTTTTAATTTCTATTTTTCTATGATACAACATACAAAAATACATACAACCCTAGATTTTCAACCCTCTAAGATCAACCCCTATTTTTACCGTGCAGGACGACGTCTGCCGGGACAGCTAGTTTTTATATATAAAATTCTTCTGTTCGTATATATGTCAGTGAACATCTTTCACAGTTGGACCGATTTTGATTAAACTTTTTGTGAGTGTTCAAGTGGGTCTCGGGATGGTTTAGATTTACAATTAGACCTAGTAGGTGGCGCTGCAGTCGGGTTCTCAATTTTATTTTTGTAAGGCAGGACAACGTGCTGCTGCTGCTGAGCTCGATAGTATTCTGTATGAAATTTTTAATTTTCTGTAGCAATTGGTTAATTCAGACAGGCTTTTGGTTTAATTCCTGGCGAAGTAAGTTTAATAATAACAAACTTTCCATTTATTACTATGATCCGATTGTCTGAGATCAGCCCAAAAGTAGGCCGTTCTATACTATTTATAATACAAATGTAATTTCTCTAACTTGTGGTCAAATACAATGAGTGTGGTTTTCTGGCGATTATTTATTTTGGCCAGGACAAATCCTTATAAAACGGGCATGTTTGTGTGTCCCTTTGTATTTTATTTTTTCTGAGAAACTATTGAATTTATATAAATTAATTAGAGGTGGCGACAATACGTATAAATCGAGATTTAAAAAAAATACTGTGCATAGTTGTATATCATGTGCTAGATATTTTAAAACTAGAATAATATTTTAATGAATTTTTAGTTTTAGTCAATTAGCGGTGATGTGAATTCCCAAATCCATAAACCTCATTTGAATGTAGTGAAAAATCTGAAAAAATTAAAGTAGTTATTAATAATAAATAGCTTCAAAGAAAATTATGGAAACATGCTATAATTTCTAAGATATTGAATATATTAGGTTTTCGTAGATAAATGATAAGGTCTATAATGTTCGATACTTTTACGGAACTTATCAATGTTTACGCATTTTATATTATACCAAAAATATAGCGTTACGCTACGGTGTAACAGAATAAATCTATTAAATTGAATTCCACTTTCCTCTAACTATTAACGATATACAATACTATTAAAAGCTAGTAAATATTTCAAAATAAGTTTGCAAGCTAAAATAGTTGTTCTAGTCATTGCATTGAAACTTTTTAGGGTCTACAACTCTATATCTTCTACGTTTTATCACCTCCTTAGGTACTTATATAGTGGGGGTAATAGAGGATTATTAAAAAAACAAAAAATTTGTCTACAAAATATCGACAACCAAAATTTTGAAGATAGCAAATTAGCGTCATTAGATTTTTTTTAAACAATTATTATAAAAGTACATTAGATCAATAAAAAAACATTACACACTCACATACATGGTGTATTTGACATACGTGTGTAGCATATATACTCTTTTGTTTATTGTTTAAGTCAAATTGACAGTGTAAATCTGAGATTATAGAAGTATAGTCTCTGACAACAGAAATCTGGTGTTGCAAATGTCTATCACCTTATCCATTCTTGTAACACCAAACATCATCACAACATTCTCTTCACAGCGAAATGAGGACGTTCGTGTTCTATCACTTGGCAGCATCTCTGGTATTGCAAATGTCTATCACCTTATCTATTCTTGTAACATAATACATCATCTCAACATTTCTTCTCAGCTGAATAAACACATTCATCCTCTATTACTTGGCAGTACCTCTGGTGTTGCAAATGTCTGCCACCTTATCCATTCTTGTAACACCACACACCTATCTCAATTTTCTCTTCTCAGCTGAGTGGAGACGTTCATGTTATATTTTCTTTGCAGCACCTTTGGTGTTGCAAATGTCTGTAGCAACGGTAACAACTTTCCATCAGTTACGCCATCAGCTTATCTGCTGTATTCCAGAAATAAAAAAGAAATAGCAATTGGGATGAGGGATTTAAAAGCGTCGACAGTCAATAAAGGGTGGCAAATAATATATCCTATTGTAATTCAGTTCGCGATTCCTCCTACTTATCCCCACCCTTTAAAATACCCCCTTAGAGGTCCGTCGGCTTATACCAAATTTAACATTCCCAACCTCTTTAGGGTTCAGCAGCCAGATTACAATAATTGGATCCGTGCTTGCTGCAATGACTACGGAAGCTCATAAATCCGTAAACCCTAAACCTTGTACGAGTCTAGCAAGTTATGACGTCACAACTTAAACGACTCAAATAACATATGATTCTATCTATAATGCAATAGATCTGAAGGAAAAAGCAGAGAAAAACAGGGACTAACGTGATTTCACTTATAGGTCGCTGGATTGTAGTTTTTGAGGTCGCTGGATTTGTTCTTCATACACTTTTGAAGTGATAACTTTTTTGGCACGGTAAACCGCTTCGTTACGCAACGCGTTACGGCGCCAGTCTGTCTGTTATAAGTTATCACTTTTGTCGGGCGTCCCGGCTGTTTTTTTATATCATGTTATTAATTTTTTTTAAATATTGCTAGTTTTTAAGTAGGTATTTAATACACACGATGCTGGCCGCAGTGAGCCGCGAGCTCTTGTAGCGGTACGAGATATGTCAGGTATTGCAAATTATGGACGACGAGCTGCTCCGAAATCGGACGAATACGTGAGCAGCTGTTTGTGAGAAAGTATATAGGTGTATAGGTATCTATCATATCTTTATAATGCCACACTCACCGCATGTGCGCCCCGTCAGTATACATGTGGGTATATATGTATACATAGGTGATTTGTTTTCTTATCGGTCACCACGCTCAAAAAGTGTAACTTGAATTAATTTCAAAGGAAAAAAAATACTGCATAAATAAAAATAAATAAATAATTAAATAATTATAATTGCATAAGTTTAAGGAGTTTTTTTAATTATATTTTCCTTTCCGTGTGTATGTACATTTGCAACAATAAACATATTTTCTTTCTTTCTATTACTACAAATCTTTCCTCTTTATAATATTCGTATATAATTATAGATAATCTATATATGAATACGTGAAGCAAAAATTTGTACCCCTTTTTACGAAACTTGCGCGAACGAAGAAGTATAAAATTTCCCACACTTATAATACAGAGAAAAAGCGACGAATGCTAATATTTTTTTTTAAATCAGGCATGCAAAAATACATAAAATCAATAAAAAAAACATTGTAGATCACTACAATGAATGTATTTGAAACATACATACATAACTTCACGCCAGGTCCCTTGCGGGGTAGGCACGAACAACAGAGCGCCATTTAGGCTTATTCTTACACACCTCACTTGCTACTTTGACATTCATAATTCTTGTCATGTACGGTCGTCTGTTCTTAAGGCTCCTGAAATCACCTTCTGCTAGTACACGATCAATTTGATCATGGAAGATGTGTCGTGGCCTTCCGCGACTTCTGCATCCATCCACTTTTGCATTGTATATCTGTTTAGTCATTCTTTCATCATACATTCGTTCCACATGCCCGAACCACCGGAGCATTCCTTTCCTTAACTTCACCCCGACACTCTCTTTCAGACCAACTCTCTTTCTTACTTCGGTATTACGAACGCGGTCCGCGAGGGTCACTCTGCAGATTTTGCGCAGTGCTCGCATCTCGACCGCGTTTACTCTACTTTCATGCTCTCTGTTCCATACCCAACTCTCGCTTCCATACGTGAGCGTAGGTACCAGCACCGCGTTGTGTATGGCAAGCTGGGCCTTCTGGCTGAGGTTCTTAGCGCCTAGAAGTTTACCTAACGCTCTATTCACACTATTCCCCAAATTCACTCTTCTTTCTATATCAGCGGTGTACCTTCCATCCCTGCTAAAAGCACATCCGAGATATGCAAACTTATTCACTTGTTCCAGCATAACATCATCGACCATTATCCTTGCATTCGTTCTGGTTGTTTCTCTTTCAAACACCATTTGAAACACACACGCGTATATACTCTTTTGTTTATTGTTAAAGTAAAATTAACAGTGTAGCCATGGCGAAATCTGTGTGGAGACGCAATCAGGCAATCTCCGCGGGTGGGGGGTTATGTGCTCAATGTATGGCCACCACTTATTCCCCAATCAAGAACAGGTGCCCGGAGAATATAGAATCTTGCACTTACCTCGCAGTCAGCCACCAGCCCACGACAGCGCTGGTTCAAGCTTCTGCCGCTGTTTGTCACATGGCGACAAAGGTGACAAAGTCCTTCTACATAAGCCCCGGGGCGCAAGGGACGCAGATACACTGATCACTAAGTTTTAGTGGTTAAGGCGAGTGTCCTAGTATTTAACTGGACGCGGAAATCTTCGATAGCGAATATGGCTGTATATTTAATAAAGGCGGGTGCGATACTATTTATGTGCGTCGCGGTGGCAACGTACTGAACTCACGCGCCGAGCGGTGGAAACATACGGGGGTTGCAAGGCACTATAAACCCAAGACACAATAGGTAATTGGGAAATAAGTGGCGCCAACACTGTGATTATAGAAGTATAGTCTTTGACATTAATTATTATGATCGAATTTCTACCACGGGCGACCATTTTTTTATTTATTATGCAGAACATTTAATCTTACAACGAAATTCGTACTTGACCGCTTTAGGAATTCCCACCCCTTCCACCCTATTCTCGTCGCGAGAAAGAACTCTAGACGATTAAACTCATAAGTGGTTGGGGTTCATGATATATTTTTAAAAGGGAATTTCTAAGGAATATCAAAGCGCTGGAGAGACAAAGATTAATGTGCTACGTTTACTTGCGGATTCTATCGTATTTTAACCATTTGTGGGCACCACTTACACATGTGGTGGATTGGCGCAATGGAGAATATAGGCTATGTTTCAAGTCGATTTATTTAATTTCTAGTTTTACAATATAACTAGTGGTCGGCCGTGCTCAAAATTCGACCATAACTTGTTGTCAAAGACTAGACTTCTATAATTACAGATTCGCCAAGGCTACACTGTTAATTTGACTTTAACAATAAGCAAAAGACTATATATGCCTGTGTGTGTCTAATACGTGGTAGTACGTGTAATTCTTTTTTTATTTATTTAATGTATTTTTATGCGTAATTTAAAAAATAAAAATTAAAAAAAAAATTTGGAGAGTAGGAACTCTATATAAACTATCAGTGTGCGAAATTTCATACTCCTCCGTTCGCAAAAATTTTCGTAAAAAGGGTTACAAAGTTTTCGTTGTGTTTTTGCTTCACGTATTTAATTCTATGTATATATCAAAATGTAGCGTAAAATATAATTATACATAAACAAATAAACTGTATCAAAATATAGTCAGTAAATATTGTAAAAACTCATAAAATTGCGTCATCTATGAAAGTAGCCATAACTCATATATGGATAATTAATTAGAATACAATAACACTAAAGTACAGTAGTGTCGCGCAGAATCCACAGATAGCGTAAAGAGCGGTCAGCATTTTTCATTGCAGTGCACACTTGTATCCTTCTATAGTAGAATTATTTTCTCCGTGCAGTTTGGGTCATAAATAATCGGAGCGGTGAAGCGAGTATTTCGCTCTCTCTTCCACTCACGGGCCTTATGGACAGGCATAGTGATACGCATTATTATTGTCGATAAACGGTATCGATAGTGTATTTAGTTTTGACATTTTGTGGGTTAGTGATATAAATGAAAGAAAAAAATAGATAAAACAACTTAATTATTAAAATAATAATAATAATGATTTAAAATAAATTATTAATTAGGTATCTCCATGTATTGAAAACCTATAAGTACAAAAGTTTAGAATGTAAAAAGTTATATTATAAACAAATATAAATACTTATATCTAAGTTTAAAATTAACACAAACAAAATGATAATCTTTCTTTGATAAGAATGAGTTTTTATCAATAATGGCGTAGCGCCCGCGCAACATTCTCACCGCTTTAGCCAGGCTGAGGCCGAGCTTTGATTTATGACCCAAACTGCATGGAGAAAATAATTCTACTATAGCTCCCAACTACCGAATGTTTGAGTAACGTGCGATAAGAAACTTTGTTCTAAAAAGAGAACGTAAAGGAATTGAAGTCTCCGACCTAACTCGCAACATAATTCCTCGTCACATGAAGTTCACAACACAACAATATCGTCACGCTAACAAATAAATCACTAAGCTTGTTTTCCTACTTTTCCTCGTTCCGTTGTAACTTAACAAACGAGTTCTTTGTGCTTCCGTATTGTCATAAACTTTATCGACATGTGTCATGCGCTCGTAGAAATGTCAGATAGCAAATTAGATTAGTTTTTGTTTGATCTTTGTAAGGAATGAGATTGTTTTGCGAATCTGTGTGTCTTTCTGTTGATATCCTAGCGGAATGTCTCCGTTTGTATGTTACATAGTTTTGTGGAATCTTTGGCGGGAACTGAAAGGGGACATAGTGCTGTGCAGTTTTATTTTCTAACTAGCGCGGTGTGTGTCACACGTGTGGTGATGGAAACTGGGGCCTTGCACATCATAAATGCTTGCGCTGTACTTGCTCATTATTTTGTTGCGACGTTATTTTAACACTGCGATATCTCTTAAGATATTCATTGATATCTAATTATGTAAATGGCAATTTGGTTTTTAATTAAATACTTGTGATGAATAACGTATTTATTTGGATAAGGATTAATATCATGTTTATAAAAATACCTTCGCAAATAATGCATTATTTTAGAAGAAATTTGTTTAGTATAAACAAGGTTATAGTGATCCAACCTTAAAAGATAGACATAATATGCTGTCCAGACTTTTTTTAGAACTTTTTAAGGGGAACAATTCCGTCGCACATGACTTTTGCGAAACTTTAACCGTTTACGCAGCTCACGCAGTGGAAACTCTCAAAAGTTAAAAAAAAACATTGTCGACAGTAACACTTGATTCTGTCGACATTAGCAATTGCTTCTGTCGACAGCTGAGGTGGGCTCTGTCGACAGCTGAAGTTGGTTCTGTTGACAACAAAGTGCTGCTCGTCTGTAAGACGCCTTAGTAATGGCCTAAAAGGAGGCCACCGAGAGAGGGAGAGGTCTGCGCATGCAACTTTAGAATTTTATTTATATTAATAAATGTTATATATATATATGTGTATATATATATATATAATATATATATAATACAATGCAAAAGTGGATGGATGCAAAAGTCGCGGAAGGCCACGACACACCTTCCATGATCAAATTGATCGTGTACTAGCAGAAGGTGATGTCAGGAGCCTTAAGAACAGACGAGCGTGCATGACAAGAACTGTGAATGTCAAAGAAGCAAGTGAGGTGTGTAAGAATAAGCCTAAATGGCGCTCTGTTGTTCGTGCCTACCCCGCAAGGGACCTGGCGTGAAGTTATGTATGTATGTATGTAATAAATGTTAAAGTAGAATTATATGTGAGTATATTCTCTGAAGTTTCACTCCTACTGCGTATGAACTGCACAAACCCACACAATTGTTTTTTAATATTTTTCACGTAATCTCCTAAGACTTTGTTAGTTGCCTCCGTAGCTAATAAAATGGTCTAAATGTTCTTTTTCTACTTGTTTCAGCCGTGCCGTGCTAACTCCTCTCTTCTAGAAGAAGACGTGTGGCGCGAACAGCAGTGCAGCGCGCACGACAGCACGCCGTACGGCGGGGAGCTGTTCCACTGGACAGCCCATCGAGACGATGCTGAACCTTGCGCTCTCACGTGCCGGGGGACTCCCCAACACTCTGGGCAAAGGCCAGAACCTGTAAGTTTATTAACTCACAAACCATTTAGAATTTTTCATTATTCACATCCCGATCATAATTAAAAGTAGATTTAAAACATTATGCTATTGTTACGAGTTGCAAGACTCGAATTAAAATGCCGTTGGAATTATTATAGAATTTATTAGAACCATACAAACATACATTTGTTCGTGCCTACCCCGCAAGGGACCTGGCGTGAAGTTATGTATGTATGTATGTATGTATACAAACACGTATAACACAGGTGCATATATAACCGAACACAACAAATCCAAACGTAATGCAGAAGGTCGTAATTCAAAAAAAACACGCAAAGTGCGTCACTATTAGTTCCCCGATTACACACACTTCACACCTTGATCGTAGTTGTCGCTGAACTGCCCCCCTCCCTCAATCAGGCCATCATTTTCTGCTGCACAAACGTGGGCCGAATTTCCTAGAATTAACTTGTACTTTATAATCCGTAACACCTGGCTAATGATTACAGCCGCAAGCGGCCGTAAACGATTACAATAGAACAACAGGCTGTTCTCTAGAAACGTATGCCAATATATAAGTAAACAAAAGAAGACGATCATAAAAGAATTACAATTAGTTCAAACGCCGACAGGTAATAAATGTGCTTCTACAAATCTGTACCTGGAATTTGTCTTTGTCGACGTAACAATATTATTATTATATACTGAATTGAATGAATTTTAATTTAATTATTTTTCAGACCGCATCCTTGGATGAGGATGACAGAGTGGTCGTAGCGGTTCTTGCAGCCAGGGTCTCCGATGGGACGAGGTGTCGTCTTGGAAGTCTGGATATGTGCATCGATGGGCGGTGTCAGGTAAGTTTGCTAGTTATTTAGCCTACCTACAACTTGAACAATACTCTTTGATACTTGACATCTTTGTCTTCCGTGATCACGGCTACTGAAAAGTGGCCGAAACGTCGGAATAATAAAAATCGAATAAATTACAGCGCTTAAAACAATTTATACTAAATATAAGTCCTAAAGATTGGATCGAACTCAGCAAAAGTGTTTGTTTAACAAAGCTGATCTTCCACTTGAACCCAGAGCGAAGTCACGGCAAACTATACAATTTAATCAAAAATAATTATATCATTGAGGTAATAATAATCAATACTAATAATACGGTTACGAGTTGCGAGGGACTCGAATTTAAATGCCGTTGAAATTACTATAGAATTTATTACAACTATACAAACAGGTATACCACAGATACAAATATAACATAACACAACCAGTAAAAACTGCACGATCCAATAACACGCGCAATGTCCGTCACTATATTGCTTATCGACTGAACTACACAAGTCTTCTTGCTCGTATCGTAATCGTCGCTTGACCCCTGAAGTTTCCGAGAAACCGTAATCTGCACACCTGCGGCCATAAACAAGTACAATAATAATAAACACAAAGTAAACAAAAGAAGTCCAAATTCGGGAAAGGTAATAAACCAGGTGTACATTCACTTTGTGGGCATGAAACAATATTAATATACATAACATTTAAGTAATAACCTAAGCTTTTCTCAAGTTAAACGATTTCAATATTAAATAGTTCAACTTAGATAAGTTTAAGTTATCACTTCTGTCGACCGTCTTGAGACGCACACGTTTTTTTTCTTTCTATAATAATTTTAAAGAAGTCTTGAGTTGTCATAGCATTTCTTAGAAGGTGTATCACCATACTAAACGGGCGATTTTCACTCCCTTACCGGGTTTTCCTTGTGGTGGGCAATCGTCAACGGGATTTTGTCGCGTCTAAAAAAAGCTTGTAATATTAAAGATCAGTGGTCCCGTGGGATCAGATGGATCGCTTTAAAAGTGAAAAACTAAGAAGAGTGAATAATAGCTAGTAAATAAAACATGAGTGGGGACAGACATGATTCGATTTGCCAATCCAAACCCGGCCGGGGCCTCCCCAAACATTCTGACTGGATTTCTGTTTGAACAACGTTACTCTGTTGAATTTTGTTTGAGAAAAAAAATGTGATGAATGAATTCATGCCAATTGTAAATGGTTCAGTATGGACGTAATCTTCTCTTTAAAGAAAGATGTCATTGTTCTAGTCTAGAAATAATCGCCATAATAATCATTGTTTACAACAAAAAAGTTTTATTTGTTTTTACTTTTAATTTAATATCTATACACATAATAAAACTATACAGGTCGGCTTTCTGTACAATGAAAAAAATGCTAAAAACCGAGTTAGGGATGTAGGAGATGTAAGAGGTGAAATAGAACTAATTTAGATTTTTTCAAATTTTTTGGTTCTCTTTGTCTGTTTGTACGGGCTAATAATCTCCGAAACAACCGGACCGATTTAAATGAAATTTTGTATGGTGGTAGCTTATATCTTCGGTCAACAAAAGATAACTTTTGTGGTAGGGTACTTGCTCGACTGGATGGCGACAACCCCTGGTCTAGAGTATGCCGCCATAACAACATTATGTTGTGTTCCGGCATTAGTGTCCAGGTTCCAGTACCCTTTAAGAGATCAGCAGCGCATTTGTAGTACCTATGTTGCAAATGTCCATAGGCAATGGTAACCGCTTTCCATCAAGTGGGCCGTCTGCCTGTCTGCTGAACTCCTGCAATAAATAAAAAACTTTGATCCCGAAAAATTAAAGAGTTCCCGTGGAATAGTTTGAAAATCTTTCCACGCGGATGGAGTCGCGGGCAGAAGCTAGTACATTATAGTACAGAAAACCTTTATTTGTTTAATTAATTCAATATTTCATTCCCTCCCCAATAACCTTTGTTTTGCCATTAGTAGCCAGGTTCTAGTCCCCCCTCTGTAATGTTTGAAAACTCACCGAGGAATCATTACGCTACTCTTAAACAATAATCTCGTATGTGCTAGTTTATACTGCTTTTGACTGACATACATGGACAGCAGATGCTGTCCATGTATGTCATTTTCAATTTTATCTTTTTCCCTTTGTGCATTATTTATAGTAATATATATATATATATATATATATATATATATATATATATATATATATATATATATATATACTATAGGGGGATCGACAGTATACCTCCCACGCTTGTCCAAGTCGGCTTGGCAGGTTTGACACATCGGTTATCTCGATGTGCAGGTTGCATCATGAGGTTTTCCTTCACCGTTTTTAGCACGTGGTAATTGTAACAATATGCAAATTAGATCAGAAAACTGACTAAGAGGTGCATGCGTTCCGGTCAGGATCGAACCCGCGCCCTTCAATTTAGGGGCGCGTGCGCTAACCATTACGCTACCACGACTGTATAGACTGTATATTTATAATAATAATTACAGATAATTTAAGGCAGATTGCCTGGAAGAAATCGCTTTTAGCGATAAGGCCGCCTTTGTTTTACCAAATAACTTTTGTCTTGTTGTTTATTTTTTGGAATTTTTGTTTTGGTGAACAATAAAGTGTATTTATTCTGTGTCTATATCACCTTTTTTGAATCTATATTTTCGTCGAATAAAAACTGTAAGAACCCTAAATACATTCCGAGAAAATCTTTTTGATTTGCCGCCCCTCGAAAAGTGGAAAGGTCTGTTTATCTTTTGTTCTTCGAGAACTTCATTGGAGGGCACTTGATTTGTATCTGGCGAGGCTAAAAGGCGATCCATTCAATCTCTGACTGTCTGAAGGCGAGGATAAAAGTTTCACGGGCGGCTCTTTGCAAGATTCGCATCTTTTTAATGTGCCAGTACAAATATTTAGATGTTCCTGGAAGACGATAACATGACTTTCTTATTGGAAAGCTTTGAAGAGGTCCTTTTCAATGGCGGACGCGGATTATTTTGATGTCGAAATTTGTTAGCTATTGAAATGTTCAGTGTAAATAAATTAGGCTGTTATTGAATGAAAACACTTTATTGTGTACCAAAAGTAAAAACTGCGTTTTTTAAAATTAATAGTGTTAGCTTCCATCCAGCAACATTCTACATTTCTTTTATCAGTTAATATCAGCCTGTGTTTGACGGCTGGTAACTCTATTTTTATTTTAAAAAGAGGGTAGAACAATAATACTCTACGGTTAAACGTACAGCGTTTTGCTGACGCTGCGGCCTACTTTAGGCTACTTTAATATAATAACATTAGTATAAATAACACTCACAAATACATTGTGAGTAAGTTGCTACCGAGTTGCTACTAAGTCGCTACCGAGTCGCTATTGAGCTGCGACCAGGGATCAGCATCCAAACTACTACAAGAATAAATCCCTGAAAGTGACAAGGTGTATTTTCTTCACCCTACTACAAGAAAGCACCAGCACTCCACCAACAACTGCCAGTATCCACCACCACAAGCAAGAACAAATGTACAAACTGTACAAATACAATGGAATCGATACTGCGAGTTACATTTTTGGCATTGGTGGTTCGACTTGTAAACCTAAAAGAGCTGTCCTGTTTTTAAACGCGTAATAGGATGTAATTACTATTCAATACTACTATTAGTAAAAGGAGATATAATAGAGAATAGTTGACTCAGTTGTGGTAACTAAATTGTGATCTGCTTATTAAAATGTAAGTAAAAGCCATGCTAACTGTTTTGTTACATATTATGTTAAAGGAAATAGATGATTATGTTCGTAAATAGTTGTTTTTCTATTGCGAACCCATTAAACTTAGAACTGTGGCTAACAATAGGTTCTAAAAATGGTGAACAAAGGGCAGGCTTATCGCTTAAAGTGATCTCTTCCAGACAACGGTCGTTAATCACACACAGCTATTTGTCCATAAACAGCTATGTCTGATTAACACAGTATTATCATGCTAATACATTTATTATAATTACTTATGTATTTTGTAATATATTATTGTATACGTGCATATTTATGACTATGTATCTAATATATAAAATTCTCGTGTCACAGTTTTCGTTGCCATACTCCTCCGAAACGGCTTGACCGATTTTGATGAAATTTTTTGTGCTTATCCGGTATCTATGAGAATCGGCCAACATCTATTTTTCATCCCCCTAAATGTTAGGGGTAGTCCACCCCTATTTTTTTTTTACCGGGCAAGACGTCGTCTGCCGGGACAGCTAGTGTGTTTGTAAAATTATTTTGAGTATTTATGTATCCATTTCCTTTTTCCTGCACCACCTACATCGCCTGATTCAAAATTCTTTTTGATTTAGGTTGCCTGGAAGAGATCGCTTTGAGTGATAAGGTCGAAAATATTGTAAATATGGTCTGTTTTTGTAACTGTATGTTTTGGTGTGCAATACAGTGTTAGCTCTCTCTCTCTCTCTCTCTCTCTCTCTCTCTCTCCTCTCTCTCTCTCTCTCCTCTCTCTCTCTCTCTCTCTCTCTCTCTCTCTCTCTCTCTCTCTCTCTCTCTCTCTCTCTCTCTCTCTCTCTCTCTCTCTCTCTCTCTCTCTCTCTCTCTCTCTCTCCTCTCTCTCTCCTCTCTCTCTCTCTCTCTCTCTCTCTCTCTCTCTCTCCTCTCTCTCTCTCTCTCTCTCTCTCTCTCTCTTTCTCTCTTTCTCTCTCTCTTTCTCTCTCTCTCGTACACTAAGGAAAATGTTAAAACATGACAGTGACGCTGAATAGACAATATGAAACATTCAAGACAATAAAAAAGGATATAATCAAAAGAAACTTCTTAGCTTGTTGTAATTTTGAGATTTGATAACTGAAATATGCTGGCATCTGCGAGAGGTACGTTAAATGATACTTGAGATGGTAGAGAATAGTATTTACTGCAGATTGCTGTTGTGAACTGCTTTATTTTTGAAACGTCAAACCTTATGTACAAATATTAACAAGTCGTACAACACATAGCACACTGTGTGAGCGGGACGGATGATGTGCGAGTGAGATAGAGTAACTATTAATATGTGCGCTCAAGCATTGCGCTAGCCATGCAGACTGAACAGACACCGGAGAGCCCCCGGCCCTGGCTCTCACTTAACGCTAAGACCCGCCAAGCACATCCACTTATTACAGACGCAAACAGCCACACAAGATTAGGTTAGGCGTGTTGATGGAGATTAACTGACTTTAAGATGTTTTAGATAATATATATTAATAATAATAGTTTTCGAAATAAGTTATTTTATACATTTTAGTTTTTGAAGTAGGTTTTTTTAAACGAAGTTTTTATTTTGCGGTCTTCGTGTCCCATCTTTACTGTCAAGAAATGTGTGACTTGATAGACGTGCAAACGTTAAAAGTAAAGTAAACGCTTGAAAACAGTTAAGAATATAAATTACTAGCTGTCCCGGCAGACGTCGTCCTGCCCGGTAAAAAATAGGGGTTGATCGTAGAGGGTTGAAAATCTAGGGTTGTATGTATCTTTTAATGCTGTATCATAACAAAATAATAATTTAAAAAAATATCTAAAAAATAAAAATTAGGGATGGACTACCCCTAACATTTAGGGGGATGAAAAATAGATGTTGGCCGATTCTCAGACCTACCCAATGTGCACACAAAATTTCATGAGAATCGGTCCAGTCGTTTCGGAGGAGTATGGCAACGAAAACTGTGACACGAGAATTTTATATAACTATTAGATTAGCCAAATTTTTAAATATAATATCTTTTTCTTTTCCACCTGCCCCTTGACACTCCGACATTGGCAAAATCAGTGCTATTTGCGTTAAAGCCAACAACATTCAAAAAACTGTTTAGAAGTCTTTAAATTGCGTGTAACGGTGTTAAACTATATATAAATACGTGATGCAAAAAATACAGCAAAAGCTTTGTACTCCGTTTTACGATAATTGCGCGGGCGGAGGTGTATGAAATTTCGCACACTTATAGTTTATATATAGAAGGAGTGCAAAATGCTAATATTTTTTAGAATTATGCATAAAAAGTACATTACATAAATAAATAAAAACATTACACGCCCTACCATGTATTTGACACACACACGCATATATACTCTTTTGTTTATTGTTCAAGTCCAATTAACAGCGTAGCTTTGGCGAAATCTGTGATTACAGAAGTATAGTCTTTGACATTAATTATTATGGTCAAATTTCGATCATGGTCGACCACTAGTTATACTAAAAAAATAAAAACTTCGTTTAAAAAAACCGACTTCAAAAATTAAAATGTATAAAATAACTTATTTCTAAAGATATTATTATTAATATATATTATCTAAAACATCTTAAAGTCGGTGCTTAGTAATTTTCAAAATATAGTAATCATTTATGTTTTTACTTTGCACCGACTTCAAGATGTTTTAGATAATATATATTAATAATAATAGCTTTACAAATAAGTTATATTATACATTTTACTTTTTTACTTTTAGAAGTCGGTTTTTTTAAATGAAGTTTTTATTTTTTATTTGTTACTTTTTAGTGTCTAGCTATGTATGGGTGGACTTACGAATAGAGCCGCGCTTCTTAAAAAATATAGGTCCCAAGAAACGAAAACAAAAAAATGATCGTAAAATGAAAACTTCTAAGCCAAACTATGTAAAATTTTTAGGGGTCCAATTGGAAGCTATTCCGCGTCGAACAAAAAAAGAATCACGTAAATCGGATCATAAATCACGGAGTAATCGGCGAACATACATAAAAAAAACAAAAAAAAAAAGATCCCGACGAATTGAGAACCTCCTCCTTTTTTCGAAGTCGGTTAAAAATCATCCCAAATATAACAGCAACATTAGCACAATGTCAAATATAATTAACATTAACATACCATGAGTAATACCTTAAAAAAAATGTCGTGGTCATAATAGAATGTTATTACAACCATTACTTATGGTGTTTTAGCGTCATTTTAACAGAAAAACTCCCTGTTTGTTTTGTTTGCCACTCTGCAGGGTAAACTAACTGAATCACTGCACTGTGCTACTTACGTGTGGTTCAAGTTATGTGAGGAAGCGGTTTTGCGTTATAGACTAGCATAGTGTTCTGTTTAGTAATAACTAATATTACCGGGATTTTACCCCATAAACAAATATTTAAAGTCTCAACGAGTCAGGTTACGATTTTTTGCGATTTTGGCGGGAAATCTAGTGCTATGCCTTTTAAACTACAATCAGCCATACTAACAACCCCGAATTCAAATACCTTGATAGACAAATAGGTAGATAGAAAATATTTTTATTCACCACATTCACATAAAATAAATAATTTACAGTCATCTCGTGTCAAGGCAGGAACTAAGTACGTAGGGAACCTCCCTTTGCAGTAGGGAACCTTGGTTCACTACTGCAAAGTAATTGTGTCATAGAGCAAGATGTCTAAGGAGAAGAATAAATTCAGACTGGCTAAAATGGAGACAGCTAACTGGCGTGACGTGTGACTAATGCTACTGAAACTAAAAAGTTCAAATATATAAATCTTTCATACGACCAGTAGTGCTATACGGCTGGATTAATTGAGTATAGTATTTATTACTGATATTTACATTTTTTTGATATTCACTGATTCTAACGTGTTGTTACCCAGGGGATACAGTTTAAAATAGAGAATGGCTTTGATTTTAAATACCTCAACGGGCAGAGTGCCGCTGTTTGAATTCGCGAATACTGACTAGCGGGTGGTCTCGATGGTGACCTTGCTGCGTCTCTTCCTGCAGGCAACGGGCGCCCTTATGTATTGCTTAGCTTATTATTGACGACGCAGGTGGCCCGTGCAGTTAAGTCATCGTTCCTCAGGACCGTATTCGCCGTAGGGCCGCCTTCGGTTTGCCAGGTTCGGTTGCCATGGAGAACGATATGATATTAAACGGGGGCTGCCTGGCGCACCACTATATACATACAAAAAGTAAATTAAAAGAAAGCGTTACAAGATGTCCACCACAGCAGTAATGAAAACCATAGATTACATGAATATCACATAGATAATCGTCATAGATAATATTTTTAGTCGATTTATCAGATGATTCGATTTATAATTAAATTACCATTTTCTACTGGTTAATAAATTTTATAAGCCCACTAAATTATCGTCTAGATAATTTAGTGCATCGGTAACTGGTTATATTATAATCATTGTTTTTGTAATCCTGGCAACACTGTGATGTAATTGCTATTTTTAACAATGATGCAATGTTATTGTTTTGTTGGGGATCATTTTCAGCTAAAAGGCGTAGTGGCGTGTAGACGGTGTTCAGTGCTTACTGTGCAGTGTGAATAGTCACACCAAAGGCTGAATAATAAAGAGGAAACCCTGCCCAAATAGTTAATATTTGGTACTTTCATACCCAAATCTATGCAAGGCAAAAAATTTCTCCTTTGTAACAACAAATGAGAAAAATTTTACCGTTAATTTTCCATCAGATTCCGAAGTTTTTGACTAGGCGATTGTGTCCTTACTGTCACTTACTGTTTACTGTCAGCACCACCTAGCGATAATACAGTGAATCGACGCCATCGCTTTTTATTTGTACCACACAAATACTCGACCCCACTGAATATTCAGGGGGGCGAGCACGTTTCACACTGAAAGCTAGATATATCGCACCGGGGATAACAAGTTTATTTTTAAGTAAATACGTGGAATACTGTTCGCGTGTAATGAACCGACTAAATTAACTCATTACACCCTGACTTAATCAGACTGAGATTTTTAATAGCGTTTCTTTTTTTATTGCGCGAGTTCAACAGACATGGAGACGGCTCATGATCACTTGATGGGAAGCGGTTACCATCGCCTATGGAGATTTGCAACATCAAAGTTGGGTTTTTGCCTATTGAGAGCTTCCGCTGCGTGCTCTGCGTAAATGATCAAAGTTTCGCAAAATCATGTGCGACAGAATTGTTCCCCATTATAAGTTCAAAGGCCGCAACAGCGTATGTAGTATCTTTTAAGGTTGATTCACTATAACCTTTTTTATACTAACCAAATTTGTTCTAAAATAATCCATGATTTTTTGCGAAGGTGTTATAAACATGAAATTAATCGTCATTCAAACAAATACGTTATTCATCACAAGTATTTAATTTATAACAAAATTGCCATTCACATCATTCGATTTCAATTAATATCTTAGGAGATGTCGCAGTTTTAAAATAACATCGCAACAAAATGATGATCAAGTACTGCGCGCGCATTGATGATGTTAAGGTCGTATGGCAGCCATTAAGATTTAAATAAGCTTTTTTTAACAGGTTTTAAAAGCTTTTGAGATCCTGGATATCATGTAGCAGCAGAGTGCTAGCCAAAATAAGTAAAACGAGCCCAAACACGACAGGTCTATCTTGTTTAATACAGGAGTTCGTATGGCCACCTTCCGACACCATCATCAAATCAGCTCCATGATACCATATTATTGCATTGTCACTCGACATACATACGCGTGCAAAATTTCAGCTCAATCGCAAACCAGTTGGTCAAATTTAACTTGCAAGATTCCACCCGAACTTACATACCTACATACTTGCATACATACATAGGTACTACCATTGAAAGTTACATAAAAGCTTGTAAAATATTTTCACATTGCAAATAAACAGAGTAGCGGATTAAAGTGAGCGTTAACCCAAAGTAAATATTTCACGCGGACTAAGTCGCGGGTCAAAACTAGTTTTATAGAAAAAGAAAACTATATAACTAGAAGAAAACAACACATAAACGTTACCCGAAAATCGTGTGACGCTCATTTTTGTTTACTTCCTTATAAAAAATTCGCATCGTTCCGCCGATGTTACGCGCTGTGCCGTATTAAAACCGACATGTTTATTGTCACAAGTTCGCCGAAAGTGTTTCCCCCAGACTTTTTGACGGCACTGTACGTGCGGACGTAGAGTTGGGACAGTCGCAAAATTCGAATGCCTGCTCACGAGAACGAATCGAAACTTTCCCTGTTGCTGTCAGTTCGAGCCGAATGTTATATAAATTTGTAAACGTCACGAAGTTCTTGATTGGAGTAATGTACTTTCATTGTCGTATGTGAACTCGCGGTTTTGCTTTGACAGATTTGTGAAGCGTAACTGCTTTTTGGAGTTTTTGGGGACTTGAAGGCTGATGTTTATCTTAACAATTTTACTTTCATAAAACGGGTAGGATAGGGAAACTGTTAGTTACTCGCCCTTATGCTCAATGTAAATTGTACAACAACTTCTAACATTCCACTTATAGTCTTGAGGGACTATGGGTAGAACACAATACAAATAAGTTAAGATTTCTTACATTATTATATCAAATATATATAAACTTCTAACAATATAATGATACTTAAATGTACACCTTAAGTGATATACCATCCGTGCAGGAACGGAGAAAGAATACAATTTCCTACGGCCGGGCGGCCTGTCGTAAGAGGCGACAAAACAATCCAACCCAGGTTGTAGGGTATTTGCCCGTCTGGATGCCCACCATATATATTTGGCCACCCCTGGTCTAGAGTATGCCGTCATTATAACCTTGGGTTATGTTCCAGCATTAGTGGCCAGGTTCTTCAAATCTCCCTTTAGAGAGCAGCAGCACATTGGTACCACCTTTAGTGTTTCAAATGTCTGATGGAAAGCGGTTACCACTGGCCGTCTACCTATCTACTGAACGCATGCAATAAAATAAAAACGAGCTTCCGTTCCCGTTGATAGCATACTTGCGATGAGATACAAAATTAAGAAGTAGTTATTTTTAGTATTAGTTAGCAGTTGGCATCTTGAGCTTTGAAAAAACAGAACAATCTTTCAACATGATCACCTATATAAGTATATAACTGTTGAAATATTTGCTTTCTCCCCTTTATCCCCTTTTTTAACTGTGTTAAGTGAATTTTATTATTTCTCCCCTCTATTAAACCGTTCATAGTTCGTAAACTGCCATGATGCCGCAATTAAACGTTTAATTCTGTATTTCAATTTCAAAAATTTGAAAAAAATGATTCATCCATATAAACATAAATATGAATCATTCGATGTCATTGAATACCTTAGAAGTTTCAGTTCTGTGCCTTTCAACCACAATGCCGTCTAGTATCATTATAAGATACATAACAAATTTATTTTACTTCGTTTATATTAACTTCCGTCTTATTCTCATTGACGTTGACAAGTTTGAAATTAGCCGAATATAGCCGAATTTCGTGGAATTTTATATTGTACCCCTCTCTAAATACATTGATGTCAAAACTCTTGGAGCACTTGATAATATTTTTGTTGCTCCATAGAGATATTATGGCTGAGCCAGAGTGGTTGTAGAATTTTAGTATTTAATCGATACTGAAAATGTGTATGTGACAGCTCTGAGACCTTTGTAGTATATTAAAATAACGTAAGTTGACCTTATTGTAAGGAAATTTATGAATTATTTTAAAAACAAATTTATATATATAAAAGAAAGTAACACGTTACTTACAATATTTATAACTCAAGAACGGCTGTACCAATTTGGCTGAAAATAGGCGGGAAGGTAGCTTAGAACCAGGAGACGGACATAGGATACTTTTATCTAGTTGGAACTGGTAGGTGGCGCAAAGATCGGGTTGTAGAACCCTCCTAATCACCTGGACCGATTTTGGTGATTTTGTTTTGTGTGTTAAACCATCCTGGGCCCCCGGGTGATTTAAATCCATAATTGTAACCGGTAGGTGGCGATGGAATCGGGTCTTAGATTTTGATTTTTTCAGAGCAAGGCAACCTCTGCTGGGGCCGCTACTATCTAGATAAAATAAAATAACATTGTCGTGTGTAGTATAAAGACTGAATATAATATTCTAATACTCGTATATAAAGTTTCACTAGCACATGCTAGTCAGTGAATAAATGTATATCACTTGGTTCTGGCACATTCAAATTTTTTATTTATTCAGGGCTGGGCAATGCCTGCCTGGCCCATTAATTAATTATGACTTTTTAAATTTGATTTAATCGTATTGTTTTAATTTGGGCCACCTGCAAATCTATAAACAAAGCACATTTATTACCCGTCGGTGTTTGAGCTAATAACATTGAACCGCTTTTATAACCGTCTTCTTTTTTTGTTTACTTTGTGTTTAAAATTTGTGATTGGAAAAACAACCCATTGTACATTTTAATCTTTATGGTAGTCATTAGCCAGGTGTGATTCTTAAAAATTCAGTCTACACACATATTGTATTTGTACAGTATAAAGCAATGTCCCAACGCAGGGGTGGGGCAGTCTAGCGATAGTCGCAAGCGAAGCAAGACGTTAAAGACGGACTTTGCGCGTGTAATTGAATCGTGCATTACGTTTGCACTGGTTGTGTTCAGTTATATTTGTGCCTGTGCTACACATGTTTGTATAGTTCTAATAAATTCTATAGTAACTCTAACGGCATTTTTATTCGCGTGCTGCAACTCGTAATAAAATGTGATATTTACTTACACATATGAAGTTTTTATGATATTTTCAAATATGTACATATAGAACGAAGCCCTTTAGATGTGTGACCAGTTTTGAAAATTCATAGGTCGGTAAAGGCGACCGGCAAGCCAGATGGTTTTCTCGGTTATTATGAGATCGATGAATAATTTTGCAGGAGTCACTTGTACCCGTTTTGGAATTTCAACTGTGCTGTTTATATTATGTTTATGGATCACTAGCTGAAGTGTGCAATTTCAAAATCTAGCACCTGTCACTGTTTTTTAACGGACTTTACAAATGGGAGAATCTCAATTTATCGTGTAAACAAAAATATTTTTAAGCTATTGTATAGCTTTTATCGCGGACTTTGACCGCGGCGACCGAATCAAGAAATTCCGTAACGAAAATAAACCTAACACCTCCCACTCCGCCTACCATATGCGGTGACGGGGGCCTAAGACGGGCGCGGCGAGTGGAGGCGTGCGGTAGCCACAGGACCCGCGAGCTCTCGTAGCGGTTCGAGTTATGTCTGGTATTACAAATTATGGACGACGAGCTGTTCTGAAATCGGACGAATACGTGAGCAGCTGTTTGTGAGAAAGTATAAAGGTGTATAGGTATCTACCATATCTTTATAATGCCACACTCACCGTATGTGCGCCCCGTAAGTATACATGTAGGTATATATGTATACATAGGTGATTTGTTTTCTTATCGGTCAGAACGCTCAAACAGTGTAACTTGAATTAGTATCAAAGAAAAAACTGGAGTTAATATCTAGGGAAAAAAAATACTGCATAAATACGAATGTTTTTTATTTTTTTTTACGATAAATAATAAAAAATAAATAAATATTTTTTATTAATTTTATGTTCAGTCGTAATTTTTGGTATCGGAACCGATTTCAATGATTCTTTTTGCGTTGATTTCAGTAAAGCTGAAAATCAAAATGGGCCTATATATATTTTTGAAGTGATGATTTCTTATGGGAGGGTAAACCTCTTCGTTACGTAATGGCACCATTCTGGCTTCCCTTTCTCTCACCCATACGGCAGCCGTATTTCGGACAGACGCTTTCTTTATATTTATATATATTTATAAATTATCTTATATCTACTAATATGCAAAGCTGAAGAGTTTGTTTGCTTGAACGCGCTTATCTCAAGAACTACTGGTCTGACTTGAAAAATTCTTTCAGTGTTAGATAGCCCATTTATCGATAAAGGCTATCAGCTATATATCATCACGCGAACGCCAATAGGAGCGGAGCAACTATGAAAAATGTTTCAAAATCGGCGGGTTTTTTTAATTACTTTTTTTAACTATTCCACTGGGACGAAGTCGCGTACAGAAGCTAGTTAATGTGTAATTATATATATATATTTATTTACTATATATATTTATGTATGTTATTAGGTATAACGTTAAGTTACAACCTAAGCTTTTCTCAAGTTAAACAATTTCAATATTAATAAATAACAACATATAACAACAGCCCATAACTGTCCCACTGCTGGGCTCGGGCCTCCCAGTGTAGGGGAATGGACAGTATAACCGTTACGCTTGTCTAAGGCGGCTTGGCAGGTTTGACACATCGGTTATCTCGATGTGCAGGTTGCATCACGATGTTTTTCTTAAATTTTGTTAGCACATGGTAATTGTAACAATATGCACATTCGGTCAGAAAACAGCCTAAGTGGTGCATGCGTTCCGGCCAGGATCGAACCCCCGACCGCTAAGTCTAGGACGCGTGCGCTAGCCATTACGCTACCACGACAATATTAAATTGTTCAACTTAAATAAGTTAAGATATCACTTTTTTTTACTTAAATATATTATAACGATATAGTATATGAAACATGACGTCAAGATATTTAGAATCCCTCGCACCCCTTATCACAATGCACTCGCACATTTGTTTTATGACTGTGTTATTATAATTATTTACTCTTCGGCGTGCCGTTAAAATGTTTATCGGTGATGTATAATCTGTTTTTGTTGTTTTCACGATGAATTTTGTTTTCGCCGTCTCCGAGATTTATGAGCTTTTCTGGTTTCTTATTAGAAAACTCTCGGAAACTTCAAAAGTGTACTTGATTGCTGTAATTTGTGCTCCGTTGTTGTTGATTGAATTTTCAAGGTTTTATATAACATTTTCGTCGTTTGGGCTACGGAGCTATGAAATAATATTTTCCAAAATACCTGAAATCTCAAAAAACTGTCCAACGTATACTCATTTAATAAATTTTCTTTGAATGTTTTTTGTAGCTCTAACCGACTTCAAAAAGGAGGAGGTTCAGGTCAATTCTTTGTGTAATATGTTTTGGTCATATGTATATTGTTTATGTATATAGGTTTAGATTCACATTTGGACCCAGAAGGTGGCGCTGGAATCAGGTTCTCGATTTTGATTTTTCAGGGTAGGACAACGTCTGCTGAAACCGCTAGAGTTTTATATTGTTATGACCGACAAAGACAAATTCACACCTGCAGATACACATGTTATTACTTTTCGGCATTTGGACTTCTTTTGATTACTTTGTGTAAAATTTGTGTTAAAAAACAGCCCATTGTGTACTGTAATCTTTTACGGCCTATTGATGTATTGTGATCACTGCCAGGTGTCTCGGATTTAAGATTCAAAAAAATTCGATCCACGCGACCGGGCAGACATCTTGCATCTGTGTAGTATAAAACAATGCCCCAATTGAGAAATGGGGCAGTCGAGCGATAACCACGAGCGAAGCAAGACTTGTGTACATTCGGTAATATATTTAGTGACGGACTTTGCGCGTGTTATTATACTTGTACCTGTGTTATACCTGTTTATATAGTTCTAATAAGCTCAATGATAATTCCAACGGCATTTTAATTTGAGTCCTGCAGCTCGTAACAATATTATGAGTATGATGATATAACCAAATTAGCAAAAATTCGTGACTATAACTCTCACTACGTCTGCACCGCAAAATGGTGGAACGTCGAATATTTCCAAAAATATACAATCAGCTCACCTTATTCATCAGCAAACATTTATTATTCGAGTGCTCTGACGCTTTCCCGGCATCCCTTTCAATTCCTGGAACCCGTTCGTGGATTTTCTTAAAGGGATTTCTGTGAGACACACAAGCTATCCGTTCGGCAAGTAAATCTTAAAAACGCTACATCAAATAATACCGAAATTAATTTAAAATATAGGATATTTGTTTGTGACGCTTTTTAAATGACAGACCCTCTGTCTTTCTTTGAGACCTTTCATCTAGAAAGAATATAATTCTGGGGCCGGGTGGCTCAGCGTACAAGGCGATAAAACAACCCACTGGCATGTGGTAGGGTATTAGTCTGTCTGGATGGCTACCACTTTTGGTCTAGAGCATGCCGCTACAACAAGCTTGAGTTGTGTTCTGGCATCGGTGGCCAGGTTCTAAAATTGGACCCAGTCTCAGCATATGCTGACCAATTAAGACCAATGCTCTTCTTCTGCTTTGGACCAGCAAGTGAAGTCACGAAGGACAATACAACACACATACATAATGTACAATGCAGTTAAATAATGATAAAACTATAACGTATTTTTACATTACTTTAACCTCTTTGTGGGGCCTAATATAATAAGAGAATTATATCGTCTCTTTTATTCTACTACAAACTCTATGTAGTTAGAGGGAGAAAGCATGAGTTCAACGTTCGTTTCAATTATCTCTATTTGACCACAAATTTGTGGTGCTTCCCAATTAGCCTGTGTGACAGTTCGACCACAATTTTGTGGAGGTTCCGTTTTGGAGGTTTAAAGACAACATATCATAAAAATAGTACATTTTGAAGTTGGTTAAAATCATAAAATCATAATGAAAGCAGCTCGAATCGCCACAGCTGAGAAGTGTAGTCATTGCAAGACAAAAACTTAGATAAAGTTAACTAACATTCAGAGTTAATAATTAAACTTATTATTTTTAACACCATATTGCTAGTAACAAAGATAGATAATATATGTTAAATATATTATAATTATTAGAATATATATCATCACTGTAAAACTGAATGTTATAACAGTTAAAACCATATAAGGAGCAAATACATAGTATAAATTAAAATAGTAGTACTAAAGTATAGTCGGAGCAGGAAGAATTTCGTACAATGACCTCTCTAACTACTGCCAGTGCTCACAAACATGTTTGTATTAAGTGCGGTTTACATAAAATGTTTGAAGGAGAAAAAAAATACTAACTTATTAAATAATTTATTTAGATGTTATATTATAACTATTATAAAAATCGAGTTACCATTACTAACTCGGATAGAAATAAAATATGAAAAATCATAAATCAGAATCCGATTCCTCTGTATCGGAGTTACTGCTTTCCGACGACGTCTCGCCTGTCACATTTATTACAAAAGAATCAACAGTTTTGTCTACATTATCATCAAGTCCATCTAATTCCGATTCCTCTTTTTTTACGTGACTGATCCAATTTTGCCATTTTTCTGCTGAAATTTTGCTTAAAGCCTCCTGGAGCAGCTTTTTAACACCTGCCATCTTAAATATTGTATTTTTTCGGTCCAGATACCCCTTGACGTCTGCCCACACTAGTTCGACCTTATTGCCATCATATAAAATAATTCGTTCATAATAGGTACTTACCTTACCATTTGAAAAATGCCTTTTACCATCCAAAAATAGACATTTTTTGATGGTAAAATGTTTACAATTCCTGAGGACGGCGGCCATTGCATCTGTGCGAGCGAAGCTCATTGTATTTACGCGGGAGTGACAGAGATAGATAATAAAAGGTTAACGTACGAAATTCTTCCTGCTCCGCGACTCCACTTTAGTAATAAGAATTTGTCGATAACAATGTAGAAAAGCGTAGTGAGTAAATTAGATCCAAAATATTGTAAAAGTAACCAGCAAAATATAATAAAAGAATGTAACCTACAGAAAATAAGACAAAAACTAATAAATACAAGCTGTAAATAAAAATTAAAAGGATAAAAAGAATAAAGAAAATAAAGAATTAAAAAGAACTAAAACAAGATAGAAAAAAGAGCAAATAAACACCCTGACTTTTCGTGTTTGTTAGGATCGAGGAGATAAAAAAACACCATATTGCTATATCACTTGCTGTAATGTGTATACAGTTTGAGTATAGGAGGGAAGGGTAAAATGTACGAAATACCAAACCCAACGAGCGCTGTAATGACACTGATTTAATTGCTGTAAATCTAATATATAAAATTCTCGTGTCACAGTTTTCGTTGCCATACTCCTCCGAAACGGCTTGACCGATTTTGATGAAATTTTTTGTGCTTATCCGGTATCTATGAGAATCGGCCAACATCTATTTTTCATCCCCCTAAATGTTAGGGGTAGTCCACCCCTAATTTTTTTTATTTATTTTTTAGACAAAATTTTTAATTTCTATTTTTTTATGATACAACATACAAAAATACATACAACTCTAGATTTTCAACCCTCTACGATCAACCCCTTTTTTTTACCGGGCAGGACGACGTCTGCCGGGACAGCTAGTATGTTAATATAAATGTGTTGTTAATCGTTAGGCCGCAGTTGTTTATTTGCAAAACGCTGACTATTGTACATACTTTGTACACTTGCTCGCTCTTTTGTACAACATCCTTTCTGATCCTCGCACTCCTCCTTATTTAAAGGAACGTTTTGATTTCCTACATTTTTCTCATTCCCGTTATTTGCGCTCTAGTAATAATCTCTCCTTAATAACACCTGTACACACTTCTTCCTTCGTTGACAACTTCGTCACAGTACAGGCTATCCGTTTAGCGGTTATTATACCGCGGTACGCTATCCGCCATAGCCGTGTGTCTCGCATCCACCGTTTCCTTTCCATCTCTTTCAAGTCTGATTTTATAAATGGCGCAAGCAACCACAGTTTTGATCTTCAATATTGAAAAGGCGTTACGGTGTTGCCAGAGTGCCCCTTTGTTGGTAAACAAATGGACGCTCCTTCAATGTTGCCAGTGGATGGAATAGATTAATTATCTTAAGTGAGATTACGGATTTAAGCCACTTGAGCCATCGTTAGAGTAAATATTTTATGGTTCTGAGTTTATTACGTTAATATTTTTAATTTTGATATTTGAACGTTCAAGTACAAAGGTTTCTTTAGAGCTCAGTTATTGAATCAGCTTGATTATTAACAATCTTGATCTTGAAATGTATGAAAGATACAAGTACAATATTTAGGTAGAAGGCAATCAGCTTTAACTGTTTATTTTAAATGCCTTGACTGTTAAATATACACTTAAAATGAACACTTAGGACGGCTTGCATAACGTTCCTTAAATTTATTTCAGGAACACTAAACGCATTTAACACCCTTAAATGCGATTAGCGTCTTGCACAACGCAAAATTTGGCGCTAAATATGTTTAGAGAACCGTCAATACGTCTTATGTAAAACGTATTTAGGCAGTTTAATATGATTAACTAATAATTTTATTAAAAGGCGATCTATATGCAAGCGACCCAAGGGCCGCTTGCATAAGGTTGTTTAAATTTATTTAAGAAACACAAAACGTATTTAATACCCTTAAATACAATTGGCGTCTTGCACAACGCAAAATTTGCCGCTAAATAGTTTTAAACAACTGTCAATACGTTTTATGTAAAACGTATTTAGGCAGTTTAATTAACTAATTTTATTTAAAGGCGATCGTTATGCAAGCGGCCCTTAATCCTCGCGAATTGGAACCACGCGGTTTGTGTCCGCCCGGATTCCGCCATATCTGAAAATGCCCTAATAGTAATATACCGATTAGAAAATATTCAACTTTTATCAGTAATAATTCAATTATTTAATAGTAAGTTCTCGTGACGCACTGCTGTGTGATTGGCTTTCTTTAGCCGGATTCAGTCTGGGTACTCCCGGCCTAGTTTACTTATTTTGTTACTCTGAGGAAATACTTTCGAAAGTTCTAAATCTTCTCGTAACAATAACAATGTATCGGGGACGCGTTCTTTAAGTATTTCACAATGCCCAAAATGCTCCGCCTGTTGTTCCACATGGCGAACACGGTCGTTATAGTCGTGGCGAAAACGTCTCTAATAACGTCATCATTTTCGATCACGCAGCACTCACACCGACCCATGTCAAGAGGTGGGTTAAAGTGGGCGTTGCCCATAGAGCATTAATATCTCCTATCTCTTGACATAAAAAGGCGCGATTTTCAAATCAACCAATGGCATTTGTTTATTTATTTAGCTTTATGGCTTGGCAGCTATGCCTTTAAGCCAGATCTTAGTTTACAATATAGTTTCTTTATTTTTTTAATCCTATATGTATCACAGCTGAACTGTAGGTAATCAGCTAGTGCCATTCAACGGAGTTCTTGTGACAACTCAAAAGGCGATATTTGACTATACAGATCACATTTCTCACAAAACACATAATTACTACTCAAAAACGATCAATATCCTACAACTATTGTTCATTTCAGAGTAATTTTACACATTTTTAGAAAATAAAACTGCACAGCACAACGTCTCCTTTCAGTTCCCGCCAAAAACTGCCAATGGCATTTGTGTATTTCGTGATTCGTGACATCAACGCCCCATAATCAGTTCCACTAGAGTTTTAAATTGTAACGTCCGCAAGCGAGTCATAGTGAGTCCCTTCTGGAACGTAGCTCGGATGTTTGGTCAAAGACTAAGTTGGTCTCGTAATTATAATCGAATCTCCGTCCCTCGAGACCTGACTGCTGTCGTCGCGAGTATGCTAATTGCTTTAAGCTCCCACCTTGTTACTGCAACTGATTCGCTTGAACTCCGCTGTATTTTTATATTAAACTAACTGTTGCTCGCGGCTTCGTATAACTTAATATAGTCAGTTCGAGCAAACTTTCTGTTATATACTTAGCAATCGGGTGTGCGTCAATCAAACAAGCGAGTAGGAATCACACTGCTTTATTCACGTAGTTAGGGGCGCGGGGGAGGAGCCGCACGCATACATACATAACATCCCTCCCTCTTAGACTATGTTAGTATAGTTAGTTACATGTTATGTTAATATTGACAGAAAAGAACATGTGTCAATTTTATTCTGGAGGAGTTGCGAAAACTGGTGTTATAGCCTGTCGTCTTCGGGTAACAGTCACCGCCTGAGGCGGAGTTGCCAGCTCATCTGTGACGTCCTCCAGCGTTGTTCCTTCCCTTGGACCCTCCTCTCTTTCCGCTACTGGCGGTTCAGTAGCTTCGGTATCAGGGGCGGATAATGCCGGCGGTAAGTCCGGCTTTGACGAGGTGGCCGAGTGGTTAAGGCATTGGATTGCTAATCCAATGTGCTTTGCACGCGTGGGTTCGAATCCCATCCTCGTCGCCACGTGTTATATACTTAGCAATCGGGTGTGCGTCAATCAAACAAGCGAGTAGGAATCACACTGCTTTATTCACGTAGTTAGGGGCGCGGGGGAGGAGCCGCACGCATACATACATAACACTTTCATCGCCTTCTTTTTATTAACAACTCTACAGCCTCGAGTTCCGTGCCCTTTTTTATAACTTAGTTTCTATATTTAATTTTTAGAATTCATTCACGCTTATTGGTTATTTTGGTTCTTGAGTGTGACATTAATATAGTGATTTTTGTGTTGTGGTGAGTACCTTACGCATAACTTATTATATTATTTTATTCTAATTTTGATACTAAACTTATACTAATGTAGAGTGTATCAGTTACATGCTGGTGTTGTGAGGAAGTGCATGTGCAGTGTGTGCCTATGTCTATACCTATATAGATTATCCTATCTAGTGCCATGTGTTGTTTTTTTTCTTTCTGTGTCTGGGTTATTATTTTTAGACTCTTTGTGTTTTGGTTTGTTTGTGAAGTGTGCGTGTAGTGCAATGCGGGGGTATTGCGCGTTGGTTTGAGTGTGTCGCGATGTCTAACTATTATAGTTATGCCACAATAATTGTTCTTTTATTTCATAAATTTAATTGAAATGACACCTCTACAAAAGGCTCTTTATTTGTATCTTGGTATTCATTCTTATCATACAATTACTTCATATTCAAGACTGCTTCAATACCTTTATATATATTTTTGAATTATTCAAATCGGACATTCCATTCGAAAGATATCACGAGCTTAAGAATGTAAGTATTAGAAAAAAGCTACGTGGTTGTCGCGCACCCTGCTCGGCTATCTAGGCTTATGAGATGTAGACGTCACTGGGGAACGGGCCTACGGGAGGGGAAATATGTTTAGGTAATAAAATTCTTCAAAAAAGTTATTTTAGATACCCGTGCGAAGCCGGGGCGGACCGCTAGTTCTTCATAATTTAACAGCGTCACATTTTCTCGAGGCGAACAAGACAATACTTTTCACCATTTTATTGAGACGCGCCAAGCGTAAAGAATATTCAGGGTGGAAATAAGAGAAAAGAAATATCTTTTAAAGTCCTAAGCTTGGTTGTTGGAAGCAATGTCTGTGGTTTTATTTTAAACCGACTTTAAAAAGGAGGTTCTCAATTTGACTGTATCTTGTCTTGTGTTATATATTTATTGGTTGAATGGTAATAAATATTTGAATGTTAGTAGTGACCAACACCACGAACAGAGGTTTTTTTTAATCCCTTTCACCGGACGAACAAGGTGGTTCCGCTTTCTGTGTTTTATTTCTATTTATTTCTTATATTACATTGTTCTTGGATCCTTATTCTAATATACGTATAGTGGCTTACGGCCCTTCGCTGCATGGCTTCCCCTGCCAATCGTACCACAGTTTACTGGTCCATCGGACACCACAGGAAGGGACGAGGAATGGGCTAATGGGCTTACATCCGCGCAACTTTATGCCCACTTAAAATTTTCCCACGCGCAGATGACCCTTGCTTAAGTTAGTTATATTATTGGAAATATAACCTTTATAAGATTCGAGAATCGTTTGCGATTTCAATTATTGTACAGCGCCATCTATTGGCTTGTAAGTGTTTCACTACATTTTCTCACTAAACCCCCTGTGTGATCCTCGAGCGTCCTTTGTAGGGGTTGGTAGCGAAACCACCAGCATTGAATTCCAGCCCGGACGGATGACGGCCGGCTTTTACCGAGGCCCCACCATGTCCAATTGATGATAAAAAAATTAGTGATTTCACTGAAGTAAGCTTACGAAGTGGTTAGCATTTTTTAACTATAGTTCAGCACACAGGTAGACGACCCACTTGATGGAAAGCGGTTACCGTCGCCTATGGACTTTAGCAACACAAAGGGTGCTACAAACGCGCTGCCGGAACAACTCAAAGTTGTTATGGCGGCATACTCTAGACCACCTGGCTGTGGGTTGTTTTGTTGTCTCTTACGACAGGCCGCCGGCCGCAGGAATTTGTATTAGAGATTTTTTGAGAAATAAATTATGAAACGAAACCCTAAATGAAAAAAACACAGACTTTTAATCCCCGCTGTGGCTTTCAGAAACTTAATCACTATAAAAAGTACACTCGGCGTTGGGTTGAATTAACAGGTTACTCTTCAAGATATCTTTTGCAATGTTAATACTTTACTGACAGCAATATCTCCGGTTCCAAGTAGAGCGTTGAACTATAAAAAGTTTAAGGTGAACATTATGTAAGAAATTCAATAAAGCAACTTTCTTCGAAATATTGCGTCTATTTTAATAATTTCCATTTTATAATAAAATCTTGGTTGCACGTACAAAGTGTAAGGTTCAGTTTGTATCTTTTTGCGAGGCAGTAATGTCTCTCAAAGAGGCCGCAGAAAGGGATAGGGAGCGAAGTCCTTCGGCGCGTGCTACAGTCTCTTCTCGAGGTCGCCGGCCTTCAGCTGGCACTCGGAGAGGCAGGTACGCGCATTACTTCCCTCCCTGAGTTAGGTTCCGGAACGAGGGGGCCCTTAGCTACTAGGTAAAGCAAGGGATTTAACAACTACCCCCGTCTCGAAGTGGAGTGTGTTCTCCCAGGGCACACTTCAAGCACTTTATTCCGCTGGATCGACTGTTGCGTAACTATGTTCTATATCTCAGTCTTTCCAACACACAAAAGCGCAGGGTCGTCAGGGAGGAGGGGTTTTTTAGTGGGTATTGAGGTTGCTCGCCCGTGCGGCATCACTCGGAGTCTCCACACTCCTCTGTGTAATCCATCGCGGACGGAACGCAAATAAAGCATACAATTGCTAGCGTTACCCCCCCCCCCCCCTGTGGATTCGTGCCGTTTCATAGTGAAGGCCCAGAGAGTGCGTAAATCGGTTAGTCATTTTCCCTCGCCTCAAAAAAAAAGGTTCAGTTTGTATGTACACAAATAACACACCAACCACATGGTTTGTAGCGCACTACATAGCTCGGCGGTTGGACAGCAAGTGCGCTGGAGTAGGACTGCACGATATATATCGATATCTCATAAAATATCGATATATACACACAATATATCGCTTCCACCCGATATTATCGAACAATCTAGTATCGATATATACAATCGATACATTTTATCCGATACACCAAATATCGTTAAAAGTTACAAAATATACTTTTACTTTTTTTAACTGATTTATGTTTGGCAACTTGAGTAAAAATAAAACGTAAAACCCTGAATTATTGAATAACTAGCCTGCGCAGTAACGAAAGTTTCGTTGTTAACAAAATACTCTAAATTACTTCAAATCAAAATCCACTACATACTTAGCCTACAATGTATATTCGTCTTAACAGCTAAAGAGCGACTCCCAAGTTCTCAAATAAACTCTTGGTTTTATTTTTTAGTAGTTTTTCAGCGGTGGCCGATTATGAGATATATAATATGCCGATTATGATATATATGTAATTTTATAATGAAAATAAGTCAGCTACTCATTTCATAATCAATTTTCAATATCAATATTCGAAAATAATTAGATTATTACATTAGTCATAATCGCTCCCCGCTAAACGACATGCTACTCCTACTCTTCGTAAGGGCAGCACTAGTATTAAAAATTGTATAATCTGTGTTTGTGGGTACTCTACGATACGGTACTACGATATATCGCAAAGTATCGATACAACACTACGATATATTATATCGAAAAAAATATTCCATATTTTTTTGTGTGAACATCCCTACGCTGGAGTCAGTTGCTAGCGTCTCCCTCCACGCACTCCCCACCACCGACCATTGCGTCAGTAAGCGTTGCTACGTTTATTAAATATCTATATAAAGGTTCGTTTTTGTGAAGTAGTAGATTTTCGAATATTGTTTATCGTAAACAATGGGCGTTTGTCATATTAAATTTGGATATTGCGTGTACACACCGGAGCGAGCGTACTGACCTCATACTCGGCTGGGCCGGTGTGTGCCTTCGTTTGGTAAATCGTGCCGCGACACGAATTACAAAAATGCACAAAAAGACAGTAGTTAAATACTAGGTGAACAAAAACTTCGTTTAAAAAACCCAACTTCGAAAACTAAAAAACTAAAGTGTATAAAATAACTTATTTTTAAAGCTATTATTATTAATATATATTATCTAAAACATCTTAAAGTCGGTGCTTAGTCATTTTAAAAATATAGTAATTTATTATTATGTTTTACTTTGCACCGATTATAAATTTTTCATAAAAAAATGTTCATAAAATGAAAACTACTGGGTCAAACTTTGTCAAATTGTTAGGGGACCAAAATGCAGCTATTCCGCGTCGAACATCACAATCACGAATCGAAGAATCAATCAGATCGGAACATAAATCTCGGAGTAATCGGTGAACATACATAAAAAAAAGATTCCGATGAATTGACAACCTCCTCCTTTTTTGAAATCGGTTAAAAAGATGACAATACACAATGGACTGTTTTCCTAATTACGAACTGTACAAACACAAAGAAAACAAAAGAAGTGCAAATGCGGGAAGGTAATAAACTGCGCTTTATGACAGGCAGGTGTGCATTCACCTTTATCGGCATGTAACGATACGTTGTATCAATGGTGTCAGTAAAGTGAAAACAAGAAGCTTTTAAAATGTAGCTGTTAAAAGTTTAATATTGAATACAATGAAGTATTAACTGATTAGGTTCAGAGACAAGGAGCTTCTATTAATAACTAGCTTTTGCCCGCGACTTCGTTCGCGTGAAATAGTTTTAAATAAACCCCGTGATTCATTATATTCATTGGTGCTCCGCTCCTATAGCTTTTATTGTGATGGTATATAGCCTATAACCTTCCTCGATATATGGGCTATCTAACACTCAAAAAAAATTCAATTCAGACCAGTAGTTCCTGACATTAGCGCGTTCAAGCAAACCAAAAAAGAAACAAACTTATTAGCTTTATATATTAATATATATAAGATAAAACCCCTCTCACCGACACCACTCCCTGTCAAAATTTCCGCTTCTATTATGTAACGTTGCAGAGAAATTACTTTCAGTCTGCTATAAGCTGTTTAAGTAATTAAAGCTTTTTTAACTATCCCACGGGAACTCTTTGATTTTCAGGATCAAAAGTATCCTATATGTTGACCATGGGTATAACTAACACCATACAAAATTTCATGTAAATCGGTCCAGTCGTTTCGAAGATTAGCCGGTGCAAACAGACAGACAAACAGAGAAACAAGAAATTCTAAAAAAATCTAAATTAGTTCTATTTCACTCCTTACACCCCCCTGACTCGGTTTTTAGCATTTTTTTATTGTACAGAAATTTGACTTCTACAATTTTATT
This sequence comes from Dendrolimus punctatus, assembly GCA_012273795.1. Taxonomy (NCBI): domain Eukaryota; kingdom Metazoa; phylum Arthropoda; class Insecta; order Lepidoptera; family Lasiocampidae; genus Dendrolimus; species Dendrolimus punctatus. Next base: position 10,953,949 of record CM022551.1, on the reverse strand, counting down.
ATATGTATAGATATATCTAATATATAAAATTCTCGTGTCACAGTTTTCGTTGCCATACTCCTCCGAAACGGCTTGACCGATTTTGATGAAATTTTTTGTGCTCATCCGGTATCTATGAGAATCGGCCAACATCTATTTTTCATCCCCCTAAATGTTAGGGGTAGTCCACCCCTAAATATTTTTTTTTTATGTTTTAGACAAAATTTTTAATTTCTATTTTTTTATGATACAACATACAAAAATACATACAACCCTAAATTATTAACCCTCTGCGAGAAACCCCTATTTTTACCGGGCAGGACGACGTCTGTCGGGACAGCTAGTTTTATTATATGTATAGATAAATATGTAAACGATTCGAAACATTCATATTGTATTGTTATTTTGAAACAATTTTAATATAGAAGGACAAGTAAGCGACATTGTGTTTTAGCAAGCGAGAAAAGGCACCGTTGCCATTGTTCAAGATATTACGAGCTTAGCATTACGGGCCACATAGTTTTAATTTTAAAATGAGTACAAACATAGTGCACGGGACAAAGGAGCGCGCACCAACGCCCGAGGCCACGGAGCAAGGCATTGGAGTGCAGCGGTTTTTGAACATGTTGTTACGAGTCGCGAGACTCGAATTTAAATGTTTATTAGAACTGGTAATATGCTCCGGTGGTTCGGGCATGTGGAAAGAATGAATGATGAAAGAATGACTAAATAGATATACAATGCAAAAGTGGATGGATGCAGAAGTCGCGGAAGGCCACGACACACCTTCCATGATCAAATTGATCGTGTACTAGAAGAAGGTGATGTCAGGAGCCTTAAGAACAGACGAGTGTGCATGAGCAAGAGCTATGAATGTCAAAGAAACAAGTGAGGTGTGTAAGAATAAGCCTAAATGGCTCTCCGTTGTTGATGCCTACCCCGCAAGGGATCTGGCGTGAAGTTAGGTATGTATGTATGTATTAGAACTATACCAACACGTAAAACACAGGTGCAAATATAACCGAACACGACAAGTCCAAACGTAACACAGATAGATGGTCTTTCTCTTTTCTTTCACCATATCCCAATTAATTAGGGTCTGCACAATATGTCCTTTCCTTCCAAACTCTTCTATTCTGACAACCATCTTCTGTCACAACGTATTATCATATCAATCCATCCATCTTTTTTTGGTCTGCCTTTACATCTGTACCCATCCATCTTGTAGTTAACAAGGTCGTTATTCCATAAAACGCGCAAAGTCCGTCACTTATTAGATCCCCGATTGTAGTCAACACGTCTCGCTTCGCTCGTGGTTCTCGCTCGACTGCCTCCCACCCTCCATTAGGTCATCGTTTTATACTGCGCAACTGCAACGTCCCCGTATCTAAGTCGACTTAATCCGGCACACCTGGCTAATGACTGCCATAAAAGATTACAATACCACAATAGGCTGTTTTCTAATCACAAATTATAAACATAAACTAACAGAAGAAGACGACCAAGAATATAAACGTTATTAGTTCAAATGCCGACGGGTAATTACTGTGCTTTGTTTTAGATATGCAGGTGGATTTTGTTTTTGTCGGGACTCGAGTTGTAACAGTATGTTTTTTGTTGCCTGAGGTCTTCAGTTTTTATGTGTCTTGACCGTGCAGTAATGGGGAAAGAATACATGGAAGCTGTATACGTCTAGTCATCGCAGCAGACAGCGAACTACTGGCTATCGCAACCCGGGAGCGCACAAATTAATAGTTGCTCTATCTCGCTCCTACATCATCCCGAATCCGTCTCGCTCATACACTCTGCTATACATGGTACTAGTAGTACCACTTGTTAGTGGCGGGTATACTGTCCGTCCCCCATAATGGGAGGCCCGAGCACAGCAGTGAGGCATATATGGGCTGATATATATATATACATAAATAAAAACTTGAAAAATGTTTTGAAGTTTCTCAGTTGATAACAACTACAATTCGTGTAAATTTTCTCAAAAATTATAAATTAAATTGAAATTTTTCGAATATCTCATCAAAAACTTAAAATCCGTACACATGAAAGTTTGATGATGAATATCTTTTGAACGGTTAATTTCATCGCCAAAACATAAGAAACCATTTTTATAGAGCAGTTAATTTCCAACAAAAATTTGTATTGCGCATTTTGTAAAAGTCATTTATTGTCGAGTTATAAAATTCATAAACAAAAATGAAATTTGTCTTAAAATAATCAAAATTAAATCCTTAATATCTTTCAAATGGTGAGGTTTACGGGAAAAATATATAAGAGAATAAATATAAGATACCTTTTTTGTAGAGCATTAAATTTTCTAAAAAATTCTTTCGGATCATTTTTCTGTTCAAGCGATGAATGATGAGGTATGATTTTTTTTCTATTGGACTGAGAAAAAAAATACAAAACTGCGATGTGGAGGATCTTACTATTAAAATTAAGAGCTCATACTTGGTAAGAATTTTTTAAGGTGTCTTAGCAACCCATTTTTCCGTGTCACTTGTAAAAAAAATCGTTTTTTTGACCCACCCTAATATATATATATAATTACTAGCGGCCCCAGCAGACATTGTCCTGCTCTGAAAAAATATGACCCGATCCCAGCGCCACCTACCGGTTCCAATTGTGGATTTAAACCATCCGGGGACCCACTCAAACACACAAAAACAAAAACGCTCCCCGTTGTTAAGAGGATTCTAGAACCCGATCTTAGCGCCACCTACCGGTTCCAACGGTATAAAAACTATCCTATCTTTCAAGTTGGATCAAACTGCATACGGTGTGCAAATTTGATTAAAATCGGTTGAGTAGTTTAGGAGTCCATCGCGGACAAACATCGTGACACGAGATTTATATATATAAGATATAATGTTCTTTTTATATGCTGCGCACTCAAAAGATTTTGTTTTCCACCATTTGAAGCACCTAAAGGCTGGTGAGCTGTTATGATAATCATTATTACGTTTTAGGCGAAAGTTTGTGAATTGCACCACCACAGGGACTTATTATTTCGCGGCCCCATTCTCTGATGATGTCAGGTCTCATCCGACATTGTGTCAGGAGGTTTCAATACCTACACTTTTGTTCAACTGAGAAAAGATGTTTTGCATTTCGGTATACGCTTTCGAAAATATAGACAGAGACAACACTTTTTTGTTATTATAATCCGACTGAATTCAATAGAACTCAGTAGAATTCAGTCAGATTATAATTTATTCGATTGAATCAGTCTTAATCAAAAAAATCCTCGCGAAAGAGAATCGTTTCATACCTGGAATGATGCGTGAGGCTATTGAAATAAAAAAAACATCCAAATTTCAATATAGAAGATACCTCAAGACACTGTGAGCTCTTTGTGCATGCAACGGAACACAAATTAACTTGACTGATAATTTCTTTTATTTTTCCTTCCACCCATTTTAATATTATATAAAAAATTGAGCTAGGCATGTTTGCTGAAGAGTTTCTTGCGCCGCTTCTTCTCTTCAAACCATAACATGCTGTGCAGCGGTGGTAAATTAGATTAGGCTCCAATAGAGTAAATAATAAATATAAACAAAATTAAAAACTAAAATGTATAAAATAACTTATTTCTAAAGCTATTATATATATTATATTATCTAAAACATCTTCAAGTCGGTGCTTAGTAATTTTCAAAATATAGTAATTTTTATGTTTTACTTTGCACCGACTTCAAGATGTTTTACATAATATATATTAATAATAGCTTTCGAAATAAAATATTACTTTTTAGTTTTTGAGGTCGGTTTTTTTAAAAGAAGTTTTTTTATTTATTTGTTACTTTTTGGTTTCTAGCTATGGGTGCGCCTACGAAAGGTGCCGCGCGGAATGGATTTTTTTCATAAAAAATGTTCATAAAATGAAAATTACGGGGTCAAACTATGTCAAATTTTTGAGGACCAAATGGCAGCTATTCCGCGTCGAACAAAAATAGAATCACGAAAATAGGAACAGGAACATAAATCTCGAAGTAATCGGTGAACATACATTAAAAAAAAGTTTCCGACGAATTGAAAACCTCCTTTTTCGAAGTCGGTTAATAAAACAACTTAATACTTGCACGATGTTAGACGTAATCTGAAAATTACTAGTAAGTATCAAAATTACTCTTGACACAATGCCGCCGCTATTATTTTCTCAATTTGGTCAGCCAGTAGTGTACAGACAATCGCGCGAATTCATTACAGAATAAGTAGCCCATTATACCGACCCTTATTACCCAAAGCACCTGTGCTTTAATGCTGAGCTCTTTTTGAACAAAACGTGAGTGAAACACTTAATATTTGGGAGGTCCTGAGGCCCTGGTTTGGGCCGTAATAAAGACAGCGGTTAGAGCTAATTGGGTCCGTCAGGTACGTGGGGCCTTGAGAACGGCCAAAAGGATGGCGAGATGGGACTATTAATTGAGTAGGGTATGTCGTCTGCTTGTGTCACAGCTTCTAGGAGATATTTACGATACCTATGATCTATACAGACGAACAAAATCAGGGTGTATGTTTCTAATGTCAAAACAATCAGGAGGATCGACTCGGACCAGGAGATTCCGAAAATGTAACTTTTACATTTTTTGTCTTTTGGGATGTTCCGGCTAATCTCAAATTCAAAACGTTTTATTCAAAATAAGTTCCACTGGAGAACACTTTTTGCTGGTCATACATATAGGTTAAATTTTATTTTTATTTCCTAGTCTATGTACACCGTTTCGCAACGTGTTATTGCTGTTAAGGAGAAGAACCAAGAAACTTCCCAGCAACACGTCTAGCTAAAAATGGTTTTCTTTATATTTCTTGTTCTATTTATATCTCAAGTTCTTTTTTTTTAAGTTTAATACAAAAGTATGTCACAGAACGACATTTGAAGATTTAATGGAGTTGTAGCAAACATTGCATATTCAATAAGACAGAGACACAAAAAAAGGAAAAATATTAAATAGATACATAGATAACACTTTATTGCACACCAAAATATACAATTACAAACACAGACCATGTTTACAATATTTTCTAGGCAACCTAAATAACAGTATTATTATAGTTATAAATAATATAAAGACAATGATGTACTATTTTTTTTCTTCAACAAATATCTCCATATATTCCTTACAAGGATGGCAAGATAAAAACGTTATACTCGTACAAAATAAAACGTCTGGATTGATTTTGACGGGAGTTTCCAGGAGTTTAACTGGCAGATAGCTGCTATTATACGTCAAGCATGATCGAAGTCGGTACTTGACTTAAATTTCCACTGTTGGGCAATGGTAAAATCCCGAATTTTGCCCTTTTACTTTTTCTGTGAAATATAATGAAAAATTCAAATGATTTTTTTATATAAATAATATTATTTACAGTTACCTCAGTTTACCAAAAAAAGGTACACATTTCCAACTACAAACAGTAGCGCTTCGGCGTAGTGAACGAACTGCGCCGTCGACCGCGCGCATCGTTCGCTGCTAATCGGCCGCTTACTGAATGAGACAGCAAGCTAGACGCCGCCAACTGAATACATTACGCGCTTTATGAACACTCCATTTAAAAACACACAACAGCACAAACTAATAGATTATAGCTCGAAAACGCTTTATAATAAGACAGAGTGAAAACCGCATCTTGAAAACTAAACATGTATTAACTCCAAACGCTTCTATCAATGTCTCCCTGTTGTATGACCACAATTCCGCAACTACGAAAACGTTCCCTCCCGCTCGATGTTATTCAAAATTCATAAAGCGGATAAGGGATAGATATACCCCACTTTATTATGATAATCTTCGGATCTGCCACATTTGTGGAGGAACCCGCGTTCAGACTCGATTTCACCGGGACACTGAATACTGAATAAGCGATGAGGAGTCTCTTAAGTAGGTATCGTTGTAATTTATCAGCCTAGTTCTGCGCTATTCTAATTCAAAAGTTTTTATTCAAAATAAGTTCCATTGGAAAACGGTTTTTAAGGTCCTGTAAGTTACTAGCTCTTGCCCTCGGTTTAGCTCGCGTAGATCGTGCGCTTCAAAAATTTTAAAAATATATATGTCGGAGAAGACCTCGACCTCGTGATATGTTCTTTATAGATTGCAGGTTTAGTGGGCGTCATCAGGATAAAATGTGAGCATAAAATACAATGGCCATGGTTTATACAACTTTAATTTAGATTTAAACTTTATTTTGACATAGTTTAGACCGAGCAGCGGGTTCAGGGCACCGCTCATACTTCTAACTTAACACTTTCTTTAAAATTCTCAATGGTCCAACTTGACCTATTGCCATCATCCAAATGTGCCACAAAAACTCCTCCGTCTACCGAAGTAGATACTACTAAAGTATAGAGGGCGTATGACCCCGCTCCGAGCCATATGATCTGCTCTGATTGGTCGTTTATTAAATTACATTATTCATAACTTTTATTAGGTAAGAACGATCTTTAAGTTATAGAAACATTTAACAAATTAAATTAAATTAAGAATTTAGAAGTAATTAAAATGTAAACAATATTGTGTGTTATACATCCAAACAACAATCAATCTGATTTATAGCTTCTCTCCGATATATAAATAACACCGCTACAACTTTTCAAGGAACAATAACAACAGAGTATCTTGTGCCAAGATTAAGAAATCAAATAACGGTTAAAACAAGAAATATACTAAACTTCAATAACATGAAAATTATGATTAGATCTTTAGGAAAAACTAGGATAAGTTGCCTATTGCTTTCAGACAAGCAAAATATCCATCAACATTTAAGAACATGGTCAGAAAATATTTTATCTGCAATTTAAAGATATGTAATTGTATGTAATTAGTATTAAATTAATAATTTAAGTCGCCGGAGATCTGGGTCTCTCCGTCTCCGGCTCTCCTGCTCCTCTACCGCACCGTGAGGTGAAAGGGGGCACGCATCCCTCCTCTCCGGTCTTTATGTGCGCACGGGTCCGGTTTCCCCGCCGGTCGCCTGCATGACCGTAATCCCTCGTCCCTCCTAGATCTCATTCTCGTCCTATCCCAGTTCCTGATCCTACCTCATATACCGTCGCCACTGTACCTTCTATCCTAAAGGCTGACAATGGGTTGATTATGCCCCAACCACTTCCCCTGAGCCATCTGCCGCTTTGCCAGATTCGCAATAAAAAAACCATTTTTGTCACGTACAATAAATTGGGGAAGCCTGAAATCAAATCAAAGTCCAAGACTCGTCTGTTCAAATATAATTCTGAGTGTACATTAACGAGCCAACTTCAGCCAACTTCGGCCAACAATTCTCAAGTTGATCAGTTAATGAAACCGCACGTACGATCCGGTGCGGCATAAAGCAAGTTCCGCACTGACGACCATTCAATAAAAGTGACAAGTGCTTGGCAGTCTGCGCATGACAGACGGTTCCGTGGAGTCAAAAAACTAGAATGAGTCAGTTCCGATGGACGATTGGAGTTTACACGTGCGTGGTGACAGCGGCTGAATGCGGCCGAATAAGGGTGGTTACTAGAAAAACATACAGACACCTATTTAATCAGCAGAAAATTCACATAAAACACTCATATATGTAATATAATTCAAGATTAAAATCATACAAAGTAATTATAATATGCTCGCGGGATGCCCGTGACACAAACGACTCTTCCAACTCTCTCGTATCGCCTTGTCGCTTCGCTGTCTTCAACTAAACTCTCCAGTTGGCGCGTCTTACGCTTCTTATATACCCGGAAGAATCTTTGGAACCTATAATTACGATGTTTTTTTCGTTACTCTGTTACTTACTGTCTATTTATATTTTCTTTTCTAAAATGCATCTGTCTTTGTCTTTCTTTCCAGAATCTTCTCTCTCTCTCTTCTCTATCTACATATCTATCTCTATATTTTCTGAAAGTCATAAAACCAACGTACTGTTACGAGTTTAGCAACTCGAATTAAAATGCCCTTGTAATTATTATAGAGTTTATTAGAACTATATAAACACGTATAACACAGGTACAATTATAACCGAACACAACAAATTCAAACGTAATGCAGAAGGTCGTAATTCAATAAAACGCGCAAAGTCCCTCACGAATAGATTCTCGAATGTACACGCGTCTCGCTTTGATCGTGGTTCTTGCTCGACTGCCCCCCTCCCTCAATCAGGCCATCGTATTATATTGCACAAATGAAATGTGTCCGCCCGGTAACATGGACCGAATTTCCTAGAGTCAGCTTGTTCTTTAAAATCCGTAACAACCGGCTAATGATTACAATACAACAATAGGCTGTCCTCCAGAAACTTATACCAATAAATAAGTAAACAAATGAAAACGATCATAAAAGAATTACTATAGTTTCAATGTAAGTAGTTCAAATGCCGACGGGTAATAAATATGCTTGTACAAATTTGTACGAGTAATTTGTCTTTGTCGGCGCCTAGGTTGTAACATTACGTTTCCAATGTTCTACCCTCGCTCGCCAAAATAGTAATCTATCATGCTTTATTTCGGTAATCCGATAGTTCCTGTTACAATGAAGCTTTATAAAAAAACGTGTTCGTCTCGGGACGCCCGAAGGAAGTGATAACTTAAAGTAAGTTGAACTATTTAATATTGAAATTTTTAACTTGAGAAAAGCTTTATTAGTTTGCGAAAAACAGCTGGCGCTGTGGGTTAGAGGGAGGAGAGAGAACGAGCCTGCCTACTGCTGCCGTATGCGTTAGAGAAAGGGAAGCCACACAGACTGGCGCCGTAACGCGTTACGTAACGAAGCGGTTTTCCTCTTCTATAATAAGTTATCACTTTAAAAAATATAATATCTTCCTGTTTTGTTTTATCAGACCTCATCAAATACAAACGTAATCATACTGTAATTTGTCTTGGATGTGATTTTAAGGTTTTATAGTAATTAAACTCGATAATCGATGGAGTATTGTATTCGTAGGTTGAAGAATTCACAGCAGAGTGCACAAACAATAGTGTTGTGTCAATATGGCAACTATATACTAAAAACTAGTGTTGTAACAGTTCTTTGAATTTAACTATTTTAACACTCTCACCAAATTTAAAGACATTTACAAAAATATGTGTAGTTGTATATGTACATACAACTGAACACACTAGTTAAGTTAAACTTATTTCAATAACTCTCACCAAAAAATAACTTTCCAAGTTTTAAAAAAAAGGTTACACTAAATATTAAAATTTCAATATTCCAATTTTATTTCTAAGATACTAAAATTTATCTTTCACTTCAAAAATGATTCAGTTTTAGCCAAAATGCATACGGAACCCTGAAAAGTAATACAAACTTTCGAATCGCAGTTGCGTTCCACGTTGAGTATTTTGCATAATTTCATATATTATTTAAGTGCCAACTTTGAGTTCGGTTTGCATAATCTCAACGAGCGAGCAACGAGAATACTAATTTTCTGCGAAGTTTCCATCAGGTTCTGTGAAGTTTGCTTGGAACAGCCCACGCCTTTCTAAGTGTCGTTTTTGATTTTTTCCTTAGTAAATTTTCGATGAGTTTCGAAGATATTGTTACGACATACACGCCGACGAAAGTGGATTCACACCTGCATACTATGAAAACACACTTTATTACCTATCGGAATTTGGACTTCTTTTGTTTACTTCGTATTTAAAATTTGTGATTAGAAAACAGCCCGTTGTATATTGTAATATTTTATGGCACTCATTAGCCAGGTGTTTCGGACTGATCCTAAGAAATTCGGTCCACGCGGTTGGGCAGACATACGGTATCTGTGCAGTATAAAGCAATGGCCCAATGGAGAGATCGGCAGTCAAGCGATAATCAAAAGCGAAGCAAGACTTGTATACATTTGGTAATCTGTTTAGTGACGGGAATTTGCGCGTGTTATTGAGTCATGCATTACGTTTGGACTTATTGTGTTCAGTTATACTTGTACCTGTGTTATACGTTTTTGTAGTTGTAATAAAGTCTGTAGTAATTCTAACGACATTTTAATTCGAGTCCGGCAACTTGTAATAATATATTAAGTAAGAGGTATCTATTCTATGTTGCCAGGTGGTAGGGCACTTGACCCTTGGTCTAGAGTATGCCGCCATAACAACTTTGAGTTGTGCTGCTGGACGTAGGCCTCCCCAAGACAGCGCCACTCATCCCTGTCTACTGTCTTCCTCATACAGCGCCTACCGGCGACCTTGCATAGGTCGTCGGTCCATCAGGCTGGTGCTCCGGCATCAGTCGCCAGATACCAGATTCCCCTTCAAGGGCTTCAGCGCATTGGCAGCACCACTGTTATTGCTAATGTCCATAGGCGACCATAACCACTTTCCAACACAGTTGGGCCGTCAGCCTGTCTGCTGAGCTTCAGCAATAAACAAAAATAAGAAAATATTCGGGGAATATTTTTTGGAACAATGTCCGTATTTCTTGAGATTTTTGATAACAAAAAACTTGGTGTCCTAAGCAGGATTTTTTTATTGTAGGAATTCCGGTCCACTTGATGGAAAGTGGTTACCATCGCCTATGGACATTTGCAACACCAAAGGTGCTACAAATGCGCTGCTGGTCTCTTAAGGGAGACTGGAACCTGGTCACTAATGCCGGAACACAACTCATGGTGGCATACTTAAGACCAGGATTGGTACCCATCCAGTTGGGCATTAAAATTGGCATTAAAGGTCGTCTGGGGGAGGGGCATAACGCTTTTCCTTACGTGGCAATGTCTACCAGTTGATTCTTGTAAACCGCGTAAAAGACCCTCCTTCCAAAATTACTTAAATGTATCTTCTTTGTCTGTAGCGCGTTGGCTGTGATCTTCGAGTGGGTTCCACTCGTCGTGTGGACGAGTGCGGAGTATGCGGGGGGGATGGATCGTCCTGCTCAAGACCCAGGTACCATTGGTTGGCGACACCTGGCTCCCTATGTTCAGCTACTTGCGGTGGAGGTATGTATTGAATTAGGTATATCTTATACCAATATAGAAAGCTGAAGAGTTCGTTTGGTTGACTGAACGCACTAATCTCAGGAACTACTGGTCTGATTTGAAAAATTATTTTAGTGTTATATAGCCCATTTATCGAGGAAGGCTATAGGCAATATATCATCACGCTAAGACCAATAGGAGCGGAGCACCAATGAAGAATGTTTCAAAATCGGGGGGTTATGAAAACAGATATCACGCGGACGACGTCGCAGTACATTACATAATATAAAAGCTTTCCTCGTCTGTCTGTATATTCGCTGACTCCTCATAAATTACGCATCGATTTTTTAGCGATTTTCACTATCAGTTAGATATATAATTTTTCAAGCAGGTTTTAGATACATATATAAATATATATATATACTAGTCCTTGCCTTCGGCATTACTCGCGATATATAAAACCTAAATAGGTTTTTATGTAAGTAAAATATATCTACTTGTTACGGCTGAGATCAGCCACGAGTAAAGATATAGTATTACAATAAATTCTAATATTATCCTAACGCGTGCCGGGAGCACGATTTCTCCAGGCGCTTAATATGTTATTTCTAAAACTATTCAAGTATTTGCGCAACAAATAAAACTAAAACGCAACAAATAAATATTTACCCGACTTCTTTCTACAACATGTTGAAGTCGGTGTAAAGTGAAACAAAAAAATACTTTATATACTTGGCACGAAACTTCAAGATGTTGTAGAAGAAGTTAATTGAATATTCATGTTTTGCTTTTTAGTTTAAAGATGGTTTTGTTTTATCTCACAATAATACTAAATTATAATTGTTTTATTTTTATTGTATGAGTTCATCAGACAAGCAACTTGATAGAAAGCGGTTACCATCGCCTATAGACATTTGCAACACCAAAGGTGCTACAAATGCGCTGCTGCTCTCTTAACGGAGGCTGCAACCTGGTCAGTAAAGCTGGAACATAATCAAAGTTTTTATGCCGGCATACTCTAGACCAGGCTTGTTAGCCATCCAGTCGCGCACATACCCTACCACGTGGCAAAAATATTCTTGTATGATTATGGAACCTTAAAAAGTCTTTATAAAATAGTATATACCCACCCGAATCAGCCCCCACTGACCAATATTGTAACAACTCAATCGATAGCCCGACCCTATTGTTCTGATGGTCTTAACAAATGAGTGCCACCCGCACTCTAAGTGCTAATTCTTATCTGCTCAGTCATCCTTCGAGGGTCCTCAATTAATAGGCCTTGGCAAATTAAGACGGAGTTTGTTGCTTGACGAGCAGTTTTATTTTGAGCACCGTTGCCATTCCCAAAGTTTAAAATTAGCGGAAGAGACACAATTTTTAAGACTAAATTCAAATATTGCCCTGAGTGTTCAGGAGTCTGTTGCCAGCTTCAAAGACTTGATATTTAGAAAGTCCTTCCAACCTTTTGACTTAAATAAAATAAAACATATTAAAGAACGTACATAGATAAGACATTTATTGCTCACCAAATAACCAATTACAAAAATGTACGATTGCAATATCGTCATGGTAAAAATAATAGGCGGCCTTATCTCGCTTAAAGGACATCATCAAGTTCTTTCGAGATTATAATAAATATCCTATCCTCAGCCAGTTTCTATCTACTGTTAGACGTAGGCTTCCTTGAGTTTCCGCCACATATTCCAGAGTTCCGTCTTCCTCATCCAGCCCTGCCGAGAATCTTGCACAAGATTATATTATTGGTTATATTATTGACTAGCTCCTGTACCCGACTTCGTCCACGTAGAAAATTTTTTAACTATACCACGGGAACTCTCATTCTTTTCGGGATCAAAAGTATCCTATATGTTGACCAGGAATATAAGCTACCACCATACAAAATTTCATTTAAATCGGTCTAGTCGTTTCGTGTCTTTGGTGATTATATCCTCCTTGTTTCTAATAATAGAAATATAAAAAAAATCAATTATTAGATAGACGTGTTGCTGGGTAGTTTCTTGCCGCTTCTTCCCCTTAACAGCAATAACACGGTGCGAAGCGGTGTACATAGACTAGGAAGTAAAATTAAATTTTAACCTATATGTATGACCTTCAAAAAGTGTTCTCCAGTGGAACTAATTTTGAATAAAAACTTTTGAATTTGAATTTGACGATTATAACTATTGTTAATCCATTGTCAGATATTGCAATTTTGCTTTTTTTTACGTTTGTACGTAACATAACATTTATTAAAATGTCGACGTTACTATACTCGTGCAAGCAAAAAAAAGTCAATTTTAAGGTGACGAACCTTTTCATATCGCGACTGTACATAAATAACTGTGACACATACATAGGACGGACAGCTAGACATGACTATTACATAAGGGTTTCGCACACGAAAACTTCAAACATCAAATCAATAGACGCCTGTACAGTCCCCAAAAATCTCAACCGAGTCAACTAAGCAATGCAAACTTCCAGCCACAATCGCGAGTCGAATAATAAAATTAACAACAGCAATTAATTCAAACATCCTTTTGTTTAATTAACCTAAAATTCGTTATTGCCAGGTAATTTCGTCGGTTCTAATAAATAAACTCACCGCAGGCTCGTCTGCGGCGTTCGCAGCGCCCCAAGAAACTGTTGCTCCCAATTCCTTGGTTGTTTCCGAGACAAAAGGAAATTTCTCAACTGATTTATCGTAGGCCGTATACAAATGGCGGATTTCGCGATATAAATCAGGCCAGACCGGCCGCACAATTAACAATGTTACTTGATGTATCGGATTCGCTGCCATTCAGGGTTTTGATGGCAGTAAATTTGTGGTTGGTTCTGTATATACGATTTATTTATTATGTAATTACCGCAACAGATTTTTTTTATTCAACTGCATTTTTCGTTGTTTTATTCTTGTTTTCTTTTTTAACCGACTTTCGAAAGCAAGAGGTTTCACAATTCGACTGTATGTTACGTGAAACTTCTTTAGAGTCGTTGTGATTTGAAACTCGATGAAACAAAAAAGCGACACTAAAAAGAGATAAACACGTAAATCTATAGGACTAAGCTTGAAATAGAATGAGATAGAATACATTATATTGAGCAGCGTTTAAATTATTAGATAGAGTTGGAAATGTTTTGAAGTTTTTCGTTAATACTGAAAATTTCGTGTTTTAAAGCTTAAATATATTACAATGATATACTAAATGAAATGTGACTTCACGAAATTTGGAATCGTTCCCACGCTTTTTTTGTAATATCGACACACACAAGTGGGTGAGGCAGTCAAGTGACGATTACGATACGAGCAAGACGCGTGTAGTATATTCGATAAGCGATATAGTGACGCACTTGCGCGTGTTATTGGATCGTACAGTTTGTACTGGTTGTGTCCAGTTATATTTGTACCTGTGCTACACGTGTTTGTTTAGTTTTAATAAAATTATATAGTTATTCCAACGGCATTTTAATTCGAGTCACGCACTTGTTAGGCTCTTATTGTTGCGAACGAGGGTGAAACTGCCCAGCAGCGTAAATCAGTTTTAGAACTTTTAGAAAGAACTAGAAATTTCTGGAAGGAAAAGACAAGAACGGATATATTTAGAAAAGGATAGACGATAAACGAAAGAAAGAGATAGATAGATGTATAAACGAAAGTTCCCGAACAGACGGTTCGGGAAAGAAATGACAGAGATAGATAGATGGGTTCTAGAAAATTGTTCGAGGTATATAAACAGCGTAAGGCGCGCCTACCGGGCAGTTTAAAGTTGAGTTCAGTCCAAAACTGTGAAACGACAAGTGCGATACTAAAGACTTGGAAGAGAAGGCAGAGACAAATTAAGTGGTGAATTTAGTAACAAGTTTGGTGGACAGATACGTGAAGGAGGTGTGTAGCGTAGTTCGAGAGGGGAACCAGAAGCGAGCTACACGTGATAATATCGGAGGTGGTCTACGCAATATCGGCGACGGTACTGAGGATGTGAGAAGTTATCGTCGGGACTGTGCATCGTTGGTCGTGCGACCCTGCATAGAGGTACTGCGTGCGACTGTGTAAGTCAATAAAAGTTTTTAAATTAAAAACTGGTGTTTTCTTCCAATCCATAAGTGCGTAACCCCGCTCGCACGTAACAGTATTTGTTATTGTTAAGTAATAATTAATATAATAATAATAATTTTGTATGACGGAAGTAGTAAATAACCGGGTAGAGTGTTCATTAATGTAGTAATCGGAATTCGTATAACCGGACGTCAACGTAGAAGCATTTATTATCAAGCCAAGGGATATCGAAAAGGGAGTAACTGGAAGTTGGAAGTTATACGGATGGCGGAAGTTGGTGTTACGACGGAAGTAAAGTGGCGCCAAGGTATTACAGGATGGTGTCGCTGCAGACGCACTACGAGTCCTAGACCTAGTCCTAAGACCTAGTCTACAAACTATATTCAGTGAGTCTGCAAACTATAATCTACAACCATATTGTGGTCGATAATTACTGTTCGATACATACATACATACATACATAACTTCACGCCAGGTCCCTTGCGGGCTAGGCAAGAACAACAGAGTGCCATACAGGCTTATTCTTACACACCTCACTTGCTCCTTTGACATTCATAGCTCTTGTCATGCACGCTCGTCTATTCTTAAGGCTCCTGACATCACCTTCACCACCCACCTACTGTTCGATAATCGCAGTATTCTTTAAGAGCAAATTTCTGACACATGTGGGGACAACTCCTGGAATGGTTATTGTGCTGTATTTAATATTGTAATTGTAAATGTTCTAGTGTAATAAACTTTGATTATTATATTTCAGATTATCATTAGTTTATTTTGCTCTTAACACTCGTAACAATATGATCATATCTCAAAATTATTAGTTTCTTTAAAAGTAAAGAATGAGAAAACTGCAGCGTTTAAATATCCATTAGTTTGAGTGTAGCAATACCACAAAACAGCACGTACTAACAATGTTGCAAGTAATGGAGCTAAACGTAACTACTGCCAACCAGCTGCGGCGGTGAAACAATGGAAAATAAAAAAGAAAATGCTTGTTCTGTTATTTTAAGCTTGATTTACATTTGCTTAGTTAAGTAGTTAATTTGCAAAAAAGTCCTTATCATTGTTTGGACAGGCGTCTATTTAATTTTAGACCGTGTAGGAACGGAAAAGAATACAATTTCCTGCGACCGGGCGGCCTATCGTAGGAGGCGACAAAACAACCCGCATCCAGGTGGTAAGGTCTAAAGTATACTGCCATTACAACCTTGAGTTGTGTTTCGGCATTAGTGACCAAGACCAGTCTGACTTTAGAGAGCAGCAGCACAGTTGTAATAAAGATGCTACAAAATGCCCTGCTACTGTGTAGCAAATGTCTATAGGCGATGGTAACCGCTTTCCATCTTCAATACTAACTGAATGTAACAAACCTGAACTCTTAGTTCAGAAGACTGGACCTAATTACACGCCATCGAGTTCTGACTCATGTTAATATAACTAAATATAATAATGTGTATGGGACAAGGCGCGAGGATTATATGATACCAAACATTATAAATAATCTCCCAGAGGTTGAGAGATTGCCAGGTGGTAGGGCATTTACCCGACTGGATGGTTACCACCCCTGGTCTAAAGTATGTCGCCATAGCAACCTTGAGTTGTGTTTCGGCATTAGTGATCAGGTTCTAGTCACTCTTAAGAGTGCAGCAGCGCATTTGTAGCACCTTTGGTGTTGCAAATGTTCATAGGCGTTGGTAACCGCTTTCCATCAAGTGGGCCGTCTACCTGTCTGCTGAACTCCTGCAATAAAAAAATTAAAAAAAGAATGATGATACCCCCGCTTTATTATCAGATCAGAACTAAACACTAGAATGATGATAACCATTAGGTACTCGCGTCTGCTCCTATTTATTAAAATAACAATATTGTGTACAGGACTTCCTGCGGCACGAATAAACCCATGAGGTTTCTGTGCCACAGTTCAAATGTGTTTCCTAATATACAGCGTGTTTCAGACCTTACGACAATAAATCAGACCACGTTATCTTCATGACGTACTCTGCCCAAATACAAAAATGAATCAAGGTAACTTCTTTGGTTTAGCCACAGGACCTCATTTTTCATTTCAGAATATTATAACAACATGTATCAGTTATTGTGTCTAAATCGGTAGGTTAGTGACCAATGTATCATGTTGCCAGCTCGTCTCTTCATCATTAAACGCGGAAGTTGTTCATTCTTACGCTCTCGCTCGCGAACCAATATTTACAAGATGTTCTGTTTTTATTCCCTTTTTATCGTAATTAATTAATTTGTTCGGAAATTTAAAATTTTTATTTTTGACATTACGGTTGATTTAATGGTACCAAAATATTTGTATGGAGTACGACCGCTAAAGTTATGATTTATTGTCATTTGAAATGAAACACGCTGTATATGAATGTAAGCATATTGGATAATATTTTTTTTAATAATCTGGTGAGCCGACGATTGGGCCTGTAGGATGAACACATGCAATGAAAATAAAAAAGTAAAACATCAAAATCAATCTACTATGGAAATAATAAAATCCCTACTGTCCCAGTGTCCCCTGTCCCTATCATAGTGCTCCTGTCTGATTTCTTAATCCCATCATACCCTATTCTATCCTCTTTATGCAATCCTAAAAGGCTGGCAGCGCGTTGGCTCGAACTCTTGGTGTTCCAAACGTCTATAGCTGATGGTAGCCTAGTAAATTTTAGGTGAGCCGGCTTTCGGTCATGCGGTCAGCATTTTTCTTTGCGGTTACACTTTTTTCCGTATAGCTCCCATCCGCCAAGAGTCAGAAGAGTAACGTGCGATAAGGAACTTCGTTCCAAAACTAGTTTTATCCTGTTGATCCAGTTATATCTAATCTAGCATCGATTGCAATGGTAATGAGCGATTCAGGAGACACCCCGCAGCTTTAACCCGCCAGTTCTTTTGAATACGTAAAAGTAGAAACACAGTGCGAGCGGAGCGGGGAGCAATATTTGCAAGCAGATGTCATAAACACTTTTCATGGATTGATGGAACAGGATAGATGTATAAGTTTGCGTTTTGCCACTGTCTCGACAATACAAATAAATACTATTCAAATAAATTCTGAACTAAAATTATTGAACACCTCATCTAATATAATAAATGCATTCTGTTATCTTTTACTTTTTCCCAAAAAAACCATATTGCCGATTTTGCTGAAACTTGGTATATATATCGAAGGCTTCATAACAAATGGGCGTATATGCAAAAATGCCATTTTTTTGTTGTTTACTAAACACTATGCATGCTACAATTTAGAAAGTCTTACCAGTATGCATACCTAAATAGAAGGGTATTCCAAACTTCAGCCTTATACAATCAGCTAGTTTTGTTATATTCAAATTTTTCTCTCTTTTGTAAAACTGCACTATTGTCTGTACACCCATTATTATGAAGCCCTCGACATAGTCTTAGTACAAAAGTTTAAAATATTCAGCATTTCTATTTTGTTATATTCAATTGAAAACGAACAAGACGTGGGACCTAAACCTTTAAGCTACAAAAGTGCATATCGCTTACAAAGGGACCCAACCACGAGCCACCATCCTAACAGCTCATATAAAACGCTAGTCTAAATACGCCCTACACGTTTACGGCTCATCCTTCACCTACTTCCGCTTACCGCGCCGCTCCCACTGTATCCACGCATGAAATATGCAAATGACTCGGCCGGGCTCAGGCAGACACGACCACCGCTAGATTTGAGATTTAGAATGGACTTTGTAAAGTGGCGGAGATTTACTCGAGCTTAGCACGGAGCTGGGCTCGCTTTCACTGTTGCCCGTAACTGAATTGCGTGGAAAATAATTAAAAACCCCTTTTTTTGGAAAGAGAATCCCCTGTGTACTGTACAGCTTTGTGCTCAAAGGATTTGCATTATGAGTCTTAAATTCATTATTATTTTCTTACTTTTTTTGGAAAATTTATTATGCATTTAGATCATTATTTTTTTTATTGCATGAGTTCTACAGACAGGCAGACAGCCAAGCAGATGGAAAGCGGCTACCATCGCCAATGGACATTTGCAACACCAAAGGTGCTACAAATACACCAAAGCGCACAAGTGCAAATCCGACCGCATATGGAGTACCTACTGCTCACTCCTTTATAAATTGTAACAAAATGGAACATTTATTAATTAGACATAATTTCGTTTATCTAATATATAAAATTCTCGTGTGACGCTGTTTTTTATCACTTAGGGATATTAAAAATAGTTTACACCCTATTCTCAGATCTATTAAATATACACACGCAATTTTATAACAATCGGGCAAGTCGTGTCAGTTTTGTTACAAACACTGGGGCACAAGAAATTTATATACTAGACTCGCGGCCCCGGCAGACGTTGTCCTGCTCTGAAAAAATAAAAATCTAGGGCCTGATCCCAGCGCTACCTACCGGTTCCAATTGTGGATTTAAACCATCCGGGGACCCACTCAAACACACAAAAACAAAATCACCAAAATCGGTCCAGGTGATCAGGAGGACTCTAGAACTCTATCTCAACGCCACCTACCGTTCGAACGGAATAAAAAGTAGCCAATGTCCGTCTCCTGGTTCTAAGCTACATCCCCACCAATTTTCTGCCAAATCGGTACAGCTGTACTTTTTTTTATTATTATAATATGACTGGTGCGGCGGCAATGGACTGTAACTGGGCAGCAAACGTCTTTGGGAAATGAAAATCTAGGTTACCTGGACTCGACAGCTGCTGTAGGCTTCCTGGCCGGCCGGCTGTGGTCTGATCACCCTTAGTTTTGCAATAACTCTCACTTCACACGCGTGCGTCCGTAGCGGGACCAATTTACACTCGAAGATGCCAGCGAGCGTGGCAAGCGGCGTATGCGCGCGGGGGAGAGGAAGGATTGGGGTAGGATGACGTTTTACCGCCAGGTGGCGTTACCAATGACTATGTATTAAGTCTGTCAGCTGTTCTTTAGTTATAAATAGTCTAACTAACACTACTTTCTTTTATATAAATATATGGATTATGTGCATTTTGTTTTTTGATTAAATTATTGCAAATCGTATTTCGATTAATTTGTTTATAGGTTACAAGATGTCGCTGGCAGTGTGTCGAGATCGTCTTACGGGTTCCGACGCGCCTGAGCAGCTTTGCGACGCGTCCAGCAAGCCCCAAGCTTCTGTAGTCCGCTGCAATACTCATCCTTGCCCATTCAAGTGAGTTTCAAATCATCTTCCAGATTATTTAAAAATACGCCAATACTTTGGTACTTAATTTGAAAATGGAGCTTTTAACGTAAGCAATATTTATTTATCTATCTTATGTATATTTATATATATATATAAATCAATGCCACTTTTTGTTGTAATTTTATAACTTGAGAACGACTCTACCGATTTTGTTGAAATTTTGATTGTGTATTTGAGTGGGTCCCGGAATGGTTTAGATCTACCATTGAAACCGGTAGGTGGCGCTGAGATCGGATTCTACAATTCTTTTTATCACCTGGAGCGATTTTGGTGATTTTGTTTTTGTGTGTTTGAGTGGGTTCCCCGATGGTTTAGATTCGCAAAAAGAACCGGTAGGTGGTGCTGAGATGGGGTTCTAGAATCCTTCTAATCACCGGGAGCGATTATGGTGATTTTGTTTTTAGTTTTTAGGAATTCAGAAAACATATCGGTACGAAGTTCGCCGGGTCAGCTAGTCTAATATAAATTATTAGGTCTAAGCTGTAACTCTAAAACATGTAAGCACATGGTGTACCATACATTGACAAGATATTTAGGAGTTAGTATGACTTATTATGTTACTTTTACAATGGTTAGGTAATAAAATTATTATGCAATTATGCCAGAATTATTGGTGCAAATAATAGCCCGAATTTCACGTTTAAATTTAAAGGAGGAATTAAAAATATCAATAGATGTATGTGTACTTGCAATCTCATTATATAGCCTGCACTTTCTTGTGACTGGAATACAAAGATGGCCTCTGTGGTTGAGCGGGCTAAGCCTTTGCCGGCCTACCTCACTGCAACGCGGAGGCTCCGGGTTCGATTCCCGGTATAGTAAATTTCGGAAACGTATTTTCTCCGTTATTTACCATGGTCTGGGTGTCTGGGATCGGCCCCAGAGTGGTCCGTTGTATATTACCCATATCACAAGCGTAACTTGCTTAATTTGGGGGTATACAATGTGTGTGTTTGTCTGCCGATTATTATTATTATTATAAAATGATGTGTTATTTTTAAAAAATTAAAGGGAAAAGAGTCTAGGTGTAGGATTACGAGTTTTGTATCGTTAAAATTTGTAAAGGGATTTCGAGGGAGAAAAAGTACTGTTTCCATCCCTGTGAGTAGGCAACTCCAAGTGTACTTTCAGAATTTTAGAAATGAAAAATATTAGTTACTATACTACCTTCAATGGGGATTGTTCACAAAAAATTACCCTGATTTTATATTTTTATTACGTAAAATAGGGTATTTTAAGATACTAATTTGAATATATTTGTATTTTAAGCGTTAGTTTTTTTATAATTCGATTTTTAAATTATTTCTCCGATGACGTCATAAGGGACAAGTTTACATTGATTTCTTTGCCTAGAAAACAAAAATAATAAAAGTAAGTTTTATCTATATATATAATCATAGTAATCTGTGCTGCTATTTAAATATCATTGTCATTAGATACTCATTACGTATCGTGGTCATTTTAGTGTTTTTTGTCGCTAGGCTTATAATTCTTCGTGTTCAACCATTATTATTTTCTATAGTTATCGTTAAATTTTTTTAAGTGGTCTTTAGGGCAAATCCATGTTTCAGAACTTAAATCAAATAATGTACAGCTAGATTTTTTTTACACCTCAAGCAGGCATACAAGCAGACGGCCCATCTAATTGGATTTAGTAAGGTCAAATAAAGGTCAAACGCATTTCTTACAAAATACAAGAAGATCGTACGTTTTTTGGAATTTTAACTAGACAGAAATGATTAGGGACACTATTCCTTGAAATGATTTTTCAAATAGCTAGATTGAAAGAAAGTGAACAATCCCAATTACACATTAACACTACTTTTAGAGATTCCCAAACATAAACGTACGGAAGCTGAATTTTTATAAATATAAAATATTAAGATTTATCCCTTGTTATGCAGGTGGTATGTTGGTGAGTGGTCATCGTGCAGCGTGACCTGCGGTGGCGGCGTGCGCACGCGCAGAGTGCTCTGCGCGCGATCAGCCAATCTCACCAGAGCTGACACTTATGAACCTGGTAAAAAAAATTAAGCTATTGTATAGCTTTTACCGCGGACTTTGAGCGCGGCGACCGAATCAAGAAATTCCGTAACGAAAATAAACCTAGCACCTCCCAATCCGCCTACCATGCGCGGTGACGGGGACCTGAGGCGGGCGCGGCGAGTGGAGCCGTGCGGTGGCCACACTGACCCGCGAGCTCTCGTAGCGGTTCGAGTTATGTCAGGTATTACAAATTATGGACGACGAGCTGTTCTGAAATCGGACGAATACGTAAGCAACTGTTTGTGAGAAAGTATATAGGTATCTATCATATCTTTATAATATACATGTAGGTAAGTATATATAGGTGATTTGTTTTCTTATCGGTCACCACGCTCAAAAAGTGTAACTTGAATAATTAATATCAAAGAAAAAAAATACTGCGTAAATAAAAAATAAATAAATAATTATAATTGCATAAGTTGATATATTTTTTTGTTGCATGAGTTCAGCAGATAGGCAGACGGCCCACTTGATGGAAAGCGGTTACCGTCACCTATGGACATTTGCAAAACCAAAAATGCTACAAAAGCGCTGCTGCCGTCTTAATCTGGTCATAATAATTCCGGAACACCACTCAAGATTGTTATGGTGGCATACTCTAGACCAGAAATGGTAGCCATCCAGTTGGGCTGTCCACCTGGTTGTGGATTGTTTTGTTACCTCTTACAATAAGCCGCCCGACCGCAGGAAATTGTATTCTTTCTCCGATCCTGCACAGATAATAATGGATCAAGTTGAAAACTCTCTCTTATTGCATGTTCAAATTGAATTATTTAATTCAAAATAAATTCCACTCGAGGACACGTTTTGAAGGATATTCATGAAGTCAAAATTTAAATCACTTCCTATGCTACTTACACCGCTTCCCAATGTGTTATCGTTGGTCAAAGGAGAAGAAGCGGCAAGAAACATCCCACCAACACGTCTAGCTAAAAATAGATTTTTTTGTCATAAATTATTTATATATTGTCTCAGGCTCTATTTTAACAAAATACATATAGAAGTTATATACAATTTCTCTATAGAAGGGTAGTTTAAAAAAGAAAACAATTTACTATGTGCAGGCGCGGTTCGATAGCTGGAGGAAGCCAAAGGACGGAGAAATTATGTTCAATGTCGCCTGGTAGGGGGGCATAACGCTCCATCTTTACGTGACGATTTCTGCGAATTCAGTCTTGTAGGTCGTGTAAAAGAATCTCGAGTCAATAAAACATCTTCTATTCTCAGGATCAAGTACGGAACCGGGTTGTGTGTCACCTGCACCCAGATCCACACAGCCTTGCAACCAGCACGACTGTCCAACGTGGGTAGCTGGCTCTTGGTCAGGGGTAAGTAATTATTTTTTATTGCTGTAAAATAGCAGACAGATTGATAGCCAATGTGGTCGTTTCTTTATGTTGTATGGCGAGTCTATGATGTTTATTACCGCGTTGATAAGGCGACGCACCACTGACAAGAGACCATGGCTCACTCGCAGGGGAGTACATAATAAGACGACGAGATTTTCTACTCTAGATGTAATTATTCTTTAATTAATTAAGATTATATATACAAAAATCTTAACGGCTACGTAAAAATAATGTAAATCCCAAACATTTTCCCAGATGCATCTTCGAAGATTTCGTCTGTTTTCTGTATTACAGATTTTGGCATGTAGTGCATGGATATGATTTAAAAATCGATGAAACGAAACAGTGACACTATGAGGAGATAAACGCACAAAATCAACCTTACTAAATTCGAAATAAAACACATTTCTCTTTACGCGTTGTATTCAACTGTAAATTTAAATAAAACTTAAAAGATTTAAATGGATTTTGGCTCTATCTGTATAGTCTTAAGACGGATATTCGGTTATTCATGGATCAAAGGAAATTGTGCGTAACGGTGCATTGAACTTTGAACTTTATCGTTTTGGTTTAAAGTGTAATTTAGATTGAATTGTAATATGTTGATGGATGTAGGCTAAAGAAATTATATTTACTAGTGGTCGCCCGTGGTCGAAATTCGATTATAATAATTAATTTAAATTATTAGTTGGAACCTGATTAAGGTTCTATTAGCAAAGACTATACTTCCATAATCACAGATTTCGCCAAGGCTACACTGTTCCATCGGGGCGGATTTGTCCCTCCCGGCCGTGGTGAGGGCCATGGTTGGGAGCGCCGACGCGTGGGACGCAGCCGCCTCCTTCTGGGAGACCGTCATGTCCGCGAAGGAGGCGGCGGAGCGGGAGAGGGAGCAAACCACCACGCTCCCCTCCCGCCAGAGCCGGCGGCGGCGTCGGAGGATCGTGCACGACGATCTCCAGCCGCCGTAGGCTACGGCCGTGCGGGCGACCGACGGGGAAACCGGATCCGCCCACACATTAAAGCCGGAGAGGAGGGATGTGCGCCGATCCGCGCGCCCCCTCTCACCTCGTTCGGTGAGGAAGAGGAGCCGGAGAGACCCAGATCTCCAGCCACAAAATGGTGAGGCTAGCCCGCAAAGGGGCCGGCCGTCGTCCGTCCGGGCTGGTGGTGAATGCGCGAGCGAGCCCACAGCCCGGACAAAGGACGCTTGGGATCGGACAGGGGTTTTAGTGGGTATCCCTAACTGTGGCGTAGCAATAGCTCTTCACACTCTCGTGGGGCGCTAGTGCCACCCCGACCTGGCGAATCCCACACACGGGCCGCGACCTTTCCCCCTCGCGCGGCCTACGGTCCTCAAACGGATTTCCCCTGTATAAAAAAAAAGGCTACACTGTTAATTTGACTTGAACAATAAACAAAAGAGTATATATGCGTGTGTGTGTCAAATACATGGTACTGCGTGTAATGTTTTTTTATTGATTGATTAGCCCAGGATCTTTGGAAATTTACAAACCGTACAAATGTAGTTTAATGGACAATTTAAAAAAAATGCATTCTGCACTCCTCCTCTATATGAACTATAAAGGCCTTACTTATAATAGTTTGTTAAATTTTAAGAAACTGCTCAGCAAGTGATTGACGAAAATCTTACCCATAAACTCTCTTAAGGATAAGAAGTGGTGGTAAAGTAACTCATAAATAACTGTCAAAAATAACCAACATCGAGAGGTAGTTTAAGTAACTGCTAAGAGGCAAAATGGCATGTTTATTTGAAACAACCATTGATTAGGGGCTTAAGAGTCTCTTATTTAAGAGATGGTTAATCCTTTCTCAACGAGATTATTATAAGTAAGGCCCTAAATGTGCAAAATGTCATACTCATCCGTCAGCGCAATTTTCGTAAGATAGGGTACAAAGTTTTTGCTGTGTTTTTGCTTTACATATTATATTGATACAAGTTAGAGAAGAATCTCTGAATGAATCCATATCTGTGGATATATTCTCTGAAGTTTCACTTCTACTTTTTGTGAAGTGCACACATTCACGCATTTTTTTTTTGAGACCTTAGCTACCGGCGCCTGATGTATGCAACACCAGGAGCGAAGTATCCAGTACTATGTAAATTAATGGTCCAGTTTAAAAACGAAAATGTTCCAACGAGACAGAACGAGCGACTATAAACTTTATTTCAAAGATATAGTTTTACAACTACAATATGGCATTGCAGAATTTCATTGCAAATGTAGCACTTTAAAGTATTCCAAGATAGCGCCCCGAAAGCTTCTATTCCTAACGTGAAATACAACTGTTGTACCGAAACTTTGTTGTCCGACTAGAAGTATTGAGAACTGAATATATTGTTCAGAATTTTCTGTGTTTTACTTAGGGTTGCCAGGGGCGGATCTACTTATTACAAGTAGATTTTTTCTGTTAAAATGCTAAATCTATATGTATATATATTTATTGCTTGAGGTCAGTAGACAGGTAGACGGCCCACCGACGGAAAGCGCTACCATCGCCTATGGACATTTGCAACACCAAAGGTGCTACAATGCGCTGCTGCTCTCTTAAAGGAGTCTGGAACCGGGTCACCAATGCCGGAACTCAAGGTTGTTATGGCGACATACTCTCGACCAGGGGTGGTAGCTATCCAGATGGACAAATGCCCTACCACCGGGTTGTGGTTTGTATGTAATATAATATATAAATATATAAGCCCATAAATGTCCCACAGCTGGGCTCGGCCCTCCCATTATAGTGGGATATTATACCCGTCACGCTTGACCAAGGCGGCTTGGCAGGTTTGACACATCGGTTATCTCGATATGTAGGTTCTATGACGATGTTTCTTCACCGTTATTAGCACGTGGTAATTGTAAAAATTTGCATATTAGATCAGAAAACTGACTAAGTGTTGCATGCGTTCCGGCCAGGACTGAACCTGCGCATTTTTTGAGTTCGGGACGCGTGCGCTAGCCATTACGCTACCACGACGATATCATATATATTATATACTTATAATATATTTAGGTTTAAAATACTAAATAGTGTTTAAATCATTAAATATAAAGTATTCTATCTCATTCTCTCGCAAGCCTATCTCTATAGATTTGTGTTTATCTCTTTTTTTGTCGTTTTTTCGTTTCGTCGACTTTCAAATCACAACGATTTTAAAGAATTTTCACTCTTCAAAAAAGTATTAAAATATTTTTTCTATCAAATTAGACGGGACCCCGCCTTCTTCCACAATTGACAACTCACGTCACGCACTAGCAATAATTTAGATTCACAATTAGAATAGTTTACTGGGGTTGGAATCGGGTTTTAAAATCCTCTTAAACCCCTGGACCGATTTTGATCATTGTTTGAGTTTTTGCGTTTGAGTGAATACTTGGATAGTTTTTATAAACAATTAGAAAGGGTAGGTGGCGCTGGAATCGGGTTTCAGAATTTTGATGAAATGTTTTGTGTGTATTTGAATGGATCCCGGGATGGCTTAAATTCACAACTGGATCCCGTAGATGGCGCTGGAATCTGGTTCTAGATTTACATTTTTTCAAAGCAATTTTTTCAGCTAATTTAATATTAATAGAACAGCATTCTAGATTCAGTTGAAAATTTCCTTGGCATTAGAAACGTAAGTACGTAACTTAAACGTCATGAATGGAGGATACCACTTTCAGTCAGGTGGGAAGTCTTATTGTTCACCTGCTTAATTTCTAAGAATTATAACATGCTCACTTCGTGACCTATATGTATGTCCTTTTTTATGACACTAACATAATGCATTTTCACACAGTACTAGGTATAAGAAGCTTACAAGATATTGTTACGACCGACATAGACAAATTCACACCTGCAGAAACACATTTTATTACTTTTCGGCATTTGGAATTCTTTTGTTTAGTTTGTGATGAAAAAAACAGCCCATTGCGTATTTATTGTAATCTTTTACGACTTATTGTTGTATTGTGATCACTGTGAGATGTCTCTGTGATGCTAAGAAATTCGGTCCAAGCAGCCGGGCAGACATCTTGCATCTCTGCAGAATAAAACAATGCTCCAATTAAGAGATAGGGCAGTGGAACGATAA
Source organism: Dendrolimus punctatus (assembly GCA_012273795.1). Lineage (NCBI taxonomy): Eukaryota > Metazoa > Arthropoda > Insecta > Lepidoptera > Lasiocampidae > Dendrolimus > Dendrolimus punctatus. The sequence continues at coordinate 10,926,301 of CM022551.1, read as the reverse complement.
TCATAAGCGAAACAAGGCTTGTATATATTCGGTAATCTATTTAGTGACGGGCTTTGCGCGTGTTATTTTATTTGTACCTGGGTTATACATGTTTTTATAGTTCTTATAAAGTTTATAGTAATTCTAATTCAAGTCCCGCCACTCGTAACAATATTTATGGGATATGAACGAAGCCGTGGGCAAAAACTGCTAATAATATAAAACATCACAGAACGATTTAAAATACGAACAAAGTATAATAAAGGTCAAGAAATTAAATCTTTTATATTTCCCAGTATAAAGCATTTAATAATTTTCCGATAAAATCTAACATCTGTATTCAATCTGGCAACATCGGTACGTGAGATACTTAATGCATTTTGTACCATGTATTGTTCGATAAAAGATTGAGCATAAAATCTATACAATGTATTGTATTTTAGATGAAATAGTCTGCAGCAAGTTTTATGTTCTTTTAAACGAGAGAAAGGTTTTTCTAAATATACGGCCAAGTGCTTGTCATGCCACTTTTATATTGAAGGGTTCAGTAGAAGTGACCGAGAACATTTTTTTGCCATTTAACTTTTATTTCCTTGGTTGATAAATGAAGGTTCAAGACTGGCCACATTGCCTCGCTGAATGGCAACGTTAATGTGTTGCCCGAGGCAACAACTATTTATGTAACTTTTTTTGTCAACCCTTCTTTCTGACCATCAACGCGTGACGTGGGCTATCGGCAAACCTCTTGCGCGGGTAGTAACTTTCGCTTCTTAATAAACACTATAAAACTCACAGTTGAACAGGGAATAAACATGACGATTATGCAAGTATTTTACTTTTGCTACAAAACCCTAAGAAAATTTAATTCAAATTCTTTGAGATCTCTGATGAAGTCGTTGAATAAGGTCGGTGAGAAACATCAAGAAAGTTCTCGCATAAAATAACCAATAAAACGTTTGCAAAGTTCGTTGACAGTTTTAATTTGCAAGACTTAAGATTCTGTCCTCAGCCGGGAATAACCAGCTTTGAACTAAGACCCGAAGTTGTCTAGTTAGTGCCCGAAGTTTGGCTTTGTGGTCGGCGCTCGAAGTTCGACAGGCAATGATGTATTACGATAATTAGACAGGTTCTAGGTAGGAATTTGAAACATCTACTAGGTAGTAGTCTTGAAACCAGTTTCATCAATGAAGGATTTTTAAAAAATAGAATAAACATATAAGGTGTCTCAAGCATAGCATAAAACTACAAAGCTGTTGAAGCTTTTAATATGCTTTTATTGGCTTTGTAAGTATGTTAGTATGTAACGGAATCTTTCAAGTTAAATTTGATCGACTTCCCAGTTTCCGAATGAGCCGAAATTTAGCACGTATGTGTATATCACGTGACAATGCAATAATATGGTACCGTGGAGCTGATCTGATGATTGAGTTGGAAGTTGGCTATAGAAACTCCTGTACTAAACGAGATAGACCCGTCGTGTTTGGGCTCGTTTTACTTGTCTTGGCTAGCACTCTGCTGCTACATGATATGCAGGAAGCTTTTAAGGCTTGTATTTAAAAACCTTTTTAAAAAAGCTTATTTTTACATAACGTTCCATTTTATCATAAGACTGTATTTAATTATTTTTTCAAAGTTTCCACGGAGAAGGGCATTCGATCACTATATAATTGGATTTTCTATAAAAGCGTATTTTTTATATTTTTTTTAACTATTATTTATTTATTGGAACGACAGTTTGACCTTTCAGACGTACAATACCAGCAATTGTAATGGTGACTGGCCATTATTACATTATTTAATCATTAAACAAATCACCTCATCAAATTAATATAAGGCTTTATCATTAGACAAGCATAAAACAATGTCACATTACTATAAATTATATTTTATCGTCAGTCAATCAATTTCAAAATAATTATGTTATAAATTGCTTCTTTTTAACCGACTATCAAAAGGAGGCGGTTCTCAACTTGGTCAATTTTTTTTTGTATGTACACCGATTACTCTTGGATTTATAATCCCATTTACGTCATTTTTTTTTTAGTTCGCTGCAGAATAGTTTCCATTTAGTCTCTTAAAAATTTTATATACTTTGGCCCAGTAGTTCTCATTTAGTGAACATTTTTTATGAAAAAAAATCCATTCCGTACCATATGTACACCGATTCCGTTGAGATTTATTTACGTGATTCTTTTTTAGTCGATGGAATATTTGCCATTTAGTCCCCTAAAAATTTTACCTAGTTTGGCCCAGTAGTAATCATTTTACGAACATTTTTTTGTTCCCGTTTCTTGGGACCTATATTTCTTAAGGCGCCTTTCATACCTTTCGTAGGCCTACCCATAGCTAGACATTAAAAAGTAACAAATAAAAACAAACTTCATTTAAAAAAACCGACTTCAAAAACTAAAAAGTATAAAATAACTTATTTCTAAAGCTATTTTTAATTATAATATCTTAATTTTTAAATATACACTGACGGACTCATAAACTCCATCAAAGTAATAGACGACTTTGAAATAAATATTTTAACCTAGTATGCAAACTTTCTATACAAATTTAAATTGAAACCTCTAGATTGGTTCGTGAACTTTAAAACAGCGTAGGGTCATATCCTTAAGTTTAAGTTTGTGTACTGGAAAGGACCTTAAGACTTTTTTTGAAGAAAAAACAGAAATTTAAGGAAAATTGGTTTAATTAAAAAATTGGTTTTAACAATAGACACAAACTTTATGCAAGGGTTTATTTATGTTTTAATAAGGTGAATGACCTCCACGTGCCCTTATTACGGATTCTAATCGGTTCCGCATAGATTTTATTAGGGTTATTAAAAGATCTTGCGGAATATTGTCCCATTCTTCTGAAAGTGCTGTTCTTAGTGCTGTCACTGTCGTGGGCAAAGGGTTTCTCGCATATACAGCTCTTTTTAAATTGTCCCAAACATGCTCATCGGGATTAAGTTCCGGGCTGCGTGATGGCCAATTCATTGTACGTATCCCAATCTCTTCGCAATATTGTCGAACTTGTGCAGCAGCGTGCGGCCGGGCATTATCCTGCATTAAAGTAAAATTTTCCCCTATGAATCCCATGTAAGGCACCACGTGATCTTCTAAGATCTCTGTTATGTAGCGATGTGCAGTCAAACCCCCTCTATTATCGTTTTGACGGACCATGTCTATGAACACAAGTTCTGTTCGCCCGTTCATCTATATGCCACCCCAGACCATACACGAACCGCCTCCAAAAGGAACACGCTCCTCAATGCAACTTTGAGCATATCGCTCCCCACGTCGACGATAGACTCTTCTGCGACCATCTGCACCATATAAACATATCCTACACTCGTCCGTGAACAATACGGAGGTCCATTGCTCTTCTGTCCAATTCAGGTGATCACGCGCAAATCTTAAGTGAGCTTGTCTGTGAGCTACAGACAACTTTGGACCATTTGCTGGTCTAAAAGGGGTGATATCCGCTTCCTTTAACCTTCTTATTATTCGTGCACTCACCTTTACTCCACGCACTACATTAAGCTCTGTTTTGATGTTAACAGACGTGAGGAAACGATTTCGCAGGGAAGTTGTAACAATAAATCGGTCATCACGACCGGTGGTTGCTCGAGTCCTGCCTGTACCACGTCTCCTTCTGTAAGAACCTGTCTCCACAAACCTTCTGTATATTCTAGAAACCGTAGACTGGTTTAAATTTAAATTTCTACCAATCGTTCGTTGATCCAAGCCCTCCCGCACCAATGCTACAATTTGAGCCGCTTGTTCGGACGAAGTATCCATATTATGGTTCAAAATCTCTCGATGAGTTAAAAAACTAACCCAACAATTCTGCTGGTAACAATAATTCAATTGACAAAAGAATAAAATACAATGAGAATCAATTTAAAACTTTGCTATAAATAACACGCAAATCTGATACTACGAGTAAATTTTCTTTTCCCGGCTATCTTCATTTGTTTTACTGCAGTTCTGTTTTTAAATTTTCCTTTTTTTTAGATTAAGAACCAGTCTCACCATATTTATATAATTTAATCTAAAAAGTTTGCATACTTATTTAAAAAAATCATTTCAAAGTAATCCTGAACTTTGATGCAGTTTATGAGTCCGTTAGTTTATAATATGTAAAACATCTTGAAGTCGGTGCAAAGTAAAATATAAAAATTACTATATTTTGAAAATTACTAAGCACCGACTTTAAGATGTTTTACACAATATATATAAAAAAATAAGATATTGTAATTAAAAATATTTTTATTTGAAAATTAAACTCGATATAATAGACTGTATATTATTTTTATTAAACTTTTACATAAATTAGAAACATACCTAAAAAAGTACGTATGACCAATTATCCGAGAGAATCGAGAGCAGGGCAGTATTTGAATTACTTGTATATGAATTCTTTATTCTGTAAACGCTTTCCATCAGATAGGCTATCTGCCTATCAGCTATACTCGTGCATGAATCGCGTGTCTTTTTAATGTATGCATAAACATTTTTAGTACATTTCTACTCTCCTAACAGTGCTCGGTGTCATGCGGTGAAGGTGTCCAGATGCGAGGAGTTGAGTGCACACCCGTGGGTGGTGGCTGCGACCTAGCCAACAGGCCCGAAATCTCAAGAACTTGCTCCACCGGGATCAGTTGCCCTGCTTATAGAGAGGCTGATGAACCTGAGGTTAGAGTTACTATATGTGACAATTCGATTATTTCATTCAGTACTAGCTTCTGCCCGCGACATCGTCCGCGTGAAATAATCGAAAAAACAGTACGTATGGAAAACCTCCGATTTTGAAACATTCTTATTTGGTGCTCCGTTCCTATCGATCTTAGCGTGATTATATATAGCCTATCTAACCGTGAAATATTTTTCAAATCAGACCAGTAGTTATTGATTGTTTAAAATAATAAAACAGTAAATAATTTAGAAACACACTCGTTTTATATTCCAAGTTAAGCAAGTGATTACCCCGGGGTCGATCGCAGACACCCAGACCATAGTAAATCACCATAAATTTGTTTGTTAACTAAATTTACCATACCATAAATCGAACCCCACTTTTTCAGTTAGCTAGGCCAGCAAAAGCTTAGCTCACTGAACCACAAAGCCCGTCTAATCGAGATATGAAATGGATAGTGACATATAGATACCTAGCTTATAAAATATAATTACTTAACACAGTAACAAAATGTTGAAATCTCCCACAGGACGACATAGAAGACCTACTTCCAGGAGTTGTGTACCACACTCAGCCTCTGATCCAACCATATCCACCTCCTCAAGCGAAGGCTGAACGATTAATCGGGGAACCCGAAGCACCGGTAGAAGCGACGTAAGTTTTCAAATTGATCTATCTATGGTTAAAAGTATATTTTGAGAAACATCTAAAATGTAACATTTTTGCACGCGCGCGCGTCCTAAACTCAAAAAGCGAGCGTTCGATCCTAGCTGGAACGCATGCACCACTTAGGCAGTTTTCTGACCTAACGTGCATATTGTTACAATTACCACGTGCTAACAACGGTGAAGGAAAGCATCGTGATGCAAACTGCACATCGAGATAACCGACCTGTCAAATCTGTCAAGTCGCCTTGGACAAGCGTGGCGGGCATACTGTTTATTCCCCTATAATGGCCCAAGCACATCAGTGGGACCTTTATAGGCTGCTTTTATGGTACCGAATTTCTGGTACAATTTTTTCCCTTTATTTGGGCAACATTCTGCTTGTCAATATAAAATACTTTACTGAACTTTGTAAACTTCTGTGTAAAGCAAAATGTTTCAAGTTTTCTTATATAATACTACTGCTAGATGAAAAAAATAATTGTAATTACGGGATTACTCCCTGCCAAGGGTTGTCTGGAAGAGATCGCTTCTTTGCGATAAGGCCGCCCGTTGTACTACTGTCTTTTATTTTTTTCTACTTCTGTTTGTATATGCTTTGGTGAACAATAAAGAATTATCTATCTATTATTCTTATATTTATTTTTATATTATCTGTATCTCGGATGTTATCAATTATTTATAAACATTATTGTTTCTTAAAACGGATGTATGGATTCATATTCTATGTGCCTACTGTACCTTAAAATACTAGAAAAGAGATTTAGGTGACTTCCACCAAAGAACATATTTAATTAATGAAGTAAACCTTCAAACATCAAGCTTTTGTGTTTAATTACAATTTGTAAAATAACGTTATATGTATTTCACTAATGTAAGTGGTCATGCATGTCTGTCACGTTGTCTGCAATGTATTTATTGTGTCAAGCTATTGTTGTGGCTTTGGGTTGACAAGTTAATTAATAAATATTTGATAATAACCATATTGCATTTAATGTCTTCTTATTAAAATTCTCTTTTTTGTATTAGAAATATTTTAAAAAAGCATTTTATTTATTGATAATATTAATGCAACTCTAAATAGGTGGATGAATTGCAAGTAAATTCAATTAAAATTGATTGATTACTATACTAGTAAAGTCATCATGGTACCAATGTTCTTTCAGAAATTGAACTTGTAACCGCTGCTCAATTTCTTGTAAATTTTGCAGATTGTATGAATTTAATTGGTATGATCATTGATATAATTCAGATAATGTCTGTACTACTGATAATGTATTTAAAGTTAGTGAAATCTATCTTGTCAACGCACGGCTTTATATGTTCAAAAGTTACTGCGTACTAAGCTAAGAGTATTTTGTTGTTGTTTCTTTTCAGCAATTACAAAATATTCTTTGCGTGTGGCTGGTTGTATGTAAGGTAATATACCAATATGGAGAAATGTCAAATTCTTAAATGATTCTCAATCACTTTCCAGAGAGGCTGTTTGACGAGATGGTTTAACTTCACATTCTTAAGCTAATCTACAACTTGTATTTAATGATACTGGTGTTTTGCTTGAGTTATTGGAAGGGTACCATCAGTATAAGCCAATGAATGAAATATCTTGCTTGTTTTTGAAATTATACTGACCATATTGGACAAAAACAATGTCTGTACCACTAATATGGCTTATCAATCCTATAAATAAAGTTTAGTTTTTGATAAGTAACTATTGCAGCAAGTTTAATCCCTGGATTAACGTTGATTATAGAAACCTACGTATAAAATTAAATAAAAAATATTAATTAAATCGTGCTTTTATCAACTGTTATAAGGTAAAATATTAACAAACTCTAATCAGAAATGACAAATAAAGCATTCCGTTGTTGATTAGCTTTAGATGTGTGGAAATCATTTTGGATTTAGCCTCATTCAGATACATTCACACATTTTATTGAGGAATGATACATCAAATAACCTATCTCATTTGACACTATTCCAGGCTGCTAGAGGTTTTTTATGTTTTTTAGCTTAATCTAAAACTGACCTAATAAGTGCTGGAAGTTCAATATTGAGACTATTTTAAATTCATGTTGATTTTAATAATATTGTCATACTTGAAGAAACAGAAGTCACAAATATGTTACATTTTAAATTAAGGAATGTCGATTCTTGTTGCTGCAGCATCTCATAATAGAATATTTTTATGAGTAATCGTAATTCAAACCCGCACTTAATGGTTAGTAAGAATTTGTATAGAAAATTGTTTAAAACTCATTTTTAGTTCCTACAAACGTGTTCTGAATGTTCTAATTTTGTAACAAAGTAATAAAATAGATGATATCACCTAGACAACCCGAACTGTGTAAATGTTACCTAAATCACCTCCAAACGTAGTTAGGTATTAAAATTCGGTATGAATATTGTAAATAATGTCGAGCGAAGTAGCGGAATCTCAACGCGAGCCCACTCAAATATTGATAGTCTTATTTCTATGCACAATCTGCAATTTCAACACTAACCCTTCGGCTCATTACGTCGCACAGACCATTGCTTTCACAAATTCTCACCTACTATCTAACCTAACCTTCAATTTTCAACTCTCTGCACTGCACAATAAGATTTAAATCTCCTCGCACCTTTATACTACACACCGTTTCTTTCTTCTTTAATTTTTTTTACGCTTCACACTTTATTAATACTATAAACATTTCTGGCACAACACTTTTACATGGTTAATATTATTTCTTGTCTAAATTTTTACACGTGTTTTCAGATGTGTTATTTCTTTCGGGATAGAGTTGATTTTCGTTTGAAATCTACAGGTATACAAGACACAAATTGGTGATTAGTAATACAGTCAAACACCGGTGCATTACTTATACATATACCAGCCAGAATTGATGAGATTATTGTGGTTTTAGTATCCCTTTTTGCGCACCAAGCATGTTGTCTTTGACATGTCGTAATACCTTGTGTGATTATTTTTCTAGTTTAGTGACTGTTTCGCGAACTTGAGCGACTGATTTTAATATATTTATCATTGAATAAGTATTATTATCTTCTATGTATATTACTGTTATAATTCTTCATTGGACGCGTTTTACTCGAGGCTCAGAACTCTCAAAATGCTCCTTCAGTTGTTCCACATGACGTGGTTATGGTCGTGGCGTAAATGATGTTATAATTCGGATTTGCTTTCGGATTATTTTCAAAGTAGCCATTTGCAATATTTTCATTTACAACGCATAAAACGCCCCAGAATTCATTCCACGTAAATTTATTATTGTAAAACTCGTCGTCAAGTAGAATGGGAAAATCTTAGTCGTGAGCGTGGCGATTGTGAGGTCTGAGTGGAACGTGCGGATTATGAAATAATAAACACCATTTTAACAAATCAGATACCATTATTTATGTTTTAATCAATTATTAAGATTAGTATAGATGAAAAACATTCATAAGAATTGTAAGAATTAAGATGTAAATAAATTTATTAAACTATAATCCGATAAAGGCGCTATTTAAAATCTGTTACTTTGGATTACTTACATTCTGTGGACAATGACGTCACACAATAATATTCATAATTTATATGTCCTAATCCATCTGAATATATACTTTGAGGTTATGGTCAAAATGAAGGCAATGTTCGATTTCTCGATTATTTTTAATATATTTAAAAAGTAAAAAATAAAATGTATTCTAATAGGTTCTAAGATTATATAGATGTTGATAAAGCATAAATAAATATGCTTGATTTTTGTAAATATTTTCTAATCATAGTCTTTTAAATAAATAAAAAATGGAAAAACAAATCTATCAATAAAATAGTCGCTTGAGTTCGCATCAAATATAATCAATTATTTTACCCATTAGCTATAATCCATGTAAATTCATTTTAACCTACAGCTATATAAAAGACGAAGAATGGGGACCATGCAGCGTTACGTGTGGAGAAGGGTGGCGTAAGAAAGAATTCCACTGCAAGATCTTTTTGGAATTTAGTAGAACCATTGCCAAGTTGCCCGATAGTAAATGTATGGGGCCGAAACCGCCTGAGGAGACTGACCGATGTGTAATGGAGCCTTGTTCAATGGCTTACGGAACTTCTTTTGGAGATTCAAGTATGCCTTCATATGGCGGAGATAGGTAAGTAACTTCAGGGTCATTGTTTATTAGAGCCACCCGGCACCCATCAACCACCACCTTTCACGGATGGGCGTCGCGTTCATTCCGAGGAGTGTATTGTCACCGAGTGATTCACTCGCCATCCGTGCGTGGACAACTTGCGAGCATAGCGATACGGTTCTGGTCAGATGCCGGGTGACTGTAATGAATTGCGACCTTCATCCAAACTGGTTATCATCCACACAGAAAATACCCTGCCACCCAAATGTGGGGTGCTTAGTCGCCTCTTAGCCACTCAGCCGCAGGAATTAGTAATCTATTTCTTTTCCTCTACAGATATAAAGAAAATAAAAAATATCAGTAATTTATTCTATCGACAAGCTTATCTAAAACACCATTCTTTATAGATTCCTCTACAACATCATTAACCTTAATTTTTAGATATTCCACTTCACCCGGAATTTCTGATGGTTCCATTCCATGGATAAAATCACCTCCCCTGATTATTACTTCATGATCTGGAGTTATTGTTATTATTCTTAATTCTGTCAACGCTGCTATCAGTCCATAAGGCAGATGCTCTTCGAAGTCACTCTCGAAATCTTCCTTTGTATAAACTGTATTGACTTCTATGCTAAATAGATTTAAGAATGCTTTTAGACTGTCGTAATAAGTGACCTTCAAGACGTTTAAATGTTGAGATCTGAAGTTAGCATCTGTGCAGAGGTATAAAAAGTAAATAATATCTGTGATTGGGTTGGCATATCTCATTACTTGAAAATCCAAGAACGTTACTTTAGTAGGTTTCGACTCCTGAAAAGAAAGTTATTATGGATTATTTTATGAATATTTTTTACTGGGTGTAGAAGAGTATTAGGAGCCGCAATTCTCCAATATTAACTCTGATAGATTCCTAAACTTTAACGGTCTTGTTCATATGGAGTTAGAGTACATTTGAAGGCTTCTTCGTGATTCTTAAAAAAAAACCTTCACTTACTCTAACTCAATAACAGTTCATTATTGTCTTGCTTTCTTTCGAATTATCGATTATCATAGAAGAATAGTACTAAGTAATGACACTCGTCCGATACAACGTAACTCGTGACAACGCAGCAATTACAGTTGGCGTGTACATTCATGTTTTGATAAAAAAAATGAATGTATTATTTATTAACACAATGATAAAATTACATACTATTGAATACAATGTAAGAAAACTTATCTTATTTGTATTGTATTCTACCCATAGTCCCTCAAGACTAAGTAGAATACTGAGCCCAGATCACCGTCTTCTATGGGTAAGGTAAGGTGCCCAGAAGGCTGGCTACGTTTCCTCGCTGGATCGCCATACTGATCCATTGGCCGAGGTAGGCACCAGCCTTCTGATCATCTGAAGAGTCGATGAGTCGTTTTGATAAATTTTGGTAGAGACTCATGGCCTCAAAATGAATTAAAATTGCCAATTATATAAAATTGTATTTTTTATACTTATATCAGTCATAAATTTAAGGTTCTTATCAGTTCTTTTTAATGTAATGATTTGAATAATTGAATGTAACTCGATACAAAACTAATGTAATAAGCTATTTTTGTGGTCTGATACTTACTTACAGACTTACGATACTTTTTATCCCATTAAATGACATGGTTTCCGTGGAATAGACTGATATAATAAAAAAAAGTCGCGTTTTTTTGGTACCGCCGTTGTATTTCTCTAACAAACACATTGCCGTGGCAACGCTAACAAAGTTTCGATGTATTTAAATAATTACGTTTTAGTTTCACTTACTTCGTATTTAAATAGTATATTATTAATCCAGCAGTCGCCGTGGCACAATACGTTAGTTTTTCCAGGCTTAACGAAATCTTGCAATATTTGAAGAATATGTGGTTTCAGTTTTCCTAGTTTAATTTTCGCTTCGCCATCGCTTATTAGATTCCAAGTCATTTCGAAGGACTCCGAAAAATAATGCATCAGTTTGCTTTTATTGAGAAAACTGAATTGAAATAAAAGGTCTTTGAACTGTTCTTTGACTTTGGCGAAATTAACTTCTTGCTGTTCTAAAACGAAAGACAAGGCGTGTAATTTTGCTAATTCACTAATAACTGTATTCACTTGATCGAAAGCTAAATTTTCGTAATTAGCAATTTTGTTATCCATTACAAATCCTTTTACAGTCATATCCTGTAATATAATGACTTCATTTCCTCTATCCTTTTGTGTGTACAAACATTCTGGCAATACTAATTTGTCATCGCCATTCAACGAACATTGTATTGCACGATATTTAGATATGACTTCCTCGTAAACCTTTACTTCTCTATAATGTAATTCATGAAACAGTTCCTGCCTTGTCGTATTAACCAAAGTTTTGACCATAACATTGAGCTTATTATCTTCATTGTCATTTTCTTTGATGAGAACTCTAAATATATTTGCTATATAATTATCTCCTTTACCACAAACATAGTCGACGTGATAGCTGAACTCTTCGATACCTCTGAGATTTGCAACTTCTTTTAGACATGTGTGGAGTTCCGTACAATTGAATTCATCTGGTTCGCTTATATTTACGTCTAGAGACATTGTCTTGTCTGGTCTTGTCTTGTAATTTACTTTTATATAACAGCTCACTATTATCTGTACTTATTTTTATTTATAATGTTTTAATGCAATAATATATAACTTTAAGGTCTTGAGCAATCCTATCAAATAGTATATTGAATATACGGAGAATCCTATTAATGAACTGTCACTGTATAATATATCCATTTGATACATTCACTCGAATAAAACTTCATTTAATCCAAATGCAAGTCAAAAAAGTACCTTACATATAATGAGATTTTTATTCAACTTATTATCATCATCACGTGCTAATTTTAGTGCTGCTATATTGTTTACATCTATAAATAACAACATTCAATCACCATTAGTATATGTATTTGTTTTAAAATTTCAATAATGGTCTTAAATTTATATATAGTAGATAGGTAAATTTCACAGATCACTGCAATTTTTTAAACATAAAATACATTTACACTGTTTTAAACAACCGCAATGTGTTGAATTTATTTATAACTGATAATAAAACTGAAGGAATGTTTCAACGTTCATTTTGAATTAATAATTTTTTGATAAGGCGAATATCTTCAGATATCGTAGCGATTATCGACTGTGTGTATTTAACACTATCTTTGAGATTTGAATGTTTGTTTCTATCAAAATATTATGTAATGTTAAAACTGGTTCAGTTTTGAACGTGGTAGAGCGATCATCATATTTTGATATAGTTTTCACATGTCTTGATATACACAATATATCGGGATCTACTTAACAAGACGATGCAGAAATATTAATTGTAAAAACAAATGCCATTGCTAGGATTTCAAATTGCACATTTGCGCGAAAAATCATATTTTCCGAATTCCACAGTCGCCGTTCCAAACTAACGGACGATTAGTCTATTCTGAGTATAAAGTCAACATTTAAAGTGAAAACAATTCGGGACAAAGTTGACAAGTAAATATGTATATAGAGGTATTAGGGTGGCGCAAAAAAACGGTTATTTTTGTTCTTGAGTCTCGAGTGAAAAAATATTCGTTTTTCACGTTTTAAGAGCTCCCTCCAAAGCAGCTCAGCAAAAAAAAATTTGAAGTTGCTCAAAACTGTTTATATTTTCAAAAAAAAAATTATTAAAATATTTTTCTCGTTACGGTATAATTTTATAATAAGTTTCTGAAAGTTTCAGTTCAAAATTTGAATTAAAAAATATATGAGCGACCTCTTACGCTTATTTTTTTTTAAATTTACTATTGCATTACTCGCTCGATAAAATCTGAAGTAATGTACTAGTACACAGTAGCAAATTCGATTTTTGGCAATTATAGAATTAATCTTAAACAAATTGGAGCGACCTCTTAAATTCTTTTAGAATTTTTAAAATATGAAAAACTAACATTTTTTCTAATTCAACATTACCATATACTCAGGATAAAACAATCCAAAGTGTACAATATTATTCAATTTGACGGTTGTCCTTTGCAGAGAAACAATGATCCCTACCTCCCCTCCCTCTCCCAAGCAACAGCTTGTCTTCGCAGACAAGCTCGCATGAGCTTGTCTGCGAGCTGTTAGTTAGATAACGGTTTATGATGGTACAGTAGTGACCTTCAACCTGTAGTGGCAGTAACGTATAGAGTAACGTCGCAAGATACTATATATCCTCTGCTACGGGAGGTAGGGATCATTGTTTCTCTGCAAATGACAACCGTCAAATTGAATAATATTGTACACTTTGGATTGTTTTATCCTGAGTGTATGGTAATGTTGAATTATAAAAAAATTCTAACCATCACCTAGCATGTGAGCGTCGTGCACCTGATAAGTCTAAACACCTAGAGACGAAACGCGTACACATGGGGGTGTTAACGTGGGGGTTATCGGGGTCCTATATGGGCCTCTCTCCATATCACATCCTCTGTATCGGTTCCTGAAAAGGGACCTTCATGCGAGCTTGTCTGCGAAGACAAGCTGTTAGTTAGATAACGGTTTATGATGGTACAGTAGTGACCTTCAACCTGTAGTGGCAGTAACGTATAGAGTAACGTCGCAAGATACTATATATCCTCTGCTACGGGAGGTAGGGATCATTGTTTCTCTGTAACATTTTTTCATTCAAGACTCAAAAAAAATCGGTTTTCTGCGCCACCCTAATAGATATACATACATATTTATATAATAATATTAATATATAATTTGTAACATTAAAAAAATTCGTGCAACAAAACCCTGACCTAGCTTTTGTGCCATATTTCTGTCTCCATTCCAAGGTTGTCTGGAAGAGATCACTGTGAGAGATAAGACCGCCAATTCTAAGCCATTTTTGTTATTGTTTAATTAATTTTATTATACAATAAGGTATATTCTATTCTAAATAGTTTCATTTATAGCAGGTCTTTAACGTTTGGGACATCAAGCAATATAAGAGTGGCTCCCGGATCCCCTGGGAAGTCGTACTCGTGGAAAGAGAAGGGCTACACCAGTTGCAGCGCTTCTTGCTTGAGCGGTGTTCAGGTAATCTTACAATCTTAGTCTTCTCAGTCTTAGCAGATGACAAGTCCTAGTTGACACTACTTAAATTTGAATGGAAGAATCCTACATATAAGTCTGATTTCTTCTTCACTTCTCTTTCTTCTTTCTTCACTGGAAGCAACTAACACTTAAGATACAGGCATGGCCTAGTCTAGGTGTTAATACCCAGTCCTAATTTTAAGACAAAACTTGTTATATATTTTTGGTGTCAATAAAAAATCTTTTTTTTTTCTTCTGTACAGGAATTGATAATCCAATGTGTGAGAGATGAAGACGGGAAAAACGCTTCGCCTTACATGTGCGATCCTCTAACAAAGCCCGAAAACCGAATCAGAACTTGCAACGATCACCCTTGTCCACCCAGGTGACTTTTATCACTACTACTCTTCTAATAAGCCTGTATGGCGCTCTGTTATTCGTGCCTGCCCCACAAGGGACCTGGCGTGAAGTTATGTATGTATGTATGTACTCTTCTAATTATTTTTTTCGCAGTTTGCCTGGACGTAGATGAAACAGGCGAAAGAATTATTCGAAACTGTTAACATAGTTTACAGAAACAATTTAGTATCGCAAACAACTGCTGTAATACTGTGTTGCAGTTGCTAGCGCCCACTTCCAGACAAATCGTTTGTTGTACAATTTTAAAAAAGAAAATTATTTTAAAGTTTATACAATGTATGTGGAAATGTATAGATGTTTGAATGGGTGTATATATGTATGTAAAATAAACGCTTGGTAACTGTATAGACACCCTTCTCTTATATATAACATCCTTCTCTTACCCCGTTCTTTTATATGCAGGAAGGAAGCTGGATTTACTCACAATCCCGTCACACCATTTTGGTTTTATTTTTCTCACATATTTTTTTCAGATGGAATTTCACAGAATTTTCGCAATGTACCAAATCTTGTGGCATCGGCATACAAACACGAGAAGTTACATGTATTCACGAAGTGAGTACAACATTTCTTTTATTTCACATATATATTTAATATCCAAATCTAAAATATATATATACATTTATTTATAAAAAAAAATAAAAAATACTGATCTTCGCCGGCAGTGGGGCCTTGGGTCCAGACTACCGGTGGTTAAGGCTCCAGACACAGGAATCTCCTCACAATACGGGCCGTGTCCAACAAAGCTGCCTTCTGCATCCGACCCTTCAACCAGATACCAAGCGAGAGCCTTTCAAGGTGGCGATCAAGGCTCTTCGCTATTAATCCATTCACTGACATCACTATCGGTACTATGATTGTAGAATTTAGGTTCCACGTGGCGGTAACCTCGTGAGCAAGATCAATATACTTTATTTGTTTATCTTTCTCGGCATTTACGAGGTTACCATCATGGGGGATCGCGACATCTACAATTATAGCACGTCTCGCAGACCGATCAACTATGACAACAACATTACTTTTATTATTGAAATGAAACCAATATAGCCACATTAGTGAATTCTTTCGATGGAATCGAACGAACGTAACGCCGTGAAAATTCTCCTAAAGATAGAGTTGGAAATAAATATTATATAATTTTTTTATAATCTGCAGACAAACACACACATTGTATATCCCCAAATTAGCAAGTTACGCTTGTGTTATGGGTAATATACAACGGATCACTCTGGGGCCGATCCCAGACACCCAGACCATGGTAAATAGCGGAGAAAATACGTTTCCGAAATTTACTATACCGGGTATCGAACCCGGAGCCTCCGCGTTGCAGTGAGGTAGGCCGACAAAGGCTTAGCCCGCTCAACCACAGAGGCCGTCAAAATGTTTTGAAGTCCATAAATCAATTTGAAACAGGGTCTGGCAACGCTGCTTCAACAGCTGAAGATCTCAAACGGTTATAATATGGAAACCTGGGTTACATATTTGTGCCGCTTGGAGTTGAAATCTTAGGTTCGTGGGGTCCATCGGCAAAGGGTTTCTTCAAAGAAATTTGTAAGAGACTCTTTGACAAGAAGGCTGTTCATATTTCGCGCTACGAATCAGCATTGCCATACAGCGTGGCAATGCAGCCACGCCAGCCAGCCAGTACTTTATATTAATTTATTTATAACTAGCTGTCCCGGCAGACGTCGTCCTGCCCGGTAAAAATAGGGGTTTGTCGCAGAGGGTTAATAATTTAGGGTTGTATGTATTTTTGTACGTTGTATCATAAAAAAATAGAAATTAAAAATTTTGTCTAAAAAATAAAATAAAAAATTTAGAGGTGGACCTAACCTTTAGGGGGATGAAAAATAGATGTTGGCTGATTCTCATAGATACCGGATAAGCACAAAAAATTTCATCAAAATCGGTTAAGCCGTTTCGGAGGAGTATGGCAACGAAAACTGTGACACGAGAATTTTATATATTAGATTTAGTTTAATATTTTCTTTCTTTCTTTCTCGTATTAATTATATAAAAATATTTTTTATCTTGTCAGTATTTAATATTTTGTGCATACAAATAAAAAATTGAAACTAGAGCATTTGTTTCCTATTTTAGGTATCATAAGCCTCTCGTGTCATTTGTTCGAAGTGAAAATATGGGATCTGAATAATTTTTGATCTTAGTAAAAATATTGTAAAAAATAATAAACATTATTATCCTAATACTCCTGATACTCTATATTTATCTCATTCTCTCGTAGGACACTTTTCTGAAGCTTCACTTCTGCTGTGTTTTAATTGAAATTTTTTTATGGTTAAGAGGGGGGGAGGAGGAATTTACTAAGAAGTTGTTCCTTGGCGCAACGAGTCTTTCTTTTATTCTTTCCTAACCGATACTATAATCTGATTTATTATGATTAACCGATTTCTAAAAAGGAGGAGGTTCTTAATTCACCGTGTAATTTTTATCTATATTATTAATTTAACATAATATTAATCTACCATAAAATAACCTTTTTGACAGATTAAAAATTACACTATAAAAAAAACTTAAAAATGAAATACTATGATAAAGAAGAAATAAGAAGAAAGTTGGAATAGTTCGATAGGAGGTTCATTCGCATGGGTACCATCTAAACCACCTGTTTTACGTTGCATTGACTTCAAAATTTGCAGAAATCAGTTAATTTTTGCATTTTACTTACTCTTGAAGTCGGTTTGTTTCTTGCTGGAAAGTTTTTACATTAAGTTGACAGAGTAAAGTTTAGTTTGTCTCTCCAGGTCACACGAGGTGGTACAAATACGGTGGTGGTGCCGAACAGTATGTGCCCCCAGCCGCCTCCGCCTGATAGGCAGTACTGCAACGTACTGGACTGCCCCGTGAGGTGGCACACCGGCGAATGGGCGAAGTGCTCCAAGACATGCGGCGGTGGAGTCAAGCAGAGAAAGGTTTGTGACTGAATAGATAAAAATATCTAATAATAATAATAAATAATCGGCAGACAAACACACATATTGTATATCCCCAAATTAAGCAAGTTACGCTTATGTTATATAATATACAACAGACTACTCTGGGGCCGATCCCAGACACCCAGACCATAGTAAATAACGGAGAAAATACGTTTCCGAAATTTGCTATACCAGGAATCGAACCCGGAACGCAGAGGGCGTTGCAGTGAGGTAGGCCGGAGCCCGATCAACCCCACAGGCCGTCAATATCCCCACATATCCTCTTTCTTTCCCCCATTAAGAACAACAGTACTGGGTGCTAACTACCCTATTTCTAGAATGTGTAGAATTCTCAATAGTGTTGAATACTCACAATTTATACTGATGTGGGTAGTTTTATAAGTGGCTGTCGGTTTCGCGTGGTGGCAAAGCTAGTCTCCAAGGCATGCTAGGTCAGTCTGAACGTTTCGAGTTCTCCGTGAAAGACCAAGTGAACAATTCAGACTCCATTCTTCAATATCTCAGTGAACTTCATATACAAGCCCAGCTCTTTGGTGTGAGTATGCCATAGTTTTAAGACCCAAATGCCACTCAAGGACTTGTAAGTGCCGTGCATTCTCAGGAGCTGTCTGGCTGCCCTATTGAAGGTGGATTCCCAGGTTAGTGATGATTATTACCCCATTGGTTTTAGTGCAGGATTTGGCATACCTCTCACTCCCATATATCCCCTTAAATATAACTAACATTGCACTAAACAGTTATTCGAACCAACGAAACCGTGAAGGATCCGTGATCGAGCATTGAACAAACAGTGATAAGAAATCGTATATTATTCTAAGGATATAATTAAGCAAGCCCAAGTGTGATGGAAAGTTGTTACCATTGCCTATGCACATAAGCAATACCAGAGGGGCTGTCAATGTCCAGCCAGCCTTCAAGGAGTAACTGGAACCTGGGCAGTGTTGCCGGAAGACAACTCAAGCTTGTTATGACGGCATACTCTAGGCCAAGGGTGGGAGCCATCCAGTCGGGCAAATGCCTTACCACCTGGCTTTGGGTTGTTTTGTCACCCCTTATAACACGACTGTAGGAAATTGTACTCGTATTATTTCTCCGTTTCTAGACCTTGTACGTATTTCATATAACAGGTGGAATGTAAGCAAATAATGGCCCAGTCACACGTGGTCGAGCGACCGCCTTCGCTATGCAGCTCGCCCCGACCGGCCTCGACGAAGTCCTGCAACACTCGACCTTGCTTACTCGATACTGCCTCCCCGGAGATATCGCTGGCGAACTCTTCTTATATACAACACGATCCAAAGAAGAAGAAGGTGAGTTTGAGCACATATTTCAAAAATCAAATACACACACATACACATAAGCACACATGACGCGCAAATATTTTTTTCTTGTAATCTTTATATACATAATTCTTCTGTGCGTGTGTTGACAGTGAACTCCTCTTAAACGGCTGGACTGATTTGAATGATATTTTTTGTGTGTGTTCAAGTAGATTCGAAGATGGTTTAGATTTACAAATAAGCCCGGCAGATGGCACTGCAATCGGGTTCCAAAATTTTATTTCTTCAGGGCAGGACAACGTCTGTCGGGGTAGCTAGTAGATATATAAATTACTGGTAACTGTTATTTAATAGAACACGAATTTTTGCCACTATTGCAGCAGAAACGTGCTTTGAATGTCTTTGCAATGACTAGATATTGGAAGAGCAGAATTGGGCCCCAGGCTTGCCCCAAGTCACATACGAAGGAACTAATAACTACAGTTGGTTTATAATAAGCTGTACCTAATTGTCTTTCTATAAAGTACATTTCACTTTATAGGTAACAGTCAAAGTCGGTGGATCTGCGACGATATTCTACGGCACCCAAGTGAAGATCAAGTGTCCTGTCAAAGGTTACAACAGAACGAAGATACAATGGGCCAAAGACCACCAGATCATCAGCAAATCGAAGAAATACAAGATTTCTAAAAAGGTTAGTTCTGTGCAGTAATAATATGACATTTTTCATTTAATAGCTCGCTCATTACTAATTTTAAGACCCAAAAATAAATAGCAAACATGTGACCAAGATATTTTTGCGGCTTACTTCATAAGAATCGAGTTTTTTTAAAGGCCCTGGATAACAAAAAGTAATACAAACGTTATTTTATATTATACAATTTCTAACTTTAATGCAATGAGATAAATACTAAAATACTATCCATCAATGTAAGATATGGTGTTTTGAAATTCAATCAATCGTTTTTAAAGAGTAAATTCCAGTCGTGCCTCAGAGCTGACACATTTTTTAATAGTTTCTCAGAACATAAAACTTTCCAAATATAATAATCAAAAGGTATTAAATTGAAACGCGAATTATCAAATAAAAATTTTCACGTTTTAACTTACTACATTAAGGAAGTAAGGCATAATACAGTTCTTACAAACAGTCAAATATTACAAGTTCAAACCGTAAGGCACGAGATTGTAATAGCATAAAACGTGCAAAGACCGTTTATATTAGATTCTTGTTCTAAAAATACACTTAGTAATGTCTCGACGGCAGTTGAAACTCAATTAACTTTGACTTAAAGGGCTGACCTTATATATTTGCAAAAAACGTGAACCTCCCAGCAATATGCACACTATTCATTGGAATTCTTGAAGTTGTAAGCTTGATCCCAAACAATATGTCATCTAAGAATCTGCGGCGTAACGTAAACAATAGTACAGTTTATGATATCTTACCGTATCGCAAACACAAAATTAGCCTTTATTAATAGACGGTTAAATTTCAATATTTAAAATATTGACGCAAACAATTACAATTGACAATCCTTAAAAGAATAACAGATAATTCAAATTTCAAAAGATAAAAGAATGAACTGATTGAAATTGTTTCACAGGGTGCTCTTCGAATAACGTCACTATCACTCCGTGACCATGGGGTGTATACGTGCGTGGCGGGCAGGTCCAGTGCCAACTTGACGCTGCTCGTGAAGCCCAGACCTGGTGAATTTCCATCCAGCGAGGAGATCGAGAGGCATAAGGCGTTGGATGAGCCTAGTTCACCGTTGTCTGACAGGTTAATACAGTTATGATTAACTTTGAATACGTTTTTTTACCTAACTAAGATATTCCCGTGACCCGATCCACGGTTAACTTGAAATTCTTACGGGATTCCCAGAACACAAAATATTGCACCATTTAGAAAATGAATGTAAGCTATCGTCTTAGTGAAAACTATGTTGGCATAAGCTAATTGTTTGCACCCGAAAACCTTCAAACTGCTCCTGGGAATAGTAGAATGTATCGCACATTTTCTTTATATATAAAACTGAATGTCTGTCTGTATGTCCTTTATAGTATCGTAAACTATACATCCGATTTTGATGACATTTTGTGTGTGTGTGTGTGTGTGTGTGTGTGTGTGTGTGTGTGTGTGTGTGTGTGTGTGTGTGTGTGTTTGAGTGGGTCCCAGGATGGTTTACAGCCACAATTGGAACCGTTAGGTGGCGCTGAGATCGGTCTAGAATCCTCGTAATCACCTGGACCGATTTTGGTGTTTTTTTTGTGTTCGAGTGGCTCCGCGGATGGCTTAGATTCGCAGTTAGAACCGGTAGGTAGCGCTGAGATCGGGTTCTAGAATCCTCCTAATCACCTGGACCGATTTTGGTGATTTTGCATTTGTGGCCTTTAGGAATTCAGACAATAGGCGGTATGAAGTTCGCCGGGTCAGATTTGCTATTGATCAGTGAAAAAATCACATTAGAATTTTGATTACATTACAAGGTACCTTGGAAATTTTAGAAAAATATCTATTAAGAAATCTATTGAAGCATGTCGTTTGTACACAGCAGGGCAGACGGACGATACCGGGCTATGATTGGGGGAAGTTCCGATGATCAGTCCCATGAACAAAGACCAGGAGACCAGAGGAAGAATCTTAAAAACCGACAGAAGGGTATGACTTCAATTAAAATAACAACATTTTTTAAATCTTTGAAGTAAGACTTTTTTAGAATCGAAAAAAAGAGAAAAAGGAGATATTTAATCATTTAAACACTAT
Organism: Dendrolimus punctatus; assembly: GCA_012273795.1. Lineage (NCBI taxonomy): Eukaryota > Metazoa > Arthropoda > Insecta > Lepidoptera > Lasiocampidae > Dendrolimus > Dendrolimus punctatus. Next base: position 10,904,357 of record CM022551.1, on the reverse strand, counting down.
GCTCATAGAGATAGTTGGAAATAATTTGAAGTTTTCAAGTTCATAAATCACATTGAAACTAGAGCATTTGTTTCCTATTTTAGTTATAAGCCTCTCGTGACATTTCTTCAAAGTGAAAACATGGAATCTGAATAATATGTGTTATGTTAATTTTCAATTTAAATAAAACCTTAAAGATTTCTAATGAATTTTAGTTCTATCTGTATATAATTATGGCAGATTTTCTTTTATACGTAGATCAAATGAACTTGTTCGTAACAGTGCATTGAATTTTGAACTTTCTGCTAGTAATTTAAAGTGTTTTCATGAATTTTAATTTTCATAGACTATAGAATGAAAAGGTTTTTATTGAAATATAAATGTACACTATTGCGAATATGAAACTAACTGAAATAAAACTAATTATAAATAAATATTAACTAAAATTAAACTAAAATATTAAAAAAAAAATACCAACTATAAGTAAAAAATAGACTCCAGGTCGCTCTCGGCAGGGAGAGTGCCCAAAATGCTGGCCGCATTTGTGCGTTGGATGGCAACGCTAACGCGTTGCCCTAAATGCAAGCCAGCCTTTTGGTCACGCGAGACCTCAATTAGTCGCTTTGAGAGGTCTTGGATTTGGATTTGAAATCTATGGAATTATATTTATATTATAATAAATAAAAGTAAAATAAGAATTGTCTATGAGTATATTCTCTGAAGTTTCACTTCTACTGCGTATGAACTGCATACACACTTTTTTTTAATTTTATGCACTTAAAGCGAAGGAGTTGAAATGAAATGTGAAAGAGTGTACAGGACTTGTGTAATGTATCCATGGCTCTATCACCTTTTCTCTAGATCACCCTTCATTATAAATAGTCCAACTTACGTTCATCTACTGTTATTTTTGTGCAGGCAAGATAGATAAAGTCCGGGACGCGCTCTACGGTACTATCACTACAAGCACCAAAGCATCTCCAAGCTTCAACTCCCAAGCGAGAGATATATACGACGAAAACGAGGTAATTATTTGATTTGTATCCGAAATTAAGAAATATTATATTGTTTATGAAATATTATGGTTTTTGGATGAATCGTCATTGATATTAATTGACCATACATAAATACTGTTTTGTAATTACTTGACTACCCGCATATAGTTTTTAAATTTTCTTAAGTACTATCAAATTTTCTATCAGATAATTAAAATTTAAATGCCTCTTTGTAATGTCAAAATAAAAATGTGAAAAATAATGAGGGGGTAATTCGGATCTCCTGTCCTCAGAAAGTCCTGATTCCAAAAAAACAATTTTTGAACAATGTTTTCTGTCTCTCTGAACGTTCCGGCTAATCTCTGACAAAACTCCCACAGCAAAACTTAGGCTATGATTTTTTTTGGAGTTTCGCGATACAAGACCAACGCGGACGAAGTCGCGGGCACGGCTAGTCTATAACATAATCAATCCGTAAAGGTTCGAATTTGCCCAATGCTTTCGTAGTTCGTTTTAGTATCTCAACCATTAACAATATTCAAATTCATCGGGCGATCATGAAACAGAGTAATCAAATATTAACGGTGTACGTATCACCGTTAAATCTAAGTGTTACGCCTTACTCGAATAAAACGATAATGATGACTAAGGGGCCGCACATACTGTCAATCTGATGTGAGATAGCGATGACTGTGCAATGGTGGCAGTGGGCCGGTCTCGTCCGTCGCAGGACCGATGGCCGATGGAGCAAACGAGTCCTGGAGTGGAGACCGCGTCTCGGTAAACGTAGTATCGGACGCCCTCCAGCCTAATGGACCGACGCTGAAAAATTCCGATGAGGAAATCGTAGGACACGGATGAGTGGCCTACGTGGGGAGGACTACGTCCAGTAGAGGTCTGCAAATATCTGACGACAATGTACATAAATAATTAAGGCAGGAAAAACAAATTCAAGATGCGTTCGGATCGTCTCTTTTGCAGTCCGGGATTTCTTCATACTTTTTGTTCTCCACTTCGCGCGGTTTTAGGGTGTATGGGATTTGTGACATTGTGGCAGTAATAATATCCCCGAAGAAATACTATGCTCACCCGAGTCGGGGACATCCACTAAAATCCCTTGGTGTTCCTCCTTTCATTCTTAATGGGATCACGGGACTTAGTGTTAGGTTAGCGCTGTAGTCTCCGATGGCTTTTAACACTCGCAACTCGTTGGACCTAACATTTTTCTGAGTCCTGGTGGAAGTGACATGATCAGGGGTTTATTTTTCACATAACTAGCTAGTTTTTGTAAAACTTAGCTGCTTTAGCATGAGCAACGGCCTTGCAGTTTGTATGCTATGTCACGGACATGTAAACGCGAGGTATCCTAATGCCTCTCCCTCCGTGTGAATCCACACATTCACCACGGGATATTCATCTCTTAAGTAACTCTTGTTTGTGTTGTTCAAACACAGGCCATGACTCATCGTAATGAGACAAATGCTCCTAAAGTCTAAGGGTAGTGCGTGTGCGAATATATGGTTATGTCTCATTTTTATAACAGCATAGACAGGCTAACGCCCCACCTGATGAGAAGTGTTTACCGTCGCCTATAGACAGTTACAACGGTCATACTACTAATGTGCTGCCGGTCTCAAAACAAGGACTGAAACCTATGATTACTAATCATGGGACACAATTCAAGGTTTTATTGCATACCCTTTTTCGAGTTTTTGGGTACTCAGGCAGGCTAACGCCCTTATACCTGGCTGTGGGTCTTAAGATAAGCAGAAATAAGTAATCTTACTTCGGTCCTGCAAAGATAAAATATCTGTCCAAACTTTTGAATTACAAGATGAAACTCCCTTAAGCCTTGAGACTAAAGCCTTAGTTAACGATATCCGAAGTGCTTCGCTCGTATACGTAACAATAAGTGGGGCCTCTAATGCAAATAACAATACAAGACATAATATAATTTTATGGCCTCCATAAAAGTCGTCGCGTAAATTTTATGGGGCGTTCATTTTGCTGTTAGAGCGACCGTGTACATGATACTTTTATGCGGCACGCGTTTGGCAATGCAGAATAGATCGTTTTAAAATTACCTACCTATCGAGAAACCATGCATTCTCAAGACATTAAACATTAAATAAGGAATCTCCTCATTACAATCTTTGGTTCCTTTACTGCTTTCACATGCTGAAACAGAATATTCGCCACCTTGATCAAAGAGGAATTGTGAAACGATAAACCAACAGCTAAAATATATTCAGCTACTTGTTGATAATTTAGATCTTCAAAAGCATTGAAGTAATTTTTTATCATATATTTCTAATGAAGCATCAGTTTCTGAATTCTTTAAAATATAAGTCTTAATAATTATTAACACATATTTAAATTTTGATATTCCTATCAAACCAAAGCATCGTAATAAGTCCATACTGTCAACGCGACAGCCCAATATTAGGAACTAAACGAGTATCCAAATGGTGGTGGGAAGATTGCTGGTATAAATAGATAGCAGAAGGGAGACTAACCTTCGTACCTCTGGGATCTGTGGGTGCTGATCACCAAGTCATGAGTCTTGCAGCAAATCTTCTAGTTTATTACCTCCTTTCGGCCTTCGATATTATATATGTACACACGTGGCGTGGTTTATTAGCACTTACAGCCAATCGGTGGCTAAAAGATGTGCTGGTTGTCGTACAAGGGTCGACAGCAGACTGACTCGTAAAGACGAGCAGTATTAGTACAACGTTAAGCACGACAAGGATAGTTGTATGGAAAGGAAGATGGCGGCTAGGTAAAGAGATTAGACAATGCGTTTAGATAATTGGGTAGTTCTGAAAATAATTTTAAAGGACAATATTTTGAACTGAGCGGCGGGAACACATAATATAATATTATAATGCGGTGGTAACCGTCTGCTACGCTTTAATGGAAAAACCATGGTGTATTTTTTTTAAATTGGTAGATATACACATGTATACCGGGAATGGATACATTTATCTCGGAAAAAGAATTGTTTTTTTGCGGGACAGATCAGAATTTTTCGGGGTAAGTTACGTATAGAAAAAAAATGGAAAAAATCTGTGTGAATGCTTGTTCTTAGTTAAAATAATAATAATACAATAATGAATGCATATAAATTATAAAATGATAATTTATTAATGCATATCGGAATCCTTTGAGGTAGACAATATTCTAAGAAGTCAAATTACAGTATGATTACACTTGTATTTGATGCGGTCTGTTGAAATAAAACACGATGTTGTGATTTATTTTATTTTCTTAATTAAAGTTTTAATGATTTTTAGCATAGTTGTTGAAAACTAAAACATATTTGTTAAGGTTGCATTATATAGTTAAAAGTTCTAAGATTCGATAGTTTCTAAACTCGAAAATGATGATTCATCCATTATACTCACAAAAATCGCTTTTGCCAACGATACCTAACAATAAGTTGCACTGCACGCCGCTTGGGACGCGCGGTGTACGCAGAAGAGCGCCGTATCTTCCCAGATGCTGCCGCCGAAGCGCAGCGGCGCGAACAGACTGATGCCCTGCCTGCATTATATTGTTATGCAGCTACAGGTGAGGAGTTACCGGAATGGATAGGAATGAGGGATGGTGGAAGGAAACACATTTACCTATACAATACCAAAGGAGATGGGGAACTTTTGGCCAAAGAAATGTTATGAGTTGAAAATATACTCATACGTATTATAATTCAAAATTTTTAATCTAAATTACACTTTAAGCCACGAGCATAAAGTTCAAAATTGAATGCACTGTTACTTAAAATTTCCTTTGATCTACGTATAAAAGAATATCTACCTTAACCATATCCAGATAAAGCTAAAATTCGTTTGAAATATTAAATTTTTATTTAAATTGAAAATTAATACTAACGGGTAAAGAAAAATTGGTTTTATTTTGAATTAAATATGGTTGAATTTTATGTGTTTATCTCTTTTTAGTGTCACTGTTTCCTTTCATCAATTTTTAAATCACATACTGTTCAAAATACCTTCATTTTTCTATATTTTATATTTTGCTTATATTTTTCTATTACAAAATGAAAAATAATTCTCGTCTTCCAGATAAAATTGAGTGCCGGTGCCCTAAATTTTTAAACTATTTTTTTAAACTTTTGGATGAGAAATCTAAAAATAAAGCCACAAATAAAATAAATTATCGATTATCATAATCAATGTATATGAAAGAATTAATAATATGCAATCGCTTACACCACACAATTAATTCATTCCGTATAATCAAACTCACTACAATCATAATAGGTATCTATATAATACAAATAAATCTTAAAACCACTCAACTCTGTACAATCTGGGCCCAACAATGTATAGTATATCCGTCTCCTTTCGGTGGAATCCTGGAATCAGATGACAACAGAGAGACAACTTTCGCAGAATCGTGTTAAGCGTATGCCAAATATAAAAGTAAACAGAAGCCTACGCAATAATTCGTATCAACCACCATATCTAGACACATCATGGCGTGTTCAATATTCTCCAAATGAATAAGTGCTTCTAAGGACATTAGTGAACTCATTGCATGTCTGTTCAGATGCTGACTGATTGTTTCAGATTGTAACTGAATTATGTTGTCACCTGAATCTAGATACTAATTAACAAACTATTACTGAACCTTTTGAACTATCAGTTGACTCCCTTTTATATCCAGCTGTAAAGGATGAAAAACTAGTATACACATTGTCATAACTTGAAATGCCTTTCCTTCCACAATTCGCTAACTCGATAGGATCAGTTGGAAATTGGTTTCTGTCGTTCTCATTTGAAGGTTGTTTGCGACTACGCATGTCTCATAAAAGCATGTAAATTTCTGATTATTATTTCTCTTAATGTTATTTTCATCTGCAGGTTTTCTTTTCTAAACATATTAATTTCTAACAGCAAGTTTATTTATCGTTCATAAAATTATGAAGCTTCTTTACTTATTGTTGTCTAATTTGAAATTTGATTTAAATTATTTGTTCTTGTATTATCTACATGTTTTAACAATCAGTAACCAAGATTAATCTTTTCGTTGTGAGAAATTGACAGAAGTGCGTATAGGTGGACACAGAATTATAACACGCAGTCTTGTTATACTACAAGTAACAAAAAACTAAACAAAAACAATATCAGTAATCTCGCTTTCTTGATCAAGTTGCGCTTTATAAGCTGCATCCACTTCAACTGTTATACCTAAATCTAAATTATCATATAACAAGTATAAACTAAATATTGATATTGTGTAGTCTCTCAAAGTTATGAACATTCTAACAATAATTGATTATACTAAGAGTTAAAATTTTCTTTAATTAAACCTCGCACTGCAGTGGTACCTATATCGTTAGGCATTACTTTACTGCAGCCGGGGAAAAAATGTTTTTTCTTTGTATTTCGTGACAGGTCTTTTGGAGATAATTTCGGTCATCATGCTGTTAACATTGTCCTAATTTTCTTCATACATTATGTCCAACATGGTAGTTGCCGTTATCTTGGCATCTAAATTTGTCTGAGCTGTTCTTCTCGGCTCTTCCCATCTCGCGCATTCTGATCCTCTAGTATTAGTTTTGATTAATCACTATTTTGTTAAAGGTCCATCACGAAGTGTTTTAATTCAAATCACTTCAATACATAAAGTGCATTTATAATTGATATGTTCAGATGTTTTGGAATTTCCAGACTCTGGGTAACTCGAGAGGCCAGCGTACAGTGGATTCTATAATAATGTACCAAAACTACGAAACACCAACTAAGACTCATGTGGTCAATTTTGATGATAAACAAATAGTTTATCCTGAAGACGATGATTCTGATATTATTATTGTTAACGAAGATTACAATCGGCATATCGCTGTTGGGAATTTGAAGGATGATGAAAGAAATGACGTGAGGTAAGTTTCTTTATTTGTGTACATATAACTGGGTCAAACACAAATAAGTTTTACATGTCTACAGGAGAAGATTACAAATGTTTGAACAATATGTTTTGATTGGCAAACATTGATTGCTATTTCTTTAATCTACACTTGTTGCGGACAGAGAGCACCCCACCATTACCACGCTTAAAACCGTTACAACGTAGTTTTATGATAATAAGTAAATAATTACTAGTCTTATTTTTTACCTTACAATATTTTCTAGGTAATAACAATAGGCGACCTTATTGCGACCTCAAAGCAATCTCTTCCAGGCAACCTAAATTCAAGAAATTGAATGAGGCGAAATAGGTGGTGCAGGAAAAAATCAATAGATACATCAATACTCAAACTAATTTATGAATTAAATTTACAAATAAATACATTACTATCTATATAAATATACTTATCGATATTTAGATTCAACGAAACAGTGGACGAGAAAGAATACGTGTGGATGACAAGTGAATGGTCGCCCTGCAGCGCTCTATGCGGACAGACCGGCCACCAGATCAGAGGAGCAGTATGTCAGGTAAGCAATTACTTAACTAAAACTTCTTTATCGACGTAGTGGTGAAATTTATTACGGTACTAGTTTAATATTTAATACGTTTTCCCTGCGGCGATTCCGCATGAAAAACCCAGTAGCTCTTTATTACTTAATTATTGTCTTAATAACACAGTCGTTTCTCGCGCCTCGCGCTTACAAGCGCATCAACGCACGTTCGCTTCTATACGCTCGCATTGTTCGATCACATGTCGCGCGTACATACGCTACAACGCTAGTCCAAAAAAGGTCTTAAAAGTCAACCAATTTTTTAGCGTATAACAGATAATTCGACGGCCACGGTGGAGACAGAGGAATGTCTGTCCCGTGGTGCGAGACCTCCCAAGGTGGTCCGCGAGTGTGCCGGAGACAACTGCGCTATCTGGAAGACCACGCCTTGGTCTGCGCCCAGGTGCCTCGCCAGCGGAACCGGTAAGTGCAGCGCCTGTCTTTCCTGCTGTATCCGCGTGGTTTCTCGTCGGTGTGGGAGAGAAAGCGTCCCGTGGTATATTGGATGATGAATAATATTAACAGATGGCAGAGAGTAATATTCAGCCGAGTGCTGATGTGAACTGATTTATTTCGGAAACGGTAACCTTAACTACAAATAATAAATAATAAAACTACGTTTTAACGGTTTTAAGCGCGGTAATTTATTTGATTTGATTCCCAAAAGTCCTCGCGAAAGTCAATCGTTTCATACCTAGAATGATGCGTGAGGCTATTGAAATAAAAAAAAACATTCAATTTTCAATAGAGAAGATGGTTGGCAAGTTCCACCTGTTTGGGATCCGATCATCAAAACTATTATGACCCAAACCCATCAAAAACCAACTGCCAGATCTCAAGACACTGTGAGCTCTTTCTGCGTGCAACGGAACATAAACCAACTTGACTGATAATTTCTTTTATTTTTCCTTCCACCCATTATAATCTTCTAATATATAAAATACTCGTGTCACAGTTTTCGTTGCCATACTCCTCCGAAACGGCTTGACCGATTTTGATGAAATTTTTTGTGCTTATCCGGCATCTATGAGAATCGGCCAACATCTATTTTTCATCCCCCTAAATGTTAGGGGTAGTCCACCCCTAAATTTTTATTTTTATTTTTTAGACAAAATTTTTAATTTCTATTTTTTTATGATACAACATACAAAAATACATACAACTCTAGATTTTCAACCCTCTACGATCAACCCCTATTTTTTACCGGGCAGGACGACGTCTGCCGGGACAGCTAGTATTGTATAAAATTTTAGAACTAGGCATGTTTGCTGAAGAGTTTCTTGCGACGCTTCTTCTCTTCAAGCCACAACCTGTTGTGAAGCGGTGGCAAATAAGATTATGCTCCCATAGAGTATATAATAACCGTAAACAAAATTAAAACTAAATAATTAAAATGAACAAGTTGGCGGTAGGCGGTTGGACAAATGTCATCTTTGTCGTCCGTGACCACAGCCACTGAAAAGCGGCCGAAACATCGGATAAACCAAAATCAAATAAATTACCGCGCTTAAAACCGATAAAACGTAGTTTTATTCTGTATACAAGTCGCGAAAAACTCATGAAAATATTATCTTTACTACAAATATTAACAAGTCGTACTGCCAGTACAATATACTATAGCAAAAGCTGAAAAACTAAATTGAAGTAAAACCTTTTTTACTCTTCACGTCTTCATGTACCAGTTCCTATTCTTATGTTATATTGATTTATACAGCGATGGTACGCCGCCGGGTGAAGTGCATTAGTGAGAACGGCACGTCTTTGATGGATTCTGCCTGCGACGCCAGCACGAGGCCCGAGAAGAATCGAAGGGAAGCTAGGTCATGCAAGGCTACCTGGTCTGTCGGACCTTGGAGTAAGGTGAGCCAATTTCCCAACCCTAATAAACCGATCCCAATACCCACCAACATTTTCCAACACCCAACCTATTATACCCAACAAACATAAGCCAACCTAATCCAACAACACCCAATAAGATCAATATTCAATGTAATAACTTGATGCATAAATTTAACTAAAAATCTGAAACTTAGTATAATAGGAAAATGTAATAGTAAATAAGTATGTCTGTAAACTCTATAGTAATTTAAAACTATTAGTCTCGGACAATCTCGTTTACCCGGGATAAAATTAGAAAAGAAAAGGTGGACCAATTAGGGATTTTCACAACATCTCCTTTTAGTTCCCGCCAAAAACTCCCTATCAGCTGTAAGGGGCCCATTCAATATCCTGCATAGCAGTCTGCCTAGGAGGTCACCGCGTAATGCAGGACTGTGAATGTTGTTGCAGCCTGCATCGCGTCCTGTTCCGCATAGAATGCCTCTTAAGAGTAACAAGTTCGGACCACTGCAAGAATGCAATGCAGGATAGTGAATGGGCCGGCTGGAACAGATGGCTTTAATACTAAATAAGATCGCCCGTTGTTTAAATTTTATCTATATAGTTGTAAGAATATAGTTAATGAATTAATTGTTTACCAGTGCGTCGGGCAGTGCGGCGGCGTCGGTCGGCAGCACCGTGTGCTCCGCTGCGTGTGGCGCTCTCCGTCGAACGCTCCCCGCCGCCGCGAGCGGAGCGCGGGCGTCGCCTGCGAGGGCCTCGACAGGCCCGCCGTCATCAGGGACTGCCAGGTCCCCGAGTGTTTCAACAAAGGTAGCGTATGGCAATATCGAGTTTTTTACAATATAAATAGTATATTACATATATACGCTCTATGGGAACTGCACACGTCTAGTCACCGCAGCGGACAACGAACTACTGACTAGCGCAGCGCGGGAGAGCCCATATTAATAGTTGTTCTATCTCGCTCGCACATCATCCGTCCCGCTCTCATACTGTGCTATGCATTGTACTAGCAGTACGACTTGTTAATATTTAAATGGTAACCCGTTTCCAAAATAAATCAATTCACATCAACACTCGACAGTGAATAGTAGTACTCTCTGCCATCTGAAGTATTATTTAACCTCTGCAAATATAAACACACTCAAAAAATTATAATTATTAGCATATCCATAATCCTGAACCAAAAATACAATAAAAATAAGATTACCAATGTGACAATTGCGTTGGCAGCCGTAGCTTGTTAGCATGAACGCGTAGTAATGCTACGACGTGACGTAGCAACATACGAATGTTGCTACGTCACGTCGTAGTTGTAACGATTTGAGTAATACAGATTTGTTGAGATGTTGTATAACTTCTGTCACTTTACATGTTCAAAAATGTATTAATTGCGAGCAAGAAAAAGTGTTGTACAATAAAGAGTTATCTATCTATCTATGATAACGACATCATATTTTACCGGTATTTCAAAACCTGCTTAAAAGAAACGTTAATTACAACACAGGCTACAGTGCAAGCATTTTGAAAGTATAAACTAGGTCAAACGGTAACAACTAAAATACCAGTTACCGACGACTGAAAACTAATATTAATTGTTGGAACCCAAAACTAGTTCCTAACGATTATAAGGCCCAGCCGAAGGTAACTTTGTGTTAATAAAGGTAAAGTTGCGACTGACTTTCGACCCCTTTCACCCCGGGGTCAAGTCCACTTATTGACTTACCCATTAACGCGTCGTTTGTTTGATAAATATTGAACGTATTCGACCCCCGTTTGTATATTCAACGGGAGCTGGAAATCTTTGAATTAAATAAATTGTTATGTACGTCTTTGAAGACCACGGGCCATAAAAATGGCCCGGACATTTGGAGGGCTTGCGTGGGGCTATGGAAAGACCAACACGTAGAGGCCCCTTGACAAATTTAATCTAAATGTGGCGTGACACTGACCGGCGATTGTCCCTGTCTACATCATATAATAATGCACCCAAGAACAAGCCCCGGCCAGTGTAGGACTATTGTGGGAAATGAGGCTATCGGGGTGAACGGCTAGTGCTACTAGGAGTCTAGGAATATAGGGACTATGGCCTCTGCCCGTCGCAATGTTCGGGGAACGTGGCAAAATGACAGTGACTCGCCACTCTCTGTATGGGCCCCAAAAAATGCCGTAAAAGGCAGGGGCAACATGGGTGTGAGTGGCTAAGGGGTGTAGAGAGGTGGGCTGCAGGTTCACCGAAGCTACTTCCGACGTTAGGCCATTTATCACTTCCACCCCTGGAGCTTGAGTCTTAGCTCTAGCGATCTCCACTCCGTGCCGGCTGGTTAAGGCAAGCACGGAGGCGGGGGCCTTGTCTTGGCCCCCGGAGTCAGGTACGAGGTGTCGCCACTCACCTAAGGCTTCGCCACAAAGCCCCCCTGCGGGTAAATTGTTATTATTATTATATACTATAATAATCCTTGTGACTTGGTGTCCACAGGATGAATACAAAAATTCTAGAAAAAAACAATCATCTTCAAGAGTAACTGAAAAGTTTAAAATAAATATTTTAACATCTTAAAGAGATTTATTTTTGAAATTTGTTTTTGTTTTTTTATGTATTTTATTTTATTTTTTATATTTAAGATGTTATGTAAAAATACATATTTCATACCTTTTAATTATTCTTGAAGTCGATTTATTTTTTGATTGAAAATGTATATTATCAACTTTTAATTTACCATTTTGGTAAGTTAAAAGTGTGTTAAAATTCGGTATCCAATAAGAAAATGGAAGAAAAAAATTTTGAGTCGCAAAATAATGCACAAAAAACAGTGAATACACTTGTTTTGTTACAAATAAATTTAATATAAAGTATGTATTATAACAAATCGCTACCAGAGGGAAGCGTGCCCAGAAGGCTGGCTGCGTTGCCATGTTGTATGGTAATGCTGATTCGTTGCTCGAAATACGAACCAGCCTTCTGATCACGGTTATCAAAAGTTTCTTACAAATTTACAAAAAAAAACTAAAAAATTAAATGTTATGGAGTTTAAATAAATAAATTCATACATACTTTTGTTACATACAAACAATATGGCAATAAAATATGAATATGATGTATGAAAAAACTTTATGCTGTGGGAGGAGTTGACATAGCGCTGATTTTCAGTACCTCCTTTCATCCAGTAAAAATCGACCCAACAAACACATAATGTTACAAGCTACAGGACTCGAATCAAAATGCCGTTGGAATTACCATAGAATTTATTAGAACTATAATACGAACACGTATAACATAGGTACAAATATAACTAGACACTACTAGTACAAACTGCACGATTCAATAACACGCGCAAAATCCGTCACTATATCGCTTATCGAATGTACTACACACGTTCTACACTACGAACGTTACACGTTCGGGCATTGTTTTATAGTAAACTGTTTAAAAACAATTGACGGCGTGGGCTGAGTTTTTCCAAGAAAACGTAATCTTCGCACCTGCTTAATTATTCCTGCGAACGGCCATAAACGCAAACGATAACAATAGGCTATTGTCTAATTGCAAATTTTAAACACAAAGTAAACCAAAGAACTTCGAATGCGGAATAGGTAATGAACTGCGTTTTATGACAGGCAGGTGTGCCTTTACCTTTGCCGGCATGTAACAGTAATAATGAACAGCTTCGTAAAAAAATTATCTTCATTTGACTTTTTGTTTACACTCTGTATATTAATGGTTTTAGGTGGTAGCCTGTAAACTATGGACCTGTGGAATAGGCCTAGCTCACTAGATCCCAGAGGCGCCGTATTCGATCCTTGACAATCTACATCTTGTAAACGAACCTTCCTTTGTTTGTTATGGTCTGGGTGACTGATCCGTCAAACAGAGGTCGTTTAATTTATATTTTTGTTTTAGATGGAGTATGTCGTGACACATCTCGCTACTGTGAAAACGTTCGAGCCATGAACATGTGCGCTCTACAGCGATACAAGGAGCAATGCTGCAAGACTTGCTCCGATTGAATGAAAACGGGATATTGAATAAGTGTTTAGTGCAGAGTGACCTTGAATAAATTTTTCAACACGTTGAAACAGACTTTGACGTTTGATGGTGCGAAAGGAATATGTCATATAATTTAAATAATAGATATCCGTTTAAAATGTTTCGTTTTTTTTATATTACGACTATTTAAAAAAATATTTTTATGTATTTTTATTTGTATAAATAATTCAGCTCTTATACTCGGGAAGCGTACATCGGTTATCACATTAAACTAGCTCATAAACTGAGGGAGCGTTCACCGCTTTCCTAATCGAATGCTCATATTGTTACAATTAGAATATACTACGGCGTTGAAAAACAACTTACGCATTATCTTTAATTAATCTCACCAATCTAATTTATATCAATTTTCTATGCATCACCTTATATTGTTTTACCTTAATTTTTTTAGATTATATGGAACATTACTTTTATAAAATTATTGTAAAATCTAAGTAATCTATTTATATAAAAAACCAGCAATTGAGAAATGTAATGGATATACCGCCCGTTTACATAATACACGTAAGCACAAACTAAATGGTCGAATATTTATGGTCTGATACTGTAATAAACATTTTGAACGTATATCATTAATAAACTCCGAACGATAGTTTCATTAAAAACTGTGGGTAAAAGTGACGTATACATACATATGACATAAAGGGCGTGTGAGTGAGACAGAACAATACGTAAGTAAGCACTAAATGAATTATAACCTAGTTCTAGTCTTGGGTTGCACTTAAATGATAAAATTACGTAGACAATATAATTTAAAGTTGTTAATCGAAAGGTACAGTTTTTTCGTCTGTAACTTTGAGGTGTTTGTTGTATATTTTACGAGTAACTAAAATTTAACATTACTATTTTGTAAAACTTACTACTTACTATAAATGTAAAAGTTAATCTGTTTGGATATAATTTATTTACTTTATACTATCTCCGTTATGAATTATTTTAAGTCAAATGCGGTTTACATTTAGAAGACTAAAAGTGACCTAAGTATTATTTTAATGACAAGAGAAGCGCTAAAATTTAGGTTTGGACCTGAATTTTAGCGCTTCTCTTGTCATTTTCTTCGACATACTAGTTGCATGTTGTCATGCATAATAAGTACGAGTACATATACATAATTAGTACGAGTTTTAATATTGTAAATAAAAAACCAACGACAACTCATTCTAAGTTTCGATTGACAACTTTAAAATATATATAAAAATTATGTCGAAAAAGTATTATTTGTGAAAGTTGTAAATCAATTATTAAAAGTTATGGCCCTCGTAAACTATGTAAGTAGTAAAATATATAAAAAATGTTTTGTACTATATTATTTGAAATATATATAACGAGTAAATGTAAATATATGAATAATTATGACATATAATTGATGAAATCAAGCACTGTATGCTACGCTTAGCTTATAATTATATAATATCATTAAAGTTTGCACGAAATATATGACATATAACAAACATATTATTAGGGAATAAACAAAAATACAAGCTTTTATAACAGTATTTACTTTCTTCAGTGGTTTAATGATTGTGTCAATCAGATATTAAGGCTGGTGTGCACCGACTTTTAACCGATGGTTAAAATAAAATAATCGCCAAAAATGTATGGAAAAACTACGATTATTTTTGGTTAACCGTCAGTTAAATTTCGGTGCACACCAGCCTAACTCCTTAAACGAAACTAAGTAAATAACCGAGTAAACCGAGTCTGTTAAAAAAGGACTTTGATAAGTAATAGTATTACTAAATGAATTCTATATTTTATTTAAAATATCAGAATGATTTTTTATTATCAAAGCATAATCCATGGAAAGTATGAAATTTAAATATATTATAAGAAATCCAACAAATAACATTTCTATTACACTTTATGCCAGCATTAATTTATTTGTAGAAAGGATACAGAAGGAAATAAATAGGATTAGATGTCTTTAATAAAATCAAAATGGGATTAACTATTAATTATTTTGGTCAGCTCAAATACTCTTCACTAAAATTTGTTTTGGTTTAGGTGTAATTTCTATATGCTTTGGATAGATTTTCACAAATATAAAAGCTTGTATACGTGATTTAGATAGTGAATAATGTTATAGTGTAGTGAATATTGCCAAAACTGTCGCGCAGTGAATTGTATGTTCACTGTAACAATTTATAGATTCTATTGTCGTTTTTTAGATTTTGAGTACTTGTGACGCACAGACGGCTTAAATGAAATAAATACTGCTGCTGCTGAGTGGCTATACTTTAATTAATAATTTTAGTTGCCGCTCCTGTTAAATCACTCGGAATTCCATGTATGACGGGTTTCTAAGTCTAAGTGTAAAACTGACATTACTTTTTGGAATGTATGTAACATTTTAACAAGATAGTAACTAAATTCATAACTATATAGTCACCAGCCATTTGACGTTTAAGAAACTGAACGGTTCGTGCGTGGAAATCCAATATGAAATTTATAAACGGGTAAGATACTATTTACGTAAAAGTGAAGCAAGATAAAACAAAATTACTCTATCCATTATGAAAATAAAGCAGCACATAAATGCTCAAATACAAAACATGTTTACAATTTCTTTTTATAATCTTTGTTCATTACTTGGTATTGTATTGAAGTAAACGACATACTGTGTAGTCAGACAAATAAACACCATTTACTTAGTAAATTAATGACATTTATGTATCTTAGATAGTTCTATAGTTTGTTAAATAGTCAACACTCAAAAGCTTCAAATTTTCAGCTGACAGGAGGTTCTATAAATTGTTATCAAAACAATAAAGATTTATTAATAAATATACCCTTATTATAAATAAAATCCGCTGTCAATTTGTTAAACTAAATCATAAATAAATATTATTGTATTTGGTCGGTCATGACTGTCGTGGATAGTCTATTGATAGTTGTGTATATTGAAATATTATACGATAGGGATGGAGGTATGGAATTTTAAACCCGTATGATAAAGAACCCCGATAGAGGGCTTTACGTAAAAATACTACCACTTTGTACATATTTCTCACCACTCCTTTATATTTAAGATGAAAAACTCAAATGCAAACAACATTATGATAAACCAAAAAAATCATGAAAGACAGCATTCGATTTAAATTATTAGCAGTTTAAATGTCAACGTCAAATGTAAATGTAATTAATGAACATTTCTAATTGTATTTTATTACTATCCATATGTCCATCCCAATAAATTAGGTGAACTAAAAAAATGTATAAGAAAATAAATTAAAAAACAAAATTGAAATAAAGCAATACGATTCGCTTAAAAATGTAAATAAATGCAGCGCATAAAAATAATATGTTGTATCAACTCACTCATGGAGTGCATGAATAAAAGTTATAATAAACACATAGCATATGATCCCTTCACTCAACATTTTTGTCTAGCCATTTTCCAATTTCAGGCATTCTTATGACCAGCAAAGATGTTCGAGCAACTATAGTCTTGACCTAGAGTCTTAATACGATTTTTATTCGGAATTTGTTCGAAAACCTATAAAAATTGTTCACAATTTCGTACTAAACGTTTTTGGGAGTATCTAAGCGCGTCGGTAATAAATTAATAGCAAAAGCGGAACGGAAGCGGAACGTGAATAATACAGAGTGTGACGTGATTTCAAATGTCGAAATGTTTACGTAGTCATTCCCAATGCCAGCGAAAACAGAACGGTAGCGTCTCTGTTCGTACAAAAGAGCGTACCACTTCCGTAATTTACTTGCAACCGCTCCGCTTCTTATGTTTTTCAAAAACGCGACATAGTTTGTATTATAGTTATACTACTACTGATCACAGCTGATTTTGTTTTGAAAAAAATTCGATTCAAGCGGCCTTTTTCACGGTTTCGTATTACGAATATGACAAGTATCAAAATAAAGTGGAGCTTTATACTATATCTGGCATCTACCGCTACACCTAGACACGTGTCACTGTCACTAAGCGATTCTCCAAAATCGGCCGCATTAGGCCTTCAATTGTAAATATACATTATTATTTTTTATATAGGCTTGGAGTCACGTCAACATACTGATTATATAAATTAAGACGATTTCAATACATCTTAGCACTTGCATAGAATTTTAACGCGTGAACATTTTGTGAAATCCTTTATTTCATTTTATGGTCTGGTATTAAAGACGTCTGAGCCATATATTAGTATGTTAAATCCAGTGTAATCCGATTTGTATGTTTTTGATCGGTGCTAAACGACGAAGTGCTCACTGCTAGCTCTAGACATGTTTCACTAAACAGTTTTGATACTTTCAAGAATATTTAGACAAACCTCTAAATTCTTTAAATTTTATTTGCAATGTAAACGAACACGTGACTACACGTGTGAAAGTCAAATCTACATTGTCATGCATGCTTTAAATAATTTTATTTCACTCCAAACTCTTATAAAAAAATAATATATATATGTTACAACTAGTTTAAAGCTTATCTGTTAAAGCGTAAAAAACATTAGGAAAGACAATAGCCCCGTAAAAAATATAACTGAAAAACTCCGTAATGTACTTACAGTCTTATTCATATCAAGAGATATAATAGAGTAAGTTTGTAGGCTTCTTTGAGAACCTTAAATTAACGCTGGAAGCATGCTCTAGAATCTTCTTAAACTCCTGGGCCGATTTTGATGTTTTTTTTGGGTTTGGATGGGGGGGCAGCTCACGATGGTTTAAATCCACAATTGGAACCACTAGAAGGAACTAGAATCAGGGCAGGACAAAATCTGTCGTGACCTCTAGCAAAATATAACTTTGATTAGTTTTCACTTAAATATTGTATTTAAACACCAAATTTTACATTCAAAATTCCATAAATTAAAAAAAAGCTGACTGATATGACTAATTATGACTGATATGACTTTCAAAAAAATATGTTTTAGATAATATATTGTTTGGAATTTTTAATTTAGAGTTTCTATAAAAATAGAAAAATAGTGTCGAGTTCGTTATTTCCCAGGCGATTGTCTTTCCTTAGTATTTATCTTCCATGGCTCTACTTTTGTACAATAGTTAAGCAAAAAAACGAGGCTGTAAAGCTGCTGTATTAAAGACAAAGTAGTTTATAAAATATACCTCTTATTTTAACTGTGCCATCAAATCGCTATAGATTAGTGTAATTAACGTCATTCATGTTAGAGAATTCATTTTAGCAAAGAATGTTTTTGTCGCAGAACTTGTAAAAAAAAAACAGTAGATGCTCTTAAACACCTATCACACCTGTTTGTCAGCCTTAACGCCGCACTGGTCTTGATGCCGATTCCCCCATACTTAGACTACGTATCCTGATAAATCATTATATAATTGTACTTACATATTACGTGATATTACTGATCTACATACAAAGTCATATAATAAACTTCGTAGAACTTTTGTATCTTACATTACGAAATTATTATTTTTATAAATAAATGTTATTTATTCAAAACGTGTTTGTTACTTCTACGGCGATCGTAACAAGACTGCTCTGTCAGTGTCAGTGTTGCCATGTTAAATACTTTCGTGAGATAATTGATACAAATAAATAAACAATTGCCCACGACACCTCGACTAGTAGTATTATTTAATTAAAAATCCAACTTAGTACAATAGTACAATAACCTAAGGATTATGAGATCAATTCTGTTGCCAAGTACACTGCTTTGCTAAAATGAATTGTCACAAATCTTATTAAAAGTATCGAAACGTATTGGTCAGTATTACAATTTAAGTCGATACTGTCGTGTACAAAAGTGTTAAATATGAAAGTACTAAAATATGATTTACATTTCTGTACACGACTGTAACTAAGGAAATGTTAAGTCCAAATGTACATTGTACCAAGAATTTCCAAAATAAAATATATTAATAAGTTACTGATATCGTGGTTTTATTTGACATACATATTGTTATGAGTGCGGGACTCGAATTAAAATGCCGTTGGAATTACTATAGAATTTATTAGAACTATACAAACACTTATAAAACAGGTACAAATATAGCTAGACGCAACCAGTACAAACTGCACGATCCAATAACACGCGCAAAGTCCGTCACTATATAGCTTATCGAATGTACACGTCTTGCGTTGATCGTGGTTCTCGCTAGACTGCCCATCTTTCCATTAGGCCTTTGCTGCCCCGATACAATATGGCTGCCAGCTTGCATAGATTAGATTTCTTAGAAACAGTTCGACATACCTGCCTAATGACTGCCATAAAAGGTGAGAATACACAATAGACAGTTTTTCTAATTACGAATGTTACAAACACAAATTAAACAAAAGGAGTCCAAATGCGGGAAGGTAATAAACTACGATTTATGGCAGGCAGGTGTGCATTCACTCTTTGTCGGCATATTATGACGCCTTTTTCCCATGGAGGTAGGTAGAGACTATAGACCTCCACTTGCAACGATCCTGACAAACAACTGTCGCTTCATCTACTTTCATTAACCTCTTCATACATGCACGTTTATTTGATATGCTTTTTACCTTCTGTAACCTTCTTTAACACTTCTGTTATTTGATCATGACGTGTACGTCGTGGTCTACCGGTACCATCTTCACCATTCACAATATTCTCATAATACACTTCTTTGTGATTCTATTTTCATCCATCCTTTCTACATGCTCAAACCACCTTAACATTTCATTTTCAACTAGTGTTATGACATCTTATATCAATCCACAACGTTCCCTTATTACACTATTCCGTGTCATATCAATCATGCTTGCCTCACATATACTTCTCAAAGCTCTTATTTCAACTGCATTTATTCTACTTTCATGCTTCTTCTGCCACACCCAACTTTCACTGCCGTACAAATATCATAAAATTCCGTTAAGGTTGCAGCCCAGAGTCCGCTTTCCTACATTTTCCTCCGCTTCGACCGGCCTTTGGTTTCTTTTGTTTTGAAACTCTTACCAGGTCGTTCTTTCCCTTCTACTGGTGGAGGGATCATAAATAGAATTTGTACCCCCCACATAACACAGACGGTCTCTATAAACTGTAACTCTACCAGCGTGCGAGGCAGTGATATGTACCCTCAATGTGGGTTCTCTCTCGCGTTGGAGATAAGGTAAAAACGGGTGAACTCTCGTAATATTTTAATCTTTAATTCGTCATATGAAGAAGTAATGAACTTCGTGAACAATTATTTTGCAGAGAAAAACGCAGAGTGCTATTTGGACAGGTTACAGAGATAGGAGCATCGCTGGGAGAAGTGTGTACAAGGAGACTGTGTTAAAAAATAAAATTCTGAAAAATGTCTTGTATCTTTGTTAGGTCGGAAACTTTGCAGACCACCCACGTACATAAATGAACTCGTAAACGTTTTTACAGTTGTACTGGTGTATATATGTTATAGTCAAACATCAAAGCTCTCGCTCTCCTAGGTTTGACTAGTCAAACCTTAGGTCTGGCATAAAGTCTTAGTCAAAGTCCAAATAAATAACGGTTTTCTGCCTTTGACTAACGAATTTTTCTCTAACCTAGGAGAAACGAATTTATTCAGTCATTAAACATATAACAATACGAGTCGACGATATCGACCTTTGACTATAACATATATACTGAGACTAAAACTAAAATAAGCCACTTTACGTTAGCTATCCTCCCATTCGCACTCTCGTACCAGTATAGATACTCTCTCACTCGCCCTCTGGCATCTAGTACCGTCAACTACTAAAAGCACAAGTACGTCTCCTATATATTATACGAGTATGTATGTAACAAAATAAAATGTGCATTTTATTAAAATTGTATGAAAACACGTTATCTACAATCGAGGATGAATGTGCCAACCCTATCCCAAGAATGTCTTTGTACTACAGCGGAGGTCAGCGCTTGGAATTGTGTCACATCACCCATGTCACTTACTTTCAGCGATTAAAGTTGTTTTAATTTATATATAGGGAACGTGCAGGAATTATATGGCAGTATTTTAGCTAACAGAAGATATATAATAAAAAAAAATACGTAAATGAAACTAGGAAAACACACATCGCACTAGAAAGGATATATAAGTATAGACATAAGGCACACTGCACATGCAACTCCTCACAAAACCAGCATGTAACAGATACACTCTACATTAGTATAAGTTTAGTATTAAAATTTTAATAAATTAATATAATAAGTTATTCGTATACATACCTACCTCAAAACAAAAATCACTAATTTAATGTCACACACAAGAACCAAAATAACTAATAAGCGTGTTAAATTCTAATTAAATAATTAAGTTGTGAAAAGGATACGGAACTCGAGTCCGTGGAGTTGTTAAAAAACTAGCAAAAAGCGGTGCTTTAAGAGGATTCGAAATTTTCTCATCATCATCCGAGCATTAAATCCCGGTTGCCTTTGAAGCGTTCACTCCGACGCCCAGGGTCCGCTTTCCTGCTTTTTCTACTCTGCTAAGCTGAATACAAACCTTGTTTGCTGAAAATGCGTTGAACAAATTCACACTTTAAGTTTTATTTTTAAGATACATGTTAGCAATTTAACCACGTCCCAATTTCTTCAAATATTTTTTTCTTCTATGAATTAATCCACAGCACAAAGCATGAACGCGAACCCACCTTGTCACAGTATCTTCAGTGTGACGACTGGCTCGTCGACTACAAGCCATTATCACGTCTCGCAACATCAACGACTCTCATCAAGTTTTTGGTTTAACAGCGGTATAAGTTCTACCAAACTGTATACTTTATACCACTTACAACGCACACGTAAAGCATTTTCTAACAATTCCATTTAGTAATTCATTTGGAACAACGTTCCAAAGTGTGCTTTGACTGCTGAAACAAGTGGTCTCTCGTCTTTTTTTTTTTTTTTTTTTCTCTTTATTTTGAAGGGACTTTCATTTACAAAAAATATGTCAGTCCCATTGTACCTTATAGTTTAAAAAAATCAAATTATTTCGCTTAGATCTATTAACATTTGTTTAAATGCACTTGATTTGATGTCTGCTAGAATACTATTAAACATTCCTATGTCAAGCCTGCATAAATTAGCGCTCTTCATTAGCTTACTCCTTATTTGTTCAGTCTTGACACATTCTGCTAATAAGTGCGGCACATCCTCGACAAGGTCGCAAACTTCACAATTTGGTGTTATACTTCTGCGCATAAGGTATTTGAACTTATTAAGCGGAATGTGTCCGGATCTTAATCTATGTGCTATAACTAAAAGACGTCTATTTAGCTTAATAGAATGAAACCAAGGTATATGAGGAGGCTCACTCACTATCGTTCTATACCAAATACCTTTGTCTAAAGATCTTCTATCAAAATACTCCTTCCAAAGATGTTGTATCCGCTTCCTATATTTGGGTATTAACTCAAAAAAATCAGGTTCATACTTTAACTCCCTGCCCCTGATAGCACTTTCTTTGGCAAGAGAGTCAGCCTTCTCGTTGCCCTTTAATCCTATGTGTGAAGGAACCCATTGCAATTTTAGCTCTTTTCCACTTTTAATTATGCTATCCATTTTGTTGATAATTTCATATGCTATCGAAGTACTTCTGCTACAACCAGAGGCACATCGAGCAATATGAAATAGTGCACTTTTGCTATCAACACAAATTAGAACCTTGTTATGGTAGATTTCACTCGCATAGGTTAGAGCTTCTGAGATTGCAATGAGCTCCAAAGTCATAATAGATAGGCATATATTAATTTTAAAACGGTTATTTTATTTATTGTTCATAAAAGGCTGCACCTTTACCTTCGGAACTGTCAGACCCATCTGTGTATAAAACATACCAGTCATAAAATTTTTCATTCAATTCCTTTATAATTTCAAACTTTATGAGACATGGATCATAGGTGTTTTTTGGGAATTTCAAGGCTATCAAATCAAGAGAAATGCTATCTTCAATGTTAAAATTAGTTACCCAGGTCTTTAAGCTAAACATTCCTAAAATTGGGGAAGAACGTATAGTCTCTTCTTGTATCTCTTTAGAAATTTCTGCAATTAAAGTCTGCTTGTGATTTGAAATTATGTCGACGTCAGCGTTGGGGTTTAGCAATAGTTCGTTAATTATATTACTTGCCCAAGAACGAGATTTAAGACAGTATTTAGTACACAGCCATTTTCTCCTTAAGTGTAACGGAGGCACACACAACTCACATTCCATCACATGTATAGGTGTACTTCTTATAAAACCGCCAATAATTCTAAGCGCTGAGTTTTGAATTTTATCTAATTGATATAGATGCATTTTAGCACTATTGTCAAATAAAAAACAGGCGTAGTCTAACCTACTCCTAACTAATGACAAATAAATCTTGCGCAATTGTATTGGGTGTACACCCCAGGATGAACCAGCCAAGACTTTAAGTACATTAAGGTAATTTTGTGCTTTTACTGTTATTTCATTAATATGTTTTTTCCATCTTAAGGACTTATCTAACCATACTCCGAGATATTTATATGTATCCACACAGTCTAATTTATTCTCATTAATTTTTATATCAACATGATATAGTTTACGATCCCTATGAAAAATACAAATTTTTGACTTGTTTGTAGATACTGTTAGCCCCAATTCGTCGAGAAGCTCAACAAAGATATCTATTGCGTTTTGAATTTTATTTGTGCTATCTAATATGTCCTTACATCTTGAATGTAATACAAAGTCATCTGCAAATTGGTATATACACACGTCAATAATATTGCGACAGAGTTTAAAGGTAATTATGTTAAAGAGTAAAGGTGAAATTGGGTCCCCTTGAGCTAAACCTTTTCCAGTATATCTAACTAATTCTTCTTTACATTCGCCTGCAATTTTAAGGCAGCGAGTGCTGAGAAAGCTATACAGATACTGACATATACTCTTACCTACCAAAAAATTATCAAGAACAATAGTTAACTTCTCTATCTGTACATTATTATATGCATTTTCTAAGTCAATAAAACATGCTAAAGTAGGGGTTTTATTAGCAAAACCAATCTGAATTTGTGTCACAAGGCGTACTAAGTTGTCATAGGTAGATTGGTTCTTTCGAAACCCTGATGTAAACATTGATAAAATTTCATGCGTTTCTACATACCATTCTAACCTTTTACTCAGCATAGAGTGAAAAATCTTACATATGCAGGACATCAAAGATATAGGTCTTACTTCGTGTGATATATTGGATTTTGGAATAGGGATGATTCTGATGCTCCGCCATTGTAAAGGAATGTTACTAGAAGTGAATATTAAATTATATATTCGCAAGAGGTACATTTTCGCTGGTATGGGTAAATTAGCTATCATTGAATACGAGATTTGGTCATCTCCTGGGGCAGTATCTTTCTTTTTTAAACAATGATTCATTTCTTATAAGGAAAATTCTGCCTCTAATACTTTATTTGTTGAACAAAAGGTAGGAGGACAAGGTAATACATAATCAGGAGCTAAATTTTGCAAAAGTTCTATCCTTTTTTCCTGAGAAACATTAAATTTTGATCTGTTATAACCTTTCATCCACCGCAGTTTATCCCACACAGCAGAAGCTGACACTGAATGGTCAATACTGTCACAAAACTTTTTCCAAGAATTAGATTTTGCTTCATTAATTGCATTCTTAGCATCAATTATCCTTTCTTCAAGTATTTGTAGGTTATTTGGGGTTGGATTTTTTCGAAATTGCTTTAAAGCGAGTCTACGTTTGGCAACTAATTGAGATATTTTAGGACACCAATAGCTCTTAGGTTTAAAGTTACTCTTAGGGTTCTGACATATTTTAATATATGGTATATTTTCGTCAGCCACTTTATTTACCTGAGTGGTAAATATATCATAAGATACTTGAACATCATTGACTTCTCTATAACCATCAAAATAATAGGATAATGATGATTTATAACTATTCCAGTCCGCTAACTTATAATTGCGTTTGCATGTAATACATAGTTTTTCAGGATATTGAGCTATAATTTTAATAATTAAATGATCACTACCTAGATTTTCGTTCAAAACACTCCACACAAAATGAACAGCTATATCACTAGATGCAAAAGTAATATCAGGGGACGATTTAATAAAATTATTGTTGATTAGGCTAATTCTTGTAGGCTGTCCATTATTAATAGAAATAAAATCAAATTCAAGAGCTGATTCGTATATATAATTCCCTCTAGAATCATTTTTGTACGACCAACTTTTGTGGTGCGCATTAAAATCTCCTACAATAAGACATTTCTTTTTAAATTTGGAAAAAATGTTATCCCAGTCGACTTGAGATGTGTGAACTGAGCTAGGACAATATATCAAAATTATATAGTGAATCAAGCTACAATTAATAAGTCTAAGACATAAGGCCTCTATGCCATGATTTTGAATAGATAGAGGTACTTCCTGTACTTTAAATGAGTTATGTACCATTGCGGCTAATCCTCCATAAGAATCATCTCTATCCTTCCTGTAGATATTATATTGGTTTATTTTATGACTCATCTCATCCTTTAGCCATGTCTCAGATATTAAAGCTATATGTATCTTTTCTTGAAACAACAATGTTTTCAGCTCTTCTATTTTAGGACATAAACTACGTGCATTCCACTGTATAATTTTTAGATCAAACTTTTTTGGATACTTATCCATTGTTAAAAAAGGAAAATATATTCTTAATAATCTCTTCTTCTTGTAAAAAACTTACTAGTACATCAAATACTTCTTTAACAATAAATTTACAAAGCGACTTAATTTTATCTGTAAGGCTACTATTAGAAAAAATAATCTCCTTCATCCTTTTTAAAAGCTTCTTTAATAGATCGTTACTGCGTGTTGATTTTTTCTGTTCTTTTCTAATTCCTTGCTCTACTTGCATGTTTCCTTCGTAGAAACATGACCACTCATTCCCTGATGTCTCTTTTTGGTTATTTTGTCTATTCTGTTGTTTTCTTGCTTTTCTACCGACCGCTTGCGAATAAGTAATTGATCTTTCAACTGATACATCCCTAATACCCTTACCCTCCATACATTCTATATCTTCTCTGTGAACCTCAGCTTGAAAGTTTATCTTATTACCCAAAGTATTCGGGAACTCTTTATTCGTATCAAACGCAGTTTCATTAATTTCTGAAATGTTTTTCTTGCGTGACTGGATTCTGGTTTGATTATATAGAGCTAAAGCTTTTCTATATGTAACATTTTCTGTACGCATTATTATTCTGATATCTTTCTCTTTTAGAAATATGGGGCATAATTTATTTAGTGCTGTATGAGGCCCTTTACAATTTAAGCATACAAAGATTTGAGTCTCACAATTATTATGATTACCTCCACACTTTGGGCACAGTATCTTTTTAGTAGGGCATGCCTTCACAAGATGTCCAAACTTCCAACACCCTGAACATTGTGAAACCGGAAAGGTATATGGTTCAACCTTAAACCTGGATCCGTATACTAAAATATACGAGGGTAAGGTAAAACTTTTAAAACAAAGGCGAATACTCTCACTATTAACCCATTCTCCTGAAGAGGTTTGGCGTTTTAATCGGCGTACAGATATAATTTCCTTTTCCGATTCTAAGCTTTCCATAATATCTTTATCATTTGCTTCTAGGTCAATCTGTTTTACTACACCATATGACAAACATATTTCATCAAGGTATTGACATCTATATCCCAAGGATTTAATATTGTCATTTGCAATTAACATATCCGCACTGTCTTTACACTCGAATTCTAATAGAATTTTGTAGGGATTTTTATATTTGATTTTCAAGACCTCTTTAATGTTCTCATTTCTTAACAATTTGGCCATAGCAAAAGGTTTAGGTAATATTTCTAATGAAGTAACACTTACTAATATATTTCCTCCGACTTGTTGCCCAGACTCCATCTTTTCCTCCCCGCCTTTGCTACTAGTTAGTGACATGCTTCTTAGAAACCGTTTATGCCGTCTTCTAACTGTTACAAAGCCATTATCATCTTCTGTTGCCTCCTCACTGTCCTCTCTAACCCTTTTTTCACTTTTTTTTTGTTTTGTACCTAAGATGATACTTTGGTTATCATTTTGGAGTTTAACTTGTTGCTCGCAATCTTTTAATACTTCTTCTTCTTCAAAATCACTTCCACTTGCATCAACAGAATTCTGGAAATCACTTGAATCACCCATTTTCTATAATAATCAACATTGGAATATTTTGAGGGTAGTTCAGAAAAGGTTATTAATAATTCGAATTACGAAACAGCGAGGTAACGCGTGTGCACTTATCGCCGTCTCGCGCGGGTGTCGTCTCTCGTCTTTAATCTAGCAAATGTATACATCTCGTATGTTAGAATTTCCACGAGACTACGCCGCGGGTACGCCCTACGAAGTAGTCTTTTTTCATCAGACTTCAAAAAAAAGAGGTTCCCAATTTGATTGTATGTATTTTTTTGTATGGTACGTTTTTTCTCCGTCTGAATTGTGAAACGCTTTTGAGGGCAAAAAATAAACTAATTATACAAACTATAGAGATAATATTACCCTGACCAACTTTTTTGTTTTTTTTATTAAAAAAATAAGTCGAATTAGAAAGGTCGCCCGTGGTCGAAATTCGACCATAATAATTAATGTCAAAGACTATAACTTCTATAATCACAAGTTTCGCCAAGGCCACACTGTTAATTTTACTTGAACAATAAACAAAACAGTACATATGTGTGTCAAATACATGGTAGTGTTTTTTATTGATTTAATTTATTTTTTATTGCATGAGTTCAGCAGACAAGCAGACGGCCCACTTGATGCAAAGCGGTTACCATCGCCTATGGACATTTCCAACACCGCGGGTACTGCAAATGCGCTTCTGCTCTCTTAAGGGAAACTGGAACCTGGTCACTAATGCCGGAACATAAATCAAGGTTGTTATGGCGACATACTCCAGACCAGGGGTGGTATCCATCCTGTCGGGCAAATACCCAATTTACCCACCCACCTGCCGAATTTTAAAAAAATATAAGCATTCGTCGCTTCTTCGCTATATAAACTACTAGCGGCCCCAGCAGACGTTGTCCTGCTCTGAAAAAATATGACCCGATCCCAGCGCCACCTACCGGTTCCAATTGTGGATTTAAACCATCCGGGGACCCACACAAACACACAAAAACAAAATCGCTCCCCGTTGTTAAGAGGATTCTAGAACCCGATCTCAGCGCCACCTACCGGTTCCAACGGTATAAAAACTATCCTATCTTTCAAGTTGGATCAAACTGCACACGGTGTGCAAATTTGATTAAAATCAATTGAGTAGTTTAGGAGTCCATCGCGGACAAACATCGTGACAGGAGATTTATATATATAAGATAAGTGTGCGAAATTTTCGTAAAAAAGTTTTGCTAAGTTTTTGCTTTACGTATTATATACATAGTATATAATACTACGTAATATACATAGTAATAATATATATAGTAATAATATACATATATAATATACATAGTATATTATATACGTAGTATATACATATTAATACTTTGTATGACAATGTGGCCGCCACCGGCCGCATGTATGCAGCGAGGCCCTCCAGAATGTATACAAAAGCGCCTCAAGTGCTTGTCGCTGGCCACCGGTGACTGTGATCGGTGGCCCGTTTGTACACAGTCTTAGTAATTGTAAAGTGTTACAAGTCGGGTCCCGACAAAAACAAAATCCACCTACATATCTGAAATAAAGCACATTTATTACCCCTCGGCATTTTTATGTTATGTTCATCTTCTTTTGTTTACTTTGTGTTTAAAGATTGTGATTTGAAAACAGACCATTGTTGTATTGTAATCTTTCATGACAGTGATGAGCTAGGTGTGGCGAATTAAGTCGACTTAGATACGGGGGCATTGCAGTTGCGCAGTATAAAACGATGACCTGATGGATGGGGAGGCAGTCGAGCGATAACCACCAGCGAAGCGAGACGTGTGTACTACAATCGGGTATATAATAAGTGACGGCCTTTGCGCGTGTTATTGAATTACGACTTTCTGCATTACTTTTGGACTTCTTGTGTTTGATTATATTTGTACCTGTGTTATAGGTGTATGTATAGTTCTAATAAAGTCTATAGGAATTCTGACGGCATTTTAATTCGAGTCTCTCGACTCGTAACAATAATTTTCATTTAAGCTAAAATCTGAACAATTCGAATGATTTCTCCAACCGATATCGAATGGTATTTGCAGTAATTTGATTCTAAATGGGGACAGACGCTTTGATCTAAATTTATCGGCACTACTGTAACAAAAGCCGCCAGTAAGGTAATTAGCGTTCTCGCATCCCAAACTCAAAGGGTTTGAATCCTGATAGGTAGGCTTAGGCATTTTTGTGACATAATGTGCATATTGTGGCGACCGAGAGTAGAACTTTCCGGTAGCGTAAACCAGTCGCAAAACTTTTGGAAAAAGGTAGAAGATTCTGGAAGTAAAAGACAAGGACGGATATATTTCAGATAGACGATGAACGAATGTTCTAGAATAGAGAGTTCGGGAAGGAAAAGACAGAGAGCGATAGATGTTAGAAAAGGATAGATGTATAAACGAAAGTTTCCGAATAGAAGGTTCGGGAAGGAAAAAACCAGAAAGAGATAACCGATGACAACCTGCCAATATGTCCTGGACAAGCATAACGGTTGCACCGTGTGTTGTTCTATAAATGAGAGGCCTAAGCCCAGCAGTGGGACGCTTATGGGCTGTTATTGCAGTATGACAAAGACAAATTCACACCTTCAGCCCTATAGAGACACATTTATTACCTTTTCGGCATTTGGACTTCTCTTGTTTACTTAATGTTTCAAATTTGTGATTATAAAAACAGCCCATTTTGTATTGTAATATTTTATGGTAATCATTAGCCAGGTGTGATTCAAGAAAATTCGGTCCACGCGGCTGAGCAGACATATTGTATTTGTATAGTATAAAGCAATGCCCCTGTAGAGGGATGAGGCAGTCGAGCGATAACCACAAGCGGAGCAAGACTTGTGTACATTCAGTAATCTACTATGACATACTTTGTGCATGTATTTGTTCTACGATATTCTGCATTACGTTTGGACTTGTTGCGTCCAGTTATAATTGTACCTGTGTTATACATGTTCGTATAGTTCTAAGAAATTATATATTAATTCCAAAGGCATGTGAGTGTGTGTGTGTGTAGAAGGTTCATTGAAACGACACTGTCCACAAGTCGCCCTGAGGTACTGCGCAGCCTTACTGGTGATGGTGTAAAGCCGTAATGGTGTTCCGTCTTCTAAGCAAGAAAACCCAAACTAGAAAGACCTGAAAGGATGAGAACCAGCTGTTAATGGCTCAAAGAAAGGTTCTCCCTAAGATTTTGGACCCAACAAAAAGAGACGATGGCAGCTGGAAGGTCCGAACCTAAATCGAAATTGGAAATCTCGTAGCCGAGCCTAACATAATAGGGGAGTTAAAATCTCACCGCCTCCGTTGGCTCGGTCACGTGAAACGGATGGGAGAGGATCGAAGCGTGAAGAGGACCTATTTGGGACCATCGCATAGGCGACGTCTGTCCGGTCGCCCCAAGTACCAGTACAGGGACACAGTGGAGGCTGACTGAAATCACACAGGACAGAAAAAGGTGGCGTGTCCTCGTTTCGGAGGCCAAGACACATTGTGGGTCACTAAACCAACGGAGTTAAGTTAGCTGTATATGTTTAAAACTATTAAAATTAACGTCCTATTACACCTAGCAAAAATATCATAGCGTCTTTTTTGGAGAATGCCAATTCGTGTAGACATTTCGTTGGACTTAAAATGCAATATGTTGCATTCGGTCCCATTATATTTTCGTATGAGTCAGCCGACATATGCAATTCTGCATCAGAGCATTTTATATCTCAATATGCAACCATTGTATTTACAATATCGTATATATGGTATCATTCAAATTCATGTCTTAAGTCGGATTTAAACTTTCATCCACATAGAATCTTCAACTGCGGCTTGTTAAATTTTAAACTGTTTTTTTCTTGAGGTGGGGGAAATGCATTTCACACGCTATCGCATCCTTTGCTAGGGATTAGACCAAAGCGTTGAAATGTGAAGCCGCTGAAGATAGCGCAACCACTGGTAGTGGGAAAACAAATTCACCATTTGATAACGGGGTGCTGTGTACTGTACAGGTGAGTTCAATTTGGGAGTAGAAGGAACTCACCGTATGCTGCTACTCTTGATTCACTTCTTCAGCCCCGTGCGCACAATCTTGAATATAGGAGCGGTTTTTTGTTTCGCTTTTAGCAATAAGGCTTGTAATTGTGCATTATGTTTTTATAATCATTTATATTGTTGAGCAATAAGTGTTATCTAATCTAATACACTACAAATTCGAAACTACCTTCAAAAATTTCCAATACAAAATACAGCCTATCGCACCAATTGCATCCCGCAATGTATTCCCCGTTGAAATGTGTTCGCGGGGCGTTATAACGAATGTATCCAGTGAAACACTGGTACATTATTGTACATAATGTAATAGGTACAGTGTATAGAGCATACTGACTCGGCGCTGCTTGTAAATCTAATGACGCGGTGCATTGCGAATGCAGCGATCGCGCGAGAGTAACTGGATTCGGCTAGAGTTGTTAATACCTCTACCAAGAAATTTTAACTACTCCATTAGAGAATTTAGTTTTTAGATGAATGAAGAAAGAAAAGATATTTATTTAGAAATATATTTAATACTAATTGAGCCGGCCGCGCGTTGCTCTGAGTCAGTAAAAAAACATTTTTACATATAAATTAAAATGAAACCTATCCTATATCCCAAGTTGGCAAAACTTCAGCAAAATGAAGAAAAAATCATCAAAATCGATTGAGTAGTTTCGGAGTTCATCGTGGTCAAACATTGTGCCTGTCACCTGTCAATTTTTATATACTTAAAAATAGTAGATATTTCGAAGTTCTAAATTGAATAGAGCTCAGTATGATGTTGGTTGAATCAACCAGCGCTAATGTTTCGCCGCATAGTTACTTACAGACAGGACTAAAAATATAAGCAAAAAAATAGACCATTACTATTAGTATACTAAATAATATATTACGCATATTTATATACTAGCATAGTTTACACTATTTTTAATTTCTTGACTATTTTCGACGTAAAAAGCCATGCTGGCATCATTATCTTTATTACAGTAGTATAATACTACACTCTCACAGAAATGCTTGGTTTGAAATGCTCTTGAGCTAATCGTGTTTCATACGACGGCCTATGTGGTTGAGATGGTAAATTTCTGAAACAAATTTTCCCTCTTATTTGCCATTGTCTGGGTGACTGGAATCAGGTTATATATTACTCATAACACAAGTATTACTTGCTTAATTTAGAGATAAATACTACGTGTGTTCGTCTATCGATTATAGTACGATGAATGTGTACCCATGTCCCACCCACCCTATAGGCTGCCAACGCGTTAGCATCACCTCTAATGTTCCAAGCATCTAAAGGTGACGGTAACCATTTTGCACTAGGTGAGCCGTGTGCCGGTTATTCAGTTTCACAATTTAAAAAAAGTGGTAGATAGATAGATCGATAGAGAGATAAAAAACTACTTTATTGTTCACCACATACGCATAAAGGAAATCGTTAGTGTCAAGGCGGGAACAAAGGGCGGCCTTATCGCTTTAGAGCGATCTCTTCCAGACAACCCGGGCTGTGGATTGTATGAAAGGAATCAAGAGTGTATGACGGTGGTGTGCAAATAAAATGCATGTAATTAATAGGATACATATATATTACACGATACATATAATTACGAAAAAGAAAATAGACAATAACACTTTAACATGGTATTAACGTCTCTATATGTTATAAAGCCAAAATTCTATTTGGCCGCATCTAGTGAGGAATATGTGGGATTGAGCGCGGCAGACGTCTGCGCTGCGCAAAGTGGGCCGCACACCGCCTGCTCGTAAATCAGAGCTTAGCGTCTTCGGCTTACATGAGCAATACGAAGCGGCTCCGGCCGTGAATGGGTAATTACGACTAATTTAAAATGTTGTTACGAGTGCGAGACTCGAATTAAAAATTCCGTTAGAATTACTATAGAATTTATAAGAACTATACAAATACGTATAATACAGGTATAACCAAATATAACCGAACACAACAAGTCTAAACGGAATGCAAAAAATTGTAATTCCATAAACGCGTAAAGTCCGTTATCAAAAAAATCCCGATTGTAGTACACGCTTATTTTTTCGCTCGTGGTTATCGCTCAACTGCTTCCTCCCCCAACCGGGGCATTGCTTTATACTGCACAGATGCAATGTACCCGTATCAAAGTCGACGTAATCCGACACATCGACGATAAAAGAATTTCAATGTTATTAGTTCAAATGTGGTAATAAATGTGCGTTGTTGCAGATATGCAGGTGGATTTAGTTTTTGGCGGGACCAGAATTATAACAATATGCAAGGTTTTGACTTAATTTCTTTATTGTCGAGAGCGGTTTTGACTTAAAGTTACATCATAGACAATACATATATCTGTAACTAGGTCCTACGCGGGGCTTCGATTGCATTGATTAAAAATAGTCAACAGCTTGAGTAGTAAAAGAAACGTTCTCGGGACACCCTACAGAATAACTAATATAATAACCCTAAAGACACCATGCAGTGATAACTTAAACTCATCAAGTTGAACTATTTAATACTGAAATGGTTTACTTGTGAAAAGCTTAGATTATTATTTAAACTTTATGTATATTAATATGATAATATAAGTAAAGGTTATTTATTAGTAAATCTTTTAATGATTATAAAATATATTTTATTCTTACTTACAATTTTTGTATATGTTACATTATTAGTATTATTATTTAATATAAGTACCGAAATACGGCTGGCGGTGGGTTAGGGAGAGAGAAGAGGAGCCTGCCTACCGGTACCTTATGCGTGAGAGAAAGGAAATCCAGAACGACGTGCGTTGTAACGCGTTACGTAACTAAGTGTTTTCTCGTAAGAAATTATCAATTCAAAAAATTTAAAAGTAGAAAGATGAGAAGGAAGGTCTTGAAGACGCTGCAATGAGACATAATGATAAGGATTTGAATTTTAGTGCTGGGCCAGACTGAACACGCGGGCGCGGGGCGGTCGCGGCGCGGCATGCTTAAACATATGAAACCTTATTTGAGTGTCCGTAGTGTTCGCGCGGGCGCGGCGAGCGGCACGGGCAATTCAAGCCATATCACATTCATACAAGTGGCCGCAGTTAAGGAATTTTTCCATTTTTTTGCCATTTTAAGGAAGAATTTTCTAATAAAGATAATTCCTCTTCATCCATATTATATTTGGCGAACACTGGACACGACACCACTAGGACGAGCCGCGCACGTCACTACGGACAAGTGCGCCACGCGCGTTCCCGCACCCGCGCCGCCACCGCGCCCGCGTGTTCAGTCTGGCCAAGCACTTATGCTTCTTCTTTCAAAAGTGACGAACTACCCACATTTCTTTTTTTCCAAAGGTGACACACACAAGATTTTATTTTATTTTATTTATTTAGGACAATAAACAGATCCACACTAAAGTTACATAATTTAAAAAAAGGTATATAGTACAAAGTCCGTGTTTATCCTTACATTATCCACGAATATAAAGGTGGTAGTGTACAATTCTTTAGAAGAATACGGAACATAAAATATACAACTCAAACGCACCGACACAATCTCTCTCTCTCTCTCTCTCTCATACACACACACATGCACACGCCCATAC
Organism: Dendrolimus punctatus; assembly: GCA_012273795.1. Taxonomy (NCBI): domain Eukaryota; kingdom Metazoa; phylum Arthropoda; class Insecta; order Lepidoptera; family Lasiocampidae; genus Dendrolimus; species Dendrolimus punctatus. The sequence goes on along the minus strand of CM022551.1, from coordinate 10,869,323 downwards.
AACTAAAGAAACAAACCAACACGCTTATAAACATAATTTCTAAAAAAATATCTATATAACATAGACCTAAATGATATCTATATATGATAGATTATTTTGTCACCTCTTACAACAGGCCGCAAAAAAATTATATACTCTTTCCGAATACGTCCAAGTTTCATACGAACTAAGAAGCTACAACTAGTTACAAAATATCCAGTAAAATCGTTTGTTCAACATCAATATCCACTGCTTTCTGCAGTTCATATTCTAAACAACTTGCCACCGAAACCTTAAGACATTCCATTTCCGTAACCAAACTGGAATATGTCACGTCGAGCGTTTTCGTAGAGGCTGAATTGTTGAATATTTTACAAGATCCCATACCTTTTACAAGAACGTAGAACTCTATTGCTACATCTCTACGTTCTATTAGAATAGAATAGAATAGAATAGAAAACACTTTATCGTTCACCAAATAAACAATTACAGGATAAAAACTTGAGAGGTGTCAAGGGACACCCGGATGGAACGAAGCTCCTTTCGATTAATTAGTGAAGGAATAATAAAATTTTATTTATTATGTACAAAAAACTTGTATACACTCAACAAAAATAATCGTCGCGACACTGTTCAATGCGAAATAGAAAGACGAAACGAAAATAACTGGCTTGCTTTCTATGAGTGAGAGAGAGAATCAGACAGAGAACCACGCGCACGCCGCACAACTGTAGCAAAAAGTGTCGTTACAACCTTTGGTCTTAATTTTTTCCGTCTAGCCCCCTTTCGCAACGCGCCATAACGAACTTCGTTACAATACATTACAACAATTTAACGGCAAAAAAGGGCGGCCTTATCGCTCACAGCGATTTCTTCCAGGCAACCTGACTGAGAGGATACTTTTAAAAACTTATGTCTAGGTATAATTAAATTAATAAGAAGTAAAATAAAAAAGGAGCAACAGTACATTGTGGGTAGTAGTAAACAGCAAGTTAAGAAGAATATAAAAATATATATCTTATTATAAACTATGATAATGGTTTTTGACAGATTTTTAAATATGGCAATTGATTCAGCTTTTCTGACATCTACGGGTAAAGAATTCCACAGGCAGACAACCTGCACAGCGAAGGATTTGCAGTAAAATGTTGATGAATGTGCAGGTGCCTTTAACAGCAGGTTATTAGAGGTTTTATTGAACATAATAAAGAAGACTTAACTTAGTGTTAGCTTGCATCAAACGAAAATCTACATTTTCCTTTATCAGTAAATAATAGCCTGTGTTTGACGGCTGGTAACCCAGTTTTTATTTTCAATAGAGGGTAGCTAAAATATATTTCAATCTATAACGTCAGTTACATTTTGTCATTGGTGTTCCGACTTAAAATCCTAAAAGAGCCATTATCCTGTTCGGAACGCTGAAGTGGACATAAGTGCCCTGATAATTAAGAATCAGACAATTTGAATAAGGAGGAGTTATAATAGAGAGATAAATATAAAGAATAGTAATAGAACAACAAATATAAAGAAAAACAATTTTTAGCTAGACGTGTTGCTGGGGAGTTTCTTGCCGCTTCTTGTCCTTAACAGCAATAACACGTTGCGAAGCGGTGTACATAGACTAGGAAGTAAAATTAAATTTTAACCTATATGTATGACCTTCAAAAAGTGTTCTCCAGTGGAACTTATTTTGAATAAAAACTTTTGAATTTGAATTTGGATTAGAATTTGAGAATAGTTAAAGAGTCCAGGACTAAGTTGTAGGAATTAAATTGTGAACCGCTTATTAAAATGTTAGTAAAAGCCATGCTAAGTGTTTTGTTACGTATTATGGTAAAAGAAATAGATAACCTCACGCCAGGTCCCTTGCGGGGTAGGCACGAATAACAGAGCGCCATTCGGGCTTATTCTTACACACCTCACTTGCTTCTTTGACATTCGTAGCTCTTGTCATGCACGCTCGTCTGTTTTTGAGGCTCCTGACATCACCTTCTGCTAATACACGATCAATTTGATCATGGAAGGTGTGTCGTGGCCTTCCGCGACTTCTGCATCCACCCACTTTTGCATTGTATATCTGTTTAGTCATTCTTCCATCATTAATTCTTTCCACATGCCCGAACCACCGGAGCATTCCTTTCCTTACCTTCACCCCGACACTCTCTTTCAGACCAACTCTCTTTCTTACTTTGGTATTACGAACGCGGTCCGCGAGTGTGGAATGTGGAAATAGATGATAAACAAATGTTCGTAAATATTATACAGTTGTCTTTCTATTGCAAACCATTATTAATCTGACGGCCTCTGTGGTTGAGTGAGCTAAGCCTTTGCCGGCCTACCTCACTGCAACCCAGAGGTTCCGGGTTCGATTCCCGGTATAGAAAATTTCGGAAACGTATTTTCTCCGTTATTTACTTCGGTATGGGTATCTGGGATCGTCCCCAGAGTGGTCCGTTGTATATTACCCCTAACACAAGCGTAACTTGCTTAATTTGGGAATATATGACATGTGTGTTTGTCTGTCGATTATATTATAATCTGGGAACTGTGACTAACATTAGTTATATTGTATTCTACTCGTAATACCGTGAAATTGACACCCTTCCCTATTTAAAGGTCTTCTTGGCGATTCGTAATCTTTAGGAAAGGTAGAGTCCTTCAAAGAGAATCGCTTAAAAGATATTATTAGTGTTCTTCTAAGTGTACTTTAGTCTTGGGATCAGGCCTTTTCAATTACGCACAACAATTATTGAATTATCATTTATTATAATGTTACAATTTTAATTTATAATATACAAGGTGACGAGACGGGCGTAAGCGACTGGCCCGCTTCGACTTGACCCCGCGTCGATTCCTATTTTTCTGATTCAGCAATTCCAGCCGCTACAATATTCAAAGAGCTAAGTAAGCTCTTCTATAATAATCCTCCTAATCACCTGGACAGATTTTGGTGATTTTGTTTTTGTGTCATGAAACAAAGTCTTTTAGGAATTCATAAAATATGGTGGTACGAAATTCGCCGAGTCAGCTGGTATATTATATAATAATTCAGTAAATAGCATAAAGATACGTACAATAATAACAACATACATTATATTACTTTGAGGTACTAATCCTTAACCACTTTATTAAAGAAGGATACTGCTTGGGTTGGTCTCACTTCCAGTGGAAGCATGTTCCATAAGTGGACACCTTGAATGAGTAATTATATAACTTGATTGCATTCAGCAGTGTTTATATGAATCTAATCTCATGAAATACGAAATTGAATCTCGGTAGTACACTAATACTGTGGCAAGCACTCGCCAAAGTTCAATCTTAGCCTTTCTCAATGATTAATAGTCGTAACCTATTTCGATATAAGTTAGAATGAAGTTGCCAAGTGCAGGCCCAAGCCTCGAACCCTGTGCCGGCCCAGTTTTCGGCAAACCCATTATGATCGCACTGATATTGCTCGTTATATAACTTCAGGCTAACCAATTGTGTTTCTGTAGGTATCGGAAAATGTACTTCTATTATTTTCTTTTGAAATATCTGAACGTAGAGTTTAACATCTTTATTTCTCCTATACCATTATATTAATGCGTGAAGCAAAAGTAGATGGATGCAGAAGTCGCGGAAGGCCACGACATACCTTCTATGATCAAATTGATCTGTACTAGCAGAAGGTGATGTCAGAAGCATAAAGAACAGACGAGCGTGCATTACAAGAGCTACGAATGTCAAAGAAGCAAGTGAGGTGAAGGTGAATAAGCCTAAATGGCGCTCCGTTGTTCGTGCCTACCCCGCAAGGGATCTGGCGTGAAGTTATATATGTATGTATGTGAAGCAAAAACTTTGTACTCCTTTTACGAAAATTGCGCTGACGTAGGAGTATGAAATTTAGCAGTGTTACGGCACGAATACCAAAGGGTACACACCAGTTTAGCAAGGCATGAACCAGTACGCTCGCGCCGGTGTGTACACGCATTAACATAAATTGTCTATGAGAAACACTCGTAGTCTACGGCCAACGGCAATATTCGAAATCTACTACGACAAAAAACAAACCTTTGTACGCGCAAACAAGTTTTTATTGTAAAAATCGCATAAAGTTAAAATAAACGCAATATTTCGAGAAAAGTTGCGTATTTGAAGACCTCCTACGCTTCAAGCAGCATGCTAAATTTTATTTCAATTTATGCATAAAAAATACATTAAATCAATAAAACATTGCACACACTACCATGTATTTGACTCACACACGCAATATACTCTTTTGTTATTGTTAAAATCAAATGAACGGCGAAATCTGTAAGTATAGAAGTGTAGTATTATTTATTATTTGCAGCAGTTCAGCAGGCAGGTAGACGGCCCACTTGATGGAAAGCGGTTACCATCGCCTATGGATAGTTGCAACACTAAAGGTGCTGTAAATGCGCTGCTGCTCTCTTAACTAGACTAGAACGTGGTCACTAATGCCGGAACACAAAGTTGTTATGGCGACATAGTTTAGACCAGGGCTGGTAGCCATCCAGTCGGGACAATGCCCTACCACCTGGCTGTGGGTTGTTTTGTCGCCTCTCACGACAGGCCGCCCGGCCGCAGGAATTTGCATTCTTTCTCCGTTCCTACACGGATAGCTCAATGGATAGATAATCTCGAGGGTAGCCACAATGAAAACACTAGTTAGTAATCAAATCTGAATTTAAGGCAAGGTATTTTTCATATACTGTAAATTTAAAATGTTTCTGCATTAAAATTGTGAAGCACTTTGAATATATGCACATAGTATAATGAAATACAAAAGGTTTCGGTGTGGGTTCATTGAGAATGGCACTTCGTTTCAGTGCACAAAGAGGGCCGCCCGTTCTCTTTATAATGTGAAAGCGAATGCAGATTAATAATGAACAACAGAGAATAATGAAAAATATATAACCATGAGAATAAGCTATGCCCGAGTGCAAAATCCTTTATTATTTATTATTACTTTGAACATTTTTAATTAAAGAGAATGTAAGTGAATAACAAAAAAAAATTTTTATAATAGCTGTCCCGGCAGACGTCGTCCTGCTCGGAAAAGCTTCAATCGATATGCCGACAGCATTAACGTTTATATTTAACAAATAAATAATAGAGGTTGATGGTAGAGGGTTGAAAATTTAGGGTTGTGTGTATTTCTTAATGCTGTATCATATAAAAATAAAAAATATCTGTAAATTAAATAAAAATATTTAGGGGTGGACTACCCTTAAAATTTAGGTATGAAAAATTGATAGTAGCCGATTCTCAGACCTACTGAATATGCATATAAAATTACATAAAAATCGGTCATACCGTTTCAGAGGAGTAGGTAACTAACATTGTGACACGAGAATTTATACAAGAAGATATTCTTGGATTGTTTTCATTGACTATTTCAATATTTATGTAATGCCAATGTCTAATAATAGTGTACGGTGTGTACATTTCCAAAGATGCTGGGCTTAATCGTCGTTAACGATGGACCTCGTTTGAAGCGTGTTGCAAAGCCGATCAATGTTGAGTTGTTGTATGTTGTTTATTAAGGTCGTTTGATGACCTGAGACGCACAACTTGCAGTGCACACGTGTGGTAGTATGTGTAACGTTATTTTATTGAATTACTGTATTTCTTATGCATATTTTTTTTTAAATATTAGCAATATGCACTCCTTCTTTATATAAACTATAAGTGTGCGAAATTCCATACTCCTCTGTTCACACAATTTGCGTCAAAAGGGTTACAAAGTTTTTGCTTCACGTATGGCTAAAATGGCTGAAATGACCGAAATGGCCGAAATGACGAAAATAGCCGAAATGGCCCAAATGACAGAAATGGCTGAAATGGCATACATGACTGAAATAACCGAAATGGCCTAAATGCCCAAAATGACTGAAATGGCCCAATTGGCTGAATGACCGAAATGGCTGAAATGGCCCAAATGCCCGAAATGGCTGAAATGGCCCGAATGGCTGAAATGACTGAAATGGTCCAAATGGCCGAAATGGCCCAAATGGCCGAAATGGCCTAAATGACCGAAATGGCCGAAATGACTGAAATGTCCCAAATAGCTGAAATGGCTCAAATGGCCGAAATGGCTGAAATGACTGTTGTTCATGCAACATAATACACGGTCTAAGTAGCTTCGATATAAGTGCCGGCGCGCGGGGCGCCGCACGCTGCCTCCGCGACCTTGATCGAGTAAAGACGTGTGTCACTTCCGGCGGAGCTAATAAGACGTTGATAACACGTGAATCTATTTCGGATAAAAATATCATATCGGATAATAACTAGTAATTCCAAGAACAGTTGGTGATAATCGGTACCGGTGAGTGTTCTCAAGGACAGTGGTGGACCGCGAAACGTGCGCGTTCTTCGGGAGTGATAATTCAGAGACCGGCCCAAAACTTCGACATCGCTGCTACAAGTAAGTGATAGACCATAAGTGTATATTATATGTTGCCAGGAAATTCAACAACGGATTCCGACAAGCAGGAACTTGCCTATACTTACAGTCCGCTGGGCTTATCAAAGCCTGAACAACTGTAATGGCCCAAATAAAGTTAACACAGGTAATATGCACAATTGCGAGCTTGGCCCTAAAAATGTTATTCCGTAAACGCTTTCTGAACTTTAGACATAGTCTATATAAATTAATGCCACGAGATTCGCTATAAGGCTGGCGGCTTCCTTAGATCAGATTTTGCTTTCAAACTGAAGATTTATATAGAGTACGCCGCGTCTTGTGCGTCTTTGCTGCATAAATGTTAATTAAATTATTACTTAACGATACCTTTGCGCTTCGTCCAGTTAACTTCTTAATCTTAAAGTGCTGCGAGCAATCTATCTTTCTTATCTTAATATACTACATCTATACTATTACAGTGGTCTGCAACCAAGTGCATTTTATACACACTCTGCACGCTGGACAAACATTTTTAGAACACCTTGCCATCCCTCCAACAATTATTGAGTATAAGAAACTTAGCAAATTGGCACAAATGATAGTGGATTGAAGTAATTGTTAAACCAATTTAATTAAATAGGTTACGAATGACCAGAATTTATTACATTATTGTTTGGAAATTTTAGATAATATTGTTACGAGTGTGGGACTCGGATTAAAATGCCGTTAGAGTTACTATAGAACTTATTAGAACCATACAAACACGTATAACACAGGTACAAATATAAATGGACGCAACCAGTACAAACTGCACAATTCAATAACACACGCAAAGTCCGTTACTATATAGCTTATCAAATGTACATCTTGCTCGTATCGTAGTTCTCGCTATACTGCCCCACCGCACGCTTCCGTTCGAGCATTGTTTTATACTAACTATAGCATTGTTTTAGACTGGAGTTTCCGAAAAACATGTACAATAACAATAGGCATTGTCTAATTGCAAATTTTAAACACGAAGTAAACAAAAGAACTCCGAATGCGGTAATGGTAATAAACTGCGTTTTATGACAGGCAAGTGTGCTTTTATCTTTGCCGGCATGTAATTAAATTTAAAACGATTCAGTAAAAAAATCTATCACATCTGCCAACATAAAAAAAAGTAGTGAATACCGTCTGAATACTCGTCAAATAGAGAGATTTTGAATTATATATACATAAAATTATGGTAAATTATAGAGAACTACTCTATACAAAATGGCGCTAATCACATAATAAATGAAAATATAACATTATTTTTGAATTAAGGAAATAGCCGATTGTATTGTTTAGAAATCAGAGGATAATTAATTAACAACCTTAAAAGGAACATGACAAGAACAACTATGCCACTAGGTACTGTTGACCGACATTTCCTCAAAGTTATATGTCATATAATTATACGTAGCAGTCGTTAGCGTTTTTTACATTCGCCCCCCCCCCCCTCTCTATCCCCACCACTTAGTGGCCACTGGTCGGCTGTTTTTCACTAATTCCCCACCTTTACACCCGATACGCAATCTTCGGGATTAGCGGCGAGACTTTTACACCTTACGTCTTATTATTAGATTCATACCACTCTGAAGAGTTTATTTACTGACAGAATAATAATGATTCCTTTTTTATTGCAAGAGTTCAGCAGACAGGGAGACGGCCCACTTGATGGGAAGCGGTTACCATCACCTATGGACATTTGCAACACCAAAGGGAGGGACTTGCACTCTTAAGGGAGGCTGGAACCTGTTCACTAATTCCGGAACACAAACAACTCAAGGTTGTTATGGCGACATACTTTAGACTAGGGGTGGTAGCTACCCAGTCGGGCAAATGCCCTACCTTGACTGTGGGCTGTTTTGTCGCCTCTTACGACAGGCACGCCGTATCCTGCTCGGATAAGATTCTTTTTGCGCTGTATTCAGCAAAGCTTCAAACCACTTATATATTTTTTTCTATTGGACTTTGAGGTCCAAGCATTTAGCAGAAAATTAAGTGAAATAGTGCTGAAAATGTGAAATTATTGCTGTTTTTGAGCCATCGCTTACTTTTCTGAACCGATTTTTATCATTTTAGTTTCAATTCAGTTCCAAGATAGTTTTATGGATATATTGATATATATATATATGGATTTTATGGATATATTTTACGAAATTTAAAAGAGAAATGCAAAAGTTTTAGTCGATGCCACGTAAAACATAAAATATCAAATTTCCAAAATATATTTTCAAAATGTTGGAGAAAATATTTATTGTATCCTTTTCAGTTACTCTTTAAGTCGATTACTACTTTGCTAGAAAATTATTGACAATTAAGTTGGCATATTGTTTGAAATTGACATTGCCTTCTTATTTCTATCAAAATTGATGGACAGAAATGGACCGTAATAAAATTTTTATCCGAGATTTCGGCCAATTTTTAGTAGCCGTAAAGCCGAAGAAGACGAAGATATCCAACGTCCATGAGTAATGTTAAAGTTTTCAATTTTTTATTTATGTTTATTATCTACTCTATGGAAACCTAATTTATTTTATAATTAGATTATGCTATCATCCATAGAGTCAGTACTAACTATAAACAAAAATCAAAATGAACAAGTTGTGGGTAGGCTTAAACAATAACTTGAAAATTACTCATTAACACTTATGATATTGTAACATGCCGACAAATTAAATGCACACCTGATTACCTTTCCCGCGTTTGGACTTCTTTTGTTTACTTTATGTATAAAATTTGTAAGTAAAAACATTCCATTGTGTTTTGTCATCTTTTATGGCAGTCATGAGGCAGATGTGTCGAACTGATTATATGAAATCCGATCTATGCGGGCTGGCAGCCATATTGTATTTGTACTGATTGTGGCCAGTTATATGTACTTGTGCTATACGTGTTTGTATAGTTCTAATAAATTCTATAGTAATTCCAACAGCATTTTAATTCGAGTCCCGCACTCGTGACAACATCTTTGTCTTACGGGATCACCACTACTGAAAAGTGGCCCGAAACCTCGGAATAAAAATCAAATAAAACGTAGTTTTACTGTGTATATTACTCGCGAAATGAACCGTCTATTTATGCCATAATATTAGCTTAAGATCGAATCGTGTGGTGTAACACTGATTAAGTAAATGTCAACTCATTTGGTATTAGGTTTTCTATAGTGAGATAATTACGACAACCGAGGCTTCGATGCTGACACGCGGCCATCTTGTTTTTGTATGCTGCTTACACTAAACCCTTAATTTGTGGAGATTATTTGTGAATTTGCGGAGTAAGAAAAAAATATTTATTTATTTCAAGAAAACATAGTCCAATATATATTTAGAAAACACACAATATTGTTATCTATACTAATATTATGTAACGAGGTAAACTTTGTAACGCTCTAGGTTTAAAGGTACAAAGAAAACGTTTTGTTTTGTTGCCCTGGATATCATCGCAAATTATTACGTTTTCAAAAGCCCAGATTACGAATATATTCATGAAAGTTCTCAATATGCTCGTATTTTTATGATTATTGCATATCATATATTTTGAAAAATTCATTACTGCTGTTGTTTGAGAAGTGATTGTCCCCTGAAAGATTATAAAAAAAAGGCGTTTTATGGAATTATAAAATATATTTTCGACATTTTCCTCTTTATTTACTTCGATGTATCCTAATTTCTCAAAATAATACTGACATTATAAATATATCTGTTATTTTATTTCTCGTTTTTTGTAATGTAAAAAGAAAATAAAGATTTTTTTTAAATCAGAGCAAATGTAACAAAATCATTGATAGTTTCATGAATTGTGTGCATAAATGGACCCAAAATCATTTTCATATCTAGGGTAACAAAACCACTGTAGACCAGTACAATCTTTGGATCTACAAAAAATATATTGAAAATACTTTTACCAGTGGAAAGCTACATTATCCTTGAGCGACTATATACGATTACTAATAAATACATTTTTTTCCGATGCCCAGCGAAGTGGGTGCGGGGTACGCTAGTTAGTATCCCCCCCCCCCCTATTTTAGTAATCAATGACTAGCACTAAGTTACTCCTCTTAATACAGGACCTGATCAGTCATTCAATGCGTGGAAAAAGATAATTGCAATGTTAACAGACGCTGATATCAATAATAAGAAAAACGAAGACATGATCAATACGCTTAACATAAATATTTAAAAACTAATAAAAAAGTTTTACCTAAATCTCTAAACAATCTTCTTAGATAAGATAAAAAATCAAACAACGTATGTTTTGAGTAATTTTAAACTTTATTGTCAAATCGTTATATACACAGGCTTTTTGTGTGGGGGCAGGCTGTGGCACACAGTGCCCTTAAATTAAATTTCGAAAATATCGAAAAATGGCAATAAAAACTGGAAAATAACCAATTTTGGTAACCTTTACAAAAAAGAAATGGATTTTTTTAATAGGCTTTTTTGGAGTGGATCTACAAACAAAATATTATAGACTTAGCGCGCCCCCAAAAAAGAAAAGACAAAAACGGCCTGGTTATACATAATTCTCTGCGGAACAGTCTGTACTGTGGCTTACATTGAAAGGGTAACATGTGTTCGCGGAACGTTAATGAATTAATTTGAAAACTGGCGAACGTTTTTCATACTACGACTGTTCAGCTTCAGTGACTTTGAAATAACGTTCCCGCATTCGGACCGACCCTCGATTCAAACGATAGTACCGTGCGTCATTAAGAAAATGAAGGCGCGAACTCCAGTAAAACAGGTTGTGGTCCCTGAAATTGATGTAAATTGCTAGTTCCCTCTCGTAAAGGAGGCTTTTATAGACCGCGAATGGGTCCGCGGGTCTCGCATGACGGCGACAGTGAGGCGCCGCCCATTCGGGGAGTAAGGAAGCGTCGCAGAAAGCCCAGATCGTAAGCAATAAAACATTTTATATTCTACATCAATCATTGTGTAAGTGTGTCCATTGCTCACAGCGCCAGTTCTTTCAAAGACCATGCGCCCATGTTATTTTTTGGAACGAAGTTCCTTATCGCGCATTGTGAAAGGGGGCTCGACGGAAAAAATTAAGACCAAAAGTTGTAACGACACTTTTTGCTATAATTGTAAGCCGTGCGGCGTGCACGTGTTTCTCTATTTCTCTCTCTCTCTCTCTCACAGAAATCAAGCCAATTATTTTCGTTTCTTCTTTCTATTTCGCATTGAACAGTGTGGTGTCGCGACGATTATTTTTGTTGAGTATATACAGGTTTTTTGTACATAATAAATAATAACACTAATGAATCCTGACAGTGTTTCTGCACAAGTTCCGGATATTGCTGATGGAGTTAAGTAAGTAGTTAAGGTAAGTAGAGATTTTATACAGACAATAATAACAATGAAGACACGCATTATAACTAACTTCGTTCCATCCGGGTGCCCCTTGACACCTGTCAAGTTTTTTTTATAGCAGGAGTTCAGCAGACACGCAGGCAGCTATTAAGATTTTTCTGTCACGAAAAAGCGTTACGGCCGCTTGGAGGGATTAGAAGGTATATTGTGTAATGTTAGAGTAGACTATGGATGTTTTTTTCCGGATCCAATTCAGTTTTTTTGTTTGATAAAATAAAATATTTTTAAATAAAAAATGCATTCGTCAAAATAAATGTACCTTACCTAACCACACCATAATTTGCAGTAATCCTGTGAAAAATCGCAATCTGTTACACATAATAGAAATGAAACTTCAACGGACAAGTGGAAAAACGAATGGCAACAGACAAGTTGTGGTTCGTTTTGCCCCTTATCCGTAATTCGAAAGCGGACTCACGCATGCTCGCGCAGTTGCTCTGATGCTCTTCAGTCACTAATTGTTGTGTTAAATGATTTTGCATATTATTTCAATGAGTACAATGTCTATAATAGGTAGGCAGTGAAAAATGCTCTGCGCTCCGCCATTTGTGCGCCGACTTAGATCGCCTATGTTGTCAGCCCTTACATCCACGCGTAGGGTGCTAGCCAAATTATGGCAGTCACTAATGAAGAGGAGGGAGTTGAACAGGGCGTGCGTCCCTAGATTCCTCCATAACAAAACACCGCAGTCTTCTTCCTCTTAATTTTTCAGACACAGGTGTAACTACTGACTGCTGTGGCGACATTAGTGCCAACATAAAAACAAGCACGCAAGCGCGGAACCAATATTTATCTGTGGCAAGCAAAACATCGCGCCGTTTATAACAAGCGTGCGCCCGGTTTTTCGCGGCAATTCTCTGCCGCGAAACAGTCCAGAACCGAAGCTATTTCGGGACAATTCGACACTGGACACAGTCCGACTTACGTCTTCAACGCGTCCGCACGACATACGTGCCCGTGTACAAAACGTTAGTTTTCGCGCTCGCTGCTTGCCTTCATACCAAAATTCTTCTGAACTACATATACTATATATACTATATTGTAACATTGAGAGAGTGTGTGTGTGATTAAAAGTGTACGACACAAGTAATCTTTCATTTCTTCGTACACCGCTCAACGGCCACAACGCAACCATCAACCATCATGCATCAATCACCATCCTCACTGCGAAGTATTACAAAAAAGACATTTTTCTACAAAGAAAATCTATCAGTCCATTCAATGTCATCTCTTTGTAGGTAGTGTACAAGGGCGCTCTGCACTAATAAGTTATTCTATGCAGTCCATTGGCAACAAAATACGCTTGTTTTGTGTGTAAATTTATTAGACTGAGTATTTGTTTTATTATTTTTTGAATATCAACCTTAGCTGAATACAAATAAAGCCCACTTTCCTTTGTGAATCGAATAGTGATGTCTAGCCGGGCTGACTACTGGTATGGTAAGTAACCACAACACATAATATGGGTTGCTGAAGGATTTATCTTGTGTTCGTGACAAGCTTATGATGTAATAGCAAAAGACGATTGTTGAAAGTAATATTTGAGAATTGAGGTCTGGATTAGACTAGTCCTGATCCGATTTTGAAAATTCTATCACTAGTAGTAAACTACATTATTACCGAATAATATATACTATATTTGATTGTGATTAATAAATAAAAAAACGTAAAAATATTTTACGTCCAGCGAAGTGGGCACGAGAACGCCTGACAAATATGTTACAGCAATAACGTTCCGCAGAAGAATTGCGCACATCTTCGTATATGGCACTACGAGTGCTTTGGGCGTTTATGCATTAACTAGCGGTTCCGGCAAACATCCTGTCCTGAAAAAAGAAAAATCTGGAACCTGATTCCAGGGCCACCTATCAGATATAATTGAGCATCTAAAGCATCCAACAGTTATAGCAGGGGTCCATAATTTTTTGTAGTAATAAATATACCCTATATTTATCTGGGATAATGTAGCATTCTGATGGTGAAAGAATTTTTAAAATCGGCCCAGTAGTTCTTGATTTTATTCGTATATAGTGACTCATCACGATATTTCAGAATTATAATACCTATAAACGAAATTTTCCATGGACCTTCCTTTCGCCAAGTAGAGGTCAGCTAAGAACGGATTTTACGGCACGCGAAGCAGGCGGGTCTCAGCTAGTATTAGTATCAAAGATTAAAGGTTACAAGGTTTGATTAAACCTTGATATGCGTGCGTTCGTGTGTGCGTAGATGCATATATATTTGTAATTACGCCCAGCGAAATTGCCACTAACGCCGCCAAAAATAAATCAAAAACCAAATTGAGAATCGAGTAATTTATTTTGAACTTTTTTTTAAACGTGGTAGAGCGATGAGAGAGAGAGCTGGGATCGTTATCTCGCCTACAGCTCTTAGGGCTGACTCGATCAATGTGATACCACGCTTTAACGGTTAATCTTGAGCTAATCGTGTTTCGTGTGTTGAGTGAGTGATTTCGATAGCCCACTTCTTCTACCTACCTACCCTATTCCATTCCCTTATGCCACCCCTATGCATTTGCTCCTGTGTCAGAATTCCACCACCTATTCTATTCCATCTCCTAAATTGAAATTCTAAAGTTTTTATTCAAAATAAGTTCCACTTTTTGAAGCTCATGGTCATATAAGTTAAAAATTAATTTTACTTCCTAGTCTATGTACACCGCTTCGCAACGTGTTATTGCTGTTAAGGAGAAGAAGCGGCAAGAAACTCCCCAACAACACGTCTAGCTAAATTTGTTTTTCTTTATATTTGTTGTTCTATTAATATATTAAACATGTGTACGCGCATAGCTTGAGAAGGACTTTACCAATTTTGATGTTTTTTTTGTGTGTATTTTAGTGGGTCCCCGGATGGTTTAGATTCAAAATCAGAACTGGTAGCACTGTCCTACCCGGACCTAGCTTTAGACTTTTCAGGGCAGGACGAAGTCTGCTGAACCCACCCGCACAACACAACATAATCCTTGATTTGCTGCCAAAAGCTCCAAGAGCACACACAGAATGCAGTGATTTATAAAATTTTATTTTTCACCATAATGTTGGCTACGCACGTCTTACTATTTCGATGCTTGTACTCTGAGTTCGCAGTTCGCGGAATGATCACGTCATAATTCTGAAATGCCCAGCTTTAGCTATTCATAGCAGCCCCACTATTTTACGGTTATTGAATGAAAATGGCCGCTCGTCGTCGGTTATCGATATTACTGTCTCGCTTACACACTGACGAATTCCGTTTTTGAAACAGGTTGCGTTAATTTGCCTTTTTGACTACTGTATCGATTTTAATATGTAATAAGGTGGACTGAAAAGTTTCCGACCTCAACATGAACCTGACCTGAACATGCAGTTACTCACCAAAGTTTCAGCCATTTTGGACGCCTAGTTGTTTTCTAACAGTCGTTTAAGTGAGTTCAGTGAAATCAAAGATGAGTTGGATTCTGTGAATGGGGACTCTCACCATCATTTACCAGCGTAAATAAAAATAAAAGTGATACTTCTTATGGGAGGGTAAACCACTTCGTTACGTAACGCGGTACGGCGCCTGTCTATCTGGCATCCCTTTCTCTCACGCATACGTCAGCGGTAGGTAGGCTCCTCATGTCTCACTTTAGCCCACAGCGCTAGCCATATTTCGGTAATTAGACTGAATTATGATACTAATAACGTATAAACACAAAATTCTAATGTAGATATTGAAGAAACGTAACTAAGAATAAAATATATTTTATAATCGATGAAAGATTTTATTAATAAATAACCTTCCCTTACATTATCATATTAATATACATAAAATTTAAGTAATAACATAAGTTTGACTCAAATTAAACATTTTCAATATTAAATAGTTCAATTTAAATTAGTTTAAGTTTTTACTTAGGTAAGGCGTCCCGAGCCGCACGCCATCTGTTTTTACAAGCTTTTATTTAACTTGCAATTGATTTATGTATGTATGTAAGTTCGGATGGAATCTTGCAAGTTAAATTTGACCCACTTCCCGGCCTCCAATCGAGCTGAAATTTTGCAAGCATATGTATATCGCGTGACAATGTAATAATATGGTACCATGGAGCTGATCTGATGATGGAGTCGAAAGGTGGCCATAGGAACTCTACTAAACAAGATAAGCCTGTCGTGTTTGGACTCGTTTTACATGTCATGACTAGCACTCTACTGCTACATGATAGCCAGGTTTTCAAAAGCTTGTATTTAAAACCTTTTTAAAAAGCTTATTTTCATGTCACCTTCGCAATATACTAATAAGTGAGTAGTCATGGCAGGTCCAAAGAAGTTTCGTTCGCACTGCTCGCTATAAATAAAAATGTTATTATTCCAAAAAATCTGAAATAAAATCCTAAGTCGGTATATCCTTAATAAAAGATTCGCAAAGTACCTTCACAGTAATGTACCAACATTGACCCCACTCACATTTTTTACGACTGCGTTATTTGCTTTCCTTTCTGTCACGCCTTTCAACCCTTCATTATTCGTTTTAAATAAGCAACCAGGACAATACTAAGCCAAACAGTCGTGCAACAAAAGGACGCATATTTAAATATTCATGTGGAAATTATCGATAAAAACAGCCGGCGGGCCCATCACTAGTCCATAATTTACAACGTCGGCGCGCATCGTGCCGTCGCAAAGGCATAAAATATTCAGTAAAATGTACCCGGATTTAGTACTTGACGCCGCGCCGCGTGCCGTTTCGCAAAAGCGAAATTATTATCGACTATTTCACTGTACAACACTATTTTATTATTTACTTAGTGAAATATTTGTAACGTTGCGCTTTATTTTATGTCGCAGCCTTACATTGACAACATTTGCACCAATGTAGCATTTTTTTTTATTGTAGGATTTCAGGTCCACTCGACGGAAAGTAGTTACCATCGCGTATTTGCAACTTGTAATTTGCAACACCAAAGGTGCTACAAATGCGCTGCTGCTCTCTTAACGGTGACTGGTCACTAATGCCGGAACACAACACAAGGTTGTTATGGCGACATACTTTAGACCAGGGGTGGTAGCCATCCAATCGGGCAAAAAAAAAGAACCATGTAAATCGGATCATAAAACTCAGAGTAATCGATGATATGTATGTACATAAAAATACTGATCAAGTTGAGAACCTCCTCATTTTGTAAGTCGGTTAAAAAGCAGTTACTTTGACATTACAAAGAGACACCTCAAATTTATTTATTTGTTTGTATAGAAGTGTATGTTGGTTTTTGATTTCATATAATTTGGTCCCATCGTACCTTTGAAATACTTTCACTCGAATACTCGCGTATTTATTTAAAAGGTCTGATGGATGTTGAGATGTGTTAATTACTCATGTTTCTGACATAAAAGGTGCTTCGAGGCCTTTTAAAAGGCAACCTGTATTTAATTAAAAAATAAATTAACCTTCTCTAAAAATGTGTGAACTACTTTCACAAAGAAAACATTTTCAAAGTGAAACTTCTGTAGTAGAAAAATTAATGTGGAAAGAGGGAATGGTACGGCCAGCATTTTAGGAACGCTCCCCACCGACAGCGATCTGGACTACATCTATCATCATTTATATTATTTTAATCTTTTTAATTACGTGTAAGCTCGTCAGAGCCGTATAAGCTCATGACGAGCCTATTCATCAGAAGTTATCATGGCATGGCATAACGTATATGGGTATATTCATGGAATTGACATCTTTCGTGATCTTTGCCAATATAGTGTTTCTATTGTTTAAATAACAATCATCTTTTCTAAATCACAATGCACTTTGATAATAGCGATTTGTTGCACACTCGATGCCCTAGCGACCACACCACCTCGTGTCCAATGTCAATTGTACTATTTTGTACTATTTCAACGACGCCCAAAAACGTCTCGACCCGTCTCTGTTATTATGGTGGTCGCCTGCAACCATAGATATGCAACACTCCGCTAAAGTGTCATTGTCAATATATTATCCTTGGCGATGGTTCGCCGACATACGTATGTCTTTATTTGTTTATTATTGTTATTATTTTGTTATTTCTTCAATTACGATTGAATTAGTTTCAATTTAGTTAAACCACCAAATATTATTAAATTTTTCTTGTGATATCTCCTTGAACACCGGGTTGCCTGGAAGAGATTGCTATAAGCGATAACACCGCCCATTGTTCTAATGGTGTTTATATTAAATATCTAGGTTTAAGTTATGGTGAACAAAATTATGTATTCATTCATTCATACATCTTTTACTTTTAAATATGTTTATAATAGTATTTAATTTGTAAGTTTTTTCATTTTAATGGATCAATGTTTGAAGAATTTAACAATGTTAGCGCGAGACTTGTGACGCTAGTAAAATGAAAGACCTGTACCTTCTCTGGATCTCTTCAGAAAGAACTGTATTTTTACATCGCTCCTCTTCTTTATAACTCTTTGGCAACTAATATTCTCTAAATATTTTACTTTCTTATCTAAATTAACAAATGATTTAAATTTGAAATTATCTTTTCATGCAAGTATTGCAGTTTACTACTTATCGTAGGTTAAAAGGATGGATGTCTGATATAGAAATACCTGGGTTTAGTTAAACAAAGTACCATGCACAACTTAACTGCAAGGAACTGGTAAGTGGCAACCGTCTATCAAAATAGACGTGGCGTTTGGGGAATTGAAATTCGAGTATCTATCTGTCTCTTTTTAGTACACGGTAGTTATATCGTCGTCCCACTCTTTAATTAACCCTTCCGGATAGAACACGTGACGCGGTGACTGCGCCAATTTGATGGGTAACTCGTGAAGGGAAGCCTACCAGTAGCTGGTATAGTATTACGTATAGCCATGGCAATTGAACAAGTGCTATAATTACTATAGGTCGGATTGCTTACACGCGGTACTCCAATAAAATTGTCCATGAGTGGCGGGAGACATATGACCACAGGGATTAAGAGAAAAATAAATTACTTTTCTCGCGCTTGAGAATTTTTTTTTTATTTTGAGACAAGTGACAAAGAGGCAACCGAAGTCATACACAACTACTATGCAGACTTGTGCAGTATAATACTAAAGAGGCCCATTATCTATTCTGCATGGCAGTCTGCCGCGTGATACAGGACTGTGAATGCTGTCGCAGCTTGCGTTATCTTGCAACAACAAGCAGAATGCTTATTGAGTCCTGCAAGCACCGGCTTTTTTTTGAGGCGGGAAAAATGCTATTTACGCATAGTACTGAGTCCTGGCAAGGGATCAGACCAACGTCGTTCGCGAACGAGGTTACGGCATGCTATGTAACCGACTCGCGATCAACTCAGCATGTGTGGAGACTCAAGGATACGCTGCACGGGCAGCAGCTGATACCCACTAAAACCTCCCTCCTCCCATGTGCCCCGCGCTTTGTTGTGTAGGAAAGGCTGAGACTTAAAACAGAGTTACGCCTAGCCAATTTTTGTTTTTTTGTCTTGACTTTATGTTGTTGGTCCGAAGACCTCACAACTTTACCGGGGTTATTGGGGCGAGCGCCTTCGCCTTGCGAAGGCGCTTGAGCCCGGGGGCAACTTGCTTCAGGGAGCTCCCTAGGGAGTTTTACCTCGGCTAGACTGTTGCCATGAGAGGGGGATGAATCTGATGATGCCCGCCAATGGGCGACACAATGAACTAATTGAGAACGGGCGACGGGTAATATAAAGCCCGAGAAGAAGGATCCCGGCGGACCGGGATCGGCGGTTCGCGGCGTTCTACGCTATCTTACTGCCGTTTCGCAACGTGTGATGGCTGGGAGAGAAGAAACGGCGAAAGAAACTTCCCAGGTCAAGCCAATGCAAGCTCCGGCTACTGCATGATGTAGTAGTAATGTTGTAATGCAGTATGCGGAGCGTCTTCCCCTCCAAGACTCAACTGATACCCGATTGTCATCCTGATTTATCGTGAACTATATGTACCCTCGTACAAAATCGATGAGACTACCACGTAGAAGAAGTATCGAAGATGTTTTGACTGTCCGCTCTACTATTACAAATGAAAACCTAGCCCTCCTGCAGCAGTGATATCTGTATAACTCATGAAGCCGTGACGGTAAAAAGTTGCGAGAAAACATGACGCTTTTGTGATTTAATGCCGCATTTCTCCACTACGTCGACAAAGAAGTTCTTGAAACTAATATATTAAAATATAGGTATACATAGTCATATATATAAATAACATAGAATGAAATGCAATTAAAAACTAAAAATAAACTAAGTTATAAATATTACAAGCTATTCTAGACTGTAACAAACTGCTACCAGATGGGAGCGTGCCCAGAAGGCTGGCTGCAATGCCGCGCTGTATGACGATGCTTATTTATTGGGCAAAATATAAGCCAGCCTTCTGATCACGGGTGGCATCAAAGAGTTTCTTGTAAATCACTTTAAAGACTCTTTGACGATGGACCCCACGGACCTAATGTTTCAACTCCAAACGGCACAAATATGTAACCCGTTCCTAAGGTTCCATATTTGCGCCGTTTGAGACCTTCATCTTTTGAAGCAGCATTGCCAAACTCTAACTCAATCATATGATGGCGCTAGAGTGTCTACACATGTCGCGTCCCAAACAAGCGGCCGTCCCGTCTTCCAAGGTATATATTAATATAAATTAAAAGAGAGTGAATTTTCCAGGTGGGCTATCAAAGTCCAATCCTAAACTGTACGAAATAGGGAATACTTCTCAATGGAGTGTTTGATCCAACTTTAATGAAAATTAATATATTATTAATACGTCATCATTACATTTTCCCCTTAGTTTGAGGTTCCTTTACAGAAATTCATCCTTACAAGCAACACTATAAGGTGCCGTAATAATACAGACTGTGTTTCTCAAAATTAGCCTATTCGATTTCTGAACAGGGTATCTGATGTTTTTTAAATCTAATAATGAAACCACTTTAGTTTTTTATCATAACCGCCCCCGAAGATCCATTAAATATTTTTCGCTATAGCTTATAGCTTCGTTTTTGTCCATACATAAACTCTATGGGTATTACGACACGGAATCTGTCATTTTGCGACCTTATAAGTTGGTTGTGCAGTTTCAGGTTGCGCGTACCGAGGGCGTTACCATGGAATTTAATTATGTATTTAATTAATTACAATTATAATGAAAATCGATTTGGCTATTAGATTTAAGCTACAGTATCTTTCAACTATAGTGTATTAATGAAGTGGATGCCCTGTATAGGGTGGAGGAGCGGGATGGAATGCTCTTCCGTCTCAAAGGAAGATCATCCAGCGAGGCTATTTTTGTTCCTTGCAGGTCTGGATCTGTTGTTGTTGAAAATTTACATATATTTTTCGAACATTTCGGGAAACATTTGCGACCTTAATTATTATCTTGTAAGTGTTCCACTACATTAATATATTAACCTATAGGTTTCGTACCGAATTATTTTTGATGTTTGTATATCTGTGTGTTTCTTTGTTCTTTCTTTCTAAGATACCAAGAAGAATGCAAGCATTACATATTTGTGTTACCATCGCCTATGGAAATTTGCAACATCAAAGTTGCTACAAATGCGCTGCTGCTCTCTTACGAGAGACTGGAACCACAAATCATTTTACATTATACAAATAAATTCATCAGTTTTATCAGTTTTTAGTTAACCCTAAAATGAGAATGTCTCGAGAAAAAAAATTCGAGAACTAACAGTATCACCCTTGTCGCCGACACGTTCATTGTTTCGTTAACACGCCCAAACTGGACTCCTCGTACAGCGATTCATCATAGCGATGCATTAAACTTGGCTTTTAGTGTAGATTTCGGAGTTGTAAGGTCAATATATAGGGTTACTTTGTTAATTATGGGACAATAAGCGCACATTTTCATTTCGGAAAATATTTGACTTCTCATGACAGTGTCTACACCTACCTATCTTTTTATAAAATTCACAATATCAAAAAGGAGGTAGTTACGACTTATTTACGACTGACTTTTAGCTTAGCACGCACTGCGTTTAAACGCGAGAGGTTTAAAATCGGAAACAAATGGTCATCATACCTAATATATTCAATACAAACGAGTTTGCCGATTAGCCGCGAGTTTACGTCTGGGGGCGCCATATTGTGTACCACATCAACCGTAGCTGGGAGCTCATTCCAAATTCCCACGATACGCAAGAGAAACGTTCTACATAACCGTTGCGTACATAAGCGAAGCGGCTCAAGGAAGTGGAGGTGCACTCCCAACCGCTGATGAGCGGTGCGATTGTAGAAAGAAAACGAAGGCACCATTCTAAACAGTTCCTCGGAACACTCTCCTTTATACAATCGGTATAATACGCAGAGAGACGCGAAGTCTCTCCTAAGGCCAAGCGTGTCTAGACCGTCCGATACTCACGTATGGGATCATCAACGCGAAAGGCTCGACGTTGAATACAGTCCAGGGGATAAAGCTGGTAGGAAGGTGCTCAAAGGTGTGAGCAGTATATATGCGGCCTCACCTGGGCTTTATAAAGCACAAAACGTTGCCGCGGTGTGAAGTACTGCTTTAATCGGTTTAGCACAAGTTTTGCCTTGCCTTCAAAACGGCAAGATGGAGTTATGGTAGACACATGGACACTACGGATTGACATGTTTAAAAAGCGCAGGAAGGAGATCTCGTCATGCTCAATATCATCCGCCGAGCTCATGTCACCAAATGGCCTGATGCTTGATAATGACAAGAGACCGGCTGGAATGTCACTCGTCCCTTGGAAAATGGGGCGGTCTCTAGTGAGAGATGTGACTTGTGTTGTCACACTGGCCTCATCACATCCTCCAATGACCGAGTCATGAGAATAAAAATTTAAAGGTATTAAGCGTCCTTCTTATGAAATATTAATATTATAGCAATGTATATGTGGGGCGGTTTAGCGTGGCTGTGAATAATACAGGTGCAAATTCTGCGCCCGGAGCCGTGGGGAGGAGGTATTCCGCATTCGGATCTGACGTGTTTGGCGAAATACCACCCAAGAGACTTGGGGTTTAGGTAATCTTTATCAAAAGTCTTATACGCAACGGCGGAACAGAAAATCGAGCGGTGCTTATAATACTAAATAATATGGATTGTAAAATAATAATAATTAGAACTAAGTTACTACTAGCAAAAAGCGGTGCCTTATGAGGGTTTGCGAAATTTTCCACCTAGTAATAATTAATTACTGATTATTTATTTGTACGTAACCAAAAAATCGCGTATTTTAACTAAACAACATTCTGCTTACATCGATATTTTTTCTTTCTCTTCAGTTGACGTTAGTTATAACAGTCCAAATGCCATTACTACTATTACTCATTACTAGAATGTCAAAGAAGCAAGTGAGGTGTGTAAGAATAAGCCTAAATGGCGCTCTGTTGTTCGTGCCTACCCCGCAAGGGACCTGGCGTGAAGTTATGTATGAATGTATGTACTCATTACTACTTATTGGTTTGATAATTTTCGACTGATGGCGTTGGAAATTTAACAAAATTCTAATTAATAAAATTATTATATTGTCAATTTTTTTAATGTGCATAAAATAACATTTTAATGATAAACAAGATAACACAAGCAACAAAAAAAGTAACAAATCTGAAAATGTGATAGCTCTTCAATAAAGTGTACCACAAAATTACGTAGATTGTGGGATAGTGTTAGGGCTCGATTTACTCGCCCTGATTAAATTGACGTCTCTTCATGTGGTCTTTATAAAATTAAGAGAGTACTTTTTCAGACTTCATTTAAAATTTAAGTATTTTAACATTAAAAACTATACACGACTGTAAATAAATGAAAGTGTTGCGGCGGCGCTGGATTTAGCGGGAAGCGAACTGTGTCAACTTTGCGGGAAAAGAAGTGTGGACAATTTGGAATGGGAATCGGAACGAGCACGCACTTACCTGGTTAATGGGAATGAAACGCGGCTCCTCTTCTCCACTATCCACTATCACACACACTTTATTGTACTTGGTATATTTATTTTATAGTAGTATTATATATGTATTTATTTTATGTATTTTAATATTAATTTATTATATACTATAATGGCGGCGCGGAGCGGGTTATTTATAATATATTTATATATGCGGGGAGATTTATTTTATAGTATTTTATTATATTTTATTTATTTACAGTGTGGAGCGATATATTTATTTTAATGATATGACAATGAGTGATTGAAGTGACGTGCAAAAGGGGAACGCGCCGTCACATTTTAAGATGAATTTAATATGTTAAAGAAAAGTATCAATAGGTCGAAAGGAGGTTTACATGGCGGTACCAGAAAGCGTATTATTGTGTGTTCCTCCCCGTGCTCTAACAAATTCCATTCCATCCGTATAGGCATGCTGAGGCTGGTGTTTAACAAGAATAAATAAATGAATAAACATATAAGTCATTATTTCAGATATTACATCCAATTGTTAGTGATAAACATTACATCTATGTTAGTAGGACACATACAACAGAGCACAATAGCAGAATGAATATACTTCCACCTTTCTTTGTGACGAGATAAGCAACCTCACCTACTATAGAAGAAAAGGGAGTCTATTCTTTCAGCGAACACCTTCAGAATACTAATGGTGCGAGCCTGAACACTTGACAGAATAGACGCTTTTGCTTTTTTTATGTCTGATGGTGCAAAAGTCATCAGTGCGCTCCTCCGCGAATATGATAGAAGCACTCCAGAATTGAGGCAGCCTCAGCGGCATCCTGGAGGTGTTATTATTATTACGACCAACAATGACAATTCACACCTGCATACCTGTAAAAACACATTTTATTATCTTTCGGCATTTGAACTTCTTTTGTTTACTTCATTGTGTTTAAAATTTGTCATTAAAAACAGCCCATTGTGTATTGTGATCACTGCCAGGTGTCTCGGATTTTAAATACAAACGGATTCTAAGAAATTTGGTCCACGCGGCCGAGCAGACTTATTACATCTGTGCAGTATAAAGAAATGCCCCCAGTTGAGAGATGGGGCAGTCGAGCGATAACCACAAGCGAAGCAAGACATGTGTACCACAATACGTTTGTATAGTTCTAATAAACTCTATAATAATTCCAACGGCATTTTAATTCGCGTCTTGCAATATAGGTAAGATGACCTAGCTTATGTCCAGCAGTGGACATCGATTGGCCAAAAAATAATAATTTCCTAACTCCCAAGTGTGCGCAGAAGTATCGTATCTGTCGATAGCAGGTGTAAACTTTCACCGAGGCGCGCGTCCGTCGGGGCAAACTGTCGACATTTCGAGATGCGCTCGCATTTTTAGCGCACCCCCTTAAACAGCTTCGAGCTATTTCGTGTCACATTTATATACAACTACTGGAATATGCCTGCGACATTGTCCACGCTTAACTTGAAATTCCACAGCGTTTAAAAATAGTGTAATGAGTTATTTTATGCACCCGAATACTACAAAACAATGCAAAATATCACACACCTTATTACATAAAATTTGCTATCGGTCAGTGCAACAGTTATATGAGAATTCAAAATTAATTTCCAATCTGCCCATTTTAAACATTCTCAGAAAAATTTCCCGGGATAAAAAGTAGCGCAGATTTAAAGTCTAAACATTTACTGTCGATCAGCGAAAAATAAAAAATGCATTCATTAAAATGTACCTAATTTTAATTAATGCATTTTTTTAACACCTAATATATAAAATTCTCGTGTCACAGTTTTCGTTGCCATACTCCTCCGAAACGGCTTGACCGATTTTGATGAAATTTTTTGTGCTTATCCGGTATCTATGAGAATCGGCCAACATCTATTTTTCATCCCCCTAAATGTTAGGGGTAGTCCACCCCAAAATTTTTTTATTTATTTTTTAGACAAAATTTTTAATTTCTATTTTTTTATGATACAACATACAAAAATACATACAACCCTAGATTTTCAACCCTCTACGATCAACCCCTATTTTTTACCGGGCAGGACGACGTCTGCCGGGACAGCTAGTATTTTATATTATCAAACAAAAAAACTGAATTCGATCCGGAACCAATAAAAACATCCATAGGCTACTTACATTATACTGCCTCTCACCACGAGGTATAACTTCGTGACATATGTAACGCTTTTTCGTGACAGAATAAGTCCTAATTACCCACGTCTATATAGAAGTTTCACTTCAAAAATTTCAACCATTTCGTTACTATGACAATGCAGACTGACATTGGCGTGAATTCCACTATTCTGGCATACATTTTCTATCAAACCACAAATCATGTCATCCTTCACAGAACCCATCCATCTCTTTTCGGTCTACCGTTACTCTCGAGACGTTCAAAGCTAACAATTGCAAACACCAGGACAATCCAGATGAGTTAATAGTTCAATTTGGACCACCCACTGATTGGGTTCTCAATCAATGTCATTAAAAGACTCTCCAGGGTGCAGCCAAATTCAAACTGTATTACAATGACTTACAGTACATTTTTGATACGGTACGAATGTAATTAAAATAGGTTCATAGACTAAATTGGTTAGATACTAAGAAATTACCTTGAAAGTAGTGGTGTTTAAATTTCTAGTTGTTTATTGCGCTCAGTCGAATTTAAGTAGTTTAAAAGATTTAATTATCTGTGGCTATTTTCAAAAACCTTATCAAATTCAAATTTAAAAGGTTTTATTCAAAATAAGTTCCAGTGGAGAACACTTTTTGAAGGTCATACTTATAAGTTAAAATTTAATTTTACTTCCTAGTCTATGTACACCGCTTCGCAACGTGTTATTGCTGTTAAGGAGAAGAAGCGGCAAGAAAGTCTCTAGCAACACGCTCAAGCTAAAAATTGTTTTTCATTTTATTAACCGACTTCAAAAAAAGGAGGAGGATCTCTGTTTTTTTTATGTATGTTCACCGATTACTCCGAGATTTATGATCCGATTTACGTGATAATTTTTTGTTCGACGCAGAATAGCTGCCATTTGGTCCCCTAAAAATTTGACATAGTTTGGCCCATACTATTGGGTCATTTTATGAACATTTTTTATGAAAAAGAATCCATTCGGCGCGGCATCTTCCGTAAGCGTACCCATAGCTAGACACTAAAAAGTAACAAATAAATAAATAAAACTTCGTTTAAAAAAACCGACTTCAAAAACTAAAAAGTTTATACTTTAATGACTTATTTCTAAAGCTATTATTATGAATATATATTATCTAAAACCTCTTGAAGTCGGTGCAAAGTAAAACATAAAAATGACTACACTTTGAAAATTACTAAGCACCGACTTTAAGATGTTTTAGATAATATATATTGTTCCGTATTAGCATAATCAATTTTTCCGCGTATTTTATAAATTCCAAATTTTTGGTATATTTAATACAAATGCATCGCCACCCCGTGTGAGCTATCGACGCCGATGCTGCCCTCACGCGGAGAGTCAGTGCTACTTGCTACACCGCACGCGCCGCATAGACTTTCCTGTCTTTTCGTTAACTTTCAATACTTCGTTTTCAAATACATACAATTAGCCAATCAAGAAATCGTGCCAGTGAATGTGAGGAGTTACAATCCATAATCGAAAGGTTCCCGCAGCACAGCAAGCAAGGTAAGTGGTTGTGCATTTGGTCTTTTCCAAATTCCGCGTTCTAAACCGTACATATATTAATAATAATAGCTTTAGAAATAAGTTATTTTATACTTTTTAGTTTTTGAAGTAGGTTTTATTTTCTTAGGTAGTACCAGTACAGTACAGCAGTAATACTATTATAATTACTTGACCTCACTGACTGACCAATGACTGACTGGTTCAGATATGGTAATTATTTTTTAACGCGAAATTCGAACAGTTCCTGTGGGATGAAACTACAAAACTGCGCTTGCTACAGACATGGAATGCTCTGCTAACTTTATGAATGACATAAATAGCAGCTCCGTTATAGCTAAATGTGATATTATATCATGAATCAATACAATCTAATTATCAATTGTTAAGGTGCATACAGACAGAACAATCGAAGGCCAATGAATGCATTGCCGTGGCCTTCATTGGCCCTTAACAATCGAATAGATCTCTTGAAGTGAAACTTCAATGGAATCGTTGTGATTTGAAACTGGATGAAATAAAAAGTGACACTAAAAAAGGATAAACACAAATCTATAGGACTGAGCATACGAAAGAATGGGGTAGAATACATTATGTATAATCATTTAAACACCAAGGGCCTTACTTATAATAATCTTGTTAAGAAAGGATTAGCCATATCTTAAATAAAAAACTTCTGAGCCCGTAATCAATAGCATCTATCTTCTTAGCAGATACTTAAACTACCTCTCGATGTTGGTTGTTTTTGACAGTTATTTAGTAGATACTTTATACGATACAGCACCTCTTATTCTTAAGAGGAGTTTATGGGTAAGATTTTCGTTATTCAGTTGCTGAGCAGTTTCTTAAAATTTAACAAACGATTATAAGTAAGGCCATATGTTAATACAGATAGAGTTTAGAGAGGAAATGCGTCTTTCGTTTTGTTTAAAAAAAAATCGGAATGAAGGGTACTGAAGATCATAAAAGAATATATCTGCTACAGATGTCAAATATGTGAACTAAATTTTAAAAAGTAAAAAAGAATCCAACTCGGGCCACCAGATTCAGAAAATGCTATTTTTATATTTGTGTGTTGTTAGATCATCATGTGAAAACTACTAAAGGGATTCAAATGAAACTTTACAAATAGCTATCTTATATCCCGTGTCAACATACTTTTTATGACAATAAATTACGTCATTTCCATGGGATAGATGTATTCTATGTACCGATAAAGGTGACGCTATTGTCGCACTTTTTAGTGCTGTCATTGAAATTAATTAATAAACACGTCGTCATTACATCACGAAGAAGATTTCGATGGCACTAGTAATATTTAATATTTCTAAACTAACTTAATTGTTGTGAATACTTTTAAATTAATGCAATATAGTTAAATGAACAGCGTTTATATGTATGCACATTTTGTGACAACAATTCAATTCCTTTTGCTGTACATTTTTTCAGCACAGAGGCCGTCTTGGTTTTTACCTCTTCTATCACATTTGTTGTTGCAACTATGCGGTAGATTGCCATCAAACGCCCACGAACAATCGATGGCCTTCTTTAGGCCTGTGTGTAAGCAGCCTTAACACAGCACCGGGCCCAACTAGGTAACCCTGTACGCAAACATAATCCGAGCCTGGTTCGATCAATCACGTGTTATGAGTTGGCGTGTGTCGAACAATGTCTGGTAAGCCGAGATATGTTTAAAGACGTGTTTGAGTCGGGCTGGGGTGTAGATACGATATTACGTAATGACAAACATATATATAGTGAAATCTATCAACAATTAATAGTATAAGTGGATGAATAAGTTATTTAACATTTTAACAAGTTTTAGGGTTACGTAGACCAGCAAATGGAACCCCTTATGTTTCCGTCCGTGATGTTATTATGCCATAAGGCACACACTGCACATGCACCTCCTCACAACACCAGCATGTAATCTTCTATAATATTTCTTTCTTTTTTCTTTCTTTCATATACTCTACATTAGTATAAGTTTAGTATTAAAATTAGAATATCTAATATATAAAATTCTCGTGTCACAGTTTTCGTTGCCATACTCCTCCGAAACGGCTTGACCGATTTTGATGAAATTTTTTGTGCTTATCCGGTATCTATGAGAATCGGCCAACATCTATTTTTCATCCCCCTAAATGTTAGGGGTAGTCCACCCCTAATTTTTTTTATTTTTTTTTACCGGGCAGGACGTCGTCTGCCGGGACAGCTAGTATTAATATAATAAGTTATTCGTAAGATACATACACCTCAACACAAAAGCCACTAAATTAATGTCACACACAAGAACCAAAATAAAATAATGAGCGTGTTTAAATTCTAAAAATTAAATCTAGAAATTAAGTTGTTAAAAATGAAAAAAAAATTATAATGCCTCTGTTCCCCTTTTATATTTTTTAATCATTTGATTACAGCAAATTAATAAAGCGTAGGAAGTCTTCAATGAGGGACCTTTTGCTTGAAATATGCATGTATTTTACAAGTTTTTACGAGTATTTAACTTGCAATGGATGTATGTATGTATGTAACTCGGGTGTAGTCTTGCAATTTAAATTTGATCGACTTCCCGGTTTCCGATTGAGCTGAAATTTTGCAAGCATATGTATATCGCATGACAATGCAATAATATGGCCACGGAGCTGATCTGATGATGGAGTCGGCAGGTGGCCACAGGAGCGAATGTGCATAAGCAAGATAGACCCTTCGTGTTTGGTCTCGTTTTACTTGTCTTGGCTAGCACTCTAATATCCAAGATTTCAAAAGCTTGTATTTAAAAACCTTTTTTTACTATACAGCGTGTTTCAGACCTTACGACAATAAATCAGACCACGTTTTCGTCATGACGTACTCTACCCAAATACAAAAACGAATCAAGGTAGCTTCTTTGGTTTAGCCACAGGACCTCATTTTGCATTTCAGAATTTTACAATATGTATCTGTTATTGTGACTAAATCGGTAGGTTAGTGATCAAATGTATCATGTTGCAAGCTCGTCTCTTCATCATTAAACGCGGAAGATGTTCATTCTTACCAAAGTCAGTGAACCAATATTTACAAGATGTTCTGTTTATATTGTCTTTTTATCGTAATTAATTTGTTCGGAAATTGCTTTTTTAAAATTTTGACATTACGGTTGATTTAATAGTACCAAAAACTTTGTATGGAGTAAGAATGCTAAAATTATGATTTATTGTCATTTGAAATGAAACACGTTGTATAACTTCATGGCGCGTAAAAAGGTTTGCTAGCTTTCACTTGTAATTTCTTGAATATTGGCGGTTAGCCGCAGACTTCGAGTGTTCCTCATAGTAATTTTATGGTATGTTGCGTACACACTGGTACGGGTGTTTCATGCCCAGTTGAACCGGTGTGTACCTTAGTTAATTAAACCGCAGCTAGTGTTACCATTCTTAGAATTCTTCGTTACAGCAATGCCAATGAAACTTCCGTCGCATTGTCATGACGAGAAAGTATTTGATAGTAAGTTAAGTAAAACGTATTATTTTTTTATTACCTAAAGTAGGCAAACAGGGTGATGGTCCACCTGATGGAAAGTGATTACTGTCGCCTATAGACGTTTGCAACACTAGAGGTAGCGCCAACACGTTGCTGACCTCTAAGAAGTTTTATAATGCCTTACTTAAAAAAACATATCATAACGCAAGGGGAAAACCGTGGCGGGAAGTTCCCTCCAAATCATCGTTGTACACTGAATAAGTTTTGTAGAAAACCGTTGTGTAATTGAGCGTGGGAGCTCAAGGAAATGGGGGTGAACATCGCGTTGCTGGTGAGCTATACAGTTGAGGAAGTGAGGCGTTGGCACCACATCAAACACTCCCTGTTATACAAGCAGTAGAATACGCAGAGCGACGTAAATAAGAGTGGCCTGTCTAGCAGACACATTGATGAGATGGTTAACTTATTGTGGACTGTATAAAATAAATAGATGCTGGTCTATTCGAAGTTATGGTATATATACAATGTAGTATCGTCCGTCCGTCCGTTTGGTGATCCCACGGCAGCCGCGGCCTGCGGCCCCTTGTCCTCCGCGAGTCTCCACCTGTGCGTGCTCCAACAGACGAGAAGTCTCTCCGAAGATAAGTATTGAGACTCCTTCACTACAAGATTATAAAATACTACGACATGCCCGCGATTTCGTCCACGCTTGACCGGAAATTCCCGCAGAATTCTAGGGACACAAAGTACCGCAAAATTTTAAATACAATGTAAGCTATCATTTTAATGAAGACTGTAAAGGAATAAGCTAATCTTTATGCACCCGAATAACTACAAATCGCTCCCGGAAACATGTTTGTTGTACATGTATATTATTACAATTACCACGTGCTAACAATGAAGGAAAAACATCATGATGAAACCTACACATCAAGCATAACATAAGCGATTTTTCATTCGCTAAACTCTTCCTTCAATGAACTGCCTACTAAACTTTCCACGAAACTCGTCACTGTCTCCTACTTTACTCTTATTCCAACTCTCTTGTATCGCACTTGTCGCTTTGCTGTCTTACGCTGCTTATATACCCCGAAGAATCTTCTGGAACTCATAATTTCGATCTTTTTTCGTTATTCTTTCAATTACTGTCTGTCCCTTTCTAAACACCTATCTCTTTCATTTCCTTCCTGAATATCCTATTCTAGAATTTCAACCATCATTTCTTTATTGTTTTATTTATCACCTATCCCTTTCTGAAATGTATCTGTCCCTGTCTTTCTCTTCTGGAGTCTTCTACATTTTTCTGAAACTTCTTAAACCAACTAGATCGATCCACTATCGCTCGCCTCACCATAATTGACAATATTTAGAACTTATTACTGTATGTTTATGTACTTAAAAATAATTCTGTTTTACCCCCGTTCATCCTACTAGAAAATACGCAAGCCTGCCATCCATTTCTGCAATTTCGACTTATCTAATAGAGTAAACTGAATTTCAGTAATAGCGTCGTTGCACCAAAACCCTAGCCCTTTTGGCTCGAGGCCCGAGACCCCTAAATCTCCGTCTAGACATCGCCTCTCGCATAAACGCATTACAGCTATCTCGATTTTAAAACAAAACCAACTTTAGACGGTTCACTTGGTATTAGGGTTGGCAGTAATCTAAAATTTTATTTCATGCTAGATTTAATATGTACGTAATAAAAAGCGGACAATGACATCGACTGAGATTATTTCATCTTACAAAACATCTAATTAAAAAAGTTGACTCCTCCAACTCCATTGATTCTACAAAAGTCGTTATGTAACAGACTTCTGTATAAAACTTATAAAAAAAGAACTTGAGATATAAATAGAATAAGTGTTGCTAGGGAGTTTCTTGCCGCTTCTTCTCCTTAACAGCAATAACACGTTGCGAAGCGGTGTACATAGACTAGGAAGTAAAATTAAATTTTAACCTATATATATGACCTTCAAAAATTGTTCGCCAGTGGAACTTATTTTAAATAAAAACTGAAGATGTCCAACATGTCCTGATGGAATGTGTTCGGAACGAAGAGCTACTTCGAAAGCGAAATTTATTTGCCCTTGGAGAATGCTAAAGCGTTCTGGCATATCCGTTATCGGGGTATGCCAAGATGTTTTCAAATCTATTTTTAATTTAAAATAATTACAGATCATTACATTTATACGTGAAGAAAGATTTTTGTACCCCTTTTTTACGAACATTGCGCTGTCGGAGGCGTATGTAATTTCGCAAACTTGTAGTCTATAGAGAAGAGTGCAGAATGCTATTTTTTTTTTAATTATCCATAAAATATACATTCAATCAACACGCATACATATATATATACATGCATATATACTCTTTTGTTTATTATTAACAACAAATTAAAAGTATAGCCTAGGCGAAATCTGTGATTATAGAAGTATAGTCTCAACCAACAAAACTTTCTTCTTTAAAAACCCTGGTAAATTTATGGGAGCTGCATACGTCTAGTCATCGCAGTAGATAACGGACTACTGATGTACTGACTAGCGCAACGCGGGAGCCGGGAGCAGATATTAATAGTTGCTCTATCTCGCTTGCACATTATCCGTCCCGCTCAGACACTGTGCTATACCTAATAGTATAAATATTAACACGACCCATTGCTAGTAATTGTATAATAATATTTGTACTTAAGGTTACCATTTCCAAAATAAATCAATTCACATCAGCACTCGAAAGTGAATAGGTACTAATTCTGCCATCCAAGTATCCTTTTGAATTCTACCTTTCGCTGCTACAGACTCCTTTACTGCAGCAATAATAAAAGCGTATATAAAAAGTCTCTTAGCAACAGCCCTAATATGTTATCTGAAATCTTGGACGAAGGTAATATAGCTTCTCGGCGCCAGCCTGTATAGCGTTACTCCATCGTGCAAAACAACTCGTAAAGCAAACGAGCGACTGACAAAGTTAGAGGGCAGAACTGAAAGATGGATTATAACGACTCAACATCGGTTTTATTGCTTTGTGTATTGATTCCTGACATCAGCGTCAACTAACATTTAATTGAACGTAATATTAAGCATTGCAATTTTTTTTCCTCTCTCCGAGCGAACGAGATTGCTCGGACTTTTCACTTTTGGGAGATGCGTTTTCTTTTTTGTTCTTTCCTATCTTTATTCTTTTGGTTTCTTTTATTGCTCTTTTATTTAAAAAGATTTTACAAAAATAAAACTACGTTTTAACGGTTTTAAGCGCGGTAATTTATTTTATTTAGGTTTATCCGACGTTTCGGCCGCTTTTCAGTTGCCGTGGTCACGGAAGACAAAGATGACATTTGTCGAACGTGTATTGTCAAAGTTTGTATTCAGCCTACCGCCAACTTGTTCATTTTAATTATTTAGTTTTAATTTTGTTTATGGATATTATTTACTCTATGGGAGCCTAATCTAATTTACCACCACTTCACAACATGTTGTGGCTTGAAGAGAAGAAGCGGCGCAAGAAACTCTTCAGCAAACATGCCTAGTTCTAAAAATTTTTTTATATAATATTAAAATGAGTGGAAGGAAAAAATAAAAGAAATTATTCATCAAGTTGGTTTGTTTCGTTGCTATTTTGTTGTTATTTTAAACCTAAATAAAATAAATTACCGCGCTTAAAACCGTTAAAACGTAGTTTTATTATGTGTACAAGTCGCGAAAACTTAAGAAAATATTAGATTTTACAATGTTTCTTAGTTGCTATTTTTACATTTTGCTGTAACTTTCTAGTTTTCCTTATTCTATTGCTACAACAAGCTTTTCGATTTTCTCTGTATGTATATACATATTGCTATTGGTTAGGACGACTAGACATAACTACATGAGACATTGATCTGAGGCATGTAAATAATATACCTAAATACAATAACGTTTATGGGATAAAGGTCGAAGTATATATAACACTAGCAATATCTTATAATATACCACTAATATTGAAGTGAAACTTCTATAGAATCTAAAAAGAGATAAACGCATAAATCTATAGGACTCCGCCTGCAATGGAATGAGATCAGAGAGACAATAAGACCGATGATTAAACATAGGTCTAATTTGGACCGAAACAAAACTGATAATATTTTTTAAACTAAAACAGTGAAAAATTGAAAGTGACACTTAAGAAGTTTATTTTTCATTATAATATGTTGACGGATGTAGGCTAAAGGCTATTTATTTGAATAAAAGTTAAAGAGGAATTATTTGTGACTATATTCTCTGAAGTTTCACTTCTACTGCGTGTCAACTGCACATATACACAAAATTTTGTTTAACTGATTATAACATTTTTTCTTGAAATTAATGTTTGGGGAGAAAATGAATGCAAATCGATTCCAGTTCGAAGAGGTTATATTTTTTTAAAGTGACATAACATGACGTTTAACGTTCCGTTCACAAAGTTTGTTTAACGCAGTAACATTAACAAAAGATGTTTTTAAGTCTTCATTGGTTTTATTTTGTTTTATTTTTACAGTGTTAATAGTTTTCTTATTTTTAACAAACTTCCATTTTACAACGTCATGCTTTACATGTATATCCAACTCTACTATGCTAATGACGTTGACAGGCGCATTCCGTTTCTTTTATTAGCATAAATGATCTCGCAGAGGACCTGTATGCAATCAATGTACAAGAATAACCACAAAATGATGAAACATATTCTGAAAAATTCTTCTTTCTTAATTCTCAAAACGTACCATCAGGCTCACAAGTGCAGGGCTGGGCCTAAACCAGAACTATAATAGTATGATAATAACTCCGCTTATTATTATCCATGCAGGAACGGAGGAAGAATAAAATTTACTGCGGCCTGGGTGGCCTGTTATAAAAGGCGACAAAACAACCCACAGCCAGGTGGTGGTAGGGCATTTGCCCGACTGGATGGCTACCACCCCTGGTCTAGAGTGTGCCGCCATAACAATCCTGAGTTATGCTCTGGGATTAGTGGACAAGTGTAAGGCTCCCTTTAGAGAGTGGAAGCAGCTTTGTTGTTACAAATATATATAGTTGATGGTAACAGCTTTCCATCAGGTGGGCCGTTTGCCTGTCTGCTGAACGTGTACTTGCGCGACGATAGCGCCCAGTTTCGCTGATCGACGGTAAATTCTCAGACTTAAAATCCTCGCTACGTTCTATCTTGCAAATCCCGCAGGTATGTTTCCGGGAGAAAATCGGCTAATTCCGACGCAGTTTCCATAAAAATAGCTCACATTCTTTTTTACATACTGAATGCAATACTTTGTATCCCGGGAATCCCGCAGGAATTTCAAGTCAAGCGTGAACGATGTCGCGGGCATTTCCTAGTTTTACATATTTATAAAAAGTTGGAAATTTACTCACGACTTGCTTAAATTTTCCGTGCAGGAACGGAGAAAGAATACAATTTCCTGCGGCCGGGCGGCCTGTCGTAAAAGGCGACTAAACAACCCACAGCCAGGTGGTAGGGCATTTGCCGGACTGGATGGGTACCACCCCTCAGTCTAAAGTATGCCGCCATAATACCCTTGAGTTGTGTTCCGGCATTAGTGTCTAGGTTCGAGTCTCCCTTAAGAAAACAGCAGCGCATTTGTAGCACCTTTGGTGTTGCAAATTTCCATAGGCGATGATAACCGCTTTCCATCAAGTGGGCCGTCTGCCTGTCTGCTGAACTCCTACAAAAAAAAATCGTGGACCCCTATTTGCAACTCACGGACCTCCAGATTGTGTATTCGCTTACGTAGACCCCTTGAAACCTAATATGGACCCCAAGGCTTCATATGGACCACTTTGGGGACCTATAAACTAGACGGCGGGAATGTTAAATAAATAAATCTCGAGAGTTGAAACAAGCAAATTGATATTTGATAAAAGCATGCCCGGCATAAGAGATCTTGGGTCTAGCCAATTCCCCTCGAAACAGGCCAAATGAAATGCTCCAATATTTATTTGATAAATTCTCGAGATGTCTGCAATCAGTCGACTGCGAGTGCTCCGTTTGCCAAGGCATTAAGAAGACTTACGGATTGGATATGCCCAGCTTTAGTTATTATGGAATATTCGCAATCATTTAAAATTGATGATCAAAAGGCTCCTACATCCTACTCGTCTAGATATAATATATATAAATTAATTCGACCATAATAATAATAATTAATTTTAATTATAACTTTGAAAATTATTATGCCTCTGTTGTCAAAGACAATACGTCTATAATCACAAATTCGCCAAGGCTACATTCTTCATTTGACTTGAACAATAAACAAAAAAGTATATATGCGTGTGTGTCAAATACATGGTAGTGAGTGTAATGTTTTTTTATTGATTTAATGTATTTTTTATGCATAATTTTTAAAATATTAGTATACTATTTTTTTAAATAAGTAAAAAGTATAAGTGTCCGTGGTGCGGCGGCAATGGACTGTATTAGGCGGCAAACGTCTTTTGGGAAATGAAATCTAGGTTACCTGGACTCGACAGCTGCTGTAGGCTTCCTAGCCGGCCGGCTGTGGTCTGATCACCCTTAGTTTACAATAAACATCACTTCACACGCGGGCGTTCGTAGCGGGATCGATTTACACTACATGCCAGTGAGCGCGGCAAGCGGCGTATGCGCGCGGGGGGTGAAGAAGGATTGGGGTAGGATGACGTTTTACCGCCAGGTGGCGTTACCAGTCCGAATTTTCATACTTCTCCGTCCACGTAATTTTCGTAAAAAGGGGTACAAAATTTTTGCTTCACATATTAATATATAGATTACTAGCTGTCCCGGCAGACGTTGTCCTGCCCGGTAAAAAATAGGGGTTGATCGTAGAGGGTTGAAAATCTAGGGTTGTATGTATTTTTGTATGTTGTATCATAAAAAAATAGAAATTAAAAATTTTGTCTAAAAAATAAAAATAAAAAATTTAGGGGTGGACTACCCCTAACATTTAGGGGGATGAAAAATAGATGTTGGCCGATTCTCATAGATACCGGATAAGCACAAAAAAATTTCATCAAAATCGGTCAAGCCGTTTCGGAGGAGTATGGCAACGAAAACTGTGACACGAGAATTTTATATATTAGATAAATATATTCAAAATCATGCAGTGAAATAGCAAAAACACTAAAGAGTGACCTTGTCATTATAGAATATAGTCTTTGAGAACAGAACCTTAATAATGTTCAAACTTATCATTTCAATGAATTATGGTCGAATTTCGACCACTGGGCGACCACTAGCATAGGTATAATACGCCAGGACGGCGAATTATATATACCATATATTCTGTTCGTTTTTGAGAAAAATGACTGTGAAATATTAATATATAATATTTACTAAAGTTCAAAATGGCCAAAAAGTAACAGATCTCGACCATGTGTTCGAAAAGAGAGTTTTTAGATTGAAATGTTTGCCAAACGGCTGCGAACTACTAAAAAGAAAAAGCAGAAAGCCGAGTCCAAGTTATTTCACTATTATTTTACGGCTTAGTGATTTCGCAGCGTCAAAGCGGCGCGGCTCGCAGTCAAATTAGCTGAATGCGGGATTCTGGCAAAATCAACTGTGCAGTCGAGTCGCTTCGGCGGGAGGGCTTTGCAGCCAGTCTCCCCATTATTTTCTAGTACGTAGATTTATCGAGAAAAGAAAATACTAGAATCAATTTGAAGATGAAAAACTAACACTTATATCGTACTAGTTGTTATCTGTGACCTCGTTTGTTTTTCTTCTTTACACTTTATAGATTAAATACAAGTTCATTGAACTCAGAAATTCGTATTTCTTTATGTAGTGTTACTGGACTGGACTTTGCTCCGATACCAACGCTCTCAGGGAGACAATGGTGCATTATTATTGCATTGTCACACGATATACAAATGCATGAAAAATGTCAGGTCAATCGGGACCGGTATGTTGGTCAAATTTAACTTGCAAGATTCCACCCAAACTATGTACCACCCAAAATTGTATGAATGTAAACATACATTCATTACAAGTTAAATAGAAGCTTGTGTAATCAGCCTTGCAGAGATTTGGGTAACAAAGTACCATATCATTATATACCAAATATTAACTATTTGGGCAGAGTTTCCCCCTTTATTGTTCAGCCTTTGGTGTGACTATTCACACCGCACAGTAAGCAATAAACACCGTTTTTTTAAAAAAAAATTTAAGGAGCTGACTCAGCTGAATAGCCGCAGATGGCTGTTTCAGCGATACCGGGCTTTGGGGGCTTCCCGACTCCGTAGGAGCGGAGGCTTTCAGCCCGGATGCAACACGCTCGAGGAGGCACCTTCTGTGAGGTTCAACCTCGGCTCGACCGCTGCGGG
Source organism: Dendrolimus punctatus (assembly GCA_012273795.1). NCBI lineage: Eukaryota > Metazoa > Arthropoda > Insecta > Lepidoptera > Lasiocampidae > Dendrolimus > Dendrolimus punctatus. Next base: position 10,830,207 of record CM022551.1, on the reverse strand, counting down.
GATTGACTCGATATTGGGAACAAGCCGTAAAAGGCTGAAAGAGCTAAGCCAACAGGCTGAAGAGATTATTTGGGGACTCGAATATCGACTCCACCGGCGGAGCCGATCTTAGTCTATCATTACCACCACTTCGTAACGTGTTATAACTGGAGGAGAAGAAGAGGCGGAAGAAACTCTCCAGCAACACGCCTGAGCTAGTCTTGTGTGGCTACTTGTGTCTGTACTGAACACCGTCCACACGCCACGCCGTCTTTTTATACGAAAATACTACGAAAACTACCCTACAAAATAATAATATTACATCATTGCTAAAGATAGCATTTGCTCCACAGTGTTCGCAGCATCATATTATTATCTATGACGACTGTCCATGTGATATTCATATACTGTATGTTTCTCATAACTGCTGTGATGAACATCACTTAACACTTGTAAAAAGGTAACGTTTTCTATAGGACACATTTTGAAGGGTGTGCATTGGAGGCTCTTGAATCATATTCCATCGTCTCCCTTCCATCAACGGACAACCAGACGCACTGGCATGCGGCCCCAATGGAGAGAAGAGGCAGTCAAGCGATAACCATGAACGAACCAAAATTTGTGTACATTCGGTAATCTATTTAGTGACGGACTTTGCGCGTGATACTGAATCGTGCATTACGTTTGGACTGGTTGTGTTCAGTTATATTTGTACCTGTGTTATACGTGTTTGTATAGTTCTAATAAACTCTATAGTAATTCCAGCGGCATTTAATTCGCGTTCTGCAACCCGTAATAATACTTAATATTGTCTTGTGTCGCTTTTAGAAATAAAATTTCTTTTTTTCGTTCTAATAAAACTTCTTCTAAATGAAATGAAATGAAATGAAATGAAATGAAATGAAATGAAATGAAACTTTATTTGTAAAAATACAGGTAATAGTTATAACTAGGTGGTAGAAAGTCAGATGTCCTCACTGTATTTGACCTACACATGGTCATACAAATATTTAATCTAAAAAAAAAAGCACAATAATTCTAATGGTATACAAGTCATTGTTCGTTATATTATATAAAAAAAAACATTGAAGTGAGATAATGTCAAAAGAAAAATATATTAAGTGTCAAAATCGAAAGATATAAATAAAATGTAAAATAGTATTAAAATATCATGTCTTTATCATATTTAAGGAAATCATTAATAGAGTATGTCATATTTTCCAGTAACCATATTTTTAGCTTTTTTTTACATTGATTCAATGGCAGTTGTTTAATCGATGGAGGTAATTTATTAAATATTTTTATACACATCGCGTAACAGTTTTTCATAAATAGGGTTGTTCTTGGGACAAAATCAAATACTAATCTGTCCCTATTTCTTGTAGAGCGAGGATATATATCTTTAGCTTTTTTAAATAAATCAGCGTTTCTTTTTACAAACATACATATCTCGAAAATATACATACAAGGCAACGGCAAGACGTTAAGAGTTTTAAAATATCGTTTACATGACTCATACGGTGGAATGCCTACTATTGCTCGAATACATTTTTTTTGTGCCAAAAAAGCTCTATTGAAATCTGTGCAATTACCCCATAATAAAAGACCATACCGCAGCACAGAGCCAACATGTCCATGATACGCCATCAATAGTGTGTGTTGGGTTGAAGTATTTCTCAGTTTGTTTAATACATAAACAAACCTGTTTATTCTTTTGCATACAGTATCAACATGTGTTTTCCATGAAAAATGCTTATCTAGTGTTAAACCCAGAAATTGTACTTCATCGGCTTCATTTATCTTTATACTTTTGTATGACAACGTTTTCGGTATAATACGTTGTCCACGCGTTTGAAACTCTACAAAATTTGTTTTGGAAAGGTTGGCTTTTAGATTATTTTTATCAAGCCACCGAATAACTAATTCAATCGTTGTATTTATTTCAATGTCAAAATTATTTAAACGCTCACATGTCAATATAATAGAAATGTCATCAGCAAATAAAATACAACTATGTTGAATTATGTCAGGAAGATCATTTATATAAATTAAAAACAATAATGGGCCTAGCACACTGCCCTGCGGAACTCCGTATTTATTTTCCAAGAAATCAGATCTTTCGCTACATATAAGGTTCTTGTTATCAATTTTATTGATGTCAACACATTGTTGGCGGTTTTTTAGATAACTATTTATCCAGCTTAACGCTGGTCCCCTGATGCCATAATTTTCTAATTTCCTTAGTAGCAGTTCATGTGAGACGAAGTCAAAAGCTTTGGACATATCAAAAAAAATAACAAGTGTGGGGTGTTTCATGTCGATGTTTTTTAACACATTATATACTAGATTAAAAGCTGCAAGGGTTGTGGATTTATCTCTCTGGAATCCATTTTGTTCCGGTTTGATAATTTTAAATTTTTCAAAATATGTATTTAGCCTCATATACATTGCTTTTTCAAATACTTTAGATAATATTGGGATTAACGTTATTGGTCGATAGTTTGACATGTCTAACTTGTTTTCTTTTTTATGTAAAGGTTTTACAATAGACCTTTTTAGACATTCAGGAAAAGTACCTGTTTCAAAGGAGAGATTGATTAAATATGTTAATATAGGTACTATAACGTTCGCAGTTTCCTTCAATATTTTAGTGCTAATTTCGTCCACGCCTACAGAATTGGTGTCATTTAAAGACATAATAATTTTTTTCACTTCACTTAAATCTATAGGTTGTAGAAAAATACTATTTGTCAGTCGCGTGTTGTTTGTGTTTTCCAGATCATTATTTTTAATATTACATAGGTTTATAAAAAAATTATTAAATTCATTTGCTATAGTACCACAATGCCCTATTATATTACTACCCACTTTAATTTCGGTTATTGTTTCTTTAAATATAGTATTGTCAGTATTTTCGTTTATAATTTTCCATGCCGCTTTGCATACGTTTTTTGATTGAGTTAAAGTATTCAAATTATATATTTTTTGAGATTCAAGTATACATTTTCGTAACATTTTGTTATATTTATTGTAATTAGTTTTACTTTTTTTTGTTTTTAGTTTGTAAAACTGAAAACGTAAATGTCTTTTTGTTTGACAACTACGGCGTAGGCCTTTTGTAATCCATTTAATACCCCTTTTGTTATTATTAATCGTTTGTCGGTATTTTGGAAAACATAGGTCATAAAATAGGCAAAATTCGTCGTAGAAATGGTTAAAAGCTATATTAAAGTCCATGCTTTTAAAAGTGTCTGTAAAACTCAGTTTGCTTAGACATTCATTAAATTTTTTTATATTTTCTTTACAGTAGTCTCGTTTCATTACGTATAGTTTCTTAGGCTCACATATATTTTTATTAATTGGGAGACTTAAAGTTTGAGCAGTTTCGTGGTCGGAGAGTCCTAGTTTTAAAATTTCACTTTTAGCGTGTTTTAAATTGCTTATAATGTGATCTATACATGCTTTTATACGCGTGGGTTCCTTTATATGACATGTCAAATTGTAGTTGAAAACAAGGTCCTTAAAATTCTGAGTCGTTTTATTAGTATTAAGTGTATTAATGTTCAGGTCACCAGCAATTATTAGCTTACGTTTTTTACGGTCAGAGTGTAGTAGTCTAAACAATAATGTGTCAAGATACTTTAAAAATAAGTCCGTGTTTGATGTTGGTGTCCGGTATAAGCATATTACTGTTATCTTTAATCTATAAATATCAATTCCACAGCATTCAAATACTTTATCTCTTGCATAATCTTTGATGTATCCTATATCAGAGTATTTAATTCCTTTTTGGACATAAATACATACTCCTCCTCTAGAATTTTGCCTGCAGTAGGTTGATGCTAATTCATACCCAAATAATTTCGCATTTTGTTTATGATCGTCTTTTATGAATGACTCCGAGAAGCATAGAACATTAGGAAGATTATTGTACGTGTAAATCTCATCTAACGTTAATTCGATCAGTTCTCTTTTACGTATTAATCCAGCAATGTTTTGATGAAATAGACTAAAGTATAATTTATTTTCACTTGTATTATCATCGAAAAAACTCATTATTTAAATTATTATTAAGGGCCTGAGTTTTTTTATTGTCCATTTTTGAAAAGTAAAATGGAATGGTGCCTTTTTTATAAACATTCAATGTACTGTTAGGTTTACATATAGTTTGTACATTTTTCTTACTTGCTGGAAAATAATATGGTATAGTTCCCTTTTTTGGCACAACACTATTGAAATAATTAATTTGCGGCGATATTCTTGTATACCGTGTATGTATATTTCTAATATTGTATTTTAAATATTTAAGATTATAGTCATATTGGTCAATAGATAAATTTACGTAGGCAGAAAGGCTAGCTTTGTTTATATTAAAATTATTATCAAATTGTATGTAATCCAGTCCTATATAATAACAATTCTGAAACTGAGAACATATTAGTTTTATCATATTATTTAACATGTTTTCATTTAAAAATATATTTCTCGCAATACCTAATACAAAAACATGGTGGTTTTGTAATAATTTCAGTGTAGCAGAGAGTTCTGACATTATATGCACGGGGTTATCATCATGTTCACCGACTGATATTAGTATACGGTCATGCTCCTTAAAACGTTGAGGTTCTGTATTCTTGAGGATTTCTGTTGAACTTGCACCTGGTTTTACAGAGCTTGTAACTGTATAGACTTCATATTTTGTTTCTTCTCTTAGTTTAATTATTTCCGTGGCCAATCCTCGGCATTGTGTGCCCCCAAATATGTGTATTAATTTTTTTTGTTCTGTCTCATAATTATTTGTTTTAAATTCTTGGATTGTTTTAGTTTTTGGCGATGATTGATGACGTTGATTTTTTTTGTTGAATATTTTGTTTGCATGTGCTTAATTTCTTCGTTTTCTAAAAAAATTGAATTATCCGTCAAACTTTGCCTTGATGCTCTTCTTTTAGATTGCATTTGAGATTTTCGATTTTGTATCGGGCTCATGCAAATACTTTTTAAGGAGTTAAGTTGTTGTAATTGAGTTGTAATAGTATTTTTCAGTTGGTTTATTTCTAAGTGTAAGTTGTCGATTTCGTTGTTTGATATATCTAGTTTATTTTTTAAATCAAGATTTTCAGTCCTGAGGTTTTCTATCAAATTTATATCTTGCCCCGTCGATAAATCAAGACTTTTTATAAATACTTCTCGATCAGACGAACAGTCAAGTGAAGTCTCGAGTGATTCCATTGATTTCGCTCTAAGCATCATTTTACGTCTTTTCGTTATATACGTGTCATCATTACTCAAAGATTCTTCACGTGTATTCATTGTTTAAATTAAAAAGAAACTTGGTAAAGTGGGATCGAGTTAATGACTTTCGTCGTTCCTCGCGCTTTGTGTTCCAGCGGTGCTATCGAAGCTAGTGTCGTGCTGCACGAAAAATGTCTATTGGTGATTCGGTGATTAGTCGATAAAAAAGGTTCTAAGAAATGTCAACGAAAATAGGGTGTGGTCTAAAACTAATTGTTTCACCAAACAAGAGATTCTCTATTCCCAGGGCGTCACAACTAAACCTTAGTTGGGAACTTTCCAAACTACTATAAAAGCAAATACTCCCCTGATGACATTAAAAACTTCGCTTAATGTCTTCGCACCGTGATGACAGATCCGAGGCAATATTTCAGGGCGTTGAATTGCGCGCAGCGGGGGCCCGGAGCATGTGTAAGTATTTTTGCCAATTTGTAACTCGGGAAGAACGTTTGACTCCTTAGTATAGGAGGTAGGGGAACATTTTCTTGACCTTTCTAATTTTACAATGTTGTATCAAATATATTACAATTTTCTTATAAGTAATTGTATGAGCCAAATGCGTAACATGAACTTTTTTTTGTGAAAACTTAGCTGATATGTGTATAATTATTTTTTTTATTGTAATAATTATGATTATTCTGTTTCCCAAATAAATATAATAAATAAATAAATCTTGTGAAATGAAACTTCTTTAGAACCGTTGTGATTTGAAACTCGGTGAAACGAAAAAAAGTGGCACTTAAAAGAGATAATTCTACAGGACTAAGTCTGCGAGATAATGAGATAGAATACATTAAATGTTAATTTAAACAGTATACTCATACACATAGAGTTGAAAATTTGAATTTCCAGTGACTCGCTCACTGGAACTCTGACTTATCGTACTAACCACTAGCTCAAAACAATTACATGTCAATATTCTGCGAGCCGTAATCGCAACCAAAAATCATATTATAGACGTCGCTCGCGAGCGCACCAAGCTGGTAGCGAGCCGACGATTGCCGGTTTTTGCCGCAAATTGAAGGCCCCGGCAGTCAACACCGTCAAATGCACTAGATTTACGCAAAAAGGGTGCTCGCAGTCCGCTCGCCAGCCACATCCAGACTAGAATTTCGTTACTGTAACAGCTAGTCTCTCTGATGACTACACAGCCAAAGGCGGCCTGTGTTGGTTGCCGCGAGCAAAGATCGTTTCACGTGTACACACTAGAGTACTGTGAGATTATGGTCACAGCTCGCTGATGAATGAAATGACGGCTCGTAGGTCGTCGCGAGCCAAAACTATTTTCGATGTCCACATTATAACCCGTTAGCACATCCACTCGGTAACATTCATTGCTTGCTGATGAGTGTGCCTGACGAGTGTCCTCTGACCGCAGAAAAAAAAAATCTTTTAAGCCCCTCTACGTGTCTAATAAAATTGAAAGCTGAAAATCGTCGTAGAGCTCTTGACTATTCGAGCGGCGCGGGGCTCGTACTAGTTTCGCCCCCCAGGGGGCGCTGCTCTTGATAAATACAAGACGCCCTCGACGCCCCTCTTCTAAATAACGACACAATTTGTATCAACTTTGCATAGCTCTCAATACTTTCATATTTCACAAGTACACTATTGTCAACCGTATTTCTAAAAAGAGTTATACATTAAAAAAGTGTAAATTTACTACTTCTACTTTACTATTCTAAACTCTACAGAATATCTAAATGAAAGGTGCGCGTAAATTCATATTTAGATATACATAGAAAATAAATAAATATATATAGACCGGTACAGTAAAAAAAATGCTAAAATGCATCCCCCTAATTTGGTAATCAGGGGGATGTAGGAAGTGAAATAGAACTAATTTAGATTTTTTTCAAATTTATTGTTTCTCTGTTTGTTGGTTTGTCTGTTTGTACCGGCTAATCTGCGAAGCGACTGGACCGATTTACATGTAAATTTCTATGATGATAGCTTATATTCCTGGTCAACATATAGGATACTTACATCCGGAAAATTAAACAGTTCCCGTGGGATAGTTAAAAAATTGCACCATGCGGACGAAGTCACGGGCAGAAGCTAGTAAAAAATAAAACTACGTTTTAACAGTTTTAAGCGCGGTAATTGATTTGATTTTAATCCGACTTTTGGGCCACTTTTCAATAGCCGTGATCACAGAAAACAAAGATATTAAGTGTCAATGCGTATTAATTAAAGTTTTATTTAGCCTACCGCCAACTTGTTCATTTTAATTATTTAGTTTTAATTTTGCTTATACTTTTTATTTACTCTATGGGAGCCTAATCTAATTTACCACCGCTTCGCAATATGTTTGGCAACCCCCCCCCCCCCCCCCCCCCCCGATTTTGAAACTTTTTCATTGCTACTCCGCTCCTATTGGTCTTAGCGTGATGATATACAGCCTATAGCCTTCTTCGATACATTGGCTATTCAGCTCTGAAATAAGTTTTTAAATCAGACCAATACTTCCTGAGATTAGCGCGTTTAAACAAACAAACTGTTCAGCTTTATATATTAGTGTAAGATGTAATATTAAAATGGGTGGGTGGTGGTAAATGAAAAATAAATTATCTAACGCAAAAAGATTCGATATCGGTTAAAAACCAAAAAATACTATTTAATATTTATGTATACTTTTCATATATTCTTCTTTTTTACATAAATAAATCACAATAAATGTGAAGAAGGAACAAAAAGACTGCAAAACTTTCCAGTGGAAATATGAATCTTTTCTCGCTGTGAATTGTGAATCCAGTTAGAGCATACGTTCCGATGGCTGTTTGAGAACAGGACTGATTCAAAGGCGTTATCCATTCCCAGGGTCGTTATGCAGAGACGTGTTGCATATAGGGATGCGATGTATGCAAAGCCAATCACGATATCCGCCGATTATCCGCCGGGAATCGAGCGATTACTCGAAATTTCACGCTTTATTCTGTTCTAGTGATTTGTGCACAATTTCATATTGATTGAATGAATAAATATGCTTTACTGCGTTAAAGATACAGTAAACAGAAACAAAATTTTACAATACATTAGGCGGTCTTATCTCTATTAGCGATTTCTTCCAGACGACCTTTGGATGGACAAAACTTTTGATAAGAACAGAGGTATGTTGCATTATTCTCACTACCGAATCGTATCTTATAAATATATACATGATATAATATACATACATTAATATAAATAAAAATGTTATAACTATTTTGTATTGCAGGAGTTCAGCAGACAGGCAGACGGCCAACTTGATGGAAAGCGGTTACCATCGCCTATGGACATTTGCAACACCAAAGGTGTTACAAATGGGCTGCTGCTCGCTTAAGGGAGACTGGAACCTGGTCTAATATTTTATTGATTATAAAATATATTTTATTTCTAGTTACAATTCTTAAACATGTACATTAGAATTTCGTATATGTTCATGATTAGTATCATTATTTATTCTAATTACCGAAATACGGCTAGCGATGTGGGTCAAAGTGTAACAGGAAGGGCCTGCCTACCGCTGCCGTATGCGTGAGAGAAAGGGAATCCAGACAAACTGGCGCTGTAACGCGTTACGTAACGAAGCGGGTTTACCCTCTCATGAGAAGTTATCACTTCAAAAATACATATTTAAATACACATACCAGCTAAGTTCTCATTTAAAAAAATACTCTAATATACACTTTATAAATAATTATATTGTAAACATAATTATAATTAGGTAATAATATAATAAACAGTATCTAAATTTTTTTACAGCTTATTATAAGTAGGCACTTGTATGTGAACTTAAAATTATTATACACATGTAATCTGTCTTAATCAATGCCTGATTGAAACGAGCCAAATTAATGCGACATAACTCTTAAAGCTTCAAACGATGTGCACTTAAATCACGTATGACTAATAAACTGTTGTTGTATTTTGCGGATATCCGCAACGGCTGCAAAACAACACTACAAGCTGGTACATATTCATTGTTTTGAGCAATCAGAGCTCTGTACTGAATACTATATACGACTATACCCGCATTTAAACATTAAAAATGCCATCGTTTTTTATATAACTCGAAAGTTTATGACAAATTTATGCTAATGCTTGTGTTGTGGGTAATACACAACAGAATACTGTAGGGCTGATCCCAGACACCCAGACCATAGTAAATAACGGAAATTTCATTTACGAAATTTACCCTGCCGGAATTACAAACCCGGAACCTCCATGTTGCAGTAAGTCAGTTAGCCAAAGGCCCCCTCAATAACAGGCGCTTTTTGAGCGAGTAGGCTGAGTGTAGCCTATCTTTATATTCCGGCTCTCTTTTTCAAACAACACATTACCTTCAAATTCGGATCATCCTGTGAATGTCCCTTACCTGTTAACCCTTGTCCATTCTAAATTCATATATACTTTATGTAAATTCTTATATACTAACAATATCTATTTATAACGTAGTTAGTCTAATACAATTAATATTTTGTGTGGTCCTTAGGTCATCTGAAAACGTTCTCCACCGCTCAATTGTCATTATAAATTAATTTCTGATCACCCAGCACCTGTCATTTTTATATAGTTACTCCCAAAGTCACTCCGACATTGGCAATAGCAACGCGTTGGAGCCATCGCCGAACAAAATAGAATAGAATAGAAATATATATTTTTTCTTTCTTCTTTCAATAATAGAAGATGTGACAGTGTCTTAGTGGTGCGTGGCTATAAGCTATCTAAGGAAAAACAGCACTGTGTAAGGTGCGTAAGCTTATATGTCATAGGTATTATCGTCTGGAGTATTTCGACTTTTTCACACCGGCAATAAACTCATTGGATGTTTTCTTTTGTTCCGTGGCTTTGGCTTTGTTTCCATTTATTCAACACTGCTTTTATTCCTATTCCAATTAAGCACTGCTCAAAACTCTGAAATATGTTGATTAAAGTTATGAATGTATTTCTACTTGTTTCTCAATAATATTTATGCTACTGCTTCATTTGGGATAATGTTATAGTTGTTGGCCATTTCACGCAGATATAGCGATGGGATTAATGCGTTATTTGTGATGGGATATTGTTTTAGTTGTGAATGACGTTATTTGCCGGCCTTCTACGTTGCAACTCAGAGGCTTCGAGTTTGATTCCTCACGTGGTGAATGTTGCAAGCGAACTTCCTCCGATATTTACTATGGTCTGGGAGTCAGGGATCGTCCCCAAACTAGTCCCTTGTATTTCTCCTATAACACAAGCGTACTTGCTTACTTTGGCTGCGTAATTGCTTAAAAACAATATATGCGCTTTAGTCCATTAAAATTTTACATGAGCTTTGCATTTTTTAGAGGAAGCAATTTTATGTTTGGGACATATGTGGACGCGATCTCATAGGTGGCGGGGAAAACGGGGACCCTTTTCTAGCTGCTTAACATTCGATAAGTTAAATTTGGTAAGTTGTATGGTAAATAAAAGAGTTAGGAATGAAGAAAAAAATCTCACTTTTTTGAAAAAATGCAATATTCGGTCCTTAAATTGTAAGATTTCAATGGATTACTTGTCTGCCGATTAAAAAAAACATATGTATATACACTAATGTAGCTATTCGTAAATAGCGTTAATTGAAACAATAAATCAAACACCTAATTAAAAATAAATAATTAAACTAAAAATAAACTATATATACAAACTGAAATAAACCATAAAATCTAGTTCAGACCGCTGTCACATTGCCTCACTGAATGGCAATGCTGATGCGTTGCCCGAGGTATAAACCAGTCTTTTGGTCATGTGAGACATCCACCAGACGTTTGGCTATGTCTCGATAAAGCCTGTGCGCCTCAGTCCCCCTGGTCTCAAGGTCTCGACCCCAAAAGCCGCAAATATGTAGCCATTTCCGATGGCTGAGTATTTGCAGCGTTTTAGGGCCTCCTGTTGTGCAGAAGCTGTACCCCCAGACAAGCTAGCAGCTGAAAGAAGGGACCCTGCTAACGTATCAACGCAAGACGCGCCCTATACTAACTAAGGGGCGACCCATCTTCGTTAATTTAAGCTATAAATAAGACGCATTTGATTAATGCAATTACAGTCCGAGTCCAAGAAACGCCTTTAGTAGAGTAGTCTGAGTAGTTCTAAATCTTAACGTAATAAAATAATTACATATGTTTTTTGCCTCAGAATATCATTTAGTTTTTAAAATTTTGTATGCATCTGAACAACTTTATATCGCTCCCGGTAAAATTCCCACGGGATTACCGGGATGAAAAAATATCACACGTTTTATCTATATATTAATACGGGAAGCAAAAACTTTATACCCTTACGAAAATTGCGCGGACGGAGGAGTATGAAATTTTGCACACTTATAGTATATATATAGAAGGAGGGCAAAGTGCTAATATTTTTTTATTATGCATATATATTTGAGACACACACATGCATATATCCTCTTTTGTTAAAGTCAAATTAACAGCCTTGGCGAAATCTGTGATTATAGAAGTATGGTCTTCGACAACAGAACCTTAATAATGTTCAAACACATCATTTAAATTAATTATGGTTCAATTACGACCCCTGAGCGATCGCTAGTATCAATAAAAGTAAGACAAGAATTATCTGTGAGTATATTCTCTGAACTGTAAAGCGTCGAATTGTGAAGCTTGCCACCACCCCTGTCATGAGGACCACGACCACTCTGTCAAGAGTGTGACGAAGTAGAACAAGATATTCTCTGAAGTATTCACTTCTACTGCGTGTGAACAGCACACACATTTCTGTTGCTAGTATTTTTATACTACATAATGGCAAATCACACTTGCAGCTTTTGTATACTTTGTGTGTAAAATTTGTTATTAGAAAAACAGCCCATTGTGTATTGTAATCTTATATGGCGGTCATTAGCCAGGTGTAATTCTAGTAAATGCGGTCACGCAGCCGAACAGACATATTGCATCCGTGCAGTATAAAGCAATGCCTCGATTGATGGACGAGACCGTCGAGCGATAGCCATAAACGGAGCAAGACTTGTGTACATTCGGTAATCCATTTAGGCTGGTGTGCACCGAACTTTAACCCATGGTTAACCAAAAATAATCACTGTTTTTCCATACACTTTTGGCGATTATTTTATTTTAACCATTGGTTAAAAGTCGGTGCACACCATCCTTAATGACGGATTTGGCGCGTGTAATTGAATCGTGTATTACGTTTGCACTGGTTGTGTTCAGTTATATTTGGACCTGTGTTATACGTGTTTGTATAGTTCTAATAAACCCTATAGTAATACTAACGGCATTTTATTTGAGTCCTACAACTCGTAACAATACAATGCCTTAGTTGCCAACCCAATAGATTGTGTCGATTAATGCGCAATATTTAAACTTGACATATATAATTTACGCACTAAACCCATAGACGCCACAATTTATAAGCCCGGGTTCATTTGGTCCGGTTTAAACCCAAACCGGTTGTCCCATAACGATTTCGTCTAAACATTTGTAATGGGCTAGTAGTGGTCACGTTACCCGGTACAAAGTTTCACCCCCCTCTACCCTATAACCGGATATCCCCCGGTCTAACTACGTTGTGTTTTGCATAAACTGCCTGCGGAATATTGATGGCCGTTCTGTTTCTGTTATTGTGAGTGACGGTTCTAGAACGATATTGAAACGATTTACATTGACTCGTACGATAAATTGGAGTAACTAAGTATAGATTCAAGACATTTCTAATTGACAAGTCATATTACAGTGTTAATGATTATTTTAATGATAGACTTTAAATTACTGAGTTAGTATACAAAGTAATATAGACTAGTGGATACATTTAATTTTTTACCACTTTGATTTTAAAGAATGACTAAATTTAAAGAATTTGGTTTTTAAATTGTTATTCTGAATTATTTTTAAATATTAGTACTGACTGACTCAATGAGAATTGTTAGACAAAAACATGTGAAGCTATGAAACAATCCTATCATCTTTTTATGTACCATGTTTTATGAAATCAGTCAATCAAGTCAGAATTGAAAATATTTGTACAGTCAGCCAAGAAAGTTAAACTGACAAAGCAGTCAGTTTAATTTTCTAGAATGAATTATTCTCTTCTTCAGCCAATCTCAGTCCACTGCTGGACGTAGGCCTCCCCAAGTACGCGCCACATATCCCGGTCTCCTGTCTTCCTCATCCAGCCGCCGCCTGTCAGTCCACCGGGCTAGAAGGCGTTCTACGCTATGACGTGGTCTTCACTCTAGGACTCGTTTGTTCAATCGGCCGTCGGGCCTGCGGCAAATGTGACCGGCCCACTGCCACTACCAACGGCATTTTAATTCCAGTCCAGCAACTCGTAACCATATTATAAAATTCTAGACATGCTGTGTAGTGGTGCGGGTGACAAAGGTAAGAATTTGTTGGTGGTGGAAAAGGCAAAATCCACATCCTGGCAGATATGAGCGGTACTCTAAAAATTTGCGCATTATTCTTACCAACAACTGGAGCGGGTTTACAGATAAAAAGCGTTTTTATGCATAATCACATATTATGTGCCTGCGGTGTTCGCGAGGCACACGTTAGCCAACAGGTGGCACCGCCTGTCTCTATCCAGTGTGCGGATTTTCGGAAGAAGAAGAAAGGTAGGTAATATAAGGCTCCTAACCACTGTGTTTGTACATTGAAGGTATTAATATCGTTCCAATATCGTCTGTCAGCATCCGCACGCGTTATGTTTGCCCAGATTTCGTCTGGTCCCTATTGAATTTTAACCATAGCCCCGTAACTGGCCGCGGGCGAGCCGCGCATACCATTTATGCACCCGACCAACAATTTAATTGTTCGCGTCCAGCTGCACGCGGTGTAGGCCCGATATTGTTCCAATATTGCACTCGAAAATTGTTTAAGCTATTGTCAAATTCAAATTTAAATGTTTTCATACTACTTCCTACTAATATTATAAATGCGAAAATGAGTAAGAAGAGAATGTATGGATATATGTATGTTTGGTACTCTTTAATGCAAAAACTACTAAATGGATTTTGATGAAACTACAATAGCTTAGACATCAGAATCACACATAGGCTACGTTTCAACGGTTTGGCGCGCGGTATTTTATTTGATTTTATTATTCCCACCCATTTGAATATGCTATTATTTTAGTCTGCTGAACTCATGCAATAAAAAAGTTTATTTGTAAAGCAAGTATTCACACGGTTTTTATTTATTAACAAATCTACGGACTCGAGTTCCGTACCCTTTTTACAACTTAATTACTATGAGAGTTTATTGAGTTCATACGCTTATTGTTTAATTTTGTTACTGTGTGTGATATTAATTTTGTGATTTTTATGTTGTGTTGTGTGTATTAAGAAAACTTATATTGTTATCTAATTTTAATACTAAACTTATACTAATGTAGAGTGTATCTGTTACATGCTGGTGTTGTGAGAGAGTGCATGTGCAGTGTGTGCCTTATGTCTATACCTATATATATTATCCTATCTAGTGAGATGTGTGATGTTTTTCCTTCCTGTGACTAGGTTATTAATTTTTAGGCTCTTTGTGTGCCACACAGATTATGATATTACATTCCGTGTGTATGTGTGTGTGTGTGTGTGTGTGTGTGTGTGTGTGTGTGTGTGTGTGTGTGTGTTTCAGGAAAACGCTGCAGCAGCCTTTCGGTGAAAGCATAACAGAGAGTAAGTTTCACATTTATCAATACAATATGAACAATATTAGTATGCATAATATTTGACGCATTTAAACACATTTTATTAAGTAAAGGATATCATCATTACGAATAAAATGTCCAACTGCCAAACGTTCAGCACCCGACCACTAGCAGTGCGAAATGGCGAAATTAAAAACCCATAGCTCTCGTATTTTATTCAAACGCCGCTCATAAAGGCTCGAGTGTTTCGTTCGGAGACGCTTTCGTCGGAAAATCAATATTATAATATTTTTCAAAGGAAAAACTGCGTTACATTTTTTTTGAGGCACTCCCGAGGGGCTCTGGATGCCTGCGACACGCTTTTAAGGCTTTATTTTTCTCTATTTAGTAGGTAAATTGCTTTCCCCTGTGTTGTTTTTTAATGTATCGACGTATAGGTGGTACGCTCTTTGTGCTTGGAGGATGTGGTTTCGAAAGGAAATTGGTTTTCCAGTTTTCCGCGAATTATGTGGATTATAACAGCTTCGTTTTGTGCTAATAAAATGCACAATTAATTTGTTTTGAATTTGAGCTTTTGTTGCGGTATAGCCGTGAATGGAATAAGAAAAAATTTACAAACGACTAGTAAAGCCGTGCAGAAACGGAGAAACAATACAATTTCCTGCAGCCAGGTGGTAGGGTATTTACCGGACTGGATGGCTACCATCCCTGGTCTAAAGTATGTTGCCATTACAACCTTGAGTTGTGTTCCGGCATTAGGAACCAGGCTCCAGTCTCCCTTAAGAGAGCAGCCGCGCATTTGTAGCACCTTTGGTGTTGCAAGTGTCCATAGGCGATGGTAACCGCTTCCCATCAAAGGGACCGTCTGCCTGTCTGCTACGCTCCTACAATCTGTGACTATAGTAGTATAGTCTTTGACAACAGAACCTTAATAATGTTCAAACTTATAATTTAAATTAATAAGGGTCGCATTTCGACCACTAGGCGACCACTAGGCTATCCGTGTCTCTTCGTTGCTAATAAAAACTTATGCTCTGAACCAGTCTCTTATTGAAGATCCGTTGCAGAACCTAGTATAATTTTGGGGACCTATTTCGTCCGTTGGCAATTTTCAAAACTCAATATGGCTACCCT
Organism: Dendrolimus punctatus; assembly: GCA_012273795.1. NCBI lineage: Eukaryota > Metazoa > Arthropoda > Insecta > Lepidoptera > Lasiocampidae > Dendrolimus > Dendrolimus punctatus. The sequence goes on along the minus strand of CM022551.1, from coordinate 10,814,184 downwards.
TTGAAGGACTGACAAGACGAAAACACAAGGATTACGTTTTTGCCAAAATATCTCTGGGAGCCTAAAAATTCTCGTACATAATATTTACAGCGTGAAAGACGGAAAATGTTTTCAAATATTCCCTTGTAATATTAAAAGGGAGAATTAAATGTAATGACCCGTATGATTTTATATCGGGAAAACCTCGAACAAGACATTTTCCTCAAATTCCTGTACAAAAATTCTTATTAGTTTCCTATCAACTGTTGTTCCGATGGAAATTAACTTTTATTTCATTATTTCGGAATGTTGTACATAGACTAGGAAGTAAAATTAAATTTCAATCTACATGTATACCTTCAAAAAGTGTTCTCCGATGGAACTTTTTTGAATAAAAACTTGAATGAATTTGAATTTGATTACCAAAAATGGCCGATACTTCTGGTTACTTGACGTAACGTATCCTATAACTAAGCTGTCTTGCTGAAATTTAATACCCTTGGGTAGTTAATACCCTATAGACAGCGTGTTAAGACCCCGATAGACGTCGAATAAGACACGTATCGGTGGCGTGACACTAATCAGCGTCTCGTGACGGGGTTTTGCGAAAAATATTATATACGGCTATGTATAGGACCGGAAGTTAGAGGTAGCGTTCGCAAAAATAGCGCTAACTCCCAAAAGAACAATTCTTTACACATATTATTTCGTAGCATAATAATTTATTCTAAACTAGCTGTTCCGGAAGACTTCCTGCCCGGAAAAGCTTCAATCAATATGCCGACAGCAGCGCCACCTAACGGGTCCAATTGTGAACCAACTCAGAAACCTTATTTGGCTCATGCACAACAATTTTGAAACCTAAAAATCATCTCATAATCAAATGATTCTATGGAGGACATACAGACAATTCACTTTTATATATAAAGATAGAAATGTTAAGCCTTTGCCAGCTTACCTCCTGGTAACACAGAGGCCCGGTTCGATTCCTGGTATAGTAAAATTGCGGAAATGAATTCTCTATATTATTTACTCTGTCTGGGTGTCTGAGAACGAAATTCGATCGAAATTTCATTTCGATGTAAAACCACAATGATGGAAATATAGCTGCACAGAACACGGGGAAATATAGGCAGTTATATTAAGGAAGGATGGCACAGTACCTTTGCGTAGCGAAGCGATGGTTTCTCCGTGATTCTTGAAGTTAGCACGACGAGCACAATTTCACGAAAACTAGTAAAGTCTATGTATATAAAGTATATGGACGAAAATAGTTTATAATGTTCAAAAGCGATGCGTATGCGTTGCAGTTCGTAAGCGAGAAGATCAATTCTATACGATGACCACTATAGCGATGCAGTTGACGTCTCATGCTGTCTCCTTTCTTCTGCTTGCTAGGGTATGTACCGGAGAGAAAAAAAAGATAGGATGTGGTTTTACATGATTTGAAGTATTACGATTCGTTCCATTACTTTAAGAATTTTCAATATAAATATTAAATGAAATACGCGCGACCATCCGCCCCGGCTTGAAGGTACGGCTTCAACAAAATTGCATTGCAATCTAAATGATATACAACTAATACGACATGATACAAATTTTCTAATCTATTAACTAATCTGTATATATAATTATATAAAGGGAACTCTATAAATTATTGGTTGGGTATAGGGCAAAGACGTATAACTGGACGCAAATAAGATCCAGTCACAGTTTTGATGCGCACTGTACGAGTCACACCATCAGAACCCGGAAAGACTTCCTCAACAATGCCCAGGGGCCAGTGGAGAGGTGGACAATTATCTGTTATAAGAATCACCACAGTGCCAATCGTAATCGGGTTCACAGGTGTGTTCCACTTATAACGTGATTGCAATGTGTGCAGGTAGTCCATTCTCCAACGCTTCCAAAAAGATTGAACAAGTTTGTCTAAAAGCTCGTAACGCATCAGAGTTCGAATGCCTTCATTAATAGTGCTAGCAGGTAAATATTTTAAAGGGGTCAGATTCAAAAAATGGGCGGGAGTTAACGCAAGAGATTCTGAAGGGTCACTCGAGAGTGTTCTACACAAAGGTCGAGTATTCATAACTGCTTCTACCTGGGTGAGTACAGTACTCATTTCCTCAAAACTTAAAATTTGTTCTCCAATTACCCGGAGCAAATGTACCTTTAAACTCTTTATGTTTGCCTCCCAATTTCCACCAAAATGACTAGCAGCAGGAGCATTTAGTGTCCAATTTATACGATTTTCCGCTAGAATTTTACCAAACTCTGTATTGTGATTATTTGAACACAGTAAGTCATGTAATTCTGATAGTTTCCTTTTAGCGCCTATAAAATTAGTTCCGTTATCGGAATACATTCTACTTACGGGCCCACGACGTGAAATAAATCGTTTGAAAGCTCCCATGAAACTTGCAGTGCTTAAATCACCAGCCAATTCAATGTGCACCGCACGGGTTGTGAGACAGACGAATAAGCAAATGTATGCCTTAGTTGCACGAATACCACGCCCACGTGTCAACGATACCCTAAATGGGCCGGCATAGTCTGTTCCAGTGTGAATAAAGGGTTTCACACATTGTATTACACGGCATGCTCGATGATCTGCCATTTCGGGAAGTGATGGTTTAGGTCTGAGCCGAAAACAAGGAAGACATCTATGTAATCTACTCCGAATCACTTGACGAGCCGATATAATCCAATATCTATGTCTTAAAAGTGACATTAAAAGATCGGGACCTGCGTGGCAATTGATTTTGTGGTGATAATCTATAAGTAAATTTATCATGTGACCTTTTCGCGGTAACATGATTGGATGTTTATGAGCATAGGATAGATCTGAATTAGATAAGCGTCCTCCTACTCGTATAAGACCATTATCTAGGAATGGCTTTAGATGTTGTATTGAACGATCACAAAATTTCCCGGCATGTAGTCTGGAAATTACATCTCCAAAATGAAATTTTTGGAGTTCACGAAAGGCTAATAATTCAACAAATTCTAAATCAGACGAGCATATTTGATTACGACGAGGTAGTAATTTTGCGAATCTACAAATATATACCAAATAATTTAAAAACTTAGTCCAAGACGAGAAACGGTCAGCTAACGAAATGATTAAAGATTCTTCTGCAGATGGTGCAGTAACTAACGAATGCCTTTTTTCTTCAGGTACCTCCGAAACTGTTGAAGGGTTAAAAGGTTCAATTGGCCACAGTGTTGAATCTAAATTAGCCCATGACGGCCCCGTAAACCAAAGAGAATGTTTTATAATTTGAGCAGGTGTTAGACCACGAGATAAACAATCCGCCGGGTTATCTTTTCCATCTATGTGATGCAAATTTCCTGGTAGTAAGTAGCTCTGGATTTTTGTAACCCTATTCGCAACAAATGTGTCCCATCTATGTGGGGAAGAATGGGCCCAGCAAAGAGCAACCTTTGAATCCGAGAATGCAAAAATATTACGAATATTAATGCGGTTTTCACATCCACTAACTATACACGAAATCAACTTAACCAGAAGTAATATAGCACAAAGTTCTAATCTAGCAAGAGAAATAACCTTACGAGGAGCTACTTTAGATTTGGCACTAATGAGATACAAACCGATACCATCATTATTTTTGACGTGGAAATAAACTACTCCTCCGTAAGCCCTTTCACTAGCGTCCGCAAAAGCCAAAACATTAATAACGCTATCTTGATTAATTCCCACATACCTCGGAATCTGTAAATTGGTGAGTAAGGGTAATTCTTTTCTATATCGAGACCATAATTTAACAATATTTTCAGGCGGAGTGTCATCCCAATCACATCCACACAACCAAAGTTCTTTGATAAGTAATTTAGCATACAGGACAACGGGTGCCACAAAACCCATTACGTCCCATAACCTTGCGACACAAGATAAAATGCTGCGCTTAGTACAAGAAGACGCAGGATCGTTAATTTTAAGACTGAATTTATCTGTAAGAGGTGACCAACATAAACCAAGTATTTTATGAGAATCAGGGTCGATGAATTCTTTTAGTGCAGTGAGGCGATGCGATTCCGGAATAGAATTCAGAACCACTTGGGAGTTGCTCGTCCATTTAACGAGATCAAATTTTCCAGCCTTCATCAGTCCTATCATCTCCGACGCTGAAGATATAGCCGTGGATTCGTCAGGGACGCTATAGACAAAATCGTCCATATACAAGCCTGAGTCAATTACTGCCTTAGCAATAGGATATCGATCACCTACGTCAGATGCAAGCTGTTTAATAGTTCGCAGCGCGATATAAGGGCTTGATTTAATGCCAAAGCAGACACGTTTAAATTCGTATACTTGAAGGGCTTCATTGGGAGAGAATCGATATAATATACGTTGAAATTTATGATCATGTTGGTTAACACCAATACTGAGAAACATTTGGCGAATATCTGCAGAAAGAGCTACTGCGAATAAACGGAAGTTTATAATTATATTGAATAAATTCCCTTGCAGATTAGGTCCACTGTACAAAATATCATTAAGCGATACATGAGAACTGGTCTTGCAGCTGGCATCCAAAACAACGCGTAATTTTGATGTAACTTTATCTTCTCGAAGAACCCCATGATGTGGAATAATATATGAAGGGTCTTTCTCGTTATCTTCTAACTCTGTGGTTGCTAGCGCGATATACTCCTTTTCTAAATATTCCCTTATAACATCATCGTAGGCAGTTTTTAATGATGGGGACGCAAGCATTTTCTTCTCTAAACACAGAAATCTACGTTTGCACACCTCCTTGGAATCACCAAGAGTGTTAATGTCACCTTTGAATGGAAGAGATACAACGTAACGACCATCCTCGTTACGTGTAGTTGTACGAGTATAAATTTGTTCGCAGAGCATATCATCAGTGCTAGGTAAAGGCGGTACATTAACTTCCTCAAGTTCCCAGAACTTACGAAGAGTGGAATCGAGAGAATCGGCAGTAGAACAACATGTTACAGATATCTTACTATGAACATTAGCAACAGCTTTTCCAACTATAACATAACCTAGAACTGTTTCTAACGCAATAGGGGACAGTTGCGAAGACGAACCTTGAACCCTTTTAGACAAAAGAAGATGAGGGAAAATTCCTGCACCGATCAAGATGTCTATTCCACTACTAATTGAATAGGTGTCATCAGCTAAAGGCAAAGTAGAAAATGACGATAGCGAAGAAACATTTACAGAAATAGTTGGTAAATGTTCGGTTATTTTATCAACCACTAATGACTTCATATTATAGTTAATGTTACGATTAAAACGTGAAGAAAAGGTAATGTTCACGGAACCCGCTACAGGTTTCGTTGAACCCCCAATTCCTTTTACTGTTGAACAAAGACTTGTGTTTAAATTCAAACCTAGGCGCCGGCAACAATCTTGGGTAATAAAATTGCTTTGCGAGGCGCTGTCTAATAAAGCACGAACATTATGTTCCCTACCATGCGAATCGACAACAATAACACGAGCGGTAGCGAGTAGTACAGTAGTAGGTTCATATGTTACTTTTTTGGTTGCTGCCTTTGGTGAGAGCGAACAAAGAGCGACGTCATCACTACGGATGCAGCGTGTGGTGCAAGCACACGCGCCGTCCTTTTCAGTAACTGATGCAGCGGGTGCGTGAGCCCGCAGCGGTGTAGAGTGCGCAACTATTGAGCTATTGACAACTGGGGAATAATTATCACGCTTGCTATCGTTGTTCTCTGTGAAATGAATCAACGTGTGATGTTTTCTATTACATTTTCGGCAAAGTGACTTGGAATTACACGTTGAGACATGATGGCCTCTACTTAAACAATTGATACACAAGTCATTAGATTTAACAAACTTAAATCGCTCATTGGGATTATAGCTATGGAATACCGAACAATTATATATATGTTCGTGAGCTGAATCGCACAAGGAACAGGAACTAAATTGAGTGTCGGAGTCAGCGTTAACATAAGCATACGTATGTGGTCTATATGACGCATCTGGTCGACGGTCTGTATTTTTCTTTGAAGCCTCTTGTTTAACCGATGTAGTACGTTGTAATATTTTTATATGATTGCGCACGAAGAGCACCAAATCCCCAAACGCAGGCATTTCACAACCACGGCTATCTAACTCGAAAGATCGCGCAGTATCTGAATCTAACCTTTTAAGTGCGATATGTAAGAATATGAAATCCGACAAGTCATCCAACTTAAAGTTTTTTAAGGCTGCCACGGAGGTCGCAAATTTATCCAAAAACAACTCTAAATTATTAATTGTTGCGGCAGACATGCTTTTAAATTCAAATATTTGGTCTAGGTATGAAGAAGCCGCCGATCGCTTATCTTCATATTTATTCTTTAACAAGTCGAAAATTAACGAATAATTTTGTGCAGAGGGCGTTATACCAGCGCAGATGGAACGAGCCTTTCCCGTAAGCTTGCCAATAAGGTAGTATAACTTTTCCGACTCTGAAAGGGATGGATTGTTATGCACTGAATTTTCGAAACTGGCAAGGAATAACGGCCAGTGCTTGATGTCTCCGTCGAATTCGGGAATCTCTATAGGAGGTAGTTTAGGCGACTTATGTTGAACAATAGGTTGTATACTGAGTGCAGACTGTTGTAACGTTCTACCGGCGCGCTTTACACTGCTAAACAAGTCATCAAACGACGAGAGCGGTTGATAATCTAGTACATATTTAGGATTCGAAAATAGCTGTAACTCGTTAATTTTGTCTAGCACAATTTCAAAGTCTGAGCGCAATAAGTCTACAGTTTCTAGCTCGCACAGAAACCTTTCGCGATGACATTCCTCATGAAGATCGTTCACGCGATTACAAATGCTCTGCATACGACTAAACATTCGATCTCTTTTAGCATATAAGATCTTTAACTTTGAATCAACTGCCAAAGTGCCTTTATCTGAACCTGTAGCCATTTTTAAATATTCAAGATTCAATTAATTACAGATTTATTACCAAATAACAAGTACAGTGATAACGTAAAGCTTTGGAGAATGGATTTATAGAAAATCAACAATTTATAGAAAAAATGTATTATAAGCGTCACAATTACTAACAAAATATAGATACCTATTCCTAATATTGCCCACTGCTAATATACAACGTACGTGTAAATTAAGTTATTGTATAATGTGTGATATATAAATAATATAATATTGTGAATATATATATTATATATTTTAATTATAAAACAAATACTGAAAATATATTTTGCACTTCTATCTTCAGACGGCTGATGGCCGCCTGGCCGGTACTTGTGCTGAATTTTAATACGTAACTCAAAACAAGTTGTTTTCGAACAATTATCAATAAATATTTATATAATTAATTTTAATTAGCAACCTAACAGCCTATTAATTAAAACAGATTAACTAAATAAGCCTTTAGTACGCAAATACTATATTAAATAAGAAAAATATACGACAGATTGTAGGTACTTTCGCAAAACACGGGAATCAATGCAATACAACTGTGTTGAAGAAATTACTAATTATTATATTTAGATCCGGCTCGTATGGTACCATTAATGGTTACGCGAATTGGTAATTGTTACCCATATTCATTTCATTTCGATGTAAAACCACAATGATGGAAATATAGCTGCACAGAACACGGGGAAATATAGGCAGTTATATTAAGGAAGGATGGCACAGTACCTTTGCGTAGCGAAGCGATGGTTTCTCCGTGATTCTTGAAGTTAGCACGACGAGCACAATTTCACGAAAACTAGTAAAGTCTATGTATATAAAGTATATGGACGAAAATAGTTTATAATGTTCAAAAGCGATGCGTATGCGTTGCAGTTCGTAAGCGAGAAGATCAATTCTATACGATGACCACTATAGCGATGCAGTTGACGTCTCATGCTGTCTCCTTTCTTCTGCTTGCTAGGGTATGTACCGGAGAGAAAAAAAAGATAGGATGTGGTTTTACATGATTTGAAGTATTACGATTCGTTCCATTACTTTAAGAATTTTCAATATAAATATTAAATGAAATACGCGCGACCAGGCCCAGAGTAATTCATTAGCATGAGCGTAATAGACCGAGATCCGGTTGCAAGATTTCTAAGTCCATGTTCTGTTTAATTAAAATCTAGATTTTATATTTGATTTTGATTATATATGGGGGGATACATGTATGCTAAGTTGCCTATAAATTTTTTGTCGCTATTATTTATTTTACTATTACTATATTTATTACTAGAAAAAAATAGGGATCCCTTCTCAAACTTTAATAATGTAACCAAATGTGTAAAAAAATGTGTTTAAAAAATTTTGTTGTCCGGGGATGGTTTAGATTCACAATTAAACCCGGTACTCCTTTTTAGAGTTGGTTAAAAAGAAGAATGAAGTATATATGGTACAATAAATGTTCTTATTACTGTGCCAGACGTGACATGAGACCAAGACCATTTTCATTTTTAGATAGATACATTTAGGACTGAAAAATTTTTGAAACATTAAAAATACAAAAAAAAAATATATAATATTTTCGGTGCTGTCAGTACAGCTCATCAATATTCGTCGGTGTCAGTGTTCCGCTGCAATAAGATTTATTATTCGCTCACTCCCACTCATTACTCATGTGTGGCCAATGCCAACACACCAATATACCAACCTCCAACGACCCAACCTACCAACCTTTTATGTTAGATTCTTTATGCTTTTAAATAGTGTTTCAGTGTTGAATGTAGTCAATAAATCATAGTGAGCGCGAGCGAGTGAGCTAAGAGTTCCGAAGACGTAACAGGCAACAAAAATATTCGACGAAATGTCGAATTTTTTTGTTTTTGGCTACGGAACTAAAAGAACCGTCTATACGTGAAGCAAACACTATGTACGAAAATTGCGCGGACGGGGGAGTATGATATTTCGCACACTTTTATTTATATACAGAAGAAGTGACGAATGATAATATATTTTTAAATTATGCATAAAAAAAACATTAAATCAATAAAACAAACATTACACAAACTTCCGTGTATTTGACACACGCACGCATTCCTTTTATTATATCTCTCTTTTTATTTTTATTATTAACTAGAGGTTACCCCGCGGCGCAGCCGCGGGGTAACCTCTAGTGCGTGTCTCTTGTTGTTTAAAGAGCAAGTGCTACAGGTTATATTATATTACATTTTTATGTATTTGCCCACGGAAGATTAACTTCATTTTATATCGCTAATTATATATACCATCTCCCGTCTATCTGTCAACAAAATAAATTACAAAACTTGACCAAAAAGGCCAAAATGGTCTAAATGACCAAAATACCACAGTGACCGACATGGCTAAAATGACGGAATAGGCCAAAACGACCAAATATGTCAAAATGACCAAATAGGCCAAAATGACCAAATAAGCCAAAATGACCAAAAAGGTCAAAATGACCAAATAGGCCAAAGTGACCAAATAGGCCAAAATGACCAAAAAGGAAAAATTACCAAATAGGCCAAAAGGACCAAAAAGGCCAAAATGACCAAAAAGGCCACAATGGCCAAAAAGGCCAAAATTACCAAATAGGCCAAAATAACCAAATAGGCCAAAATTACCCAAAAAGGCCAAAATGAAAATTATCCATCGTCCATCCTCAGTATTTAATTTACATACGTACCGAATTTCAGCCAAATCGGTCCAGTAGTTTTTCCGTAAAAGCATAACAAACAAACAGACAAATATCATGTTATCCCGGAAACTATCCCATTTTTCGGGATAAAAAGTATCCTATGTGCATCCTCGGTATCGAAAATATATATATATACTGAGTTTCAGCCAAATCGGTCCAGTAGTTTTACGTGAAAACGGAACAGACAGACAGACAGACAGACAGAGTTACTTTCGCATTTATAATATTAATATGGATTTATTGTTCAAGTCAAATTAACAGCGTAGCCTTGACGAAATCTGTGATTATAGAAGTATATGTGGTATAGTTTCTGTCATTAATTATTTATTATGGTCGAATTTCGACCACTAATTTGTTTGAAATACCCAATATAATACAATTATTTGTTAGTTTTAAAAATGGATCAGCAATTTCGATGTGCTAGTGATAGACTCGTATCTTATCCGCCCGCGCTGCCATATTGGAAAAATGGCGCCTATTAACAGTTTTTTAATAATATCTCCTTTCTGACTCGTTTTTCGAAAAAAAGACATCTACTATTTACTAATTCAACTATAGATGTTTTTTCAATCTTTATCTATTTCTTTTTAACTGTACATGAATTTATGTTACATGATTTACCTATTCTAATAATTTAAGGGACCTATTTACTATTTGTAGTTTTAATGTTTTATAAATGAAGTTGTATATATATATATATATATATATATATATATATATATATATATATATATATATATATATAAATTTATATGTGTGTTTATTAGGGTGATCGTTAAAAATTAAATTTCTTGCGACGCCCCCTAAAAAGCTTCCTTTTAATGAAAAAACACTGAGATTTTTTTTATAATTTTTTCAAGTAAAGACAACACATGCCTCAAGACGATTCAAGTTGATTTTTGGGTAATATCATGTTTTTTCAGGAAACTTCTTCATACTTAGAAGTAATAATTATTTTAAGATTGGAAAAGTTTTAACAATGAAATACCTTCCGTATTATCATTCTCAGTGATGAATTTCAAATTATAGTTTCAGAAAAAGTTTAAAATTCTTCGTGATTCAAGCTTATCTTTCAATTTTTCTTATATTTTTAGTTTTAACTTGAATCGTCTTGTAAAAATTATTAAAAAAATCCCAATGTTTTTTCATTAAAAGGAAGCTTTTTAGGGGGCGTTGCAAGAAATTTAATTTTTAACGACCACCCTAATATATACATATTATAATTTATGTTACATGATTTAACTATTCTAATATACACACATATTAGAATAGTTAAATCATGTAACATAAATTCAGGTACAGTTAAAAAGAAATAAATAAAGCAAAAAAATTGTAGTTCAGTTGAAGACACCAAAGCGACATGTGCGATACGAGAGAGTTGGAAGAAGAGTTAAGTAGAAGAAAGTGACGAGTTCAGTGAAGGAGGAGCTTAGCGTAGTTTAAGAAGAGATGCAGAAGCGAACCACGAGCGGTAAATTCGGAGGTGAGCACCGCAGTAGCAGGAGTTGGTTGGTCTACGCAGTATCGGCGACGGTATTCTGAGTAAGACAATTTAACGTCGGGGCAGTGCGTCGTTAATTGAGTTTGTATGGGCAACTCTGCGGAGAAGAATCACTTACGTGCAAGTCAATAAAAGCATTTAGTTAAAAAAACCGGTGTTTCCATCCAATCCCAAGTGCGTACCTCAGCTCGCGCGTAACACCACTACACTTAATACTTAAATATTCACTTTACGGGATGAATATAGGAAGAAGAGAGTTTTATTTGTTACAAAGTTAACGTGCGAAGGGACGTGTTATCTCGGCGATGTCGACACAAAGGTCTCTGGAGAGGCCCTCGACACCCGCGACACTCAACGGGACATCGGCCCACATTCACGGCACTGCCATCGACGATTTACAACCTACGAGATCAATACCTATTCTGCGTAATAGATATTTACTAGTGGTCGCCCGTGGTCGAAATTCGACCATAATAATTTGTTGTCAAAGACTGTATAATACTTCGATAATCACAGATTTCGCCAAGACAACAATAAAGAAAAGAGTATATATGCGTGTGTGTGTGTGTGTGCGCATTCGTCGCTTCTTCTCTATATGAACTATAAGTGTGCGAAATTTCCTACTCCTCCAATTTTCGTAAAAAAGGGGTTTTGAAAGTTTTTGCTTCACGTATTAATATATAGATAATATTCTGCCCTGTACTATATTGTTATAGACAAGAAACTTTCTTTGTGACAATGGATATTTGTTACTCTTTCACCTAAAGGAACTCCCTACCTTAAGGAACGTTTTGAATTCCTTCGCCTTTCTACTTCCCACAATTTGCGCACTCATACATATCGTAAACTCACTACGCCTGCACATACTTCATCAATTTATGATAACTCTTTCACAGTGCAGGCTGTCAAACTTTGGAATGCGCTGCCTCTTACTGTCAGAGAGGCCAAAACATCGCCTATATTCAAGAACGCACTCAGAAAACACTACTTTTCCTTAAATAATTATGCCTAATTCTTATATTATAGACTATTTAATATATATGTATGTATGTATTTAGTTTATAAACTAGTTTAAGTATGTGTATTTTTTTTGTTTTTTTTATTTTTTTTTATAAATTATTTAGTTTAAATATGTTTATTTATGTTATTTGATATTTAATGATCTGCACCACCTACAACGCCAGATTAGATTAAATTATTCCTTAAGTTAGGTTGCCTGGAAGAGATTGCTTTCAGCGATAAGGCCGCCTTTTGTTTCTACCATGACAATATTGTAATTGTATATTTTTAAATTGTGTATTTGGTGAACAATAAAGTGTTATCTATCTATCTATCTATCTATCTAAAAGCTTACTTATGTTACTGCTGGAATATAGCAGATAGACTACCGGTGCACCTGATGAAAAGTGGTTATCGTCTCCTGCAGGCATGTGCTTGAATTTTTTTTTTATTGAACGAGTTCCGCAAATAAGCAGAGGGCCCACATGATGAAAAACGGTTACTATCGCCTACGGTCATTTGCAACACCAGAGGTGCTACAAATGCGCTGCTGCTCTCATATAAGAGAAAGGGAGACTGGAAACTGGCCCTTAATACCGGACCACAACTCAAGGTTGTTATGGCGGCATACTCTAGATGAGGAGTGGTAGCCTTCTTGACGGGCAAATACCCTAATAAAAATAACAAATTAAACAGTAACAGAATTAAGGATATTTTCATATAATTAAAATTAACATTTATTGAATAGGGACGTTTATGATAAGCCTGCAAAATACGCTTTATGTATGCGTCAGCCATAATTTCCTATATGAAACAGACTTCAATCTAAATTATCATATAGTATTGGAATAATATCAGGTATTTAAATTTCAATAGATCCAACAAACTATAGTATTCATATTATCAATTGAATCGTTTGAGTTTGGACCTCATTTGTAGACTGGAGTGAACTAAAAGGACATTCATGCAATGGACGGGGTGTATACATCTCTTTATAGTGGTCCATGTATGGACGTTGTCAGTGTACAGATAGCAGCGTAAGAATGTTTATATGATAATAGAAACCTATAACCTACACTATAAAATAAAGTGTCGTTCGTGCCTACCCCGCAAGGGACCTGGCCTGAAGTTATGTATGTATGTATAAAATAAAGTAAAAAACCTAAATAATAAAAAGCATTATAAACATGTTTAGCTACAGATAAAAGACGTAGTTTAGATCGCTGCTGGTGGGGGCGTTCCCAAAATGCTGGCCGCATTTCCCCGTTGTAATGCAACACTGATCCTTTGCCCTAAATATAGGTAAGACTTTTTGGTCTTAATAATAAATTTCAGAAGAAATATAACTATTTCTGTCTTAATTATTCACGCACACATTCTCGCTAATCGGTAGCATTTGAATTTTTATTCCCATAAGCTGACAGACAAAGTATTTATACATCTTTATGTATAAATATTTATACATTAGTACGCATAAAGTATTTATACATTTTTATGTGTAAATACTTTATGCCTGCCAGCTGATAGTAATAAAAAATCCATAAGCTGGCAGGCAAGCAGACAGCCCACCTCAAGGAAAGTGGTCACCACTGCCTATGAACGTTTGCAACGCCAGCGACGACACCAACGCGCTGCCGGCTTCGAAGTATTTTGTAACACCCATTTTAATAATAATAAATAAATACCCGATGTGGTACTGCTGTCGAAAAACTATGATTGGGAGCTTTGTCCAAATCCCTATGATGCACAAGACAAAAGTTCTAGAGACTGGTTATTTACATAAGCGAAGCGGCACAAAGATCTGAAGATGAATGCCTAGCCGATAACGAACAGTATAGAAGAACTACTACAACAGTAGAGAAAAGACTAAGACGCCATTTTGAACAGTTCCTCGGAAGACTCGCCACTTGCAAGCTGTAAAATAAGCAGAAAGACGCGAAGTTTCTTTGATGGTTTTTTTTTCATCGCCTTCCTCCGTCATGTGTCAGGGTAGTGCTTTTTTTTCCTCTTATTTTTCTTTTTTTTTCCACTTTGATGGTAAACGTGTCTAAATCATCTGTGAGTATGAGATTTTCGAAAATACGAAGAGCTCGACGTTAAAGACTATCCAGTGGATTTAGTTTATAAATAAATGGAAAAGATTTCATTTGAATAAATTCAAATATTATCCAGTGTTAAAGTTGATAAATAATAATAATAGTTATTTAATTCGGACTAAGTCCATAACAAATTACATTATTGCTATTATAATATTGCATTATGACTATCTCACGATATAGTTTCATTCAATGTTCTATCAATGGTCCTTTAAGTTGAAGCAGAGCAGCGACAATTTTATTTTGGGAGTTATACAATCTTTCTCTTGTGTTCGCTACTCTTTGTCATATTAATGCCGTAAAAACGGGGCGTATTAGAGAAAAAATTTGCCCTTCAAAGATGTTCACAGTGAGGTGAACATTTTTTTTTTTAGAACTATGATATTAATAGGCATCAGTCAGCCCCGTCATAAACTGGAATCAATAAATCGCAGCGTCCACTTCGACCCAAGAATTGAGCGTAACGTCATTCCAACCGTAACAGTCCCCACTCACTTTTTTAACCAAGTCGTAAAATGATTCGAGCATTTTTGCGGACCGTACTCAAATAACAAGTGCCCGTATAATATAGAGTAGATGGTACCCCTCAATAAGCGCATTCGAGTAAAATCATAATACGGACCGAGTTGAGGGGTCTTTGTTTGGTACAAGTTATCACATTGAACGATATCATAAGCGTAGTCTTCTATTTATTCTTTTATTTCTTATTTTGTTAATTCTACTAAAATTTAATTATTTATTTAGGTTTATGGCTTGGCAGCAAGATCTTTAAGCCAGATCTTAGATTACGATATAGTCTCTTCATTTTCTTAAGCTTATGTATAACTCAGCTGAACTGTAGGTTATCAGAAGACGTCATTCAACGGTGTTCTTGTGACAACTCGAAAGTCCAC
Source organism: Dendrolimus punctatus (assembly GCA_012273795.1). NCBI lineage: Eukaryota > Metazoa > Arthropoda > Insecta > Lepidoptera > Lasiocampidae > Dendrolimus > Dendrolimus punctatus. The sequence goes on along the minus strand of CM022551.1, from coordinate 10,799,072 downwards.
ATTTGACTTTACAGTTCACATTTCTCACAAAAATATAATTGCTACTCAAAAACTAACAATATCCTACAACTATTGTTCATTTATAACTGCACAGTATAACATCTCATTTCAGTTCCCGCCAAAAGCTCCTCTGAAATTTAATAACTTTGCGAACCATAGATAATAAATGCAACTTTCGTTCCAACTTTTTTTACAGCCACTGTTAAATCACGGCATAAAAAAATATAATAATTTTGTAACATTATTTTATACTTATAAAATACTTTTCAATAAATCTTTATTTAATTCACATTTTCAGCTAAATATTTACTATCATCAGTGATAAAAAATACTGGCTAGTAGAATGCTAAAAACAAAAAAAATACTTAACCTTTCATATGTGGCGTATAAAAAGACTTCATGAGATTTTTATATGAACTAGCGACCCGCCCCGGCTTCGCACGGGTGCATACTGATACAAAATTAAATACACTACAGAAAAACTTGTATTATACATATAAACCTTCCTCTTGAATCACTCTATCTATTGGAAAAAACCACATCAAAATTCGTTGGGTAGTTTTAAAGATTTAAGCGCACATAGGGATATAGGGACAGAAAAGGCGACTTTGTTTTATACTATGTAGTGATTTAACGCTTGAAGAACTAGTTGCTTTTTTAACTTATTAGTTAAAAAAACAAGTGAATAAAACCGTATTCGGTTTTATTTACTTTCCTCATATTCGAAATGAAAAGCAGAGTTTTAACCTCGGGTGAAAGGTCTATTTAGGCACTCGAACTATTAGCGCCCTCGCTACGATGGTGCGTTAAAACATCTCATGCCAAAATAGGTAAGGTAAGTGACCTCTGTGACACCTCTCGTGTAACAATCTACTATTTCATAGTTATGAATTGAAGTAAAGGTTTTTAAACCTAATTATTATTCGATATATTTTGACTGTTTATTTATGGGCTACTTGCATAAGGTTGCTTAAATTAATTTAAGAAACACAAAACGTATTTAACACCCTTAAATACAGATAGCGTAATTCACAACGCAAAATTTGCCACTAAATGTGTTTACTGAACTGTCAATATGTTTTGTGTAAAACCTATTTAGGTAGTTCAATATGATTAACAAATTTTATTTCAAATTCAAAAGTTTTTATTCAAAATAAGTTCCACTGGAGAACACTTTTTGAAGGTCATACATACTATAGGTTAAAATTTAATTTTACTTCCTAGTCTATGTACACCGCTTCGCAACGTGTTATTGCTGTTAAGGGGAAGAAGCGGCAAGAAACTCCCCAGCAATTTAAAGACGATTGTTATGCAAGCGACTTAATACTGCATTATTTTGCACATATCTTTAATACGTAAATAAATAAAATAAGTAAAAATACATTGAACTCTCTCTGCATTATCGATAATTCTTTGCTCGAGACATTTCAAGAGGTCTTTTCTACTTTCATAGTTCGCGCGAAGGACTTGAAGTAGGTATTTACTTTGAACAATAGTGGTCTTGTATATATATATATATATATATATCGCTTCTTTGCTTCAATAACGTGGTATCTTGAAAAACCCAAATTTACAGTACGCCACTTTTCACGATTCAAGATAATTTTTGGGTTCGATTCAAATTATAGTTTCAGAAAAAGTTTAAAATTCTTCGTGATTCAAGCTTTCAATTTTTCTTATATTTTTAGTTTTAACTTGAATCGTCTTGAGGCACGTGATGTCTTGACTTGAAAAAATTATAAACAATATCCCAGTGTTTTTTCATTAAAAGGAAGCTTTTTAGGGGGCGTCACAAGAAATTTAATTTTTAACGACCACCCTAATATATATATATATATATAATAGACTGTACAAAGGACTTTTAGGATCTTACTTACATTTGTTTGTGTGTTTCTTTGACTTTAAGATCCCTAATATATGTATTTAAATATTTATAACAATTATTTTATTAGAAAACTTTACTAATATTCTAGAGTCTAGACCAGTTGAAAGACATTTTTTGAGAGACCAAACAGAGCTGTTATAGTCAAAGATCAATATGCAGTGTCTTCCCGGAATTACTGGTTTATCCTAGGTTTGACCTTTTTGACTTTTTTGACTAAAGTTAAGTTATATTTAACGCAAAAAAACGATGGCAAACTTTGGAGTTCTATCATGGCATTCCAATGTCGACGTCTTAAATATTGAAAAGAACATTCAAGAAGAAGATATAGACGCAATTGTTAGGAAGTTATACACCATTGCACAACGTGTAATGAAACGACAGTAGCTTTTATTGTACACCATTACTGAAAATCTTATAGACTCGGCACCATTCTAATTACATAGAAAGAGTGGTTTTATTGCTAAAAAGCGATCGATTCCAGACAACCTCGGGAATACCTAATTCAGATGACAATGGCGATGGTAGTATATATAATACATACTTATTGTACGATTGCATTTAATAATAAATATATCTACTATCTATAATATTATGAAACTCTTTTGTTTTATTGTAGGAGTTCAGCAGACAGGCAGATGGCCCACATGATGGAAAGCGGTCACCATCGCCTATGGATATTTGCAACAGGAAAGGCGCACAACCGTTTGATCTAGTGCTTTAAATAAAACTAAAAAAGAACACATCAACAAATTGTCTTCCCTTTAATAGAGACAATAAGAAAAGTGCTAGTGGACACTTTCTTAGTTAAATAATTTTAGTCAATAAAGATTATATTTAAATTACTTATTAGTCTTTTTAGATTAGATTGCAATATTAATGTGCCATTTTTAAATACAACATTTAAGAAAAATAAACCAAAGGCGGCACAAATGCGCTGCTGCTCTCTTTAGGGAGACTGGAACCTGATCACTAATGCCGGAACACAACCTGAGGTTCTTATGGCGACATACTCTAGACCAGAGGTGGTAGCGATCCAGTCAGGCAAACGCCCTACCACCTGGCGGTGGGTTGTTTTGCATTCTAAACATGCCGTGAAAAAAACATCTTGAATAGACTATATTAATGGCCAATTTCAGTGCGGTGTTCGCTGGTCGACAGCAAATTCCCGAGGCAAATTCTCTGGGAATGATTTTAAATGGCCAATTTCAAAAAAACAATCAAATTCCGAATGAGATTTTCTTACTGATCGATAACAAATTTAATATAATAAAATGTGTGGATTTTTTTTATCCCGGGAGCGGTTTTTCCTGCACAGTTTCCACTAAGACGACAGCTTACGTTATTCTTTAAATGCTGCCGTAGTTTGTGTCCCGGGCATTCTGCGGGAATTTCAAGTCAATCGTGGACGAAATCAAGATTATATTCTAGTACTATATGTTATGTAGGTTATATTATTTGAGATTTTAGACCTTCTAAAACACTTTCGTCATAAATTGTTAATAACAATATCCGTTGATTAATAATTTCCTCAGATATAGCTGTTCTCGTTTGAATATTTTATAGATTCGTAGTCATAAAACAGATAAAAAAAATGATCATAATTATCTTTTATTCATTCTTTCTACAAAACCCTTCACATTTTCTAGACGTCATAATTTCTTAAGATCCGTTCCTTTGAGAATTTTTAATGTTGCATTCGACTTAAATATTAAAATTGCTTGAATATTTTGAAAATTTGTTTTACTATTTAAATTACAACAATGCAAACAATAAACTGTTATTTCAAAACAAAATTCTTGAACAATTACAAGTCTTCATATTTAAATCACAATAGCTGAAAGAAACACTACTATATCTTATTTTCAATGAGTTTGTTCCATCAGTTTTATGTAATATGTATATCTTTATACAATAGTATAGGTGAGTATTTTTATATTAATTTTTTATTGCAGGAGTTCAGCAGATTATCCGTGCAGGAACGGAGAAAGAATACAATTTCCTGCGGCCCGGCGGCCTGTCGTAAGAGGCGACAAAACAACCCACAGCCAGGTGGTAGGGCATTTGCCCGACTGGATGGCTACCACCCCTGGTCTAGAGTATGTCGCCATAACAACCTTGTGTTGTGTTCCGGCATTAGTGACCAGGTTCCAGGCTCCCTAAAGAGAGCAGCAGCGCATTCGTAGCACCTTTGGTGTTGCAAATGTCCATAGGCGATGGTAACCGCTGTCCATCAAGTGGGCCGTCTGCCTGTCTGCTGATCTCCTGCAATAAAAGAAAAAAAAAAAAGATAGGCAGACGGCCATGATGGAAAGCGGTGACTATCGCCTATAGATATTTGCAACACCATTGCTGCTACAAATGCGCTGGTGCTTTCTTAAGGGACACTGGAACCTGGTCAATATTGCCGAAACTCAACACAAGGTTATTATGGCGACATGCTCTAGACCAGGAGTGGTAGCCATCCAGACGGGCGAATCCTCTACCACCTGGCTGTGGGTTGTTTTGTCGCCTCTTACTACAGGCCGCCTGGCCGCGAGAAATTGCATTCTTTCTCCGTTCCTACACAGATAAATTTTATTTGGGAAACACGCAATATAATTACGCCGACCCGCAAAAATAAAAAACGGTTTGTTCTTTTCATCAGAGTCATCTATTCTTATGTATTTCGATGGAATCATGAAATAATGAAATGAAAATGAATAATGAAATCGAAGCTTCGGTCAATTTGGTCCACACATAAGAATAGATATGAAAGGTGACCACACAGGTCAAAAGTAGAGAGCACTTTTTATTTTTTGTGCAAAGGGCTATTCTAAAATGTACAATCGTGGAAAACAAATATTCACAACTTACAAACATTTTCAGACAGTTCAAGCTCGACGAAAAATAATTGTGGCATAGATTTTTCCACTCGAACTAATGTTCAAGCAGGTTTTGCAACTATAGAAACATATCCATGGCTGGGAAGATTAATTTATCCGTATGGTAAGATACTCTTAGAATTCACTTTAATTAAATAAGCACAAGTTACAAGTCAATGCACATCCCTGTAAATGTCAAGAGCAAAAAACTTGGTGGGCTGGTTTCAACGACTCGTGCTTTATAAAGCGCGCTAGGAGTACTGCTTGCACTTATGGGCTGAGACGCCTGTTTACCAACTTAATCCTATATTTATTTAGGTTTATGGCTTGGCAACTAAACCTTTAAGCCACATCTTAGATTACGATATAGTTTCTTCATTTTCTTAAGCCTATGTTTAGCTGAACTGTAGATTATCGGCTGATGTCATTCACGGTGTTCTTGTGACAACTCGAAAGACCACATTCACATTTTTCACAGAACACATAATTACTTGTCGAAAACTATCAATGCACAGCACAATATCTCCTTTCAATTCCCGCCAAAAACTCCAACTTAATCCTCTGAACTCAATCCAACTTAGTACCGTCCGCGTTGTCGACGATCCCATACTCAGTGATGACTTCTCATTTCTCCGCTTTTTCTCCCGTCTGTATAAAAGGAACCGCTCAGAATGGTGCCTTCGTCTTCTACCATCATACCGCTCGCCATGGGCTGACCTGATTCCCACTTTCTTTGCGCACCGTAGAGCCTTGTAATGAACTCCCAATAGAGGTTTCTTTTAGGCCCCTTTCAAGGCAGCATCTTTAGTGTTGTGGTCCACATGTCCACAGGCGATAGTAACACCTTTCCTTCAGGTGGGGCGTCAGCCTATCTGCTGTACTGCAGCAATAAATAAACACGACGAAAATATAAAGATAACGAATTGTGTCCTGTCTTAAACGAATGGTTAACTTTCTTTCTACATTGATTTTTCTCCTAAACAACTATGGATTCTTAGAATTGTCTAACCTTTATACATTTCGATACATGCTCTTCCCAATCATGGGAAATAGTATTCTACTTCCCTATCCCAACTATGCATCACAGGAGTCTCGTATCACGTATTTTTTTTTTTGAGGCGAGGGAAAATGACTAACCGATTTACGCACTCTCTGGGCCGTCACTAGGAAACGGCACGAATCCACGGGGGGCGGTAACGCTAGCAATTGTATGCTTTATTTACGTTCCGTCCACTATGGACTACACAGAGGAGTGTGGAGACTCCGAGTGATACCGCACGGGCGAGCAACCTCAATACCCACTAAAAACCCCCTCCTCCCTGACGACCCTGCGCTTTTGTGTGTTGGAAAGACTGAGATATAGAACATAGTTACGCAACAGTCGATCCAGCGCAATAAAGTGCTTGAAGTGTGCCCGGGGAGAACACTCCACTTCGAGACGGGGGTAGATGTTAAATCCCTTGCTTTACCTAGTAAGGAGTCTCGTATCACGTACATCAAGTCCAATTAACAGAGTTAATCCTAATGGTGTGTAAGTAATCTTCCTTTCCAAACGACTAAGCAGCACAAGTTTGCTTGTTAACATGCTAATTAGCAACCAGGGCTAGAATATCCACATAACATGTGTTTGTATCTAGAAAAATCAACGACAGTTCATGCTTCTTTGCTTGTATACTTATATAAAAAAAATCTTTTTTTAACAACTCCGCGGACTCGAGTTCTGAAACTGAATTTCTACGTTTAATTTTTAGAATTTAACGCACTTATTATTTATTTTGGTTCTTGTGTGTGACATTAATATTGTGATTTTTGTTTCGAGGTGTCTTACGAACATGTATATATACATGTATCTTACGAACAACTTGTTATATTAATTGATTCTAATTTTAATACTAAACTTATACTAATGTAGAGTGTGTCTGTTGTATGCTGGTGTTGTGAGGAAGTGCACATGCAGTGTGTGCCTTATGTCTATACCTATATATCCTATCCTCATCCTTCATCCATCCCTCCTATCCTCTCTAGTGCAATGTGTGTTGTTTTTCCTTTCTGTGCGTGAGTTATTAATTTTTAGGCTCTTTGTGTGTCTATAACTACATCTAATATATAAAATTCTCGTGTCACAATTTTCGTTGCCATACTCATCCGAAACGGCTTGACCGATTTTGATGAAATTTTTTGTGCTTATCTATGAGAATCGACCAACATCTATTTTTCATCCCCCTAAATGTTAGGGGTAGTCCACCCCTAAATTTTTTGTTTTTATTTTTTAGTCAAAATTTTTAATTTCTATTTTTTTATGATACAACATACAAAAATACATACAACCCTAGATTTTCAACCCTCTACGATCAACCCCTATTTTTTACCGGGCAGGACGACGTCTGCCGGGACAGCTAGTTGTTATATAAACTCTTAGTGATTTTCTTTGGTGCTTACTCTTCGAGTTGTTTTAATGTAATAGTTTGTCCTTTTTGCCTTTGAAAGGGCTCATTGCTTTCTTTTTATTTGTAGTTTTGTTAAACCTTCAGCACTTAACAACTTACATATTTGTGTTTAACTAGTAGTCGCCCAGTGGTCGAAATTCGACCATGATTATTTTAAATTACAAGTTTGAACGTTATTAAGGCTCTGTTGTCAAAGACTTTTCGTTACTACGCACGCCCGCTTTTATATCCAAAGTAATCACAGCTACCTGCAATTATTACAATAGTAAGTGGTAATAATTATAATAAATGTTATTAACACTACTTAAAGATGATCACCGCTTGCACTTTAATATCTTCGCTGCTATTACCATTATATTAATACGTGAAGCACAAAATATTTGTACCCCTTTTTACGAAATTTGTGCGGACGAAGGAGTATGAAATTTCGCATACTTGAAGTTTATATAGGGAACTAGCTGTGCCCGCGACGTCGTCCACGTGAATATTGTTTTCAAAACACCCCGATTTTGAAACATTATTAATTGGTGCTCCGCTTCTATTAGTCTTAGCGTGATGATATATAGCCTATAGCCTAGCTCTATAAATATACTGTCTAACATTGAAAGAATTTTTTAAATCGGACCAGTGGTTCCTGAGATAAGCGCGTTCAAACAAACAAAGAAACAAGTAAACAAACTCTTCAGCTTTGTAATATTAGTATAGATAAGAGACGAATGCTAATATATTGTTTTATTATTTATATAAAATACATTAAATCTTATTAAATTAAATTGGAGAAATGATATCTTTGACGTTCGTGACCACGGCCACTGAAAACCGGCCGAAACGTCGGAATAACCAAAATCAAATAAATTAACGCGCTTAAAACCGTTAAAACGTAGTTTTATTACATTAAATCAATAAAGAAACATCACACACACTATCATGTGTATTTGACACAGTCACGCATATATAAAAGTCTTTTGTTTATTGTTCAAGTCAAATTAACAGTGTAGTCTTGGCGAAACTTGTGATTATAGAAGTATAGTCTTTGACAAGATATTATTATGGTCGAATTTCGACCACGGGCGACCACTAGGAATTTATAATTCATTGTAATTGCTGTCGCGGCGCTGGATTTAGCGATAAGTGAACTGTATTAAGTTTGCTGAAAAGAAGTGTGGACAAATTTTAAGGGGAATTTTAGAACGAGCACGCACTTACCTGATTAATGAGAATGAAATGGAGCTGCTCCTCTGTTCTCGAGTCCACTTCGCTTAACTTTATTGTACTTTTATATATATGTTTATAATATATAATTTTATGTGCTTATATTTAGTTTATTTTAATTTATTTTATATTTACGGTGCGGAGCGATTATTTTATATTTATGTAGAGCGGGCGCGGTATATTTTAAGTATTTTGTGATATTTTATTTATTTATAAAGTATAACGATTTATTTAATTTTAATGATATGACATGAATCAATGACGTGACGTGCGAAAAGGGGAACGCGCCGTCAGATTTAAAAGAAAAATTTAATGTGCCGTTTATATGTGCCGAAAGGAGGTTACTTGGCTATACCAGTAATTAAACTCGGTATTCTACGTTCTGAATTCAAATATGTTTTATTTGAATTCAGAATGTTTTATTTACAAGAGGTTTTTATACTGCAATCCAATAAAAACTTCAAATGACTTGAATCATTCAATGTCATTGTCATCATGTCTTTTGAGTTGTTTACCTTTCAGTCAAGTTGATTCAATTTAGCTGATCCGTCTATACATTTTAAATTTTCTATTACAATAAATACGGACTGATTCTTATTCTATGTATACCTTTTTTTTCACTTCACAGGTAAAACTCGAGTGTCGACCCCCGTGGTGCTGATCATGAGAGATATAGTCATCGCATCTGCTATGGACATTGACAAATATCCAAAACACAGATTCAGAGCTTCAGCGAGAGTTGTACTTGGTGATAACTGCACAGCACAGAGTGTAGCGATAAAGGAATACACGTATCACCCTGATTACGCTGCGGCAACATACAGTGCGGTTGCGCTAATACAACTTAATACTATGTATTATAATCTAGGTAAAATTTAAAGGCTGTGTTCTATTACAGACGCCGTACGGCGTGTCGCTGTGAGCGGCCGACGAATTTTTAGTATGGAAATCCACTATACTGATCGTTCTAGAATCTCCTGAGGCCGGCTCTGTTACAGTGGAGGCGATTCGTCCCTACCTACTGCGATAGGTCGCACGGACACGAAGGACTCTGGCTTTAGGATGACGCCGTTACTTACCGGGCACGGGTGCTTCGATAAGTATCTGCATCACATTGTGGGGTGTCTGCCTTCCCCTCAGTGCCGCGAGTGAGGCCTGTGCGGCCTACTAGACACTGCATTTCACGCGTTGGTCGAATGCGCTGCATGGCAACCTCAGAGGTTAAAGCGCGAGGCCATAGTGGAGCCGATCGTTTCGTTGAGGGGACTGGTTGAGGCCATACTCCTCTGTAACGTTCAATGGTCAGTGGTTTCTTTCTTTCGCGAGGCAGTAATGTCCCGCAAATAAGCTGCTATGAGCTTAAGAGAGAGAGCTGTACACACGCTCCTCGGACGTTGTCGTCAGACTGGCCTCCAAGACACAGATATGCGCAAAATCTCCTCCCATGATTCCATCGCAGGGGTCCTCCGCCTCTATTGGTGAAGTGGGTCACTCTGCATCCCGGGATGATCTAAGCTTGTTGCGCGGTTGAACAATGGGTGTAATAAATAAAATTTGACCTACATTTCAATCGATTAACTTCATTGTTTTGTTTCATTCCTTTGATAACATTGTACACATTTTACGAGTTGATACGCTGAGGAATATAGAACATAACCGTAGACGGAGAATTAAATTTATATTTATTTATTTATATTGATTCATTAACAAAAGACATTTGTGTCTGAAATATACATACATAATCGTAATTATTAATTAATTCTAATTTACAATAAACATTCTTAACTTTACAAAAAGATGTCACTCGAAAGGTATTTTGTAATCAAATAATTATATTATTATTATTTAAGCACAAAAATAATCGTCAACTGAATAGAAAGCTTGGAATACATATAGGATACAATAAATACATAAAGGATTGTAATCTATGATAACATATTTACCTATATTTAAGTGTGAATGTCACAAACGATGAGACACATGAAGATCTCAAGAAAAATATCTATGGCACTTACACACAGACCGACACAGACAGACGAACATGACGAAATTATAATATTTTTATGAAATTGATTTTTAATTTGTATTTTTTGACCTGTTTATTTTGATTGATTTCATAAGTTATCCCTATTTTTATTCGTAAGCTGGTTAAACAGCAGCAGTAGACCAATCCGAGCTAATATAAAAAGCGGTGCAGTTGGTTATTCGGATCTGGAGAGCAAAGTAGGACATGTGGATTTTGGTGAGAGTATAATGGTGGTAAAATAACTCGCCATTTAACTCCATCCTGATTGTTTTCGGGTAAATTAAATTGCCGTTATTTATTTATTATTATTGCGAATTGCCTTTTATTTTAATAAATGTCATTTTAAACCATAAATAATTTAGTTGCTGAACCCTAACAAACTCCTACGGAATATATTTGCTATTCGTTTTAAAATTCCCTTTTTACTCGACCTGGAGAAAGTCGAAAGGCAAAGTAGTTGGGAAGTTTCAGCGAGTTCGATTCCCATTTGCATAATTCCCGTCTCAGAAGATTCTAGATTTTGATTTTGAGCGACAACGGGATGGTGAAATTTTTAAGATATTTTAGAACCAAAACTAATTCGAATATCAAAATATCTTTTTTTATAGCTAAAGTAGGCAACAGGCTTACGGCCTACTTGATGAAAAATGGTTACCTTCCCCTATAGACATAGCAACACCAGAGATGTCAACGCGCTGCTGGGTTCGTAGAAATTTTATGGCACCCTTGTTTAAAAAAACCTCTTTAGGTAACGCGGTGTGAAAACCTCAGCTGGGAGATGATTTCAAATACCAAACAAATATAAACAAAATCAATTTTTAGCTAGACGCGTTGCTGGGGAGTTTCTTGCCGCTTCTTCTCCTTAACAGCAATAACACGTTGCGAAGCGATGTACATAGACTAGAAAGTAAAATTAAATTTTAACCTATATGTATGATCTTCAAAAAGTGTTCTCCAGTTGAACTTATTTTGAATAAAAACTTTGAATTTGAATTATGTAAATGAAGTTTTGTCATTTAAGCATTCTTCAATGGTATACTATCCCTTTTTTAAGAAATAACTTTTTAATTAGGTTTTTAATTTAGTTAAAAGGCAGATCTAACATTTCACTCGAAATCTTATTGAAGAAGCGATACCACCTGCTTTTGCTTTCTGGGTTTACACCCATCACACTTCTGTGATGGTTACATTTGAGTGTTTGCCTCACAGATGAGTTTTCTTACCCCACTCGCCTCAATACTAGCTGAAAAAATGTATACCCCTGGATCCTAAGCAGTAATCATACCTTAAGATTTTCTCTTCCAGATCAAGATTCACAGAAGATTCAGAGAAATATTGAACACTTGCAAAAAATTTATTTATGTACTTTATCGATTGTATGAAATGTTAAGTGATGGCTGTGTAATATATTAATTTATGCTTTTTTGCTCGTATAATAATTTTGGTTTGAAATAGTAATAGATACGGACTGTGTACTACTGGGTTATCAATTAATTCCAAATCATATATGTTATATTTAAGTTTACACAATCTATGTGTTGTGAGTGATAAAACGATTAAGGGTATTAATTGTCAGTCATATCGCATACGCAGAACATTTGTAGCACAACTGATATTTATTACACAACCATCTATATATAAAAAATTCCTGACAAATTGTTTGACCGAAACTACTCAATCGATTTTGATATTTTTATTTTGCTGGATGTGTTCCAATGTATGGCATAGGAAAAGTAGAACTGAGGTTTTATTTTAATCTATATATATAAAAGGAAGTCGTGTTAGTTACACTATATATAGCCCAAGAACGGCTGTGACCGATTTGGCTGAAAATTGGTGGGGAGTATCTTAGAACCAGGAGACGGACATAGGATACCTTTCATCCCGTTGGAACCGGTAGGTGGCGTTAAGATCGGGTTCTAGAATCCTCCTAATCACCTGGACCGATTCTAGTAATTTTATTTTTGTGTGTTTGAGTGGGTTCCCGGATGGTTTAGATTCGCAATTAGAACATGCAGGTGGCGCTGAGATCGGGTCCTAGATTTTATTTTTTCAGGGCAGGACAACGTCTGCCAAAACCGCTAGCTTATAATAATAATAAAAAGTTTTTTTAAAGAGAGGTCGTTAATGGTCTTATGCGTTTTACTGTCAACAAGTTACATAAGCATCAAATAGATGGCGCCATACTTTATGGCCCACCCCACCATTTGTTTCAGGAGACACGTCTTTTGTAATTTCTTAACAAACAACTAATTTTTTTTATATACGTGTGTACGTGGCTGAACTCCTAACGGTGGACCAATTTGATGTAATTTTTTGTGTGTGTTCAAGTGGATTCGAGAACCCGGTAGATGGCATTGGAATCGGTTTCCAGGATTTTCACGATTTTTTTGGGTATATCTATATCTGAGTGGGGTTCCTCGATGGTTTTAAATTTTAAATCTACAATTGAACCCAGTAGGTAGTGCTGGAATCTGGACCGAGATTTTTATTTTTTACGGCAGGACAATGTCTGTCGGGGCCGCTAGCCGCTAGTAGTATTTAAAGTAATAATAAGTCTTAGTCAATTTAGCTAAACCGCTTGTCGACATTTAAGACGAGAATACCGGTTTAACTTAATGTCGTGTCATTTTTGTAAACGTCACCTGACCAATGGCAAGCGGCTATTCGATAATACGACTCAATAAAAAAGACGAAAGTTCTGTTGCATAGCAGACCAATTAAAATACATCTCTGACACAGACGTATTATTTTGTATATAATTTAGAGCATAAAATTACGCTCAACATTTGTGTTTTTAATATTTTATTTATAAAAATGAATAGCGCTATTGTATTCCATTAGTTTAACTTATTCTCATAGTTATAAGCAACATGTTTGTGTTCTAATCTTTTCTTTATTTATTATTATTCAATTACTTTATATCAATCAAAGTGACCGGGTGTTTGTAAACTGAATGAAATTTAAAATTTATTGTTATATTTTTGCTATTATCATATTGACGAAAATAACTGGTAAGTTGAAATAAGGTACATATTATAAAGTAAGTTTTATGTAATAAAATATAGTAAGAACAACAACTTGAATTGAAATAAATGTGACATAGTCTAGTAAACTACTTCTTTTGATACAATATAATTATTATGAATAATAATCTTTCCATTCTGTCTTTGCGTTTTTCAGTTTAATTGTTGGCTTCTCAGTTTACTGAATCAAGCAAATCAAATAAGTCAAAGCTTATGCAAGTGTTGTTTCAAGAGAGGTCTCAAGTTTATAGTAAATATTGAAATTTCTACTGTTTGTGTAGGTTTTGTGATAAGATTCTAATGTCTCAAATATACTGTGTTTATTCTGGAATTGGTGTGTAATTTATGTTTATCATAAATATTTGAGTTTATTGTAGTAAATAACTAGAGTGTATCATATATAACAACCAAATTTGCCTTAGGTGAACTTTTTAAATTGTGAACATACAAAGTCCTTGAATGATAACAAGAAACAAACTTCTTGTGGTAAGCAGAAAAGTTATATTTTACTGAATTTGATAATTTTTCAGTTCTACGGTTGGGCACAAACCTTTGCATTTCAGGAGTATTAACAAAATAAATGTCACACTTGTCTAATGCAGATTAGTAGGTTTCACACCTTCATAATCTTGTTACAATTTGTTGTTTTACATTCTGTGGTGATTGTAACGAAATTGCAAATACATAAATTCAAATAACTTGAAATGTCATTTAACAGACAGTTAGACATGTTTTCTGAATAGTTTCTTGCACTGCTTCATCTCTCTTTGAGCTACAATGTGTTTCGAAGTGGTGGTAAATTAGATTAGGCTCCCATAGAGTAAATAATAAACATAAACAAAATTGAAACTAAATCATTAAAATGATCAAGTTGGTGGTAGACTAAATAAACTTTAACAATACTCATTGACACTTTACACCTTTGTCTTATGGGATCATGGCTACTGAAAAGTGGCAGAAACATCAGAATTATAAAAATAAAATAAATCACTGCCCTTTGAACAGTTAAAACATAGTTTTATTATGTATACTAGTGGTGAAAAGTTAAGAAAATATTATGTTTTTTAATTTTCTCATAGCTATATTTTTTTAAGATTTATGTATTACTAAATTAATATTTTTCAGGAAGCTAAATTAAAATGTATGAAGATCTCAGCACCCTCACGCATGTATCACCAATACTTACTAATGATACACTCTCCAAAGCTTTAAGCAAATGGTTTGAAGAACCTATCATATTCACCAATTGGGAGGTAAGGTAAATCTTTTAGTTTTCTTAAAATTTCTTAAGCCACACAATCTAAAGCTGAGATTCCTAAACTATTCTGGGCATGTGACCCCCTTTTCCAAAATGAACTGTTACCCCAGACCCCCATAGCCAAATTACTTTAAAAATCCTATCTCTCGTGTTTTTGCCTTGATACAAAATACCAATTCAAAAACTTGCAGTTGGTGCATGTGACTTGACTTGATTTTTTCATCAAATTTTAACAAAATAAATAGTCATAAAATTCAGTAAATATTAAATGTAATTAATCATTATTAATACAACTTATGTAAAATAGTAGGTAATATATGATACGGAATAGTGTAATAAGGGAACGTTGCAGATTGAAAGAAGATTTAATAACAAAAGTTGAAAAAGTAATGTTAAGGTGGCTTGGGCATGTATAGAGGATGGATGAAAATAGAATCACAAAACAAGTGTATGAGAGTATTGTGAACGGTAGAGTTGATACCGGCAGACCAGGTCATAAACACCATAATCAAATAACAGAAGTGTAAAAACGAGGTCAGGTAAAAAGCTTATCAATTAAACATGCATGTATGAAGAGGTTAATGAAAGTAGATGAAGTGAAAGTTGTTTGTCAGGATCATTGCAAGTGGAAATCTATAGTCTCTGCCTACCCCCATGGGAAAAAGGCGTGATAATATGTATGTATGTAGTAGGTAATAGTTTTTATTTAAAACACACATTTGTACATGTATGTATGTAACATTACTTATGCAGTATCTTGAAAGTTTCGAATAAGAACTTGTGTTAATAAATAGGAGTCAATTTTAAGACCTCGTCGACCCCCAGAATCAGTTTTCATTTATGTTGATCCCTGGGAAAACCGATTTCGACACTAGGGGGTCTGTATGTATCTCTTTTGGAATCCCTGGTCTAAATTAATCTAAATGCTAAAATAGCTGTGTATTCTTATCTCTGTTCCATTTATACAATTTGTACACTGTGGTGCGCTACTAAAATTGGTCTACTATGCAGGTACATCAGAAGGAATTATTAGTTGTGTATGATAGTATAAATTCTAGATACAGTTTTCTGACGGTCGTACTGGTCTGAATGTTAGAATAATACCAACCCATAGTTTAAATAGGTCAGGGTTAGCATTTCAAATACACTTGTAAGTATGAAGAAATTATTAAAATTGGATAAAGAAATGTGTTTGTCTCTATCTTAGCAAGTGGAGATTTATTGTCTCTACCCATACCAATAGGAAACAAGTATGACAATATTTATATATCGAGGACTTCATAACATTTTTTTTTTATTGCAGAAGTTCAGCAGACAGGCAGATGGCCCACTTGATGGAAAGCGGTTACCATCGCCTATGGACATTTGCAACACCAAAGGTGCTACAAATGCGCTGTTGCTCTCTTAAGGGAGACTGGAACCTGGTCACTAATGCCGGAACATTACTTACGGTTGTTATGGCGACATACTTTAGACCAGGGGTGGTAGCCATCCAGTCGGGCAAATGCCCTACCACCTGGCTGTGGCTTGTTTTGTCGCTTACGACAGGCCACCCGGCCGCAGGAAATTGTATTCTTTCTCCATTCCTGCATAGATAAAAGACATACAGGCGTATATGTAAAAATGCAAATTTTTTTGTTGTTTACTAAAAACTTTGCATGTTACAATTAGGAACGTCCGTACTGGTAAGACTTCCATAATTGTACCTAAAAAGAAGGGTCTTCCAAATTTCAGCCTTATGCAATCAACTGGTTTTTTTTTATTCACAATTTTGTCCCTTGTGTAAAAACTGCACCTTTGTCTGTACTCCCATTTGTTATGAAGCCCTCGATAAATACTGTACAGTATATGCCACTGGGTGTTATGTTACTACAGTTGTATCAAACACTCGCTGACCACTGTTCTATAAATCATCGGTGACCTAGGGAGAGACATGTGCGTCACTACAGTACGTCACTTACGATACGCACACCTTCATAGTATTAATATCGACACAACATTAATGCGTCTCACTAGGCCTGTAAGTGTGACAGAGAGAGACGTAGGCGCTGTCCAATTCCCACATTTTATTGCCCCATGAGCAGCGAGTGTGTGACACAACTATACTTAAATACTATTTTCGTTTTCATTCTAGTATGTCAGTGAAACGGGGAAAGGCGATTCATATCTCAGCGAGGTAATCAGAATCAAAATTTTCGGCAAAGACCAAAACAACTCCCTTAAACATGTACAAGTAATCCTTAAAAACATTCCCAAAAGCCTCTCTCGCCGTCTAACTTACAGAAGCGATGAATTCTTTAAGAACGAAATCAATTTTTACACAAAAGTATTGCCGAGACTCCTTGAATTTCAATCAAGAAAGAATATGAAAGAGCCTTTTGATAAATATGCAAAGTTGTTTTATTCGTACAGTGATGGTGTTAATGATGTGATATGTCTTGAAGATGCTGCATTGGAAGATTTCGGTTCAGCTGTAAGACAGGACGGTATTGATCTGGACCATTGCAAATTGTCTTTCAAAGGTTTAGCTCAATACCACGCATTATCTTTCGCAATGAAAGACCAAGACCCCGAAGGCTTCAAGGAAATAAGTGATGCAATATTCGAGACGTATTATGATGATCGTCTTTGGGACTGGTACGGTCGATTTTGGAAACGAATATTTGAGATAGCTATAGACGCAGTTGAAAAAGAATATCCAGATACAATATACGTCGATAAAATTAAAGAATTTTCGAATCCAGAAAGATATAAGGATATGATAAAAGCAACAACTAACACTAAAGAGACCGGTGTAATATCTCATGGTGATTCTTGGACCAATAATTTCCTTTACAAGTATGTTAATGGAAAGCCTGTGGATGTTAAGTTAATAGATTTTCAATTAACAAGATGTGCAACTCCGGTTTTGGATGTTGTTTTTTTCATATATGCTTGTACAACGAAGCCGTTAAGAGATAAACACTATGACGAACTGTTGGATCATTATTACGAGGTGCTCTCTACCCAGATCAGAGAAATGGGAAGTGATCCTGAGAAGGTGTATTCGAAAACTGTATTTTTGGAGGAGATTAGAAAATATTCGTTCTTCGGACTAGCTTTCAGTTTTGAGTCTACTCCATTCATCGTATTAGCACCTGAGGATGCAATCAATATGGAAATGGAGGTAAGTCTTTCTGATCTTCACAAAACAAAGTTGATTTCCGCGTCTGTCTATATATCCACTGACTCCTCCTAAACTACGCAATGAATTTGTAACAGGTTTTCGCCTACAGTAAAATTTTTCATGAAGTGTTTATGTCAAGTAGAAAAAATAACATTTTATAATTTATGACCTTCCCGCATTTTGAGATTCTTTTGTTTACGTTGTGTTTAGAATTTGTAATTTAAAAAAACATTCTATTGTTATTGTACTTATTTTATGGCCGTCATTAGTGTCGAACTAATTCTTGTTATTATTGTATTGCGTCGAAGCTTGCCAAGTATGGCATTGGTGCATTGTAAAACAATTCCCGAACGGAGGGGTGGGTCAGTCAAGCAACGATTACGATACTAGCTAGCCATATAGTACATTCGATAAGCGATATAGTGACGGACTTTGTAGGATCGTGCAGTTTGTACTGGTTGTACCCAGTTAGATTTGTACCTGTTTGCACAGTTCTAATAAATGCTACAGTAATTCCAAGGGCATTTTAATTCGAGCCCTATGTAGAAGTAATTCTGAACTTTTAAATTATTTTCAGGGCAACGAAAAACGGAATATAGACGACATATGGCAGATAAAGCCTTTTAAAACTAAAGAAGGTAGATTAAGGGAAGCCAACAATGTGGTGCATTGTGTCGATAGAGGATATATATGAGTATTATTTATATTAAGGCCGTGATAAGTTGTTTAGCAACGATAGTTATTTAGGCAATAAGAGAGCAAAGCTCATTTAAGTTTCCAGAAGAGAAATATCATTTCTTTCAATAAGAGCAAAGCTCGTCTCTCTCTTCTTTCTTTCTTAAAAATCAAATCAAATTTATTTCTTCAAAACATGGTTAAACAGTTGGCATAATTATGTTATAGTGGACACATATGTTGCACATACAGGAACATACAAATATTTATAATAAATTTGATTAAATTATATAATTTGAAATGAAATATATGAAAAAAAATTACTGATAAATGTCAAAAATTAATAGTTATAATAATAATAACATTTCATAAGTCAAGGTATTTACTTACAAGTAGCGGCGCTGACAGACGTTGTCCTGCTTTGAAAGAATATAAACTTAAGACCCGATCCCAGCGCCACCTACCGGTTCCAATTGGAATTGTTCACTTTTTGTCAATTTAGTTTTTTGAAAAACCATTTCGAGGGATAGTGTCCCTAATCATTTCTGTCTAGTTAAAATTCCAAAAAACGTATGATCTTCTTGTGTTTTGTAAGAAATGCGTTTGACTTTTATTTGAACTTACTAAATCCAATCGGGTGGGGCGTCTACCTGTTTGCCTGCTTCAGTTGTAAAAAAATATCTAGCTGTACGTTATTTGTTTTAAGTTCTGTAACATGGATTTTCCCTAAAGACCACTTTTAAAAAATTAACGATAACTATAGAAATTAATAATGGTTGAACACGAAAAATTATAAGCCTAGCGACAAAAAACACTAAAATGATCACGATACGTAATGAGTAATGACAGTGTCATTTAAACAGTAGCACAGATTACTATGATTATATATAGATAAAACTTACTTTTATTATTTTTGTTTTCTAGACAAAGAAATTAATGTAAACTTGTCCCTTATGTCGTCATCGGAGAAATAATTTTAAAATCGAATTATAAAAAAATTAACGCTTAAAATAAAAATATTTTAAGTATTAGTAACTTAAAATACCCTATTTTACGTAATCTAATATATAAAATTCTCGTATCACAGTTTTCGTTGCCATACTCCTCCGAAACGACTGGACCGATTCTCATGAAATTTTCTGTGCACATTGGGTAGGTCTGAGAATCGGCCAACATCTATTTTTCATCCCCCTAAATGTTAGGGGTAGTCCACCCCTAATTTTTTTTTTTTAGACAAAATTTTTAATTACTATTTTTTTAAGATACAGAACTAAAAAATACATACAACCCTAAATTTTCAACCCTCTACGATCAACCCCTATTTCTAACCGGGCAAGACGACGTCTGCCGGGACAGCTAGTAAAAATATAAAATCAGAGGGTATTTTTTGTGAACAATCCCTATTGTGGAGGATATAAACCGTCTGGGAACCCACTCAAACACAAAAACAAAATCGGTCCAGGTGATTAGGAGGATTCTAGAACCCGATCTCAGCGCCACCTACCGGTTCCAACGGGATAAAAAGTATGTCCTATGTCCGACTCCTGGTTCTAAGCTACCAATTTTCACCCATAGCCATTTTCTTGAGTTATAAATAGTGTAATTAACACGACTTTCTTTTATATAAGTTTATAAATTTGACATTCCTGATGATGGTAATTATGGACATTTTAAGATAGTTATTTGAAATTTATGTACTACGTATATATATTAATATAAATAAATAAATAAAGGTGCTATTTCCTGAGTAACATTCACTACTTTGTTGTTT
Source organism: Dendrolimus punctatus (assembly GCA_012273795.1). Taxonomy (NCBI): domain Eukaryota; kingdom Metazoa; phylum Arthropoda; class Insecta; order Lepidoptera; family Lasiocampidae; genus Dendrolimus; species Dendrolimus punctatus. Next base: position 10,778,745 of record CM022551.1, on the reverse strand, counting down.
ATATTAATTTCCTTTATTCCCGGTTGTTATTATGAATAGCTACCATTGAATCGGTTCAAACCCTATATGACAACATTTTTACTTAATAGATTTTACTATAGCGTACACGAATATATTAATGACAATACAATAAAATAAGATAATAACAAATTTAATTAAATTAATTTGTAAACATTAGTTTAGGGTCATGCGAGTGTATTTGCACGTCATGTAAATGACAAAATATACTGGAAACTTTATATTATGTAACACCTATTCATGCACCTATGTTTTTGCAAATAAAGACTGATTGATTGATTGATAGATAGTAGGGTTGTAACGGAGCTTCGCTTCCGCCTCCGTTACTGCGGAAGTTCCGTAAGAAATCGTACCTCAGCCTCCGCATCCGTATAATTTTTGCGGAGTCATAACGGAGGTTTATTTACGAATCATACGCAAGCAGCGACGCTTGCGACGAATCAGCCGTCCGGCCGCCCGCAGCAAATGAACAAAAATCAACGCGTGCGCAGCGGGAACGCGGTCGGGTTGGGGCGGGGGGCGTGCAAACGTCATTTGTCAAATGAATGATACGCTACAGGAATCAACCTGTCGAATTGCTTACACGCGTTAGACGTACGTACGAAGTTTTACCGACGCGATGTAATGTATAAACCATAAACTACTATTTTTTCTACATCCAATTTCACTTCCGCCTCCGTCTCCGTTAACCTCCGCATCCGCGGAGGTGAAACCCGTCACCTCCGCATCCGCCTTCGCCTCCGCTAAGAAGGCCTCCGTTACAACCCTAATAGATAGTATCGTCGTTGATTACCTTCCATGATGTCAAACCGAATGTTAAACGAATTTCGGCCCATCCGTAAAATGTAGGACTTGAATGATCATCATGTTCCTAACAAATAAATGATAAATTAAGTGAAATTCATATTATTATGTTATACAAATAAAATACTTTTAATTAAATCATAATGTATTTAAAAACAATTATATACTACTACTGTAAAATTCAATATGTTTATTTTTCATTAACACACGGACATACTTGTATAAGTCTTATAAACTGAGATATATGGCATGATTTTTCTTCTTAAAAGATACAAGCTTAAGGTGTTGTGCTTGGTACAGGCTTCTGGGTGGTAGTACGTCGCCTGGGCTTCCTCTTAGTCTTCTTTGTGGGTGGTGGCATCGTGGTAGTGCTTTCAGTGGGTTGGTAGTAATACCACTTGTTGTAGTCACCCTCTGTAGGCAAGGTTAAGTGTTAAAGGTCCATCATAATCGATTACGTGATCTATTAGATCATCCTCTCCCAAAGTGGGCGATAACGCCCCCTTGTGGGCGCTGCAGGCCTAAAGGGCGGTAAGAGACCCAGAAAAAGTAGGCAGGTGTAGCCCGTAAGAGTTAACTTGAGACCTTAGCGCCGTTGAGTACTACCTACTGCGCTTAAAATGGTCTCAAGTTATCTCTTGCAGGCTATAGTAAAAGTCTCGTTTATAATGAATGTTTAATCTCCGTTAATATAGCTCACAATAATCAATTAGTTTAATTTGACGTTATAGTGGTTTTTAAGTTGGTGAAAAAATGGGGGCGCTTAAAAAATAATTTATTCTCATAGTGGGCAGTATACAAAATAAGTTTGGGAACCACTGTATTAGATGATAGAAAATATAAATTAACATAATTTACTTGCGAGAAATCTGTATTACACCTTGCGAAAATTCAACCGAATACAGGAGATACGGTAATTTTTAAAAAAATACATTTTTTTAATTGTATAAGTTCATCGAACAGACAGACTGCCAACTTGATGGTAGGCATTTACCGACGCCTATGGGAATTTCTAACACCAAAGGTGCTACCAATGTGCTGACGTTCTCTTAAGGGAGACTGGAACCTGGCCACAATGCCGGACGGGCAAATACCCTACCATCTGATAAAGTAATTTCTGAGCAAAATACTGCATACAGGAAGACGGTCGCATAAGGGCTCTATTTCTTACAGATTGGCTACAGAGTCTTTAAGCTTTTCATACACTTTGTAGGGACTTGCCGCACACGTGTGGCCCGTAGAAGCAACGCAACACCGCGAGAATAAAATAGGATATCATTTATTGCAAAAACTGTCACATACTGTCACAATTTAAAGATGTTGTGTTCTTTGCTGGAACGACAGATTGTCCTTTCGAACGTGCAATACAGGCAGTTTATAATGTTGCTAGGCCGTTATATCATACTACTACTTGTCATAATTTTTTCTGTTATTTGTCACAATATTATCAAAAAAAAAATTAAAAATAAAGCCGCTTTATTTATTTAACCGACCGTATTGAAAAATACAATCAAAAACTGAGGTTAACTCTAAATAAATTAGAAAAATAAATACCACAATCGCACCCAAGTATTAGAAAAAGCGATATAATTACTTACTTTATTAGAAATTCACTGGAATTAGAATTAAAATAAATCCTTTGATTTTGTTGATCACTTCAATATATATATATATATGTGTGTGTGTGTGTGTGAGTGCGAGTGCGAGTGCGAGTGCGTGTGCGTGTGCGTGTGCGTGTGTGCGTGTGTGTGTGTGTGTGTGTGTAGGATACTAAATAAATGATTTATAAATCATCAAACTCGTATATTAATTAAAACACAATAAAGTAAAGAAATATTACAAAGCTCGTTTCACAAATTCACAATCCATCTATCAACAATCGTTGCTACGCAACCACTATACTACACTCGGCCATCCTGAAAAACTAAAATGTTGACTATAGCTAACTTCATGGTGTAGCTTTTTTCGTGACGGTGTGCGCGCGCGTCGTAAAAATTTACTCTCATCGCGCCTAAAGAAGTGTAACTTCAAAAAATAATCACATATCGAACAAAAGTGCAGGAATAGCCTAAAAAACTGAATCGTTGACTTACCTACGCCCTCCAGTTCCTTGACGGGCGGGGGGGTCGTGCTGGACCAGCTGGAGTTGTCGAAGGCTGTGGTGGTCCATATGTCGAACTCCGGCACCCACAGCTTGCGGTCCACCGGTTCGAAGCCAAACTCCGTCTGGTATTGCGGCCCACGGTATTCCACCTACCACCAAATAAGTATTCGGATAAACCGTATTATTTGTACGGTTCCACATAGTGTCTTTTTAAGCTATTGCATAGCTTTTATCGCGGGCTTTGAGCGCGGCGATCGAATCAAGAAATTCCGTAACGAAAATAAATCTTACACCTCCCACTCCGCCTACCATGCGCGGTGACGGGGGCCTGAGGCGTGCGGTGGCCACAGTGAGCCGCGAGCTCTCGTAGCGGTTCGAGGTATGTCAGGTATTGCAAATTACGGACGACGAGCTGCTCCGAAATCGGACGAATACGTAAGCAGTTGTTTGTGAGAATGTATATAGGTGTATAGGTATCTATCACATATTTATAACATACATGTAGGTATATATGTATACATAGGTGATTTGTTTTCTTATCGGTCACCACGCTCAAAAAGTGTAACTTGAATTTATATCAAAGAAAAAATATACTGCATACATAAAATATGAATAAATAATTAAAATGCTATGCAATAGCTTTACCACGGCAGTCCCCGAGTGTCGCAAGGAGTTTTTTTTTAAAGGAACAACAAACAGCTAGGTACAATATATCATGCGAAATAAAAATTTGCAATAAGATCAGCTAATAATATTGAAAAAAGATAAAAATACAACAAATAATATTGTTTCACGTTGGGCCACTTGCACACTTATAGACAAAGCACATTACTACCGCGGCGTTTGAGCTAATTACATTGAAACTGTTTTACGACTGTATTCTTTTGTTTACTTTGTGTTTAAAATTCGTAATGAGAAATAGCCCATTGTGTATTGTGATCACTGCCAGATGTCTCTAAGCAGTCGAGCATTGTGTCAAAAATATTTGACTGTAAAAAACTATACCCGAAATTAGTCAGTCAAGCGACGATTACGACACTAGCAAGACGTGTGCAGTACATTCGATTAGCGATATAGTGGCGGACTTTGACAGTTATATTTGTACCTGTTTTATACATGTTTGTAGAGTTCTTATAAATTCTATAGTAATTCTAACGGCATTTTAATTCGAGTCCTGCAACTCGTAACAATACCTTATCGGGCACAAAGTCCTCGTACTCCACGCCCTCCTCCCACTTCCACTTCTGTATGTCGAGGAGTGTGAGGAACTTGGGGTACCCCCAAGCGAACATCTCGAAGCGACATTTATCCGAAAACATCAGGTGGATTGACAAGTCGAACACGGAACCTGGAAACGGCACTTGTTGTACAAAAACTACCGACTCCATTGTTTTGTGACTTCTCTGGATGATTTAGATTCACAATTGGACCCAGTAGGTGGCGCTGACATCGGATTACAGGATTTTGATGACACTTTTTGTGTGTTTGAGTAGGTCTCTGGATGATTTAGAATTTTAAATTGACCTGGTAGGTGGCGCTAACTTCGGATTACAAGATTTTGATGACACTTTGTGTGTTTGAGTAGAACGCTGGCTGATATAGATTTACACTTGGACTCGGTAGATGGCATTGAAATCAGATTCCAAGATTTTTATAATTTTTTGTGAATATTGTTACAACTAAGGTCCCGACAAAAACAAAAACCACATCTCAAACATAAATTTATTGCCCGTCGGCATTTGAACTAATTACATTGAAATTCTTTTGTGATCGTCTTCTTTAGCTTACTTATTGACATACGGCCTCTTGTTGTATTGTAATGATTAGCCAGGTGTTACGGGTTTTAAAGTACAAGCTGATTCTAGGAAATTCGGTCCACGCTGCCGGGCAGATATATTGCATTCGTGCAGTATAAAACAATAACCTGATGGAGGGGGTGAGGCAGTCGAGCGAGAACCACGAGCGAAGCGAGACGTGTGTACTACAATCGGAAATCTAAAAAGTGACGGACTTTGCGCGTTTTATTGAATTACGACGTTTGGATTTGTTGTGTTCGGTTATATTTATACCTGTGTTATACGAGTTTGTATAGTTCTAATAAACTCTATAGTAATTCTAACGGCATTTTAATTCGAGTCTCGCGACTCGTAACAATATTATTCTATGTATTTGGAGTATGAAATAGGCTTTCTACACTTTACTCAGTTATTGCATAAAATATTAAATAAATAAAAACACAGACCCCTGTAGTAGTGGCAGGGGGGTCCGTAGGCGACCCTGGGGCAGAAATGGCGGACCCTCATCTCCGAGACCCCGGAGCTATTCACCAGCTCCATGGTCAGACAGGTAAACTCCACCTGATCGATTAGAGTCAACTGAAACAATTAAGAACACTAAATCAATATAAACATAGTAACTATCTAAATACTAAAACACGACACACGTCTTACTCGTATCGTAGTCGTCGATTGACTGCCCCACCCCTCCGTTCGGACATTGTTATATACTAAATCATATAATAGAAGAAAGGATCGCGTTCGCCGAATTAATCCCGCACACCTGGCAGACTTCGACGGCCATAAAACAAGTTCAATAACAATAGCATGTTTTTCTGGATTAAAAATTCTAAACACAAAGTAAACAAAACAATTTCTAAATCAAGACAGCAATAAACGGCGTTATACGACATGCAGGTGTGCGTTCTTTATCGGTATGTAACAGTATATTAGATAAAATAAGCTCTAAAGCGGTAAGGCCACCCATTGCTCCTACTTTTACTGTTTAATATGACTACTGTAAATTGTTTATTTCATATGTATATGAGGTGAATAAAAGTGTTTTCTATTCTATTCTAGAAATTATAATACTCAACATTGTATGTCATAAATTGAAACGCCCGGTTGTCCGTCCGCAGCACAATCGATTCGCGATATATAAGGTTCTTCTTCTCTTCCTTGTCGCAATTACCAAAACGTTGGTAAGTCGAACTACTTCCACCTGAAAGTAGATACCGTCGGCTAAACCAGAGTTTTTTTAAAATTAAATTCAAAACTTTTGAAAAACATTTTTTTATTGAGTTCAGCAAACAGGCGGTCCACCTGATGGAAAGCGGTTACCATCACCTATGGACATTTGTAACATAAAAGGTGCTATCAAGACGCTGCCGCTCTCTGGCCACTAATGCCGGAACACAACTCAAGGTAGCTATGGCGGTAACTTCTAGGCCAGGGGTGGTGGCCATCCAGACGGGTAAATACCCTACCACCGAGCTGTGGATTATTTTGCCCGGCCGCAAGAAATTGCTTTTCCCCTATACTGCACGGATAAATAAGCTTTTTAAAAAAGTTACATAAATACAAGCTTTTGAGATCCTGGATATCATGTAGCAGCAAAGTGCTGGAAGACAAGTAAAACGAGCCCAAACACGACAAGTCTATCTTGTTTAGTACAGGAGTTCCCAGGCCACCTTCCAACTCCATCATCAGATCAGCTCCATGATACCATACCATTGTCACACGATATGCATATGCGTGCAAAATTTCAGCTCAATCGGAAACCGAGAAGTTGGTCAAATTTGACTTGCAAGATTCCACCCGAACTTACATACATCCATTGCAAGTTAAATAAAAGCTTGTAAAATAGTTCTTGGTTTGAATAATAAGTCATGGTAGCGTAAAGCTAGTGCACGTGTCTGAGACTAAAGGGCGCGGGTTCGAATCCTGCCCGGAACGCATACACCACTTAGACAGGTCTCTGAACTAGCGTGCTTGTTACAATTACTATATGCCAGTGGTTCTCAAACTTATTTTCTATACCGCCCACTTTGAGAATAAATTATTTTTTAGCGCCCCCATTTTTTCACCTACTTAAAAAACATTGTAATGTCAAATTAAATTAATTGATTATTAAGAGCTACATTAGTGGAGATTAAACATTCATTCTAAACGAGACTTTGAGACCTAAGCGCAGTACACAAAAGTGCTGAGGTCTCAAGTTAACTCTTATGGTCTACACCTGCCAATGCCCATTTTTTTCTGGGTCACTTACCGCCCTCTTTTAGGCCTGCAGCGCCTACAAGGGGGCGTTATCGCCCACTTTGGGAACCACTGTTATATGCTAACAACGGTGAAAGAAAACATCGCGACGAAACCTTACACATCGAGATGACCGATGTGTCAAACCTGTCAAGCCACCTTGGCCAACGGACAGTATATCCTACTGTCCGTTCCTCTATATAGCCTATATAGCTTTAAATATTTGCACAAATTACTGCATGATAAACTGGATTCGTCCTATTTATTAAGTATCTTCTCCCTTATTAAGAAATGTAATAAACGTGTACATAACAAAATAATCATCTTGGAAGTTTGTAAAAACAACACATCCGTTTACAAGAATCTGTCGTGTCTACAACGAACTCTCTTTTAAAAAAAATAGACATATTTAATGCAAAACCTTTAGCTTTAAAAAAATTATAATTTCTACGCTGAAAGATCGATAAGATGTTTAATGCGTTCTTTTTCTTAATCTATTACCTTACACTGTATCACTGAAATAATGTCCTAGTTTTAATTATTTATTGAATCTCACTATTACCGACATTATTGACATAATTTTGTTTGCGAAAATATAATTTTAACATCGATGTGTCAGCACGCTTGGGTCTCAATCTAGATGTAATCATTTATAAACTACATTATATAAACTACTACTATACTATAATAATGAAGAAGTTCTGGACATGGTAAAGGAGAAACGCACATTATTAAAAACTCTAGAGGAAAGAAGGGGGAAGATGTTTGGCCATTTGCTAAGACACGACGCCTTCTTATGCACGTTAATTGAAGGCAAAGTGGAAGCAAGGAGAGGGAAGGGAAGACCAAGGCGAGCATTTAAGACCAAATAAAAGAAAAAGTGGGTGTCGTGTCTTACACAGAAGTAAAACATCTGGCCCATAATAGAGAAGATTGGAAGAGACTCCACCGACAAGAGCATGCTCTTAAATGATAAATGAAAAAATGAAAATGAAATCCACTATACTGATTTTTATATGTTGTGTTGCCCAAATAAATTACTACTACTACTACTATTAATTACTACTATTTTCAAACTTTTTGAAGTGAAACTTCTTAAGAATCGTAATGATTAGAAACTCGATCAAACGAAAAAAACGACACTAAAAAGATATAAACACCTAAAGTTCAACCTTATCGAATTCGAAATAAAACACATTTTTCTTTATCCGTAATACTGATTTATTTTTAAGTTTTAATTTTCACTTTAATGAAAACTAAAAGGATTTCAAATTAATTTTAGCTCTATCTGTATATACTTAAGGCAGATAATCTTTTATACGTAGCACGAAGGAAATTGTTCGTAACAGTGTATTGAATTTTGAACTTTATGTCAGTGATTTCAAGTAGGTATTATTTAGATTTAATCTAAGATCTTAAATATAAAATGTAATATTTTGCATTAAAATATATAATAATTTTTGAGCTTGGTAAAAATATTATAAAGATAATAATCACAATACTCCTGATACTCATTTACCTCATTCTCTCGTAGGCTACCTGTCTAAAGTTTCTCTTATGCCGTGTGTGAATTGAACACGCACACACATGTTTTGAAGTGCTAACTTCTTATGGGAGGGTAAACCGCTTCGTTACGTAACGCGTTACGACGTTAGCCTGTCTCGATGCCCTATGTCTCACGAAAGTTATCACTTCTGTCGGGCGTCCCGAGACGCGCACGTTTTTTTTAGTAAGATTGTATCATAAATAATATAACCTTCAATTAATGGTAAGGAGTAAAAGAACGTCGACAAAGAGATGGACATATGCCAGATATGTCCATCTCTTCTTCGACATCAGAGGAAGAGACATTCTGTAAATCCGAAATGATTGAGAGAAGAGAGACGGGTATAATATATTGTATAGTTGAAAATTTACCATCGTCTCCAGTGCTCCTCAACACATACTTTCTGCTGTTGATGCGGCTGATGGTGACGCGCTGGTAAGAGGCCAGGGCCTTCTGGACCCAGGGCCCGTAGCTCAGCAGGTCTAGGAAACGGGCGGGAGCCCCGCAACCAGGCCCACGGACCCCTAGCCCCAACTAGGGCCATTCACAGTAACATCAGGTGATAAATTGTGTTTCGATTTTTCTCGAATAAGCTTTGCCAGGTGGTAGGGTATTTACCCGTCTGGATAGCTACCACCTCTGGTTTAGAGTATGCAGCCATAATAACCTTGAGTTATAGTTCCAGTCTCAGTTAAGAGAGCGTCAGCACATTGGGAGCAAATTTGGTGTTACAAATGGTATCTGCTTTCCATCAGGTGGGCCGTCTGCCTCTGTACTTAACTCGTGCAATAAAAAAGCTCCGATTTTTTTAACGGATTTCAATGAAAATGTAAAAATATACCGGATTTTTCTTTTTTTTTATTGAAATTATTTTCGATATATTACAGGGCAAAATGTAATAAAACAACATTTTAACAGTTTTAAGCGCAGTAATTTATTTTACTTTTATTATTCTGACGTTACGGCCACTACCACGCTTAAGACCGTTAAAACGTTAATTAGTTGTTATGTATACTTGTCGCGAAAAGTGATGTGAAAATGGTTTACCAGCTGCCACCTGCCCCAGACGTCTCTGGTGACAAGTGCCGCCCCCGCCTCCCAAGCGCAGGGCCACTTGGAGCCCGTGTCTATCGCGCAGACCACACGTGGGGGGCGCAAGCGAGCACTTTGCACCTACAACCAACAGTATTCTGATCTCCGAAAATATTAAGACCCATTTCTATCATTTTTTTAAAGTAGAAACTTCGATAAGCTTTTTTAAAAGGGTTTTTTAATATACGCTTCTGAGATCCTGGATATCATATAGCAGCAGAGTGCTAGCCAAGACAAGTAAAACGAGCCCAAACACGACGGGTCTATCTTGTTTAATACAAGAGTTCTTATGGCCACCTTCCGACACCATCATCAGATCAGCTGTATGGTACCATATTATTGCATTATCATGCGATATACACATGCTTGCAAAATTTCAGTTCAATCGGAAACCGGGAAGTTGGTCAAATTTAACTTGCAAGATTACACCCGAACTCGAACTTACATACATTACATCTATTGCAATTTAATAAAAGCTTGTAATACAGACAGGGGATATTAGGATTTTTCTGTCACGAAAAAGGGTTACGGCCGCGTAGACAGGCGACATAAGTTTTTTTGTTTAATAAAATAAAATGTGTTTGAATAAAAAATGCATTCATTAAAATGTACCTAACCTAACCAAATAATAATTTGCAGTAAACCTGCAAAAAAATCGAAATGTAGTAGAAGTGAAGCTTCGACGGACAAGTGGCAAAACGAATCGCAACTAAATTTTAACTTGAAGTTTTACGGGCAGATTGTTAATGTATTTGTCCAATTTGAAAACATGCCCGTTTTTCCACTTATTCGTTGAAGTTTCACTTCCACTATGTGTCCCAGCACACATTTTGACTTTTTAACCAACTTCAAATCTCGATTTCTCCGACAATTGTGAACCGATTTTCAAATTTATTCTTTTAATCGAAAGGGTGTCATTGTCACCATGTCAGGATCTGATGAGTGGATCCCAGGGAAATCGAGAGAAAACTTCGACATTTGTTAATCTACTTCTTTGTTACACGATATCTTCGTCAATTGTAGAGCGATTTTCATTTTTTTTCTTTATTCGTAAGTCTATACGCCCGTGCCTTGGTCACCAAGTCAGGATATATTTTGCAAATTGGTGGTTATATTTTTATGTTTTACTTGACACCGACTTCAAGATGTTGTAGATAGAAGTCGGTGAAATATTTAATTTTGCTTTTTAGTTTGAAGTCGGTTTGTTTTTGTTATTCATATTAATATCATTAAACCAGGTTTTCTTGCATGTCTACAACAACACTATACTATAGTAACTTTTATGGTTTATACAGCGACTTCAAGACGCCTTAGAAAATATTTAGTTCTTGCTTTTCAATTACTACTGGGGTCGATTTTTTTTTGTTAGATTTTTTTTAGTAAACTTTATACTTACAATGACTTCATCATAAAATTCTTTACAGAGACGAGCAGGTACATGCTCAACATGCAACACTTGCTTCTGTAAGTTGTTGAAATCTGTAAAATAGACAGTTGGGAAGTCATTCAACCTAGCTTTCGTTTTTATATGTGAAATGTACAATTGCATAATGTACAGTGCAAGCAAAAGTTAAATGTGGAACAGTTGCACCCAGTGTGGAACGCTTGGATCCAATATGGAATTTTTGTACCCAATTTGGAAAACTTGTAAACTTTTGACTACTTGAAAACTTCGATAAGATCGTTTAATAATTCGAGATAACAAATAATAAAATGCAGGCAAAAAGATCTTATACAAGCTGAGGAACACTTATGCCAAAATGTACTAAAGAAGAATAGATATTGCCTAAGTTAGAGGGGGTTTGATGAGTGCAAAAAACATTACGAAAGGATTGAAGGATCCATAACCCTTAGGGTCATAGCCTATTAAAACAACCTGGTAGTTTACGAGCACCACCTTCCACGAGTGAGCGCCTCATCGTCAACCAATGACGATGACGTGGTCTATAACTACTCTCATCCAACTAAGGAACATGATATTTTTTAGAATTTATAGCTCGAAAAGCCTGGCCTCTCCTCGGCAACGAATTGTCGTTGACTGTCGGAACACGTGTACCCTGTATTGAAAACGACTACAGTAGATAATTATCAGGCAAAAAAAATCTTACCTTCTTTGAACTTGACAACATAGAAGACAGGATTCCTTAATCTCTCTGGAGCCGGACATAATGGAGGGATTTCACCTGCAAATCATAAATGGAATCATTATTAAGTCGTCGTTATGCGAGCATTAAATCCTGGTTAAATTCGGAGTGACTATTTTGAGACCCATGGTCCCCTTTCTTACTTTATCTTCTCCACTTACAAACTATTCAATCCATCAATCATCAAAAGGCATCAATCCAGTACTTCTTGGACCTTTTACCCAGACTTGGCAGAGACGGCATGGTCGGACAATCCCACACAAAATAAAACAGACAATGGGTTTGACCCATAACCGTAATCCATAACCGTCTCCGTAAAATGTGTTTACCAGCATAGGAATAAAGTCAGTATTGCAGTTTGTCTGTCATTTCACGGACATGAAGGTTGCTATGAATGCAGGTATCCTGATGTGTTAATGATCAACTCTTCCTCAAAAATAGGGTTATTGAATAAAATGGTATAGAACCACTGGCCACTGCTATTGCTCCTAAATGGCCTATCCAGTGATATTAGCAGAATTGGGGCACTGAGAGGAACTTTCCGCCGAGGCTTTCAAAAGCCTACAACATTGGATGATTTATGAAGAGCGTCACAAAATTTCGTGCAATCCGACAACACTTGCAACGCCTTTGATGTTGTAAACGCAGATAAGTAACCAATTTCCAACAGCTAGATAGTCTGCCTCTTTGTGTCAACAGGCAACAAAACACTGGCCGTGAGCCTACATTGTGCCACAAACGACGAAGATAAGGCACTGCACACATTCTAGGAGTGTCCTGCTTGCTGCTTGACAGAGCAGCGCCGAGACCTCGTCGCCGTTAAGTTTACCGGACTTGACACCTCGCTCCAAGCCGTGGTTCGTTCCATGGTCGGGAGCAAACCTGGATAGAGCGCCGTCTCCTCCTTTTGCGAGCAATTCATGCTTGCAGAGTCCAGAGACCAGGAATTTGGGGGATAAAACTCTCCCGGCAGTGATGTGATCTTAGAGGCATTCACCTGTCAGTATATGCAGTTAGTCAATCTTCCGCTTTCCCGTAGTCCTACCATAAGGCTCAGGAAGGAACACCGAGGGGTTTAAATGGATATCCCTGACTGTGACGGTGCCACCTCGACCTGGCGAATCCCACACAAAGGTCAGGCTTCAATCGGATTTACCCTCGTTAAAAAAGCAACAAAATACAAACGTGAATTAACAGGTCTCTTGAGCTGTATCAGTGCCAACGTGTTAATGGTTTCGTTGTATTCCGGATGGATGACGTAGCTGCGGACTTCACGACCCCCCGTCTGCCAACCCTCGCCCAACAATATACGGCTATTTGCCCTAAAAACCACAAACTTCATTCTTTATATTATTTCCATCGTAACTATGGGAGAACAATATTAAAAGATTATATACATACAAGGAACATACAACATACATACAATTGGGAAATTTATTTTTCCTTCCACCTATCTTAATATCATATTAAAAAAAATTTGAACTAGGATGCTGAAGAGATTCTTGCGCCGCTTCTTCTCTTCAAGCCACAACATGTTGTGAAGCGGTGGTAAATTAGATTATGCCCCCATAGAGTAAATAATAACCATAAACAAAATTAAAACTAAATAATTAAATAAGAACAAGTTGGCGGTAGGCTAAATAAAACTTTAACAATACGCGTTGGACAAATGACAGCTTTAACGTTCGTGACCACGGCCACTGCAAAGCGGCCGAAACTGCGGATAAACCAAAATCAAATAAATTACCTCGCTTAAACCCGTTAAAACGTAGTTTTATTATTTATTAAATTTTAAGGAATTACAGTTCCTGTACTTTAATGTGTTAGTTACCCTCATAGTTAGTTCCTCCCTCTTCGCTAGGTAGCGCTACGGGTGTCGATCTATCATTATTTTAATCCCTACTAATATTATAAATGTGAATGTAAGTTTGTTTGTTACGCTTTCACACGAAAACTACTTTACCGATTATCATGAAACTTTGTACACATATGCTTGGAGGTATTAAAAGTAACATAGGATACTTTGTATGAAAAAAAAATCCACGCGGATGTAGTCGCGGCTGTACTGTAGTGTGTAATTGTAAGACAGTCATTAAAGATGTCTTTCTTTCTTCTCTTTCTCTTTTTTTAAATCTCTTTAATGACTGTCTTACAATTACACACTACGCGGGCAGAAGCTAGTTATTTATAAACGCCGAAAGCACTCGTAGTGCCTCGTACGAGGAAGTGCGCAATTCACGCTGTAACATATTCTGTAACATAATTCTGTATAAAATCTTTAAAAAAAAAAGTACTTCAATGTAAAAAATAGAACAACAAATAAAAAGAAAAACAATTTTTAGCTAGACGTGTTGCTGGGGAGGTTCTTGCCGCTTCTTCTCCTTAACACCAATAACACGTTGCGAAGCGGTGTACATAGACTAGGAAGTAAAATTAAATTTTAACCTATATGTATGACCTTCAAAAAGTGTTCTCCAGTGGAACTTATTTTGAATAAAAACTTTTGAATTTTGAATTTTTGAATTTTGAATTTTGACAGGCGTACCCGTGGCCACTTCACTTCGCCCACTGGGCGTTAAACATTTTTAGTTTTTTGATTTGTTAATCACAATCAAATATAGCCTATATCACTCGATAATAACGTAGCTTTCTACTGAAGAATAAATTTTTAAAATTGAATCAATAGTACTGGAGATTACCCCGAACAACCAAACTCAAAAACTTCACCTCTAAATTATTAGTAATTGTTCTGGCCGAAGCCAGGTGGAAGGATTGTAAGGGTACAAGGGTAACAGGAAAATGGTGGAACTTACTTGGTATAAAGTGCTGAAGCGTGGTGCTGATATGGTGTTGAGGTGACGTGGTGATGATGAGATGCGGTGAATCCTTTCTTACAACTTGTAGTAATTAATGGGGTTGGTGATATTTTGAGTTGGTGGTGTATATGAATTATGGCGGAACTGAGCTGATTATTAAGAGGTCTGGAGTAGTGTGTGCTGATGTCTTGTTATAACAATGGATTTACATTCACATATCACTTATTTACATAGTCCAGATTGTCATAGTTCAGGAAACTTGTAGCGTAATTGAATTATTAGTCTATTGCGCGCGCACCGCGCGACGCGCGCGGCGCCGGTGATGGGCCGACCCGCACTGCCGTCGAGAGATGCGGTCGCGCAGGGATGCTTGCCGTGGACACACACACATAAAAGCACACGTCGCGGCAACTGGCGCGAACAGTAATATTAGGAATTAGGATTAGTATAGATATCGACAGTTACTAGGCACGTAAATTCCTACCTGAAATCTGTTTTGGGCAGTGGCCCAATATCTGCTGCTGGAGCAATCACGAACTCCCTTTGGATGAGAGCGACGGTGGTCACAGCTCTAGTTTCTCCTACATCACCGTCTGAAATCAGTTTCATACGGTTTCAAAATATAGCTGTCAACGGCAAGTAAACTTGTTATAGGCAAATAACTAACGCATTCTTAGTTCTGCCCTGTAGTTGAGTTCTCAGTTTCTTTGGTGTTATCATCATTCTAACTTTTTAAAGTGGTAGGAGTTATCGTAGAAAGATTATTCTGATTTCAGCTCTTATGGCTTGCCAGACCGTTGTAATACCACGCTATCACAGAATATTAGTCGGAAATGCTTAGACCGAAGCTAATTGAATTCGGTACGATGATGGTAATAGCCGCTTTAATCAAGTCTCTCTTGCACAATAATTAGCCACCTAGAGCGCTACTACGATATGTGCATCAGAGCAAAGCCGGAATGAGACTGCACCCGGCCAAAGTCGCAGTGTGAATCAGTACATAAAGTTGTTGAATTAGTACAATAAATTAACAATTGAGAGTTCCGCTTGCTTTCCCCATCACCCATATTCCATCCACCTCTATTATATTACCCCTTTTTTATACAGGGCAAATCCGTTTGAGGACAATAAGCCACGCGAGGGGGAAAGGCTGCGTTCCATGTGTGGGACATGCCAGGTCCGGGTCAGTGCTATTGCCACGCCGCAGTTAGGGATACCCACTAAAACCATTGTCCGAACCTCGAGCGTCCTTTGTCCAGATTGTGGGCTAGTTCACGCATTCACCTCCACACCCTAAAATTGACAGAATACCGTTGATTTCGTAAATTTTATCCGAGTAGGAACGGAGAAAGAATTCAATTTCCTGCGACCAGGCGGCCTGACGTAAGAGCCGACATAACAACCCACAGCCAGATAGTAGGGCGTCTGACTGGATAACTATGGCCCCTGATTTAAAGTATGTCACCATAACAATCTTAAGTTGTGTTACGCCATTAAAGACCAGGTTCCAGTCTCCCTTAAGAGAGCAACAGCGCATTTGTAACACCTTTGGTGTTGCAAATGTACATAGGCGATGGCAACCGCTTTTCATCAAGTGGGCCGTCTGCTGAAATCCTGTAATAAAAAAATAATAATCTACGATTGAGACGATAGTGTCCAGCGATTTTGACAAATATCTTAACAGCAAAATTGGACCCCTGGTGGAAAGTTGTCACCATCGGAAATCTTACCTACTGGTTGCAGTAGATAACCTCAAACACTTACGATGTGTATAATAGAATATTCCAAGCCACGGGTACTGCTCCAGCTCCACCTTGCCGACAGCCACCTCGGAGTCGTCGTCAATGCCGCAGTTGATTAAATCCAACTTTAAAGCACTTATCAACTGAACTGGAAAGGTGGCAACATCTTATTATCCCCGCAAATTGATAATGCGCTGGAATCCTGTCAAATTTACATTCACGTGACGTCATCCGCAGCTCGATATGTCCGCGTACTCACCGGCCAGCGATGCTAACAGTACTGAGTGTTCGGCTACGGTTATCACCAAAATGGCGGCCAGGCGCAATAGCAATTTGCGGGGATAATAGTGGCAAAATTTATAGAAAACCAGCGAGCCCGGCAGACGTTGTCCTGCTTTGAAAAATAATAAAATTGTGTGTGAATGTAGTTACACACTGTAGAAGTAAAACTTCAGAAAATATACTCACAGATAATTATTTTGTAAC
Source organism: Dendrolimus punctatus (assembly GCA_012273795.1). NCBI lineage: Eukaryota > Metazoa > Arthropoda > Insecta > Lepidoptera > Lasiocampidae > Dendrolimus > Dendrolimus punctatus. Next base: position 10,761,959 of record CM022551.1, on the reverse strand, counting down.
TTTTATTAATAAAAATATAATTCTTTTAGCCTACATCCGTCAACATATTATAATTCAAAATAAACTTCTTAAGTAGGTACCACTTTAAATTTTTCACTGTTTTAGTCTAAAAATATTATTATCTGTTTTATTTCGGTCCAAATTGGACCTATGTATAATCATCGTTCTTATTGACTCTTGAATCTATACTGCATAATGTAAAACTCGTATCTCATTCTCTCGCAGGCTTAGCCTTAGATTCATGTGTTTATCTATTTTTAGTGTGGCTTTTTCGTTTCATAGTTTCCAATCACAATTCTAAAGAAGTTTCACTTCAAATCTAGGTTCAAATTTCTTTGATAGAGTTCGTCTAACTTTAATAAGTTGAGAGGACTTAGCAATGTTTGTGAAAAAAGTAAGTTTTACCACCGTGGCGACAGGTTGACTGAAATTAGATTTCGAATCTGGCCAACATTAAAATTCAAATTCAAAAGTTTTATTTAAAATAAGTTCCACTGGAGAACACTTTTTGAAGATCATACCGAGCTCCCGATGATTACTTACTATTATTGTACTGTATTACTTACTATTGTTGTATATACGTATGTGAAGTATATACAATAATACATTAAAAATAGTTGCTTTGCTGAAAATACGTTTTCAGCAACTCCTAGAACATCACATTGGGTAAATATTTGCTAAGACTCACTGCAATATATATGTACAAAAAAAAATGACTTATCTCATATCGGGTGCTAGGATAAATACATGTCAACATTATTATATAAAGTAATTTGTCTACATAATTTATTGATTCACGTGGAGATTCATTCATTATTAAAGCAATTTTTCATGTTTGTTGTTAGGGTTGCCAGATGTGTTCGAAAAAAGTTAAGTGATCTTTTGTTATTATTTCTCTTAAAATTTGATTTCATTAATTTTGTACACCACTATGTGGTAGAATGTACTGTGCATCTACAATCATGTAACACCTGTATAAACTACATTCTTACAAATAAAGATTGATTGATTGAAAATAATGAACTTATTGCAACAGCTATTTATGTAACCTATTTATCAACCTTTCCGACCATCCACGAGTGACAACATGAGGCTATCAGCAAACCTTCTGCGCAAAGATAGTATAAGTTAAAATTTAAATTTACTTCCTATTTTATATACACCGCTTCGCAAGACAAGAAACTCCTAAGCACACGTCTAGCTAAAAACTGTTAATCTTGTGGTACAACTATTTCAAGCTTTTTATACAAGTATGTTATGCAATTATTTTTCGAAGAATTAATGGAGTTGTAACAAACAGTGCATTATACATATTATAATTATCAATTAAATAGATTATAATTCCTTACCTTTAAAACTAATTATAACGACAAACTTTAACAACTGCATTACAATCTTAAATCATGTCATAACATCTTAAAACAGAAACTCTGAATGAATTAACCAAATATCTGATATGAAACCTTAATCCCAAACAATTGTTTATGAAACAATTTTATTATTGTTTATGTATTGTTTAATAGCATCCTGATGTAAAATTGTTTTTATTGGGAAGGGAAGTGTCGAATAAAACAAAATACTGTACAAAAATCCGTTTTATTAGCTATTTTAGATCGTTACGTAAATTACTATAAATAATCATATAAACATATTATCTTTAATATTATAACATTCCAAACATGCCGTGTCTTGACATTGAAGCTAATGAAAAAAAACAAATGGAATAGACTACAAACGACGGAGAATACTATGCATTTTTTTTTTTATTGCTTTTGCCAGATTATTCGGGATTCAAGTACAAACTACTGGACCGATTACGATGCGGTTTTCCCTGATCTACAGCTAATTCTTAGACATAAACTACTTTTTATTCTGGTAATCCCACGGGATTTTTTTTGGGAATGATTTAAAATGGGAAAAGACATATTGTGCCGACCCCAATTAATTAGGAAATGGTGAAAGAAAAAAGAGCTTACATTGTTTCAGAAATGCTACGGTATTTTGTGTCCCGGGAATCCCGCGAATTTCGAGTCAAGCGTAGACGAAGTGGCGGGCATATCCTAGTCTATAATATAATAATACTAAAAAACTATAAAAATAGTTTAAAAAAACTAACTCTGTTGTTCGTTCCTACCCCGCAAGGGACCTGGCGTGAAGTTATTTATGTATGTATGTATGTAAAAAACTACACAGGGGTTGAGTTTGTACAGTAAATTTAAAAATGAAAAAAAAAACAGAGTGGCTAATTCGGTCTTTTCTTCTTGCCAAGTGGTAGGGTACTTGCCCGTCTGGATGGCTACCACGCCTGGTCTAGAGGAGGCCGCTACAACAACCTTGAGTTGTGTTCTGGCATTAGTGGCCAGGCTCCAGTCACTCTTTAGAGAGCGGCAACACATTGCTACACTTTTGGTATTGTATACATTCGACAGTATCTGATTTCCATCAGGTGGGCCGTTTGCATGTCTACACAACTAGTGTAATAAAAAATACGAATCGCGTCTTTTGGGTAACGTCATTCCGATTTACTAACAAATACGGTGTCATGTAACGCGAACGAAGTTCGCTGGCACTGAGACGTTTTTTAATATAATAGATAGTAACTCAATTGACTTAATATCTGCTCCCCTATTGGTCATTTTAAACCTACTGGTCCAAATGCTTAAACCATTATACCAATCTTGTGGTTTACAAACATGATTCTATATTATTATAGAACGATCAAAATTTAAATGCATCCTTGAAGTTAGCACGAGTCACTGCGCAATACCCATATAGTACACAGGAGCTGAGAGAGGAGTGCTGCGCTCTCTCACACACATCCAGACTCGCATGCCATCTCTCACGCACAGCACACCGTAAGGTGCAATAGACGTTAACTCTTGACTGGAGCTGGGCAAACTCACAGAACTAACTTCACTAAGCGCATTTAAGTTTTACTATACAGACCTTAAACTCTAATACTATCCACCTCTCATACCAGTTGTCTTTCTATAAGCACTAAAGTGTTCTAAATACTGATAAATGGTGTCAATCGGAGTGTATATCTCGGTCATACGACTTAAGAGATGTTGCGGAGGTTGGACCGGCACCGAAGGCCCAAGGACACCTTGGAGGAACTCCCGGAGCAGACCCCAAACCGCGTTGGCCATCACGCACGGCCTGTACTCCACCTGGAGTGTAATTTGACAGTATTATATTTTAAACTAGCTGTGCCCGCGACGTCGTCGCGTGGAATTTGTTTTGAAAACCCGCCGATTTTAAAACGTTCTTCATTGATACTCCGCTCCTATTGGTCTTAACGTGATGATAATAGCCTATAGCCTTCATTGATAAATAAGCTATCTAGCACTAGAAGAATTTTTCAAATCAAACCAGTGCTTCCTCAGATTAGCGCATTCAATCAAACTAACAAACAAACTCTTCAGCTTTATTTTATTTATATATTAGCATGAGATAAGATGGATGGAATAATATACGATAACAATGCAGATGATTCTTTGGAGTTTCAAAGATCATCTACATTGTTCCCAAGTTTAATCAATTTCTATATAAAGCCCCCGGTATGGAAACGAGACAAATAACTTTCCCACTTGGGCCAAAATTATAAACAGATGAGAGTAGATGATGACAGATGAGCAGCAAAACATTGGGGAGTCTTTGGCGGGAACTGAAAGGAGATGTTGTGCTGTGCTGTTTTAGTTTCTAAAAATGTGTAAAATTACTCTAAAATGAACAATAGTTGCAGGACATTCATAGTTTTTGAGTAGTAATTATTGTGTTTTGTAAGAAATGTGAACTGTATAGTCAAATGTGGCCTTTTGAGTTGTCACGAGAACTCAGTTGAATAGCACTAGCTGATTACCTACAGTTCAGCTGTGCTACACATAGGCTTAAGAAAATGAAGAAACTATATTATAAACTGAGATCTGGCTTAAAGGCCTAGCTGCCAAGCCCTAAATCTAAATAAATAAATAAGCAAAACATTGGTATTAGCATTAGTAGAAATGGCATTAGCCGAAATGAGTATTAAAAAGCTTCCAAAATTCAAAACTTATTTCGCTTATAAATATTTATAAAAATAGAATGGCTTGCTATGGGTACACCATTGAAATTAACTGAATACCATAATCAGGCAAACCTCTGATTGAGACAATACAGTCGGCTCTACCATATATAAATATTGATATTAGCAAATAAATCAACAGAACTGACCTCAATCAGAATCCCTTTGAAGTTTTGATTCATAGTTACTGAACCAAGCTTAATGCAGAAATCTCCAAGCTCGAATCTCGGTCCTTTGCTCTCGATTTTGGTCTGCTTCTTTGAACTGTAGTGATGGGACAACTTTATCATGAGCAGGTCGAAGAGTCCATCCGCTATAACATGTATGTTCTTTGTACCACTTTCTAATATCGAGAACACCGATGCAGGTTGCTCAGAATTGTGAAGGATGTGAACTGTTCTCGTACTGCCTGTCAGAATACAGGTTATGTTTAGATATTTACGATTTTGCGATATAAATGCAGGTATACCGCAAGGATCCGTACTCAGATCTGTATTATACACATTTTTTACTGCTGACACTCCTGTAACTTATAGAGTCTGCTACTTCTGCAGATGATACGAGCGCTTTAACTTCTGACAATGATATAATGAAAGCCTCCGATAAGTTACGATCACATTTAAATGCCACAAATATGTGGATGAACAGACAGAAATTATGAACTAGTGCTTCAAAGTCTATACATATAACATTCACCTTAAATACTGGGAAATGCCCACTAGTAAAATTGGGTACTGATAAAGTTCTTCATAAAGATCTTGGGATATATCTAGATAGAAAACAAACAAGAGAAATGCACATTCAAAAGAAAAGAGATGAACTGTGCATTCATTTATGTTCACTAATATGGCTATTAGGAAGACAATACAGGCCGAGTCTCAGTGATAACTTACTCATCTATAAAGCTTTTCTGCTGCCTGTCTGGACTTAAGGCATAGATCTTGGGGGAACAGCTAGTACAGTGTTTCCAAAATACAGTATTCTGTAAAATACTTAAAGCACCGTGATTCACAAAATTCATGAAATGCATGAGTACTTAGAAAAGCCAACAATTAAGGAAGTAATAAACTCTATGGCTATCCATTACAAAAATAAACTAATTAATAAAATTAACCACAGAAACCAACTGGCTATAGCTTTCACTGATACTAGCCAGACTGTGAAACAATTGAAATGCTACCGCATTTGCGAGCTCCAAGATTAGGCTTAACAAATAAATTTATTAGATGCCCTTTAATGTAAGGACTAATCTCAATTGTCAAATGTTGTCACATCACTTCTGCTCAGTGTTGCCACTGATCACAGGAAGCAAGAAAACTATAAAAAATATATATCTAAGTGGTATTATCCATGCAGGAATAAAGATAAGACAGGAAATTGTCAACATTTGCACAAGATACAAGGAATGGTCTAATGGTTCACCTTAAGGAGCTGACAAGCTCAAGACAAGAAGTCATGGCAGCATATTGGCTAGTGCACACGCCCCAGTCTCAAAGGGCACGAGTTCAATCCTAGCCACAACGCAGGCACCACTTAGGTAGTTTTCTGACCTAATGTGCATATTGTTTCCAATTACCAGATGCTAATAATGGTGAAGGATAACATCGTGATGCAACCTGCACATCAAAATCAGTCACATCAGTTGATGTGTCAAACCTGCTAAGCCGCCTTGGATAAGCATGGCGGGTATATTGTCTGTTCCCCTATAGTGGGAGGTCCCAGCCCATAAATAGTAATAGTAATAACCATTTATACATAGGACATTTATGGGCTATTATTACTATTTATTGTCTTATTCATAATGAGTTACAGTAAGTTTGTCTGCTTCTTTTTTCTAAAAGAAGCATTCAAACTTACTTTGACATTCTTGTCAAAGCAGTGTTCTATGTTAGTCTAACACAGGGGTCTCCAAATAGCAGACTACAGAATGTGGTCTGCACCTGGAATGCTGACCCATTTTGTGTGGATCCTTTGTTATTTCTGTAATTACATTTGTTTCATAAACATTTTTTCTATATTGCTGTCATTTTATTTCTTAAAACAGATCCCGAATGAAAATAATTGGTGACCCCTGGACCCTGGTCTAACACAATATGAATAAGACGATTACAGTTTATGTTTTTAAAGCAAATTAATTTGTTTTATATAGAAATTGTATAAAAAGCTAAATAGGACAATTTCCACAAAATATATTACATTAGAAAAGACACACATTATGGTTGGTACATTTAAAATAATAATCAGATAACAAACCCATCTGAGGATGTGATAAATAGCTTTCACAGTCAACTAAGAACTGTCCCTGCTGGGATGCTCCTAATGCTAGTATCCTTTTTGTTAATAATTCAATAACATAGGTGCCCGTCCTGTTTTCTGGAACAGGATATTGCTGTAAACTGAAATAATAAAGACATATTACACTCTTTCTTCCAAATATGTACCATGGTATGAATAACAAAGGCTGCACGATATACAATTGTTGCTGTTTGACTACTGATTTTTAATCATTATCAAACACTAATATAAAAATGTGGATAACAAATTTAACAAGCTGTCGCTTCAGAAGTGGTGTGTAGTTTCTTTTAAAAATAACATTAATAAATAACGTATGAGTAAATATGAATAGACGGCTTACACTGTGACTCCCATATTTATTTATAATTAATTATTAATTCTTAACATATAAAACATAGCAGAGCAAAGGTTAGGAATTTGTTTACATATTTTTGTTTTTTAATCAATTTTCAATGTTGCCAATATTCTTTGAAATACACGCGCTGTGTTAACGCCTAAAAAGCCCCAGATTGGGTGATATTCGAAAACAAGTTCAAAAATATACATTTTAATAATGTATAGCTTGGCTTATGGTGATTACATTGCAATAAACATCGATATTACTGTGAACAGTAATGGGATTTAAACAACCGCCAAATAAGGCGTCAAATGTTTCATTTTTGAAGCGAAACTTCTTTAGATTAGAATCCTTGTAATTTGAAACTCGATGAAACGAAAGAGCGACACTAAAAAGAGATACACACATCCAATGTATAAAATGAATCCTGCGAGTTAATGAGATAGAATACATTATATTTAGACATTTAGACACTCATACTGATAGAGTTGGAAATGGTTTGAAGTTATTCGTTATTTTTTTAAACTTTTGTTATAATAATTGAAATATAACGTCAAGAAATTTAGAATCCCTCCCATGCCTTGTCTGTTGTCACCACAGAGTACTTTACATATACTGGTAACTCACACTATAATGTTAGTCCTACACACACACTTTTACTTTTATTGGCCGCTAATATACACGAAAAAGCAATAGATATGGTATATATAGTGTATCATCTATGGATCTGGTGCTGAAAGCGCTAAGTTAACTTAGCTATAGTGGCTTTATATTCCGAACACAGAGTACTTTATATATACTGGTATAGAGTCAACAGTCATAATATATATACTAACGCACTCTATCGGTATACGGCATTATTCAACGGCAAAAACCATACAGGGGGTCTAGTGTTATTTTGATTTTTATATTAGACTTTTGGAAATTGCGGAAGTTATAATTTAACTCCTGCAATTCCCAAAAGCCTTTCCAAAAAATGTTTATTTGTTAGTAAATAAAACAACAATTTAGTGGTAACGTGATTTATTATGTTTCCTTTTATTAAAATATTCAAAGGCATACATTTTCATAACATCATTTGTATCCACATCTAATCTGGTGCCGTTAAGATGATGTACTTACAAGTTTTACCATATCTGGGCACACAACAACCTCTTTCAGAAGAAGCCATAATCCAAGTCATCAGAAAACAAATCGTTAGGCAAATTGGTGTTCAGGGTACATGCTTAAGTCCAACGTGATCACAGAACACTAGTAAACGTGATAAGCGAAGTCTTTGGAGTCCAGGAATCAAACAAAGTTATCGAAAAATAATCAAAACACAAACAAAGTACATACGTTCACGAATGTAACTTGTATCAGTCGGAATGTCATTTTGGTTTTGACATAATTGACATCTTTGAAATAAGTTTTTGGTAAATCGACAATTCATCAAAAATCTATTAATTAAAGTTAAAAAAGAGCTTTATAATTTGAAAAAGGTGAGGACTAGAATTTACACACTTTAAAATATATTTATTAGCTGATATGGCTTGCAAAAACATAAAAACATATCAAATATTTCTTAAACAAGTATTAAAACAACTGCGTATAAAGAAACATTATATTCATTCATTTGGTGATTAATTTGAGAACAGTGACATCTACTGCAATACCTACCTACTAATAGAACGCAAAAAAATCTCTAAGAAAAAATAATTGTACTGACTGTTAGGACACTGATTCCGAACAAGGGGCATGGCTTTGCACGGTTTACAAATTAAATCAAGAAAATAAGTACCTATAGATTATTCTTCAACCAGATATTCACCAGCCACTAGCAAGGCCCATATTAACCATACACTTCATTCAGCCATATAAAAATATTTGAAATATTTGATACAAGGCAATATTATTTTCTGTACTCTTTGTTATTTTCGTATTATTCTCTACACACACAAAAAAATATATAATTTACTCTTTGTATAAAAGGATACGTTTGAATTTAGCCCAATCATGATTTAGCGAATATTAAATGTATTTTAAAACACCAATCATAATACAGTTCCACGACTATTAAAACGAACTTTTGACGTCGCAATGATTACTGAACCAATAACATAAGGACAGATATTTTTACAGACAAATTGACAAGTAAAGTGAGCCCGTTTGACCAGTATTTATTCTGTTTATTTACGTTTTAATCCTATTATTCATTGCAACTAAGTTAATTATCCAAACTGATTAAGAAGACAGTGTATTCTTGTTGCGTCAGCTTTATTTTTGTACGTTTTTTTCTTTCTTGTCTTACAGACAAGCGATATTGCGTTGTTTTTTGCGGTGCCAGAACATTTCGAGTTGATTATCTAACGTTTTATATTGGATGATTGAAAATGACGCCTGATAACGTGACTTTGATTGTGAAGGCGCCCAACCAGCAGATAGACGACCAAAATATCCAATGCCAGTCGTCTTGGACTGTGAGACAGCTAAAAGGGCATTTATCGGAGGTGTACCCAAGTAAACCGGTATGTATTTTGCGATGACTTTTTCCTCCTAAAGCACTATTACTATTTATTTTATCGTGTCTCTGAAATTGTGTCCTATCAAAACTAATGTTAATTTTATCCCAGACAACTGAATTATTCCTGTTAGAAAGAAATTTAAAATTTACAGTGTTTTAAATTTTATTACAGCTTGGGAACTGATAAAAATTTAACAGTGGGATGGTAATAATTCTACAAAACTGTCTTTTCAGTATATCAATTTTAATGTATCCACTGGTGATCCATATAAATATAAACTTGAATAATTCAATGTCATCGAACACCAATGTGACCTTTCAACTCTGTGGTTTTTATTCAAATTATTCAATTTGGTTTATCTTTCTACTACCAGCATTACACATGAATAACCATCATTGAATTAATATATTTTTTTTTTATTAAGTTGTTTGCTATTCTTCTCCCACCATATAGGTATTTGGCTAAAATATTCACAGTGGCACTGATTTATGTGTAGTTTCCATTGCTGAGGTACGGGGTGTTTTAGATCTTGTACTAAAACTACCATTTTGTTGGCATGAGGTCTTTTGAACCCCGTAAGGCCCCTCCATTTAAGTTTAAATTTCAATCATTTTCTACACCACTATGTGGTAGAATGTACTGTGCATCTATAATTGTATAACACCTATATAAACTACATTCTTGCGAATAAAGATATTGATTGATTGATAAAGATTTAATAACTAAAATCTTGGCTTGTATAATGTAATCCTGTATTAAGGTAGATAGATATACTATGGAACTAGTTCAATAACAGATCTTAGATATATATTCATCTTTTTTCTAAACTGAACTAAATTGAAGTACACCTTGTGGACCACACAATGTGACACCTCACAGCATGTGAGACACATACGGGGCAAGTTAGACCCTGCTTCACATTGAATGTATTAATTGTTACAATAGAATAAGGTTAAAAAATATATATCATGTGACCTGAATTAAACCAACACAATCACAGTTCTGCTGTGTAAATGAAAACTTGTTATCAAAAATAATCACCAACTGTATAGTACTTGCAATTATTTAAAACTTCCGATAACAACTTTTTTTGTTAATTGCCAATCAGTGGAAAAAAAACTGCTTGTAATTTGGTGAAAATTGTTTTGTGTCAAAACTTTACTTTGATTATTTTATTTTTGTGACTGTAGTAAAGTGCTAATGGTTCAAAGTTCAATTGAAACATTGCTATGTTTGTTCCAATTTGAATATGTATACATATAGTAAGAATATTACATCTTACTATTTATTAACTGTTTTTACCAGTAGTAGAAATTTTACATTATTTGTATGGAACTTATCTTGAATTTTAACCAATAAGCAAGGTAAATAAAGGAGGGTTTTACCAAGAAGCACTGTCATTTAATATATAGGGACATATTGAAAAATCACTTCATATATCAGATTAAAAACTATATAGAGTAAACAGCCTTGCAGATATTTGGGTAAGAAAGTACTAAAGATACCAAATATTAACCATTTGGGCAGAGATTCCCCTTTATTGTCCATCCTTTGGTGTGACTATTCATACCACACAGTAAGCAATGAACACCGTCTTCACTCCTCACCGCCTTTTTATACGAAAATACTATGAAACTATCCTACAAAATAATAATATTACAACATTGCTATAAACAGCAATTATATCATAGTGTTGCCAGAATCATATTATTATCTATGACAATTGTCTATGTGATATTAATATACTCTACGACTGCTGTGATGGACATCACGTAACAATAGTGATAGGGCAAATGTATGGTTGCCTTTAACACCATTTTATTGTAACCAACATTTGGACGATATTGAAGGCTTCAGAACAAATGGGCGTACAGACAAAAGTGCAGTTTTACACAAGGCACAAAACTGTGAATAAAACCAAACTAGTTGATTGTTTGAGGCTGAAATTTGGTATACCCTTCTTTTTAGGTACACTTGCATATTGGTAAGACTTTCTAAATTGTAACATGCATAGTTTTTAGTAAACAACAACAAAAATGGCATTTTGCGTATACACCCGTATGTTATGAAGCCCTCGATATATATTTTGTTGCAAAAGGTATTTTAAATGTTTCATTTCAGGTCTTTGACATCCCTATTTATGAGACCACTAGTACACATGTTATACCATACGCCAGTGCTTTTCAACCTTTTTAAATACACCACCTCTTTACAGGTTGAACAATTTTGGACCCCCTTGGGCCATAGACAGACAAAAGTTAGTAATTTAAATGACTATGTTTATGTCTTTCCATATTTTGTTACGTATATTCATCATTACGGCCTATATTCTGTGAAAAGCTGCTGAGCTTAGAAAGTACCCAAGTATGAGGTAATAACTTAAATTGCCTTTTCTCTTATGCTGGCGACATCCCGAGCAAGGCTCTGCGACCCCCCTAGGGGTCGCGACCCACAGGTAGAAAAACTGCTATACACAGTTAAGCCAGCATTACTCCTTCTGTTTCTCTACATAAACAAACTTGTATCAAAATGGAAAGATTTATATATAGAAAGGCTGTGTTGTCTCCTGTAAAGGGGGGACCAGCACACAATAATCAATACAAATGCTTATTACATACTACAGTGTATAAACCTCTTATAACTATTATGAATAAAATCAACCATAAATCAACAAAGTAATCCTTTTGTTAAAGAGCACAGAAGAACAGAAAATAATATACTCAGGCCAACTGCTGGATGACAACACAGTGTTGAAAGATGTACTACGCACTTATGAGTGCCAATTAGCACATACTATGCATTTGGTCTGCTCACCAAAAAGAATGGCTGAACCACAGAAGAATAATGCAGAGATTGGGAAAGAGGGTTTGAGGAGGAGGAATGTGGAGGGAGCACCGCCAGCACCGGAAGCCAATCCGGAGCCAGGTAAGATGACTTGCAGGAGAGTAAATATTGTTACAAGTTGCAGGGCTCAAATTAAAATGCTGTTGGAATTTTTTTATAGAATTTATATACAAATATAACTGTACACAATCAGTCCAAACGTAATGCACGATTCAATCACACGCGCAAAGTCTGACACTAATGTCTTGCTTCGCTTGTGGCTATCGCTACACTGACTTTGACTATGGTAATGGTTAACTTATTACATTATTTTTAAGACCTCTAGTCTTCCAGATAGAATATAAAGCTGATGTTTTCCATTTTGTAATAGAAAAATATAACAATTTTTAAGCCATGTCCCAACTAACTCATAACATCTCTTAGGGCCAAAATTTCCATCTCTATTCTTTGAATTTGATAACATAGTTAAATAATATTGTTACGACTGAGGTGCCGACAAAGTAAAATTCACACCTGCGTCTGTAGGTCTGTGTAAACACATTTTATTACCTTTTCGGCATTTGGACTTTTTTTGCTTACTTTGTGTTTAACATTTGTGATTAGAAAAATAGCCTATTGTAATCTTTTATGGCGTTCATAATTCTAAGAAATTCGGTCCACGCGGCCGGGCGGACATATTGCATCGGTATCGAGAGATGATACAGTGGAGCGATAACCACAAGCGAAGCGAGACTTGTGTACATTCGGTAATCCATTTAGTGACTGATTTTGCGCGTGTATTTGAGTTACGATCTTCTGTATTACATTTGTACTTATTGCGTCTGGTTATATTTGTACCTGTGTTATGTGTGTTTGTATAGTTGTAATAAACTCTATAATAATTCCAACGGCATTTTAATTCAAGTCCTGCAACTCATAACAATATATAAAAAATTGAATTAAGTTTAGTTTAAGTATGTAAGTAAACTTAAGAAAATATTATTGAAGTGTCGTTATTTGGTTTTCTCATCATTTCATAATCCTGAGGAGAAACCACAAATAATTTTCTTCTTTCTGTACCATATGTTTTAATATTTCAGCAGCGGAAACAGCCAGGCCCGAAATGAGGCAGAACGACCAAAACCATACAGTGGAGATGCAGAACTACCTCAGTTCGTTTGTAAACAACTATGGCAGAGTGCCCCCATACCCCAGCTATGACCTGGGCCAGGGCTACCTGCCGGTGCCCAATGACCCTGCCTCCATGGCGAACCATATGATGATGATGCAACAGGCATACATGCAATACATGCAGCAGTATGCTAATATGTGAGTTGTTTATAGGTACTAATCTATATAAAAAATTATGTACGCACATAACTTGAGAATGAATTTACCGATTTCAATGAGATTGTGTTTTAGTGGGTGCTTTAGATTCACAATGATAAACGTTAAGTGGCACTGGGATAGTTTCCTAAGATCCCCCTAATCTCTTGCACCGATTTTGATGATTTCTTTGTGTTTTTGAGTGGGTCTCCTGATGGTTTACATTCATAATTCGAGCCGTTAGGGGATTACTGAGATCGGGTCCTAGATTTTTACTTTTTCACGGCAGGACAATGTCTACGGCAGTGGTTCCCAAACTTATTTTGTATACTGCCCACTTTGAGATGAAATTTTTTTAGCGCCCCCATTTTTTCATACATACATACATAACTTCACGCCAGGTCCCTTGCGGGGTAGGCACAAACAACAGAGCGCCATTTAGGCTTATTCTTACACACCTCACTTGCTTCTTTGACATTCATAGCTCTTGTCATGCACGCTCGTCTGTTCTTAAGGCTTCTGACATCACCTTCTGCTAGTACACGATCAATTTGATCATGGAAGGTGTGTCGTGGCCTTCCACGACTTCTGCATCCATCCACTTTTGCATTGTATATCTGTTTAGTCATTCTTTCATCATACATTCTTTCCACATGCCCAAACCACCGGAGCATTCCTTTCCTTACCTTCACCCCGACACTCTCTTTCAGACCAACTCTCATTTTTTCATCTACTTAAAAACTACTATAACGTCAAATTAAATTAATTGATTATTGTGAGCTATTCATTCAGTCAGAGTATCTCTTATTCAAAATAAAACAAACATAATCGATTCTTATATTAAAACTAATGTGAAGGATGAATATGATGCTGTTTTATAAGTTTGTTGACATCGGGTTCCAATTTACTCAAGAACAGCCGCAAATCGCTACGTTTGGTAACATGCGAACGATTTCGCTTTTTAGTAAGCAGTGTTGCCGCAGCACTAGATCCATGTTTACATATTTTTTTCTGGGTCTCTTACCGCCCTTTAGGCCTGCAGCGCCCACGAGGGGGCGCTATCGCCCACTTTGGGAAAAGATGGACTCTACAGGGACCTCTAGTACATGTATTACAATTGCTCCAGATTGATCCATTACTGTTGCCAAGTAATAATTGAAGACACGAGTGGATGAAGGTGATAAGTCGCATAATTCCAATTCTGAGTAAATCGAGATAAAAGTTTTACTTTTATTTGAAACTGAACTAAACTTAACACCTTTAGCAACGTTTTATTTCTTAAATATGCCTTATATCTATGGTCTAAGGTCTGTAGTCATTTGGTATCGACTTATAACATTCATCTACGCAAAAAAAAGCAAAAAACCGAATATGCGACATATCACCTTCATCCACTCACGTCTTCAATTGCTCAAACACATGCCCGTGTAAGAGCACCTTTAGGCTGTGGTTCAGTGTTGTTATCGCAAAAATCTGGATTGCCGTATCTCAAAGTCTGAATTGCCGTATTTTAAGGGAGAAAATATTAATATGCCGTATTTAAGCTTGTTTATCGCGTTTTAACGTTAATAAAGTACATAACGAGTCTCAACACGTGATATTTTTAACCGACCGTCAAATAAATAAAGAGGCCTTTAAAATTCATCGTCAGTTTATTTTTTCGTCATTTGGAATTTTTATTGATATTGGAATATCTGCAGAAAAGTCCAAACCATAGAGCATGTAACACTACGCTAGACACTGTATGTTTGTGGTCGGGAAGTCCCCGGCTGTGTATTAAGTGGCAGGTACTCTTTAGCTCACTATTACACATCTGTGTCCGCGAGTCCGCGATGAGAGTGCAGGTCGCGTTTGTGCACGTGATCGTTAATTGTATTGTTGTCTCACTCTGTTTATATACGAGTTGTGAGATAGTATATAAACGAGATAGTGTTAGTCTTGCGGCTATTTGTTATATCGATAACAGGGTTAAGGGTTAAGTACGTTTCGTTTCACCCACAGCCAAATGCCGTATTTTTTGATAGAATAGAATATACTTTATTGCACACAAGAAAATAATAATACACATAAATTAAGAATCTTATAACTAGTACAATCGGCGGTCTTATCGCTAACAGCGATTTCTTCCAGACAACCTTCTGGAGATAATTTTACATTTTTAATAATGGGTCGGTATTTCGTGCGCATAATTTAGAATACTTTTTAATATTTTTGATACGGCAATGAGAGACCTGCCGTATGCCGTATCAATAACAAGCTGCTCGTGGTCGATTGTCAATTTCGCTGTTCGCAATCGGCTCAGGTGGCAGGCGAGCGCGAACGCGCAGGGCCCCCCGGCGGGGGCGGTGGGGGCGCCGGGGCCCGAGGCGCCCCCCGCGGCCGCCGCGCCCCCGCCGCCCCCCGAGGAGCTGGACGAGGCGCGCGCGCCGCGCGACTGGCTCGACCACCTGTACGCCGCCTCGCGGGTGGCGATACTCTTGTCGCTCGTCTACCTGTACGGGAGCCCGGCGAGGCTGCTGCTCGTGCTGCTGCTGGTCGCTGCCGGTTATCTGTGAGTGCTTTCTTTTGTTGAAAATCGTTATTCGTTAAGAGGACTAAATCAGTGCTAGTCATTAATTACTAACATAGGCATAAGGAAAAAAATACTAATTACTAATAACATTATTGTGTGTATCTTCTAAATTAATATTATAAAGAGGAAAAAATTGATTGTTTGTTTGCATTGAATAGGCTTCGAAACTACTGAACCACTGAAATTTTATGTGCATATTGGGTAGGTCTGAGAATCGGACATCTATTTTTCATCCCCTTAAATGTTCCAACCCTAAATATTTTTGTTTAATTATTAGATTATTTTTTATGATTAAAAAATACATACAACCCTAAATTTTCAACCCCTATGTTTTAATACCGATATTAGTATTCTTATAATTTTCTACTGGGATGATTTAGAATTTAATTTGCCAGGTAGATGGCGCTGCAATCGGGTACCAGAATTTAGGTGTTGGTTTTGTTCTTGTATGTGTTGAATTTTGTCCCGGAATGGTTCAAATAAACGATTCATAACTTTTATTAGGTTAGAACGATCTTGAATAGAACCATTTAACAAATCTAATTAAATTACAATAAGAATTTTAGAAATAATTATAATGTAAACAAATGATATTGTGCGTTATACATCCAGTCAACAATACATCGTCATATCGTCATAGTCATAGCGTCCCTCCGACATATATATATATATATATATATATATATATATATATATATATATATATATATATATAAATGCCTTCAATACAAGCAAAGAAATGATAAATAAATATAATTGATTGCAACATCTAATCTTATCCAACATGTTATCAAAGAGAACCTTCAAAATGTACATTTTGTGTCACAGTTGCAGTAAAAAAATATATCTATTATTTCAGTCATCAAATCGGTTTCTTCCGCGACCTTCAAGTAAACCCAGCGAACAACGAGAACCAGCGTCGTAACGACAACCAAGCCCGCAACGAGGACCAACCGAACGCCAACCAGCCCCAACCAGAGCCAACGGCCAACGCCAACCCAGTCGAACAGGTCGACGACAACCGGTCGCTGTTGGCCGTCACATGGATGATATTCACGTCGTTCTTCGCGTCCCTCATACCGGACACCAACTAGTGAATAGGTAATTAGTATAGTTACCATTTGAACTTGTGAACTATAATGTAAATTGACAAAGTGTAAAGTGGTGTCGATGACCATCACTTTGGTTTATTTTTTGACCTTTCAACACTGGCCACTTGAGATATGTATTTTTAAATCATGATCAATTCAGTTGTCAACTTTGTTTTAAGAGCGCTAAAAGTCGTTAAAACGTAGTTTCATATATATATATGTATAAAATTTCAAATGAATTCTATATAATATTTTCTTAACTTTTCGTGACTTGTATACGTAATATAACTGTTTTAACGGTTTTAAACGCGGTAATTTATTTGTTTTTTTTTATTATTCCGACATTTTTCTTTTATTTTTAGTTTCACCCATTTGAATGTTTGCTGAATATAAATAAATAATAACCATAATCAAAATTAAAACTAAATGAACAAGATGGCGGTATTCATTGACACTTGACATCTTTGTCATCCGTGATCACGGCTACTGAAAAGTGGCCGAAACGTCGGAATAATAAAGAATCAATTAAATTACCGCGCTTAAAACCGTTGAAACGTAGTTTTATTATGAAGTATATAGGTGATTATTTTTTTGTGAAAATATAGTATATGGTTGACAATAACCAGTCACTAATTACGATAACCAGTCACTGTTGCACTTTTATTATTGCATCAAAATATTGATTTATATATTACATATTTAATATTTGGCATACTCCTTTCATGACAATAACCAGTTACTATTTTAATATAACCAACTGGTTTATGTAACCATAATGTCTAATTACAAAACCAAAAACTTGTAAATAAATGTATTTTCTAGTTTTAATAAATTTGAATATATTGTACAAATTTAGTTTTTTGATAGATTTTCAGTTAGTTAACTTAATAACTTATATCCTTGCATAACGAAAATTGGAAATTGACCAATTTTAAGTAAAACCACTTGAAGGCTATCTGTTTCGTTGAAACACTGTTTAAGAAACAAAATCTATTGCTTCTAAAACTTCAAAACATTTGCGGTAAACAAACGTTTATTCATAATAAGTTATATGAGGTTTATAGGCTTGTTAAAAACGAGCATGATTTATAATAGCATTTAGAATGTGAATATGTTACACTCCATTTTACGGAGGCTATAAACCTGGTATAAATTTTATGAATAAAGGTATAAATCTTCGAAATATAGATTCCGTAAAAAATTAATGATGTTTCAGTGACTATGTATTCGATATATTGTTTCTGAGTATATGGATGTAGAGTCAAGTCTTTTAGCTAACTTAAAATCCATCTATATTTGAACTCCCGGTTTAGTATACTAGAATCGACCAGTAAAGATGGCACCGCAGTATTTAACTCTTAAATACGATCAGCGTCTTGCAGAACGCAATATTTGCCACTAAATATATTTAATGAACTGTCAATACGTTTTGTGTAAAACGTATTTAGGCGGTTTAATATGAGTAAATAATTTTATTTAAAGGCGTTTTTTACGCAGCGGCCCAATATATCATTATTTTTTAATAATTTAAACACTAGTAGGTAATACAAGTTGGAAGTATTTTGAAGTTTTCGTTAAAAGTTCGAATTTCCCGTTTTAAAGCTCAAATATATTAGATTTTGAAATATAACGAGACGAAATTTAGGGCCCCTCCCACCGCTTGTCACACAAAGTCTACGTTCCATTAGAGACTCACAGTAACCACATTCATTTTTCCCGTTCCACTTGCTTGCCGGCGATACAATCGTAAACCCAAGTGGAACGGCTGTTCGAACAACCGCTTCACATGGGTAGTTATGAGCGTTGTGATGGTGATGCTGATTATGTCCATTGCCACCGGTAACCACTTCCCATTGTATGGGCCGTCTGCCTGGTTGCCAGCTTCAGCCCATTAAAGCCCAGTACAGCCCATTAAAGCCCATTCCAGCCCATTAAAGCCCAGTCCAACCCATTAAAGCCCAGTACAGCCCATTAAGCCCAGTCCAGTCCATTAAAGCCCAGCCCAGCCCAGCCAAAAACGTACCTTACGAAGCATATTCATTCAATACAGCACACACAAATTAAATCTTTTCAATTTGTAACTGGTTCATTCTAGGAGAGTCGCCTTAATCTTCCTAGTGCTACGATATACGCCTACTCATATGAATTAAATATTAAACAATAAATTTTAATAATATTGCCCAGATAATGTATTAAATTTATCGATAAAGTAAACTTCTATATTTTCAATTTAGTTTTAAATTAGAAGATAGTAATTTATTGTAAATATTTTTAGCTTAGTACTGAATCGATCTGCGAGCGTTTGACAATTTGACGCGGCGCCATCTTGTTTATTGAAACAAGATGGCCGATGAGTTGATGTCTGAAACTTTCTTTTGTTTACTGGTATTTACTAAACTACTGTTATCGTAAAAGAAATATTTTACATATTAATGATAATTCTCAGTAAAAAATACACTGTTAGAAAAATCCATGAATTTTAGGCTTTGTTTTTTTAGTTTTATAGCAAACGACCACGGGGTAACTGACCCCCCCTTCTCCTAGACAAATGACATTGACGTTAAACGAATAGAAATGAAAAATGTATGGGAATGACATATCTTTACACTACATATTATGTCATTCCCACGCATTTTTACGAGTTTTTGGCGGTAACTGAAAGGAGATGTGCTGTGCAGTTTTATTTTCTAAAAAATATATTAAAAAATAAGGATATTGATAGATTGTGACTAGTAATTATGTGTTTTGTGAGAAATGTGATCGGTATAGTCAAATGTGGCCTTTTGAGTTATCATAAGAACTCTGTTGAATGGCTTGAGTTGATAATCTACAGTTCAGCTGAGTAATACATAGGAAACTTTATTGTAAACTAAGATCTGGCTTAAAGGCCTAGCTGCCAAGCCATAAACCTAAATAAATAAAATAACCACACATTTTCATTCTATTCGTTTAGTGCTAATGCCACTTGTCTAAGGGGGCTGGTCGGTGGAGTATAATTGCTTTTAAATAACCCCCTAGCACTCACGCGTCTTATAAAGCAAATACTTGTCATAGTAATTGGGGCCCCGAATTTTTCTTTAATTTGTTTGAATTTCTACCCAAGAGACCTTTGTACAGGACATTTTCTTAAATTTCTCTGGTTTTGGAAATAAGGTATAATTTTTATTATTTTTAATTAACGCTATATACTTTGAATATGTGCATTGTAATCATCGTGTTGTCATGACCAACTATTATTAAATATACTTTTTAACTACATCAGTCAAAGCATTAAGCCTTAATAGAAACTTATTAGGACTTCAAGTTTTTGATCTAAAAATGTTTTGACTAATATAATGCTGGATGAAAATACGGGGCACTCCCTGAAACGTAGGAATTATGGGCTTTTCCATAGCTACATTTTTCATTTCTTCCGTGCCTTTGGAAAAGTGTAGATCGATTTAGTATGCGTTGTTTTCCAAGTCTCATAACTCATTATAAATAGCTTATAGTTATTTGGTATCATATTCATCTACCATAAAGTATTGCAATATAAAACATTTTAGCTTTTAAGTATTTTACTTTTTAAAAGTACACTTGAGATGCTCTTTGACTTTATAAATGTCACCAGTATAGTGTAAAAATCGTAATTTTATAATATAACTAGTCAGATAATATAATTATTGGTCTTATTGGTGAATATTCTTAGATGCCAGCCAGTCTTTAGGATAGGAAAGAAGGAATGAGACAGGAGAGATGAAATAAAGGGAAAGATAGTGGGAGGGAGAAGTAGGCCATTGGAACTATAATGGAACGCTTACAAGCCAATAGATGGCGTTGTTCAATAATCGAGGTCGCAAACGATTCCTGTACAAATATATACAAATTTCCTAAATTCTTAATCATGAACCCCCCAGCTCAGAACATCAGCCTGGCATAACAGACGCAGACACAACAGACGCCGGAGAGCCCCCGGCTCGAATCCTCTTACAATATCGTAAGACCCACCAATCCAAATCACTCAGTACAGACACAAGTAGCCACACAAGACTAGCTTAGGCGTGTTGCTGGAGAGTTTCTTCCGCCGCTTCTTCTCCTCCAGCTATAACACGTTGCGAAGCGGTAGTAATGATAGACTAGGATCGGCTCCGCCGGTGGAGTCGATAATCGAGTCCCCAAATAATCACTTCAGCCTGTTGGCTTAGCTCTTTCAACCTTTTACGGCTTGTTCCCAATATAGAGTCAATCCCCCGCAGCGGTCGAGCCGAGGTCGAACCTCACAGGAGGTGCCTCCTCGAGCGTGCTGCATCCGGGCTGAACGCCTCCGCTCCCACGGAATCGGGAAGCCCCCAAAGCCCGGTATCGCTGAAACAGCCATCTGCGGCTATTCAGCTGAGTCAGCTCCAAAAAAAAAGGCTTCTTCCCTTCAGCCTTCGGCATCGTTAGATTCATCCCCCTTTCATGGTAACAGTCCGAGTCCACTCCAGCTGAGGTAAAGCCCCCCTAAGGAGCTCCCCTAAGCAAGTTGTCTCTGACTCGTCCCGAAAACCCCGGTAAAGTTGTGAGATCTTTGGGCTAACAACAGTCAAGTCCAATAAAAAAATCTTAGGGTCATTAGTTGGGCCTTTTGCGAGGAACAAGAACAACCTCGCTGAAAGATCTTCCTTTGAGACGGAGGAGCATTCCATCTCGCTCCTGCATCCTATACGAGTCACCCTAAAGAACTGTCACACGCCATTCCAAATACAGTTGGACAGTACATGATTTTGAAATGAGTTTGTAAGAGTAAGATGACATTTTGTACTGAACCAGTACAATGTAACACTTCAAATGAGGCAGGGACATTCATACGGTTTGTAACGCGGCAGTATATTTCGTTTCTTTGCTTCAATAACGTAGTATCTTGAAAAACCCAAATTTACAGTACGCCACTTTTAAAGTTTCAAAAGAAGATTTTACCCAAACATTATACATTTTTTAATATTTTTTACAATTAAATTTAGTGTCAATTTACTAAGCTTTTTGAAATACATGAGAAAGTTGTGATAATATGATAAATTTAGCAAAATATAGTGAGTGAGTGAAATAAGTGAGAATTAGGATATGTCACTATATTGAAGCAAAGAAGCGATTTGATTCGTTGAGGTGATGAGCGTCATTCTCTCATTTGCCCCGTTCAAAACTAGTTCGGAAACGTTCGTTAAGAATCGGATTTGCTCGGCCTCGGTCACCTCATTCTACTAACAGTCGTACTATGACATTGTCATGTTGTCACTTGTTGTACTGTTGTAGCATAAGCCTCGTTCCGGCCTTCCACTTACTATTGAGTAGAATCACGACAAAAATTTTGAAGTGCATGATTGAAGTACATTTCAAATATATTTTGTACGGGACAATTGTACTAGCTCACACGTGTACTGCTCATTGCTAATTCCAAACAAATCAAATCACTCACCATCCAAACTCAAGGCTTACCGTTTCATGCCGATATTCTGTGTTGGCGTGGTATCACACTGATTGAGCCAGCCTTAAGAGCTGAAATCCAGATGACGATCCCAGAACATCTATACCACATATGTAATCGTTATATTGCATTTTTTTCGGATGCTATCTCCATTTTATAATCTAACTAGATTTATTATAAACTAACGGTTCTTACAGCACTTATAATTAATTTTATCTGATGTTTTTTTAAAGAATCAACTTTCTAGATTCTTGTAAATTAATTATCTAGTACTATTTTGTTTGTGTCGTAGAAGTACTAACTAAAAATTTTAGTGAACTACAAAATTGTATGCAAACAATACCATGATTGTTATGACTTGTGATGCGTTGAACTAAGATCATGGAAGATGAATACTAGTTATGTGAATCGCCCTGCAAAAACGTAAAAGTAAACACTTACTTTATTCATAATATCTATATGAGGTTTATAGGCTCGTTAAAAATGTTTTCTGAATATATAACGATAAGCATATTTTAATGATTAATGAACAACAGTTTTATTTTTTTTCTAGTTCTTTTGTGTGTTTGACTAAGGTATAGAAGAATATGTTTTAAATGATAATATGCGAATAAACCAAGAAGAATGATCAGTAACCTCACATAATCCTGGATCACTTAGTAATGAGTGTACGATCAACAAAGTTCGTCCTTGACCAGTGCTCTAAGATCGGCTCAAAGTTTCCACATTCTCTCTCTCGACACACTCAAATTTCATGTAGGGTTGTAGACCAATCAGGACCTTTCTGAAATGTTTAAATTAAATTTAGATGCAATATGCACTTTGCCCATTGACGACGCCCTTTTTATTTTGTGTTCCGCTCTCGCTTTGTTCACGGACTTCTATAGTATTGCCTTCTTGTAAAACCAAAAACAGCTAACAATATAACACCGCCCCTTAAAATGTTTTACTCATATGCAAAAGTTCTTGCCACACCGTTTTAGTCTTATGACTAATAGTAAATTTAAAAAAACCCCCGACTTTTAAACATTCTTCTGGTGCTCCGCTCCTATCGGTCGTAGCATGATGATATAAAGCCTTAGCCTTCCTCGATAAATGGGCTATCTAACACTGAAAGATGTTTTCAAATCAGACCAGTTCCTGAGATTAGCGCGTTCAAACAAACAAACTCTTCAGCTTTATATTATTATTAGTACCTATAGATTCACCGCCTTTGACTTTAGCTGATTTGTACATGTGCGTCTTTAGTTGGTGGTTGCTGACGGTAGTCGTTGAAGTAGAAAAAAAAATTCACCATATAGTTTATAGGGAGTTATTATTCTAGTTGTAATGCTTGGATGCTGATCTTCTCTAGACTTGCTGGTTTTAGTTGAAATCGAGTTACGAGCTTTGTTAGCAACTAACGCTGCCTGTCATGCACTTTGACACCTGTTCATCCAAAGAATACTTGAGTGTTACTTACATCAAAATAGTTTAAATTGTTTTTTTCTAAGCGATTCTCAGTGCTAGCATTCTTCGTCCATGCTAATGATGATAAAGTAA
Organism: Dendrolimus punctatus; assembly: GCA_012273795.1. Classification (NCBI taxonomy): domain Eukaryota; kingdom Metazoa; phylum Arthropoda; class Insecta; order Lepidoptera; family Lasiocampidae; genus Dendrolimus; species Dendrolimus punctatus. The sequence goes on along the minus strand of CM022551.1, from coordinate 10,737,963 downwards.
TATACAGTGAAAACTATATACAAAGAATGCTGCATTTTTATTTAATGAACATAGGATTTTTAAAATCTATTAGTATAATTACATAATTATAGGGGAGTTTTTTAAAGGTTTATTTGAAATTGCTATCGACATCATAAACTATTCATAGGCTATGCTCTATTATCCCCGCAAATTGGTAATGCGCTGGAACCTTGTCAAATCAACATTCACGTGACGTCATCCGCAACTCGATATGTACGCGTACTCGCCGGTCAGTGATGCTAACAGTACTGAGTGGTCGGCTACGGTTACGTCACCAAAATGGCGTCCAGGCGCAATAGCAATTTGGGGGGATACTAACAATATATACTCACACAGAAGGCCCTCATACACGGTCTGCATCATCAAGCAGAGACGATGACCCTTTTACAGCGCGTTCCACTAGTAGCTCACAAGGCCGTTCCACAAGGCGACCGCGGGATTTATTATTAGGGACTCACAACGACCACGTTCCCGCAGTGACGTAGCGTAGTGAGAGCGGCACTTTTTCGGGGGCGGCAAAATTTCACAACAAATAATATAAATATTTGAACCATTTCATATTTTTATCGCAACTACAAACTCGGACCGATAGAAAAGTGCACAGAATTTTTCATTACTTATTCTGTGACGAATTTGGAGAATCTTTGAATGATATTTTGTAGCGAATGCTGGCAACACAGAAGAAAAAGAATTTTCAAAATCGGTTCAGTACATCCAGAGATTACCTCCATACAACGTGACAAACACAAACTTTACCTCTTTATAATATTGGTATAGATATGGTATGCATTAAATGGAAATAAAAGGACGGCAAAATTGTCCTCCGTCCTGGGCGGCCGTCACCCACGCTACGCCGCTGCGTTCACGACCGCTATTTTTCCCGTTCCACTTGCTTACAATTGTAAATCCAAGTTCGACTCACCTCTTGACATGGGTCGTTGTGTGATCGAAAATGATGACGTCATGACGTGATGTTTTTACCACGACCACAACAACTGCGGTCGGCTTGTGGAACGGCTAACGGACCATTTTGGGCGTTGTGAGCTACTAGTGGAACGCGCTGTAAGTAGACTTGGCTTTCTATCATTGTCAATTGAAGACGTGAGTGGATGAAGGTGATATGTCGCATATTCGATTTTTGCTTTTTTTGCGTAGATGAATGTTATAAGTCGATATCAAATGACTACAGACCTTAGAGCATAGATAAAAGGCATATTTAAGAAATAAAGCGTTGCTAAAGGTGTTAAGTTCAGTAGTTTCAAATAAAAGTAAAACTTTTATCTCGATTTACTCAGAATTGGAATTATACGACGTATCACCTTCATCCACTCATGTCTTCAATTTTAATAATGGAATTTGTTTAGGAATATTATGGTAACTGTGATAAGTTTGTTTTCGTTTGCACGCTCCGAAATAAAAGATTGAAATGTAATCAGCTTGTTTTATTTAAAACTTTAACAATTTAATATTTCTTAAAACTCACTGATCTATAATAAAATTGAAGTGTTTTGTTATGTTAGAAAATGGTCACCACCGTCTAGGGACCTTTTTAATACCAGGGGTGTTGCCAGCTTCGAAGAAATTTTATAACGCCCCCGTGTCGTAGGAGAATGAAAACTGCAGCGGAAAGTTCCCTCCAAGTTGTTCTTATACATCAGAATAAACGTTCTAGAGAACCGTTGCGTAGTAACTCAAGGAAATGAGGGTGAAAATCCAGCTGATGGCGAGCGGTGCGGTGGTAAAAATTGGGCGCCAGATCAAACGGTTCCCATTATAGACGGAAGAATGAACCATTTGTTAAAGCTTCTTTTAGTTGATCTTGCTATTATAGTGTTTAATTTATTCGAATTATACAAACACGTATAATACAGGTACAAATGTAACTGGTTGCCAGTAGAAACTGCACAATTCAATAACACGCGCAAAGTCAGTCACTGTATAGCTTATCGAATGTACGTCTGGCTCGTATCGTGATCCTCGCTTGACTGCCGAATCTCTATTCGGCCATTGCTGCAATATGGCTGCCAGCCCGCATCGGATTTCTTAGAATCAGTTCGACACACCTGCCTAATGACTGCCATAAAATATGACAATGCACAATGGACTATTTTTAACACGCTTTTATTAGCTTCACCTGTATGTATGTATGTTTGTTTGTAACCGACCCCTTTGAGCTCGATTTTGTCCTACTTTGAACGATCAGATTTAATTCAAACTTTGCACACCTGTCAAAGGTCGATGACAATGCAATAATATGGTACCCTGGAGCTGATCTGATGATGGATTCGGAAGCTGGCCATAGGAACTCCTGTACTAAACAAGATAGACCCGTCGTGTTTGGGCTCGTATGTTTATATCGCGTGACAGTGCAAAAATATGGTACCATGGAGCTGATCTGATGATGGAGCCGGAAGCTGGCCATAGGAACTGCTGTACTAAACAAGATAGACCCGCCGTGTTTGGGCTCGTTTTACTTGTCTTCTAGCACTCTGCTGCTACATGATATGCAGGATCTCAAAAGCTTGTATTTAAAAACATTTAAAAAAAAATCAACTAAAAAAGAAAAATCAATAAAAGTTACAGAAAAAAAAGCAGGGGTGTATTCAAAGCGCTTTTTCTTCTTTAATATCTTAAAAAACGCTTTTTTTTAAGACCCCATTCATCAGAAACCAAATTATTAAATTTTATTTTCTGTTTTTAGTTGGATTTTGTATGAAAGCGTGTTTTTTTAGTTTTTATTTTTAAACTTTTATTTATTCTAATTAAGAATTTTACAAACACAAAGTAAACAAAACAAGTCCAAATGCAGGAACGTAATAAACTGCGATTTATGTCAGGCAGGTGTGTATCCACTTTTTGTCGGCATGTAACAATGGCTACCTGGGGAGCGGACTGACATCAAAATATTCAGTCGGTTAAACTCGATACTAACTTCATGTTAATTGACACGATTCCAGTATGAAGTTAGCACTGGCTTCCTTCGAAATTGCAATCAGTAACTGAATCAAACAGGATGATCGACTATTGTTTGTTTTAAGTTACACGTATCTACCAGACTTTCTTAATATTACAATTACTAAGGTGAAGGTAAGGAAAGGAATGCTCCGGTGGTTCGGGCATGTGGAAAGAATGTATGATGAAAGAATGACTAAACAGATATACAATGCAAAAGTGGATGGATGCAGAAGTCGCGGAAGACCACGACACTCCTTCCATGATCAAATTGATCCAGTGTACTGGCAGAAGGTGATGTCAGGAGCCTTAAGAACAGGTGAGCGTGCATGACAAGAGCTATGAATGTCAAAGAAGCAAGTGAGGTGTGTAAGAATAAGCCTAAATGGCGCTGTTGTTCGTGCCTACCCCGCAAGGGACCTGACGAGAAGTTATGTGTGTACGTATGTACAATTACTAAGTTATTTTCTCTTCTCATTCTTAATTGGACGTAGTTACGCAAAAAGGATCCAACCCACAAAAAGATACTTTTGAATTTATTAAAGATTGAAGTTTTAGCTGTATTTCCGCATTTATGTACTTGTTTGTGTCTATGGGTTCTTAAGGAAATAAGCGTAAATGTATCATTTTTTACACAAATAAGTTTAACTGCATCAATGCGGAAATACAGCTAAAACTTTAATAATTCAAAAGTAACATTTTGTGGGTTGGATCCTTTTTGCGTAACTACGTCCAATTAGGAGATGATGTGTATGAAATCTAAACGAAGTAGATGTCTCACAAATCAAGGATGATGAAAAAATATGAGGTAAATGTAAAAATCCCTGTAAAATTGCATAAATATATTTTCAGACCAAGGCTTAATAAGTTAAATAGTTGTTTATTAATTGCATTGATTCATTTGATGATTAAAACAACTATAGCGTAAACTCTATATAACGACACTGAAGGGACTGCCTTTTATGGCGTTATAGAGAGTTATCGTTAAATGGAGAGAAGTCTTTTGTTGCATAATTCACTCATTTTATTCATCTTGCGATATTGAAGGATTTTGGTGATAAAGGAAGTACTTGGAAGTTTAGATATATCGGATTTCTGAGAAATTGCGATATGCATGATACCGAGTCGAGTTTATTACAAGCTGGGATAATAACGCGACATAAAATGGGATAATTTTGACAACTTAAAAGGTACTTTTTATTACTTAACTGTTGTCGTTATAGAGAGTGGGTGGATGCTATATAGAGTGTTATTGTTTGGAAGTTAAGCTAAACCAACCAAAGCCAAGTGATTTCGACGCATAAAGGAGTTTGTCGTTAAATCGAGTGACGTTATATGGAGTTCACGCTGTATTAGTTTCTATAGATTTATAGATTGGTTGGTAATTTAATTTATGAAATATAATAACAAGATTAAAAATCATCACTAAAATCTAAATCCATTAATTCTTCTTCAATCAATGCTCTCTCTTCATTATCAACAGGTTTAGAATGAACATTTAATACTTCACATATATCTTTATTTTCATCTTTTTGTTTTGTACTATTTATACTGACTTCTGATTGATCCAAATTAGTATGTTTTTCAATCGTATTAACTGCAACTTCTTCAGAATCATTAACTTTATTTCTAGTATTATTTCCATTGTTCAAATGACTAGCAACATTCATATTGCTTAATATTACATCTTCCTTATCATGTATTTCTATACCTGAAGCTTTAACAGATTCTGCATTTAAATCAGTTTGTTCATTTAAATTGGTATTACTTTTCCCTATAATTAAATTATCATTTTCTCCTCTATTTTCTATTATTATATTGGTTTCAACAACAGCTGTCATTGTGTCATCAATTCTATTATTACAATTAAAATCTTTTCTTTCTTTAGTACTTTCGTTACTTTGATCAACAGCTTCTTCATTTGCACCTAAAGGTTGATTTAAAAATCTTGATTTATTATTTACATTAGAATTATTTGAAATATCTTCTGTATTATGGTCATGTGCCACTTGAGTGGTATCAGAATCTCTATCATTAGCTTTATTTATAATTTTGTTATGAATATCAACCACTACAGATTGATTAACGGAGGGCATCTCAGTTTCACTGTCGGATGTATCAGGACTTTCATTAACATTAAATTTACTAACTTCTTTAGTAGTATTTGTGACTTGAGTCATTTGTATATCAGGACTTGTTACCTCTATATCAGTAATAGATTTTTCTTTATCAATATTATTGATAGTGTGTTCTTGTGTTTTATCCTTATCTTGTGTTTTGTTAAGTTTTGCCAATCTTCTTTCTTCAGCTAATCTTCTGTTTCTAAGCATTCTCTCTCTTTGTTCATCATTGATAGAAGGTGATGATGTCGCTTTTGGCATTGATAGAGATCTGAAAAATCAATAAGTGCTTTTGAATATTTCTTTGCAGAAAGGGTCTCTAAAAACAAAAATATCGAGATCTAACTAAAAAACAATAAAATTAAGGCTCATTAGAAAGAATTTTTATCTGCATCAAAAAGAAAAGATATTGCCTAAGACAAAGAGATTTTTTTTCTAGATATCAAAATTTGTATTTTAATTACCTTTAATATATATTAATGTTGTTTGATCGTGTATTAGCAGAAGGTGATGTCAGGGGCCTTAAGAACAGACGAGCGTGAATGACAAGAACTATGAATGTCAAAGAAGCAAGTGAGGTGTGTAAGAATAAGCCTGAATGGCGCTCTATTGTTCGTGCCTACCCCACAAGGGACCTGGCGTGAAGTTATGTATGTATGTTTATGAAAATTCAATAGTAGGTATACCTACTATTGAATTTGGGTAAAAAGCCTTCTCAGATCTCCAAAGAGCTTATTTTAATTTATTTCAGCTATCTGCCTGAAAGCTTGCCTTAAATAGGTTCCGAAATGTCCAAATCAATTTAAATGATAGAAAACTTACCTTATTGTTTTTTGTTTAAATGTATGTTAGATTTCAATATCTTGCAGAGTACAGAAGATAAGACAGAACATTAGTCTTGACTGAGCAAAGTAACAGCTTTTTTATACCTAAAGTACAATAGACAGGTCCACCTGATGGAAAGTGGTTACCATAACCTATGTATATGATAGGTGCTACCGGCTTTGAAATAGGGACTGGAAGCTGGCCACTAAGACTAAACCAAGGGTGGTGACTGGTGACCAATCAGACAGGCGAATGTCCTTCCACTTGACTGTGAGTTGTTGTTGTCACTTACGACAGGCCTCCAGACGCATTCCTTCTCAGTTCCTACACCAGCATGAATAAAAGAAAGACGTAAAATATAAAGATAGTAAATACCGGTCAGGTATAGGAGTGGTAAAGGCAGGTTTCTTAACAGATGCAGGAGCGGGTGTTGCTCTAGCTAACTCAATTTGTTCCTGTAGTAATTTATCAAATTCATCTTCCTCCGGCTTTTGGGCAGATTCATCATCACTTGAGTCCTTCTGCTCTATGACTTCGTCAGATTTATATTGGTCTGTACGGATTTTGTGAAGGTGGACCTAAACAGAACAACGAAAATGATGACTATTGTTACGAGCTACACAGGATTCGAATTAAAATGCCGTTGGAATTACTATAGAGTTTATTAGAACTGCACAAACAAATATAAAACAGGCACAAACATGACTGGATACAGCCAGTAGAAATTGCATGATTCAATAATACGCGCAAAGTACGTCTCTATATCGCTAATCGAAAGTACTACACACCTCTTGCTAGTATCATAGTCGTCACTTGACTTCCCCACCCCTCCGTTCGGGCATTGTTTTATACTAAGTATACAGTACAAAAAAAATCGACAGCGTGCACTAAGGTTTCCGAGAAAAAGTAATTTGCACACCTGATTATCTATTCCTGCGAACGGCCATCAAAGTCGAAAACAATAGGCTATTGTCTAATGGCAAATTTTAAGTACGAAGTAAACAAAAGAACACCGAATGCGGGAGGGGCAATAAACCAGGTGCGCAGCATTTCTTTGTCGGTATGTAACAATAGGCTTGCAGGTGGCCCAACTTGTAACACTATCAAATACTCAATAATATACTATATGTAAATTGGTAAGTGACAGTGGTTTGGGGACCAATATTCTATCTTTAGGTATTTCCCTGTACAGTTTGTACACTTGTTCTTGCTTGTGGTGGTGGATACTGGCAGTTGTTGGTGGAGTGCTGGTGCGTTCTTGTAGTAGTTTGGCTTGGATGCTGATCCCTGGTCGCAGCTCAATAGCAACTCGGTAGTTACTTAGTAGCAACTCGCCCACAATATATTTGCGAGTGTTATTTATACTAATGTTATTATATTAGTGTAGCCTAAAGTAGGCCGCAGCGTCAGCAAAACACTGTACGTTGAACTGTACATTCCCTTTTTTATTTAGGTTTAGTTTTTAATATAGTTTGTGGTTAATTTTTAAGTTTATATTATATTTTTCATCAATAAAAATGTAACCACTTAATAACTATCATGGCCCCTGACCAAGTTAATGTTCAACTTTTTATTTACCTCTCCATATATAAATAGCTCTTTCTTGTCCACCAAAGCACAGACAAACAGAAGTAGAAAGAGATAGAGATAATACAACAGGAATATCCTATTTTCTTTAGAAAAACCATGATTAATAACTGATGATTGATTTTTTAAAACTTACTAAGAATACCCCTATGTACACTGAAAAATATGTTTTCAACTATCACACTGCATATGTGTGGACACCCCTGATATTGTGTAGCATTACACCCTATATTCTCACTTTTCAAAATTTTGTTCAAATTAAGGAGAAATTTGATGTTACATCAAACTAAGAAGTACAAGAGTTAACCTATAATGGAGAACTTTAGATAGATAGTGTGGTAGCCATACCATGACTGGCCTCTTCTTGCCCAATGTCTCAATCTTTTTCAAACAGTCACTGAATTCAAATTTGGGATATAATCTATATGCCCAATGCTCTAGTTTCTTCAACACCATCTCCAAATCTTCCTTTTCATGACCTTTCCCTGAAAACAAGAATAGTCTTCATAACAACTTTAGGATAGATTACAATATACAGTTATATTGACTTCAAGACATTTTTGAGTTTGTAGTAGTGTACTGTCAGCACATAAATAAATGAACTTTTTATATAATTTATAGGCAGATAATTAAAATGAAACTAATAATAAAACTATGTTTTAACTGTTTTAAACTCAGTAATTTATTTGATTTTTATTATTCTGATGTTTCGGCCGCTAAAAAGTGGCTATATAAAAATCAAATAAATTATCGTGCTTAAAACCCATTAAAATATAGTTTTATTATATATATACAAGTTGCGAAAACTTAAGAAAATGAAACTAATAATATTATAAATATTAATATTAAACATAATTATAATACTAACTTTCCAGAAAAAGTCCTATAAATATGCAAATACTACTACAAACGCAAAAATGTCTTGAAGCTAATTTATTATACAATTGAATTATTATAACAAGACACATAAAGGTTTAAAAATAGGTAAAAATGGCAGCCTTATTGCTGTTATCTCTTCTGGGCAACCTTGGGATAGACAGAGAAATATGACAAAAGCTAGGGATTGGGTTTTGTTGCATAATATTCTAAAAACATTTAAATGAATAAGTATACAATATTTATATTAGTTTTAGATTCATATATTTTTACTACCAAGTCGTGGTAGAGTAATGGCTAGCGCACATGCCCCTAAATCAAAGGGCGCGGGTTCAATCCTGACCGGAATGCATGCACTTCTTAGTCAGTTTTCTGATCTAATCTGTGCATATTGTTATTACCACTTGCTAACAATGGTGAAGGAAAACAACATGATGCAACCTGCACATGGAGATAACCGATGTGTCAAACCTGCCAAGCCGCCTTGGACAAGTGTGGCGGGTATACAAAAATTAAACATTTAAGATGTTTGAAATATCAATTCTCAATATAATTGCAGAATCATCTATAATAAGCAGAAAAACAAATACATTCAATATTTCCAAGCTAAGCAAAGTATCTTTGTGTTATGGATATATAATGGAGCACTGGGGCACATTCTAGACCAAAACCAATACATTCCAGCAAGCTTAACTGGCAACAGCTTAGCCCATTTAACTACTGTGCTCGTATTATATGAAAGTAAATTTCTAAAAAAGCGTCATCCACCCAGTGCTACCAGTTGATAGCAAGATATAGCATACTCTAGCTAATAGTATCAAGTGCTTCACATCAAGAAAATGAAGACTCTGAGATATATTATGGTATTATAGAAGCTGAAAGCGGATGAAATTATGAAAGCATTGAATAGTATGAAACTAGGAAAGGCTGCTGGGTATGATAGGATAACCGTGGAAATGCTAAAGGCTGGACAAGGTTTGGTCGCAAGTCTCTTATATCGCCTTTTTAACATATGCTGGAAGAGTGGCTGTGTACCAAAAGATTGGTGCAAAGCCGTTATTGTACCACTCTTCAAAGGGAAAGGGTCAAAACAGGACTGTAAAAATTATCGCGGCATCAGCCTTCTTAGCGTTGTCGGGAAAATGTATGCTAAAGTGTTAATTGAACGGGTATTGAAAGTAACAGAAGAGAAAGTATGGGATGTACAAGCGGGTTTTCGACAGGGAATGGGATGTGTGGACCAAATCTTTACCTTACGGTGCATAAATGAAAAGTTTTTGGCCAAAGGTCAAAATGTATATTGTGCATTTATAGATTTGGAGAAAGCTTATGATAGAGTGATAAGGAGTGAACTGTGGTCAGCGCTAGCTAAGTATGGGATAGCAGACAACCTGATACGATCACTGAAGTCCCTCTATAGCGATTCCAGTGCTTGTGTTAGGGTTAACGGCGCCTACACTGAATGGTTTAGCATTGAAAAAGGTGTTAGACAGGGCTGTGTAGCGTCGCCGTGGCTGTTCAACCTATTCTTAGACAGTTGCTTGGACGATTTGAAAGAAAGTGAAAGTGGTTTAAGAATGAATGGGTTACTTATCAAATGTCTACTCTACGCCGATGATCAAGTTATACTTGCGTCATCGGAAACGGAGTTACAGGAGATGGTAACAATTATGAATGAGTCTTTTGAGAGAAAGGGTATGAAAATTAATGTGAACAAGACGAAAGTTCTGGTGTTTGAAAGAGATGAAAGAATGACAAGTTGTAATATACAGATAGGAAATCAAAAGTTAGAGCAAGTTAGTGAATTTGTTTACTTAGGCTGCATGTTTACCAGAGACGGAAAGCATGAAAGGGATATTGAAAGGAGAGTTATGGCAGGTAATAGGGTGAATGGAGCGCTAAATTCTTTTATGAATAGCCAGAAAGTGTCTGTAAAGGCACGCTTGGCTGTCCATAAAGGAGTGTTGGTGCCGACCCTGATGTATGGTAGTGAAAGTTGGGTATGGCAGAAGAAGCATGAAAGTAGGATAAACGCAGTTGAAATGAGAGCTTTGAGAAGTATATGTGCGGTTAGCTTGAATGATAGGATAAGAAACAGTGTGCTAAGGGAACGATGTGGTTTGAAAGAAGATGTAATAACAAGAGTTGAAAAAGGAATATTAAGGTGGTTTGGGCATGTAGAGAGGATGGATGAAAATAGAATCACAAAACAGGTATATGACAGTATTGTCAATGGTAGAGCTGTTGCCGGTAGACCGAGACGAACATACCATGAACAAATATCAGAACTGTTAAAAAAAGGTCAGGTAAAAAGCATTTCAAATAAACGCGCATGTATGAAGAGGTTAATGAAAGTAGGTGAAGCGAAAGTTGTTTGTCAGGATCGTCGCAAGTGGAGACCCATAGTCTCTGCCTACCCCCATGGGAAACAGGCGTGATTTTATGTATGTATGTATGTATTATAGAAGCTAATATTCATATGAAGAATATTTAAATTACAATACTACCTTTAAATTTAAAATCCTTAAAGTGATCTGGTATAACCTGTATGCCCCTGGGACCGGTGAGTCTAGCGGGGTTTAACACAAATCTAGGATTTTTAACCACACGCTTAGGCTTAGTCGGGTCCACGCGTCTCTTATCTTCTTGGGCCTCATCTTCTCTTTCTGAGTTCTCATCGCTGTTTTCAGCATTTACATTTTGAACCTCTTCGTATTCATCACCTTCGATCACTCGCTCGAGACGCTCTGCTTCTCCAGCCTCATCCTCCAAAAACACATCTTCTAATAGCGACATGAAGTGTACACTAACTCAGAATACTATTATAATGAAATTGAAACGAAAAAATGCGATTTAACTGAAATAATAAAACTTACAAATCTTTTTCGCGCTTTTTTTATCTTTGTTCTGGTAAGTGGGAAGGGGGAGGAGGGAGTGGGAGGGTTGATTGTTGTAATTGTTCAATACGTTGTAAGCAAAGGAACTAAATTCATATAGCCTATTCAGATTTCTGTTACAAAGGCTTATAAAAATACGGTTTTCATTTAGTAACGTTCAGAATCTTGTGTATAACTTCGATAAATAAAAATGCCATTTTACATTTTTTGATGAGTTTTCGTGTATATTACACAATATTAGAAATTGCTTTCACTTTTAGTTTTTCTTCATATTTCTATTAACAGACATACACACGATAAATTATTTTGTGAACAGTATTTTTAACTTCTATTTTAGTTTACCAATGTTTGCGTAATTGAGTTTACACAAATACGGTTTTATTACCTATTAATAAAAAAATCCCCAGAAAAGCTTTGTTTATAGTCGTGCCTGAAACATAAGCCGAATGTATTTTTTTATTGCATGAGTTAAGCAAACAGGCAGACGGCCCACTTGCTGGAAAGCGGTCACCATCGCCTATGGACATCTGCAACACCAAAGGTGCTACAAATGCGCTGCTTTTCTCTTAAGGGAAACTGGAACCTGGTCACTAATGCGGGAACACAACTCAAGGTTGTTATGGCGACATACTTTAGACCAGGAGTGGTAGCCATCCAGTCGGGCAAATGCCCTATCACCTGGTTGTGGGTTGTTTTGTCGCCTCTTACGACAGCCTTCCCGGCCGCAGGACATTTTATTCTTTCTCCGTTCCTCCACCGATAAAAATTATTATTACTCAGTTTACATAAAACTGGGATAGCCCGCGACTTCGTCCACGTCGAACAAGTAACGAAGATTACACTTATTTTACTAATGTTAAAATTCAAAGGGTATTTTCAGCACGGCAACAGATTTATTACTTGGAAATTTAAAAAGAACATAAATTATTTTTTTACTATAAGTCATATAAAAACTAAAACAGCTGATCTTTATGCATACTAACCGCTAAACTAAAATTCCCGCGAGATTCCCAGAACACAAAGTATCGCAGCATTTAAAAAGCAATGTCGTTTTAGTAAAACTGTTTCGAAGTAAGCTAATTTAGTAGTTAGACTAATAGCTATCCGTACAACTCAACACAGCTCCTGGGCAAATTCCCGGGATAAAAATAATCACACATTTAATGACATAAAATTTTCTGTTGGTCCGTAAAAAAATCGTATAGCATTAAGCAAAAAATTGCAGTCTCACCACTTAAAATTTTCCTAGAACAATATCTGCGGGATTTCCCGGATAAAAAGTAGTGCAGATTTTTCCAATGATCAATAAAAATCGTATCGCAATCGGCCAAATAGATTTACGTGAATCCAGAACAAATAGCACTTAAGTGTTAATTTGTATGTCACTTTAATTAACAAAAATGGCCAGCCCGATTTAATTGTTTTTGTACTGTTCGCTCTAAGGGGTGGTTTAAAAAAAAGAATGACATTACTAGTTTGAATTACGCTTGTATTGTTCACTTCCACTGAAGTATGAATATAGGTCTATGTTCACTCCTCATAAATAATTATTTTATGAAAACGGGGCCATATGGGGCCTTAAACAAAAATCGATTCTTAAAAAGTAAACTTCAAAAATTTGATTTGTAGACAAGATGCTTTTATAAAAAAAACTTCAAGTTTGAATGAAAATTGTTCGTTTATTGATGAAACAGAAATAGTTTCATCGAGTTATGAATAAAGTTGTAGTAACAACACGCGAAGCTGTAATAGGGTTTGAAGAATAATAGTAGTGTCTTTGGTTAGTTTCGTTTTGATTTTGATACTACCTATATCTTGCATTAGGTGATTATTGGGACTTGAACATTTTGTATATACTCGGAACTATAAAGATGAATAAATTCATTAAAGTACTTGTTTCTCAACAATTATGAATTACGAAAAAGCTTTATCCAATAAAAACCGGTTATCTGTAATCGGTACGGGACTAATAGTATGAAAGTGTCACAACACTAGAAAGTCACGTGACCAGCTTGCGTTTGAGCGCATTCACAGGTATGGAAATCAGTAAATTTTATTAGAAAATTCCGTTAAGAATAGAATAATATCGTAGTCATAAGGTAAAAGAACAATTATGTTTAAATTATAGTGATATAAAGTGTAAGAATAAGGTGTTAATTTGTGGTGTTCACGGTTATTTGCTCAACAAAGACTGTCATTTTGATACCAAGAAAGGTGCTTCAAGAATGGCGTCCCCCACATGTGCCGCTGCCCTATTGAGTTTCGTACCGCCTGTGATAGGAGCTGATGACGTGAGCTATCCAAATCGCGTGAAAGCTAATACATAGGAAGTTGTTCTTTTTTCCCTTGAAAAATTAGGTTGAAAAATAAACTTTCGGAAAATTGCCCTTGCAGACAATTCGCTGTGATTCATTGTCCTGATTTCTGCTCTTACAGGCCGAAGAATTTATCTATCTTCTTCTACAGCGTATTACAATGCGTCTGATATACATTTTTAAGTTTTTTTCTCACCCGCTATTGATAAAATGTGAATTTTCCACTTGTCCGCCCAGTTGTTTTGTTTACTAGTTTTACCGCTTTCATTGCGCCGTCACATTGATAATAATTTCATTATCACTGTTTCCTTATTTTCAGGGGATTTCCTATACGATGTAACGAATAGCTATATTTTCTTATCAGGTTGCGATTGTTATATGATCGGAAGTTAAATTTATTTAGATTAATTCTGTATCTCAATATGGTGATTTCATGTATGGAACCTATTTGTAAAGATCATTTTCAAACATACATTACCATTGCATGTTGAAGTCATGGCCACAAACTTTATACCTATATATTTTGCATTTAATATGTGAAATATTACAACAATGTAAACATATTCTTGTAATGATATCCATTTCAGCACTTTGCAATCAACTTTTCTGTGTAATGATGAAACAATTGTGACATAACCTCAGACAATATTACTCAAATAATGTGATTTTCTACAGCAAATGAGTGTGGCTTATTTATTTATACGGAAAAAGTGTGTGCTTTTAAAACAGGTTTATTACTTGTATTAAAGTCCATAAAATCACAAAGGTGAAATGCAGTCTATGTAAAGAAAGTCATGATATAATTAATATAAAGTATAAACTCCATGTAACATCACTCGATTGAATGACAAACTCCCTTAAGTAGTTAAATTTGAGTAAAAACTTGGCTTTGTTGGTTTAGATTGTCCTCCATGAATAATACACTCTATATAGCATTACACCCACTCTCAATAACAACAACAGTTAAGCAATATAAAGTACTTTTTAAGTTGCGAAAATTAATAAAAGCCGTGCAGTTGTGTATGTTCTTTTATAGCTTTATTATGCAGGCCCGTAATAAACTCGACTGTTGGCATCATGCATACCAAAATTTCTGATATTTCTAAGTATATATACTTCCTTTATCACCAAGATGCCTCAATATTGTAAGATATGAATAAAGTAAGCATAAAATAAAACAAAATTACTGGTGCAGCAAAAGACGTAATACAAAAATAACAGACTTCTCTCCGTTTAACATCAACTCTAAACACCATTGAATGCACAGTCCCTTCAGTATCATGGTTTTCGAGTTTATATTATATTTATAAAAAAATAATTCAGCTATACTGACTCTGACATAACATTGATTATGGATATATAGACAAGTTTTTGAGTGAACCATTTGTAACAAATTCCTAGAAATTCCTTGCACATATTGCGACCATGTCAACAAAAAAAGACAAAGCTCTATTCATAGAATCATAAAACTTTCTTATCTTTAGTTTACATCCACAGATGGTCAGCAGTTCTCCATTATTATATTATATTATTCTGTTATTCTCCGTTATACTCCGTTATTTACCATGGTCTGGGTGTCTGGGATCGGCCCCAGAGTGGTCCGTTGTATATTACCCATAACACAAGCGTAACTTGCTTAATTTGGGGATATACAATGTGTGTGTTTGTCTGCCGATTATTTTTATTATTATAGTTCTAGTAATATGCTTTTGTTTATAAATGTTCAGTTAGGTAAATAAAATATCAAGGAGTTTTGTAAATGAATCACACCTCCTAGGAATGTTAGCACAGACATCTAAAATAAAATACTATGCACAAATACAAACATATTAAGTTATGAATGTGTACATAGGATGTAATCAAGATTTATGGCAAAGTCCAAAGATAAATAAATAAATTAGTAGACTAATTTGTAATTGTTTATTCTCAAGCTAAGCAATCAAGTTTAACTTTGGGGAATGTAATGTGTTTTATCTTCCGATGTTTATCATTGTATACCAGAAACATTATAAGTTTTATGTCAAACATAAATAAAACTTATGTCCAACTAGGAGTAGTCTATAGGGATAAACAGATTAATAAAGGATTTGTAGTTTGTCCTGATTCTACCTTCCACCTAGTATTGGGCAGTACATGATTTTTAAATGAGTTTGTAAGAGTAACATGACATTTTGTACTGAACCATTACAATGTACCACTTCAATTGAGGTGCAACATTTTGTACTATGGCAGTACATTTGAAATGATGATGTCATCATTCCCTCCTTTGTATTGTTTCTTCACAAATTGTATCTGTATATTACAGAGTTATATTGTCCCTCTTTGTCGTGTGAATACTCCTAGAGGTGTTTTTGTACTATTGTAGCTTATGCCTTGTTCTTTCCTTCCTCTTAAATCTGAGGCGCAAGTGGTACACTGAGTAATAGAGCTACAAAATATTTGAAGCATTACTTTTTTAGGTATTGTACAGTATCAGTACAGTTGGATTTTGTCTGAGACAAATGTGCCGGCTCCTACATGTCCGATGCAACCCTTAAATTAAAATTAAATAATTCTAACTAATATTATAAATGTGAAAGTGAATCTGTTTGTGACATTTCCACGTCTTGACTACAAAACAGAGCATCATGAAATTTTGCATACACATATGCCTGACAAGGCATATAGAACAGGACATAAGGTACCTTTCATCCAGAAAAAGTATTATTCCTGAAATATTGACAAATATAGCTGAAAAAATGGTGCTTCAAGTGCATTTTATCCGAGCCAGCACTGCTATTCACTAAGGCTTTGTTCCAAATGAGGCATACAACGACCACGTTCACAACCATGATTTTTCCCATTCCACTTGTTTTAGGGATGACCCTAGTGGGTGGAGGGGCAAGATGGCATGCTCCTCCATCTCAAAGGAAGATGTTCCAGCGAGGCTATTGTTATATTGTTGGAAAATTGTTTATATTTGTATGTATGGGAAATCGTTCACGACTCCAATTATTGCACAGCGCCATCTATTGACTTGTAGTGTTCCACTACAATGTCATTGGTTGCTGAATGGTTGATTTCACTCGCAAGCAAGTGGGACAGGAAAAAATGCGGTTGTAAGGGCGTCGTTGTGTATGTGTGTGGATACCACCTTTGCTTCATTAGATAACTTTACGAGTCATTTGGCACTTTTAACAAAAGTATAGTTGGATATTTCTAAGAATAATAACATGCCCACTTGATGACATATAATAATAACAACAACCCATAAATCTCCAACTGCTGGGCTCGGGCCTCCCGCTATAGGGGAACAGACAATATACTCGCCAAGCTTGTCCAAGGCGGTTTGGCATGTTACTTCATGACATACATAGTTCTATAATATATACATTGGCAGACAAAAACATTGTCCTTTATCAAACCAAATTGCAGTTTTATTATGAGATTTGTACAATTATTTACTGGGATTAGTCCCAGACTTCCGAACGAGAATTAACAACCAAAATTTAGTTTATGATAAATTGTACCCTGCTCAGAATTGAATCTCAGTGGTTCAAATGGATCATTATCTGACTCTGAGTGTGGCGTTTAATGTGCCAATGTTGAAGTAATATGGTATATTTGTAAATTCGACTTGCAGGATGTAATGTTTCCTTTGAGCATGTAAGGTCATTGTTGAATGAGTCATTGTCAGTAACATTTGTTTTAACTAATTCAAATTAAGTGTTATATGATATATATTGCAAGGAACTAGAAGGTATTACTTTAGAAATGTTGCATTTTTTTATTGCCTTAAACTTAGGCGGAAGACCCACCTGATGGAAAGTGGTTACCGCCGTCTATGGGCGTTTGCAACACCAGGGGCATTGCCGACTTCGAAGGAATTTTATAACGCCCATGTCATAGCGCAAAAGGAAAACCGCGGCGGAAAGTTCCCTCCTGATAATTTTACGCGGTATAAATGTTGTAGAGAATCTGGAGTTAAGATAACCGTTGCGTAGTTGAGTCCTCCAGCACCTGGGGAGCGGAGGGACTAACCCATGTTGATGAAGTCAGTTTGCCTCTCGTGGGGCATGCTCAAGCACTGATGCGCAGGATTAGTGTGGGCATAACTACGTTTTAAGTGTCACGCTATTCCTACCATGAGCGTGGGGCACATGGGAGGAAGGGGGTTGTAGTGGAGTATTAGCCCATGGGTTACCTCTTTTATGGGGTACCTTGCGAGTCCCAACACAAGCCAGCAATTGACTGTTATCTGTGCAATCTTTAGTGGGTAACTCTCATTGCTTAGGTCTAATCCCAGTAAAGGACGAAATGTATTTCCCCCTGCCATGGGAGCTCAAAGAAATGGGGGTGAATTTGAACAGGAGTGGTGTAATGCCACATTTTAAATCGAATTAAATCATTTGTATTGCAAACAAAGTGTTACATAGTATAATTGATAATAGCACTTAAAGGAGAAACAATACAATTTCCTGCGTTAGGGTGGCCTGTCGTTAAGAGGCGACAAAACAACTCACAGCCAAGTGGTGGGGCATTTTCCCGACTGGATGGCTACTACCCCTGGCCAAGAGCATGCCGCCATAACAACCTTGAGTTGTGTTCCGGCATTAATGACCAGGTTTCAGCTCCCTTAAGAGAGCAACAGCATATTTGTAGCACTTTTGGTGTTGTAAATGTCCATAGGCGATGGTAACCGCTGTCTATCAAGTGGGCCTTCTGCCTGTCTACTGAACTCCCGCAATAAAAAAAGCTTTAGGGAGCTGATAAACTTCGTTTAAATGTTTTGGTTGATTTTGGAGTACTTCAGTGCACAAAACGAAACCGCGGCTCGCGTTCGTGTACTCATATTATCAATGTATCATAATCTCTATCTATTATTACGTTAATCATTAAATATCTTATCTTTAAATCTATCATTTAATCTATCCCCAGGTGTACGAACCTTACACAGCAGTTACTCCGTTATGTCACGGATATGAAACTTGCCCTAATAATGGGAGTTTTTATTTACATCTCCGCGATACGTAGCTCCTGTTTGTGTCACTCAAGCATTATCAGTATATTATAATAACTAGTGGTCGATATTCGACCATAATAA
This sequence comes from Dendrolimus punctatus, assembly GCA_012273795.1. Classification (NCBI taxonomy): domain Eukaryota; kingdom Metazoa; phylum Arthropoda; class Insecta; order Lepidoptera; family Lasiocampidae; genus Dendrolimus; species Dendrolimus punctatus. The sequence goes on along the minus strand of CM022551.1, from coordinate 10,719,287 downwards.
TTAATGTCAGAGACTACTTCTATAAAATCATAGATTTCGCCAAGGGTACTACAATGTTAACTAGACTTGAACAATAAACAAAAGTGATAGTGTGTTTATTGCTTTTTTTATTGATTTAATGTATTTTTATTCAAAATTAAAAAAAGGATTAGCATACGTCGCTTCTTCACTATATAAACTACTAGCTGTCCCGGCAGACGACGTCCTGCCCGGAAAAGCGTCAATCGATATGCCGACAGCAGCGCCGCCTACCGGGTCCATTGTGAACCAACTCTGAAACCTCTGGCTCATGCATAACAACTTTGCTAAAGATTATCTCGTGATCAAATGTACAGTTTACTATTCCATAAAGGACCTTTTACAAACATTCATTTTTACATATAAGAGAAGAGATAAGTGTCCAAATTTCATACTTCTCCGTCCGCGCAATTTTTTTATAAAAGGTGTACAAAGTATGTACAATAGTCTTTAACAACACATTTATATTAATATATTTACAGCAATTAAGTCAGTGTCATTACAGCGCTCGTTGGGTTTGTTATTTCCTACTTCCCTCCTATACTAAAACAGTATACACACTACAAAAGGGTATAAAGTTTTTCCTATACGTATATAAAATACTCGTATAGATAAAGTTTATTGTATGGCCTACAGGTTTTTGACTTTGTAACCTCACTTAAATCCTTTAATGGGTGAAGTGGGAGTGGTAGCATTTATCATCATCATCACAGTTTATATATATCTCGGTTGCGTCTCGACCCTCCACGATAGAATACAGGGTCGTATTTTTCCTCTCCATTCAAGAGTTTGCTTTACAAGCCAACATTTTCTTGGTCTACCGTATCTGTTTGGAACTAGAGTTGGCTTGGTTTAGATATATATTCGACATATTGCCACTGCGCACTACATATAGGTAGGGTTCACACATCGTTGATCTACACGTGCCAGTTTCATCATAAACTTTATCAAAGAAGAGGCGAAGTTTAAGGCTCTTTATGGTTCCTTCTGTATACAAAGGTCACCATTATGACGATAGTGATTTCAGGCGGCTTTTGTAGTTGACCGGGCTAAGTCTTTGCTGGCCTACCTCACGGCAACGCAAAGGTTCCGGATTCGATTCCTGCTATGGTAAATTTCGAAAAACGAATTTTACCCCTTTATTTACTATGGTCTGGGTGTCTGGGATCGGCCCCAGTGGAGTCCGTTGTACATTAATAGTACATTACCCATAACACGAGCGTAACTTACTTAATTTGGGGATATATGTATAATAAGTGTAATAATTCTCTGCCGTTTATAAAAAAAATAAAATGACCATTCTGATACGAGATTAATAGCAGACCAGAGCCCCAATTCTGCTATTACAATATCGCCAGAATGGGCGACTACTACAGTTATAACGCCTGTTTTAGCAAAACCAAACATTATGAACGCTTGTGGTTGAACATTCTGGTGATATTGCTATAGCAGAATAAGGGGCCACCCAGCTCAGTCGTTTGAGTTATCGTTTTTAAAAGATTTAAACAGTTTAGAATGAAATTAGTTTGTTTTGTTTCAGCTGCTTGTAAATAGAGGCTGTAAATATAACGTATATAGAGTAAAGATGAGTTTGGGAGCGCGCGCCACCAAGGGTGGTGCGAAGACCGGCGGCAAGGAGGGCAAACATGCCCAGGACAAGCCCAAGCCGGACAAGCCCGCGCCCAAGGAGAAGGTCAAACCACAGGTCAGTTCTCAACACTGCACTCATTTCGAATGTGTCGGCATGGGAGAATTATCATAATTCTGAGTCTCTTTTCTTTGAACGTCTCCCAATTATTTGGGATCGGGAAAATACGTTTTTCTTTTCCTCTGACACACCACAAATCATCATGTTTATCAAACAATCTAAACTTTTCAAATATCGTGAGTCTTAAGTTAGGGGGTTTTGAACATCATTGAGATGGAAAGAGCTTTAATCAAGTTCCAAACCCAACATAAGTTACTAAAACTTTAAAAAATAACTTGCTCTCCTCCTCTTTAACATCTCGTGCACCTCCCTGCTAGCATTACACTTGGCTTGTGTCAACGCCGACATCCTTGAGAATTTTTCGGGCGATAGCAGAGATTCCATAGACGCTGTCGTTTTTCAGATGCAACAGATTCGGAAAATGCAATTTTTAGAATTTTTATCTTTCTGTCTGTTTGCCTACCTGTTAGAGCATCACATAGAAACTACTGAACGATACTAAATAAAAATCGACAATAGAGGTAGCTTATATCCCGGGTCGTTACTTCGGATATTTTTATCCCGTTTAATGACGTGGGTTCTGTGGGATAGATGGGAATAGCGAAAAAGATTGCGCTGCGATCGCATCTATTCTGGAAACTATTGAACGTATATGAATGTAACTCGTCACAGTGCTGGCTTATAACCCAAGATAACACTTAGGATAGATACATTTAATTCCGATAAAAGAAGTCGTTTCTATATAATAGACGGATTAGTAGAATAGATGGCGCTAGAATCGCGTTTTGTCAATTCAGTATCAAATACCTACGTTGTCATAAACAAGATGTCATTCGTTTTATTACTTCAAATCAGGTTGGCTTCGACTCGCCTTTATGTTTTGCTAGGCAGATATCTAGACTATATGGACTTTCTTATACATATACTAGCGGCCTCGGCAGACGATATCCTGCTCTGAAAAAATAAAAATCTAGGATCCAATTCCAGCGCCACCTACCGGTTCCAATTTGGATTTAAGCCATCCGGGGACTCACTAAAACGCACAAAAACAAAATCGCACCAGGTGATGAGGAGGACACTAGAATCCGAACTCAGCGCCACCTACCGGTTCCAACGGGATAAAAAGTATCCTATGTCTGTCTCCTGGTTCTAAGCTACCTCCCCACCAATTTTCAGCCGAATCGGTACAACAGTTTTTCAGTTATAAATAGTGTAACTAACACGACATTCTGTTATATATATACATACATACATATAACTTCACGCCAGGTCCCTTGCGGGGTAGGCACGAACAACAGAGCGCCACACAGGCCCATTCGTACACACCTCACTTGCTTCTTTGACATTTATAGCTCTTGTCATGAACGCTCGTCTGTTCTTAAAGTTCCTGACATCACCTTCTGCTAGTACACGATCAATTTGCTCATGGAAGGAGTGTCGTGGCCTTCCGCGACTTCTGCATCCATCCACTTTTGCATTGTATATCTGTTTAGTCATTCTTCCATCATTCATTATTTCCACATGCCCGAACCACCGGAGCATTCCTTTCCTTACCTTCACCCCGACACTCTCTTTCTTACTTCGGTATTACGGACGCGGTCCGCGAGTGTCACTCCTCAGATTTTGCGCAGTGCTCGCTTCTCGACCGGGTTTACTCTACTTTCATGCTCTCTATTCCATACTCTATTATATATATATAGATGTAAAAAACCGAATTAAGTTTCGTGTAAGTAAAAAAACCGACGTCAAAACCTAAAAAGTATAAAATAACTTATTTCTAAAGCTATTATTATTAATATATTATCATAAACATCTTTTTTTTTATTTATTTGTTACTTTTTAGTGTCTAGCTATAGGTACGCCTACAAAAGGTGACGCGCGCGCGGAATGGAATTTATTTCTTAAAAAATGTTCATAAAATGAAAACTACTAGCCCAAATTGTCAATTTTTTAGGGGACCAAATGGCAGCTATTCTGCGTCGAACAAAAAAAAGAATCACGTAAATCGGATCATAAATCTCGGATTAATCGGTGAACATAAATAAAAAAGATTCCGACGATTTGAGAACCTCCTCCTTTTTTGAAGTCTGTTAATGATGTCACTGCCTACTAACTCTAAGAAAATTCTAGTATATGGATAAGCAACTAAATCACAAGGTGTCTGTTACTTTTAAGAATTGTTGGTGTCAGGTTAAGACTGTTGGTACTACTATAAATGTCAGCTTATCACATTCTGCTGATTCTATCCAAACATTCTCGAATTCTATGTACCAAGAATTAGCCCTGTACGTACGGCTGCAATTTATTAAAATGTCTTTGCGTATTTATATATAGTATATCTTACAGTACCAGAGAAAATTCGTGCGCGTTGCTATGACATTTACTACCGAATTGTAACTGTCATCTTTTTGGTTATACTTGCCTATGCAACGGTAACTATCATTCGAATGAATTTTTCCAAATAAAAAGTGTTAATTCGGGATATAAGCTAACACTGTGTCGCGTTCCATTTAAATCCGTTCAGTAGGTTTCTCGTGACGCTCTAACCGAAACAGATAAAAAATCTACAATTTGCGTTTTTGAAATCTGCAGATCCGAATTAGCCAAATTGGATTATTTGCTCATTTTTAAAATTCATCGTTCAAAGTCAACACTAGTGATGACAAATTTAATTAATCACCAGTTAAATAATGCGTCATAATAGAAATCACTTTCTACACCAGTGACATGGATAGGAAATGACTTATTTTCCACGAGAGTAAAATTGAACTTTATTCTTGAAATTTCATTCGCATTTCATTTCGTTCATTCACTTGAAGTTGTTTATAACGCCGTGAGGCATTCATTTGCTGTAAGTTATTTATAAAACCTTGAAAAGTAACGAAATTGCGCGACCGATATATAGTGGAAATTCCGCCTATAAGAACGCAGCGTTTTCCACCTTAATCGTGCGCACCCGTAAAGGAGTGGACCTCACTGCTGGAGTCTGTTTTCCCGAAACCTATATCCTGGGTAACTTCAACCACAGCCAGGTGGTAGGGTATTTGAATTATGTTTCGGCATTAGTGGCCGGGCTCCAATCTCCGTTTAGAGCGGCAAAACATTGGTAGCACCTTGGTGTTACGAATTTCCATAAGCGATCGAAACCGCTTTCCATCAGGTGAGCCGTCTGCCTGTATGCTGAGTTAATACAAAAATCCGGACAGCTCGGCGCTGCAAGGAGTCAAGTGGGAGCTGCTGGTACTGAGGTGCCCCAAACTAGAGATGGGAGCAGTACTCCGCATGGGGACGGACTTGGGCCTTATATATAATAAAAGCCTATGTCCTGGTGTGAAGTACCAATCAGCTCTGTTGAGCACCCCAAGCTTTTGAAACAACCCTAAACAATGGAAAATGACCGCATCTCAGAGCTAAGGCTATTATTATTATATTATTTGTATATTATTATTTTTATATTTAGTTCTAGCGGTTCCGGCAGATGTCCTGCCTTGAAAAGAGTTAAGAACCCTATTATTTAAATTAAATATAGCTAATGTTCCTCAGAGATAGTGTAGAATTTCTGAGGGTGAGAGAAATTTTAAACTCAGACCAGTAGGTAGTTTTTAAGTTTATTCCATACAAAAATACAAATCTTTCCTCTGTATAATATTAGCATAGATATATTATTCATACCTCGTGCAACTTCCTTAGCCTTGGAATATACGATGTGTGTCTGTCTACCGATTTAATAAAAACAAAAATTCATAAAAAAATGACGGTCATCCACATGAAAAATTCATCATGTAACATATCACCATATATACCTAAGATGTTTGAAAATGTATTTTTCTCCTATTACAGGCAACAACAGAACAGCTCCGCATGGCACACATGATCGACCGTAAAAGCGAAGACGCGTCTGACGTTCGGAGAATGGTGAGACAGTAATGATATTTAAGGTTGGGCGCAAACGGGCCGCCGACCACAGACACCGGTGGCCAGCAAAATACACTTCACAACGCCTTTTCTTACATCTTGTAGGGACTTGCAGCACACATATGGACGATGGCCCATTTGCGCCACAGCTTTATCTATCCATATAAATAAAATTGGAATGTCTGTTTGTAATGCGCAAAATCTGCGGAGTGACGCTCGCGGACCGTGTTCGTAATACCGAAGTAAGAAAGAGAGTTCGTCTGAAAGAGAGTGTCGGGGTGAAGGTAAGGAAAGGAATGCTCCGGTGGTTCGGGCATGTGGAAAGAATGTATGATGAAAGAATGACTAAACAGATATACAATGCAAAAGTGGATGGATGCAGAAGTCGCGGAAGGCCACGACACACCTTCCATGATCAAATTGATCGTGTACTAGCAGAAGGTGATGTCAGGAGCCTTAAGAACAGACGAGCGTGCATGACAAGAACTATGAATGTCAAAGAAGCAAGTGAGGTGTGTAAGAATAAGCCTAAATGGCGCTCTGTTGTTCGTGCCTACCCCGCAAGGGACCTGGCGTGAAGTTATGTATGTATGTTTGTAATATTGAAATACCGCTTTTTACCACATGCATATGAAAATATATACGGTACATACACCAAAATAACATTTTTTACAAATTCTCGTCTGTCTGTTTGTTCCGGATAATCTCTGAAATGGGTGGACCGATTTTGACGGGACTTTTATTGGCAGGTAGCTGATGCAATAAAGAGTAACTTGGGCTACTTATATTTTGGAATTATGACGATTTTCAATCACCACGCGGGAGAGACCGCGGGGCGCAGCTAGTGATGTAATATAACGATAATCTTCGTAGTCCATGTTAGAGCCCATAGTGATAATTATTTCAAAGTTAAGGTAATCTTATAATTTTAAGACCCGCTTAGTAGACTACTTGTCTATTTACACTATACTTCTTTGTATAAGTCTACATAACAGGAGTGACTTTACAAGCCCATTTCACTATACGAACAGTTCATCAAACCTTATTGTCTTTAAGTTTCCCACGTTCTAAAACTCTTAACGAGCTTACATATATATCATTTGTTAATTTTCAAGAGCATATAATATATAATTACTATCAGAGGCGTGTTTGAACGAGTTTTTACACATTTGTATCTTGCGAAAAATGACCATTTTCTATAATGCAAATGAAATAAACTTAGGGCGTGTTCCCACTATCGTAATGTAACGATTAATTTATCGTTGGACGACTGTCTTTAGCTGTTCCCATTATAACGATAGTTTGTCGTCAATTTCTTTTTATCGTTTAACGACTATTGTATCTAGCTGTTCCCATTGGATCGCGACGACGTGGATACGATAGATTTGCCGTCACGATTTAGTCGCAACGATCTTTTATCGTTTTACTAATATCGTGCTAGCCGTTCCCACTGTCATGACAATCTGTCGTCACTGCAAAAGATGTCGTAGACGACAGTAAGTCGTGTCGTTCTATATGTGAACACCTCCATTGAAACATATAAGCCACGACACTTAAAACTACACGATTATCTGTCGTCACGACATTGGGAAAGCGCCCTAATGTTAGCTTTATCACCTAAAAAGAATATTAATATTCAAAATATTTATTAATGGCCTTACTTATAAGTTAAATTTTAAGAAACTGATCAGCAACTGATTAACGAAAATCTTACCCATAAACTTGTCTTAAGGATAAGAGGTGGTGGTAAAGTAACTCATAAATAACTATCAAAAATAATCAACATCGAGAGGTAGTTTAAGTGACTGCTAAAAGGCAAGATGACAAGTTTTATTTGAAACGGCCATTGATTAGGGGCTTAAGAGTATCTTATTTAAGAGATGGCTAATCCTTTCTTAACGAGATTATTATAAGTAAAGCCCTAAAAGTGAAATCCTTAATAAATGAAGGATTTGGTACAGATAAATAAAAATGAAGTGTCTGTTTGTAATGTCAAAAATATTGTGTGCTGGGATACGGTAGAAGTGAAACTTTAATGGATGGTAACGCCACCTGACGGTAAAACGTCATCCTCCCTCAATCCTTCCTCTCCCCCGCGCGCATACGCCGCTTGCCACGCTCGCTGGCATCTTCGAGTGTAAATCGGTCCCGCTACGAACGCACGCGTGTGAAGTGATAGTTATTGCAAAACTAAGGGTGATCAGCAGCTGTCGAGTCCAGGTAACCTAGATTTCATTTCCCAAAGACGTTTGCCGCCCAGTTACAGTCCATTGCCGCCGCACCAATGGACAAGTGGAAAAACTAATGGCAACAAAATTTTAACTTGAAGTTTTACGGGCAGATCGGTAATGTAACTTATCTAATTTGAAAACCTGCCCGTAAAACTGCAAGTCAAAATTTTGTTAAGATTTGTTAGGTTTAGGTAAGGTCTAAAGGAATAAGTGAGAAAGGTGACATTTTTAACATTGTCTTTATGTTTAAGCAGACGGACATATGCTTGCTTGAGTGAGAACGTGAATAATGTATGACTGAGTGAGTGAATGGAAAATAAATATGAAATTCTTGGCAGTGTTTATGTATTTCAGCAGTTTAGAATATTTTCTCAATAGAATGAAAAAATCATAATTTTGAATGGGCTATTCAGTAGAGGACTTGTAGGTATTGGTAGATTTGGCGATTTCGACATAATATTTGTCGTGTGTCCAGGTGCTGGAGCTGATGGAGATGACGTGCCGCTCCGAGGAGGAGGTGTGCTCGGCTCTTCACGACTCGGACAACGACATGGTCGCCGCTTGCAACTTGCTCTTGGAGGACACGCACAAAATACAGGTATATAATATAGACTATATATAGATAAACTAGCCTTCTGGTAGTTTATATATATAATGAAAGTTGTGCTAGTTACCCTATTTATAACTCAAGAACGGCTGTATCGATTTGGATGAAAATTGGTGGGGAGGTATCTTAGAATCAGGAGACGGACATAGGATACTTTGTATCCCGTTGGAACCGGTAGGTGGCGCTGAGATCGGGTTCTAGAATCCTCTTAATGGGTGATTTTGTTTTTGTGTGTTTGAGTGGGTCCCCGGATGGTTTAAATCCACAATTGAAACCCGGTAGGTGGCGCTGGGATCGGGTCTTAGATTTTCATTTTTTCAGAGCAGCACAACGTCTGCCGGCACCGCTAGTATGTACTAAAATGCCTACGCAGAGAAATAATATTTTTCAACACAATTGCTCATAAAGTGGCTCTATGGTCACCGCAATTAGGCACTGAATGACACCCATAATCAAACTGTGACTAAAAAAAAATTATAACTCACTAGTGAGTTATAGTTTTTTTTTAATTTTATTGGTTGAGTTGCTTTGTTCCTAAAAAAGTTTTTATTAAAAAAAATGATCGTGTTTTATAGAACAAATAAATTAATGTTCCTATTGCTTGCTCATTTCATGCAATTTCTTATTTAAATAGATAATTTTAACTCGTTAATAAATAAAACTTTCACTCATATATAACTTTTTTTTCTCTGTAATAAAAGAGAACTTTAAATTCCCCATTTTGTAAATGGCAGAATAGGCGCAAACCCTATGCGCGGAAAATAAAAAAAACCTCATCCCTTTAGTCTGTGGTTGATCGCAATGCGCGCGCATAGGAAAACTGTAATCTACTAAATAAAATGAGTTTTTGTTGTTATTTTATTGACAAGTGTGTTGAAAAACGTCGTATGATACACGTGTGTATTGATGACTACCGTCCTCGGCTCGAGTCTCAATGGCGCCTCGGCGGCAATTACCAATGTTACACACTAGTGCCATAATGTACTATCGTTCGAGTTAGAAAGAGCTATGGAGATTCGACTGTGTATATGTGACGTCGTTGTGCTCTGTCGCCGGCAGGGCGAGTGGCAGACGAGCGAGAAGAAGAAGAAGAAGCCGCCGGCGGCGGGCAACGGCGACGCGGAGCCGCCGAGGGACCCGCGCAGCCGCTCCGGCCCGCGCCCCAGTCAGTGCACGCCTCTTGCTTTCAACTTCACCCCTTTTAATGCACTTGCTGACACACATCTTCTGTCACACCACAAATCGTTAGATCACCCTTCACACAATCTATCCATCTCTTTTTTCATCTTGTAGTTTAACATCTATTTGTCACGCGACATTAATCCCTCCTCATTACGTGCTCATTCCACCTTAATTTTGTTTCTTCCAATTTTTCAGTCACGGATGCAACTTTCAAAGGTCCCCTTATGTACTCATTTCTCACCTTATCCATTCTTGTGACACCACACATCCATCTCAGCTGAGTGGAGACATTTGTGGAATGTTGGTCCACTAAAGTAATAAACTTTAGTGGACGTGAGGAAGTATATATCATATTATATAATATATATATATATATATAATAACAGTTTTTTACACAACATTATTTAACACAAAACAAGCTACAATTTTATTGTTACAAAACTAGTTGTTTTTATGAATGTCTTAGTTTTTTTAATACATATAAAGTCATTTTAATATAACTTTATAGATACTTATGATATATTGATTTTTATAATCTTCGTCATGCACACAGAGTAATTTAATATTTGCGCTCGCATCCTTGAAGCGTTAGCGGCCGACGAGGGTCAGAACCAACAATTCGGTTTAGTTACAAAAACAAGCAATATAATAACAATAAGTAAAACTCTATGCGTCAGTCTGACTGAGAATGGTCCATCGTTCTGACGACAAATTGCAATAGCAGAATTGGACCTAGTTATGGAAAATAGAACCAACCCACATATTGAACGCATCCGTGCAGGAACGGAGAAAGAATACAATTTCCTGCGGCCCGGCGGCCTGTCGTAAAAGGCGGCAAAACAACCCACAGCCAGGTGGTAGGGCATTTGCCCGACTGGATGGCTACCACCCCTGGTCTAGAGTATGTCGCCATAACAACCTTGTGTTGTGTTCCGGCATTAGTGACCAGGTTCCAGGCTCCCTAAAGAGAGCAGCAGCGCATTCGTAGCACCTTTGGTGTTGCAAATGTCCATAGGCGATGGTAACCGCTGTCCATCAAGTGGGCCGTCTGCCAGTCTGCTGATCTCCTGCAATAAATAAAAAAAAAAATAAAAAAAAATGACAGTTTTGAGAAAAAGCCGTTGTTATTAAAATTTTGCAAAAAAATAATAATTTAATATTGTATATTCTAATGTACAATATTCTAAATATTTTTTCCAAAACATAGACACATTTTTTTGTAAGCAAAATTTAAAAAACCGTCAGTATGTGGGTTGGTTCCATTTTGCATAACTAGGTCCAATTGGGAGGCCGGTCTGACGATGGACGCCGGTTGCAGGACGCGGCGAGATGGGCGAGGGCGGCGGGCGCGGGCGCGGCTCGATGCGGGGCAGGGGCGGCGGCGGGAGGGGTGCGCGTGGAGGGGGCGCCCCCCGCAGGCCCCACGGGGGCAGGGGCAGGGGGCCGCGCCCCAGCAACGAGTGGCACGACTCCCACAACTCAGGTATATCTGTCCCCTTTAACCCTCAAACGCGCACAATTTGTACACGCACTTGCCTGTTGTCGGACTGTTTTTGCTTGGTGAAGAGACACGCCTTGTTGATTTTAGGGATTTTACCCACTCACCCATAAAACAATTTTGAGCATTATTTATATGAATGTACCCTAAGTTAACCGCAGTGACTACAAAATGCTGTAAGTTAACCATGTAAATATGCAGAGTTTGAATGCTGTTAGACATTTTTGTGTACCTACACAAGTATATTACGAGATACGGAGCAAAGTAGTGACTAAGAAAAAGTCAAAGAGACTGACTGAATGTCGGTAGGTTCCTATTTGATTCCTTAACAGCAATGACCTTAAAAAATATTAATTACAGAGTATATATCTAGAAATACTAGAGGACTGTGTAACTAACACTCAATATTTTTCTGAAGGGGAAAAATAGCGAAGTTATGGGGTGTTACGTGAACATGGGCATTTTCCGCTTTAGAGATTTTAGTTTTCTCTACGCCAATAAGTACGTATTTAAGGCGTCATGAAATCTTGCAGTAGAATAGTTATTTTAATGATGAATAAATAAAAATGATGGCATTTGTTTCAATATGGAATTATATAACTACCACCACTTCCAAAGCAATTTTAGTGACTGTTAAAGGAGAAGAAGCGGCGCAACAAACTCCCCAGCAACATATCTGTACTTAGTTATTATTATGTATATAGTGTGTTTTTTAATGTTTTTACAAGGTTTAACAACGCATGAATAATTATTAAGCTCGGTAGAGATCGCATTATTCCCATTTGATGCGGTCATCTAGAAAAAGCTCTCGTTGTATAATAAGCCTTCTCGCAATACGCAAACGCAGATATGGCCGAATGATCTTATAAATATTGAACTTGTTTCAGGCACTAATGTTGGTGATTCGTTCCCCGCTACAGAAGACTGGGACAACGAGGAGTGGTCGGGGTCACTGTCGGACACCAAGGTATTTCGTTTATTGATCTCTATTCATTTATTTCTTCCTATACAATTTAAAGATAGTTGTATGCTTATTGAATATAAATGTTCCTGCCAAATTGTTTATATCCATACATATATCACTTTCACATTTATTTGTATGAGTCAAAAGTTATACTTAAACAAACTTAACTAGTCACCAGATATATATAATGCACAGTAAGAAAATAAAAACAATCATATATGGAAGGTTGTATATTATTATAATAATTATATAGTGACAAGGTTCCACGAGATCTTGTCCATTGAACGGGTATGTGAAAAAGATTGCTTTAAAACATATTGTACCGCCTTTATAGTATTTTTTTTCTTCTGTACAATAAGAGTATTATAATGTAACTATAATACTTCAGAAGGCACAGTAAAAACGAAGAAGAAGTGTTAATCAGACGCGTTATGGTGGTTATGTGAGCTCGGGCGGCTTTGTCAGCGTAGCTATGTATTGCAGGTGTTCACGGCCAGCTCGACCGGGCCAGGCGCGCCCGCCGACGCGGACCCGGCCAATGCCCTGAACGCCACGGTGAGTTCTGTTCGGGACGATGTAACAGGCTTTAAGGGATAGTTTAAAAAAAATCTGGTAAAGCTGAATAAGTGGTTTTCAACGAAAATTTGTTGCAACGAGATATGTTGAGTATAGTGTGTGCAAAACATAAATGCGTACTTGAAGTTTGTACAGGTCAATTCGCGGGACACTATTGTAACGATCATGATGGAAATTGTTGCTCTTTCGCTCGTTCGCTATCTCGAATCGCATGGCCTGTCTTTCGCGCTTCTCATTGTCAGTTGTATTATACGATAAAAGGTGACAGGATCTGCGTAAAGTTACGTAACTAACTTCTGTTGAGGCGCAATTAAGTTTTGTGCATACTTTATGACGTATGGAATGTTTGGACTGCTTTAGTCTAGGGTTTCATAAGATAGCAAAAAATGGATATGGATCGCCTTACAGAACCAGTGTAGTATCTATTTCATTTCAGGGGCAAGGTATAAGAATGGACAGAAATAATATAGAAACTGCATATATGGTATTGTCAAGGGAAAGTTCTTTCTGATCTACTATATAGCAAAAGGTTGATTTTATTCAGCCTACTGCCCGGCCGAGCTTCTGGTCCACCTGGTATACTACATAGTGTTGTAATATAATGGATTTGCATTAAGAACACGTCTGGTGTTGCAAATGTCTATAGACAATCTAACCACTTTCCATCAGGGGCCTATTTCTGCAATTTCACGACCCGCGACGCCTCAACTAATACGTATCTACATAGTCCCTTTCAAAACAGATCGAATATGGCTAAACGTTCTAGAGAACCGCAACGTAGTTATAATGTGCGCAAAATTTTTTTGCGTGCCTGAAGTTCGTAGGCGTTACTGCGCAGAACGCAGTTATAAGGTTGACGATGTGGTACATATAGAGCTGAGAAGGAATAGTCTTGTGCTATTGCTCGTTCGCGTGCCAGCTCTTTGGCACTACACCCAGTCTGGTGTAATAATGGTTGATACTTTACTGAACCTGTTGCAAACATACAGAACTAATATCTCTTGAGATGCATTTAAGTTTTGCTGTTTAGTAAATATACAATTACTATTCTTAACACATGTATCGATCAAAAAAATATTTTATATAATAATAATTGTCTCGAACGGTTAACCCTTTAAGACAGTACCACCACAAATTTGTGGTTAAATACAGATGATTGAAATGAACGTTGAACTGATGTTTTCATGTTATAATTCTCTTGATTTATGCGCGGCAATTTTAATGGCAGCTGGCAGACTATGGACAGAAATACGATTAACTTTGTACCCTCAAAAGGGTTAAGTGATAAGGCCGCCCTTTGTTCACCAATTATTGTGTATAGTTTTTAAGAATGTAGTTTCTGGTGAACAATAAAGTGTTTTCATTGATCGTTTTACAATGTGGGCCTAGCAATTGTAGTTCGGCCAATCTAGACCAAAAAAATGAGATTGAAGGTAGATACAATCACAACAAGCCGAAAACCAGTAAAATTGTTCAAAACATTTTTTTAAAGTTTACCTTCATTCTCGTGTATTGATTTTTTTTTACTCGAGGTCAAGGTCAAAAAATGAGTTTTTCGGCGATTTTCAGCAAAACGATGTTTTATCATAAAAGTACCCCAGACAAAAATTGTAGATCATAAAATTGTCTATAAAAAATGTATCAGTCGTTTTTTTCTCACGAGCCACCGTTTCCGAGATATTGAGATATAACAATTCAAAAAGTTGTAAAATATATAACAAGTGTAGAGAAGGTCGTGGCGACACCACACTGTTCAATGTGTATAGACGTGGTTTACTCATGCATATTATGACGATAACAACTTTTACAACTTGCTGAATTGTTACACCCCAGAAACGGTGACTCGTAGGAAAAAAATGATTGATATATTTTTTATGGATAACTTTATGATCTACAATTTTTGTCTGGGGTACTTCTATGACAAAACTTTTGCTGAAAATCCCAAACATAAACTTTTTGATCTTTGACCTCATTAAAAAAAAAATTGAGAGGTGTCAAGGGACACCCGGAGATGAAGTTAGTTATAATGTAAGTCTTTATTGTTATTATTGTCTGAATAAAATCTCTACTTACCTAACTCCATCAGCAATATCCGGAACTTGTGCAGAAACACCGTCAGGATTCATTATTGTTATTATTTTTTATTATGTACAAAAAACATGTATACACTCAACGAAAATAATGGTCGCGACACCACACTGTTCAATGCGAAATAGAAAGACGAGACGAATATAACTTGGCTTGCTTTCTATGAGAGAGAGATTGAAAGACAGATAGAGAAACACGCGCACGCCGCACGGCATACAACTATAGCAAAAAGTGTCGTTACAGCTTTTGGTCTTAATTTTTCCCGTCTAGCCCCCTTTCGCAACGCGCGATAAGGAACAATTTGTCTGATTTCGAGCTTATTGCGATTGTACTGTGTATGAAGGTGCGTCCGTCTCGTTCGCTTCCAGGAGGAGTGGTCGGAGGGCGGCGAGGCGAACGGGCCGACGGAGGCGCACATCCCCACCTACACGTACCACAACGCGGCGCACACGGCGCTGCCGCCCCACGCCGCGCACCCCGCGCCCCACCACCACCACCACCACTCGCTCATCGACGTGAGTCTTGCCACTTGTCCTTGACACCAAAAAGTGTTCTCCACTCGGAACTTATTTTTAATGAAAACATACAAAGAATGTAAGATATCATTTTAATAGAAAACGCTTCCGGAATAAAAAATATCACACAATTTTATTATATTTAAATATGCTATCGATTAGTAAAAACTCACATTGGAGTTCGATCCTTTTTAATCAGGTCATTTTAAGTAATTCCCAGAAGAAAGCCCAAAGGATTTCTATGAAAAAAGTAGCGCAGAGCTTAAGTTTCAGAATTAGATGCCGAAAAACACATTGAAATCGGCCCAATAGTTTTTACCTGAATCCCGAACGAACAGATAAGAAATTTTAAAAAAATGCACTGTGTTCTCCGATGTTTCTAGTCTATTCCAGTTTTTTTGCTGTTAATAACTTCAGTATACAAACACAGCATGTTTAGAATTTTATAATGTTACTAGCTGTCCCGGCAGACGTCGTCCTGCCCGGTAAAAAATAGGTGTTAATCGTAGAGGGTTGAAAATTGAGGATTGTATGTATTTTTGTATGTTGTAAAATAGAAATTAAAAATTTTGTCTAAAAAATAAAAAATAAAATTTAGGGGTGGACTACCCCTAACATTTAGGGGGATGAAAAATAGATGTTGGCCGATTCTCATAGATACCGGATAAGCACAAAAAATTTCATCAAAATCGGTCAAGCCGTTTCAGAGTAGTATGGCAACGAAAACTGTGACACGAGAATTTTATGTATTAGATAAATAAATTTGATTTAACTTGACCGAGGCTGGAACCGACAGTCAATGCTGTGACACAGCATAATGCCGAGACAACTTCACTGTCGTAAATCTAATGTACTTTTTTTCTGAATAAGTTATTATACCTTTTGTACATTATGTTTTCACTTCATATTTAAATGTAACTTACAATAGAGTGAGATCCCAGTCACCCCAGACTTAAACTTTAGGAAACATAAAATTTTTGGGTCGGTAATTTAACATAAACTTAGAAAGAAACGGATACTCGCTAAGCTGAAACTGGGGCCGTTTTTCAGGTAGCAGATGTCAAAGGTGGAAAAAACCATGCTAACTTACGTCAAAGTAGCAAGGCTAGTTATTACATGTGTCATATATGATATTGTCATAAACAAAGATATACAGTTGCCAGACACTTCCTGTGTGCCATAACTTTTGACAGACACTTTAAAAGTTTTAAAAAAATGTGGAAATTACGTCATTTTAGGAAGGATGTATTTTATATATATTATCAAGTATGATATTTTAAACTATTTTCCAATGAGCCAGACAAATTTGACGGGCCAAATATCTTCACAGACTCGTTAAGAGTTCCACCGCGCGAGGAAGCGCGAGAGCATTATTCAAACATATAAGTATAAGTGAGATGCACTCTGACTCTGACGCGTGAATATCTCTGAATATACTCTGAGTTAGTTTGCTGTTAGTTTTTAGTCTATATCACACTACTGACAAAAAACAACCAATATGTTTGGTATCAGACATGTTTGATTACTTTGCAATATTTTAAAAGTTATACTTCTTTTGGTGCGTTAGGGAAAAATGATGAGAGTAATTTTTTACGATGCGCGCGCACACCGTCACACGAAAATGCTACACCATGAAGTTAGCTAGTCAACCGACACCCTGAAGTTGGCTATAGTCAACATTTTAGTTTTTCTATTGTTAGTGTCGTTTTTTCTATAAGGCGAAAGGTAACATTTTCGAAAAGATTTTTATCTTGTTACGCCTAAGAAGTATAACTTCTAACACACTTTTTTTTTGCTATTAATGTCGCATATATGTTCTGTCGATTTGAGCTGTGCTTTGGTGTGTGTCCAGCAAATGGCGGTGGCGCGCGGCGAGTCGCCGGTGAGCGCGCCCCCCGCGGAGCCCCCTGCCCCCGCGGACGCCTACCACCACAACCACCACCACCAGGTACGTCCGTCATCCCCACACCCATGATATTGATAAAAATGGTTACCATCGCCTATGGACATTGTGACCTGCTCCCTAAAGGGAGACTGGAACCTAATGCCGGAATATATAATAGCATAAATGTATTAGCAGAAGGCGATGTCAGGAGCCTTAAGAACAGACGAGCGTGCATGACAAGAGCTATGAATGTCAAAGAAGCAAGTGAGGTGTGTAAGAATGGGCCTGTGTGGCGCTCTGTTGTTCATTCCTACCCCGCAAGGGACCTGGCGTGAAGTTATGTATGTATGTATAAATGTATTAAACATTTACTTATTTATCTATGGTAATGTATGTTAATATAACATGTTTGACATATATATAATGTTAATAAATGTTTTAATTTATTTTTTAACTAGATTAGGCTCCCATAATAACCATAAACAAAATTAAAACTAAATAATTAAACTGAACCAGTTGGCAGTAGGCTAAATACTACTTTAACCACTTTTATTATACATGTGAGATAAAAGGGTACGCACCTTGCACAAATTGTTCGTGTCCTTCGATAGCTTAATGAGCAGGCACCAGTATAACACTCTCTCACATCTTCTAGTTTAAAAATATTAATGTTTTACACACGTCGCGGCGCGGATGGATTGATTTTGAGTACTTATTTTGAATATTTTGAGTTGATACTTTTTAGTAGGTGTGCGTGCGTAGCGAGCGAGATTTGCAACGTCTTCTTTTGGTGCGGTAGCGGGGTAGAGGGGGGAGATTTTGAATACGGAACGGGAAGGGGTGAATGAATGGAATGAACGGCCCAATTGGGATTGGTTGCAGACTGCTTAATTTAATGTAAAATATATATGAATGAAATGTTTTAGTAAAGGAAGACCGACTCACTGACGGTCATTTGTTAATTTTTATTTTTAAGGTTTAAATTAATAATAACAATCTGTGAATTTTATTGTAACTATGAATCTTTGTGTCTTAAATAAATAAATAACAATGTATGTCTTTTAAGGCCACGGGCCATGAAAATAGCCCGGACCTTTGGAGGGCTTGCGTGGGGCCATGGGGAGGCCAACACGTGAGGCCCCTTGACTGATTTAATGTAAATGTGGCGTGACACTGACCGGCGATTATCCCTAGTAACGTACCCAAGGACAAGCCTTGGCCAGTTTACGACTATTGTGGGAAATGAGGACAAAAAGTACCGGGCTATTGGGGTGAACTGTTCTAGTGGTACTAGGGGTTCTGGGAATATGGAGACCATGGCGTCTGCCCGTCGCAATGTTCGAGGAACATGGAAAAATGGGCAGACGGTGACTCGCCACTACCTGCATGGGCCCGATAAATGCGATAGAAGACAGGGGCAACATGGGTGTGAGTGGCTAAGGGGTGATTCACCGAAGCTACTTCTGACGTGATGCCATTTATCACTTCCACTCCGTGCTGGTAAAGGCAAGCGCGAAGGCGGGGGCCATGGTCCCCGGAGTCGGGTACGAGGTGTCGTTACTATTATATATTAATAGTCATTAAATAAATGTGAAATTTGTTGCAGCCGATGGGCATGTCGGGCAGCCTCTCGGCCGCGCAGTCGCAGTACCTGTCGCAGCTCACGCAGCAGACGCAGAGGCACGACAACAGTCAGTACACCTCGTTGCGACCGCATGGGCGCGCTCCACTAGCGGCTCGCGGCGCCCGGCCGCTAGTGGAACCTACCCATAGTATAAACACATTTTTTTAAAGTGAAACTTCTTTATCGGCGTTGGAAAAAGAAAATTACCGTCACATTTTTCGGTTACGCGCCATCTTTTTCTTGCCCCTAGGGGTTTTATTTATTTAACCAATTTCTGTAAAGTTGCATGTAGTAGATTATTTTTCGAAAAATAAGGTCGTAAAGAAGTTTCACTTCTTACGTGTGTACACTAGTACACGCAACACATTTTTTTTGTTGCTCGAGTTCAGCAGATGGGCGTAAGGTGTACCTGATGGAGAGTGGTTACCATCGCCTATGGACATTTGTAACACCAAAGATGCTACTGACGAGACTGGAACCTAGTCACTGATGCCTGAACTCAAGTTTGTTGTGGTGGCATACTCGGGATATATTCATTTGTAGTGTACTATGTATGTATGTACCTTGCTGTTCCTTGTTACATACAATTAATATTAGGCCATGGAAGTAGGCAGAGAGTATAGATCCTCACTTGTGATGAACCTGACAAACGACTTCTTCTCCTTTCTTTATCCTCTTCGTATATTTCAGATGCTTTTCACCTGATCTTGTTTTAATGCCTTTGCCCTTTGGTTATGGTGTGTGTACATCGTGGTCTACTGGCACCAACTGTACCATTCACGATGCTGTCCTGCGCTTGTCTTGTGACTCTATTTTCATCCATCCTCTCTACATGCTCAAACCACCTTAATACTCCTTCAACTCTTGCTATTAAATCTTCCTTCAATCTACAATATTCCCTTATTACACTATTCCGTATCATATCACATGTACTTCCCAAAGTTATTATTTGGACTGCGTTTATCGTAATTCCACATTTGTTCAACTTTCACTGCCATACATTAGTGTTGGCACAAAAGGTATCTTCTCTAGTTGCAAAATTGATGTGTTAAGGAGAGTTTTTGATGGGAACTGAAAGGAGATATATTGTGCTGTGCAGTTTTATTTTCTAGAAATGTGTAAAATGAACAATATTTGTAGGATATTGATAGTTTTTGATTGGTAGTTACGTGTTTTTCTGAATAATGTAAACTGTGTAGTCAAATGTGGCCTTCCGATGAACTCCGTGGAGTGGCGTCAGTGGAAGAAACTGTATTGTAGTCTAACGTGTGCCTTTAAGACAGTGGTTCCCAAACTTATTTTGTATACCGCCCACTTTGAGAATACATTATTTTTAGCGCCCCCATTTTTTTACCTACTTAAAAAACACTTAAATAACTTCAAATTAATTGATTATTGAGAGCTACACTAGCGGAGATTAAACATTCATTCTAAACGAGACTTTTACTATAGCCCGCAAGAGTTAACTTGAGAGCTAAGCGTGGTAAGGTAGTACACAATGGCGTTGAGGTCTTAAGTTAACTTTTATGGGCTACACCTGCCAATGCCCATTTTTTTCTGGGTCTCTTACCGCCCCCTTTTAGGCCTGCAGCGCCCACAAGGTACCACTGCTTTAAGGCCTAGCTGCCAAGCCATAAACCTGAATAAAGAAATGATGTGTTTATCGTGCACACATGGGCTGTTTGAAACCGTTCTTGTGTGTTAACTGTGCAGGTGTATACACAACGAATTACGGCGTGTACGGGTCCACCGACATCAGCAGCCAGAGGAAGCCGCAGAGGGCGAGAGTGCCGCCACCTTCCAAGGTGAGTACACCATTTTTATATATCAAGGCGACTTCATAATGAATGAATAGAAACAACGATAGTAGCATTTATTTAAAACTAGCTGTTCCCGGCAGACGTTGTCTTGCCCTTAAAAAAATATCTAGAAACCAATTGCAGCGCCATCTGACTGGTTCAAATTTGATTCTAAACCATACCGGGATCAACTTGAACGGACGCAAAAAGTTTAGGCAGTCACCATTGCCGACACGGGCCAGGAAAGATCATAACAAATGAATGGCTAAACTGATGTTTTTGTAATGATACTTCTAAATTTTTTATGGGTGAATCATAGAACTAATATAAAATACTGATTTTTCTATTCTGGACGAAGACAATTACAAAAACACTAAAATCGTAAAAGTTGGTTCAGCCATACTTGAGTTATAAATGGTGTAACTAACACAACATTGTTTTATATCTTGACTAATATTATAAAGATGTAAAGTTTGTGACATTGTAGGGGGATGTATGTAAACCTGAAAATTCTTTCACCAGTGGAGAGATACATTATTCCTGAGTGACATAGCCTATAGGGTATATTTGATTGTGATTAATAAGTGTTTTTTAATTTTTCTGATGCCCACCGTAGTGGGCATCGGTCAGCTAGTCTACAAAGTGCATGTGTTGTTGCGAGTGGAAATTTGTCGTCTCTGCTTACCCCCATGGGAAAGAGGCGTCATATATAACGATGGGTGCAAAGTAAATAAAGTAATCTAAATGATGATTTTTAGTTTATTGTACAACTGTTTTAATAAAACAATTCTTTATAATATGACATTATTTGTTTTGCATATATCACATTATTTCAATAAATTTTCGTACGTAAGAAAAGCCAGCTACGTATGTTCTTTCAAATACTACGAAGTTAATACGACCATCTTTTCGCTCTCCTGTAAAGTAGCTATTTTGCAGATATCTCTTTTTACTTTGCACCCGTTGATAAATTGTATATATCCATTCATATTGGAAACAGTTAATGAATTGTATGCTGTTGTCCGTAATATGTTTTTTCATATAGTAATGTAGAATGTGAAAAAAATGTACTAATTCCAGATCCCGTCGTCGGCAGTGGAGATGCCGGGCGGAGGCGAGGCGTCCTGCGGGGCGTTCCTGGACGTGCAGTTCGGAGCCCTGGACCCTGAGCAGCTGGCGGTGGAGCAGCACAACGCGCCCAGCGTCGTCGCCAACAAACTGCCGCCTGTATGTAGATGTACAATTTCATATTATTTATCACTTGTCAAAAATGTACAGGTGTACCTCTAGTGCGTGCCTCTTGTTTAAATACAGGTTATTTTCTCCCAAAAGATTCAGTTCGTTTTATATGGCAAAATATCCTATCTCCCGGGATGAAAAGTATATACGTGCATTTTCGGTATGAAAACTACATTTAAAACCGATTCAATATTCCTAGAAAATTTTCCGTGAAAACTTAACAGACGGACAGATTGTGTTACTATAGCATTTTTTTTATCTATAAATTTGAGAAATTATTGGTCATACAAAATTTTATTCCCTATCTCAACCCGTTCTAGTTATATTTATTTATCCCCCATCTGTTTATCTGTAAACTACATAAATTACAAAAATAACAAATAAAAAAAAATGAAATAAAAATTACTAAAATGGCAAGTCATAAATTCTTTTTTTTAAGTTTTCTAACTGCCTTACCTTCTGGGATAATCTTTACACAAATATATCCCAAAATCTATCTCATGTGTTTACTGAACATTATGTAAGTATATTGAAGTTATTGAAAAAAAAAAATTGTAATAGACTTATATACATTTTTAATGATGTATTATTTTTAGATTTCTTGTCTGTTTGTTCAAGATTCACGAAAAATTACTGGGTTGAATTCGATGCGGTTTTTGTTGATCGATAGAAAGTATATAATATAGAAATGCTCAATATCTGAAATAAATGAATTATTATTTTTGTACATGTTTTGGGACCACTGAAATTTGGTGGGCTTGCGTGGGGCCAGCACGTAGAGGCACCGGCCAATGTTGTTACTATTTTGTTATAAATGATGCGCAGGCGAGCGCGCCGAGCGAGGCGGCGGCCGCGCCGGCGCCGGCGAGCGCGGCGCACGAGCCCCCGCCCGAGCCCGCGCCCCCCGCGCCCGCCACGCCCGCCGCGCCCTACCACGCGCACAACAACATCGTGAGTGCACCTCGCCGACCCTTGCAACAACAAACACTCCAGGGGACAGACGTACCGTAAAATGGGGGGAATCGGGACACTTTTTAACTTCGCCATTGATTTTTATCGTTTTTTTTGTAGTTATAGTAATAAAACGGAGATCATAATGGTTCCGGTAGTTTAAATTTTCATTTCTAATGCATTAAAACATAGTTTATTAAATAATAATCATAAAAAGTTACAAAAACTCACTTGTCCCTATTCACCCAGGCGTTGGGTTGGATCGGGTCGCTTAAGAGGTTAATAGTTTTTCGCTAGGGCTGACACTCATAATATAGGCAGGTACCTACAATACCTACCTGGTTGGTATTGTAGGTACCTGCAGGTTTTTAGATTAGGTACGTAGGTACTTGACATATACCTACCATTTTTTAAAGTGTCAATCTCCCAATATATTATCATAAATGACCTAATGTTTTGAAGTGCTTTTTTTAAACAAAATACTCATGACAGGATGACTGAATGTTGAAAGATCATAGAAAAATATTGCAAACTTCAAATTTAAATCCTACCACGAAGTGAAACACGTAACATAAATGTGTATATAAGGTCGCAAATAAAACTTGATGTTAGCCCCAATTCACCCCCTAGACCCTATACCCCCCGTTTTACGGTACTCACTCCTTATAATAACCCGAACGGGGTTAAACAAGCAACAATCTGAGAGCTCTCGATGTTTAAAGAATCGCATGCAGGGACAAAGTACTACCCGTGCGCAGAAGATTTGCCGATAGCCTCATGACGTCACGCGTCAATGGTCAGTAGGGTTGACAACAAAAGTTACATAAATATTTGTTGCAATAAATTTATTATTGTATATACTTTACATAAGTATATACAATAATAGTGAGTAGTCATCGGCAAACCTTCTGCGCGCGGCTTATAGCTTACCACACCTAAAAAGACTAGGGAAAAAACAGGTTTGTCAGTGACATGATAAGTCACTTTTCCCTGTTAAATCTAACTTAGTATAAATAGTTTTTATATTTTTTTATACATGATACATTTTTCATTTTAAAGTGATTCAACTAATATTTTTGTTTTATTGCGTAACTTGGGTTTCCAAAGTTAAAGAAGCGATATCAAAAAAACAAATTTTCTGAACTAGTTCGTATTTTCCCCTGGGGTCTTCTTTTTTTTACTTTTTTTAACTCCCCTACCTTTTTAGAGGGTTAAATAGAAACTTGTCTTTAAGGGCCGACCTTCCAATCTTCAGATAAAAGTTATCTCAGTCTAATAAATTAAATTCAACACTGAAACAATTCAACTGTTTTTGTCTTTCATTTTGCCATTTTTTGTTTTATCCTATATGGTGATTGAGAAATTGTTTACCATTGTTTAACCATTCCCATCTTGGTACTGCTTTATATAAACCACTTTTTGCAATAATGAACAATTCATTTGAGTTATCAGCCTTCTAAAAACGCTAAACGCTTCCCGCAATGTTTGCATACAGCTCGAAAAAGCGCCAAAATATTTTTTTTAAGGAACTTGATGATTGATGATATGACGTGACGAGAAACTGATGTCGATGTGATTGTATAGTACCCATAATAGAAGCATAACTTGTGTGTGTTTGTCTGCCGGTTATTATATTATTATTGTTAAAGTGATAGTTGTACTACTGCTTTAACGCAAACGCTCCAGTTACTTGTACTTAATCGTTTTATAATAGTCTCCTATCCACTAAAACTCGACACTTAATAGTATAGGATCCCGCTATAACCTTCACCGAGATGCTAATTTTTTAAAACCTATTTTATATATAACTAGCAACCCGCCCCGGCTTCGCACGGGTGCAATGCTGATACAAAATTAAATACACTACAGAAAAACTATGAACGTTGTATATAAAAACATAGCGGCCCGCTCCGACTTTGCACGGGCATCACTACATAGAAACCTCTAAAATTAGCAATGTTGCCTTAGTATTATACATATAAACCTTCCTCTTGAATCACTCTATCCATTGGAAAAAACCACATCAAAATTCGTTGGGTAGTTTTAAAGATTTAAGCGCACATAGGGATATAGGGACAGAAAAGGCGACTTTATTTTATACTATGTAGTGATAGTGATAGTGATAGTGATTTAATGTGTCAATAAATATATTGCATATGGGTTGCCTAAAAAATTTTAGTCCACTATATGATTAATTAATCATTTAAAAAAAATAAAAATAACATTTCACCGGTTTGTTTATTAAACAAATTCTATACCAATCGAAAGTATGTAGCCCATAGAATATGCAAATGTTAGGTTGCCTATTTTTTTCTGGTCACAACTCTTGGGTAGCCAGGTATAATCCTTTTCATGTTCAAGATCAAATAGCATGCGCACTCTCTTTCTTTAAATGGACGGACTTCAAACAGCTGCTATGCTGTGTCCCCTTCTATTGCATGGGATATGGTTGGTAGGGACCTGTCAGCCACACATATTCTCTCGCAGCAATATTTCAATTTTCAAATATTAATCAATATTTTTTTCGTGTTCATAATGAAAAAATCTTTATTTTAATTCAATAATCAGACCGGTGCAAAATGCTAGTATCGATCTACCTATTTATACCTGGCTACCCGAGAGTTGTGACCGGAAAAGAATAGGCAACCTAAAATTTGCAATTTCTATGGGCTACATACTTTCGATTGGTATAGAATTTGTTTAATAAACAAACCGGTGAAATGTTATTTTTTTTAAGTTATTAATTAATCATATACTGGACTGAATTTTTTTAGGCAATATATTTATTGACACCTTTGATTATATATAAAATAGGTTTCATCAAATTAGCACTCGGTGAAGGTCATTGTATAGCGGAATCTTGTCTATAAATGCTATAGTACTTTTTTCTTACATGAGCAATTTTTTTCATTGGAATAAGAGATTTTTCTTGTCATTAAAAAGCCTCCAAAAATCTCTTCGTTGTCTATAATACCGTTTGCATGATAAACTTGATGAATAATTTCATCATAGATGATGATACTATGTCAGTCAGTCTGTCGGTTTGTCTGTGTATGGTATCAGTCCATAGGTGTTGTGCTTTCAATCGTGGCTTGTGTCCTTTCCGCAGCTGACGGAGAGCCTGTCGGTGGCGGAGTCCACGCCCGCCAGCCAGCCGGCCGCGCCGGAGCCCATAGTCACAAATGCCACGTGTGAGTTGATATTTAACATATTTACGTTATAATAATAAAATCGAAATGTATGCTGGGACACATATTAGTGTACGGTAAGTGGAACGGATAAGTGGAAAAACGAACCGCAACAGACAAGTGGAAAAATGAATTGCAATGGATAAGTGGAAAAACGAATTCCAACGGACAAGTGGAAAAATGAATTGCAATGGATAAGTGGAAAAACGAATTCCAACGGACAAGTGGAAAAATGAATTGTAATGGATAAGTGGAAAAACGAATTCCAACGGACAAGTGGAAAAATGAATTGCAATGGATAAGTGGAAAAACGAATTCCAACGGACAAGTGGAAAAATGAATTGCAATGGATAAGTGGAAAAACGAATTCCAACGGACAAGTGGAAAAATGAATTGCAATGGATAAGTGGAAAATCGAATTCCAACAGACAAGTGGAAAATGAATTGCAACGGATAAGTAGAAAAATGAATCACAACAGACAAGTGGAAAATGAATTGCAATGGATAAGTGGAAAATCGAATTCCAACAGACAAGTGGAAAATGAATCTCAACAGATAAGTAGAAAAATGAATCACAACAGACAAGTGGAAAAATGAATTGCAATGGATAAGTGGAAAACCGAATTCCAACAGACAAGTGGAAAATGAATCTCAACGGATAAGTAGAAAAATGAATCACAACAGACAAGTGGAAAAATGAATTGCAATGGATAAGTGGAAAACCGAATTCCAACAGACAAATGGAAAATGAATCTCAACGGATAAGTAGAAAAATGAATCACAACAGACAAGTGGAAAAATTAATTGCAATGGATAAGTGGAAAACCGAATTCCAACAGACAAGTGGAAAATGAATCTCAACGGATAAGTAGAAAAATGAATCACAACAGACAAGTGGAAAAATGAATTGCAATGGATAAGTGGAAAACCGAATTCCAACAGACAAGTGGAAAATGAATCTCAACGGATAAGTAGAAAAATGAATCACAACAGACAAGTGGAAAAATGAATTGCAATGGATAAGTGGAAAACTGAATTCCAACAGACAAGTGGAAAATGAATCTCAACGGATAAGTAGAAAAATGAATCACAACAGACAAGTGGAAAAATGAATTGCAATGGATAAGTGGAAAAACGAATTCCAACGGACAAGTGGAAAAATGAATTGCAATGGATAAGTGGAAAAACGAATTCCAACGGACAAGTGGAAAAATGAATTGCAATGGATAAGTGGAAAAACGAATTCCAACGGACAAGTGGAAAAATGAATTGCAATGGATAAGTGGAAAATCGAATTCCAACAGACAAGTGGAAAATGAATTGCAACGGATAAGTAGAAAAATGAATCACAACAGACAAGTGGAAAAATGAATTGCAATGGATAAGTGGAAAATCGAATTCCAACAGACAAGTGGAAAATGAATCTCAACAGATAAGTAGAAAAATGAATCACAACAGACAAGTGGAAAAATGAATTGCAATGGATAAGTGGAAAACCGAATTCCAACAGACAAGTGGAAAATGAATCTCAACGGATAAGTAGAAAAATGAATCACAACAGACAAGTGGAAAAATGAATTGCAATGGATAAGTGGAAAACCGAATTCCAACAGACAAATGGAAAATGAATCTCAACAGATAAGTAGAAAAATGAATCACAACAGACAAGTGGAAAAATTAATTGCAATGGATAAGTGGAAAACCGAATTCCAACAGACAAGTGGAAAATGAATCTCAACGGATAAGTAGAAAAATGAATCACAACAGACAAGTGGAAAAATGAATTGCAATGGATAAGTGGAAAACCGAATTCCAACAGACAAGTGGAAAATGAATCTCAACGGATAAGTAGAAAAATGAATCACAACAGACAAGTGGAAAAATGAATTGCAATGGATAAGTGGAAAACTGAATTCCAACAGACAAGTGGAAAATGAATCTCAACGGATAAGTAGAAAAATGAATCACAACAGACAAGTGGAAAAATGAATTGCAATGGATAAGTGGAAAACCGAATTCCAACAGACAAATGGAAAATGAATCTCAACGGATAAGTAGAAAAATGAATCACAACAGACAAGTGGAAAAATTAATTGCAATGGATAAGTGGAAAAACGAATTCCAACAGACAAGTGGAAAAATGAATTGCAATGGATAAGTGGAAAAACGAATTCCAACGGACAAGTGGAAAAAACGAATGGCAACAGACAAGTGGAAAATCTTCAACTGACAAGTGGTAAAAATGTTAGTTTGATGAGATTGTTAATGTACTTGTCCAATTTGAAAACCTGCCGGTAAAACTTCAACTTAAAATTTAGTTGCGATTCACTTTACCACTTGTCCATTGCCATTCATTTCTACACTTGTCCGACTATGTGTCCCAGCTCATGTTTCGATTTTTGGCAGGTTTACTGTAAGTTATATATATTATAATATTACATACTTTAAACAAAAAAAACTGAATTCGATCCAGAACCAAAAAACATCCATAGTCTACTCTAATATTATGCCGCCTCTCACCATCATCATCATCATCCGAGCGTTAAATCGCGGTTGCGTTCGGAGCGTTCACTCGGACTCCTTACTTTTTCTACTCCACTTCTACTCTAAATTTTACCACCCCTCCACGCGGCCGTAATGCTTTTTCGTGAAAGTAAAATCCTAATAATCCCCCCGTCTATATAGAAGTTTCACTTAAAAAAATAAAAACCACAATCACACCCAAGTATTAGAAAAAGCGATATAATTACTTACTTTTTTTAGAAATTCACTGGAATTAGAATTAAAATAAAGCCTTTGATTTTGCTGATACTGATATACATATATGTAGGATACTAAATAAATGATTTATAAATCATCAAACTCGTATATTAATTAAAACACAATAAAGTAAAGAAATATTACAAAGCTCGTCTCACAAATTCACAATCCATCTATCAACAATCGTTGCTACGCAACCACCACACTACACTCGGCCATCCTGAAAAACTAAAATGTTGACTATAGCTAACTTCATGGTGTAGCTTTTTTTCGTGACGGTGTGCCCATCGCAAATATATACTCTCATCATTTTTCCCTAATGCGCCTAAAGAAGTATAGCTTCGATGAGAATGAAAATATATACGTAACCAGAACACTAATAACTAATACACGATTTAACTTCCAGCTGCGCTTGAGAAGCAGTTGACCGCGTCGATGAAGCAGCTGACGGTGTCCGGCGTGAGCGCCGTCAGCGGAGTGTCGGCGGTGAGCGGAGTGTCGGCGGTCAGCGGCGTGTCGGCGGCGGAGGCGGCGGCGAGCGTCGCCGCCACCACCACGGCGGCGCCGACGACGCACCACCAGCACCAGTACGCGCACCACAGGCCGAAGGTAAAGCATCTCTCATGACGTCACCACTTTTCAGCACATTCGGGCCGTCAGCCTGTCCAATGTGCTTTAGCAATAAAAAAACGATTATAACAAAGAATATAGACGAATTTCGAGTTGTATAGTAATAAGGGCAATTACAAGACCATATATATTATATATACACTGTGATGGAATTATTTTATTTCAGATCTTATTTCATAACATTAAAGTTCGAAATTGTACAATAATATACAGCGGTCAGAATTTTTTGTTTCGATTTCACTTTTTTAGTCTAGCCTCCATCCACCGACTAACACGTGCGATAAGAAACTTCGTTCCAAAACTAACACGTTCTTTTCACTAATTCTTTGCTCTCTTTACAAAGATTTGTAGTGTTTTATGTGTTGTTTCAGCAAACAGTGGGCCAACAACAGCAGCAGCAGCAGCAGCAGAACGTGTACGCGCACCACGCCGTGTCTCATCATCCACCGGTTTATGGGCCAACGTGTACGCTCCACAGGTCAGTTTTCTTACATCCTGGGCCCCGAGTCTATAACTCAAATTGGCAATTAATTAGTAATTTTTTAATTCAGTAGTTTGTAAACCATCTCAGCTCAATATTGAATCAATCTTTATTTCGCCCAGACTAATGTAATGTGAATTTTAGAGACTACGGATATTTAATCATCAGTCAGTCGAAGGGATCTTGACTTGCACTAGCATGGTCTTTTTCTACTTTCCCACTGTTTCCCAGTGTCGGAATTTCGAACGAAGGGAAATCGGTTGAGGATTTACCGCCACTGGGGATGCATCGCCATACTCGCTAAATTTTCTTCCTTCGTCGTATGCCAGGTCTACCCTGTTCCAAATTTTTATAAACGACGGTAACCACTTTCCATGAGGTGGTTTAGCAACTT
Organism: Dendrolimus punctatus; assembly: GCA_012273795.1. Taxonomy (NCBI): domain Eukaryota; kingdom Metazoa; phylum Arthropoda; class Insecta; order Lepidoptera; family Lasiocampidae; genus Dendrolimus; species Dendrolimus punctatus. The sequence continues at coordinate 10,689,034 of CM022551.1, read as the reverse complement.
CGTAAAAAGGATAAAATAAACATATATTTTTGGTATGGTCCTTCGAGCCGGATCTTTCGCCCATGTATGGCTTGGAGTAGTGTAGCGGCTCTTTTGCAGGTGAACTCGACGAACGCGTCGCTGACGGGCGCGTCGGCCATGGCGGCCACGGCGTACCCCTCCAGCGTCACCCTCACGCAGTACCAGCCCATCATGAACTCCTATCAGGTGGATATGCCTTTTTTATTGATTGTTGATTGATTGATTTGATTCTTAAGCTATTGCATAGCCTTTATCGCGGGCTTGGAGCGCGGCGACCGAATCAACAAATTCCGTAACGAAAATAAAACCTAACACCCCCCACTCCGCCTACCATGTAGCTCGGCCGAGCGTTCGCTTAACGTGTATGTATTGGTACGACTGTACGAAGCTCGAACGGATCGAGACGAGCTGCTCTGAAATCGGACGAATACGTAAGCAGCTGTTTGTGAGAAAGTATATAGGTATCTATCATATCACGGGCTTCAAGTCAGAGGGGCGTATAAGCAAAAGCCAACTTTTCAGGAGATACAAAGAACTTAATAAGTTTTTTTCAATGTATCTCTAAAACTGAAAATTTGCATGTGTCTATGAAAGTACTTCCTTGATTACGTGAAATGATTTTTTTTTAAATTAATCTACTATTAAGAAAAAAACAGAGGTGGTGTATCGATAAAAATATAAATGATAGACGAAATAAAAAAAATGCTTTTTTTTATAAGCCCCTCTGGCTTGAAGCCCACGATATTTTTATAATGCCACACTCACCGCATGTGCGTCCCGGAAGTATACATGTAGATATATATTGGTGTACCTATGTACGACAGTGAGTAGCAGTTGCTGGTGAATAGCTGTACGCTATCACTGTCAAATTTGTGTATACTGATTTTTTTATAAAATAAAATCGCCTACAAATTTAAAATAAATATTTGACCGACTTCTTTATACCAGATGGTGACCAGTGCTGTGCTGGAACGTGTTTCGGCACAGCGAAAGACTGAGCGCCAACCTCATTTCATATATTGCGATTTTAGCTTGTCAGTTTGTATTGTGTGAGTTGCAATTTGGAAATTCTTTGTATAGAGAACTTTGCTATATTTTTTTTGCGACTAACAACAGGATGGAAAGTGGTCACTCGTGCCTATGGTATACAAATGTGAAATGTTGTAAAGGGAGAGCCGTATATATAAAGAGTGGCAATGTCGGTCCGCAGCAGACGTCGGCGTCGGTGGGCGCGTACGGCGGCAGCGCGCTGTACACGGCGGCGCCCTACGCGCCCTACCAGCCCACGCCGCCCAAGCCCATGCCAAAGGACAACGCGCAGGTACCAGCCTTTGCCATGGGATAAGGGATAAAGGGAGCTCCTCAAACACATTTATCATGCTTGCGAGGGTGTATATTATAACAACTGGATCTTTTCTTTTACTACATAGCCATCAGCGCAGCCCACAGGCCACTGACAGATGTCTTTCATTCTAAATAGTCAAATGTTCATTTCTCTAAAACCATAACGACCATTGGTTGTTACAGTATTCTGTGACCTGTCCCTTTGGACATATGATCAACGCAATCAAACACCTTTTTTTGATTGCGTTGATCACGTCACCCTCCTGAAAAAAGCTCATTTATTACGATATTGATGGCGATTCAACCTCAAAAATTATCGTCTTACTTAAGCAACAGATCTTAGAGCATAGAAACTAACAATATCAAATCTCGTGACACTACTATGTCTATTAGTTCTTCAAAGCATAACATATTTCTGTACAAAATGTATAAAAAAAGTGTAAGCTAGATAAATAAAAAAAATATTTGTAGTTAGACGTATTACTGGGGAGTTTGTTCTCGTTAACAGCGAGAAGTGAAGAGGTATACATAGAATAGGAAGAAGATTTAAATTTTGAGTTGCATGATCTTCAAAGTATTCTCCAGTGAAACTTGTGTACTTATATATAAAAATCAATTGCTGTGCATTAGTCTCGCTAAAACTAGAGAACAGCTAGACTGGTAGTTTTGGTTTTGGCCAGTTAGTTTAGAATAAAAACGATATTGAATTTGATGGGGTACGGGGAAAGGAAGTGGGCCTCCGGAAGTCTCACTCATCATACAAAACACGATTACCTCAAGGTTTATAGTTTCACACCAATATTTTGTGTTAGCGTAACATCATACAGATAAGATCCGGTTCGTAACAGCTATTATACAGATAATGATTCCAGCATGGCTCTGCCACGTTGAACATTATGTATAGTGATTAAGGATTAAGAACAATGTTTTCTTTTCCAGTATGACAATTCAGTAGCTTCCAGTAACAGTTTAACAAGTACATCCACGACACAAACTTCAACTGCCAAAGTAGCAACCACCACAGGTGAGAACTAATATATTAGTCCACATAAGTACGGTATACTGTATTTATTTGATCTTACTAGTTCCATTTTAATAAACGCCATGAGTATGTGTGAACGAACACACAGGTGTGCTATAGTGATGTTTGTTGTAAAAAGTCAGTGATTAATCTGAATACATTTCTTTTGCACACCCGTGTCTTTAACTTGTATAAAACCTTTATTTCGCCATCGCTGGCGAGATAGAGAAAAATTAGAAATATATTTTAATTTTGACCTTGTTATTGGAATGTTGAAAAATGTGCTCAATAATTCGTTCTTGTAAAAAATGTGTAGTTTAAAAAAATACCTAAAATATTTTCTAATATTATTCATTTGAAAAATTCAGTTTCCTTCAAGTATCTGAAAGAACTTGGTACCTGTCAGCTTTTTCTCCATGGTCCTTCGAGCCGGATTTACCAAATGTACCAGTCGACATTTTGCCCGATCGGAGTAATTTTTAATATACTTTTTATTATCTTGAAATTCAAATTAGCTGACATTTTGCATGTATGTGTATATCGCGTGACAATGCAACAATATAGTACCATGGAGCTGATCTGATGATGGAGTCGGAAGGTGGCCATAGGCTCTCCTGTACTAAACAAGATGGCCTCGTCGTGTTTGGGCTCGTTTTACTTGTCTTGGCTAGCACTCTGCTGCTACATGATATCCAGGATCTCAAAAGCTTGTATTTTTAAAAACCTTTTTGAAAAAGCTTATTTTTACATAATGTTCCATTCTATCATAAGAGTGTATTTAATTCTTTATTCAAAGTTTTCACGGAGAAGGGTATTAAATCGCTAAAAAATGAAAAATAAAAGTAAAAAAAAACCTTTTTCTAGAAAATTCAACTGACGCTTTTTTTTATTTTCTATAAAAGCATACTTTTTTAGTTATTTTTTAAAATATTTATGTTATGCGCGCAGTGGGTCACGGAGGCGCGGGCGTGGCGGGCGTGGCGGGCGCGGGCGGCGGCGCGTCGTCGGGCTACGCGGGCGGCGCGCTCTACAGCGGCGCCGCCACGCAGCCCTACGCGCCCTACGACGAGCAGCTCATGCGCCAGACGATGCCCCACCACATGGTATGTACTATGGCTTTAGTCACTATAATCACGATGCGAACGAAGTTTACACATACATAAAATTCAAGTGTCTGTTTGTTGTGTCCTAATAAAAATGTGAAAAAAATGAATAATTCAGACCAATGCAATTTTTGAATTTTTGTCTTGATGAATGAAATGAATGTTTGTTTGGATGTCCCGGATAATCTTTGAAACGGCTGGGTCGATTTTAACGGGACTTTCACTAGCAGATAGCTGATGTTATAAGGAATAACTTGGCCACTTTTGTTTAGAATACGCAAATAATAAATCTACGCGAACGAAGTCGCAAGCACAACTAGTATAAAATAAATATGATAATATGACTTAAAACAGTTTCATAAATGAAATGAAACTGAATGTATTTATTTCAATGTCATGAGTGATTCTTAAAGGAGAAGAAGCGGCGTAACAATCTCCGCAGCAATATCTTTACAAAATTATTATTATTATTCGTTGTTTTAACAAGTAGTTTGTATTATTACAGCGTTTAACAAAGTGATTCTTATAAATGATTACTGAAAGTGCTTGGTAGTAATCCCATTATTCCCATTTACTGCAATGTTCTAGAATATCTTTTGTCTTCAATAAGCTTTCTCGCACAAACATTGCCTTACTAAATTCTTTAAACTTGTTAACTACAAGCTCTTAAGCATTTGCTGGAATTTCATTAAAGAACATGTACTCTCAAATATAAATCCTGAATATTTCTAAAATTGAATATACTAATAAAATTACGTTTTAACGGTTTTAGGAGCGGTAATTAAATTGTTTTTCATTTTTGTTATTCCGACGTTTCGGCCGCTTTTCAGTGGCCGTGGTCACGAAAGACAAAAATGTTAATTGTCAACGAGTATTGTTGAAGGTTTATTTAGCCTACCGCCAAATTGTTAGTTTTAATTTTGTTTATGGTTATTATTTACTCTATGGGAGCCTGATGTAATTGATTGAATGTGTTATTGTGAGAGTTGATATGGTTGTGTGTATGTCCAGGGCGGCTACTACGAGGTGGGCTACGGCGGGCGGGAGGGCGCGTTCGGGCTCACGGCCGGCGAGAGGTTCGGCCGCACGGACGCCTCCTCGCCGCAGCAGGTACGCCCCGCTCATGGATACGCATGCCTTGTCTGTACTCTTTACATTCTGTTATACAAGTGTAAACTGTGTCTGCATACATTTCTTACAGTCAATGATTATATTTTATTCTTGTAATTAAGCTACATGCGTCTCCCTTGATGTTTAAAATGTAAACTTAGACTTAATGGGAACATGCGAGGCACTGGGGTGTAAACTTAGGCTTGGTGAGAACATGCGGGGCACTGGGGTGTAAACTTAGGCTTGGTGAAAACATGCGGGGCACTGGGGTGTAAACTTAGGCTTGGTGAGAACATGAGAGGCACTGGGGGTGTAAACTTAGGCTTGGTGAGAACATGAGAGTCACTGGGGTGTAAACTTAGGCTTGGTGAGAACATGCAAGGCACTGGGGTGTAAACTTAGGCTTGGTGAGAACATGAGAGGCACTGGGGTGTAAACTTAGGCTTGGTGAGAACATGCAAGGCACTGGGGTGTAAACTTAGGCTTGGTGAGAACATGAGAGGCACTGGGGTGTAAACTTAGGCTTGGTGAAAACATGCAAGGCACTGGGGTGTAAACTTAGGCTTGGTGAGAACATGAGAGGCACTGGGGTGTAAACTTAGGCTTGGTGAGAACATGCAAGGCACTGGGGTGTAAACTTAGGCTTGGTGAGAACATGCAAGGCACTGGGGTGTGCAAAAAGCACTGAAATATAGTGACCGCTATGCTCAGATACCAAGTTTTCTAATTTCTAATGTGCATTCCCATAACTGACAGTTTGTTTGTTCTCTTGATTTTTACAACTATCATTAGCCACCGTTTGATGACCCCTATGTTGAAGACAAGCTACCAAATAGGCTACCAACATAATCTATACTCTAATAAATCTCTAAATAATTTAAGTTTGTACAATGCGTTTAATAATGTTAAAAAAGATCAGGGGGGGGGGACTATTTGGACCAAGAGATTCCGGAAATGCAATTTTTAAAATTTATTTTATTTTAAATTACGTTGGCTTCGACTTATCTTTATGTTTTGCTGGGCAGCTGTTTAGACTGTATGGACTTACTTTGTTATTTTTTTTAGTGAATTGAACAAGAAGAAACAGTAGAGTTTTAGGTCAAATATATATAAAAAACCTATTCCAGCTTTTCACGCGGGGAAAACTCCTATATAAAAAATATAATAACAGTATTAAGAACTCACAAAAAAACTACATTTTATTTATTATCAATTAACATAGTCAATCCGAACTACGCCATATGAATTCCTATGCAACAGTGCACCGCATGACCCGGCGAGCCTAAAGCGGCCGCTTTTTGAAGTTGATTAATGAAGGCAATAAAATAGTGATTACATTGCGATATCCAGGTGCCAGCGGCGGCGTTACCCCCAGGCTATGCGTACTTCTACCAGCCCCCACCGACGACGTACCAGTACGGAGTATACCCCACGGTGAGTGCATTTTTGGAATTTACATACTTCTTAAGGACCGTTTTCATCTAAGACCCCTTGTGACGAATGGAATCATACAAATGTAATTCAAAAGTATTACGGTTTTTTTCTTCTTTTAAACCACCCCTGTATTAGAGCATACAAAACAAAAAATTAAATTGGTCAAGCGCTTTTTTTCGTTATTTAAAAGCTCCATAATTTAGCCCTCTGGTAGCCTTTTACCCTACAACTAAAAGGCTCTAATTTAACGCCTTTTTAACCCGCTTCTAATAAGAATTTTCAATTGGTCTGTATGTTTTATTTGTATGGATATTATTTGGATTTCTTCGTCAATTATGGACAGATTTTTTTTAAATTGAAAAGGTTTGAATTTTACGACCGGATGGAATACTTGAGAAAACCCTCGAAAATTGTTAACAAACTTTCCTTACACGAAATCTCCGTCAATTGTTGACCGATTTTGTTTTTTTTTTACTCGCAAGTGTAAACTCCCGAGGTAGATCATATGGTCATCAAGTCATGATCTGATGAATGGATCTCAGGGACACCGAGACGCCTTTATTCTTCGAAACTTCAATGTGTTCCAGTATTACATGTTCTAAAGGCACTTAATTATTTTTGATTGATGTAAAAGCCTGAGCCTGATGAAACTCCGGTTGTGAATTTGTGGACTGTACTTTGATTGATGAATTATGAACGTTTTATTTCGATGTATAATTTGTATTGCTCGAGTGTTATTACAATTTAATTTGGAGGTGATGTCTGTCACTGTAATATAGACATCTTTTCATATAAGATATTTATCCTTCAATTGCTGACCGTAAGCTGCGTTTAGACCCGTCTATCTATCGCTATGTCGCACAGTACGGCGGCGGGTCGAACGTGGGCGGCGTGGGGGGCGTGGGCGGCGTCTCGGGCGGCGGCAAGGTGAACACCTACGCCCAGCAGCAGCAGCCCCCCTACGACGCCCAGGACACCTACAAGCCAGGTCAGTACCTAATAGCTACTTGATATATTATAGAGTTGGAAATATTTTCTAGTTTTTCTATAATATAATATAAATATAACTTAATTAATTCAATTTAAGTTAACCCCCCCCCCCAACACGTGACGTAATTTACGGATGACCCCGACCAGTTGGTGCACCCGCCACGCCTATCCAAAGGAGTATGACGGGTTTCACACATGGCTTGTCTTGATGTCTAGGTATGATTATGAGGAATGTTGTTTTTTTAGATCAGTACACCTATATGACTATGTAAATTGAACAAAAAGATTAATTCCCAGTTATTAGTCCTTTAATTTTTTGCGATTTCACAACATAGCTAAGCTATAATACGGCCGGCGTATCTTGGCGAATGTGAACATAGGCTCTGCGAACTTTAGCGCATGTAAGCTCGTGAAGAAAATACAGTGACCAACTAGTACAAAGCAATGAAAAAATACAGGGATGAAGGGCGACCAATTGTATTCACTGACGAGTCGTATGCCCACTGATCGCACGAGTGTACATGCTCTAAAGTTCGCAGAGCCTATGTTCACATTCGCCAAGATACGCCGGCCGTGTTATACGAAGCTACGAAGATTTCTGCAAGAGTAAGTTTCCATAATTCGACGTTTAGTGCTGGATTTGCTGCGACGATGGATCGACAATTGTTCCATCCTGTTTAACTCCTTCAGGAATTCCACCGGCTTAACGTTGCTGAAGATTTCTAAGGTGGCTACTTGAGGCATCCAGATACTTTGTCCTATATTGGGCCACCGCCCCGCATTCGAGCAGGACACGGGTTTCTGTCTCCAGACAAGAAATCTTTTCAATATCGTCTTATAATTGTCATCTTCATTGACTGCATTAATAACTAGTCCCAGCCGAGAGCAGCTCAGCTTTAGAAAAGTCCTGGGCCATCGCTATGATAAGTTTGTATCGGAAATTACCATCGTGACGTCACACACGTGCTCGGGGTAGTTTGGGAATTGTCGGCCTGTTTTCGGTACTCGGTACAAAAAATATTTTAATGTCATTTGATATAATTTGTAACTACTTGTAGCGCAATAAAAATAATGGTTTGTAAAACTTTATTGTGAACGCGTCCGCAGGCGGCCCCTACAGCGGCAACAGTGCGAAGAGCGGCGGCGGCGCGTCCGCGGATCTCACCAACGCCATCTACGCCAAGACGCACGTCGCGCTCAACAAGGTCAACGTGAGTGCAATTACAATATAATGCATTCATTTCAGCGCAAAGTGGGAGCGAAGATAATCCATTCAGAGAATCTGATGATAAGCTGAAAAACAATTTTCTTTCGTACAGTGGTGTACGTGTAAAACTTTCAACTGTAACCAAAAATTCATATTGTATTCATACACTGATCTGTTGGGCATACTTTACAGCACGGTATAATTTCTAATTGAATTTTATGTATTTTAAAGATTTATGGAACTAGGTAGGGGGGTCTCTATACTAAGCTGTATTTTTATATATATTTATTTTAACGATTTTGGACAAGCGTACATATCAGTCCGTGAAGACAAAACCTTATATGCAAATAAAATAATAATAATAAATAATTCATTAAACATAAAATAATAGTGATTAAGATGCAATGTTAATACATGCAATACTAATTTGTTAGATCTGAAGATTGCAAAATGCACGGTATTGTTTTTAATTTTCAAACAGCTTGTGCAGAAATTACTAGTCGGGAGATTTTTCTTATAATAGATCTAACAGTAAAATATGAATAATGATGGTGTTTGTCTGTTCCTTGCAGAGCTACGAGAAGGCCGCGTTCCACAGCGGTACGCCCCCGCCGTTCGGTGGCGCGTCGCACCTGTACATCCCCGCGCCGCCCCACCACCACCCGCACCACCACGCGCCCCAGCAGCACCAGGTCAGTGGGCCGTCGCCGACACCGGCGCGATCGACATTGACACCAACATCACAAACACCGACACCAACATCACAAACATCGATACCAACGTCATAAACACCGATACCAACATCACAAACACCGATACCAACTTCATAAACGCAGACACCAACATCACAAACACCGATACCAACTTCATAAACACCGATACCAACATCATAAACACCGATACCAACATCATAAACACCGATATCAACATCATAAACACCGACACCAACTTCACCAACACCGACAACAACTTCTCCAACACCGAAACCAGCTTCACAACATTAATAACAGGCGTAGTATTTTTTTTAAATCGGTATCACGTCGTTTATATTCCGCACTATTCTTAATGGTGTTTGTAGTGCGCATTATATTTGTAATATATTTGAAAAAAAAAATTACGATATACAAAAACATATCTGATAGTTTTATGAGAGTTAATTTTTTGTCAAAAGTGGCTACGTGACCCTAAAAATGTGGTCTATATTGCGTAGCCATCTGTTGCTAAGAGCGACCATAAGGAATATCGCGCGGACTATAACTCTATATTGGATTAGTTTGCATATAAAATATAATATTTTAATTAGGTAAATACGAAGTGCATTCATACAAGGAGAATACTAGCTATAACAGTTTTCCAGTAAAAAAAGCGCTAATTCTGAAATAGCCACTAAATTCTACAATTTACAATTACAGATTACGAGTTTTGATATAGATTAAATAACACCACCATACTTTGCGCCGGTCTTTAATTAATTATATAAAAAAAATATTTCACATTAAAACGAATTATCAGAATTTATTTGCATGCCTGAAGTTCGTACACGTCATTCCGCAGAAAACAATGTCGTATCTGCAGACCCGAGAGGGCAGTGTTGCGCTCTCGCTCGCCCACTAACTGGCCTCGTCTGCCGTCTCTTTCGCCCTACACACCAAACTGTCGGTTGTAATGAACGTTAACACTTGACTGGACCTGCAAAGACTCGGGGCTCTAATTTTTTTCCATGACGTCACACGTTAAGGGGGGAGGGTGTCGACGAAGTTTTGGTGGCGACACATTTCAAAATCTAATATATATAAGCTTTATAACGCGAAATTTGAAGTATTAACGAAAAATCTCAAAATATTCCCAACTCTACCCTATATAAACTTAGTGTTAAAATTATTAAAAATAATTAAAATCTAATTACGGAACTGCTTTTTTAGATCAATAATTTCTTGATCTAATATTGCCAAATATATGTTGTGACATTAGGAAGGGAGTAGTCTCACGAATGTGACCAGCCACGACAATAAGGGGGGAAAGGAAGGTTAAAAAAAATCATGAAATCCGTGTGTCCGTAATTTGTAGATGGGCCCCTAAATGTAGAATTGGGTAGGTGACAAGTTTTGCAATTTTTAAAACACTACGTTAATTTTAAAAAAGTAGCTGTCATTGAAATACCTTGCTGCCTTAATATCATGATAAAAATAATTGAATGTTATTGACTCGTGAAATTAGTGACGTCATCCCTTTTATATTAGGTAAAGCGTCAATTTGACTGTGAACCATCTTATTGTACTGATATTAGACGTATTAATCAAGTTTCATCAACGTGGTCAAAAGACACGGAAGTGAAAGAACATTACAGTATTCAATGGCATTGAATGAGCCAAGTTTATTTTTGCTCACGTTGGGTTTATTCGTCCAAATTAAAAGACAAAAATTTAACTATTTTATACGTTTTAGTTTTTTAGCTTTTGAAGTCGGTTTTTTTAAACGAAGTTTTTAAATTTTATTTGTGACTTTAGTGTCTAGCTATGTATGGATGGACCTGCGAATGGTGCCGCGCTTATTAAAAAATATAGGTCCCAATAAAATGTTCGTAAAATGAAAACTACTGAGCCAAACTATGTAAAAATTTTAGGGGATCAATTGGAAGCTATTCCGCGTCGAACAAAAAAAGAATCACGTAAATCGGATCATAAATCACGGAGTAATCGGCGAACAAACATAAAAAAAGGAACAAATAAAAAGGTCCCGACGAATTGAGAACCTCCTCCTTTTTTCCAAGTCGGTTAAAAAGTAATCGTTTAATATTGGCTTTACTAAGAATTGAGTAAATTACACTAATAGATTTGCAAGTACAGGAGTCGTTACTGCTAGAATTCTCCTTTTATGCTATGCTTCGTGTCTTGTGAGCGGCGTACACTTTTGCACCACACCGGCTCGGAACAGCAGTCGTTGCAGCATGCGGACAGAAAGATTGGCAGTTATTTTTATAGTATTATTTTGCATGCTATTCACTTTTAGGGCTCATAGACAACAGCCCCATGTTCGTTGTATAATGGATGAGCTCTTCTTATATTTTTAATTTTGATGATTTTTTTTTCTAAATTGTATGACTCCAGAAATGCTATAAGCATATGTCAGATTGATGCTATTGCTAATGAATTGTATTACTGAGTAGATAATATTAGAGGGTAGTTTGTATCGACTCCCACTTTGGTCGGATACAGATTCTCACGTCGGCTTTGGTCCGATACACATGTCGTGGTAGCGCTCTAGAGTGACTAATTATTGTGCGAGACTTGTAGCCAATATTTTTTTTTAGACAATGGCACATATTGTATGTATATCCCCAAATTAAGTGTTGAACATTTTTCGTCAGTTTGCCTCCTCACTGCCCAATTACTCAAATTAGTTTGAAAGATTGAATACGAAAATGCATCGTGAATATATCCAATTAAGTGAATATACATCGTGAATATATTCATTCATTCGTCCGAAATTATTAGAGTATTTCGGTTACACTTGTGTTTCGTAGAAGAAGCTTGTTTATTATGACCACGAATGTGTAGCGGCTGTAAGTTTGTGTACCTTGTAAGTATGTAAGTTTTTGTTATTATATATCTTAGAGTTTGCTTTCGTTTGTAGATGGATGTACGGGTGAACAGTAGTCATAATAGGCGGGTAAGTCTTATCCATATATGTATATTTTATGTATGTGGATTAACGCAATGTATCAACTTAATTGTTAATAAAGAAGCAGTTTTATCGACTTAGTAAAGGACACAAACACACACTTGGTCTGAACGGGTCATTTGCTATATGAAATCTGTCAACAAGGCACTGTGCTAATTTTTGACTTCTTGTGGATGGGTAAACCGCTTCGTTACGTAACGCGTTACGGCACCAGTTTGTCTAGCTTCCCTTTCTCTCACGCAAGTTATCACTTCTGTCAGGCGTCCCGAGATGCACTCGTCATTTTTTTTACTATAGGTAAAATTTGAAACACTCGGTGATACAACTTTTGAAGTAAGATTGAGTTTCTTGAAAAATTTAAAATGGTTTTACAAGAGACTCTCCTGAAGTTGTTGCAGCTACTTTCGTTTCCAGTTCGTAGGGCCGTACCTATCGATGGTGTCTTGCAAACATAGAACACAATATCCTGCGTTGGGGCGGCCTGTCGTAAGAGGCGACAAAGCAACCCACAGCCAGGTGGTAGGCCATTTGCTTGACTGGATGGCTACCATCCCTGGTCTAAAGTATGTCGCCATAACTAGTCACCAGTTTCCAGTCTCCCATACCCATAGGCGATGGTAACCGCTTTCCATCAAGTGGGCCGTCTGCCTGTCTGCTGAACTCGTGCAATAAAAAAATATCGATGTGAAATTGTTAGGATGACCCCCGGTCCGTTTCCTATGAATGGGTTCCGCCAACGCGCTTTACTCCCCCCCCCCCTTTTTGCAGGGCCATAACCTACTGGGTCATAACCGACTCACAAAAGGAGGCAAACGCGGGACTTTGGGGTTCCCCAGGCCAGTGCCTTCGATTAGGGCGTGAAATTCCCGCTATACGTTTGCAGATACTTGCCAAAGCATCCATGCCTGGTAAGTACCTGCACCGTTCTGTACGTAAGGGTCCCGCTTTTGCGCGAGACCCAACGAGACATGTGATAGCCTTCACTATCCTATCCCCTCTAGTCCATTCTAAAGGCTGGCCAGATCCCGTGGGATTCAGCTCATTTGGCAGCTTCAAAAAAAAATCATACATAACTTCACGCCAGATCCCTTGCAGGTTAGGCACGAACAATAGAGCGCCATTCAGGCTTATTCTTACACCTCACTTGCTTCTTTGACATTCATAGCTCTTGTCATGCACGCTCGTCTGTTCTTAAGGCTCCTGACATCGCCTTCTGCTAATACATGATCAATTTGATCATGGAAGATATGTCGTGGCCTTCCGCGACTTCTGCATCCATCCACTTTTTCATTGTATATCTATTTAGTCATTCTTTCATCAACATAAAAAATTGTTTGGTGAATTAACTTACAGTCTATCGCTATTTAAAGAAAATTTCTTATAATGAACTATCATTGTTTTATTATTTTCCGTTTTCATTCAATCCTTTCTATTGTGCGAGTGAGATAGCATTATATGTTTTCCCGAGTGAAAGAGACAAATAGATGAAGACAGTAGCGTCGAGTGTCTATATGAAATGCTTTCAGTTGGTAGTTATGTTACGTTAATCCACAACGATAATATTGTATTGCACGTTCCTATATATTCACACATTGATCTCTAGGATTTATATATATTATAATATTATATTCTCGTATGTAATTACCCGCCTTTTGATGTAATATTGCACGTATAGTTTTATATATATTATATACTGTTATGATTAAATCTTGACGTATGTATAGAATAGAAAGGAGAATGCGAACAATCTCTGCCGACTAATAGCGACTGAATTTTTGGTAGAGACAGGTCGACATGGCAATCGCGGTGTAAGGTGACTAATAGAGGGGGGAGGGTATTAGTGCTGTACAAGTCCGCATCGACTGCGTTTATCGATATCTCGCTCACGTTGCTGCTTGTGTATTGAAAATTAATTCAGTTGCCTCTTTGGCACGTCTTCAAAAAGAACAATATTCCATTCTTATGCCAGGCAGAGAAGTATTAGAAATATAATATGTTGATAGTCTGACACTAAATAGAGATTTGTTTGAAAGTATTATTTGAGTAAAAATGTGGTATTAATATTAAGTGTAAGTAACTGTTTTTGTGTATTTTTTTAGTAATATTATTTGTACCCTGCATTACTTTTATGTCAATAAATTACACTAACAGAACGACGTGCTTATATTGGTTATATGTGTATTAACAATAAAAGGATATTTTGAAAATTTGTACGCCATATTTTCAGCAAGTAAGCTTGCTTGCGATCAGCTTATTGCTGTGCTGGAATTATGTCCGATTTCAATTTTACTCTCATTTTGTTGCGTACCAAAGAAATTATCGATATCGACCAGTATGTGGCGTCCCATCACTAGAATACTGCCATGTCGACCTGTCGTGGTGAATTATGAATACACTGACACAGTTTGTTCTTTAGTAATAAGTGACGGTTGTATATGCGTGGTTGCTATTGGTCGCCGCGGATACCTTTCGGACATTTTTGCCTACCATTCTTTATATAACGAGTTACTCGTAAGGCTTGTTTCACACTGGGATTCCGTTCACGGTTCAATCTCGCTGTGTATATTAGTCGCTTCAGTCAAATATTATTTTCGAAGAACCGGTAGCTGAGTATTAAAGCAGAACGGTATGAGAATTCTCTGATTTTTCTTTAAGGATGTTTAACCGATATGGAATCGAGATTTGACTGTTAACGGCAACCAGTGTGAATTGAGGATAATACTGAGACATTGCACCGTAAAAGAGGTTCCACGGAAAACAAAGCAACTAAAAGTAGCAGCTCTGCTATTTGTTAGAATTTTGTTCGTAAAGTAGTTAGGATATAAATATGTCATACGACCAGTCATGCTCTACGGGTCCGAATGTTGGGCCACTAAAGTGATAAACCACAAACGTCTCCATTCAACCGAGATGAGAATATTGAGATGGATGTGTGGTGTTACAATAATGGATAAGTTGAGAAATGAGCGCTTATGGATATCTTTAAAAGTTCACAGTACTCGCAGTGTAATTAACTGACTTCCAAAAGGAGGAGGGTCTCAACTTGGTCGTCAAAAACTTGTTTGTTTAAAAAAAAATTACTGTACAGTATGTGTAAAAAAAATGCAAGGTTGGATGAGTTGTGTATAAATAAAAAAGGGTTTTAGTTGTAATATACATATTAATAAAAAAAAAAATATATAACTAGCTGACCCGGCGAACTTCGCACCGCCTCTAAATCAAATGCTGTGATAACTTAATGGGCGGATTTTTTATAGTTCGTTGGATTTTCACACTATTTCACACGACTGTCCTGTTCATTTATTTCCGGAACGAATTCTTTTAGAAAAAATAAAATTGTAAATTCTAAATAGGTAAACGATCACAACGCGCGTCGGTTGACACGGACCGATGCTAATGGACGTATGCAAAGAAAGAACACTATACTATTACTATTATTTATTATTGCATACACCTATGTAAAGTATATACAATAATAAATTAAAGTAGAAGATTTAATGCAACAATTATTTATGTAACCTTTTTTTGTCAACCCTACTGACCTTTGATACGTGACACCTGCGCACGGGTAGTATGTTTATGAGCAGTAGCAAAAGTAACACAATAACTATCTCCTTCATATTCGTAAGCTTGACCACGGCGCGAGAGAGACAAATGCAGTGCGACGTCACACCCTGCGACTATTCACAGACACACACAAGCACAACGTGTCTATGAGTTGAAGGTGCCAGCTTCAGTCGATTTTGGATTGGCAATTACGCTGCGTCTGTGGGGCTTTTTTTGTGCCGCGTACTCGTTGTTTATTCACAATTAGGTGGAGTTTTTGTCGTAAACTGAAAGGAGATTTTGTGCTGTGCAGTTATATTTTCTAAAAATTTGTAAAATTACTCTACAATGAACAACAAATAAGTTGTAGGATATTGATAGTTTTTGAGTAGTGATTATGTGTTTTTTGAGAAATGTGAACTGTATAGTCAAATGTGGCCTTTTGAGTTGTCACAAGAACTCCGTTGTATGGCTTCAGTTAATAATCTACAGTTCAGCTGAGCTATACACAGGGAACTATCATCATCATCGACGGGTGCAAAGTAAAAGAGATATCTGCAAAATAGCTACTTTACAGGAGAGCGAAAAGATGGTTGTATTAACTTCGTAGTATTTGAAAGAACATACGTAGCCGGCTTTTCTTACGTACGAAAATTTATTGAAATAATGTTATGACATTGTAAAGAATTGTTTTATTAAAACGAATGTACAATAAACTAAAAATCATCATTTTGTAGATAACTTTATTTACTTTGCACCTGTCGATATTGTAATCTAAGATCTGGCTTAAAGGCTTAGCTGCCAAGCCGTAAACCTAGATACATAAATAGCATTTTGAGCCTTTAGATGAGGGCTCTGCACGTTCTGGTATCCAAGAGAATGTGCAGAGCCTTGATCTAGCTGCCGAGTCGGCTAAGGGTGGGTCGCGAGTGTGAGCGGGTACGTTCGTTTGGTGCGCAGGAGAGCGGCAGCGCGGGCAGCCGCGCGGGCGCCACCAAGCCGGCGGGCAGCAAGCCCACCTACACGCAGAACTACTGGGCGCCCAACTAGCTGCCGCAGTGGGTGAGGCCAACATACCTTATATTCATTACGTCGAAGGGTGAAAGGCTATTGGTTTTAAACGACATTTTAAAAAAAGTTTGAAATTTCAAATGACCCAGAAAAACTCATCACTAACGAACCACGTGCCATACAATACTTGCCAGGTGGTAGGGCATTTGCCCGACTGGATGGCTACCACCCCTGGTCTCGAGTATGTCGCCATAACAACCCTTAGTTGTGTTCCGGCATTAGTGACCAGGCTCCTGTCTCCTTCAAGAGAGCAGCAGCGCATTAGTAGTACCTTTGGTGTTACAACTGTCCATAGGCGATGGTAACCGCTATCCATCAAGTGGGCCGTCTGACTGTCTGCTGAACTCCTGCAATAAAAAAAAAAATACAAAAAAAGGAACATCTATAGATTGAAACTAGACATCAGGTTCTTTATATTTCTTCAAGTTGAGACATTAGGATGGAAAAAATCCATCGTGTTAAATCTCAAACACAATGTGTCGCTTAAAACAAATAGCTTTTCAACCCTCGATGAACCTTTTAAGTTATATTATTTTGTCGTCAAGTACGTTATGGTTTTATCACTATTTAATTATATTGTACAGTGTGTAGTATTATTTGTGTTGGACTATCCTTCGTGACTTGATCTACCGGTCCCAGGGGGAGGAAAAGCGCTGGTCTTAATTGGCCAATTTTAGGATTTATTCTATTTTATACAATACAGAACATCATCAAACAGTATAATCATAGTTATACTGTTTGATGATGTTCTGTATTGTGTGTTATTCTGAATCAAATACGTCTTTCTTTCTAATTTATTAAGGCTTGTATTAACGCCAACGTCCTTGGGGAATTTTCGGTACTGATTCTTCGTGCAATAGCGGGGATTCTTATTCTTTTTATGACGCTATTATTATGAATAAAATATAGCAGTATCAAAAAAAATTACACTAAATTATTTATCTTTCTTTTATAAAGATGTAGATTTTTTTATTCTGTTTTATATAAAAACTAGCTGTGCCCGCGACGTCGTCCGCGTGGTGTTTGTTTTCAAAACCCCCGATTTTTAAACATTCTTCATTGGTGCTCCGCTTCTATTGGTCTTAGCGTGATGATATGTAGCCTTTAGCCATCCTCGATAAATGTGCTATCTAACACTGAAAGAATTTATAAAATCAGACCAGTTGTTCCTGAGATTAGCACGTTCAAACAAACAAACTCTTCAGCTTTACATATTAGTATAAGAGTGAAGTATCAAGTGTAGTAGATTTTTGGTAAATTATGGATCAGTAAATATCAACAAAAAATTGTTTCGATTGCCACTCTCGACTTTTTGCGGCATCGGGAGCCTTAATACGCGAAAGTCGGGCTATTATTTGCAGCAATTTTCCTGACTCTTTCTCTCCCTTCAAGCACGAATATTATATAATGCCGTTTGTTGTTATTATTCTTGAATATTTATATTTAAAATTACATACAATGTAAGAAAACTTATTTGTATTGTGTTCTACCCATAGTCCCTCAAGACTATAAGTAGAATACTGAGCCCAGATCACCGTCTTCTATGGGTAAGGTGCCCAGAAGGCTGGCTACGTTTCCTCGCTGGATCGCCATACTGATCCGTTGGCCGAGGTAGGCACCAGCCCTCTGATCACCTGAAGAGTCGATGAGTCAAATGCCGTTTGTTTGTTTGCATTCCAGGCAATAAACCTAAACACAGTCGTTAGACACATGTACATAGATGAATGGCGCGACACCGCCCGCGCACACGAGCCAGCCAACGTCAATTGCCGCGCGGCAGGCGGCCGAGCCACGTCGCCGCGATGAGGCCGACGCACCGCGGTGACGGCCTCTCATCGCTCATCGCTCATCGCCGGCCCCGATGTCCTACTGTTTATTCATTTGCCTTACGCCGATGACTTTCGCATCGCTCGCGTCAGCCGGTAAGGCTCGGCGCACACTGCGAGCTTACGCGAGCAAAGCTCACAAATATAATATGGCCGGGATTATAATTATTTAAATTTAATTTAAAGGAAATAACATTTATTTTAAGGCAATAAAAAAAAATAACAATCCGGTCTCCCGCTTGGAATATTAATGACGTCACGGCTACATACATATTTGTCATGAATCTCCATACAAATAATGTCAATTTTCTACCTATAGTTATTACAATCTATTTCTCCTAAGTCGCTATTGGTAGAAATTTAATATGGTTTGTATTGGCGTTGTCAAATTTTAACCGGGCAGTTAAGGCAAATGAACGGTTAGTTAAGATACGGGCTGTTAACAGTCTCGTAATTGAAATTTAATGTTTAATATTTAGAGTCGCATTGCCATGGATGAAAAATATGGAAAGAGTAAAATATGTAAGTATAATAAAATACCTACATCGTAGACTCCTAGATGGCGCTGCAAGTGTCTCCTCTCTTGCGTGGTGATATAGAAAAGACAGACTTGTAATAGCTATTTTTCAAATATCATGTAAATTAAAAATTAGATTAAGGTTAATTATTATTTAGTCTATGGGATAGAGTAAATAATAACCATAAACAAAATTTAAACTAAATTATTAAAATAACAAGTTGGCGGTAGGCTAAATAAACTTTAACAATACTCATTGACAATTGTCATCTTTGTCGTCCGTGACCACGGCCACTGAACAGCGGCCGAAACGTCGGAATAACCAAATTAATAAATTATCGCGCTGAAAACCGTTAAACCGCAGTCTTATTATGAATGTTAGTCGCCAAAACTTAAGAAAATATTAATTTTTGACAAATTTTCGAATGAAATCATTTGAAAATATTTTTTCAAATATTAAACATGTTGATTGAAAGTCTAGCACTGTTGTTTTTGTATCAAAACGCAACAGAAGTTACAGACTTGCAGCGCCATCTAGGAATGTTTGATTTAGGTTCGTCATTCCTTGTTTTTCCTCTATGGTCTTAAAAATTTTACGCATACGTTGAACGTTTTCTGTGTACAAGTCAGTCGAATGCGTTCCACGTATGCTTGGTTTCGTGTACAACCGTTATTGCCGTAGTCCAGTGTTTTTTTTTCTTTTAGAAGAGATCTTGTGTTTGGAACTGTGTTTGGTAAACACTTCTATTTACGAGGTAAATAGGTAGATGTAAAATATAAGTTTGTTTTAAATTAGATTTGTTGTTGAAGGTTAGATAAATAATATTGTAGATGTTTTTATCACATACAGATTGTTATTCTATTATCAAAATCATTGAAAATTTTTAACAAAAAATTATGTGATTTTTTTGCTGTCTGTACTTTTATATTGTTCTTTTCTTTAGTGTTATTGTTTCTTTTTAAATAACAGTCTTAACTCCGGGACACCTAGAAGTTTTGCTCGCGTATACCACTAAACCTAAGCGTTTGCGTGGCTGATCCTTTCGTAGCTAAGGCCTTTTAAGGGGTTTGACAAGTCTTAGTGCGCGCTCAGCCTTAGGCGATTGCGCGAGCAAAACTTGTAACTATAAGACCAGGCTCCCATCTATTATAAAGTACCTTGCTTTAATACCGAGGGCTTCATAACAAATGGGCGTATCCGCAAAAATGACATTTTTTTGTCGTTTACTAAAATCTATGAAATGTGACAATTTAGAAAGTTTTACCAGTATGCAATTTCAGCCGTATACAATCAACTAGTGTCGTTGTATTCACAATTTTGTCCCTTGTGTAAAACTGTATTTTTATCTGTACGCCCATTTGTTACGAAACCCTCGATATATCTTGCATTTTAACACAACCATTGCGTATATTCGGTGTGATGTAAATGTGGTGGTTTTTTAACCAATTGTAAGAAAACAAGATAAGTTTTTACTTATAAATGAAATGGAATTTTTTTTGCACATGATACATAATAATTATACAGGTCTTACATTAATATATAAGGCCTCAGTTACAGCAAAAAAGAAATAAATACGCATTTTGATGCTTTTAAAAGTAGGAGTGTTTACCAGGTATTTACAGTTTGGAAATGTGAAATATTTGTCCTAGAGATAATGTAAGGGTTGTTTTTTTTCCGTTTGCACAAATACATATTTTCATAAAAATATTCATTTTTGATTTTGAACGTTTATATGGATTTTGTGAAAATATAAGCGTTTAAAAATTCTCTGTCATTTTTTTCTAAGGCAATTATTCTGTTAGACGGTCAATCTCCGGCCGGCCATCAATATTTCTTCCTACGCCGCCGATGCGATTGGTCGTCTAACCGCTTTGCTTCGGTGCGACTGACGACGGCCTATACGGTTTCTTTGGTAAAATCATCTATTTACGCGGGGTAATAGAAGATTTAACTTATTTCCGTGTTATTAGCATATAAATTGTGTCGGTTTATTTTTTTTGATTAAATGGAGGTAGATACCAAAATTATTTGCAGTCAAAATAAATTCGCATTTGGTAGTTTATTATTTGCAAAAATTAATGATGTCTGCGTGATAGTCAGCTCGTGGCTTTCTGTGAACAGTATTATTTATGAAAAACCGTCTATTGCGCAGATATTCAACTTTAAAGAACACAAACACGCGTACATACATACATATATAAATAATATTGTTGGCATGATGCAATCACTCCCTCTCAATTATTGGCACTCTATTCGTGTATACAATACACACAAAAAATCCTCGTTATTTTGCATCCATGCAATGATAATAATGTTGCGACCCGATACTAATCCTTTACAAGTGTCTAATAGTTCCTATTTTGAATTTGAGCGATTTATTTTTCGCACCACAACTGACACCAATTGTTGTGTATTTTAAAGAACTGTGAATCACGTATGTGTACTTCTAATAAACTGTCCTAATTTTAACGGCATTTTAAATTCACATCCCACAAATTCGTAACAATAATAATATAAAATATTTAAATTGTTCAATATCGCGATGAAATCAATAGGGTGTCAATGATTGGGTGGAATGCCAACAATGGTATACTTTACCATAGTTTGAATATATATGTGTACCACGGAAATAGGAACCCGACCCCCACGGAGGTAGGTGTGGTTTTGCTCGGTGTTCGTTGGCGGGTTAAATGCAGGTGTTGGCGGCTAGCCCCGGCCGATCTTACTGTTGTTTTGTTACGTGATAATATTTCAAAACAATTATTATATATTAATATAATATTTAACAATAGAGATCATTACACGAAGCGACTTTTTTAATGTGTAAAACTAATTTTAAATACACTTCGTGTCAGTAACTGCGTGTTTGGTCGTATGTTTGATTGGATGGCCAAGCTTTTTGTTGGCGACGGTGATGTTGGGCTAATGTTAAGGGAATTTTTTAAAGAATCACGATAACCCGGTTAAAAAAATGTAATTTTGATAATTCCACGTTTCTAGAGGACGCTGCAAATGTTTGTTTATGCGTTTTGATATATTATTAGTTGAGTGTTGCTTCCCTCTTATTTTCGGCCCCCAAATGCAACACATACAAAATAGAAGATATATAATATTTATATGTCTTATTTGAAACAGGATGGTATAACTGACACATGCACGAAACGTAATTCGTAGCGTCATCATAAACTTTCATACAAAATCAATATTAATTTTAATCATATAAAAATACAGTGTAAACTCCGTGTAACGACACTCGATTTAACGACAAATTCCTTTATGCGTAAAAATCACTGGCTGCTTTAGTCTGTCTTCCATAGAATGATACACTCCATATAGCATTACACCCGCTCTCAATAACGACAAAAAGTAAATAATAAAAGTATCATTTAAGTTGCCAAAATTAGTCAAAACTGCACAGCTGTGTACTTTTTTTATGTAGCTTTATTAACCTAGCCCGTAATAAACTCGACTGTCGGTATCATGCATACCGAAATTTCTTAGTACTTCCTTCATCACCAAGATGCCTCAATATCGCAAGATTTTAATAAAATAACAATATTATCAGCAAAAGATGTCGGAGAAAATTAACAGACTTCTCTCCATTTAACGACAACTCTATAAAGCCATAAAATGTACAGTCCCTTTAGTGACGTTATATAGAGTTTACACTGTAAATTCGATCCTTTTACTATTTAATAAGAATCTTATATTTAAAATTAGGATATTCTCTCTCTATCTCTATTTACGTAATTCTCCCATTCCCCAGATTTCAAGTCGGTGGGGTGCCAAGTTTGCCAGCTTTTCTTTCCGTTGTTTTCTTTTCGCCTCTAACGGAAATACTCTATACGAAAAATTACAAGAGTTTCATATTTGAGTATGGTTTAGTTTTTTTTTTAACATCTCGTTTTTTATGATCAAAATATGTGGCTCGCTCTGGAAAATGTAGAAATTAAGTGTGTTATCATAGTTACATTTCTTTTACAAGGTTCTTGTCGTTCGATGTGTTCTCTCGTGATATTACACCGACAATCGAATTGCAAGGGGATTGACGGTGTGATATAAAAGGTAATTTAGACTGACAATAGGTGTCAATCAATGTCCCTTGAACGCGTTTGACGATCTAACGATTTGCCAGTTTACTTTTTGACGCAGTTACCAAACGAAGCCTCAATGTGTTGTTTTTGTAAAATAAAATTAAAATGTTAAATTGAATAAAAGAAAATTAAGTAACTATAAAAATGGTAATATTATTATGTACTGCTTTTATGTTGATATCTTTTTTTTATTATAGTGCGTACGCGGCGGTCGTTTTATTAAGTTTTTTTGTAATTAGATTTTTTTAATCATAAACGCAGAGTATACCAAGATCTTGAACAAGTATTCAGACACATCTTCTCGATATTAATCGGTAATATATTTTAATTGACTATTATAACGTGACGCTACGCCCACGAGTTAGTTGCTACATGCGTGACAACACGAGCTGATTGCTACGCGTGACAATATCACCTAGTTGCTACGTGTGTGACGATTGTGCGCTTATTGCTACGTGACAATATACAGTGATTGTCACATGCGTCACAACATGAGCTGATTGCTACGCCAGACAATATGTAGTGATTGCTACATGTGTGACAACATGAGCTGATTGCTACGCCAGATAATATGCAGTGATTGCTACATGCGTGACAGCGCGAGCGGATTGCTACGCAGGACAATATCAGCTAGTTGCTACGCGTGTGATGATTTTTTATTGAATGCTACATGTGCGACAATACGTATATGAATGTTTTATGAGCACAGGGCCTTATATGAAGTATGTGTCTGAATACAGTGTTGTCTGTTTATTTATAAATCAGTCTACGTTTTAACGGATTTTCCGCTTCTCATTGTGTATTTTATTAAGTTCGCGCTCCTTTATTTACGAATTGTTTAAAAACAAAATTTAAAATGATGGTAATTAAATTTAAATGTAGCGCTGTATGTATATCTTAATCAATATGGTTAATAAATTAATGAAATCGGCTCCGAGGAACCGATGTTTGACGTTGGAAATGTGATTTAGGTGAATTAATGAAATTTCGGTTAGGGGTGGCATGGTTGAACGTCTATCAGATTTTAAAAGGCCTATTCTAGAACTAGGTTCAGTCTTGAGTCGAAGTTGCAAATCTAGTCACGTGTGCCTAGTTTTTAGTTAGCGATACGGAATATACATGTATTAACGGCTCGCTACATCGTCTGCGTTTGCCCTAAAAATTCGAAATATAAAGTTTGAAAAGAAGAGAAAGAAGAAGAAGAAGAGAGAGAACTCGATAGATAACACTTTTGTTCACCAAAATAACGCACAAAAAACTGTAGGTGCAATATTTTTGACCAAAATAATTGGCAGCCTTATCTCGCTTAGAACGATCTCTTCGAGGCGACCTATACATATTCTTAAATAATATATATAGGTGGTGCATAAATGCAGATAGATAGAATAACACTTTATTGCTCACCAAATATACAATTTTAAAAACACAATTACAATATTGTCATGGTACAAACAATAGGTGGCCTTATCGCTTAAAGCGATCTCTTCCAGGCAACCTAACTTAAGGAATAATTTAACTTAATCAGGCGATCTAGGTGGTGTAGATTATTGGATATATCATAAACAAACATACTTAAACTACACATTTTATAAATTAAATACATACAAACGTATTTATAAGATATACAATGTATTTTTTTTTATAAAAATAAAATATTCGATCGAAGAAGAGCGAAGAGATCGCTTTTAGCGATAAGGCCGCCTGTTGTTTTGCCAAAAAGTGTTGTAATTATGCATTTTGTTTTTGTTGAGCAATAAAGTGTTATCTATCTGTCTATCTATTATTTAAATTAAAGTATTTAAATAAAATTTTAATTCGAATCGGGCAATTTGAACACAAGAATATTTTCACTTTTCAAACTATAAAAAACACCCTCCAAATGCCACTTTGTTGACAGTATGTACTTTGACGTCACGACTTGATATTAGCGCCTTTTGGTATTTAAACATTTTCGCGTATTTTAAACACGATTAAAAAGATTATATGTGAAATTGATAGTAAATTAACCAAGGTTTAATCGAGGTTTTATTTAGATAAACTGCAGTGAGGGCTGACTCTGGCTGCAACTGGTCCTCTAGAATATAAGCGTTGAATTCTGATAGAAGCTAGCGCGTTTCACCAAGCGTCTTGTACAAAGGCTACTCTGAAGTTCATTATAATAATTGTGTAGTTTAGGGAAATAAAACTAAATTATGTAACTTTCCAACGTTGAATTTTGATAAAATTTGAAAATACCACAACGACCTGCTTAGAGTACTTATTTGTTTTTTTCTAACGACCCTAAGAGTGATACACGTTGGTATAATATTTGTTCAAGTGATAGAATTAATACAGTGAAACTTGGTTAAGTGGGACCTGGATAAGTGAGAAACTGCCATAACTGGAACTCATGCTGAGGTCCCAACACTTTGGCACTGAATTACCCTGTTAGTGGAACGAAGCAAACCTAAATATCTGGAATTCGTTCTTTCGATTTATCATCATTGTTTCCTCTATAATAGAGACAGCGAGTCTGGCTTAAAGGCCTAGTTGCCAAGCCATAAATATTATTTAAAAAAATAAGAGACAGCGAGTGAGTTTTTGGCGGGAACTGAAAGGGGACGTTGTGCTGTAAAGTTTTATTTTCTAAAAATGTGTAAAAATACTCTAAAATGAACAACAGTTGTAGGGTATTGGTAGTTTTTGAGTAGTGATTATGTGTTTTTATATGAAATGTGAACTGTATAGTCAAATGTGACCTTTCGAGTTTTCACAAGAACTCCGTTGAATGGCGTCGGTTGTAGCCTGCAATACAACTGCGCTACTATACGAAGATTTCTACATCCGACTTGGCTATATTCCTTTGCCTGGCTTTGTGGCGAATTCTACTACTACAGTGAATTTTATATGCATAGATCTCTGTAACTGAGATCGTTTGGTTTATTTACTTACTTATTCTTTTTCTACCCGCAATTCATAACTTTTAGCAATGGTTGGGTTTTAAAAAATGAAACGTCTAGTCTTCAAAGCAATTTGTGAAGAATTTATTTTATTTAATAATTACAGTGCAATTGCACCTTTATTACTGAAATAACCTGTATTCTGACCCCTATTAATGGAACCCTCTGTAAATGAGACACATATTTATTCATACTTCGATATCTGAGACACTGGGTAAGTGGAATACCTCTATAAGTGAAACCACATTGCAGGTCCCTCGATGTCTTACTTAACCAGGTTGCACTGTATATACCGAACCACAATAAACACTCCGTGATACAGTTGTGTATGAAACTGGGTTGTTTTGGAATTTTGAACACGCTGTATCTATCGTCATGTTTAATGTTGGTATACTATAGTTTATGACCTCAAGATTGGTTATAGAGAACTGCGCAATGCCTGAATTTAAGGGAAAAGCCTGCTGTCATCTATTGCTAAGTGTGTGAGATTAAGGCTGGTGTGCACCGACTTTTAACCTATGGTTTAAATAAAATAATCACCAAAAATTTATGGAAAAACAGTTATTATTTTTGGTTAACCGCGGGTTAAAAGTCGGTGCACACCAGACTAAGCGTTCAACTATAAACTTTGTGACTGCACTATTTTATTTTGATCTCTTTGGGGGTAAGGATGCAGTTTTAGTTGCTTAAAAAATACTCTTATTTGTTTTAAATATTGTAAGGTTGGTATTTTTAGTGCAGTTTCTTTCCGATTTCATAAGTAATAAAAAAAATTATAATTTATTGTATTGAGAAAAGGTATAGGTAGGTACACGCCACTTTTAGCAACAGATGCTTTTTCCTACCAAAGCATATTAGTTTTGCAGTCTTGTAGCAAATCAGGAGAAACCGTAAAGTTTGTCTCGAACTAATGATGTTAAATAAGTTTAATATTTTGCAGAATAATTATTGTGAGCTATAACATTGTTGGCACCCCGTCCAATGGTTTGCCGCTCAATCTATTCAAGATATTAACAAATGCCAATGTTGGGACGAAGTTCTTTTACGCGACTTACAAGTGTGAACTGTCAGAGATCGTCAAGGAAAAGCTTTATGTCCCTATCAAGCGATTTTTAAAGTAATTTTTATTATACAATTTCGAACTTTAATGCAATGAAATAAGTTCTAAAATAATATAATATCCATAGTGGAAGTAAGATACGGTGTTTTGAAATTGGAAGATCTTGTAGCCATCCCTATTTGGGCGCTGTCGCACATCTTTTATTATATAATTTACTATTTAATTTTTTAATACATGACTATGTTTCGTTTTAACGCATTTTAATGTCTTAGCCATACAAAAATATAATTATTACTATACGGCTGCAAAATGGAAAGAATATTAAGATGTTTTGAATAAATTTGTAGGGTGCCAATAATTATTGACGTTGGGTGCCAACACTGCTATAGTTTATCTTATTGTTAAAAAAATAACCAAGTATTGGAATGAATCAATTTTTTGTTTCTAATAAGTTTGTTAGTGTTTTTAAACTGGGGCCCAGTTCTGCTGCTGAAATCTCATCAAAATCGCCCGACACTACCGTCTCAATCGTAGGATTGACCCAATTTCGGTAGTCTGCTAATTTCAATAGCGTGCCCGTGGGAGGCCACTCGTATCTTAAATATTTCCTTTTATTAGTTAATTTAGTTGAACATGAATCTTTGAAATGGCAGAACTGGGCCCAAGGCCATGAACAAATGAGTGCTGTGAGTTGGCTCGTGGTGGCGGTGGAGTGCGCGCGTGTTTTGTATTTAGTTAACAATTTTGTAATTACGACGAATGAATAATGTTTAATTGTAAATGAGATGTGGTGAGGTCGTTGATGGTGTGACGAGACATGTAGGTGCGACGCTCTTTTTTATTGTGCGGGGTGGCCCACCAGCCACCCCCCGTGCGAGGGATTACACATATTGGAACATGCGCTGTTTTTTATTCACTATCCCCTTAAGCTCTACTCTACTCTCGAAATATTCGAAAGTATGATTTTTTATTGCAAGAGTTCAGCAGACAGGCAGACGGCCCACTTGATGGAAAGCGTTTACCATCGCCTATGGACATTTGTAACACTAGAGGTGCTACAAGTGCGCTGCTGCTCTCTTAAGGGAGACTGAAACCCTTAAGTGGTTGTTTTCATCCCCTATTTCGACCCGTTCTATTTATATTTATCTACATCTAACTACACAAATGGCGAATATGTCTAAAATATAAAATACCAGTCCCGGCAGACGGCGTCCTGCCCGGAAAAGCTTCCATCGAGATGCCGACAGCAGCGCCACCTACCGAATTCGAAAACCTTTGCTTCACGCACAACTGCTAAAGATTATTCACCTGATCAAATGTATAGTTTACGATTCTATAAAAGACATACAAACATTCATTTATATATATATATATATAGATAACACTTTATTGCACACCAAAATATATAATTACAGAAACAGACCAAAATATTTACAATATTTTCTAGGCAATACAATAGGCGGCCTTATCGCTCAAAGCGATCTCTTCCAGGCAACCTAAATGAGAAAAATTTGAATCAGGTGGAATAGGTGGTGCAGAAGAATGACAATAGAAACAAATATTCATAACTAATATTATATATATCGCTTCTTTGCTTCAATAACGTGGTATCTTGAAAAACCCAAGTTTACAGTACGCCACTTTTAAAATTTCAAAAAAAGATTTTACCTAAACATATTTTACACTTTTTTTGTATATTTTTTTTGTAAATTTAGTGTCAATTTACTAAGCTTTTTGAAATATATGAGAAAGTTGTGATAATATGATACATTTAGCAAAATATAGTGAGTGAGTGAAATAAGTGAGACATATCCCAAATGTCACGTTATTGAAGCAAAGAAGCGATATATATATATATATATATATATATACGAATACATACATATATACACAATCATATATACAATAATACACAAGTTATTATAATAAAAGTATTGTATGGTTATATTCTGTTAATCAGACATAGCTATTTGTGGACAAATAGTGCTTTCTGAGCAAATTTCTAAATATTGGTAAAGATTTGGCCTCTCTGACAGTAAGAGGCAGCATATTCCAAAGTTTGACAGCCTGCACCGTAAAAGAATTACCATAATAGGATGAAGTGTGTGCAGGCGTCATAAGTTTTCGGCATGGGGTATAAACTTAAAACAAATGAAGGTGAAAAAAAATTAAAAAAAATCGCTATTAACTTATAGATTTATGAATGTTTTCAATTTCCTGTTAGTGTTTAGATCTTTCGGTCCTTTTCATTTAGTCAGGTTATTCGTAGAATGATTAAAACTTTACATGACAGATAGCACTGCTAGTATCCTTAAGTTTTTGTTTCACATATATTTGTTTTCTAAGTTATTAATATATAAGTAAACATTTATAAAAACATAAATATTTATTAGAAATAAATATTTTTGATATATATTTAATATATGTTTGAATACATTTAATTAAGACTCTTTATAACTAACCAAAGTAAATGGAGTCATTGAAAAAAAAAGTGCCAAATTACGACAGTGTCAATACTTGTTAATGTAGTTAGGGATGGCTTATTATGATCTTATCAAATTGAGTTAATCGATACCTTGACGATTAATGTATCGACAAACGCCACGTAAATATTTTTTAAATGGAGTAAAGTATTCTTTAAAATGATATGTGCATTAACTTATGTAATATACACATTGGTTGCGTCTGCATGGGTAACAAATGTTCTAAATGCAAACTATTTCAACGTTATTACATATTTATGTGCTATATTTTATGGACTAAGATGTATCAATAAAATAATCTATTTGTTATATTAAGACATAAATTGGATTTTTTTAACAACAACAACAAATCATAATGCACAAATATTCTTACCAATTTCAACATTGAAAGCTGTGCAACTTTTTTAAAATTATACTGTAGTTTAAATTATTACTTAGAAAATCTAAGAACTTAATCAAATATAAAAACTCAATTTAAAACAATAAGTTATTAGCAAGTTTACTGTTTGGATCCAACAAACAGAGGAGATAGTACGGACCCTGAACCAACTCCGACATAGAAAACCTCGTGGCCGAGCCTAGAATAATTGAAGAGAGAAAGGCTCAATATCTCCGCTAGCTCGGTCACGTAGAACGGATGGAGGAGGATTGGAATATGAGGAAAGCATACTTGGGGCGACCAGTTAGTATCACTAGAAAGATAAGAGTGGATCACCTAAACGAACGTCAAAACTGAGAAATCTAGACACTGTTCAGAACAGAGGAAAGTGGCGCGCTTAACATACTTAAGCATATATTTGTATATGATGACATTCTTTTTATTGACAAGTAACGTTAATAAATATTACATCTTTCATTCTTTCAAAGTAGATCAAAAATATTTTGTTTACGCCAGTGATATTTTGATCTAGAATTTTGTCGTACTTACGGCTCACAACACGACTCGCTTTAGCTCTATAGGCTCTTGAATGGACTATAGTAAGAGTTGTCGGCTCTATTTCTATTACGTGTCGCTGCTGAGCAAAAGGAGAAGTACAGTTCTTTAGAGCGAATGAGCTATATCCCTCTTTACGTTTTAATAAGCAGTTTTGCAGAAATTAGCCGTTTTGTAGAAAAGAGCGGACGTAGGACGTGGGTCCGCTACTTCGGAGACTTCTGCATCTCATCCTTGCGATGGCAAATCTTCATATAGTTTCATATTCCAAAATCGCCTTCCTTTAGATTTTAATATGGGAGATTCCGTCTACCTGTTGTTAGTCATAAGATACCTATGCCTATAATTATCCTTAAAATTTACAAATATCTGACAGGATTTATTTTATCGATTATTCGATACTGAAATGGGTTCTCTATTATGCAGTATTTACATGGTGGATAATAAACTCTTTGTACCTGCCATAGACTGCAGCTCGTTGCTTAGCATTATTTTGTTATTAATGACATTATCAAAAAAACTCAAATGAAACCCATTTTTATTTAATCAAATATAATAATATTTAATATTTCTAAATAAACATGCATATTCAAATCAAGTGCCGACTTTCGTCATATTTTCAACTTATGTATATTAACATCTGGGATAGTTTTCTGTTTGTTTTATGAAGTGGATTATTATTAACGATCTATATGTAGTTTTGGACTCTGGCAAATCTATTAAGGAAAACTGCTTTTGGATATCGAAGTTACTGATTATTATTATGTGACTTGTGAATCTTTTTATTTGACCGACCAAACACACTATTGGATTTTTATATCAACACAAAACTTGATGTGCAGTGATATGTATTAATTAAAATTATATACAATTTATAAATAATATGAAATTTTATTTTAAATACAGTTGGAATTCCTGGTGGAAGAAATCTCCATACCTAAGCATACAATATATAGAATATCGGTCTTATTCATAGACAGAGTAAGTTTGAACGCTTCTTTAGAAACCATAAGCGTTCAAACTTACTCTGTCTATGAATAAGACAAAGTATACACAAACCCGCTATACGTACAAATACATACACACACACACACACACATACGCATGCATATATTAGGTGCGTTCATATACGAGTTAGCGCCATTAATATTCGCTAGATGTGCTAGTAGCACGATTCTCCCGACTGAAGACTCTATCTCCATATATTCAATATATTCTTTGGTTTTCGGTACGTATCATGGCGCAAATTGTTGTATATATATATATATATATATATATATATTGTGGAACAATGAAATAACAGTGACCCATAAACAAACATTTATTTTTATCCAAAAACAACAAAGGCTAACAACGATTACAATATAAAAATATAACAGCTAATTGGTCCCAAACATCTTACCTCGTACTAGAGAAGTGTGACAATCATCCAGCAAAAAATAACTAAAAAAGCTCGTCTCATTTTTCTAAATGACAAGACCTCTTGATTTTTTCACTGATTTAGAGTTCAGCACAGGCAGACGGCCCACCTGATGGAAAGTGGTTACCATCGCCTATAAAATTTGCAACAATAAATGCACTGCCGCTCTCTAGAGGGAAATTCAAGGTTGTTAGGGAAGCGTACTCCAAAGGAGGGCCCTACTTCTGCTATTAAAATCACGTCAACATTCCCGGTCTTATAGGATTGTCTGATTTCAGTAGTCTGTTAACTCCAATGGAAGAATCAGAATTATCTTTATAAATATTTCTAAGAGAAATAAAATTTCAATTTTTTTGGTAACTTTTCAATAAAACGCCCAAAATGCTCCGTTAGCCGTTCCACAAGGCGACCGCGGACGTTGTAGTCGTGGCGAGAACGTCACTAATGACTTGTATCCGTGCAGGAACGGAGAAAGAACACAATTTCCTGTCTGTCGTAAGAGGCGACAAAACAACCCACAGCCAGTTGGTAGGGTATTTGCCCGACTGGATGGCTACCACCCTGGTCTTGAGCATACCCTCATAACAACCTTGAGTTGTGTTCCGGCATTAGTGACCAGGTACCAGTCTCCCTTAAGAGAGCAGCAGCGCATTTGTAAGGTCTTGCAGCAACATGCTGAGTGCAAACCTTGTTTGCTAAAAATGCGGCGTAGAATTTTTCATAATATGTAATCTGTGTAAAACAATATATATGGAATGTAATTACGTCGCTATTTTTTTTTTTGCAAATAAACTTTTTCTTTCTTTCTTTCTTTCGTCTTTGGTGTTACAAATGTATATAGGCGATGGTGACCATTTTCCATCTCAGTTGGACTGTCAGCCTGTCTGCTGAACTCTGCATTCAAAAAAACCTTGTGGCACTCGAGGACTGCTGCCGGTGAAGCTATTGCATAGCATTTTTTATCAACTTATATAATTATATTTTTTCTTTGATATTAATTCAAGTTACACTTTTTGAGCTTGGTGACCGATAAGAAAACAAATCACCTATGTATACATATACATATATACCTACATGTACACTTACGGGGCGCACATGCCGTGAGTGTGGCATTATAAAGATATGACACCTATATACTTTCTCACAAACAGCTGCGTCCGATTTCGGAGCAGCTCGTCGTCCGTAATTTGCTATACCTGACATACCTCGAACCGCTACGAGAGCTCGCGGCTCACTGTGGCCACCGCACGCCTCCGGCCCCCGTCACCGCGCATGGTAGGCGGAGTGGGAGGTGTTAAGTTTTATTTTCGTTACGGAATTTCTTGATTCGATCGCCGCGCTCAAAGCCCGCGATAAAAGCTATGCAATAGCTTAAAACTATATTTCTTCAAAAGAGTGTTTTTATAACACACTTTTGTACTTAATAAAAGAACGATTTTCTTGTCTTCCTTTCCTTAAACAGATATAACACATAAGTTAAGAAATATAATTCTTAACCTTTTGTATGACATTCAAAAATCTTTCTTAGGCGAAACCTAGTAAGATTTTCGAATTTGAATACATCTAATGCCAACAGTTTTCATGTGTATGAAGGGATTTATTGTTGGGAATGCTACAAATGCAAGGCGGCCGCTTCGTCCACAATCCAATGCACCCTCCCGTCGAGGGGCCTCACCCGACCCGCCGGCAGGTCTTCCTTGTCCTTCAACACGCGCTGAAGAAACAAAAACATTTCTTAATCATTATTAAATACATCGTAATTAATAATATTATTCGAAACTTTTGGTGGATGTCCCACGTGACATGGTTCTCAATCTTGATACTTCTTTTTGCGTCGGATTGACATGGACTCAACAGTTCGATAGGGACCCCTGGGGGTCCACATTGACCACTTTAGGGACCTATGCCCTAGGGCCTAGAATATATTGCCTACCTGACCAGGCGTGATTTTGAAGACTCCCTCCCCCCTGAACGAGTCACATAGTATGGGTACGCTCCTTTAGATATATTTTAAACAACCCTTACCTTAACCATGTCAGCCTTCCCTGTCCCGCTGATGGCGAAGATGCAGTTCCGCGCGTTGTTAACGACAGGGTAGGTGAGGGTGACACGTTGCGGGGGTGGTTTCGGGGAGTCCGTGATCGATGCCACCTAAAAAAGTGACATTTCACACCAAGGAATTCACATGAATTTTAAAATAGGTCAAATATTTTTAAAAGTAATCTTACTTAACATAGAATTAGGCACATAGTATTTCTTATTAATTGGTTTTAAGTACTCAAGAGAGTTCACTAGCACTTCTTTGTGTATGTTTTACTGAAATTTAATATGAAATACCTAAATGTGAAATTAATTTATGCCTTTCTGTGTCAAATCCACTCTATTTACATCGACAGGCCGATTATGTTGACCTACATATATGTGCCTATTAATATCCCTATAAATGTATCTACCCATTTTCGCTGTAATATATTGAATATTTACAAAGGATGCGTTCCACAAGAGACTCATAACGACGCTTGCGGGCGTTACAATCATAAACTCTAGTGGAACGGATTATGGGGCGTTGATGTCATAAATGTCGAAATACACAAATGGCATTGGTTGATTTGTAAATCGCGCCTTTTCAATGTCAATCGATAGAGAGAAAAAAAGTCTTTTAGTTTTAGTTCGATTAGACTCTAATGAATCAAAAACTGAGTCTTAAAATAAAAATAAAAATACCTCTTGCAACAAAAAGTATACTTCAAATGTCGCTTACGATAAAATGACGGCTCGATATATAGTTGTATCGTTACTGTGTCGAATTAATTTTGATTTGATCGATGCTCAAGTGTTGTAGCTCTCTAATCATCTCAAATAAATTATTATACATAATAACCTTTATACCTACATTTAATTTAATCAATAAAATATAAAATTTGAATTTTGTATTTTCAATTCTATTTAAAATAATCGATTATAAAATTTAATCGAATAAGCGGATATTTTTGTTTATGTTAGGTAAGATTTGGTTCATAAAGTATGTTCTGCGAAAGCACTTAGCGCTAACTTCAGACAGGCCACAATTCATTAGCCGTACTGTACATAGATGGGTAAGTAGGTATAAGTAGACAGTGGTAGGTATTCTCTTACCTATTCATAATTATTAGGCACGAGGTAGGCTTGCTAAATTTTACATATGAAAATAATTGTATATTACCTTCAATTGTGTCTCATCCAACAGAGCATGCCCTGGGAACAGGCTGCAGGTGTGTCCGTCTGGACCCATCCCCAACAGAAGAAGGTCAAACTTGAACTCATCACCGCTAAATGCCTTTCTCAACTTCTCCGTATAATCTTTAGCTGCTTCTTCGGCTGAAAAGGAACACATTTAACAATCATTATTCCCTATAAACCTGTGTACAGACAATAAAAACAAAACTTTATCTAACACAGTAGAAAAACAGGTTATAACATATTAGACTAGTGGCCTCAGCAGACACTGTCATGCCCTGAAAAAATAAAAATCTAGAACCCGATTCCAGCGCCACCTACTGGCTTTAATTGTGAAACTAAACTACCCCAGGACTGGACCCACTAAAACACATAAAAAATGTCATCAAAACTGTAGAACCCGAGTGCAGTGCCAAGTATTAAGATTGATGGGTTACATTATTGAAGTTTTAGTAGGGATCCCTAATTTTTATACAGCCTATGTAAATCAGGGACAATGTAGCATTCGAGGGGTGAAAGAAATTTTTAAATTGGTCGATTATTTTTTGAGTTTAGCCATTAGAAACATATAAAAATACATAATATTAGTATAGCTAACAAAGGTTGATCTTTTACTTATTTCCTAACTATATCAGATCATGCCATACATCATTGTGGCTCAGTCTGATACAGATTATTATTGAATTTAATCCATAGACTACTTTTCAACTTTTGTCTACACATACAGCCCTGTACACCTGACATTCCCTATTTTACTGTGAACTTAGTTAGCTAAATAAATGTGAGTAGTGTTGAGGCCAAATCGCCTAAAATAAAATAGAATATACAAATATACAGAAGCTAAATTTCAAATTAAAAGAACTACCAAGTCACAAAAAATAATAAGATTTGTTTTACTATCAAAGATGTTGACATAATTGGTTATTTTTTTCATTGCACAAGTACCACAGACAAGCTGATAGCCCACCTGATGGAAAGCGGTTACCGTCTACATCAGCTCCAACATACTGCTGTCTTAGGAGTTTTGTGGCACTCTTTTAGAAAAACCTTATATCATAGTCCCACATTGCCTAAGAAAAATATACTTGAGAAGCATTGGGTATATGAACAAAGTGGCTCAAGGAAATGGGGATGAACCTCCAACTGATGGCAAGCTGTGCAGTGATAGAAAGGGGATAAGGGCATCATTCTGGACAGTTCCTTGAAGCCCTCTCTGATATACAGTCTTACTCCCTATGTTTTGCATAAGAGTTTCAAAAACGTACCAGATACTCCTTGCTTGATAACTATGAACTGTTCTTCCTTCAACATCACCTTCGGTAGCAGGTCTCTTTTGTATGTCCCAAATGTGGAGTCATCACTGTCTTCCGGCACAACTCTTTCATCACAGAAGGCCAGAACCCACTCAGACCATTTGGTGTTTATCTTAGGAAGTGATTCAACTAGATATTTTACCACTGAGCCACCTGGAAAAAAACATTTATATATAAAAGATTAGTTTGGAAAATCATAACAGATATTGTTACAACCCAGGTGCCGACAAAAGAAAATTCACACCTGCATTTTATTACCTTTTTGGCATTTGGTCTCCTTTTATTTACTTTGTGTTTAAAATTTGTGATTAAAACAGCCTATTGTGTATTGTAATCTTTTATGGTAGTCATTAGCTAGCTGTGATTCTAGGAAATTCAGTCCACGGAGCCGAGGAGACCTATTGTATTTGTACAGTATAAATCAATGACCCGATCGAGAGATGAGGCAGTCAAGCAAGAACCACAATCAAAGCAAGACTTGTGTAATATATATATATATATATATATATATATATATATATATATATATACATTTGGTAATCTATTTAGTGATGAAATTTGAGTGTGTATTTGAATTACAATCTTCTGCATTACGTTTGGACTTATTGTGTCTCGTTATATTTGTACCTGTGTTATATGTGTTTGTATAGTTCTAATAAATTCTATAATAAATCCAATAATTAATTCCATTAATTTGAGTTCTGCAACTCTTAACAATATTAATAAAAAAATAATTACTAAATACAACAAATGATCTAATACAATAAAAGAAAACGAAACTTATTTATATTGTATTCTACTAGTAACCCCTCAAGACTATAAGTAGAATACTGAGCCCAGATCACGGTCTTCTATGGGTGAGGTGCCCAGAAGGCTGGCTACGTTTCCTCGCTGGATCGCCATACTGATGTATTACCCAAGGTAGGCACCAGCCTTTTGATCACTTGAAGAGTCAACGAGTCTTTCTGATAGTGTATTACAAATAAGGTGGACATTTGATGCACAAATTTTAAGCTTATTGTGTCAGAGTGGGCAGGGAGGGAGGAGTACTTACCTCTATGATTCAGAGACCTTGAAATATAGTTTTTTTTAATAAACATAACTAAATTTATTTTTTTAAAGGTACAAAGTCCAAAGTTCATCTTTCACAGTCCAAAAATAGCCAGAAATCATCAGAAAAATACTAAAAAACAGTGTAAGCCACCAAAAACAGAAACAACAGATCACATTCACATACACTACAAGTACTACATAGTATTATATATCTGTTCAACATTTACTATACCTAGTTTTTATTTTTGTGAGAGACAAAATGATTTTCATTCATTCATAGAAGAGTAACCATGAAAATATTTAAAATGGTGGCCAATAAAGATGAATTATAAAACATGTAATCACAATCACAAAACATACCTATATAAATTAAATAGTTAGTCGGTTCTGGCCCTCACCAGCCGCTAACACTGTACAATTGCTTAGCTAGCTCTGCTCGTGTATTTTGGTCTGAAGACTGACCTACCCTAAGTGAAGTTACCATTCTAATCAGTTGTCGTGACTTGTGCCAGGACCGACTGCTCTCCATTTATTAATTAATAACTATTTAAATGGTGGTTACAAATTGCTTGCTTGTGACACTCACTGTCCTGAGGTTACATTCACAAAATTAATATCTTAAGAACTATACATTTTCTTGACAGGAGTTGCAGAAGGGGTAAATATTTCTCCCTAACCGCCCCTCCCATTACTTAAAATAAAGGGTCCTACATCGATACTCCACCCTTAAATTCTACCTCTTAAAGTATGTACACAGTACATACCTACTTCCTAATCACTTATCAACGTTACTGGATCACAATGTCAGAAAATTACGAAATAGCAAAACTTCTAGAATAATTATAAACTCTTTAAGATGATGATATAAAAGGTTAATAAGATATGAACATTACAGATGTGTTGATTGGAGTAACAAATGCAACTTTTTTAGATTACCGGACAGTCCGATGAAAAATTTCCTCCGATTCTCAGTCGCGTCGTTTGAAATCTTCTCAATATAAGATGCCAATTTGTTGATAAGTTCTTGTTCATCCTTTACTTTTATTATGGTAAGATTAGGCATTTTGTACAAGAAAAGTTAACAACACAAAAATAACCACTGAAAATCTTAAAAGTTGAAACCACAATCCAAGTTTTGAATTTTCGTCGACAGCTCTACTCTACTCTTATGGATGGTAGATGGATAGATGCAATAATGCAATGCAACCAAAACATCGATGTTTTCAAATATAGATATATCTTCATAAAAATCGATGTTGAGATTAAAACATCGACGATACATCTTTGTTCAAGAACGTTGTTTTATCGTACATGGACATAACGTGCCATACTGCGCTCTATGTGTGATCTACACATATTTCCAAAAAATTTTTTTTTTAATTTTCTCATTGCCAAAAATAATTTGTAATGTAAAAGTTGTTTTTATTTATCAATTTTTTTCTATTTTATTCTATTTTTGGCGATTTGGCTCCAACGATACTGGCGCTGATTTGGCCAATATCACAGTAACAGAAAATGTCAGGTGTGGGTTATTGGCAATAATAGCTCGAAAAAAAAATTTGGTCGGTTTTCTTTCCAGTCGTAAATCTATTTCTTTAATTTTTATTAAAAATGTCAATTTTCCTTAGTTATACATTTTTTTATAATATTTATGGCTTGGCAACTAGGCCTTTAAGCCAGTTACATTTATTTTAAATGGCGATAGTCATAGGGATGCGTTAGTGTGTGCACACGACTGTTGAATATGAATAGTAAGTACGATAGTAGTAGTAAATGTTGGGTAAGGCAAAAGACATAAAAAAAAATAGTATTTAGTAGAAATGAGAGCATTGAGAAGTTTCTCACAAAGAGAGTGGTGTAAAAGAATGATGGTAGTGAAAGTAAGAAATTAGAAAGCTCAAAAGTTTATGTAAATGGTAAAAAAACATCGATACATGTACATAATCGATA
Organism: Dendrolimus punctatus; assembly: GCA_012273795.1. Lineage (NCBI taxonomy): Eukaryota > Metazoa > Arthropoda > Insecta > Lepidoptera > Lasiocampidae > Dendrolimus > Dendrolimus punctatus. Next base: position 10,649,700 of record CM022551.1, on the reverse strand, counting down.
TTTTTAATATCGTTTTTTCACTTTTGTAAATATCGATGTTTTTTATGAGCGAAGTACATCCCTAACTCTATGTGAATTTTTGATTTAACTTTTAAGTATTCGCCACAAAGGCAGGCAAAGGAATCTTATTCCATACAGCCAAGTCTGAAGTATAAATCTTCGTATATAATGCGCAGTCGTTTTGTAGGCTACAACCCACGCCATTCAACGGAGTTCTTGTGAAAACTCGAAAGGCCACATTTGACTATACAGTTCACATTTCTCAGAAAAACATAATTATTACTCAAAAACTATCAATATCCTACAACTATTGTTCATTTTACACATTTTTAGAAAATAAAACTGCACGGCGCAACGTCCCCTTTCAGTTCCCGCCAAAAACTCGATTTAACTTTTATCATTTGACAAGTTTACGGATTGTTGTCATTTATCAAGGTCAACTTAGACAACTTATCACTTCTCATTTCGATTTCGATAAAAACGGTAAAAAGTCACTAGATGTTGCTAAATTATGGTAATCTGTCGATATGCAAAAAATATGTTTTAAATATTAGTCTAAAATTCTAAATCATTTTAAAAATATCGCAATATATATTGACAACAGTCTTTGTCCACGACTTCTTCTACGTTACATATAAAGTATACAAAACTTAACTGACGTATTCAAAATGACAGATCTAATGTCTATTTTTTAGAACTACTACTTTAAACAAATTATAACGTCAAAAATTGTCAAAAAAGCCTTGTCAGTTGTCAGTTTTTTTAATTTTTATATACAGGAGTCAAAGAGTATATTGAATATATGGAGATAGAGTCTTCAGTCGGGAGAATCGTGCTACTAGCACATCTAGCGAATATTAATGGCGCTAACTCGTATATGAACGTACCTAATATATGCATGCGTATGTGTGTGTGTGTGTGTGTATGTATTTGTACGTATAGCGGGTTTGTGTATACTTTGTCTTATTCATAGACAGAGTAAGTTTGAACGCTTATGGTTTCTAAAGAAGCGTTCAAACTTACTCTGTCTATGAATAAGACCGATATTCTATATATTGTATGCTTAGGTATGGAGATTTCTTCCACCAGGAATTCCAACTGTATTTAAAATAAAATTTCATATTATTTATAAATTGTATATAATTTTAATTAATACATATCACTGCACATCAAGTTTTGTGTTGATATAAAAATCCAATAGTGTGTTTGGTCGGTCCAATTAAACAGATTCACAAGTCACATAATAATAATCAGTAACTTCGATATCCAAAAGCAGTTTTCCTTAATAGATTCGCCAGAGTCCAAAACTACATATAGATCGTTAATAATAATCCACTTCATAAAACAAACAGAAAACTATCCCAGATGTTAATATACATAAGTTGAAAATATGACGAAAGTCGGCACTTGATTTGAATATGCATGTTTATTTAGAAATATTAAATATTATTATATTTGATTAAATAAAAATGGGTTTCATTTGAGTTTTTTTGATAATGTCATTAATAACAAAATAATGCTAAGCAACGAGCTGCAGTCTATGGCAGGTACAAAGAGTTTATTATCCTCCATGTAAATACTGCATAATAGAGAACCCATTTCAGTATCGAATAATCGATAAAATAAATCCTATCAGATATTTGTAAATTTTAAGGATAATTATAGGCATAGGTATCTTATGACTAACAACAGGTAGACGGAATCTCCCATATTAAAATCTAAAGGAAGGCGATTTTGGAATATGAAACTATATGAAGATTTGCCATCGCAAGGATGAGATGCAGAAGTCTCCGAAGTAGCGGACCCACGTCCTACGTCCGCTCTTTTCTACAAAACGGCTAATTTCTGCAAAACTGCTTATTAAAACGTAAAGAGGGATATAGCTCATTCGCTCTAAAGAACTGTACTACTCCTTTTGCTCAGCAGCGACACGTAATAGAAATAGAGCCGACAACTCTCACTATAGTCCATTCAAGAGCCTATAGAGCTAAAGCAAGTCGTGTTGTGAGACGTAAGTACGACAACATTCTAGATCAAAATATCACTGGCGTAAACAAAATATTTTTGATCTACTTTGAAAGAATGAAAGATGTAATATTTATTAACGTTACTTGTCAATAAAAAGAATGTCATCATATACAAATATATGCTTAAGTATGTTAAGCGCGCCACTTTCCTCTGTTCTGAACAGTGTCTAGACTTCTCAGTTTTGACGTTCGTTTAGGTGATCCACTCTTATCTTTCTAGTGATACTAACTGGTCGCCCCAAGTATGCTTTCCTCATATTCCAATCCTCCTCCATCCGTTCTACGTGACCGAGCTAGCGGAGATATTGAGCCTTTCTCTTCAATTATTCTAGGCTCGGCCACGAGGTTTTCTATGTCGGAGTTGGTTCAGGGTCCGTACTATCTCCTCTGTTTGTTGGATCCAAACAGTAAACTTGCTAATAACTTATTGTTTTAAATTGAGTTTTTATATTTGATTAATTTCTTAGATTTTCTAAGTAATAATTTAAACTACAGTATAATTTAAAAAAAGTTGCACAGCTTTCAATGTTGAAATTGGTAAGAATATTTGTGCATTATTATTTGTTGTTGTTGTTAAAAAAATCCAATTTATGTCTTAATATAACAAATAGATTATTTTATTGATACATCTTAGTCCATAAAATATAGCACATAAATATGTAATAACGTTGAAATAGTTTGCATTTAGAACATTTGTTACCCATGCAGACGCAACCAATGTGTATATTACATAAGTTAATGCACATATCATTTTAAAGAATACTTTACTCCATTTAAAAAATATTTACGTGGCGTTTGTCGATACATTAATCGTCAAGGTATCGATTAACTCAATTTGATAACATCATAATAAGCCATCCCTAACTACATTAACAAGTATTGACACTGTCGTAATTTGGCACTTTTTTTTTCAATGACTCCATTTACTTTGGTTAGTTACAAAGAGTCTTAATTAAATGTATTCAAACATATATTAAATATATATCAAAAATATTTATTTCTAATAAATATTTATGTTTTTATAAATGTTTACTTATATATTAATAACTTAGAAAACAAATATATGTGAAACAAAAACTTAAGGATACTAGCAGTGCTATCTGTCATGTAAAGTTTTAATCATTCTACGAATAACCTGACTAAATGAAAAGGACCGAAAGATCTAAACACTAACAGGAAATTGAAAACATTCATAAATCTATAAGTTAATAGCGATTTTTTTAAATTTTTTTTCACCTTCATTTGTTTTAAGTTTATACCCCATACAGGAGTTCAGCAGCCCGGCAGACGGTCCACTTGATGGAAAGCGGTTACCATCGCCTATGAACATTTGCAACACCAAAGGTGCTACAAATGCGCTGCTGCTCTCTTAAGACTGGAACCTGGTCACTAATATCGGAACACAACTCAAGGTTGTTATGGCGACATACTTTAGACCAGGTGTGGTAGCCATCCAATCGGGCAAATATCCTACCACCTGGCTGTGGGTTGTTTTATCGCCTCTTATGACAGGCCACCCGGCCGCAGGAAATTGTATTCTTTCTCCGTTCCTTCACGGATAGTAATATAATGTTGAATCTATTATCAATTAACTAACGATCTGTTAATTAGATGTAAAATTGATTTTGTGCTTTTGTTTGTTGATATAAACAGTTCCCGGGCAAATTGCCACTCGTTTTCCAGAAGCGAAGATCGTATCCTGTCTTTTATTTTTGTTTTTTTGTGACTTCTGAACAAATAAAGTTCTGTATCTATCATGGAATAAGAAGAGGTGTATTCTAGGTGGAGTAGGTCTTAATAAGTCATTGTTTCTCAAATACATTTGGTATATATTCTCTCTCGCTTTCTGACATTTTATTATAGATGGTCTTCATAAGCTTCTACTGTTTCACACCTACACTATTGTAAATTATGAAATTAAAGTTGATTTTGGGGATTTCTTTAAAGATTATTTAATTATTATCACCCAAAAGAACTTATGTAAAATAGAAACCAAAACAAGAACGTTTTTGCTTTAAGTCACCAAAAAAACAGTCTGTCAGAAGTGGGATTCGAACCCACGCCCACAGAAGTGGACTGCGACCTGAACGCAGCGCCTTAGACCGCTCGGCCATCCTGACTTGAAAACGGGAGTTGAATCTAAAGTAAAAGACAACAAAATAAATTGACAAGCGTCAGCCAGTTATATGTATATAGTTGGACATAGGACTCCCAAAGCTTGCGCTACATATTCAGTCATGGGGTTACCTCATCCAGTCCTTACGCGGATCCTCCATCTACAGTGCTGGAAGAACGTAGAATGGTAATTATGTATCATGAATGAGGGCATAGCTCTATATAACTCTTTATTGTATACCAAATCATAGAAAAACAGAAGTAGAATGAGGTTGAGATCCTGGATATCATGTAGCAGTAAAGTGCCAGCAAAGACAAGTAAAACGAGCCCAAACACGACGGGTCTATCTTGTTTAATACAGGAGTTCCTATAGCTACCTTCCGACTCCATCATCAGATCAGCTCAATGGTATCATATCATTGCATTGTCACGTGATATACATGTGTGCAAAATTTTAGCTCAATCAGAAACCGGGAAGTTGGTCTTTAACTTGCAAGATTCCACCCAAACTTACATAAATACATACTTACAAACATAGGTACATCCATTGCAAGTTAAATAAAAGCTTGCAAAAAATAAGAGATAGTACAATCGGCGATCTTATCGCTCAAAGGCGATCTCTTCCAGGCAACCCTTGACAGCGATTTAAAGATTTTTATATTCAATTCAAACATACGTCTAAACTACAAAGACGAGTATGTTTGTTTGCTTGAACGCGCTAATCTCAGGAACTATTGGTCTGATTTGAAAAATTATTTCAGTGTTTGATAGCCGATTTAACTAGGAAGGCTATATATCATTACTATAAGATCAATAGAAGTGGAGCATCAATGAATAATGTTTCAAAATCGGGGCGTTTTTTCCTTTTGAGAGCTTCCTCTGCGTGCGCTGCGTAAAGGTTAAAGTTTCGCAAAAATCATGTGTCACAGAAGTTAGTGTCAGCCCAAAGTAACTATTCCACTCGGACGAAGTCGCGGACAGAAGCTAGTGGTCAGTAAATTTCAATAAACATCTTTCCAATTCAGTCTATTTTTAGTTATCGACTTGAGATGATGGTAAGTAGTTTTCAGAACTAGCAGGTTACGTAACGTATGTGTAGATATAAGGTGGGCTTGCGTTCCCTAGGTCTTTGCGTCCGGATGTCATGCACCCTTTGCACCCACGGGTAAAAATGGCTCAGGTTCGAAAGGGGAAGAATATACACAGACCTTGTAAGAAAACAAAAGAAGGACGACGGCGAACGAACAGCGTTACTGTGGGGGTCCATCCAGGTCCGTGCCGTGTTCCGCACGCCACGTGCTCTGGATGAAATACATCGAAGCAAGCTGCACGGGCTGGCTTCGAAGGGGGTGTCCCACCGTGCATGTACACCCCGGTCACCGCCTCAGCCTCCGCATATTCACCACGCCGTCGTCCCGATGATGCAGCGAAAATTATCGTTAAAGTGATTCAAACAATCACAGATTCAAATCCAACTAAAGATCATCGCTTGACTTAATTGTATTTAAAACAGTTTATTTTTATTTTTCGGGTGTTTTAATATTTTTGGAGTATATTCCTTTGTTGTATTTAGTATCTATAGAGGTTAAATTCGAGTATGTTTATGAATAGTACATTAATTTGTAGGTACAAGAATTGCATTAAGGAAATTGCACTATTTGCCTATAATTATAATAGTCTGATGTTATAGTAATATCTACATTTATATAAGGAAAGGGGAAAATACTGAAATTCAGTGTAACATTTGGTGTATTCATAAAAAATCTATAAACTTAAAATTTGGTATGTTTATAAAGTATTAGGGCGACTAAATTTTGTCCTTAAATTTTTTTTATGTGATGTGAATGTGGCTTTCGAGCCTGTAAAAATAGGATCTCTTGTGTTTCAGTATACTCCTAGATAGGTTCACAAGAGGTTCTAGAAAAATACTTTTACCTTAATATTATGATGTACTGCTATTGATCCATAGATGGCAGTGTTTGTGAAACAATAGCGGTTAAAATTGAATCATTCTATCAGTTGCTTTTATGAATAACTTCTGGCACAACTACATTATTAAGCATTTAGAAGCTTTTAAGATACGTTGTTGTATGTTAGTTTTTCAAAACAAAATTCATACCTTGTATTGAAACTTTTAGGAATGGATATTATTTTTCAGGATTTTAAATTTTTGTCATATCATTTCTTTGTTACTTTGTTTATGTCACTTGTGAATCTGAATTTTCTGTGAGATCAAATATTAATAAGGTTTTTAGAAGCGATTTTTATTTATGTACGTTTTCGCTAATAGATTTATATTATATAAAATAATACGTAACACCTTGGTAACTATGCTAAATGCTATATCTATCTGACAATAGATGGCAGTGTTCAATTTAATACACATTCAGCAGTAGATGACGCTATGAGTTGTACTTCCATTTTACTACGAGTTTTGTGCAAATGTAGTGAGCGGACGTAGTAAAAAGTGAAAGCACGATGCAGATAATAATGGAAAACGGGCACGGTGACCGCGACCACACGGTTGTTGACCGTCAAAACCATTCTATGGCTGACGTAATTGTCGTAATAGCGGTAAAATGACAATATTAATATTTTAACAACGAATTTTCGCACCGGTTTCCGCTGCTAACAATCAAAATATGGGTGTAGGTCAAGAATCAAAGGTATATTCTCCATTAATTCACTTTTTCACATGCAACTAAGAGTCGCAAAGCGTGAAAGTGATATTGAAATGACACTAATGGCAGCCGGAAAGTGTTTGTAAAAACATGCAACGTCCATCTAGACAGGGCCAGCCCTAGCCTAGCACCTTTGCCGCCCTCAATGAAGTTTGAGAAAACTAAAAGAAGTCTTATCATCTAGTTTTCTTCTCCAGAACCCTGTCTACTCGTTTTAGATATACTTGTTAATTTCTCGTATATATTTTCTAGATTCAAGTCAGCGAATCGAAATATATTTTTGGGTGTTGTGTTTTCTTTGGGCTTTAGTAGTTGAAACGTTTTTGCAGATGTTTAGTACTTTAGTAGTTTGTTTGCGTTGGTTCTGTTTTAATGGAGGCTGGAACTGAAAATCAGCGCTGTAATAGCTCGTGACATAGCATAATGCTAAGTTTCCAGCGTCATTGCCGTGAATTTTTTGTACGTACATTTTTTAAACTATATTTGTATATTTTGAAATGAAATATTTATTCTTGCATAAATGTAGTTGTATAGAGATGTCATTATTAGAAATACATGGTTCAGTACATTTTACCAGAGTCACTGGTGTGCAAGTAGGATCTTAATCGTCATTATTTAATTGGTTTGTTATTTATTTTATTAAATCTAATCTAATTAATTAATAATATTTATTACCTGTATTAATTACATAGATGTCTTTTTTTTTTAAATTTATTATTCCTATCTCTTTGTCAATTATTTAATGTCATTAATTAAAATATTATTATTTATTATGTATAGATATTTGTTTCAGATTTGTCGTTTAGGAATTCATTTGTGGAATAATAGGATTTATCTAGTAATAATTTCTACAGTCTTGTTTTAAAAATATTAATTGGTAATGTTTTCAACGGTTTTGGTAGTTAATTAAATATTGCAGGTGCCATTTCGTACACGCTCTTATCCAACAGTGCCGTATTATATCTATTGATACAAAGTATATTTAACTCTCTTTTTCTTAAATTTTCATGTCGTGGCGGTTTAATTTTAAATAGATGGGGGTTTATTTTAACGAACATTGCAATCTCGTAAATATACAGACAGGGCAAGGTTAAAATTTTTAATGATTGGAAATGAGTCTTGCAACTGTCTCTGGGACCCAAATTGCAGATTGAGCGTATACATTTCTTTTGTGCGATAAATATATTATTTTTATCTGTGGAGTTACCCCAAAATATATCTCCATACTTTAATATAGATTCAACATAGCATAGTAATATCCTTCTATTTTATGGCTATGCATTTAATTGCAACGATAAATATATTTCTTTTTTCAGATATTTTAGTATAATTTGTCCGCCGTAGTCAGTTGCCTACCTTGCTTACAGTCTCGAGCCGCCTTTGATCACAGGGAGTGCCGGTATGGCATAATAGGCATGAAGAAGAAGTAGGCGGAACATTAACCCAGTACATGTGAAGTTAAGTTAAATGCTATGGTAAAGAACAGTGTGATAAGGGAATATTGTGGATTGAAAGAAGATATTATAATGACAAGCGTTGAGATAGGAATGTTAAGATCGTTTGGACATCTTGCTTTGCTTCTGGTCCAAAATTATATACAAACATTTGTTTATTATTATATACGTTATAACCTAAATTCGCCATGACAAATTTAGAGGAATAATCGTTAGAACTGGAAGCAATACATGTATCACAGTCCTATGTGTGTTCGCCGGATCAGTGCCATAAATATATTCTTAATAATAATACTAATCTTGTATTGATTCATTTAAATATTCGAAGTATTAATAAAAACTTTGACCAATTTAATGCTTTTTTACACGTTTTGAAATTTCAATGTGACATTATCATTTTAACTGAATGCTGGCTACTAAAGTCATCATCTATCCCACAATTAAAAGGGTATTACACACATTGCACTACGGCCCATAACAAACAAAATGATGGTATAGTAATGTATATTAAAAAGCAACTAAATTACATAATTAATGAGCCTAGATATTTTATCGATTCCAATTGTTTAGTTTGTAAAATTAATGACAATACAGTTGTGGTAGCTATATATAGGTCCCCTTCCGTATATAATATTGATATTTTTTTAAATAATTTAGACAGGTTGCTCCAATCACTAAATGCTTGCACTACAATCTGCATTCTTGGTGATCTTAACATCGATATTAAACCAAACGGTGGTGATAACCGCTCCGACGAATACTTAAACCTGCTGTCCCTTCACGGCTTATTAGCTGCACACACTTACCCTACTAGAGAGTTAAATTGTTTAGATCACATTATGCTTAAGACGAATTTTGACGCCATATCTCTTGTAATCCAGTCATTTATAACAGACCATTGTCCTATATTACTATCCCTGCGATCAAGAATCAAAGATCAAAAACTTAAATTATCTCCCATTGTTCGTAATAAAATCGATTATTATGCGGTTGCTAGAGATATATTTTATTCTGATTTCACCGAAATTATGCTAAACCAAAATCCAAATGAAGCAACAAATATGTTATTAAATAAAATATCATCCATAATTAAAAACCACACTACAACTACTACTTTTACTCGATCAAAGTTACCAATAAAGCCCTGGATAACACCAGGCTTACTACGCTGCATTCGGAACCGGGATGCAATGCATATGAAACTTAGGAAAGACCTCTCAAATAATGTATTACGAATAACATATCAACGGTATAGAAATTTTCTAAATAAACTGCTAAAAAATCTAAAAAGCTCACACTTTAAAACACAATTTCAGAATGCTAAAAATACTAAAAGCACATGGAAGGCAACAAAACAAGTTTCAAATATTGTTAAATCATCTCTGCCTTCAAATGCTTTATTAAAACTTGATATTGAGCCTAGTGAATCTGTAAATATCGTCAATCGCTATTTTGTTAATATTGGTGAAGAATAGGCAAATAAATTCAAAAACATTTCTAAAACTAACTTTCAATCTAATATTCTGCATCGTGACTCATTTGTTATTTTACCGACTGACATTGACGAGGTGAGAAATATCATATTAAACCTTCGAAGCGATAGCGCGGTTGGTTGGGACAATATTTCCACTACTATAATAAAGTCTTCTATTGGTGCCTTGACCCCTGTTTTGACCCACATATGTAATATTTCTATGGAAAAGGGAGTATTTCCAACTGCTTTTAAGAAAGCGATAGTTCATCCAATATTGAAACATGGGGAGCCTAACATTGTAAGTAATTATAGACCTATTTCTGTGCTGCCTGTAATGTCAAAGATATTGGAAAAGCTCTTAAATTATCGCTTGGTCAACTATTTAGAATCAAAAAATCTTCTTGCCAGTAACCAATATGGTTTTAGACGTCGTCGTTCAACAAATGACGCTGTAGTTTCTTTGGTTAATCACATTGTTGAAGTATTAGACCGTAAAGACAGGTGCCTTGGCATTTTTCTCGATCTATCAAAGGCTTTCGATACCGTTTTTGTTCCAACCCTTTTGTCAAAGCTTGAATTGTTAGGCGTCAGAGGCATAACATTAAAAATATTTCAAGATTATCTCACTAATCGTTGCCAAGCTGTTAAGATAGCTAATCATGTTAGCAAGGACGAAACTCTTGTGTACGGGGTTCCTCAAGGAAGTATACTCGGACCTACTCTTTTTAATGTTTACATCAATGAATTATGTCTCCTTGAGATATCGAACTGCAGAATATTTACATATGCTGATGACACAGCTCTTCTGGTACATGGTTCATCATGGGATGAAACTAAAGCAAATGCAGAAATGGCTCTATCACGAGTAATGCTATGGTTATCATCAAATCGACTAACCCTAAATATGAACAAAACTTCTTTCGTGCCCTTTTCAATCAACTCTACAACCTTGCCTTCATCGCAGGAATATTACTTAAAGGCACATTCCTGTATTAATCACATCTCTAATTGTAGCTGTCCAAATATTTCTAGTGCTACTTCTGTTAAGTATTTGGGAATTCAAATTGATAATACACTGAAATGGGATTTATATATTAATACATTATCTAACCGCGTGCGGAAACTTATATATGTTTTTAAAAAACTCAGAGATGTTACAGATTTAAAGACTTTGAAAATGACGTATTACGCATTATGCGAATCACTATTAAAATATTGCAATATTTCATGGGGAGCGGCAACTAAGACTTATCTTTTGAAGCTTGAAAGATCTCAAAGATTGGTATTAAAGGTTATATTTGAAAAACCTTTCCGATATCCAACGCATAAACTATATCAGGAGACATCACTCCTTACTATTCGCCAATTGTTTATTTTAAATGTAATTTTAAGAGCTCATTCAAAATCAAATTTTGATCCTTCAATTTACACACGTAAACGACGCTCCGACAGAGTGTACCCTACCGTAGCTTGCAGAACATCTTTCGCCAAACGACATTATAACTTCATTCATGGACCCTTGTATAACAAAATTAATAAACAATTAAAAATATATTCTCTATCTAGGCATGAAGTAAAGGTCAAACTATCCAAATGGCTACAATCACATGATTATAATAATACAGAAAAACTACTAAGTAACCTAACAAATTAATTTTTCATCAACTAAATATTATATCAAATATATAAATTATGTGCAAAAGCAACAAGCATAGCGACTAATATAAGACACAAATATATAAATGTACTAATTTTTCTGGGTATAAACAATTGTAAATTCGTATGCACATGCACATACACACCATACACACACATGCACACATGCACGCGCGCACACACACACACACACACACACACACACACACACACACACAAATAACAGGATTGCACACACGCCATCTGAGCAAACACTTAACAGATCCCTGCTTTTTTTTTACGAATATTTTGATATCTAGTATATTATTAGTATTTCATCTCGACCCTATTAGTACAGTAATTTAGTATAGGGTTGAGAATTTCAAAATTTATGTTTACTTTAGCCTTAAATGTATTTTGTATTCCGCTGTAACCGAAAGTTGCCAAAGTCAACTGTAATTTACAGGTTGAATCCTAGTTATGGGACTTTGATAGCTGATGGACGGCTCAATAGTATTATTTTTGTTTTTCTCCATTGTTATCTAAAGTGGCTATGAATAAATGAATTTTATTTTTTATTTTATTTATTTTATTTTCACCACCGCACGCCATCAGCTGTGCGTGGGATTGATCCCACTTCCTTGAGCCGCTTCGCTCTTGTACGCTACGGTTCTCTTGCGTACCGTGGGGGTTTGGAATGAGCTCCCAGCCGTGGTTTTTCCACAGCGCTACAATATGGGGTTCTTTAAAAAGTGTGTCATAAAATTACATCAAGGCCGAAAGCGAGTTGGTGACACCTCTGGTGTTGCGTGTGCCTGTCTTCTGTACTCCAGCTAGAAAAAAAAACATACAGAGAGAATGGATGAAAAGAGTCTTGACAAAACAAGAGTGTGACAGTGTGGATGGTAGAGTTGGTGCTGGTAGACGCGACGTGTTTACTACTATCAAATCCCAGATTATTATTTTTTCAGGCGGGGGTAATGCTGTTTACGCACAATACTGGGTCCTGGCAAGGGATCAGACCAACATCGGTCGCGAGAGAGTTACTGCATGCTTTGTAACTCTCGCGATCGACTCAGCTTGTGTGGCGATTCAGAGAAACTGCACGGACAGTGACCCTACTATCCACTAAAACCACCCTCCTCCCATGTGCCCCGCGCTTTTGTGTAGGAAAGGCTGAGACTTAGAACAGAGTTACGCCCAGTCCGATTTCTTAAGCTTGGTCAGGTAAAACGCACCTATAATAAACGTGATATATGAAGAGAAGATGTATAGCATTTTCTTAAGTTTTCGCGGCGGTAATAAAATTAAAGTGTCTGTCCGTAATGTCAAAATAAAAAAAAAATATTAGGGGGATATTTCAGACCAGGATAATCGTAAAATGCAATTTTTAGAATTTTTGATGCTCCGGCTAATCTCTGAAAGGGCTCGACCGAATTTGACGAGACTTTCACTGGTAGATAAAAAAAAATCGATGTGGAGGAAGTCACGGGCAGAGCAAGTATTATATAAAATTATAAGAGCTAGACATGTTGCTGAAGAGTTTTTTACGGCGTTTCTTCTCTTCAAGCCACAACATGTTGCGAAGCCTAAGTTTTTTGGAGTTTGTCGTTAAAGCGAATGATGTTACATGGAGTTTACAGTGTATTTTATTTACATATGTCATATTAGTATAATTTTTTATTAATATTTATGTTATATATCATGTATGTATATATTTATAAGATACTGATTCCGTGGTGAGAATAATGCAACTTACATCTGTTCTTATCAAACTTCTATTTCATTCAAAGGTTGTTTGGAAGAAATCGCTAATAGCGATAAGACCGCCTATTTTGTTGTAAAATATATTTCTGTTAACTTTGTCTTTTATCACACAATGAAGTATATTCATTCGCCCAACGGCAACCATCATTGTCCGCATTACTTTTGTAAATATTGTAACCAATTAAATTCTTTACGTGCTTTGCTGATAACAATAAAAATCAAAGAAGTTGTAAAGAAAACCTGGTGGCGCCTAACGATGTGTTACACTTATTTAATTGCATAATTGTTGTCATATTCTTTTAAGGTAATAATTAATTTATTAATTTACGTACCCTTTTATTTTTAAGATACAATCGTCCATTTCCTTAATTGAATGATACTGTTGTATTTTTCTTTTAACCTTTATTGATAGTTCATCGATGACTTCATCCGCTGTCAGTTGTGCCAATTTGCTAAATTTATTATATTATCCCCGCAAATTGCTAATGCGCTGGAACCTTGTCAAATTAACATTCACGTGACGTCATCCGCAACTCGATATGTACGTTCACTCGCCGGCCAGTGATGCTAACGGTACCGAGTGTTCGGCTACGGTTACGTCACCAAAATGGCGGCCAGGCGCAATAGAAATCTGCGGGGATAATACTGTTAAGTTGTTGGAGGGATGGTGAGGTGTTCTAAAAATTTTTGTTGAATGTGTAAAGTAGATGAAACGTTCTTAAATCGTAAGGTTCTCTGATTATTAGTATTGTGACCAGTTGCTGTTATTTTGTTACCATAAGCCCTTCTGAATTGTTGCAAGTCTTGCAGATGCGCGTTGCAGAGTCCCCTGTATACTAGGAGACTTGCCCGGATACGCATGCATGTGTGAATGCGCCTTTAAATTTTGTATGGAATATGTAAGTCATTAATCTGGTTAGCCTTAGTCGCTGCTGTTACCTTTAAATGCTGAGGTGACGCCTTTAATAAATTCGCTTTACACAGCACATGTCACGTTATGTAATAAAATCATACGTGTGGTATCATTACCTGTAATAAAATAGCAAGGAGATCGACATTACATTATTGTTAATTTATTTATTAATTGCTTTTGTAATGGTGCCGCTTTATCTGCGATAGTGTTACAGATATATGCCGTTTTACGCAGATCGGTTTCATGCGGCATTTGAGATGCGCCATTGTTAATGACATTACATTATGACAGATGACGCATGTATATATTTTAATGCGGCTATGTCAAGCGTCATTTTTTAACGCTTTGAATAAGACATATTCAACCGTAGTTAAAAGGATTTTTTTTAATGCTCGAGTCCAGCAGACAGGCCGACGGCCCACCTGATGGAAAGCGGCTACCATCACCTATGGATATTTGCAACAACAAAGTGCTGGTCTCTAAAGGGAGACTGAAACCTGGCCACTAAATCCGGAACACAACTGGAGGTTGTTCTGGCAGCATACTTCAGACCAGGCATGGTAGCCATCCAGTCGGACAAATATCCTACCACTTTGTGGGGATTGTTTTTTCGCCGCTTACGACAGGCCGCTCAGCAGAAAATTGTATTCTTTCTCCGTTCCTGCACGGATCTCAGAAAGTCCGATATATCGAAATTTTTAAGTACTTCCTTTATCACCAAGATGTCTCAATATCGCAAGATATGAATAAAATAAGTAAAAAAATACAACAAAATTACTGTACTGACTTGCTGTGGACCAAAAGTCTTCAGATAAAAATAACAGACGTCTCTCCATTTAACGACAACTCTATAACGCCATATAATGCACAGTCCCTACAGTGTCGTTATACAGAGTTTACACGGTATTATAAATATATATGCCACTCATAATACTTCGCTCCCGTTATAACCATATTGCAGAATATGGCCGGCAGTAATATGTCACTCCCCACTACACCCATCAGCACGTTACGGCATCTACACTGTCTGCCTGCTCTATGTGAATCAGGCGTGATATTAATCACGTATTCATATAACACAATCCTTCCTTTCGATTTAAATGAATTGATACGGTCGGTAATTTATGCTTTTGCCTGAAGGTATATAATCAGGACCTGTATTTAATGTGTGTTGGTACATATATACGTATAATAAGCATGTGTGGAGTGCAGAAAGTGTAAATACAAGTGGGTCAAGTGCAACTGGCACAACATGTGTGTTTAAAGTCGTGAACACATGGTTACAATAGCAGCTATAGTATATAAAGACATCTATAATAAAATATATGTAGGGGGTGTCGAATTTGTACCTATAATGAATATAAAAAATAAATATTTTTTGTCTTTTTTATTGCACGAGGTCAGCAGACAAGCAGGTGGCCCACCTGATGGAAAGCGGCTACCATCGCCTATGGACGTTTGCAACAACAAAGGTGCTGCTTTCTTAAGGGGAGACTGGAACCTGACCATTAATGCAAGGTTGTTATGGCGACATACTTTAGACCAGGGGTGGTAACCATCCAGTCAGTGGCAGGAATTATATTTTTTATTGTATAACCTTGCATTAATATTATTCCATATGTCTCAAAACTTCCTTTAATTTACCTTTCTTTCCTTCCTACCCATATATGTAAAATCGAACTGCTCTACTACATAAAACTAAATATAATTAATTAAGCTGATTTGGTTTTTTAACGGAGGACACTGTGTCAAACCTACCTATTCTTCGCCATCTCATTCTAGGACCAAGGCTACCCTTACTTTACCCAAGAAATCCCGCCAACATATACTAGACGCGGACAATTACCGATCTAGCAAATATTAGAGCTGTGGAACTACTTGACTCGAAGAGCCTCCAAGGCTTCATTAGGCCAGTGTACCCTTTTGTGCATAGAAGTTCACCGGTTGTCACGGAACAGATTAAATACATTATATGCTATATAATTATCTCCTATTGTTCATTGTCCCCCCTAAACTTATTCTGTGGCCAAGGAGGAGGAGCTGACTCTTTGCCCTCGTCACACCTGCACGAATTTTTAACTGTTAGAGCATTGATTCTCGACGATTTTTTATGTTATTAAATATATATTTTAACAATTTACTTTATTCATACACTAGCGATTTCCCCGCGACTATGCCGCATGCAAAACCCTGGGTAGTAGCTCTATGTTACATATATAAACAATCAATTAGGTGTTTTACATTCATATACAAACCTTCAACTCTTTAGTTTCTTGTTCAATTCACTACAATTACAAAGAAACTAAGTTAAGATAGTGTTTTGCTGTTAACTGCACAGCAAAACATTAAGAAAAGTCAAGCAGCCAACCTGATTTGAAGTACCTAAATACGTAATAAATGACACGTGTGACAACTTATTTGTCACTAGCTTCTGTCCGCGATTGCGTCCGCGTGGAATAGTTACTTTGGGATCTCTAAAAAAGAGAAAAAATCCCGATTTCGAAACATTCTTCATCGGTGCTGCGCTCCTATTGGTCATAGCGTTATGATTAATAGTTCATAGCCTTCCTCGATAAATGGGCTGTCTAACACTGAAATAATTTTTCAAATCAGTCCAGTAGTTTCTGAGATTAGTGCGTTCAAGCAAACGAACAAACATTGTATATCAGATTAGATTGAATCACAGCGATGGTTGTCTACATCGCAAGAGCAATGTCATCTTTCGATGTGATGTATCGGGATAATAAGTATCCTAAGTGTTGACTTGGGTTATAAGTCAGCTATGTATGGAGTTTAATTCATACATGTTCCGTAGTTTCCAATAAAAATGCGACAGGAGAGCCATCTTTTGCGCTATTTTATTAATTGGAGTAGATTATTTAAGTTTAGGCAGATCTTGAAGAATCATGTTCTTCTTTAATAACCTTTGTAACACGGAGGCTTCATTCTTCACCGCTAAGCTCTACCAACGTTTACCGAAATATTGTTATGAGTTACGGGACTCGAATTAAAATGCCGTTGGGATTACTATAGAATTTATTAGAACTATACAAACACGTATAACACAGGTACAAATATAACTGGACGCAAACAGTACAAACATGATGCACGATTCAATAACTCGCGTAAAGTCCGTCACTATGTAGCTTATTGAATGTACACACGTCTTGTGTCGCTTGTGCATATCGCTAGACTGCCTCACCCCAACTGAGAGGGGCATTGTTTTATACTGTACCAATACAATATGTCTCGACACAATACTCAATCGCATAACAAATATTTCCAAGAATCACACCTGGCTAATGACCATCATAAACATTACGATACACAATGGCCTGTTTCTCTAATTACAATTGAACATAAAGTAAACAAAAGAAGTCCAAATGCGGAAAGGTAATATGAATTGGTCTTTTGTCGGCATTCAGTTGTAACAATGTAATTGCCACGTCATGTAAGACAGACTTCGCTTATGTCTGCGATAATATAAGACGATTTGTTTTGAATAGAAAAATCCAAATTTATCCCTAACATCATTTACAATTAGTAATTGTGGTAGCTTAGAATATTTAAACTATAATATAATATCAGCCCATAAATGTACCACTGATGGGATCGGGCCTCCCATTGTAGGGGCATTGATAGTATACCCGCTACGCTTGTCAAGTTTTGACACTTTGGTATGTCGATGTGCAGGTTGCATCACGATGCTTTGCTTCACCATTTTAAGCTCGTGATAATTATTATTGTAACTAATTTAAACTACTGTACCTTTGTATTGAAGTCAACCCCTTGCAGCTCCGAGTAAATACGACCCTGGGCTGTTGCCTACCTCGGACAATGAATTAATATAGCAATCCATTGGGGAAACGTGGTTACGTCTTCCCAATGGATTGCTATATTAATTCATTAGAAGCACTTGGCACCTTAGAAGACCACTGTCTTCTACTGATATGGTGCCCAGAAGGTTGGTTATGCCAAATTCAAAGGTAAGTGGTTTCTATTAACCGACTTTTAATAAGTAGGAGGTTCTCGACTCGACGTCTAATTTTGAATTTAATTTTGAACCAATTTTTTGCGTTGGATTGAGTATAACATCAAAGTGGTCCGATAAAAAAAATATTTTCAAAATAGCAAGTAATTACGTCATAAGTTAAATGAGTCAAATAGCGTATTAATGATGATGATATATATATATATATATATATATATATATATATATATATATATATAAATAGATCTATAAATAAAAAATTGACTCCATATCGCTGTCGGCGGGGAGCGTACCCAAAATGCTGGCCGCATTTCCACGTTGGATGGCAACGCTTATTCGTTGCCCTAGGTACAAGCCAGCCTTTTGGTCACGCGAGACCTCAATAAGACGCCTTGAGAGGTCTCGATAGATATATATATATATATATACAAAAGTCGTGTTAGTTAGACTATTTATAACTCAAGAACGGCTATACCGATTTGGCTGAAAATTGGTGGGGAGGTAGCTTAGAACCAGGAGACGGACATAGTATACCTTTCATCCCGTTGGAATCGGTAGGTGGCGCTGAGATCGGGTTCAAGAATCGTCCTATTCATCTGAACCCATTTTGGTGATTTTGTTTTTGTGTTTGAGTCCTCGGGTCCCCGGATGGTTTAAATCCACAATTAGAACTGGTAGGTGGCGCTGGGATCGGGTACTAGATTTTTAGTCTGCACTTTTATAAGAAAACAATTTAAAAAATTTATTGTTACTTATCTAGTCTATCCAGTTTATTTATTTACAGAAATATGATGAGTTTTTTTGCTGGTCCAGATGTCTGGTCTGGGTGTTGATAAACACGCCAATTAAATCATGTAATTTTCTACGTACAGAATAATTGTTTATTAAAATTAATTTCCGCAAAAATACCATTTGTTTACTTAGCTAGCGATAAAAAAAACATTTTTATCGTTTTATATCCACTTCCTATTAATAATTAACTAAGTTAATTAAGTACAAAGTACATAACATCTTAATTAAATTGTTTTTAAATAAACGCATAATTATGAGTGTATTATGATGGGTGTACCTACAGTAAGTAGTTCTATAACATACTTCTGTATGAAATATAAAAAATAAACAGTATTTTCTTTTAGTTACACTTGTTCATGGGGAAGTTTCTTACCGCTTCTTCTCCTTATCAGCAATATTACGTTGCGAAGCGGAGTACATAGACTAGGAAGTAAAATTAAATTTTAACCTATATGTATGACCTTCAAAAGTGTTCTCCAGTGGAACTTATTTTGAATAAAAACTTTTGAATTAATATTTGGATATATGTACCTACAGTCATGAAATCACAGCAAAGGAATCCGCAGTGGTGACAAATATACTCTTGTAACACACTTTTATTTAACTTTCAATGGATGTATGTAACATACAGTAGTAAAGTTCGGGTGGAATGTTGCAAGTTAAATTTGACCAAATTCCCGGTTTTCGATTGAGCTGAAATTTGACACGCATATGTATATCGCGTGACAATGCAATAATATGGTACCATGGCGCTGATCTGATGATGGAGTCGGAAGGTGGCCATAAGAACTCCTGTATTAAACAAGATAGACCCGTCGTATTTGGGCTCGTTTTACTTGTCTTGGCTAGCACTCTACTGCTTATAATATTCAGGATCTCAAAAGCTTGTATTTAAAAACCTTTTTATAAAAGGTTATTTTATCGAAGTACTTATTTTACCACGCATTCCGTATTATCCCCGCTAATTGCTATTGCGCGTTGCCGCCATTTTGGTGACGTAACCGTAGCCAAACACTCAGTACCATTAGCATCACTGGCCGGCGAGTACGCGCACACATTGAATTGCGGATGACGTCACGAATGAATGTTAATTTGACAAGGTTCCAGCGCATTAGCAATTTGCGGGGATAATACAAAGTACACAGGCTTCATAAATGCACATTCTAAGCAAATATGTTGAAAAAGTGTTTATTGTATACCTGGCTTTTATATAAGCATACACTTGACTTTCTGAGGTCGACACGCTGCGGGTACATAAAATGCACCTACCTATTGTATAGAGATCACTTAAGGCGATGCGGTAATTTTGAATAGGTTAGAAAAGTTTTACTATGGAAGGAGAACTCTAAGGAGTGACAATCACATAGTAATTATTTTATGCTTTTTAATTTAATGACGGTAGAAACGGTATAACTGCGGCCATTGATAGCAGGCTAGGACTGGTTGCAGTTTGCTATATATGTTAGTGAAATGCTTCAATAAAAGACCTACCGACTGACTGGATAGAGATTTATTATTTTTTTATTTTTAAGATTTAATTTAATAATAACAATGTATTAAATTTGTTATTATTATAGATCTTTGTGTCTGAAATAAATAAATGATTATTGTTAGTTTTTATAAAAAAAAACTTTAATTGCTTTAGAAATAATATCTGAAGCGCCTGTGGAAATTGTACTACTGGCACGCTTATGCAAGTTTTTCCTTTCAAAGAGTGTTGGCGCTTGGTGCTCTTCTAAAAAGAGTTCCTCTCAATTTTTCTGGGATCCTCTCATCAGATCCATCGCGTATCAAACATAAAAACAACAACAAATATGCAAAATGCATCAAATTCAAGATGTTGTCGCAAATATTGTGGCGAACGAGGATAGAACTTTCTGGCAGCGTAAGTCGTTCTCAAGACTTTTAGAAAAAGGTAGATGATTCTCGAATGAAAAGACAGATAGATAGATATATGTTTAGAAATGGACAGATAGAAAATAAAAGAATAACGAAAAGAAGATCGAAATTATGGGTTCCAGAAGATTTTTCCGGGTATATAAGCAGCGTAAGGCGCGCCTACCGGGCAGTTTAGAGTTGAGTTCAGTTCAAGACCGGGAAGTGACAAGCGTGATACGAAAGAGTTAGAAGAGAAGTTCAATAGAAGACAATGACGAGTTTAGTTGTGAATTTAGTGGACATTTCAGTGAAGGAGGAGTGTTGTGTTATTTTGAGAGAAGATCCAAATGCGAGCTACACACGGTAAAATCGGAGGTGAGCACTGCAGTAGAAGGAGGTGGTCTACGCTATATCGGCGACGGTATTGTGAGTGAGACAGCTTATCGTCGGGACAGTGCGTCGTTAGTTGTGCGTGTAGGGGTAACCCTGCGGAGTGGTATCACGTACGGCTGTGTAAGTCAATAAAAGCGTTTAGTTCAAAACTGGTGTTTTTTCCAATCCTATATGCGATCCCCGCCACGTAACACTATTTATCTTATGCTGTCTAGTAACTCTTGCAGTCCGTTTCTTTTTTGCTAGTAAATTTATATGGTTATGTTTGAGCCTTAACACGCTTGTTATAGATAAGCGTTAGGTAATTGCGGTAAATGATACCTAATGGACTGTAAATATCTAGATAAACGAAGCAGTGAGGTTACACGCTTATGCGTACGTAGCATACATTGTTTTGAACATTTATTGAAAACCTTTGTATTGTTGTGGAATAAGAATCTCCTCCCAATTGTTTGAGGTCGGCGCAATATGTCTTTCCTTCCATACTTCTCTACCTAAAAATTCAATTTTTTTTATTCAAAACTAGAATGGAAAAATAAAAATCCGAATCCTAGACCCGATCCCAGCGCCACCTACCAAATCTGATTGCAGTTAAGCACACAAAAAAGTCATAAAAATCGATAAAATACATTTTTAACCGACTTTGACAAAAGGAGGAGGTTCTCAATTCGTCGGTATCTTTTTTCTCTTTTTTTTGTTGTTGCTTGTTTTATGTATGTTCGCCGATTACTCCGTGATTTATGATCCGATTTACGTGATTCTTTTTTTGTTCGACGCGGAATAGCTTCCAATTGGTCCCCTAAAAATTTTACGAACATTCCTTTGTTCCCGTTTCTTGGGACCTATATTTTTTAAGAAGCGTGGCACCATTTGTAGGTCCACCCATACATAGCTAGACACTAAAAAGTAACAAATAAAAGTAAAAACTTCGCTTAAAAAACCGACTTCAAAAACTAAAAAACTAAAATGTATAAAATAACTTATTTCTAAAGCTATTATTATTAATATATATTATCTAAAACATCTTGAAGTCGGTGCAAAGTAAAACATAAACATTACTATATTTTGAAAATTACTAAGCACCGACTTTAAAATGTTTTAGATAATATATATTAATAATAATCGCTTTAGAAATAAGTTATTTTATACATTTTAGTTTTTTAGTTTTTGAAGTCGGTTTTTTTTACTATTCCACATAGGGCAAGATTGTAGTCAAACGGGAACTTACACTTAAATAAAAAAAGTACCATTTTTATTCATATAGAAGATAAGTTCTACTGGAGAACACTTTCTGAAGGTCATACTAAAGTAAGTCAAAATTTAAATCTACTTTTCTATTCTATGTACACCGCTTCGTGTTATTGCTGCTAAAGAGAAGTGGCAAGAAACTAAAAAAACGTTAACAATACTAGTTGAAACTTGACATCTTTGTCTTCCGTGATCACGGCATCTTTTCAGTGGCCGAAACGTCAGAATAACCCAAATTAAATAAATTACCGCGCTCTAAAACTGTTAAAACGTAGTTTTATTATGTATACAAGTCGCGACAACTGAAGAAAATATTTCTTGTTTTTTTATTTATTTAAATTATGTTTTGTAAGTATTATTTTTGTATTAACAATAATATACCCGAAAATGTTGCTCAGCCTATAAAGCTTAAAAAATACATTAAGAAAAAATTTTATCAAAATTTATTACATTGTAAATGAATACAAGATTGACAAAGGTATGGCTAATAATATTTTATATTATAACATATTTTAATTATAACGTAATTTAGTTTTAATATTTTGACATTGTATTCGGGGCACTGCATGTCTAAAAAAAGCAAAATGTATTGATAACAACGCATATAGAAACATCTTGTGTACATACATTTTAGCAATAAATTCTTCATTAATTCATTTAATTAGCTCCCTTGCAAATTTATAAAATTAATTAAATTTACGTAACGAAACGAAAATGCAATATTAAAGGTGATTACACAAAAATTTTCAGTTATTTCATTTTGCCATGTCAGGGACGATAATGACGGTATACACTTACGGTATTATGCAATTGAGTTCGTATACTTCAAGAAAAAAAAGTGAAGAAAAAATGAAAAGAAAAAATGTCGTATATGTATCACAGAAAATAGAATATGCATAGAAGACATTGAACATATAAACATAAAAACCAATTATAATGAAAAAAACACATAGAAAAATACGTACATCACTTTCACGCTAATAGCCTTATAGGCCCTATAGAACCCAGCATAATGCTGCAACAGAGGTGACGCAGCGCTGATTTTCAGTTCTAGCCTTTATCAAAATAAAAGAATGACCCAAAAAAGTTTTCATTTAACTTCTGAATACAGAAATATTAACAATATAAAACTTATAACAATATAAATAATTAATTAATGAGGTATAAATTGCGCTATATAATAATAATAATAAAATATAAAACTCTTCTCAAACTCACTTTAACTCAATATGAATAAGCTCGATAAAATATACTTGCAGAACACAAACCAAATGCACTCCACGTTCACTCTTCAGCTTTTTTTTCAAAATGGCTACGCTACGGATCCCTAATAAAACAGATAGAGGTTATGTTCAAAAGTAACTTAAAATATGACTCACTCCGCAAAATCAAATAGGAAACAGGAAAAATCTAATTAATTAGGCGCCATAATTGTTATTATTTAATTTTATTATTTAATTTAATTGAGTAAACATTGAATTTGAAACTTTTCTAGGTCAAACCTTCATGATCCTGACTCAAGAATACGTTCATGACGATCCAAATATAATACTACGTCTATTAATAGTCTGTGCATTATCACAGTGTGTGAGATCTCTGTACGTGACATTAACCTATATGGAAGCGTGATGCGGCGTGACATTGGGACACTGACAACATCACGCTGGCGTCAAGACCTTCTGTAGGGTCAAGGAAAAGAAAGAAATCGAATGAGCAGTATTTATGATTAAAGAAGTATAATAAATGGCAGCCCAGAACAAACGTGCCACTGGTGGGCCTCCCACAATAGGGTCTGTACAGTATACCCGCAACGCTTGTCCAAAGCGGCTTGGCAGGTTTGACAAATCGATTATCTCGGTGTGCAGGTTGCATCACGATGTTTTTCTTTTTCGTTGTTAGTACATGGTAATTATGACAAAATGCACAATTAGTTCAGAAAACTGCCTAAGTGGTGCATACGTTCCGGCCAGGATCGAACCCACGCCCTTTGAGTTTGGGGCGCCTGCGCTAGCCATTACGCTACCATGACTTGTGAATAAAGAAGTGGTAACATATATATAGGGTAAATAGACTAATTGGCTCTCCAGGTGATGAGAGGGCTGGTGCTTACCTCGGGCAACGGATCAGTATGGCGAACCAGCGAGGAAACGTTACCAGCCTTCTGGGCACCTTACCCATAGAAGACCGTGATCTAGATTCAGTATTCTTCTTTAAGTCTTGAAGGACTAAAGTTAGAATACTATACAAATAAGTTTTCTTTTTTTTTACCATTATCTCATGCCATGGCTTATTTCAAAAAAATCTGTATGATTCCTACACTTAATAATATTACACAAGAGTTAGACAACAAGGGCTCAATATATTCCTATACATGTGACCCTGAAGATTGCTTGTCATATTTTAACCCAGAAAATGTCAATATATCTATTATGACGCTAAATATTCGTAGTGTTTATAAAAATTTGGATCAATTTATAGTATTACTTCACCGATGTAATTACTACCCTCATATAATCATCTTAACTGAATGTTGGTTGGAAACTAATAAAACACCTCCGCATATTCCTAGTTATAATATCTACTATACACATAGGCTCAAAAATCAAAATGACGGTGTTGTTGCTTACGTAAAAGACGATCTTTGTTGTGTTACTCTCGAACCTGTGATAAATGATGCGACTTGTCTTGTTTTGAAATTCAATAACTTTGCTGTGTTCGGTATTTATAGATCCCCTTCAGTCCGATTAGCAGATAACTTTATTAATTCTATTGAATTAATAATAAATGAATTTAAATCATACAGCAACATATTTCTCGTCGGTGATATTAATATAAATATTCGGAACGATAATACTGATATTAATAGTGCTCCTTATTGTGAACTTTTGTATAGTCTTGGTTTTTGTCCCGCACATAATTTACCCACAAGAGATGAAACTTGTCTTGATCATATATTCCTAAAATCGCGTTATACAGGATCATGTCTTGTTTTAAATACTTTTATAACAGATCATAAAGTTGTTTTACTTACTACGAGCATTTATAGTAAAGTAACAACTTCAAGCACTATAACAAAAATTGATTTTGATAGTGTCATTGATTATGTCACTAAATTAGACCTAAATTCAAATTTCAATAATAATGATCCTCAAATTGCTGCAGATATGCTTACTAACTCATTAATAGATGCTATTAAAATTAACTCTAAATCTTTTTCAATACCGCGTCGACAAAAAATAATTAAACCTTGGATTACCCCTGGATTACTACGATGCATTAAAAACCGAGATAGACTACATTTGCAGTCTAAGAAAAACCCTAATAATTTAGTATTTAAAATAACCTATACTAGATATAGAAATTACTGTAACACTATCTTAAGGAAACTAAAGATAAACTACGAAAGAAGTGAGTTGTTAAAAGCTGAAAACAATAGTAAGTTGTTGTGGAACAAGATCAAGACATTTACAAATATGTCTATTACTAAATCTTCTGCAAGCGAACTATTGTCTATTTGTCAGGACCCAATAGCAGCAGTTAACACTATTAATGATTTTTTTGCGTCTATAGGTAAAAACTTAGCTCAATCTATTGTAGAAGCAGACAACCTAGTTCCTAACAAATGTAACTCACCAAAACTGCCTCCTTTCGCCCCTTTATCCATGGCACTATTTGGCACTACCGAAGTCGAAATAAATTCCATAATACTTAGTCTAAGAGATAGTAGCGCATATGGCTGGGATGGTATACCAACTTCAGTGATTAAGGGAGCCCGGCTTATTATCGTTCCATATTTTACAAAGTTGTGTAATTTATGCATTGAGAAAGGTATTTTCCCAGATATTTACAAAAAGAGCCTTATACATCCTATTCATAAGGATGGGGATAGAAAAGAAATTAATAACTACCGCCCAATATCAATGCTCCCCGTTTTATCCAAAATATTAGAAAAACTTCTAAACAAACGTTTAATGATATTTCTAGAAAATAACAATTTGATATCAAACTCTCAATTCGGTTTCAGAAAAGATAGGTGTACAGAAGACGCAGTCAGCCATTTAATAAGTCATGTGACAACACTAGTGGATAGCAAGAAAAAAGTTTTGGGTGTTTTTCTCGATTTAAAAAAAGCTTTTGACACAGTATCGGTTCCCATACTTCTAAATAAGATGGATAGATGTGGTATACGAGGATTACCCTTTAATATTTTTAAAAGTTACTTAGAAAATAGATCCCAAATTACTAAATTAGATGGCCACCTAAGTAATAAACAAACTATGTCTTTTGGAGTGCCACAAGGCAGCATCCTCGGACCAAGTCTTTTCTTGATTTATATAAATGACTTGTGTAGCCTAGAATTACAAAATGGTATTATTGTAAGTTTTGCGGATGACACGGCGTTGATTTTTCATGGCGATACTTGGGATGAGGTGCGTGCTGTGGCCGAACAAGGTATTGCAACAGTTTATAAGTGGCTGAATGCTAATCTTCTTACTCTCAACCTTAACAAAACTAAATTTATGACTTTTTCGATCACAAACCCTTCTAATACTTTAAATAGTTTTAATCTTAGATTACACAATTGTGGAGATGTAACATCTCAAAATTGTGATTGCTTATATATAAATAAAACTAGAGAGATTAAATATCTGGGTGTCATTCTTGATGATCTCTGTAAATGGAAACAACACGTTGAGCTAATTACTACTAGAGTTCGTAAATTAATATGGGTTTTTAGAAAATTAAGATATATTGCCTCCAAAGACTTACTAATCAAGATTTACAAAGCCCTATGTCTCTCGATTATTCGATATTGTATTTCCGTTTGGGGTGGGTCTTACAAAACCCATTTGCTTCAACTAGAACGAGCTCTAAGATGTGTCATAAAAGTCATGCTCTTTAAACCCTTTAGATACCCGACTTCTCAACTATACGACGAATGTAAGCAACTCTCGGTTAGGCAAATTTACGTATTACATATTGTTCTTCGGCAACATAAAGTGATACCCCATAACGTATCATTAACAAAAAGGAGAAAAGACATCGTCTGCATTAATATCCTTTCGCATACAGCTTACTTACAACACCAGGTATGCTACTTAGGTATATTTTTATACAACAAAGTTAACAAAATTCTACGAGTTTATGATTTTACATACCAAGCGTGTAAGTTAAAATTAAATAATTGGCTTTTAACTCTTGACTATGATGGGACAGAACAATTGTTAAAAATAAATATATAACACAACTAACTAATATGTACAACCCGAAATCTTGTTTTTATTTAATTGATAATTTTTATCTCCATTTCTAATTTTAATTTTTTAGACTAGACATACAAATTCACAATATCACAAGTCACACATAACACGCACACACACACACACACACACACACACACACACACACACACACACACACACACACACACACACACACACACACACACACACACACACACACACACACACACACACACACACACACACACACACATACACACCCATACATACACACATACACACACATACGCACGCACGCACGCATTCATGCATATTTCATCCCTTTTTTTCTTTTAAATGAGTGTAACAATAATTTCACAATCAGAATTGTACCACTAGGAAGGAGGTCCCCAAGATACAGGTCGACCTAGTTTGGGGACCAATGACTCAGAAATTTGTGAATTATGTTTTTTCTCAATAAATGATTTTTGTTTTGTTTTGTTTTATTGTATAAGTTTATTTGTAAAATGTGCAGGCTGTCGAACTTTGAAATATGCTGCCTCTTTCTGTCAGAGAGGCCAAATCCTTACCAACATTAAGAAATTAACTCATAAATACTACTATTGTCTACAAATAGCTATGTCTGATTAATAAAAATAGTGGTCGCCAGTGGTCGAATTTCGACCATAGCTAATTAAAATAATAAGTTTAAACATTATTAAGGTTCTGTTGTCAAAGACTATATTCTATAATCGCAAATTTCGTCAAGGCTACACTGTTAATTTGACTTGAACCATAAACAAAAGAGTATATATGCGTGTGTGTGTGTCAAATAGATGGCACCTTGTGTAATGTATTTTTTATGCATAATTAAAAAAATATATATTAGCATTCTGCCTGTATAGAGAAGGAGCTATAAGTGTGCAAAATTTCATATTCCTCCGACCGCGAAATTTTCGTTATAATGGGTACAAAGTTTTCGCTTCATGTATTAATATATTTATATAATCATGCTAATACATTTATTATAATAACTTATGTATTTTGAAAATATATTAGTGTTACTGTAACTTTTTATGTCTGTCTGTTAGAACCTCAGGTGAAATCTACTGGACGTATTTAAATGAATCTCGACACAGAACTAGCTTATATCCTGGGTCAATACCTGGATACATTTTATCCTGTAAAATAATGTTTCCGTAGGATAGAATGAATATGGTGAAGAATGTGTCACCGCGGTCGCATTTTTTAGGCGCTGCTTTTGCCATTCACTAATAAATATGTCATCATAGCTACGCGAACAAAGTTTCACTAGTATATGCTAATATATCATCACCTTTTAACGCTTTTTTATGTTTACTTATAGGCAAACTGGCAGACGGGTCCATTTGATGGCAAGTGGCTACCGTCTCCCAGGAGATCTGCAACACTGAGGGAGCCGATGGGTTGTCCTTTACGCCCTAATAAATATGTCATCATAGCTACGCGAACAAAGTTTCCCTAGTATATGCTAATATATCATCACCTTTTAATGCTTTTTTATGTTTGCTTATAGGCAAACTGGCAGATGGGTCCACGTGATGGCAAGTGGCTACCGCCGGCCAAGACATCTGCAACATTGAGGGAGCGTTGCCTTTTACGCCCTTTTTGAAGAGCTCCCTATTGTAGCGGTCTGGGGTAAACCGCGGGAGGGAGCTTATTCCACAGCTTGCTCACGTATGGCATAAAGAAGCGAGCGCCACATACAATGTATAACTTCCAGGTGTTAAGGTAGTATGGATTAACTCCCACCCGTCGGCGAGCAGTGCGGTAGTAAAATGGTGATGTAGGTATCCAACCAAACAGCTCCTCAGAACACTCCCCATTGTACAGACGGTAGAACGCGCTTAAAGCGCCAAA
Organism: Dendrolimus punctatus; assembly: GCA_012273795.1. Lineage (NCBI taxonomy): Eukaryota > Metazoa > Arthropoda > Insecta > Lepidoptera > Lasiocampidae > Dendrolimus > Dendrolimus punctatus. The sequence goes on along the minus strand of CM022551.1, from coordinate 10,620,210 downwards.
GTCTCCTCTATATTCTTTATAAGGTTTATACTAGAAAATATCTAATTGCACGTTAGCCATTTCTCTACCAAGACTTATATTAAAAATAGTAGTGCAAATACCTCAGCGGCAAGCCGTGAAACTGTGACCTAACAAGTTTGTAAAGGACCTTAAGACCGGTGGCTGCAAGCGCAGCGGCTGGTTAGGCTCACATGTCCGTTTTATCGCTCATATCAATCTACAACTTACTCATTTAGCAATGAATGTACAGTTAGCACGACAAGTGCTTATTTGACTTGTAATATTTGTTTGTTTTTTTATATATTTTTTCAGCAGTTCAGCAGATAGGCCGGCGGCCCACTTGATGGAAAGCGGTTACCATCGCCTATGGATTGCAACACCAGAGGTGCTACAAATGCGCTGCTACTCTCTTAAGGGAGACTGGAACCTAGTCATTAATGCGGGAACACAACTCAAGTTTATTATGGCGACATACTACAGTACGTCGCACCAGAGGCGGTAGCCACCCAAACATGCGGATCCCCTACCACCTGGCTGTGGGTTTTTTGTCGCCTCTTACGACAGGCCGCCCGACCGCAAGAAATTTATTGCATTTGCCCGTCTGGATGGCTACAACCCCTAGCCTAGAGTATGTCGCCATAACAAGCTTGACTTGTGTTTCGGAATTAGCCAAGCTCGAGTCTTCCTTTAGAGAGCAGCAGCGCATTTGTAGCACCTTTCGTTATGCAAATGTCTATAGGCGATGGTAACCTCTTTCCATGATGTAAGTCGTTCCATCTGCCTGTTTGCCAAATTCAAAGAATTGATAAAAGATACACTTTAAAATTGTTTTGCCATCTGTACATGCAAATGTGTGCCGGTGCGTGGCAAGGCGCGGCCGAAATCCGTATGTGCTGACCCTACCCACTACCACCGACTAACTGGTATCAAATTAGTTGCATAATAAGTATGTAAACAATTTTTGTTACAAACAGCCGCACTCAGAAAACTTAAACCATTATTAACTTTAAATGAAATTAAAATGTAATATTAAAGATTTTACTTTTCTGTTAAACTCCGCGATCTTAAGAAATAAAAAAATATAATATAATTTATTGACATTTCATTAAATATACTTAAACTTGCTGTGATAGTTAAACTTCGTTCGCGTTGGCATGGCGATGACGTATTCATTAGTTAATTGCAACGGCAGCACCATAATATGCCGACCGCAGCGCCCCTTTTTTATTTTTTATTGCAGGAGTTCAGCAGACAGACAGACGGCCTACTTGATGGAAAGCGGTTACTATCGCCTATGGACATTTGCATCAATAAAGCTGCTACAAATGCACTGCTGCTCTCTTAAGGGAGACTGGAACCTGGTCACTAACAACAAGATTGTTATGGCGACATACTTTAGACCAGGGGTGGTAGCCATCCAGTCGGGCAAATGCCCTACCACCTGGCCAATTTTGCTATATTTTTTTTTGCAGTAAATCTCGGCAGACAAACATATACATTGTATGTCCTCAAACTTAGCAAGTTACGTTTGTGTTATGGGTAATATACGAACACCCGGACCATAGCAAAAAGTTCGTTTGCGAAATTTACCATACCAGGAATCGAACCTCATTACAAAGCCTTTGCGTTGTAATGAGGTTGACCGGCAAGGATTTAGCCTTCTCAACCACAGAGGCCGTTAATTATATTCAGATAATTAACAGATAATATTTGAGTCAATAATATCTGGTTTCTTGGACTTGGCGAATCTTTAAAAGCGGAGGCACTGGTTCTTGAAGCAGCCTGCTCAAGGAGCCACCTTATGTGAGGTTCGACTTCAGCTTGACCGGCTTGTTATTCTTTGTTGGATGGAAAGACTGTTGGACTGATTTGGCTAAAATTGACATATGTAACATTTATACCGAGGGTGACCAAGGGATACTGTTTATCCTGGATAGTGGGATAGATTTATGCAAAGGTTATTCCGGAAACTGGGATAGGTTTTGTGATTTTATCCACTATTGGGTCCACTTGGTCCACTGGGTCAACTGGATCCACTTGGACTTTACCGGATTCATAATCCAAAATAGTGCTGAATTTAGCCCGAATTTAAGTCCACTGGAGCCGTAAACTCTTGAAGTGTTTACAATAGCGGGTTCGTTTGTATTTATTATCATAAACGTATATTCTTGAATTTGGATGGTGGCCAATGGTGTCACGGCCTCTGCTCGCTCGTCCCATAGAAATCACACAAACATACAACCGGATGGTTATCTCTTTAGATGTTTATTAAAATATTGTACTGGGACCACGATATTTCTCGAAGTTGGGGTAATTCAGACTAATTTATATATTTGCCTATATCTAAATGCATAGTGTACACTATACACACACAACCTAAATACCTAAGCACAATAACATTTTATAATAAGTACATTTTTTTTTTATTATACTTGATTTTTTATTTTTTATCCGTGCGGGAACGGAGAAATAATATAATTCCATACGTTAGGGCGGCCTGTCGTAAGAGGTGACAAAACAACCCACAGCAAGGTGGTAGGGCATTTGCCCGACTGGATGGCTACCACCCCTGGTCTAAAGTATGTCGCCATAACAACCTTGACTTGTGTTCCGGCATTAGTGACAGGTTCCAATCTCCCTTAAGAGAGCAGTAGCGCCTTTGTAGTATCTTTGGTGTTGCAAATGTTCATAGACGATAGTAACCGCTTTCCATTAAGTGGGCTGTCTGCCTGTCTGCTGAACTCCTGCTATAATAAGAAAAGATTTCATAAATATTGTTATTTACACTTCAATATATGAGGTCAAGTAATGCTAAGTTAAGCGTGTAAGTAATATAAATCAAAATTAAAAATAATTAACGTACGGAACTAGAGTCTGCAGTGTAAGAATTTAAAAAAATGCTGCTAAGTAATATAACCTGAAAAAAGAAATAACAAAAAGCCTACAGGAATAAAATAACGAACAGATTTAAAAAAAGTTTGGTAATGATATAATTTGTACCCTTGGGAAGGACTTGAGCTTGACTTAAAAAAACAATCTTTAAGCAGGTGAAATAGGTGATGATTTTTTGTAGGAAACTCATAATAATTATTCAAGATAAGGAAGGATATTAAAATATATAAATAAGATTTTGGTAAGACATTATCACATTAATGTGTTTCAATATTAGAGGTATGTTTTCACTTTTGTTCCGAAAGTTAAAAATAATTAGTTTACTAATTCATATTTTGCTTTATGGGTGAACTGAATTTTATCTCTAAAAATACACTTCAACTAAATATTTTAATTTCTCTAATTAATACGTCACATAATTTTATTACAAAAAAATATATTTATAATGCAAGGAAAAAAGTATTATTTATGTATGTTTATATATAAAATATTACTTTAATTTATGTATTTAATCATGTGTATATAAATCTATATGTATATTTGTATAATAATCTAATATATAAAATTCTCGTGTCACAGTTTTCGTTGCCATACTCCTCCGAAACGGCTTGACCGATTTTGATGAAATTTTTTGTGCTTATCCGGTATCTATGAGAATCGGCCAACATCTATTTTTCATCCCCCTAAATGCTAGGGGTAGTCCACCCCTAAATTTTATTATTTATTTTTTTGTCAAAAATTTTAATTTCTATTTTTTTATGATACAACATACAAAAATACATACAACCCTAGATTTTCAACCCTCTACGATCAACCCCTATTTTTTACCGGGCAGGACGACGTCTGCCGGGACAGCTAGTCTAATATATAAAATTCTCGTGTCACAGTTTTCGTTGCCATACTCCACCGAAACGGCTTGATCGATTTTGATGAAATTTTTTGTGCTTATCCGGTATCTATGAGAATCGGCCAACATCTATTTTTCATCCCCCTAAATGTTAGGGGTAGTCCACTCCTAAATTTTTTATTTTATTTTTTAGACAAAATTTTTAATTTCTATTTTTTTATGATACAACATACAAAAATACATACAATCCTCAATTTTCAACCCTCTACGATCAACACCTATTTCTTACCGGGCAGGACGACGTCTGCCGGGACAGCTAGTATATATATATATATATATATATATATATATATATAAATCAATTGCTGTTCGTTACACTCGTTAAACTCGGGAACGGCTGGACCGATTTGGGTAATTATGGTTTTGAATTATTTCAAGAAGTCCAGGAAAAGTTTCGTCATTTCCATATAATGTTGTCACCTCATCAAAAGTCTATTCACATGCATGTAAATTTTAAAGCTCTACACCTTTATTACAGTCGTGAATATTTGCATCTCAATGTCAAAGGTGTGGATAAAATTATATGGTACATTAATCATTATCGGTTTGATTACTAAGTGTGCTGTTAGAAAAATGAATAGCTAATTTTCAATACATTTAAACATAGATGAAAGACACAAACAATAGGGTAACATCATCGACGCACCATACACGCACATATATATATTATTATTATATATTTGATCGACTGGATGGCTACCATCACTGGTCTAAAATATGTCGCGACAACAACCTTGAGTTGTGTTCTGGCATTAGTGACCAGGTTCCAGTCTCCGTAAGAGAGCAGCAGCGCATTTGTAGCACCTTTGGTGTTGCAAATGTCCATAGGCAATGGTGACCGTTTTCCATCAAGTGGGCCGTCTGCCTGTCTGCTGAACTCCTGCAATAAAAATCATTAAAGAAAATATGGGAGTGGCCAAAAAATTATGAAATTCGTGTGATTTGTGCATTATATAATAAGTTCATTTTTTTTACTAGCACGGAAGATTTCTTTTTTCCAATTTTTTTTAGAAAACTCGAGAATCACGTGTATCTATAGGTGCACACATATGCGTGCATGCATGCATATCATGCGTGCAATTAAATGGATGGCGACATTCGCAATCGACTGCCTGATCTACTCTGAAGCGAAATTATCATTTTGATTTATTATTACTTAGTTTATGCTAAAGTACCGTTTGCAGAGCAATGTAGATTAATTTTATGATAATTAATTAATTTTAAAATATTTTCGTACTGCAAGCATAGTAAATACGGATAATTGGAAAAATAATAATATATTTTTAACAGATTTGACTATTAATTTCAGCTACCCTACTAGACTACTAGCTTCTAAGGTAATATTTTGTATACAAAATATGTTCGTAGTTTATTCAGTATATGAATTTGGTACAGTTTATTTTTTTAACTGTGATGTTTTAGTAATCTTTTATGTGTAGGTATTATAAATCATCATAAATAGTATATATACTGTGAATCACACTATTTGTAAAAAAATATTATTGCTAGAAGGTTTTTGCCTTTTGTAACCGTTATAGACACTTTTCGAACGCAGTCTTTGTTAAACGTCATTATATTATCATTCATATAAAATTTCGATAATAAACTTGTTGCAAACAAAAAGATTTATAAATACAAAGTCATACATAATTGCTATAAATGAAAATTAAAAAAATCGGCAAACAAAAACGGACATTGTATATTCTCAATCTAAGCAAGTTTTGTGTTATGTGTAATAGACAACCGACCACGACAAAAACGATGAATTTATTTACGAAATTTACTTAATTGATTTTTGTGCTGATGGTATTTACAGTGCATATGACACAGCGTGTGTGTTCGCGCAAGGCGAGCAACCGCGCCCAGCACTACGCGATTGAGATAATAGTGATGGGAACAATAACATATATCGATAAATCTATAGAACTTTATTGGTTATTTACAGTTAAAATTTACATTCACTTAAAGAGACAAACTTAAAATTAAAATAAACAAATATAATAATACATCCTATTCTAATAATGTACAACTTAATTTATAAAAGATAAAAACTACAAATAGATAAAACTTAGTAATATTTTTTAGTTTTTACATCTGAATTCTAAAAGAGTGTTACGTTCAATTCAATGTATATATGTTTTGATATCGACAATTTATGTAACACATTTTCTCGTTTTAACCAAGTGAAACTCACACGACAAATACGTCTTCAATCAAAGAAAGGTGAAAGGAAAAAGAATACGAATTCCTGCGGCTGGGTGGTCTGTCGTAGGATACGGTAAAACAACCAGTAAAACAGCCAAGTGTTAGCATTTTCGCGTTTGATTGGCTATTTTACCTGGTCTAAAGTATTCGGCCATAACAATCTTGTGTTCTGGCTTTAGTTACCAGCTTCTAGTCTCCCTTTAGAGAGCGGCAGCACATTGGTAGTACTTTTGGTGTTACAAATATCTATAAGCGATGGTAACCACTTTTCATCTGGTGGGCTGTTTGCCAGTCAGCTGAACTCATTCAATAAAAAAAAGGTGCGTCTCGGAACATCAGACGGAAGTGATAACTTAAACTAATCTAAGTTGAACTACTTAATATTGAAAGTGTTTAACTTGAGAAAAGCTTAGGTTATTTAAATTGTATGTATATTAATATGGAAATGTAAAAAAAGTTATTTATTAATAAAAGAGCCTGCCTATCGGTGCCGTATGCGTGAGAGAAAGGGAAGCCAGACAGACTGGCGCCGTAACACGTTACGTAACAAAGCGGTTTGCCCTCCCATAAGAAGTTATCACTTCAAAAAGAATATTTTATTAGGTGATTGAATTATAAGTTATTTACATTTATCGATAATTTCACATCTCTACTGTGCAAGTGCAACAACTTCCATGGAACATGTGTTGAGAAACGTATGTATAGTGTCGCAACTTAGTACAGCGCATTCGGGGTGCGGCCCTAGCACATTCGACCCGAAGATAACATTGTTCCGATTATTATCAATATATTATTGGTGGGGTCTACATTGTAACTTACGAGAGGCTGATAAGGACGCCCACACCTGAGACTTAGTTTCATCTTTTACGAATCATGTTTAGTGATATAGTTACTACTAGCTGTCCCGGCAGACGTCTTCCTGCCCGGTAAAAAATAGGGGTTGATCGTAGAGGGTTGAAAATTTAGGGTTGTATGTATCTTTTAATGCTGTATCATAAAAAAATAGAAATTAAAAATTTTGTCTAAAAAACAAATAAAAAAATTTAGGGGTGGACTACCCCTAACATTTAGGGGGATGAAAAATAGATGTAGGCCGATTCTCATAGATACCGGATAAGCAAAAAAAATTTCATCAAAATCGGTCAAGCCGTTTCGGAGGAGTATGGCATCGAAAACTGTGACACGAGAATTTTATATATTAGATTGCACAGAATTAATAATTCGTATTAACAGTTTTTAACCGGCATTAAAAAGGAGGAGTGTCTCAATACGTATGGGTTATGTACATATGTTACTCGATTTCTCCGTCAATTGTCAATCGATTTTCAAAATTTTTCTTTTTTATCAAAATGTTATACTGGTGGACCGAATTGGCACTGTTGTTACTGTGTCAGGTTTTGATGGGTGGATTCTCAGGAAATAGTGAAATCAATGAAAATTTTAGTAAGGAAAACATAAAAATAGTAATTTTAATGTTTTACTTGACACCGACTTCAAGATGTTGTAGAAAGAAGTAGGTTAATTAGTTATTTTTTGGTTTTTAGTGTGAAATCGGTTTTGTTTTTGTTTCAGAAAAAATAATTTTCCTTCCCGTCCTCCCCTGACTTCGTCCTCGTGACATCATTTAAAAAAAGGTAAGTAAAAAACTCCCGATTTTGAAACATTATTTATTGGTGCTCCGCTCCTATTGGTCTTAGCGTGATGATATATAGCCTAAAGCCTTCCTCGATAAATGGGCTACCTAACACTGAAAGAATTTTTCAAATCATAGTGGCAGTTCCTGAGATTAACGCGTTCAATTAATCAAACAAACAAACTCTTCAGCTTCATTAATTAATATAATCTGTTTTGGGCTAGAAACCCTCGCAGGCGTCCTCAAAACACCCCGCGAAAATTTCATCGCAATCTGATCAATAGTTTAGGGGACAAACATTGACTTTTATTAATATAACATAATTTTCGAAAGGTCACATCTCTCATCAGGAAATTCTAAAACAATATACCTGATAATGAGGCTAATAAGGCATAACCGGTTATTCTATAAATGGACGCTACGGTACGCTTTTGACATTAAACTTTCAAAATTTAGATTTTAAAACGCTTACATAATCATCGTGATAATTATATAAAAATAAAAAAAATATCATACAGGAATATTATCGTATTGTAGATCAGAAATATTTGAATAATTAAGCTACGCTTGAGGAAAATGTTACATAAACAAGATTTGTGTGTATGACATAAAAAATAATGTTACGTCATACTCGTGTCAAAATATGACAATACAGAAAACGCTTGACTGCCATACCCCTCCGTTCGGGCATTGCTTTATACTAAACTGTATAATACCGACAAAGGGGCCGCGTTCACTGAGTTAATCCGCACACCTGGCAAGCTTCGACGCAATGCAATAACGACAAGGAATAGTTCGACACTAATGACGGCCATAAAACAAGTACGATATCAATAAGATGTTTTTCTTAATTGTAAATTATAAACACGAAGTAAACAAAAGAACTCCGAATGCAGGAAAGGTAACAAACTGCGTTTTTACGACAGGCATTTCTTCGACGGCATGTAACAATACTTTCACGTACTCGTAGAAGTCAACATTTCTGTATATATAGCTATAATAACGTTAAATTATTTAAGCAATAATTACATATAGAGTACAATACACGTCTTACTTTGTACATCGGTTGAGTCTCTCCAACGGTTGAGCCCAGCTCCCGCACTGCGATAGAACCGTGGGCTCTCGCCAGTGGTAGGTCACCCTCATCCAACAGAGACTGTTTGCAAGATTGGAAACTGCTAAAGTATCCGCATGTGTAGCGTACCTGTCTTTATAATGGGGAGTGTTCCGAAGAATCATTGGAGCCTGTGTCTTCTTTCTACCATTGCACCGCTTGCCATCTGCTTGGTGTTTATCCTCACTTTCTTATTAAGCCATTTAACTCGTGTGTACAACAGTTCTCTCTGTACACGACCGGAAAAAGAATTCTAATTCCTACTGCCGGGTGGCCTGTCGTAAGAGGTGACAAAACAACCCACATCCAGGTGGTAGGGCATTTACCCGACTGGATGACTACCACTCCTGGTCTAGAGTATGCCGTCATAACAACCTTGATTTGTGTTTCGCCTTCAATGACCAGGTTCCAGGTTCTCCTTCAAAGCCGGCAGTGCATTGGCAGCACCTCTGTTATTGCTAATGTCCATAGGCGACGGTAACCACTTTCCATCACAATTGGGCCGTCAGCCTGTCTGCTGAGCTTCAGCAATAAAAATAAAAAGTTCTTAAGAACGCTTCCCTTGAGCACCGTAGAGCGTTGGATAGAGTTCCTAGCAAAGGTTATGCCCGAGAAACCCCACATGAGGTTTTTTTAAAAAAGGGTGTCGTTAAATTTCGTCGAAGTCGGCAACACGTTGTTAGCACCTCTAGTGTTGCAAATGTTCCTAGGCGACGGGAACCGCTTCTCATCAGGTAGACCATCACTTCGTTTGCCAGTTTCGTAAAAAAGAAAAGATGATTTCATCCATAACGATCCAGCAGTTTGCAAAAAAATTTACTGCAATAAAGACGTAAAAACGAAAAAAATATTAATGACGATATAACTAATTATTCATCATTAAGTCGTAAAAATCTTTATTTATAATCTTGTCATTAATATGTTTTTTAATTGTATGTGTTCAGCGGAAAGGTAGACGGCCCACCTGATAGGAAGCGGTTACCATCGCCTATGGACGTTTGCAACACCAAAGGTGCTACTAATATAAACATAATAAATAATGTTTACTGGCAATATTAATATATAATAACTTGCCTTTACATCTTAAAGAAATCAAAATCCTATTATTTAAAAGAAAGCTCTCAGAATGGTTAATTAACAAATGTCACTCACTTATAGAATATTTTATTTCTAAATAGGGTTATATAATAACAAAATAACATTAATAATAAAACAGTATATGAGATTAAGTCTACAATTTCGGCTAACTGATTAAATTAATTAAATTGTATTATTACAATATACCTGTATTGTAAATTATGCTGTAATTGTAAATAATTAAATTAAATATTACTGAAATTCTGTAATATGTACAGTGACAAAATATATTAAAAACCGAGTCGAGGGGATGTTAGAAGTGATATTTCACTTCTTAAAAGATTTAAACAAAATCTATTTTAGTTCAATAGAACTATTCCTTGTCGTTATTGCATTGCGTCGAAGCTTGCCAGGTGTGCGGATTAACTCAGTGAACGCGGCCCCTTTGTCGGTATTATACAGTTTAGTATAAAGCAATGCCCGAACGGAGGGGTGGGGCAGTCAAGCGTTTTCTGTATGGTCATATTTTGACACGAGTATGACGTAACATTATTTTTTATTTCATACACACAAATCTTTATTGTTTATGCAACATTTTCCTCAAGCGTAGCTTAATTATTCAAATATTTCTGATCTACAATACGAGAATATTCCTATATGATATTTTTTTATTTTTATATAATTATCACGATGATTATGTAAGCGTTTTAAAATCTAAATTTTGAAAGTTTAATGTCAAAAGCGTATCGTGGCGTCCATTTATAGAATAACCGGTTATGCCTTATTAGCCTCATTATCAGGTATATTGTTTTAGAATTTCCTGATGACAGATGTGACCTTTCAAAAATTATGTTATATTAATAAAAGTCAATGTTTGTCCCCTAAACTATTGATCAGATTGCGATGAAATTTTCGCGGGGTGTTTTGAGGACGCCTGCGAGGGTTTCTAGCCCAAAACAGATTATATTAATTTATGAAGCTGAAGAGTTTGTTTGTTTGATTGATTGAACTTGTTAATCTCAGGAACTACCAGTATGATTTGAAAAATTCTTTCAGTGCTAGGTAGCCCATTTATCGAGGAAGGCTTTAGGCTATATATCATCACGCTAAGACCAATAGGAGCGGAGCACCAATAAATAATGTTTCAAAATCGGGAGTTTTTTACTTACCTTTTTTCAAATGATGTCACGAGGACGACGTCAGGGGAAGAAGCTAGTTGATGTGTAATTTAGCACTAGATACTATGAAAATACAAATAGATGATATCGCTGTTAAAGCTTCCGATAAGATTGGGCATTTGTCTAAATCATCAAAAATGTCCGATCTCATTAACGTGTATAATATTTAATAATGATTAGAATACTGATGTGCACATCACGTAAACGAGAAGTTTAAGTTAACTTAGGCACACATGCCTCGACGAGGATACGGCGCTGCACACACTTCAGGAGTGTCCTGCCTGGACAGAGCAGCGCCGAGACCTCGTCGTCATTACCGGATATGACCTCTCGCTCCCGGCCGTGGTACGCACCATGGTCGGGAGCCCAACAGGATGGGACGCCGTCTCCTTCTGCGAGCGCGTTATGCTTGCGAATTGTATTGCTATGTTGCTATTGAACTAAAATAGATTTTGATAAAAATTTTTGTTTCTCTGTTTGTTTGTACCGGCTTATCTCCGAAACCACTGGACCGATTTAAATGAAATATTGTATGTTGGTAGATTATATCCCTGGTCAACATATAGGATACTTTTGATCCCGAAAAATTGAAGAGTTTAATTTTTCGGGATCAATATCCGTGGGATAGTTAAAAAACGTTTTCCACTCGGACGAAGTCGGAAGAAGACGAAGTGCTTGTATTAAATTTATGAAGGAATGATTAACTTATTTACGATTAATTAACCTATGCCATCATTGTTAATTATAATTATATAGGTAACAAATGATTTTTGTACGCTCTCATTGGACCAACTGTTGCTTCTTCATTCTATTTGTATCATCTTTATGTACACATTTTAACAATATTATATTCTATTCTAGTGTACTATGGCTCTCTAAAAAGCAACTAGAACCTGTCCACTAATGCCAGAATACAAGTCAAGGTTGTTATGGCGGAATCCTTTACCAATATGTCTATATTATTGAATGTTTATATTAAATCATAGCCAAAAATCATTGATAGACTATAATTTGAATGCATGAATAAATGGAGCGATAATAATTCAATTTTGTTTTTGTATCGCAACAACATTACATTAAATGCAATTTATCTAAATCTCTCACACTCGAATAAACTTGCTTCGAGTTGGGTGTAGCCATCTGATAAAAGAGGTCAAGATAATTTTTATAATTATCGATGTAGGTTTTACTATTCACCATAATAAGTCAATTTTAACCGTTTGCTCTTGAGACCTTCGGACGGACCGAAGTCCGTAATGTCCTAAAACCATCAGCCTCTATGAAAAGCGTGAAGTATTTATTATCTTACCCCGACCACTCGCTGCTATAATCTGGCGGCTTCGAAGTGATTATATCCGTGAGACGGCGGGGATCCAATGTTTGTAATTGACTGAGTACATAGCGGACTTTATATTCGTCGCTGGTCTTCAACTTGTCTTGTCTTAGGCTTCAAAGCCTAGAGCATCGAAGCCAGGTTGCTACTCTAGCGGTTTTTTTATAGGATTCATTTCGGAAAGTGTGCGGTTGAACTGTTCGACTAAATTCCTCCTACATCATTCCATCTTCGGACCACAAGGCGCTCTGGTCTACGACATCGTTTCACGGTGGAAACGCTACCAGTGCGTACAAACGTATCGCCTCCACGTTCCTTCTACATACGGCAGAGTTGTGGAATGGACTTCTGGTAGTGTAGTCCATGTTTCCCGAAAAGTATAATCCGGGTATATTCAAGTTTCGTGTGAATAGGTACTATCTAGGTAAGCGTGCTCCATTTTCGACCGCATCATCGTCCGGCATTGGACGTGATCGATCGTTAAAACGCAAAACTATTTAATTAAAAAAAAAACTCCAGCACACCGGCTTCAAATTGTGCAAACCATAATCTTGGATATTCCTGCCAAAATGGAAGAAGCTTTGATTGAACGGAGATAGCGGATATATCGACGGCAAACGCGTTGGCTCGTTCGCACGTAGCAGCGAAGGACTGAGTTTGAGAGTCTTGGCTGTGTCCTATTTTTACGATGTTTTTGATTTATTCAGAAACCTTGCGATATTCTTTTCTTCGGGCTCGCCAGAATGTAGCAGCGACTGATAGCGGTAAAATAATACATCAAATGTTCACAGTCTCGAAATTTGTTTTTACCATTACCACTAGCTGCTACAAAACTATTATAACGACTTATCAACTGTTCAGCTGAGAGAGGGCTCGTGACGACCTTGATTACAGGATCAGTAGGAAAATTCAACGAGGAAACGTAGTCAGCTTTCTGGGCGCACCTTACCCATAGAAGACGGTGATCTAGGCTCAGTATTTTACTTATGGTCTTGTGGGATTATAGACAGTGCAATATAGCTTAGTTAAGTTTTCCTTATTGTATTAGTTTATATTTCTTAATTACATTAAACACACCTATAATAGATAATAGACTGATACTGCCATCTTTCAGATTACAAAAATTGCTGTCTTTCTTTCTTGGGGGCTGGTATACGCTTTTTGAATAAACTTCCGAATGAAGTGTTAGATATGCCCTTTACTACACACACACTACACTCCACAATACACTACACTACACTACACACACACACTACACTACACACACACTACACTGCACACACACACACTACACACACACTACACTACACACACACTACACTACACTATTGAAAAATTTTAAATGACAAAACCGCATTTACATACCTGCCCGCTCCAGCCTTTTATGCGAGCTTCTGTATAATGTTTATATTTTGCATATCATGTAAGGAGATCTCATTTACTCGTATGGTGATTTGTCGCTATTTGAATTTTTAGCATGTCATTACGACGGTAACAATTTTTTTGTTTCTTATAACTTCATTCATTCTCTGAAAAGTAATTTAATACAATTTTATTTATAAATAGAGCCTGAGATAATATATAAAAAAAACTGGAGAGGTGTCATGGGACACCCGGATGTAACGAAGTTCCTATCGATTAATTAGTGAAGGAATTGCAATAAATTTAATTTTTTGAAGTTATAAAAATATAATGTAATATAAACTTAATCAGTAGGCTCAATTTTAGTAATAATTGGCTTGTGGTAACTGAAGTATAGGAACCATATGTTTGTTTATTCTTAAATCAAATTCTTCCTCTAGAAACTGTAGCAATGGTTTTGATTTTTCATTACTGAAGTTGATGTTAAAATCACCAGCCAAAATGAGTGGTATCCTATGTTCATTCTCGGCATCGAATATATATATATATATATATATAGATATACTGAGTTTCAGCTAAATTGGCCCAGTAGTTTTTCCGTGAAAACGGAACAGACAGACCACATCGACCGAATGCACCAAAATGACAAAAATGGCAAATCACAAAAAAGTGTCGTTACAACATTTGGTGTGTCGTCACAACGTTTTTGGTCTTCAAATTTTCCGTCTAGCCCCCTTTCGCCATTCGTACCGCGCGATAAGGAAATTCGTTCCAATAATTATGATGAAAAAATATTTTTTGAGTTTCTTGCCGCTTTTCTCTTTGAACAGTGATAGCACATTGCGAAGCGGTGTAAATTGAATAGAAAGTAGATTTAAATTGACTTACATGTATTGACCTTCAAAAATGTTCTCCAATGGAATTTACTTTGAATAAAAATTTAAATTTCAATATACCTTGTGTGATATTCTTTTCAAATGTCACTACATTCAACTCACAAGCCGTCAGCAATGTTTGGGTATCTCATCAGGGAAGCAGATTCACCAAACTGTACTATTTGTGATGACTTATTAAATATATAATATTTGCGTGATTGTGCCCGAAATAAAAAGGAAAGGTATCCACTGACTAGAGACTTCAATGGAGATCTTATGGATATTGCTATTATACAAAAGATTCTGTCTGATCCCATATCTGAAATATCATGACTAATGCGTGGTTCGGAATTCTTCATCAGTGAGTACGATTTTTAAAATTCCTTGAATAAAGTAAGTCAATCATAGAAAAAGAATGTCAATTCTTTTTCTATGAATGGGTTTTTTATTGCACGAGTTCAGCAGACAGTCAGACGGACCACCTGATGGAAAACGGTTGCCATCCGCTATAGAAATTTGTAACAACAATGTGCTGCCGCTCTGTAAAAGGAGACTAGAACCTAGCCATTAATGCCGGAACACAATTCAAGGTTGTTATGGCTTGATATTATAGACCAGGGATGGTAGCTATAGATGGCCAAATACCCATAAAGTATGTCGCCATAACAACCTTGAGTTGTGTTCCGGCATTAGTGACCAGATTCCAGTCTCCCTTAAGAGAGCAGCAGCGCATTTGTAGCATTTTTGGTGTTGCAAATGTCCATAGGCGATGGTAACCGCTTTCCATCAAGTGGGCCGTCTGCCTGTCTGCTGATCTCCTGCAATAAAAAAAACCCAACCGTCTGGTTGTGGGTTGTTGTTGCATACTGCATTTGACTTTAACAAAAGCTTCATATACGAGTAATTATAATGCAGGGTGGTAAATAATATAAAGCACCCAACACTAGTTTTAAAAATCAGTAGCCAACCTTGGCCCGCTTTCAGTGCGTTGTTGCCATGATCAGCTGCACCGGGCCATGTGTTCCACACAAAAGCTCTCGAATTCATTTACATACTAACAAGTGTGAATTTTAAATTCATTAGATGATTTTGAAATCGCTAATTGAGATGCCTAGTTGCAATAATATTAAGTATTGTGGTCAGTGATGGTGGAACAATCTAGTTGGTTTAAGAAGTTTTAAAAAAAGGTAGAAGATTCTGGAAGGAAAAGACAAGGACAGATGCATTTTAGAAAGGGATAGACGATGAACGAAAGTGCTAGAATAGAAAGTTCGGGAAGGAAAAGACACAAACATATATGTTAGAAAGGTATAGATGACGAATGAAGGTTCGGAAATAGCAGATTCAGGAAGGAAAAGACAGAGATAGTTTTTAAATTTTTTATTGTAGGATTCAGCAGACAGGCAGACGGCCCACTTGATGGAAAGCTTGATTAGAAAGGGATAGATAGTAAATAAAAGAATAACGAAAAGAAGATCGAAATTATGGGTTCCAAAAGATTCCTCCAGCCTAAGGCGCGCCTACCGGCAGTTTAGTTCAGTTCAAGACAGCGAAGCGACAAGTGCGATACGAAGGATTTGGAATAGAAGTTTAATAGATAACAGTGACGAGTTTAGTGGTGAATTTAGTGAAAGTTTAGTGGGCAGTTGAGGGCAGGAGGAGTTTGGGGAAGTTTAAAAGCGTTATTGTGAGTGAGACATCTTATCGTTGGGACAGGGCGTGGGTAGTTGTAGGTGTAGAAGCAACCCTGCGGAGATGAACCACATATGTCTCTGTAAGTCAATAAAAGCATTTAGTTAAAAGAACTAGTGTTTCCTTCCAATCCTTAGTACGTAACCCCGCTCGCACGTAACAGTATTTTTTTTATTTAAAGGAACAGTATCTTAGTTTTTGTTTAACTCAGACATTAATGTATAGCAGAAGGCACCTCCTCTCTCATTTTCCTATATATTAATGTACTCTGTGTCTGATAATCGCATTAAATATTAATAAGCAAAAATTCGCGAAAATAATTTTAACATTTTTGGTAGCTTATCAGTAAGTATTTCGACTAATGCCATTTCTGCTTATGGTAATACCATTTTTTTTCTATTATGGATATCGAGCGGATATTGTGGATTTAGTAGAAATTTTTTGCCACTATCTACGACTTATGACGGTAATCACTTTCCACCAGGTGAGTCGCCTGCCTGTACACCAGCTTCGCGATAAAAAAATCTACGCGAGCGAAGTCACGGGCAGCAACTACTATATTATTAACTCAATAATTCATAATACCGCAATTCAAACAACATTAGCATTATTTACGCCACCAACAAGTTTTTTGATCTATTAATCACTGTTTAAAAAAAATCATGAATAGAATTTGCATTGTAAATATTTGGACTGCGGCAACACGTGAACGGTAAAACTAATGACATCCGCATCAGGAAAAAAATACGTGATTATCTCAAAGGGCTTATAGATTTGATGTGTTCTGAGCACGTAAAATGGAGTATGCACTTGTGATAATAGATCATATAACCACGTAGTTTAGACGCTTTTCTAGAGTCGATTACAGTTCCATTGTTTTTGTCATTAGAATAAAGTTAATTGTGTTTGTCATAAGATAACAACACAAGTAAAGTGCATTGTGTTCTTTATTACAATGAATGTTAATTTTAGTTGTTATTTACTAAGGTCTGGATAAGTAGTTGTGGTAGCATAATAACTAGCGCACGCGTCCCAAACTCAAAGGGTGCGAATTCGAATCCTGGTCTGAAAGCATGCGCCACTTAGACTTATTGACAATTACTATGCGAATAGCTGTGAAGAAAAACATCCTGATGAATCGAGATAACCGATGTTTCAAATCTGCCAAGCCGCCTCAGACAACCATGACGGGTATACTGTCCTTTCCCCTAATATTGGAGACCGAGCTCAAGAGTGGGCCGTTTATAAGGTGTTATTATTTTATTTATTTATTATGATCTGGATATCTGAGATCGGTCCAGAATGGTTCGCTGTATATTACCCAAAATACATGTGTGTTTCTCTGTCGATAATAGGATATAATATGATATGTCATTAGAGCAAAATACGACTAAAATTCATTGTTTTTGTCTTTTGAATAAAGACTTCTAAAGTTAATTGTGTTTGTCATTAGAATGCTGTATATCACAAAAACTACTGATAGGATCTTATTCAGACCAATTTATCATTAAAACAATGCTGTTTTGTCTACCACCAGACTTAGAATTTTCAATGATATACCTTATAAAAGTTTCAGAGCTTTAGGATTATATCATTATACATATATTAAAAATTAAAAAGTCTGTAAGAAACATCGTTGTTTCTCACAATATTACCTTGGGTCTTCTAAACTGCTTTTTATAAAATACTAGCTGTCCCGGCAGACGTCGTCCTGCCCGGTAAAAAATAGGGGTTGATCGTAGAGGGTTGAAAATTTAGGGTTGTATGTATCTTTTAATGCTGTATCATAAAAAAATAGAAATTAAAAATTTTGTCTAAAAAATAAAATAAAAAATTTAGGGGTGGACTAAATTTGGTGGTGTTTTTGGTGGACCCCTAACATTTAGGGTGATGAAAAATAGATGTTGGCCGATTCTCATAGATACCGGATAAGCACAAAAAATTTCATCAAAATCGGTCAAGCCGTTTCGGAGGAGTATGGCAACAAAACTGTGACACGAGAATTTTATATATTAGATTTGCTTTTATCAAAACTTATTCTATATTTAATTATTACTCATCATTATTTATTATTATTATTATTATTTATTAACTGCACCACCGTCAGTATTAAAAAACTATCAATCCCTGCCAAGAGTCGCCTGGAAGAGATCGCTTCTTAGCGATAAGGCCCTTTGTACTATCTTTTATCTTTTTCTACTTCTGTTTGTTTATGCTTTGGTGTACAATAAAAATTATCTATCTATTTCATTCTGTAGGGTAGTTCCGATTTGCAAAACTACATCCCGTTATAATTAAGTTTCCATCTACTTACATATTTAGTAAGTTTAGAAATATTTAATGGGTTATGAGCAAAAATAAGTACGATAGTCTTGATTTATTATTCTTCACAAATGCACAGCCACAAAGCACCATTATCATTTACAGAGAGAATGGAATGAAAGATTTTTTTTTATTTATTAATTTATTCATGACCATAGAATCAAAGTCTTTCAGTCGGAAACATGTTAATTAATAGGTCTTCGTATAGTAGCGCAGTTGTATTGCAGGCTACAACCGATGCCATTCAATGGAGTTCTTGTGAAAACTCGAAAGATCACATCTGACTATACAGTTCACATTTCTCACAAAAACATATAATTTCTACTCAAAAACTATCAATATCCTGCAACTATTGTTCATTTTAGAGTAATTATACACATTTTTAGAAAATAAAACTGCACAGCACAACGTCTCCTTTCAGTTCCCGCCAAAAACTCCTGGAATGAAAGAAAAAAAGAAATGTTGCCAGTTTAAAGACTTAAGAGATACTAGTTTTTAAGTGATAATTTTATACAGATATTTTTTTATTTATTACCGAAAAAATATTAACACTATGGGCTTCACATTCACATCTCTAGTCATTTTCTCGCGTCTGGCGCGAATGTGCATCGCCCTTAATATTTCGAGGTTACGAGGGTCATAATAGGGCAAGAGGCGTAAACAAAAATATTTACCGAAATCTACTTAAAACCAGTTAGCAAAACTTGTAAGCAGCAACTAGAATCTATTAAAAGACGTACTCATGCTAACATCGGAAACAAGGCAAGTCAAGTCGCTAAAACTTCATATGGTTCTGCTGATTGATCGAAGCTTTCTCGTCAGGTTTGGAAAGGTAATTTTTTTATAGTATTATTTACGTTTGTATTGTGTTCCAGGCCCCTATAGGGGGATTGGCACCCGGCCACTGAGGCCACAACATAATTAAAGCTTTTTATGGGGGCATACTCTGGACTAGTCTCTTCTCTTCTGCTCAATAATTTGACCCACGAAAAAACAAAAAGTTTTTAAGCTATTGCATAGCTTTTATTGCGGGCCTTGAGCGCGGCGACCGAATCAAGAAATTCCATAACGAAAATAAAACCTAACACCTCCCACTCCGCCTACCATATAGCTCGACCGAGCGTTCGCTTCACGTGTATGTATATGGTACAACTGTACGCAGTTCGCACGAATCGAGACGAGCTGCTCAGAATTCGGACGAATACGTAAGCGGCTGTTTGTGAGAAAGTATATAGGTGTCATATCTTTATAATAATAAGTATACATGTAGGTATATATGTATACAAAGGTGATTGTTTTCTTTTTTAACCGAGTTTGAAAAAAGGAGGAGGTTCTCAATTCGTCGAGTTTTTTTGTTGTTGCTTTTTTTATGTATGTTCGCCGATGACTTCGTGATTTATGATCCGATTTACGTGATTCTTTTTTTTTCGAGGCGGAATAGCTGCCATGTGGTCCCCTAAAAATTTGTCATAGTTTGGCCCAGTAGTTTTCATTTTACGAACATTTTTTTGTTCCCGGTTCTTGGGACCTATATTTTTTAAGAAGCGCGGCACCATTCGTAGGTCCACCCCATACATAGCTAGACACTAAAAAGTAACAAATAAAAATAAAAACTTCGTTTAAAAAACCGACTTCAAAAACTAAAATGTATAAAATAACTTATTTCTAAAGCTATTATTATTAATATATATTATCTAAAACATCTTGAAGTCGGTGCAAAGTAAAACATAAAAATTACTATATTTTGAAAGTTACTAAGCACCGACTTTAAGATGTTTTTTATTGCATGAGTTCAGGAGGCCCACCTGTTGGAAAGCAGTTACCATCGCCTACGGACATTTGTAACGCCAAGGGTGCTACCGATGTGCGGCCATTCTTTAAAAGAGGCTGGAATCTGACCACTGATGCACTAACACGGGATGCCCCGGTCTAGGGCATTCCGTCATTTGTTGTTTCGACTGTTGCGTAACTATGTTCTATATCTCAGTCTTTCCAACACACAAAAGCGCAGGGCCGCGAAGGGAGGAGGGGGTTTTTAGTGGGTATTGAGGTTGCTCGCCCGTGCGGCATCGCTCGGAGTCTCCACACTCCTCTGTGTAGTCCATAGCGGACGGAGCGCAAATAAAGCATACAATTGCTAGCGTTACCGCCCCCAGTGGATTCGTGCCGTTTCCTAGTGACGGCCCAGAGAGTGCGTAAATCGGTTAGTCATTTTCCCTCGCCTCAAAAAAAAAAAAAACCGTCATTTGTTGCCACGAATTTATGGAGATGTGTTGGAGTACAGACTTTGAGTTCGTCTCGTCATTATTATAACAATAATAATATGCTTCTCTCGTCTTACTGTGTCTTTGTCTTCCTGAGTATGCACTGTTTGCTACAACTCTGTTAATTCTTCGAAAAGTAATTCTGTAACATACTTTTGCATAAAACTTATAAAAACTTGAGATATAAATAAATAAAGAAAAACAAATTTTAGCTAAACGTGTTGCTGGGAAGTTTCTTGCCGCTTCTTCTCCTTAACAGCAATAACACGTTGCGAAGCGGTGTACATAGACTAGGAAGTAAAATTAAATTCTATTTTGAATGTATGACCTTCAAAAAGTGTTCTGCAGTGAAATTTATTTTGAATAAAATCAGCCAGGTGGTAGGGCATTTGCCCGACTGGATGGCTACCACCCCTGGTCTAAAGTATGTCGCCATAACAACCCTTAGTTGTGTTCCGGCATTAGTGACCAGGCTCCAGTCTCCTTCAAGAGAGCAGCAGCGCATTAGTAGTACCTTTGGTGTTACAAATGTCCATAGGCGATGGTAACCGCTATCCATCAAGTGGGCCGTCTGCCTGTCTGCTGAACTCCTGCAATAAAAAAAAACTTTTGAATTTGAATACATTTTTTCTGAACTATGAAAGCTCTCTGATGTCAATAAGGGGAGTTTAACCATATTACTAAACCATACCTTAAAACTGACTCAACATAGCCGTCTTAAACGAGCAATTTAATTTTAAAATCTTATACTAATATATAAAGTTGAAGAGTTTGTTTGCATGAATGCGCTAATCTCATGAACTACTGGTTTGATAAAATATTTCAGTGTTAGATAGCCCATTTATCGAGAATTAGCACTAATAGGAGCGGAGCACCATTGAAGAATGTTTCCAAATTGGGGGTTTTTTTAATTTACATTTTCTAAACTAATCCACGCGGACGAAGTCACGGGCAGGAGCTACGGAGAATATGTTTCATTGTACTCCTTCCATGCCAGAAATGTTCTTTAATGTCTTATATATTATTTTTAATAAGTTCAGCAAATCCGGTTTGGTTGCTTCTCAAGAATAATTAGAAGAATTTAAATTGGAGATAACTTATTTAACATACCGATCCCAAACACAATTAAGCGTATTCGTGACCTCAAAATAATACTTAGCAACATAGCATTGTATTATAATGCGATGAACCGGTCCAACTTTTATGGTCTGGATATGTTAGGGCTCACCTATACGGCAGCGATTATCAAATCAAATCGAATTAAACCACTGACACTATGGCGGCGTCCCATCTTTCAAGTACGTCCGCTACCGCCGGTTCACATTCGCGGCGTTTGGAGTGGAAACTTTGGGTCCGTGGGGTCCTGGCGTTCTAAAACTTTATCGAGATGTCGCCGAACGCCTAATAGATCTCTCACGCGACCAAAAGGCTGGCGTCTATTTTGCTCAAAGGGTAAGCATTGCTATTCAGCGTGGTAACGCCACCACCCTTTTGGGAACGTTCCCGGTAAGTGACAGTGGTTTGGGACCAATATTTTATTTATAATTTTGCTCTCTTTTTATTTTATTTAGTTTTAGTATTTAATTTTAATTTTCTATCCTAAAGTTTAGTTCTATTAATTTGATTTATATACTTACTGAATTAATTAAAAAAATTACTCCAATTAAATGTAATATCGGGGTGAAGGTAAGGAAAGGAATACTCCGGTGGTTCGGGCATGTGGAAAGAATGTATGATGAAAGAATGACTAAACAGATATACAATGCAAAAGTGGATCGATGCAGAAGTCGCGGAAGGCCACGACACACCTTCCATGATCAAATTGATCTTGTATTAGCAGAAGGTGATGTCAGGAGCCTTAAGAACAGACGAGTGTGCATGACAAGAGCTATGAATGTTAAAGAAGCAAGTGAGGTGTGTAAGAATAAGCCTGTATGGCGCTCTGTTGTTCGTGCCTACCCGGGAGGGACCTGGCGTGAAGTTATGTATGTATGTATGTACCCCAATAAAACCAAATCAAATTTATTTGTCAAAAGCATGTTCGCATAAAGCATTTTTGAACAATTCCATTCAGTGATTCAGTTGGAACAATGCTCCAAAGTGTTCTTTGATTGCTGAAACGATTCTCTCGTCTTTCATCTAGCAAGTTTATACTATACTAGAATTTTCCACGTGACTACTTCGCGCGTACGCCCTAGAAGGTAATCTTTTTCAACCAACTTCAAAATGAAGGAGATTCTTAAATCAAATCAAATCTATTTGTTAAAAACATGGGTAAACTGTTGGCATATAATATATGTTATAGTGTAGTGCTCACATAGGAGCATACAAATATAAAATAATAAATTTTATTAAATTGTTAAAAGAAACAACTGACAAAAATGCTGATAAATGTCAAAAAGTCGTTATGAAATTAAATTAAACTAGCTATGTCAGCGAAATGTTGCTCGAGTTGTCATGTTGAGATTCTTTTGTGAAAGGCAACGGCGGCACCAGAGGACAGCTTTTTTTTACTATATTTATCCAATATGTATGTAAGGTATGTATGCGAGTTACGTTTAGGTACGTTCAGTAGTGTTTAAGTCATGCTTTAACAAACAGGTGGATAAATGAAAATTCTCGAAATTTAATTACAATATCTGCTACCTCAAACTACCCTCCTGACTTTTTGCTCGTTTTCAAATCATTGTACCAACTCAGCCCGTCTACAGATTTATTTTATCATAGATATCTTATTATTCACTTATTTTGGTTCAATCAATGGTCAAAATATGGTAAAATAAAAATGGTCAAATATCAATGGTAACGTAAAAGAGTGGCTTATAACCTACAAAAATCTAGTATCAAGACGTCTTTCATAAAAAAACGAACTACTACTGCCGTAGACTTCACGCTCCGGTACTGACTGGAGTGTTTCTAGATTAATAGTTAGGTTACATTTATTCAGGGTATGGTGTGGCCCACTGTCCCCTCCTCATTACCATATTTATCCTCCTATTATCCCTCATCATACCCATTCTTCCTCTCCTGATTCCCAAAAGCCAAGCAACTCGTTGGAATCGCCTGTGATGGCACAAAAATCTGTAGGAGACGGGGATCATCTTCCGTCAGGCAATAAAACAAAACTCTGATATCACCCTAATTTAGATGAAGAGTCCCTAAATTAGCGTAGTGTAATAACTCCTTAAGCACTGAATCACGGCCTCTCTGACACTGGTCTGTATCGTACAAGTGAATAAATGCTCGGTTGTGAGAATTTCGCTCGTGTAGGCAGTGCCCTAACCATAGCGGTTCTGCGCATAATATAAAGTCGTTATGCCCATTACGTAACACATCTCTGGTCGAGATAATCTTTTATTTTGTGGTCTAGGTATTCAGCGAGTGTGAAGTAACGTAATAATACAATATTAAACCCGTATTTATCTTGAAGTTACGTTTGTCTAGGTTTGTGTGTCTGCCTTTGACCACTGTCTCACCTGATGTTGAGTGATGACGCAGTCTGGGATGGAGCATGCTTACCTAGCAGATACTTATTCACTCGTGATTTTAATATTACTAATTTTATCTATTTATAATTTTATTTTTCTCCGTGCAGGAACGGAGAAAGAATACAATTTCCTGCGGCCGGGCGGCCTGTCGTAAGAGGCGACAAAACAACCCACAGCCAGGTGGTAGGGCATTTGCCCGACTGGATGGCTACCACCCCTGGTCTAAAGTATGTCGCCATAACAACCTTGAGTTGTGTTCCGGCATTAGTGGACCAGGTTCCAGTCTCCTTTAAGAGGGCAGCAGCGCATTTGTAGCATCTTTGGTGTTGCAAATGTCCATAGGCGATGGTAACCGCTCTCCATCAAGTGGGCCGTCTGCCTGTCTGCTGACCTCCTGCAATAAAAAAAAAAAAATATTAAGAAAAACAGACTCTGCTAAAATATTTTAATCTGAATAAGTAAGGTAACTGACATAGGTCGCAAAATTAGGAAGTCGAACTGGCAGTGGGCTGGCACGTCTGCCCCAAAACGATGGCCGATGGAGCTAACGACCTGTTCAAGGTCAAGGACAGGGATGAGTGGGGCCGACTTGGGGAGGCCTATGTCCAGCAGTGGACTGCAAATGGCTGACGACGAATAAGTAAAGGTTTAATTTCCTAATAAAAATGACAAATAATATAAAGTCTTCAATTGCTGTCGGTTGGGAATAGGGCAATGGGATAGCAACCCAAGTACAGGCCAGCTTTCTGGTCACATGAGACTTCTATCAAACGAGATGATAGATCTCGACATAACCGATAGGCTTTGGGACCCCGTGGCCCTAGAATTTTGACATCGGACCTCACAATATTTATTCTTCGGCAGTGCACAACAGTAAACTTCAAGCGAAGCTCCTCGTCCGCTTGTTATAGTTATAGAGGTATTTCCACGATGCAACAAAAATACTGTAATTTCTTTGGAATGTTCCCGAATGGTTGGCAGCGTTATCGCGTTGAATGTCTAGATTAATTCTTTGGCCAAAATATAGGCCAGCCTTTTGGTCGGGATGCCTAATTCAAGTTTGAAAAATATGTTTTAAATAACAAGAAACTGTACTGTAATATTTTCTTAAGTTTTCCTAAATAGTACACATAATAAAAACTACGCTTTAACGGTTTTAAGCGCGGTGTTTTAACGATTTTTATTATTCCGACGTTTCGGCCACTTTAGTAGTCAGT
Organism: Dendrolimus punctatus; assembly: GCA_012273795.1. Taxonomy (NCBI): domain Eukaryota; kingdom Metazoa; phylum Arthropoda; class Insecta; order Lepidoptera; family Lasiocampidae; genus Dendrolimus; species Dendrolimus punctatus. The sequence continues at coordinate 10,594,651 of CM022551.1, read as the reverse complement.
AGTCGTGAGACAACTGCCAGATCTCGACACACTGTGAGCTCTTATTACACCGAAACACAAACAAACTTGACTGACAATGTCTCTAGCTAGGCTCTAATTCACCGCTCTTCAGAAACAGCTGAAGATTGGTGAATTAAATTAGGCTCCCATAGAGTCAATAATAACAATAAACAAAAATTCAAACAAACAACTAAAATGAACAAATTGGCTCTAGGCAAAATAAAAACTTTAACAAAACTCATTAACACTTGACACAATTGTCTTCCGCAATCACGGCTATTGAAAAGTGCCCAAAACGTCGGAACCGTTACAACGTAGTTTTATTACCTACAATGCAATTAATAAACGTCGGTTATTTACAACATAAAAGTAAACATAACCTTGCGTTAACCCAATCAAAATTAAACACTATATTGGTTTAATATATTAAACCTAGGTTATTGTGAATAATTATGGGCCGCGAACTGCCAAACTGATCTTACTGATATCTGCAAATAATTTATTATAAGTACACAGGCTTAATTTCAAAGATATAAGATAAAGATATCTTGTCGTATATCTGTGACTAAGTTGTTTTTGATTTATTATTTTTTGGTTTAATTTAAAGTTTTATTTGACACAAAATATTTTTATAAATACGAGTAAATAATTTTATTTTATTGGGGGAGTTAACCGCTGTAATCTTACAAACTAACGCTACAGAGATAGCTAAAGAACAGCTGACAGATGACAGGGAAATAAAAAATAAAGTTTATAATACAATAATTTTAGAGAAAAGAAAATTTCGTTACTGGGAAAGGAATTATTATTAAAATAGGCTTTAATTAAATTCGCATTTACAGATGCTAGATGTTAACACATGTTCACATGTAAACTACTGGGCCTATTCTGATGCCATTTTCACTGGTCGATAGCAAATTTCCTGACTTAAAATCAGTACTTTATGTGCCGGGTATTTAATTATTATATATCCTCAATATATTTAAAAACAATAGCTGTTACACGTTACACGGGACTTTGTCCACGTGGAATTTTACGCTACGTTAATTTTAAAAGTAGCCTAGGCTAGTCCTTATGACTGTCTGCCAGTGAAAGTTTTGTCAAAATCGGTCCAGTCATTTCAGAGATTAGCCGGAACAAACAGACAGACGTACAAAAATTTAAAAATTAACTTTTTGGTATAATTACTACTTTTATATGCCTGTAGTAAAAACCTGTCGTCTAGACATTACAAACAGACATTTCAATGTTATTTATTTGTATGCATAAGTGTTATTGTAGTGATCATTTAAAAAAGATACGATTAAAATATTCTGTTAACCATTGTTTACGTTATTAACTGGTTTTTGACACTTCCTATAGTTTGTTTGTTAATTGTTGTTGTTTAATACATATTAAACCAAGTTAATTATTCACTTTATTCCATCTTGATCTTTTTAAATATATGAATAATTTATCAATTTTTTAAGGCAATTTGTATTGTTTTTTTAATATTTAACAAAAAATATCTTTGTGGGAACCGAGAAAGAATACAATTTCCTGTGTTGGGGCGGCCTGTCGTAAGAGGCGACAAAACAACCCACAGCAAGGTAGAGTTTAGCCCGCCTAGATGGCTACCAACCCTGGTCTAGAACATGCCGTCATGACAACCTTGAGAGAAAGGGAAGCTAGGCAGACTGACGCCGTAACGCGTTACGTAACAAAGTGGTTTACTCTCCTATAACAAGTTATCACTTCAAAAAATGTTTTTGCGGCTTTTTAACCAACTTTAAAAAAAAGGAGGAGGTTCTCAATCGTCGCAATCTTTTTTTTATGTATTAGTTGATTCTTTTTTGTTCAACGGGGAATAGCTTCCATTTGGTCCCCTAATAATTTAGCATAGTATGGCCGAGTAGATTTCATTTTATAAACATTTTTTGTTCGCGTTTCTTGGGACCTATATTTTTTAAGAATCGCGGCACCTTTCGTAGGTCTACCCATACAGAGCTAGACACTAAAAAGTAACAAATAAAATAAAAACTTAGTTTAAAAAAACCGACTTCAAAAACTAAAAAACTAAAATGTATAAAATAACTTATTTCTAAAGCTATTATTATTAATATATAGTATCTAAAACATCTTGAAGTCGGTGCAAAGTAAAACATAAACATTACTAGGTATATTTTGAAAATTACTAAGCACCGGCTTTAGATGTTTTAGATAATATATATTAATAATAATAGCTTTAGAAATAAGTTATTTTATACTTTTTAGTTTTTTACTTTTTATACGATATATTTTCGTTAAATTTGGTATAGCATTATACAACATATTCTTTTAATTAAAATTGTACTGGCTTTATTATCAGTATCTACAGCTGTTTGGTATTTTTAGCTAAAAAAACTTTTCGGAAAGTTTTAGAAATGGGTAATGTAACAGATTTCGCTATGCTTCGCTTTCCGAATTTCAACTTCGCTCCTCGTACCTTTGCCTGATAGAGGGTACAGGTAAAGAGTACCATCTCTGTGTTGAAAAATTGTTTGTCAAAACGCGGATAATAACGGTGGCGAGGCGGTAACATAGTATCAAATTTGTTTTTGATTTAGGTTGCCTGGAAGAGATCGCTTTGAGCGATAAGGCCGCCTATTATATCGCCTATTATATATGTAAATATGGTCTGTTTTGTAATTGTATATTTTTATCTGCAATAAAGAGTTATCTCTGTCTCTCTCTCAATTTTAAAGGAAGTGCTAAAAGTAATTAAAACTAAATAGAAAAATAAACAAGAACCGAAGTATATCCTCTTTGATTTTTATTATTAAAATTCATAATAATTAAATCACTCTAAAGGTTTTCTCACAGCATTGTGTTTATAGTATAGCATCCCGCTATACAAAAGACCTTCACCGAGATGCTTATTTGATGAAACCTATTTTATATTTAATTTAATGTGTCAATAAATATATTGCATATGGGATGCCTAAAAAAATTCAGTCTAGTATATGATTAATTAATAATTTAAAAAAAACATTTCACCGGTTTGTTTATTAAACAAATTCTATACCAATCGAAAGTATGTAGCTCATAGAATATGCAAATGTTAGGTTGCCTATTCTTTTCAGGTCACAACTCTTGGGTAGCCAGGTATAATCCTTTTCATGTTCCGGATCAAATAGCATGCGCACTCTCTTTCTTTAAATGGACGGACTTCAAACAGCTGCTATGCTGTGTCCTCTTCTATCGCATGGGATATGGTTGGTTGGGACCTCCCAGCCACACATATTCTCTCGCAGCAATATTTTCAAAATTCGACAACCGGAATTCGGGACTGATTTTTCGCAGGCAACCCTATACCACCGTGTTCATAATGAAATAATCTTTATTTTCATTTAATTTTAATTCAATAATCAGACCGGTGCAAAATGCTAGTATCGATTTACCTGTTCATACCTGGCTACCCGAGAGTTGTGACCGGAAAAGATTAGGCAACCTAAAATTTGCATGTTCTATGGGCTTCACTTTCGATTGGTATAGAATTTGTTTAATAAACAAACCGGTGAAATGTTATTTTTTTAAATTATTAATTAATCATATACTGGACTGAATTTTTTTAGGCAGCCCATATGCAATATGTTTATTGACGCATTAATTTAAATATAACATAGGTTTCATCAAATAAGTATCTCGGTGAAGGTCGTTTGTATAGCGGGATCTTAGCCTATTACTAAAGTATTTCAGACTACGTAAATAGTCGAGGTTTTCTATACTGGCATTTTATGGTACTTCAACTTTTGATTCATATAGTAGGTATTTGAATCTTATTTTTTCCCTTTTTTTAACTGCTCTACGGACTCGAGTTCGGCTTTTTTAAAGCTTTATTTCTAGATTTATTTGTTAAAATTTAACACGCTTGTTATTTTAGTTCTTGTGTGTGACATTAATTAATTTATATTGCCGGTATCATCATATAATAAAACAATTTATAAACTGAAAATACGAGATTCCGCGCAAAAGTAAAACCTTACAAAAACAGTGTAAGTCAGCCACTCAACCTATTTGTTCATGTTCCGAATCAGTCTATAAATAAGCATTATAAGGTATTGCGATCTATAACATTTGAATTGAAGAAATAATAAATACCACGCGGACGGAGTCGCGGGCATCGGCTAGTTATATTTATGTCAGCGGAGGCTCAGAGGTCAAATTGTGTACTCAGGACAGGCTGCCTATCTAATTGTCTTGTCAAGTATGTATATACTTAAAGGAAATCTATAATAAAAGCTCGTCAATAAAGGAAGCACGTTATACGTTATTTATAGTGTAATGGACAAGTTAATAGGCGGCTGCGGCCTTGAGAACGCGTGCAATTATCTCGTGGAAGCAGGAAGTTCAATGATACGAGAAACATTGCGAAAGTGAGCGTAGATGACTTTGTTTAGTACTAGTAATGTAACGCACAAAAAATAACTTGATTTAACTTCAAACGATTATTTAGAAAAGTGGTAGCGTTATTGCTAGCGCACGCGTCTCAAAATTCATCCGGAACGCATACACCACTTAGGCAATTTTCTGATCTAATGTGCATATTGTTACAATGGCCACGTGCTAGTGGTGAAGGAAAACATCGTGATGACATCTGCATATCGATATAACCAATGTGTCAAATCTGTCAAGCAACTTTGGACAAGCATGGGAAGTTTATTGGCTGTTATTATATAAAAAGTCAAACGTTGTTCTGCTATTGCACATTATATAATATTTATTATATGTGTTGTATTGTCCTTAGTGACTTTACTTGCTGGTCCCAGGCGGAAGAACAGCGCTGGTCATAATTGGTCAGCATATGCTGAGACTGGGTCCAATTTTATTCTGTTTTTTGTTATTTTACTTTTTGATAATTCTCTATGTTATAAAATATCTTTCTTTTTTATTAATAAAATAACACCAATCGCGGTAAAAGTCGAGGTTCGCACTGAAAATCAACGTCGTGTCAGACAAAGTTTTTTTTAATGGCTCAACGCATGCGGCATTGATTTTGCCAATGGCGAAGTTGGAAAATGAAAAGGCAGGTGAATTTGGCCAGTTTTTTGCATGCTGTCTGCCAATCTTGAGATATAATATGTATAATAATAAAATATAATACTTAATTATTTATTATTTACAAAAGTAAATTATTTGAGGCCAAATAAATACATAGTAATAAAATAAAGTAAATCAGTAAATAGTATATAGTACTTATACACAATAAATTTTATAGAATATACGAACATATACAGGCCGTTTACATAATTATACAAGAAATGAATTATGCACAACAATTATACAAACCAACTACGGAAGTTTAGTCGGATAAAGTTACGGCAAAGCATAGAGACCTAAATAAATATAATACTTAATAAAAAACTAAAAAAACACGCCTTCATAAAAAATCCAACTAAAAACAGAAAATAAAATTTAATAAATTTGCTTTCTGTTGAATGGGGTCTTACCGTGGAGTGCAAAAAAGAAATAATTAATCAATTTGATTATGTACGGTGCAAAAAAAAATTAATGTACATTATTGTAAAAAAACGTGGGGTGTATTCAAAGCGCTTTTTAAGATATTAAAGAAGAAGAAAAAGCGCTTTGAATATAACCCATTGACTCCATCATCAGATCAGCTTCATGGTACTAATATGATTGCATTATCATCGACCTTTGACAGGTGTGCAAAGTTTGAATTAAATCTGATCGTTCAAAGTAGGACAAAATCGAGCTCAAAGGGGTCGGTTACAAACAAACATACATACATACAGCTGAATCTAATAAAAGCGTGTTAAAAATGCACAGTTTGCTACAACTCCATTAATTCTTCGAAAAGTAAGTCTGTAACATATTTCTGTATAAATAAATAAAAAATGAACTGATCAATTTTTACCTAGACGGGTTGCTGGGGAGTTTCTTGCCGCTTCTTCTTTTTAACAGCAATAACACGTTGCGAAGCGGTGTACATAGACTAGGAAGTAAAATTAAATTTTAACCTATATGTATCACCTTCAAAAAGTGTTCTCCAGTGGAACTTATTTTGACTAAAAACTTCCGAATTTGAATAATGTATTGTATTACTTACTATTTTTGTATATATTTGTTATAAAGTATATACAATAATGAATTTATTGAAACAACTATTTATGTAACTTTTTTGTCAACCCTGCTGACCATCGACGCATGACATTATGATGCTATCGACAAATCTTTAACGCACGGCTAGTATGTTCCAGAGTCATTATTCAGTAATCCCACTGTTTTCACTATCTTAGTGTCATTTTACGTGTTTTTCACTTACCGTAATTTTAAATACATATTAGCACAATGAAGAAGATACGTTATCTCCGACGCCTTGCCAAGGCTGTCTCCTAGGGCATCTATAAATAAGCATGTATTGCCTAGAACTAGGAAATGTGATGCGGAAAACTGAATAAGATTAAACAGAAGGTCATTGCGATTATAAGATTTTCTTTGTTGACAGCTCTTTAGTTATTGTTAAGACGGTTTGTTTAACAACTCTACTGACTCTAATTCCGTCCCTTTTTATAAGATTTTATTTAACTTGAAATGGATGTACCTATGTATGTATGTATGTGAGTTCGGGTGGAATCTTGCAAATTAAATTTGTGCAACTTCCCGGTTTCCCATTGAGCTGAAATTTTGCACACATATATCGATTGACAATGCAATAATATGGTACTGTAACGACTAACCTTTTTAGTCGTTATTTCTATTAAGAAATATATTTATTTAAATTCGAATAGAAAAATGCCTCGCAAAACAAGCGATATCAGAATTGTATCGGGCCGCGCACGGAACACATGGTTGTAAAAGATTGATAATAATGTAAACGATATACCCTCTGCAGAACCAGTCTCTTTATTGAAGATCCCGGTCAGCTCGGAGCCGCTGGCCGCCACAGTACCATGGAGCTGATCTTATGATAGAGTAGAGGAGATGGTATGGAAGATGAAATAGAGCTAGAGTAGGGGGGATGGCGGTGAAACAGAAGAAACGGGATACAGGTAGGGGGAAGTAGACAATTGGAACTCTCACTCATTCTATGAAACTTTACTAGCTCAAGGCTCAGTTCGCGCTGATATTTTCTAATAGCGAGGTATCACACCCATCAAGCCGATCCTAATCTATATACGTGAAGAAGAAACTTTGTACTCCTTTTTACAAAAACTGCGCAGACGGAGGAGTATGAAATTTCGCACACAATATATGTTTTTAAGTTATGATAAAAAATTCCACGCGAACGAAGTCTCGGGCACAGTAACTAATTTATAAGATCGGCTAACGCCCCTCGCCCACGGGGACTTTTTGTAGCGATGCCGTCGCGTGTCCGCATCGATGCAGTCGGGTGTCCGCATCGATGCAGTTTCGTGTCCGCATCGATGCAGTCGCGAAGCGGTCGCCAGCTGTGTGCCCTCGCCCACGGGGTCGCGATGCTGTCGCTCTTCTGTCGCGAGCAAGAGCAATTCAGTAACGGCACAAAAATACCTGCGATTGCTACAGTCACTAGACGGTCTCCGTTGAGGCAACATTAGTCACGTTGTCTTTGGTGCTGCTTTTACGTAAACACCGAGGCGTGGGCAACGAAAGCGCGTTAGCATCGCTACTGTAGCGCGTTGCAAATGCGACTAATACGCATTAGTAGCGATGCTACAAAAGTCGCCGTGGGCAACGGGCCTTAGACACATTTTTTCATAATAAATCTGATGGGCCGTTTTCTTGTACAGCATTGTAATAAATAAAAAATTACTCACGTACACCGTAAATAAATAACCAAGACTACTGACTGCATGTAAACAGTATGAGTCAGATCTCGGCGCCAGCACTGACGCACGTTACTGACCTTTGTAAATCATCCTTAATTGGTTATATACGATACAATGTATTACTCTGGGACTATTCCCGAACACAAAGACTATGGTCTGAGTGTCTCGGAAACGGAGAGTTCGTTTGTGATATGTACATATATAGATGTATAGATATTAGGATGGTGCAAAAAAATCGACTATTTTTTTGAGTCTCGCGTGAAATAAATGTTAGTTTTTGATGTTTTAAGAACTCCTTCCAAAGGACAGGTCAAAAAAATTTTAAGAGGTCGCGCGAAATTTCATTCCAAAAATCGCTAAATCTGTTTTTTTACTTCAATTTTTTTTCTCGTTACTAGTGCATTTACTAAAATACATACATGTATATGAAGAAAAACTTCAAAACATTTCCTACTCTACGTGTATGAGCACAGTGTTTAAATTATTAAATACTAACGCGGCCCCAGCAGACACTTTGTCCATCTCTGAAAAAAAAAAATCTAGAACTCGATCTGAGCGCCACCTACCGGTTGCAACGGGATAAAAGTATCCTGTCTCCTGGTTCTAAGCTACCTCCCCACCAATTTTCAGCATAAAAATCGTTACAGCCGTTCTTGCGTTATAAATAATGAAACTAACACGACTTAGACCTAAAGGTTTATGTGTTTATCTCTTTTTAGTGTCGCTTTTACGATTTGAAAAATAAAGCACTTATCATATTATCTAAAATCATATATCCGAGCCCAATATAATTAAGAAGATCCTTCTAGCTCGCACTGTGTAACCGCGCCTTTAGTAGTTAAAAATATTTTTTCGTGGTTGTATTTAATTATTTCAGCGAAATAAGTTGCAAAATGTCAGTAATCCATTCATCATGCGAAGGTCTTGTACCCGCATTTGTGTCAATCGTTTTCGTGAATTCATTGGTTTTTCCGCTGAGTTATTTTTGTAAACAAAAATGTGTCTATATACAATTCAACTGATTTACTGAAGAACCATTTCCATGGTTTTTTTTATTTTTTTTTATGCAAACGTAGCGCTGTGGGAAAACCTCGGCTGGGAGCTCATTCCAAATCCCCACGGTACACAAGAGTAACGTTCTACAGAACCGTTGCGTACATGAGCGAAGTGGCTCAAGGAAGTGGGGGTGAACTCCCAACCGATGGCGTTTACACGGCGTGACTCGTCGATTTTCCAACAAGGTGGCGCTTGAAGCAGAGATTTCAAAACACCATGAAAAAAATAAAAGGCACCGCATGAGGTACCATCGGCGTCTTTGCAGCTCCATCGCCGAGACACTAGTAAATTATGTTATCTATAAATTAATACGTGAAGCAAAAACATTATACCGCTTTTTAAGAAAATTGCGCGGACGGAGGAGTATGAAATTAGAAGCGACGAATGCTATTTTTTTAATTATACATAAAAAATACATTACACACACTATTATATGTATTTGACACACACGCATATATACTCATTTGTTTATTGTTCAAGACAAATTAACAGTTAGTAGCCTGGGTGAAATCAGTGATTATAGAAGTATAGTAATCGACATTAGTTATCATGGTCGAATTTCGACCGCGGGTGAACACTACTTTAGTTTATTATTATCAATACCTTTGATTGGGATTGTTCACTTTTTTTCAATCTAGCTATTTGACAAACCATTTCGAGGAATAGTGTCCCTAATCATTTCTGTCTAGTTAAAATTCCAAAACGCGTACGATCTTCTTGTATTTTGTAAGAAATGCGTTTGACCTTTATTTGACCTTACTAAATCCAATCAGGTGGGCCGTCTGCCTGTTTGCCTGCTTCAGGTGTAAAAAATTTCTAGCTGTACATTATTTGATTTAAGTTCTGTAACATGGATTCTCCCTAAATACCACTTTAAAAAATTTAACAATAACTATCTATTTATACTTATAATAAAACTAGCGACCCGCCCCGGCTTCGCACGGGTGCAATGCTGATACAAAATTAATTACGGTTATATTATATTATGTATTATACATATAAACCTTCCTCTTGAATCACTCTATCTATTGGAAAAAAACACATCAAAATTCGTTGGGTAGTTTTAAAGATTTAAGCGCACATAGGGATATAGGGACAGAAAAGGCGACTTTGTTTTATACTATGTAGTGATAGTGAAGTGATGATGTAGTGAAGTGATAGTGATGATGATGATAGTGATTGTAGAGGTCGAATTTCTGTACAATTAAAAAAAATGCTAAAAACCGAGTCAGGGGGATGTAAAAAGTGACATAGAACTAATTTAGATTTTTTTCGAATTTCTTGTTTCTCTGTTTGTCTGTCTGTTTGTACCGGCTAATCTCCGAAACGACTGGAGCGATTTACATGAAATTTTGTATGGTGGTAGCTTATATCCCTGGTCAACATTAGGATACTTTTGATCCCGAAAAGGTAAAGAGTTAATAATATAAATAAAAAACCGCACCACGCGGGCAAAGGCACAGGCAGAAGTTGTCCTTTATATGGCAAAACAACGTTTGCCGGGTCAGCTAGTAGAAAATAATAATGGTTGAACACGAAAAATTATAAGCCTAGCGACAAAAAACAATAAAATGATCACGATACGTAATGAGTAATGACAGTGACATTTAAATAGTAGCATAGATTATTATGATTATATATAGATAAAACTTACTTTTATTATTTTTGTTTTCTAGGCAAAGAAATCAATGTAAACTTGTCCCTTATGACGTCACCGGAGAAATAATTTTAAATCGAATTATAAAAAACTAACGCTTAAAATACAAAAATATTCAAATTAATATCTTATATTTTACGTAATAAAAATATAAAATCAGAGAGTAATTTTTTGACCACCTGACGATAGGTTGTTTGGTCGCCTCTTTTTTTTTTGAGGCGAGGGAAAATGCTTAACCGATTTACGCACAATCTGGGCTGTTGCTAAGGAACGACACGCGTCGGTCGGGGGCGATAACACTGCAACAATAGTATGCTCTTGTCAGTGCTCCGTCCGCGATGGATTACACAGAGGAGTATGGAGACTCCGAGTAATGCCGCACAGGCGAGCAACCTCAATACCCACTAGAAACCCCCTCCTCCCTGTCGACCCTGCGCTTTTGTTTGTGATGGAAAGACTGAGATATAGAACATAGTTACGCCATAGTCGATCCAGCGCAATAAAGTGCCTGAAGTGTGCCCTGGGAGAACACACTCCACTTCGAGACGGGGGTAGTTGTTACATCCCTTGCTTTACCTAGTAGCTAAGGGCCCTCTCGTTCCAGAACCTAACTCAGGGAGGGAAGTAATGCGCGTACCTGCCTCTCCGGGTGCCAGCTGAAGGCCGGCGACCTCGAGAAGAGACCGTAGCACGAGCCGAAGGACTTCGCTCCCTATCCCTCTCTGCGGCCTCCTTGAGAGACATTACTGCCTCACAAAAAGTAACCGCAACTCCCCAGCAGTCATCGCTCTGCAACATGGCTTTCACCAGGTCACCGAGCGAGGCGACCGCTCCCACGTGCGCCTCGAGTTCGAAACGCTGCGGCGCCCATGCGGCGCACTCGACTACCGTATGGACCGCCGTGTCGGGCGCGCCGCATTGGCGACAATCCGGAGAAGGCAAGCAGCCTACAATGTGACACAGATACTGATCGAAACACCCGTGTCCGGTGAGTATCTGTGTCATCCTGAAGGTCAGGGTTCCGCTGGTGCGGGTGACCCATTCCTCCAGCTGTGGCCTGATTGCGTCCACCGTGTAGCCGCCGGCCGCAGGGTTTTCGAGGTTTTGTCGCCTCTTAAGACAGGCCGCCACAACGTAGACAATTGTATTCTTTCTCCGTTCCTGAACAGAAAGTTCAGAAGAGAAGAGTTCTTACCTTTGAAACCGGTCGCGTATACCGTCTAACAGAGCCTAAGGCCCGCTGCCGACACCCTATTTTTAACACGTTTTTATTAGCTTCACCGGTATGTATGTTTGTAACCGACCCCTTTGAGCTCGATTTTGTCCTACTTTGAACGATCAGATTTAATTCAAACTTTGCACACCTGTCAAAGGTCGATGACAATGCAATAATATAGTACCATGGAGCTGATCTGATGATGGAGTGGGTAGGTGGCCATAGGAACTCCTGTACTAAACAAGATAGACCCGTCGTGTTTGGGCTCGTATGTTTATATCGCATTAAAACGCAATAATATGGTACCATGGAACTGATCTGATGATGGAGTCGGAAGGTGGCCATAGGAACTCCTGTACTAAACAAGATAGACCCGTCGTGTTTGGGCTCGTATGTTTATATCGCGTGAAAACGCAATAATGTGGTACCATGGAACTGATCTGATGATGGAGTGGGTAGGTGGCCATAGGAACTCCTGTACTAAACAAGATAGACCCGTCGTGTTTGGGCTCGTATGTTTATATCGCGTTAAAACGCAATAATATGGTACTATGGAACTGATCTGATGATGGAGTCGGAAGGTGGCCATAGGAACTCCTGTACTAAACAAGATAGACCCGTCATGTTTGGGCTCGTATGTTTATATCGCATGAAAACGCAATAATATGGTACCATGGAACTGATCTGATGATGGAGTCGGAAGGTGGCCATAGGAACTCCTGTATTAAACAAGATAGACCCGTCGTGTTTGGGCTCGTTTTACTTGTCTTGGCTAGCACTCTGCTGCTACATGATATGCAGTACGTCAAAAGCTTGTATTTAAAACATTTTGAAAAATTCAACTAAAATTAAATAATAGTTTAAAAAAAACCTAAAAAAACACGCTTTAATTAATTTTTCTTCTTCTTTAATATCTTAAAAGGCGCTTTGCATACACCCCACGCTTTTTTTAAGACCCCATTCATCAGAAACCAGATTAATTAAATTTTATTTTCTGTTTTTTAGTTGGATTTTTTATGAAAGCGTGTTTTTTTAGTTTTTTTTTGAAACTATTATTATATGACGACTTGTAAATTACTCCAGAGTCATTTCCGAACGGATACAACATCCGATCGGAAAACGACAAAATGCTGATAAGAACACAGGGATGCCTGTTCCTGCGGAAAAAGGGTGGGAGCTCAGCGACGCTATCGTAAATAAACGTTTTCCGAGGCCTCTTCAACAGGGTATCTAAAGTTTACTATATACTATACTATGGCAGAAGTAATTACATTACATCCAGAACGTCAGCAGACCGATGCAATCATTTATTTTTTATTGCACAAGTTCAGAAGACAGGCAGATGGCCCACCTGATGGAAAGCGGTTACCATCGTCTATAAACATTTGCACCACTAAAGACGGTACTAATGTGCTACCGCTCTCTAAAGGGAAACTAGAAGCTGGGCATTAATGCTGGAACACAACTCAAGGTTATTATGGTGTCATACATAAACCAGGGGTGATAGCACCAGTAGGGGAAATACCCAACCACCTGGCTGTGGAATGTTTTGTACCCTCTTACGACAGGCCACCCGGCCACAGGGAAACATTCTTTCTCCGTTCCTGCACGGATAAGCACGATGTACGCCATATCGGCGTGTTAAATCTTCTAGATTTTTTTTTTTAATTGCAGGAGATCAGCAGACAGGCAGACGGCCCACTTGATGGACAGCAGTTACCATCGCCATGCAAATGTCCATATTTGCAACACTAAAGGTGCTACGAATGCGCTGCTGCTCTCTTTAGGGAGCCTGGAACCTGGTCACTAATGCCGGAACACAACACTAGATATCTTTCACTATTTGATGTTCCAACACAAATAAATTAACAGACGTATTCATTGCATCTGATATCTATTATTATCTTCAATACGTTTAATTTATTATTATTTTAATGAAAATTTAAAAATATGAATCGTCCACTATCGACTTTATTTACATACATATATGTATAGCAAAATATATGTATATAATAAAAATGGGCTTGTATTTAAACGCCTACCAGAAATGCACCTATTTTACTACCAATAAATGTGAAATACCTACCAGAATGGATAAATGCTCACCAAATTGTGTTTCCAGAAGTATTGTAGAAATGAAGCTATTTTCCTTTTTATGCTATGCCATAGAAATATATAAACGCCATGATCGCTAAATAGATATTACCAATATTTTGTGTCTCCACTTCCAATTTAGTAATTTTTGCTGAGGCAAAAAAGCAAATTGTCGAACGTACCGTACGAATTATTTTTAATACCAAATATAATATTGCGTATTCCAAACACATGTTGCTTGTTTATTGTTTTATGAATTTGATTAAAACAGGGTGTGGTTTACATATATGTCTCCGAAATCATAAGTAATGAGCGGGGTAGGGGGGAGAGGGGTGGGGGAGGAATACTCACCCCTTCTGCAACTCCTATGTTCGGGAAATGTATAGTTACTGAGTTATTAATGTTTTTGTCAATCTAAGCTCACTTCTGTTTTTCACTAATATATAAGATAAATAGTGAATGGTTACCGGTCGGTTCTGGCGCTTTGGTCTACACAAAACCTAACCTAACCGACTGTTTAAAACTCCACATATTTAAATTTTCGGATACATACAGTGTCCTATTTCGATAAATCCCGTCAAAAAACGTCTCGGCGACAAAATTACCAGATCAATATCGTGAATTTCTAACTTATTAATTAATTGAATATGTATTTTTTCCACTCAAAACCAATATCAGTTGTTATAAATAAGTCTTAAATATATTCCTAAACACATTAAACTGCAATTTTCGGTTTGAATGTTAGTGTTTTAGTAAAACAATATTTGGTGGGCTTTTATCCATTTTGATAAGCAAAAAGAATTTAAATACAAAACATACAATTGTTCTGATGAGTGTATATTTATTTTGGAACGTAAAACGTTGTTTTTTAGGCACCTCGGTATAGAGTGGATTAAATTTATATGAAGTAATATATTTTATTTGGTGCTTAGTCTAAGGGACAAAAAATATTTTTGGTGAGCATTTAAATTGTACCCATAAAAATGTTTTAAAAAGCATTGAATCGAAAATATCTCAAATATATATATATATATATATATATATATATATATATATATATGTCGGAGGGAAGCTATAATGGGATGTATAACGCACAATATCATTTGTTTACATTTTAATTACTTCTAAAATTCTTAATTTAATTTAATTTGATTTGTTAAATGTTTCTATAACTTCAAGATCGTTCTAACCTAATAAAAGTTGTGAATATTGTAATTTAATTAACGACCAATCAGAGCAGAGCATATGGCGTAGCGGGGTCAGCGCCCTCTATACTTTGGAAGTATCTACTTGGGTACACGGAGGAGTTTTCGTGACACATTGGGTTGATGGCAGCAGGTCGAGTTGGACCTTAGGGTATTGTTAAAGAAAGTATTGTAGTTGAAAGTATGAGCGGTGCCCTGAACCCGCTGCTCGGTCTAAACTATGTCACAATGTTGATCAAATCTAAAATAAAAGTGTATAAACTGTGGCCGTTGTGTTTTATGCTCGCATTTTATCCTGATGACGCCCACTAAACCTGCAATAACTAAAAATGATGTCGTGAGAATGAGGCCGTTCTGCGACATATATATATATATATAAAAATTTTCGTTGGTAGATAACACTTTATTCCCCTACAAAGTAGCAAATACAAGCTTTAGTTACAATATCTATTCCAGGCAAACTTAAAAGATATTCTTAACAAATTTGCCAATATAGGTGATGTTTAAATTAATATTCTTGACTTCAATATACTTCGCTCAATAGATTTGATCAATCATCAAGTGCTTTTTACGATATTAATAAAATGATACAGATTAGCATAAATTACGCTCTCGCACCAATAACTCAAAATAGCGATTAAAATTAATATTAATCGTTTTCGAATCGACCTCCACTTGCGAGTTGTTTACAGTGGCCCGCCGACCCTGGGGTTCAGATGCCCATATCGCCCATGTGGCCAGCCGGGCCACGTCACATCGGACCGACTTGATCACCTACGGTATCGGCAAAAAGTATTTAATACCTTTCAATTCAATATCAGCACGAAATATAAGCGACTAGCGTGTACTTTTATGTTTGCAGGTATAGTCCGGCACGTAACTTGGCAAGAGTCGTTCGTTAGATGCGCACAAGTTTTTAGGTATCTTTGGTTGTCAAGTGGGACGCGGGGAATGAGTCTACTTAACTGTCTCCTTCATACTCATAAGCTTGACCACGCGCGAGAGAGACGGACATACTTTTTATGTAGCGAATGCAGTGCGACGCCAAACCACGCGGTTATTCACAGACACTACACAAGCACAACGTGTGTATATGTGTTGAACGTACCATGCGCAAACTTACCCCCACTAGTATGAAACGTGGCCAAGTTGCTTACCGCGTACTGTAAGTGTTGTGTAATAAACGCCTCACTTCAGTGTGGTTATAACTGCCTTTAAGATCGCACGCATCCCGCTCTCGAACGTAACTGTGGCGACAAGAATGGGATGCGTGAGATGTTTATTTACACAATACTCGAGCGTAACAGTAAGCAAACTTATGTTAAGTGGTTTATTTATGGTGTAGTACATCAGACAGGTAGACGGTTCACCTGATGGAAAGTGGTAACCGGCGACTATAGACATTTGCATGAATAACACCAAATGTCACTTCAACGTGCATCCAGCGTCGAAAGGGAGACTTGATCAATTAATCAATCAATATTCACTATTTCACTCGGAGAATGTATTTGCGCATCCTCTTGGATCCTAGGAGTGGTCGACAAGGGGTATGTGGGCACTGCACATATTATCAGTGCTGGGCTGTCTGTCGTAAGAGGCGGTATACCACCCACAGATAGGCGGTAGGGTATTTGCTCGACTGGATGGCGACCACCCCTGGTCTACAATACGCCGCCATAAAAATCTTGTGTTCTGGCATTATTGAACATGTTCCAGTCTCCCTTAAGAGAGGGGGAGTGCATTTGTACCTGTGGTGTTCCAAAAGTCTATAGGTGATGGTAACCACTTTCCAGCAAGTGGGCCGTCTGCCTGACTGCTGAACTCCTGCAATAAAAAAATACCTGCCCTGCGGAAGGAGTTCTGAAATGCCGACCGCCAGAATAAACCTATCAATGCCCATTTGCGTCAGGTGAGACGCCGCGAGACCAAACCACAGGTAGTAGGCTCATTTGGTATGGCCCGCCGGGGATGTCAGTATGTTATTTTTGGAAGGAGGTGTAGAATTATCTGTGAGTATATTCACTGAGGTTTCACTTCTACTGCATGTGAACTGTACACACATACAATTTTTGTCAATCGCTGTCTCTTCTACCTTGTGTCCCAAATAAAGCCTTTACATTAAGAGCGTAAGTACATACAAGTATGTTAAGATCTTGACCTTATTACAACCATATTTCGGCATTGAAAGTGAACTGTGTTTGTTTGTTGTGAGTGACACTCTGGGTCGCTCATGCCTCACACTCCACTTGCCAATTAGCGGGATTTAGCCAAAGCATAGATATATCACCCCTCAATCCCTAATCCCGCAATCTGTACATTCGTTTGCTGCACGTGGTAAAGCCATGTTTGAACCATGATTGTGCAGGAACGGAGATAGAATACAATTTCCTGTTGCCAGGCAGCCTGTCGATGAAGCACAATATAGCCCACAGCCAGGTGGTAGGGTATTTACCCGTCTAAACGGCTACTACCCCTTGTCTAGAGTACGCTAGGTTCCAGACTCACTTACTGGTCAATGGCATAAATGTTATAAAATGTGATATTTTCGTCTCGGGAATCCCGCGGGAATTTCCAGTCAAGCGTGGACGAAGTCGCGGGCATATCCTAGTTTTTGGATAAAAATTGATAGAGAATAATCTATAATCTATGGTTTTTTTATTGCGAAGTTGCCAAATAGGGGGACTGCCCAGCTGATGGAAAGTGGTAATCGTCGCGTATAGAAGTTAGCAACACCAATGGCGAACATAAGGCGTTGCCAACTTTTGGGATAGGATAAAGAGGGTAGGCTAGGGGGATGAGATAGACGGATTAGACTGGAGGAATAGGATAGAACGGGATATGGTATTACAAAAACGGGTTGGAAGGAAAAGTAGGGCGTCAGAAGTCTCACTGATTGTACGAATCACGCTTAGCTGAAAACCAACCGTTTCTTCTGGTTATTCTCTGAGAGCGTGGTATCACGCCGATCGAGCGGACCCTAAGAGCTGTAATCAAGAAGGTGGTTTTTTTATTGCTACAGTACAACAGACAGGCTGACGGCCCAACTGTGATGGACAGTGGTTGGCGTCGCCTATAAATATATGCAACACTAAAGGTGCTACCATGTAATGTCAGACTCGTAGATGTGATTGGAAAATAGCCACTAGTTCTGGAACACAAATAAAGGTTGTTATGGCGACATACTCTAGACCAGGGGTGGTAGCCATCCAGATGGGCAATCGTCCTACCACCTGGCTGTGGGTTGTTTTGTCCTCTCTTACGACAGGCCGCCGCCTGGCTGTAGGAATAAGTATTCTTTCTCCTTTACTACACGGTTCCTACTTGCGGTGTTAGTGCCACCCGAACGTGGGGAGACTCCCCAAAGCGTTTCTCCGCGGTGATTAGTAATCAAGCGTATCCCATCGTTAAAGAAACATTTACTTATATTACTTATATTTAGTACGTGTAAATTGGCCATTAGAGGCCTAACACATTGTGCTAAAGAGTCATTTGCGCCGATCAATTGTTTGCATTGTTATACGAATGACAGATACACATGAGTTCGCGAGCATCGACAAATGTTTTCAAGATCCCTCCATTCCCTTGAACCAAAATTGGTTCATTGCCTTCCAGTTATTAGGTACTGTTTAACATGTTTAGTACGTTGTTATTTTCAAATAACTTTCAACCATGCTTGAGATCTTTTAGGACTCGTATTAGAACCGTATGAGACTTAATCGACCCCATAAAAAGGATTTGAAAAACGACGGCAATGAAGATGGAAAAGATCGTGATGATAATTGCACAACCCGCCAATCGTCTTTGGATAATGTAAAAGAAAACACCGATAATGTAAGAAGAGTTATTCATTAACTCTACTGGATATAGGTACAGTCATGTGACTAGTAATAAAGATATGTAATCAGATAAGAAAATAACATATGTAATAGATATAAGAATGTAAATAAAAAGAAAGCAATTAATTTAAAAATTAAAAAAGCCAAAAAGATACAAAAATAATTTAAAAAGAAATTAATACCCTGACAGATCGTGTTAGTCAGGTTGAAGAAAAATCATCTTTGGATGAGGCTAGAACCGAGCCCAGTGCAATGGACGATAGGGCCAATTATTTTGCTAACCAGCTGCTTTTAGTATTACATACGACTTCAACTACCCCTTAGTTGAACCCAGGGATCAGCCACCAAAATCTAATAGTGCTAGAATAACTCCCTGAAAGCATCTATATTTTCTTCACAGTACTATAAGTAAAAACACCAGCACTCCACTAACAAGTATTCTACGAATTTCTGTGTATATGATAACAATAGAGTTAACCCCGCGGCTGCGCCGTGGGTTAACCTCTAGTGCGTGTCTCTTGTTTAAAGAGCAAGTGCTACAGGTTATATTATATTACATTTTTATGTATTTGCCCACAGAAGATTCACTTCATTTTATATCGCTAATTATATATACCATCCCCCGTCTATCTGTCAACAAAGTAAATTACAAAACTTGACCAAAAAGGCCAAAATGGTCTAAATGACCAAAAGACCACAGTGACCGACATGGCTAAAATGACGGAATAGGCAAAAACGACCAAAAAGGCCAAAATAATCAAAATGGTCAAAATGACCAAAGAAGCCAAAATGACCAAAAAGGCCAAAATGAAAATTATCCCATCCTCAGTATTTGATTTACATACGTGCCGAATTTCAGCCAAATCGGTCCAGTAGTTTTTCCGTAAAAGCATAACAAACAAACAGACAAATATAATTTTATCCCGGAAACTATCCCATTATTCGGGTTAAAAAGTATCCTATGTTCATCCTCGGTATCGAAAATATATATATACTGAGTTTCAGCCAAATCGGTCCAGTAGTTTATACGTGAAAACGGAACAGACAGACAGACAGACAGACAGAGATGCTTTCGCATTTATAATATTAAATAGGGATTAGCTACCCTACTTGGCGAAAGTGCAGTCGCGCCGCGGTGGAGACGTCGTAAGACATGGACGTTAAACAAACTACCAAGTAGTGAACACAGAACACTATACTACTATTGGCACCAAGTGATTGCCATGAAGTCAATTTATCGAAGATACTAAGACATCTTATTTTTTTATTCCTGTAGAGTTGTATCAAACTCTATATCGACGCTTGAAAGGAATCATGACTAAGCGACATTGAGTAAACTTTACAGGAGAGTGATTTAAAGTTCAAAAATATAAACTAAAAATCATAACATTTCGCCTAATTGTTCGATTAAAATAATTTTAACACTGGTAGAAATATTATATTATACTAGCTGTCTCGGCAGACGTCGTCCTGCCTGGTAAAAATAAAAATAAATAAATTTAGGGGTGGACTACCCCTAACATTTAAGGGAATGAAAAATAGATGTTGTCCTATTCTCAGACCTACCCAATATGCACACAAAGTTTCATGAGAATCGGTCAAGCCGTTTCGGAGGAGTATGGCAACGAAAACTGTGACACGAGAATTTTATATATTAGACGAGAATTTATATATATATGAGATAGATTAAGTACTTGATATATCAGCAATTCTAATCTCGTCGCATAAAAGGCATATAAACAAGGAAAACCACCTTTTCCTATATATACGCAATAAAAATAATCATTTAGTTTTTCATACACATATCATGTACGTTTCTGTATGTATGTGACCTTATTTCCTTCCGTTGTCAGCATTGGCGACCATCGCAAACGGCAATGTTTATCAGCCACATTACATTTGCTGATACAAATACCTCTAAGAAAGTAAGTCCACCTTATCTTGTAGCAATACGTCTCAGTTTGGAATGCCTCAAAGACTTACAACTGCAAATAAAAATTTGCTGAAAGGTGCAAGTGTAATTGCAGGCTGTACAGTTAATTACAAATTTTTACTTTAATAATAGCTCTTAATTACTTGAGATAGAGTATAATATAATGACATCTAGTTTATAAGCAGTAAGTAGATGTTTGTCAATACATTACTTTCCGTATGCGGTGCTATAAAGGATGTTCAGTTCTGTAACACCTTATTTGGAATAACATGTTTTGCTTGTCTCGGATTGTCATGGCTTGATGACTATCATAAAGGAGACGGTCTTTTGGGCCAAATAAATATAATGAGTTCAAATGTGGCTTCCAAAAGTGTTATTATTTATTACAAAATGGAAATAAGCCCTAATTTCTATCAGGAAAACGAGAAATCTTAAAAATAAGGTCACAAAAATTAAAAAGATATCGATTTAAATGAATGGATTTCAACAATCTATAATATTGTTACATGCCGTCAAAGAAATGCACACACCTACCTGTTGTAGAACGCAGTTTATTACCTTTCATGCATTCGGAGCTCTTTTGTTTACTTTGTGTTTAGAATTGGAATTAAGAAAAACATCCTAACGGCATTTTAATTCTAGTTCTGTAGCTCGTAACAATACTATAAAATTCTAAACATGGTCTATGTACATTGAAGATATTTAAAAGAAACAATTAGAATAGACTACGGACAACAACATGCATTTTTTTCTACTTTTCTTGTCTGTTCGTTCGGGATTCACGTAAAAACTACTGGGCCGATTTCGGTGCGCTTTCCGCTGATCGATAGCTAATTTATTAATTGACGTATAATTTTGAAGTAGTTTTAAGTATGTATGCACAATTTGTATGCCTGACCGGCAACATATGTGAGCCTTGTAAGCAATATAATATTATCTATGTATATACCATGTTTTTGAGCAAATTAATGATTGATTGATTAATTTTATGTAATAAAATCTGTGATATTTTTTTCCGAGGATCCCGCGGGAATTTCAAGTCAAGCGTGGACTAAGTCACGGGCATATCCTAGTTAATAATATGAAAATACACCACACGATTAATTCATCCAAATAATTAAACCATTAAAAAAATCAACATAACAAAAAGTACTTAAAATCACACTTATCTTTTTACAATATGAGCCCAAGAGTGTATAAAAGCATATCCGTCTCGATTTGTTTTAAAACTATTTTTTTTAATATAAGTAGGTGTTTCGAAAATGAAAATATATGTTGATTATTATGTGAACTATTTGCGAAAACTTAAAAAATACTATTTATATTGCTTCACCCAGCAAGTGTAGTAGAAAGATAAAGAAGTGATATAATAAAATTTAATGTAGATAAATAACGCTTGTCGTTTTTAAGATAAGATACGTATTGAACGTGCAAAAACAACGCAACGTACGCCCAAGGTACCTTCCTGAATCTCACTGGGTCTAGGTCAGGCAGGTATAAAAGTTGCCTGACATATTTTAAAGATTCAAGCATTGAGGACAGAATATAATTGATATATTATAGTACGCATACACTCATATATTTGCTGCTTTAAGCCGGAAACAAATTATCGGACGCGGCTGACAGCTCCGACATATATATCTAGATAATGAATGTACACTGTACTGTGCAGACTTTCGAACTTAAGTAGCGAACGTAACCATGAGCGCTCGGACGACCAACAATAAATAATAAATAATTCATAATTAATAATAATATTTTAATTAAAGACATTAATTAATTGACACACATATACACTTAAATAGAAGATTGAAATAATAATTTAAAAAAAAACATATAAAGTATATCTAATATATAAAATTCTCGTGTCACAGTTTTCGTTGCCATACTCCTCCGAAACAGCTTGATCGATTTTGATGAAATTTTTTGTGCTTATCCGGTATCTACGAATCGGCCAACATCTATTTTCATCCCCCTAAATGTTAGGGGTAGTCCACCCCTAAATTTTTTATTTTATTTTTTTACACAAAATTTTTAATTTCTATTATTTTATGATACAGCATTAAAAGATACATACAACCCTAAATTTTCAACCCTCTACAATCAACCCCTATTTTTTACCGGGCAGGATGACGTCTGCCGGGACAGCTAGTAATTAATAAATAAAGATAATAAATACGACTCAAGTTAGATAGAAGGCACTTAATGAAATAAATAGCAAATAACTAATTAAATAATGAGGATTAAGATTGTGCCTACTTGCACACCAGTGGAACTAAAATAATAATGTATTGAACCATGTATCTATAGGAATAACATTTGTATACAACTATAAATGTAGTAGCAAGTAAGTAACAAGAACAAATATTTCATATTTCAACCAGAAACTGGTAGATGTTTTCATCATTGCCAACTCTCTTAAAGAAAACGCGTTAAATCAACCCATAAAAAGCACTAGGTTGGGATGAATTTTGAAAAGAACGCGAATAAAAATGTATGTAGGAAAAACAAAAAAGGTTTATTTATCAAAAATACCTGTATTTTACTGAAGAGTGCTTAATACAACTAATACCTAATACCTTCGGTCATAATAATTAAAATGTCAAAGACTAGACTTCTATGATCACAGAATTCGTCAAGGCTACACTGTTAATTTGACTTTAACAATAAATAGGAGTATATATGCGTGTGTGTGACAAATACATGGTAGTGTGTGTAACGTTTTTTTGAAGTGAAACTTCTTTATCGGCGTTGGAAAAAAAAATCCGTCACTTTTTTCGGTTACGTGCAATGTTGTTTTCTTGCCTCGTAGGGGCTTAATTTATTTAACCTATTGTAGTGTGTGTACAGTTTTAGTATAGGAGGGAAGGGTAAAATGTACGAAATACCAAACCCTACTGACACTGATTTAATTGCTGTAAATATTGTCAATCGTTAGGCTGCAGTTGTTTATATGCAAAACGCTGACTATTGTACATACTTTGTACACCTATTTCTGTAAAGTTGCATATAGTAGATCATTTTTCGAAAAATAAGGACATAAAGAAGTTTCCCTTCTTACGTGTATACACTAGTGCACACACACACATTTTTTTTATTGATTTAATGTTTTTTGTGCAGAATTAAAAAAAAATAATCTGCACTCCGTCTCTATATAATCTATAAGTGTGCGAAATTTCATACTCCTCCGTCCGCGCAATTTTTGTAAAAAGAGGTACAAAGTTTATGCTTCGCGTATTTATATAATGATGATTTGTAAAAATACTAAATAGTGCTTTTGGACGGGTCCGATAATTTGTTTCCGCCTTGTGAATGTACTTTTTGTCAAAAATTGAAAATTTTGCTTTCTTTATAGTTCTGAAACCAAATTACTTGAACAATGAACGTTTGTCACTTCTACAGAATGCTTTAATGTGAGTGGTGGCTCGACACGCACTTGGCAATTTATTTACTTTCAGGCATCTTAAAGGCGGAACTGCATGACTGTGAAAGCCTGAAATAATCGAATTACATAAGTTAAATAAATGTTTACAATTTTTCTTATTTCAAATGTTTTCACAATCGACCAGTTCTTACGCGAACGCTTTTGACTTTTTCGTAATTGATCAAATTAATTATTTTTTATTTGTTTAGATTATCTAATAACAAATCCGCAACCATTGTAGGGTTCCGTTAATTATAAAAATAATTATAGTTATCTGGCGATGTAGGTGCAGGAAAAAGAAGCTATACATACATAAGTACTTATACTAATTCAAGAACTACATACACATATAGTCTGGCCAACGAAAGTTGACCCTGGAAAATGGCGGCAAATTTAAATAATATATGTATGGCAGCATCAAAATTATTAGGATTAACCTATTTTGATACTTGGTAGTTACTTAATTATTTATATTGTGTATTTTATGTGTGACAATAGATACACCATACTCGTTTCTAACGATAATATTATAAATACTAAAGTTTGTAAGATGTTTTTTTTACTCATTCACGCCAAAAGTACTGAACGGATTTTATGAAATTTGGAATACTTGTTATTACTAACCCTTATATCTCGAATCTAGAATGACCTACAATAGAATATAGACTATCTACTTTTAATTCCGGTAGATAGCAGGAAATCAGTAGTCATTACATTTTTTGAAAAATAAACTGCAATATTCGGTAAAAACTTATCAGCTATAATCAAAATCAGATTTCGTCACGGCCCCCTAGTCTTGACTCGAAAGCCACGTACCCACTACCAATGGACACATATTTGCAACATTTCAGGGCCTACTGGTGTGGAGCAGCAGCTCCGGCTGTCAAGGCTGTGTCCGGAAGATGGGACTCCGCCAAAGTATCAACACAGGCAAATCCACTCACAACCAAACGAAAACCGCCATCTTGTTTGTCAAAATTGACATTGACATTCGTATTAGAGTTGCCATGTAAAAAGTTTGCAAATAATTCCAGGTTCAACTTTCGATAGCCAGACTATAGATACGTTGTAATAAATAAATATATATCGCTTCAAAACAAATGGGCGTACAGACAAAAGTGCAGTTTTACACAAGGGACAAAATTGTGAATAAAACAAAACTATAGTAGAATTATTTTGCCCGTGCAGTTACGATTACTTATGACCCAATAATCGGAGCGGTGAAGCGAGTATTTCGCTCTCTCTTCCACTCACGGGCCTTATGGGCGGGCACAGTGATGCGCATTGTTGTCGATAAGCGTTAACGATAATGTATTTAGTTTTGTCATTTTGGGGGTTAGTGATATAAATGAAAGAAAAAAATAGATAAAACAACGTATTTATTAAAATAAGATTAATAATGATTTAAAATTAATTATTAATTAGGTATCTATGCATTAAAAATCTATAAGTACAAAAGTTTAGAATGTAACAAGTTATATTAAAAATTAATATAAATACTTATATCTTAAGTTAATTTTAAGTTTATTTTAGTTTAAAATTATCAGCAAAAAAGATAATAATGATTTTTATAAGAATAATAATCTTTCTTTGATTAGAATGAGTTTTTATTGATAATGGCGTTGCACCCGCGCAACATGCTCACCGCCTTAGCTGGGCTGAGGCCGAGCTATGATTTATAGCCCAAACTGCACGGACAAAATAATTCTACTATAGTTGATTGTATAAGGTTGAAATTTTGGAATACCCGTCTATTTAGGTACACTTGCATGCTGGTAAGACTTTCTAAATTGTAACATGCATAGATTTTAGTAAACAACAAAAAGATGCCAATTTTTGGGTATAGATGTAATATGGATAGATAGGTCACTGAAAAGTGGCCGAAACATCAGAATAACAAAAATCAAATAAATTACCGCGCATAAAACCGTTAAAACGTAGTTTTATTATTTAACATTCCTCTGCAACTCTTGTTATCACATGTTATCACAATTTACAACGTTCCCTTATGGTTCTTATCATATCAAGTCAAAATCGGTTAAAAATAGCACAGATCTTCGAGATTAAAAGTCATGTAAAATAAATAAATGGAACCCTCCTAAAAATTACAGACTCGTACTTAAGCATTGGTTTCTTTGTCGCATTGAGTAATAACGTAAATACTGTAACCAATCGAAGGGATTGTTCTAAGTTACGTCAAATACTTTATTTGTTTATATATTTTTCAGCGGAGAGGTATCTGTCTGTTTGATACAATCTATTCTTTACAAATCCTATACTATTGTATAACACATAATAAAATAACAAGAAAAGCCTTTCTAATAAGCAATAACTAATAACGTTTTTATTAAGAAGAAAAATAATAATGGTTGGAATTACTATAGAATTCATTAGAATTACACAAACACGTACAAATATAACTGGATACAACGAGTACAAACTGCACGATTCAATAACACGCGCAAACTCCACCACTGTATAGGTTATCGAATGTACACGTCTTGCTCGTATCGTATTATTGTATAATAAACTATTCAATACATCAATCGACCGCGTGGGCTGAATTTTTCCAAGAAAACGTAAGACGCACACCTGCGGCCATAAACGGGAGGAGGTTTTTTTCTTCTTCAAATTACAAATTTTAAACACAAAGTAAACAAAAGACGTCCAAATGCTGAAAAGGTAATAAACCGCGGGTGTGCATTCACTTTGTCGGCGTGTAACAATATACTAAAAGCGAAAAAATAAGTAGCTAATTATTTTTGTCCTAGGTACCAGTCATCACGCTACTATCCTCATCAATCCAGGGCTGAAAAATAGCATAAATCGCGGGGCAACACTTAGCATATATAGTTCCCGGCACGATTTTTGAACGGTCACATTGGATCATGGAAAGTGTAATCGCAGTTTCTTTTTTGAACTTTTCGATCAGGTATTTTAGTTTAAATTATTTTAATAATGAACTATTTACGTATACTTTGTTGTCAAAGACTATAATATAATCATAGATTTCGCCAAGGCTACACTGTTAATTTGACTTTCACAATAAATGTACACACACATTTCTAGCAATAAATGATTATTCCATTATATCCTATTGATTTAAAAAAAAATCTGTATATAAATTATGCGCCCAATTTTCGTAAAAAGGGGTACAAACTTTTCGCGTATTAATATAATGGTATAACACATCAACTATTTCTATACGGTTTGCCAGGCAAAAATTGCAAGGATAAACTGTAAGAAATGCTTGTAAATAAATTTTATCTTATCTTAATACGGGGTTACCATGACCTAGTACCGTATAACATAAACCAATTCCATAAACTCTTTTGAGTATAAGTCAAAAAAGATTTTTAGTTTTTAAAACGTTACGGGGCTCAATAGTATGGTATGGCGGCCATACTATTAGTAGTTTTAGTACAAGATCTAAAACGCCCTGTACCGCAGGAATTGTAAGTACAGATAGATCAACAGCGTTGTGAACTTTTAATATGATAATTTCGTATGCTACGTCAATAGCCTCGGTGGCGCAGTAGGCAGCGCGTAAGTCTCATAATCTTAAGGTCGTGAGTTCGATCCTCACCCGGGGCATACCTTTTTGGATTCTTAGTCATATGGGTAAAAAATGGTCAGACGAATGAATGACTGAACAGAAAGTGCAGGTATTTTATTCATATAGCTAGGTGGTAGGGTATTTACCCGCCTGGATGGCTACCACCCCTGGATTAAAGTACGCCGCCATGAGAATCTTGAGTTGTATCGACTTAGTGGTCCAGTTCTAGTCTCCCTTTAGAGAGCAACAGCACATTGATAGAGCCTTTGGTTTTGCAAATGCCCATAGACGACGGTAACTGCTTCCCATCAGATGGACCGTCTGCCTGTCTACTGAACTGCTGCAATAAGAAATAATCTTTATTTGCAAGCTTACAGGCAAGGTATCTGGACAATAGTTGGTAGAAAAGTGTGACTAGTATCACCGTCTCTGACCTATGGTCGTACAAATATTTAAATATGTATGTTAACTTATAAATATCTTTTACATTTAAAGTTTTATTAATACTAAAACATTTAGTTATGCATGTAATTAAAGTCAAATAAATTGAATATAAATACAGTATCAGTTTCAAACTATACAATCTATAATATTAAGATAAGATAAGATACTATGTCACATCTAATATATAAAATTCTCGTGTCACAGTTTTCGTTGCCATACTCCTCCGAAACGGCTTGACCGATTTTGATGAAATTTTTTGTGCTTATCCGGTATCTATGAGAATCGGCCAACATCTATTTTTCATCCCCCTAAATGTTAGGGGTAGTCCACCCCTAATTTTTTATTTATTTTTTAGACAAAAATTTTAATTTTAATTTTTTTATGATACAACATACAAAAATACATACAACCCTAGATTTTCAACCCCTATTTTTTACCGGGCAGGACGACGTCTGCCGGGACAGCTAGTTTTAATATAAAAGATTATCGTTGAATAACATAATGCGAGCGAAGCTAGGGAAAAAAGCTAGTATTATATAATTATATGTTTCCACTGACTGGCTGACTAAGTGACTGATTAACTGATTGACTGACTGACTGACTTACATATCAACGCACAGCCTTATCTAGGACCGTAAAAATTTTAATGCGGGTTCTTTCTCTACTGTAGGATTTTTGAAAACTCAACTCCTAAAGGGGTGAAAAGGGGATGTAATTTTTGGATGAAAATGCGTCATTTTCAAAGTTTTGACTCTGTATTCCGAACTGCAGGGCAAAAGCGTCCCTTTAAACTTTTTTGACTATTTAAATTATGATTATTTTTAACGCATGCTAGCAAAACCGCAGGCAACAAACAGTTGGCTACAGGCTACATTCTCATTATTGTACTTTGATCAAATCAAATCACATCAAAATCAATTTATTGTCAATAAATTACACAGAAATATTGCTTTCATAGGTTCCGCACTAGGAGTAGCCTGTATCGCGAACACCAAGTAAGTGTGTGACTAACTCAACAATCTATATCTCTAAAATTAATTTTTAAAATAAATGTTAACTTGTTTGTGTGTGTGTGTGTGTGTGTGCGTGTGTCTGTGTGTGTGCGTGTGTCTCTGTGTGTGTTTGCAAATGAGGTCTGTAATTGTCACTTTCGATG
This sequence comes from Dendrolimus punctatus, assembly GCA_012273795.1. Lineage (NCBI taxonomy): Eukaryota > Metazoa > Arthropoda > Insecta > Lepidoptera > Lasiocampidae > Dendrolimus > Dendrolimus punctatus. The sequence continues at coordinate 10,565,284 of CM022551.1, read as the reverse complement.
CATTTTGGATTTGCCTGCTGCAATTATACGCACCGATTTGCATATAATTATTATATTTATCCGTGCAGGAACGGAGAAAGAATACAATTTCATGCGGCCCGGCGGCCTGTCGTAAGAGGCGACAAAACAACCTACATCCAGGTGGTAGGGCATTTGCCCGACTGGATGGCGACCACCCCTGGTCTAGAGTATGCCGCCATAATAACCCTGTGTTGTGTTCCGGCATCAGTGACCAGGTTCCAGGCTCTCTAAAGAGAGCAGCAGCGCCTTTGGTGTTGCAAATGTCCATAGGCGATGGTAACCGCTGTCCATCAAGTGGGCCGTCTGCCTGTCTGCTGATCTCCTGCAATAAAAAAAATATATATATTTGATTTTTCGCAGCGCATTTTCTTCACTTTTGATTTCTTTGTACGTGCGAGGTTAATTACTGGATTTATAATATGCTTCCAAAATTACGTTTACCATGTGTATCTATGAACTATGTTACGACACCTAAAGGTGCCCTTCCAACCTCGGCTGCAGGCTGCGGATGCAGGTAGCATATGCATGACACGCAGCCGCTGCCTGCATTCGCAGCCAGGAGTGATTCCGAGGCTGAATGCACAGTCGCTTCCAATATTTCAGAATGTCGGACGTGAGGAATAGTCGTCAGAATAGTTTGATGTTATATCTTTTATTAGGAGACGAAGAGGATGATGATGACATGTTGTCATTGTTAACTAGCCAGAGAAGAGTAGCCACACGTCCTTATATAATATGTAGACCCACTGATGGAAGTTATTCAATACTAAGAAACACTTGAAGTATGATGACGATCAGTTTAGGCATTATTGTCGATTTAACAAGGTTGGAGTGACGTTACTACGTGCGAATCGGCTTGCAGCCGCAGCACTACCGGTCTGCGATCGGCTGCGGCTGCAAGTCGCAGCAGCACTTGCAGCCGAGGCTCGGCAGCACGTGCAGCCGCAGCCGCGTTCGGAATGATTTTCACAGAAATCTATACTACTACATAGAAAACCAGTCGTGCAGCTACAGCCGGCTTCGTGCAGTCGCCACATGTGCTACCTGCATCCGTAGCCTGCAGCCGAGGTTCGAATGGCACCTTAATCATAACATATAAATACACTTGTAACGACTGTGTTGTACAATTGTAGCTTTCTCTACAATTTTCTTTTTCAAATCAAAATTAATTTATTGTCAAAAAATTAAGATTATTGATAGATTATTATCTATTATAATGACATCTTGAACATACTCACAGAGTACATTGTATATATAAAAAAACATAATTCCTTAAATTCTCATTCAAGCCGCGAGTTTTCCATCGGCAAAACTGGATAGTACAGGTAAGTTTTACGCTCATAACATACTTTTCTAGTTGTTTAAAATCAACATCCTATATACATAAAAATGAATCTTAGAAATGTACGTACGCACATAACTTGAGAACGACTTTACCGATTTTAATATTTTTATTTTGTGTATGTTTGAGTTTATTTAGATTCCACGGAGTTTGATTTATGATCATCATAAAGTGTTGGGATCGTGTTCTAGGGTGCTCCTAATCTCCTGAGCCGAATTTCATGTTTTTTTGTGTGTTTGAATAGGTCCCGAATGGCTTAGATCACAACAAAACCGGCAGGTGGCGCTGGAATCGGGTTCAAAATTTTTATTTTTCCAGGGCAAGATAACTTCTGCCAAGACCTCTAGTATTTGTATTCTTCCTAATATTATGAAGAGGAAAGATTGTATATTTGTATGCTTGTAACGAGTTTGCGGAGTGACACTCGCGGACCGCGTTCGTAATACCGAAGCAAGAAAGAGAGTTGGTCTGAAAGAGAGTGTCGGGGTGAAGGTAAGGAAAGGAATGCTCCGGTGGTTAAGCTTAGCTTAAAAGAACAGACGAGCGTGCATGACAAGAGCTATGAATGTTAAAGAAGCAAGTGAGGTGTGTACGAATGGGCCTGTGTGGCGCTCTGTTGTTCGTGCCTACCCCGAAAGGAACCTGGCGTGAAGTTATGTATGTATGTGTGTAACGAATGAACTTGAAAACGACTGGACTGATTCCAAAAATTCTTTTATCAAGATAATGCTACATTATCCCAGATTAATACAGGCTATATTTATTACTAGAAAAAGTTATGAATCCCTTCTAATACCTACTTCAATAATGTGACCCAAGGTGTAGAAATTAGTGTTGTAATGGGTCTCGGGATGGTTTAGATTCACAATTAGACCCGGTAGGTGGCGCTTAAATCGGGTACTAGATTTATATTTTTTCTGGCCAGGACAACGTCTGCCAGAACAGCTACTTATTCGGTCTTTTGCATGAGTGCCAACATCAGAATACTATCGTGCTTATTGGTTATTACGTTCAGGGAACGCTTGCCAGGGAGAAGTTGTTTTCTTCAGACAGGTGGCGTCAAAGCCATCCGCGCCTGCTGCCAAAAACATCCCGGACAACTGATCGCAGAAGCACGGGAGCCGCATTAGCAATTTTTTTTACGAGGAGAAGTTCGTTTGTGAACTATCCACCGCGGGGGAAACGTGGGACGTTGGGGGTGGCACTAGCACAGCAAATAAGAACCCAAATAAAACCCCTCGCTGTTCCTTTATTTGATTTATGTCAGGACTACAGGAATATGGCTGTACTGCTCCGCGAAACCTTGTCTGTTGGCGGCCTTGCCGCTTCCACTGCGGGGGCACGAAACCCCAGGCAACTCCATTCCCTCTTTGATGGGGCGTCATTCAACGACCCCATCTCGACGGAACTGCATTACTTCTCTGAACATCTTAAAGTCTCTGCCCACTATACCATACCATATCCTCGCCGTGCTAGAAACGTATTCGGCAACAAAATATTCTTTGCAATGAAAAGTATTACATTATGCTTACTAAGGTTCCGCAACCGACCAACACCGTCACCTGCCACGCACGGACCGTCAACAATTGTCGGCGAAATTATATTGCCGTTACCGCTACTAAAATCCATTACATCGAACGCTGTCGGTAGTGATGGTATTAGTCGCAACATGATTCTGCCCATACTGGATGTCATCAATCCTATCCTCACCCATATACTCAATGCCTCTGTAGTTTCTGGTACCTTTCCAGTCACCTGGAAGGAAGCCCAGATTATTCCTCTTCCTAAAAAAACCTAATCCTGTTTCTTTCTCTCAATTCCGTCCCATATCTATTCTGCCATTCCTTTCTAAAGTCCTGGAACGCCTAGTCCACCAACAGTTAAGTATTTTCCTTAATCGGCATTCTCTCCTTAATCCCTATCAATCTGGTTTCCGTCCTGGCCACAGCACAACTACTGCCCTCGTGAAAATCACCGATGACATTCGTTATGGTATGGATAATGGTTTATTGACTGTGCTATCGCTACTGGACTTCAGCAGTGCTTTCAACAATGTTAACTTTGATATATTACTTGGTATTCTAAGCTCTCTTAACATATCTCCTACAGTAATCGACTGGTTTCACAGTTACCTGTATGGCCGCCGGCAGCGGGTTCGCGTCGAGGATGATTATTCGTCATGGTGTGAACTCACTGCTGGTGTTCCTCAGGGCGGCGTGCTTTCTCCATTTCTCCATCTCTAATCAACTCACTTCAACCTATCACCTCTATGCAGACGATTTACAAATATATACACAATCACCTGTTGCCACCTTAGACAAAGCAGTTTCAAACATAAACTTAGATTTTGAACGCATTCTGCAGTGGGGCAAGTCATTTGGGCTTCATGTCAACCCTGAAAAAACGCAAGTCATCATCATCGGTAGCTCACGGATGCTTAACAAGGTCGACTGGAGTACCATACCTAGTGTGATGTTTGACGGGACAATCATTCCTTTTAGTGATAAGGTAAAAAACCTTGACATTATATTTGACAGTGAGCTGTCTTGGCGACCTCATATCACCGAACTAAGCCGACGGCTTTACCTCTCATCCAAATCCCTTAGAAGGTTGAGCAATTTCTTACCCACTATCACCAAAATTAAGCTAGCAGAATCCTTATTACTTCCTATCCTTGATTATGCTGACGCCAGCTATCTAAATTTAACCCAAGAACAACTTAATAAACTTGAGCGCCTCCAAAATTTTTGCATAAGGTTCATATTTGGACTACGCAAATATGACCATGTCTCTGAATTCCGAAAAAAACTCAAGTGGTTGCCAATTCGATTTCGCCGGAATACTCGCATCCTTGCTTTTCTCTATAGTATTTTATTTGTTCCTAGTACTCCTGATTACCTTAAACAAAATTTTGAATTTCTTTCATGCTCTCATAATTTACGCCCTTCCACTAAACTTAAATTGAACACTCCTGCGCATAACTCAACTTTTTATAACAATTCTTTTACTGTTAAGGCCATACAGCTCTGGAACGCGCTTCCTGTTACAATCAGACAAGCAAAATCGCTAGCGATATTTAAAACTATGATCAAAAAGTACTACCTGTCGTTGGAATATGATATTTAAATTCATTTATATATTTTGTAGATATGTATTTGTATGGTATGTATATTAAGTATATATCTATGTAATATATAAAATTTCTTCATATATGTATATATATCATTTATGTATTTATTATTAAAATGTAAGTAGTTCGTACTATACGTTACGTATACCACCGTCGCCATTATCATCTCAATTCATTCCTGGGGTTGTCTGGAAGAGATCGCTTTTTAGCAATAAGACCGCCCTTTGTACATAAGTAGATATAATTTTAGTCTTTAAGTTCATGATTGTATTGGTGTACAATAAAGTGTTATCTATCTATCTATCTATCTACTTGCGCGCAGACGGCAAAACGGGAAGAATACGGGTTGTAATGACCATTCTAAGCCTAAGCTCTAAGCACTAAAAATAACAGAACTATTGCAAATGAGAAAACTGGAAGCCTGGATACGCGGCTGTTATGGACAGTAAACACGTTATATACGGGTATGATACGCTATTGACACGTATTTGGGCATAGTAGACAGTATAGTATTTTCTACCGTGCTTGATACGTTCACAGCACGGTCTTTGCATGTTCCGGTGTAGTGTGCCGTCACTCTTGTTATGTTGTACAAAAACTCTCCTCATATACAGAAATAAGTCTCGCGCGAAGAAGTGGCGAGCATAGCTAGTTCTTACTATAATTAGCTTACATTGTATGATTTGTATGAAATAAGATAAACGCGGTGAATCAGCAAGGTCGCCGTGAGTTATAAACGCAGTTTGTTTGTTTGTTCGCGTCGACCGCGATCTTGGCACATGACCTCTACTCCGCGGCGCGTTGCGAATGCTAACTCCCGTTACGAACACGCTGCATATAACTTTCCATAGCAGCAGGACAATTTTTTGCAACTTGTGCTTCATTCTTCTGAACTGTTTAAAAAAAAACCACTTTAAATTTTGAAAGTTAGGGAGGAGATACAAAAGAGATGCAAACCACTTACAATAAATGATAATATAAATAGTTTTTAGTTGTTGTAATTATGTATATTTGTGGGGTTGATTTTAGTTGTGTGGTGCATCGATGACAGTGACCCCATTGGATAGGGAGACGCACCACTGACGAGAATCCATGGCTCAGTCGCCCGAGAAGTACAAAAGAAGACAGTGTGTTATTGTACTCTTGTTGTTGACTGACTTATACCACTAAGATCTCCTGCATCATCTTGAACCTGTTAAGTAATATGTTTGTATAATACTGAATTTATTAAGAAATAGATGAATACTGAAAGATGATCATTATTTCACTTAGTCTTCACGAACCCATATTCGTTATGGCTGCTATAACTTTAATATGAGGCGGTATAAAACCTTATTTCCTATGCTATTTAATTATCTTAATGTCAGTTTATTTGTCAAATTGTCAATTGTCAGCACTTAGTCTATGCTTAATCCATCATAAAACTACCCAGCAGCTTGGGGTAACTTTTACCCTGAGACTAAAGTCGAAGTAGTCTACTCCTTGTTTACTCCACGTTTATTAATACTGATGTTGTTTGCTACTGAGATAATACTAAAAGTAACGTTGATCTACGTTTACTCCATGTTTATTAATAAGACGGTTTTTTGAGTATATTACTTTCTTAATTGTTCCTAATTTAACTTGAACTATACTTATGTATATAAATCTTATTGTTTACGTAATGTGCACATCAACATTATTACTATTGCTAAATATTCTGGCGACCGAGAACAGGACTTTCTGGCAACATAAGCCAATCTCAAGAGCCTTAGAAAGAGATCCTGGAAGGAAAAGACAAGGATAGCTACATTTTAGAAGGGATAGACGAAAATCGAAATTCTGAAATAGAAGGTTTAGGTAGGAAAAGACAAGATAGAAAGATGATTAGAAAAGGATATACGGTAATAAAAGAATATCGAAATTATGAGTTCCAGAAGATTCTTCCGAGTATATAAGCAGCGTAACGAGCGCCTACGGGGAGTTCGAGGAAGCGACAAGTGCGATCGAGAGAGTTGGAAGAGGAGTTAAGTAGAAGGTAGTTGGAAAAACAGTTTAGTGGCAAGTTTTGTAGTGAGTTTAGTGGGCAGTTCAGTAAAGGAAGAATTTAGCGTAATTTAAGAGGAGATCCAGAAGCGAGCTAAGCGCGGTAAATTCGGAGGTGAACATAGCCGCAGCAGGAGGTAGTCTACGCAATATCGGCGAGGGTAGTGTGAGTGAGACATCTTATCGTCGGGACAGTGCGTCGTTAGTTGTGCGTGTAGGGGCGACCCTGCGGAGAGGAATAACATACGGCTGTATAAGTCAATAAAAGCGTTTAGTTAAAGAACTGGTGTCTCCTTCCAATCCCAAGTGTGTACGTAACAATATTTACACGTTTATGAGACTGGACAGTTTTGATGAAATTGTTACGAGCTACAGGACTCGAATTAAAATGCCGTTGGAATTACTATATAATTTATTAGAACTATACAAACACGTATAACACAGGTACAAATATAACTGGATACAACCCGTACAAACTGCAGATTCAATGACACGCGCAAATTCCGATACTATATCGCTTATCGAATGTACTACACAGGTCTTGTTCGTATCGTAATCATCGCTTGACTGCGTCACCCCCCCCCCCGTTCAGGCATCGTTTTATACTAAACTGTAAAACACAACGAAGGACCGCGTGGATTGAAATTTCCGAGAAACCGTGAAGATTAGGGTCTCTCGAGCGGCCTTAAACGAGTACAATAACAATAGAATGTTTTCCGTAATCACCAATTTTAAACACAAAGTAAACAAAAGGAATCTAAGTCATATATCATATAAGTCTGATTTATTATTAATATGGAGGTAGAAAGGGTAGTAGCATCTCCGTTGAAAGTGTCCGCCAAGACGCGGATAATAAGGGTGGCGCTGCGATAGCACGGGATAAACTTTAAAGGAAGCGCCAAAAGCAATTAGAGTGAGATAGACAAATAAACAAGGTCCGGAAGATTTCCGCTTTGTTTTTTTATTAATAATAATTCACAATAATTAAATCACTTTACACGTTTTCCCACGGCATTATATTTTCTAATTTATTTTAGACTATGTAAATAGTTGACATTTCCTATGTTGGCATTTTATTTATTTATAGCATTTCAACAATTTTAAATATATTTTGTAATTTTTCGTACGCCAACGCTATTGTGGTAGCTTTTTGATCCTTCATTTTCGGCATACTGCTGGAAACTTCTTCAATCTTCCTTCCATATAAGATGGCACTGATTATTTCTACCTTTCACAGTTATAATGTATAAATAGGTTTCTAAATACAAGCTTTTGAGATCCTGGATATCATGTAACAGCAGAGTGCTAGCCAAGACAAGTAAAACGAGCCCAAACACGACGGGTCTATCTTGTTTAGTACAGGAGTTCCTATGGCCACCTTCCGACTCCATCATCAGATCATCTCCATCCCAAATGCTGAGATTGTAACTAAGCGTTATAAGCGGACTGTATTATTGCGAATTGTTTGCATATCTATACGAAGAACGGTAAGTTGGCCAGTGAGAATAAATCTTACAACGAGTAGGTCAACTCACCTTGCAAAGATCGGGTTCGAGTCCAATGGTCGGCGCCGACTCCTTTCTTCATTAACAGAATTTTGTTTATAACGAGTAATTTTCACAACACTTGTGACGACGATGCAGCACTGATGCACTGGTTGGCGACAATTGCGAATATTTTACACAAAATGCGAAACGAGAGTTGTGAGGTGAATTCAACAACGAGCGACTTCGAACTATGTCCGTACACGACGAGCGCAGCGAGTGACTCCCGAAGCAATATCTACCCTCACTGGCTCACGCGACAAAAAAATAATAATACTATTCTAACCCGAACGAAAACTATCGCTAATTTAGCAAATACGAATTAAATTAAACTATTTAATGCTAACTAAAATTAAAACTGCTAATAAAAAGAGGAGTTGTTTGTACAACCATGTTATCGCATTGTCACGCGATATACACATACGTGCAAAATTTCAGCTCAATCGGAAACAGGAAACTTGCAAGATTCCACCCCATACATAGGTTCATCCATTGTAAGTTAAATAAAAGCTTGTAAAATCCAGTTCAAGATAACGACATCAAAGTAACATGCATCAATAACACCTCTCAAGTACAGGAAACCTCAAAAATACCTAATGTAACCTAAATTTTGGGCAGCGTGTTACATCATGTATTCACATATTGGATTAAATCGATTTTCCTTACTCTGAGTGGCGTGATGTTAGGATTAGGAGATAATTCTTTTGTCTGGCCTCTTTACTAATTATTTCGAGTCGATATCCGATGGCCTGTGATCATGACACAGATCTATGAGTCATCCTTGACATGTTCTGTCTCTTAGGGAATATTAAGGAAATCGGTATTATGACGGTCGCCTGCCAACATATCTTTGATTAGCTGTGCCCGTGACGTCATGCGCGTCGAATTTGTTTTCAAAACCCCCGATTTTGAAACATTCTTCATTGGTGCTCCGCTCCTATTGGTCTTAGCTAAAGATGTGTAACTCAGGAGTGATTGATTTAAAAGATGTATAATCTTTCAAAATTCGAAATCACTCTTTAAATCTTTGGTTTGGAAAATACATCTTTTACTCACTACGTTAAGATTGATTTTAGTCACATGGAATGATGAAAACTAACAAATCAGATACTTAGATGTAGTAGGAGACAACAGATACAGGATGTTGTGAATTGAAAAGAGATAACATGCGCACTCTAAGAAATACAATGATGATACACAGTAAATTAAACTCTTTGGCGTTACTGTAAAGCTTAAAACCGGTCAACTGAATAAATTATATCATTCGAAACCAAAGATTTAAAAGAGCGATTTGCATCTTTTAAGGAAAAAGATTTCTAAATCACTGATCTCATTAGTGATTTAGTTTGCGCATCGCTAGTCTTAGCGTGATGATATAAAGCCTTCCTCGATAAATGGGCTATGTGACTGTTCAAAGGTGTCAAAGCCAGGGAGTTTCAAATTAAACATCCGGGAGTAAGGCAGACAGTTTATTGCAAATAACGTAACCAGTATAATGATGTCTACATCAGCGAACCATACCGCGATGTAATTCGCCTGTGGCGCCATCTCGTTGTGTAAAAAATGAAACTGTCACTTGTGGTGTCGTTGATACATGAATGCCCTAGATTTTAAGTAAAAAATGTAGATAAGAACTGGACAGTGACACTGAAAGAATTTTTCAAATCGGAGGTAGTTCCTTAGATTAGCGCGTTCAATTAAACAAAGTAAAGAAGGCTATATATCATCACGCTAAGACCAATAGGAGCAGAACACCAATTAAGAATATTTTTGGGGGGTTTTTATAAGCTAGTTTATGATATTTCCACAAATTATATTCTATGAAAATGAGCATTGATTATAAACGTGTTTAATTTATGTTCGTTTTTAGCTTTTAGCAAACATTTTGACTTGATCGGTTTATATAATGTAGTAAATCTTTTGCATATCGTAATTAACGGATTATTTGAATATTTTATTTAAAAGTGCTAATTCTCATCATCGTCATCATCAAACAAGAAACAAAGTACGATCATAAATTAATAAAAAAATCAAAAGTTTATATCTAATAATAAAATAAATCAAATTAATCGCACGAATGACTTCCGTACCCATCCTATTTGCATTGAATCGTCGTAATTTATCTACATTAATATAATAAACGCAAAAAGTGTTTGTTTGTTACGTTTTCACTACTAAATACATTGATATATAAAAAAATCATTGATATATAATTTTTATATATATCAATGACTAAACATATCAACGGATCAATAAAATTAGCCAAAAAGATTATATTCTGATGCAAGACTTAGGTTAGCCTTGGTCTCCGAAATGAATTCGAAGGAGGTGAAAGTAGGCTGTAAAGAATATATTAGAAACCCATTATTATTCAAGTAAGGTATGCAAAAATTAATATTAAAACAAATATTAAAAAACAAAGGAATTATGAAAAAAAGAATTCGGAATAAATAGACAGATATGTCTTTCGGGACCACGGCCCATAAAAATGGCCAGGACTTTTGGAGGCCTTTCGTGGGGCCATGGGAAGGGCAACACTTGGAGGCCCTCTTTACACCATTCAAAAATGCAGTCAAGGACAAGCTCAAGTCAGTGTAGGACAGTTCCTGCACGGGTAAAATGTATATATGATACCTGATCTAAAGTGGCTACCGGCACCTGCGGATGTTTGCAACATCAGAAGCGCTACCAATGTGCTAACTACCACAAACAAAGTCATAGTCCAGAGTACACTTAAAAGTATAACCTGTCTTCCGTGATCACGGCTATTGAAAAGTAGCCGAAACGTCGGAATAAACTCAAAAGGACGAAAACATTCGAGTTAGTGTTATAATACTTTCATATTCGTAAAGTGTAGTGCTAAACATTAACAAAGAACTCATGATAAAACTACGTTTTAACGGTTTTAAGCGCGGTAATTTATTTGATTTTAATTGTTAAAATTTTATTTAGCCTACCGCCAACTTGTTTAATTATGTTTTATGTATTTATTTATTATTAAAAAGTTATTAAAATTTAGTTTAATTAGTTTCATATCATGAAGAAGTCGTAGGATATTTCAAACATTTTAACTATGTGATCACATTACCTAACGACTAAGCGTCAGGCGGCAGCGGAATCTAATTAGGCCCGTTACACCACCAGGGTGACCGCCCCTAATCCTATTACCCCGAGTTACGTACGTACACATTAGTTGAAATATAATCGTCTGTTGTTAACGGCCTAAAATTATGCTTAATTTCGTTACCCTCTGTAATGATTCCTGATTACGCAATTAAATAAGATTATCTTATAAATAAAAATCAATATTTGTATGTTTTTCCTCGACGCACTCCTGAACTTTTAGACATATTGTGATGAAACTTTCTTAGGCCGTTCTGAGTAATCCCGAAGGGGGCTTAAAAATATCAAATCTAGAAATATATATCTAAATTGGCAGCGATTTGTTACACTGTCTATAATAGCTTGTAATAATTATAACTTACATTATTTTTAGTTTTTAATTGCATTTAATCAAATCTAATATATTAAAATACTTTTTGAAGAAGAAGAAGAAGCCTACCTACTTGTTAGTTACTCATAAAGAGTAACTAAAAAGTAAGAAAAAAAATATTATCCGTATCTGGAAGTCAGTGCGAAGTAAAACATAAAAATTACTATACTTTGCAATTTTATTGTTTTTTTAATTTTTGAATTTGCACCGACTTGAAGATGTTGTATAGAAATATTTATTTTTTTGCTGTTTAGTTACTTTTGGAGTCGACTTTTTATAATTTATTTTTATTATTTTTCACTTTTTCATTTCATATTCAATAACAATAAAAACATATAAAAAAACTACCCTGAAGGTGTACGAGCAATGCAAGGTGTGCAATTGAATTTCACATGAATGCAATGAGACAAGCTCTGGTTACCTTCAAACATGGTGGCGTGCCAAACCGCAGGCAATGCCTTATTTCTTACAGTTTTAATTGCTTATTAATTGTTCAGTCGATACATAAACGGTAATATTTCGTGACATCAAAATGGAACTTTAATTAGTGAGCTGTAGAAGTAATATTATATAGAGATGGCAAAAATAAAAAAAAATGTTGCCAAAATTACGTACGTACACTGTGATTAGTTTAAAAGGCATGCGTTTATTGTTACGTAAGAGATTTTGATTTGGCACCTTTGATAATGTCATCAATATTTGTTGAATCGAATATGCTTTAATACATGAGGCTGACCTGTCGGAGCTAGGAGCCGGTAATTGGCAAGAAACCGCACAGGATCGAGAAAAGTGGCATGCTCTCGTTTCGGAGGCCAAGACCCACTTTGGGTCGCTGAGCCAACGCAGTAAGTAAGTAACATAAATACATTAAACTTTAAGTTGAAAGGGTTGTTTTTACTTTTAAAAGTGAAAACAATTTTTTTGACCAGTTTCGTGGTTTCAATCCTAATTATAAAACTGATATTACACGCATCAACTGTAACTGTCAGAATAACTGAAAGGATACGATAACATTCAATGACATTGAATTACTTATTTCATGTGTACATGGATCACTTTGATTGTCATCAAAATTGTAAAACAGAAATGGACTTTATAGTTATTTTTATATTTCTTAGTTGATAAATATAGTATTGTGCAGCTGATTAAATTAAATTATTAAATAATCCTTGTTCATCCACATGTATTCCATCCACATTTTATTACAAAGGTTTGTGTTATACAGATTAATTTGCTGTAAGTAAATTTTGACAATTCATATTTTCAAAAATGTGTTAATGCGCAAGCGAGTTTGTAAACCACGTAGGTATTCGTGCAGGAACGGAGAAAGAATACAATTTCCTGCGGCCGGGCGGCCTATCATAAGACGCGAGAAAACAACCCGCTGGTGGTAGGGTATTTGCCTATCTAAATGTCTACCACAAAGTACAACTTTTAGTTATGTTTCGGCATTAGTGGCCAGATTTCAGTCTCTGTCTAGAGACCTTTGGGGTTACAAATGTCCATAGGCGACGGTAGCCGTTTTCCATGGTGTCTGTTGAAATCATGCAATAAAAAAAACGTAACTCCTACATGAGTTGCTTCTCTATTTAGTTTTACCTCTATGTTATTGAGAGTTAATTAATTGACCGTATCAAATAGACTGAAATTATGGATGAGAACTTATTGTTTACAAAATCTTATTCTGGGAAAGAATTAAGATTTGTTTTTCTTGCATGCGATGGGTGGCACCTTTTAAGCTTAGTAGCTTTAATAGGAAATCTCACTAAAGGTGCATAGTTCACATTGCTAGAATAATTTATTTTAATATTACAAATTAACTATGCTATGATCACCACTTCTTTACATGGATTTCAATTAACTAGTGGTCGCCCAGTGGTCGAAGTTCGACCATAATTAATTTAAATTATAAGTGTGAACATTATTAAGGTTCTGTTGTCAAAGACTATATTTCCATAATCACACATTGCGCCAAGACAATAATAAACAAAAGAGTATAGTACATATATGCGTGTGTGTCAAATGGAATGTTGTTTTTTAAATTGATTTAATGTGTTTTTTACGCATAATTTAAAAAAAAATGGAATCTGCACTCGTTCTCTATATCTAATATATAAAATTCTCGTGTCACAGTTTTCGTTGCCATACTCCTCTGAAACGGCTTGACCGATTCTCATGAAATTTAGTGTGCATATTGGGTAGGTCTGAGAATCGGACAACATCTATTTTTCATCCCCCTAAATGTTAAGGGTAGTCCACCCCTAAATATTTTTTTTATGTTTTAGACAAAAATTTTAATTTCTATTTTTTTATGATATGATTTTTTTATACATACAAAAATACATACAATCCTCAATTTTCACCCTTCTACGATAAACGACGACGTCTGCCGGGACAGCTAGTAAACTATAAGTGTGCGAAATTTCATAGACCTCCGACCGCGTAATCTTAGTAAAAAGGGGTACAAAGTTTTTGCTTCACATATTAATATAATATAAACACTACATTTTTTTCTGAACATTGCAAGATATAAATGAGGCATGAAATTTTAAGACAAAAATGTAACTTTTTTACTTTATAAATAATCACCAGATCATACAGAAATCGTAACATTCCCAAGATAAGCTAATTACGCTTTAGAATGGATAATACATAACGAACTGTATAGTTTTTTTTCGAAATTGTCCATACCAGAAATTGTACCTGCGGCATACTCTGTGTTCCAGTGAGCTACGCCGACAAAGACTTGGCCTACTCAACCCCTGAGGCCTCATTCTAGTATCAGTCCCTAGTCTTTTACCGGGATCGGGATTTATATGGTAACATATTTAATGAAATAGGAATGATACTGCAACATTAACAAAAGTGTCGGCGCACGATTAACCTGACCTAGACAGTTACACGTTGGTCCAACCGGGATGAAATCATTGCGCTCGTGTCATGTGTAGGCGCAATATCAACATTTGTCCACGAGAAACACTCGTAGTCTACGGCCAACCGCCAACATTCGAAATCTATTACTGAACGAAAAAAGGTTTTTAAATAAAAGCTTTTGAGATCCTGGATATTATGTAACAGCAGAGTGCTAGCTAAGACAAGTAAATCAAGCCCTAACACGACGGGTCTATCTTGTTTAGTACAGGAGTTCCTATGGCCACCTTCCGACTCCATCATCAGATCAGCTCCATGATACCATATTATTACATTGTCACGCGATATACATATGCGTGCAAAATTTCAGCTCAATCGGAAACCGGGAAGTTGGTCAAATTTAACTTGCCAGATTCCACCCGAACTTACATACATACATCCATTGCAAGTTAAATAAAAGCTTGTAATATGAACCTTTGTACGAGCAACCAAGTTTTTATTATAAAATTGTAAATTATTAAAATATACGCAATATGTCGAGAAAAGTTGCTTCGTTGAAGACTTCCTACGCTTCAAAAAGTAAAGCAGTTCTGGAATGCAATAGCACTGCAATTTGGCACGCGCTTAAGGTCGTCCAAAGCTTTAGTAGCGAGTGGTTAGCGCACTCGCGTTCTAAACTCAGGGCACGAGTTGAATCCTGGCCCGAAACCACTTAGATAGTTTCTGAGCCAATGTGCATATTATTACAGTTATCAGAAAAAATCGTCATGAAACCTACACACCAAGATAACTGAGATATGTATGTGGAAAACCCGCCTTTTCACCTTTTTTATATTGCAAAAGTTCAGCAGACAGGCAGACGGCCCACTTGATGGAAAGCGGTTGCCACCGCCTATGGACTTTTGAAATACTAAAGGTGCTACAAATTCGCTGCTGCTCTCTTAAGGGAGACTGGGACCTAGTCACTAATACCGGAGCACAACTCAAGGTTTTTATGGCGACATACTTTAGACCATCTTGGATAAGCGTGGTGGACATATTGTCCGTTTCTGTATTAGACGTCCGAGACCAGCAGTGGGGAATTTATGGCCTATTATTATTACTAGTGGTTGCCCAGTGGTCGAAATTCGACCATAATTAATTTAACTTATAAGTTTGAACATTATTAAAGTTTAGTTGTCAAAGATTATATTTCTATGATAACAGAGTTCGCCAAGGCTGCACTGTTAATTTGACTTTAACAATAAACAAAAGCGAAGAAACGTGGCCAGCCTTCTGGGCACCTTACCCATAGAAGACGGTGATCTGGGCTCAGTATTCTACTTATAGTCTTGAGGGACTATGAGTAGAATACAATACAAATAAGTTAAGTTTTCTTACATTGTATTCAGTAGTATGTAATTTTATAATTGTATTAATAAATAAACAAAAGAGTATACATGCGTTTGATTTCATGTATTTTTGATTCATAATTAAAAAAACATATTAGCATTCTGCACTCCTTCTCTATACAAAGTACGTTGGCAAAATTTCATACTCCTCCATCTGCGCAATTTTCGTAAATAGAGGTACAAAGTTTTTGATTTACGTATTAATTGTATACTTAGATTATTAAAGATCGTCACTGCAAATGCACCTTCAGTGTGTTTTCCGAAAAGACAATCTGTTGTTCGTGTTGTAATCGCGTGAACAGTTGAACATCTAGCAACCAAAAAAACTTTGTCGTGAATCAAACCACCATTGAAATGCATAATGCACCAAATTAATCTCTTTCGAGACGATAGCGCGACGCAGCCCGTTCGGAGCATGTGTGAGCGCTGTGCCCGTACGCAACGCGACTCGCGGCTGTCCAATGTCATCTCGTATTATCATTTCCGAATGCCTTAAGCGCCTTTTACTCGAGCATCCCCCCGATATTATAAAAGCATCGGATAAGCGCCGCGCGCCCGCAGTACGACCCGCGCTACCGAGCGAACGACGCGCGCCTGTAATGCAATAGTGCTGTGTTGTGCCCACGCCACAGAGTCAGATGGAGGGGACCCCTCCCAGCCACGAGCGGGGCGTGCCCGAGCCCGACGAGGGCATCGCCACCGACCGCCGCCCGTCCTCGGACGACCATGCCGATCTCTCCGATTCCGGGTCCGATGCTGGCTCAGGCGGCGGCAAGGACTCCGGCTGCGAAGTCGCCGCCGAAGCCCAGGAACCCCCTTACACACCCCCCGACGACGAATTAGCCAACCGGATAGTCGGCCAGGTCGAGTTCTACTTCTCAGACGCGAACATCACCAAGGACGCTTTCCTGTTGAAGCATGTCCGTAGAAACAAGGAGGGGTACGTTTCGCTCAAACTCATCTCCAGTTTTAAAAGGGTGAAGCACCTTACTAAAGACTGGAGAGTCGTCGCCGAGGCGCTTAAGAGATCGACTAAACTAGAAATAAATGAATTGGGCACCAAGCTGAGGAGGATAGACCCGCTGCCTGCCTACGATGAAACTACCCCCTCAAGGACTGTCGTAGCCGTGCGGATGCCCATCGATAAACCCTCTGTCGAGAACGTGTCTAGGTTGTTCGCTACCTGTGGCGAAATCGCGCTGGTTCGCGTGCTTAGGCCAGGTAACCCGGTACCGGCAGACGTCCGCCAATTCCTCAATAAAAATCCCAGTTTGGTTAACTGTGTATGTGCTTTAGTGGAGTTTACCGAGTCCGAATCGGCTCGCGAAGCGTTGCGCCTACAAAATCCCGAAGACGATGGGATGAAAGTGTACGAACTTAACGGAGTACCTCGGGAGCCTAAGAGGAAGACACCTGTGCGTCGGCCGACTCCTCGACGGCACGAGTGCGAATATTCGTCATGCTGTAGCGGCTCTGAGCCAGAATACGACTTTAGATACGGAACACCGTTCTACAGAAGGAGCTCAAGCGGGTTTTTTGCACCGCGCTCTCCTGAAATCCAGACGTGGGTGCCCCGGCGGCCGTCGACTTGCAGCCACAGTTCCGATTCGGGCGTGTCCTTTTATTGCAACTCGCGGCGGGCCTCGCAGGCGAGTACTGGGAGCGCCAGCAGCGCGGAGGGCTGGCTGTCGCGGCGGCTGTCGGGCTGCTCGGTGTCCGGGGTCTCCGGGCCGGAGTGCGGCGGGCGGCGCGTGTCGTGCGCGCCGCGCTGGGAGCCGCGGACGCCGCTGGTGCCCGACGGCACGCGCGGCTTCCACGCCGCTGCCCGCCAGCGGCGTATCTCGGACCTCGCACTCTACTCGCGCTAGAAAGCGGCCGCCAACCGTGACACCTTTCTAATCGCGTTGGATAACCGCCTTTCACGTTCTGCCCGCGTAGTTTTGATTTATTTTGTACGAGGAAGCTATATGTCGCGCCGATCGCGTGTGTTCCGCTCGATGGCGTGCATTTTTGGAGTTTCCTCCCAATCGTTATTCGATTGTCTCTACAAGTTACCTTGTTTAGAATGTATATTATGACGAATGTGATCGATAGCTCGTTGTAGTGTTAAGTCGCAGATAGCTGTGTTTAGGTTAGATTTAAATCGGTAAATAAGATGTAATTTATTAGATTAATTTATTGTAAATCGCGTATTTATTGCGTGGAGGGGTGGCGCGCGCGCCCCGCGGCCGAGTTTTCATTCGATCCATGTCAGAGTTGTGAGCACAAAGTCGTCATGCAAATCGACATTAGGTGCGACCGTAGACTCTTTGCGAGGGAGGCGATGCGAGATGTGGAGCGGCGAGCGGCCACTTGCGTAACAATCTTGCACACTCGACACGTACGATAGCAGTTCCTGCTCTCTAGAAGGCTTTAGCTGACCGACCGCTCTGTTCCGCCTCTCGCAATACATCCACCGCACGTCATTTTATTTAATACTGGCTTTCTATACCTTACCATTGATAGTAAATTTGGATCACTAGAGTTCATGTTAAATGTTAACCAGACAAATAAATGTATGGGTGTAATATCTATGTATGAACTTTCGAATATTTTCGATCGCTCTGTAGTGATAAGACCGTCCTCTGTTCCTGCCTCATGAAATAATTGTTAAATTACTTTATGTTTATGCGGTGAACAACTAAGAGTTTTCTCTATATCTTTATGTATGGTAAGATATAGAATCCGACACTAGTGCCGCGGTGCGTTTGGCCGATACTAACCTGATCATCTTTTTATACATTGTACTAAAAATAAGTCATAGGTAATAACTTAAGTCAGTCGCGCCATTTCATGTTATTATTTCAATAAGTTTTTTATTGCTATTAGTATTATGTTATAAGTTTTGTTGTGATGTATTTTAGATATTGAGCGCAATTTGATTGCGCAAGTGCTTTCTTGGCTCGTAAGACGTATTATTTATTTGGTTTTGTGCGATCGCGTTCGTTACGCCTCCTGCTTCGCATTCAGCACAATCATTATGGCTTTCGTATTATTTTGTGAGGCGAGCGAATGCTTGTGTGAAGGTGTTTTTTATGTATGGGAACGACTGAAAACTCTTTACAAAGGACAAGTCCTTTCAATTAAAAAACGCTTCGTTAGTCGCTGATCATTGGACTACTCAAAAACGTAAAAATACCCATCACGTCATTTTGTTAACAAACCGTATTATGATTAATATATAAATTATTTATATGTAATATACAAATTCAAATTGAACAATGCACATGCTTAGTGAGTAAAGGTGATATTACGCGATTCATTTCTGTATTTAAATTTGAATGATTCATTGAATCTCATTAAATACCTTTCCGTACTTTTAACTTTCTTTGATCTGTCTAATTACGATACATTGTTGGTTTGTATATTACCTTATTACCTAAAAATAAAGTCGATCTTACGGTAATTTGTTACATCTAAGCAAATGTATTACATCTCCGTCATCGCAAAACTAAATAACTGAAATTTAGCAAAATCTGTTTAATTAAATTTTTTTAAAACTGTAATTTTTACCTATATTTTGGTATATTTAACGCATACAAACTTTGGATAATAACAATATCTGTTCTTTTGGTTTTGTTTTTTCAATATGATTTTTTATTCAGTGTATATATCACACTCAAAAAATATATTGAAAAAAAAACAATAAAACCGAAATCAGATATTATTTATATATGTAAATATAATTTAAAAAATAATAATAAATATTACTTTCGTTTAACAGCACATAAATAAGCTTCAGTAAATTAGTTTACGATTCAAAAATTACTGATATGTAAAATAAAAAATCTCGTTTTTCGAGATTTGAAATTTGTCAGTTACTCATTTTTGCCATGACTGGGACGAATGATCTAATCTTTTAAAATTGAAAACTGTTTAATATACATTCTAAAACATTCTTCTGTACACAGTTCCGTTATTAAAACAATATAGAAATCTATTATTTTAATGAATTTACTATTACCGAATTTGTATATCTTACTATCCAGTTATCCATACCTTACGATTCGTAGAAAAATGTACTTGACACATGGTATACCAATGTTTATATAAACGAACATTCAAATAACGTTGTTTTACTAGTTAACGTTATGACGTCACAACTTGCTAAGATCGTATAGCATCTTGAAAGCTGGGGCGTTTTGTAATATGATTTCGATAGATTCTATACCTTATTATTTATTGACTTGCCTTACTATTGGTTGAATTGTGTCACTATTTGTATGGTAGTAAGGTATAAAAACTTGGTACATGCAAATATATTTATATATGAAATGTTCACAGCTGTTATAGATATGAAAATAATAGAGCACATATGTGGAACTGTCTGTAATCAGAAATGAGTTCAAAATGTCGTTCTCGAAATGAACATGAAAATGTAATTTATTACTTTAATTATGTAATTAAAGTGATGTTTTGTAAGTTAAAGAATAATTATAAGATCTTTTTTGAAGAACCTCCGTTGTTTAATTCGACCTTGGCAGATGGAAAGTGGGCGATGCTTTCGGGCTCGCTCGCCTTGACTGATCGATTCTCACGCTTTGACACCGAGTTTCACAACAGGTGAATTTATTTTGTAGCCTGGCTGGCTGCCGTTTTTAGAGATCGTTCGGGCGAGTACGTAGAACCTTATGCTATATCTGTACGGGCTACAGCCGTGCACAAAATAATACTCCGCGCAGGAACGGAAAAAGGAAATATTTTTACCATCGCCTATGCACATTTGCAACACCAAAGGTGCTACAAATGTGCTGCTGCTCTCTTACGGGAAAGTGGAATCTCTTCAGTAATACCGGAAAACAACTCAAGGTTGTTTTGGCAACATAATTTAGATCAGCGGTGTCAGCCATCCAGACGGGCAAATACCCTACCACCTGGCTATGGGTTGTTTTGTCTCCTCTTACGAAAGGCCACCCGGCCGAAGGAAGTTGTATTCTTTCCCCGTTCCTGCACGGATAATTCCTAATTGCGTTGGGGCGGCCTGTCGTAAGGGGCGACAAAACAATCCACAGCCGGGTGTAGGGCATTTGTCCATCTGGATGGTTACCACCCGTGGTCTAGAGTATGCCGCCATAACAACCTTGAGTTGTATTCAGGCATCAGTGGCCAGGTTCCAGTTTCTCCTTCAAGGCCGGCAGCAAATTGACAGCACCTCTGGTATTGCTAATTTATAGGCGGCGATAACCACTTTCCATCACAGTTGGGCCGTCAGCTTCTCTGCTGTGCTTCTGCAATAATAAAAGTATTTATATTGTTACGTGCGGGCAGCGTACGCATTAGGATTGGAAGGAAACACCAGTTTTTAACTAAACGCTTATATTAACTTACACAGCCGTAATTCCTCTTGACACAGGGTTGCCCCTACACGCACAACTAACAACGCATTGTACTGTCGACAAGGTGTCTCACTCAGAATACCGTCGCCGATATTGCGTACTCCACCTTCTGCTACTGCAGTGCTCACCTCCGAATTTACCGCGTCTAGTTCGCATCGGGATCTTCTCTCGAACTACGCTACAATATCCTGGAAGAACAATACCATCTTTTCTATGTCTATATTATTAATGGGAAGTTTAACTAATGAAAACATTGTTTCACGGAACCCGTTGTCACAAGCGCATATCTCGCTTGGCGAACTCATTATGACGTGAGTTTGGTTGATAATTTGCAATGTTTTTTAAGAAACCTATTTGACCTTATTTGTACAGTAATTAAGTACCTGTTTTAAACGGACTTGATGGGTATTTTATTGTTGAAGCAGACAGGCTCACGGCCCATCACGCTGGAAAGTGGTTTACGTCACTTAAGTCAATAAATATTTGACGGGACTATCTTTAAATTTAGATTAATCAACGAAAGTGATACATATTGTTACGAGTTGCACGACTCGAATTAAAATGCCGTTACAATTACTATAGACTTTATTAGAGCTATACAAACACGTATAACACAGGTACAAATATAATAACACGTGCAAGGTCCGTTATTAAATAGATTACCGAATGTAGTACACACGTCTTGCTTCGCTAGTGGTTATCGCTTGACTGCCCCATCTATCCATTGGGGCATTGCTTTATACTGTACAAATACAATATGTCTGCTCAGCCGCGTGGACTGAATTTCCTAGAATCACACCTGGCTAATGACTTAAAGATTACAATACACAATGGGCTGTTTTTCCTAATCACAAATTTTAAACACTAAGTAAACAAAAGAAGTCTAAATGCCGAAAAGGTAATAAAATGTCTACAGGTGTGAATTGTCTTTTGTCGGCATCTAGGTCGTAACAATATTAACATACATTAGAATCTTTCAATGTCATTGGATACTATCGGGTCCTTTCAATTTGATTCCTATCAACCAAATTGATTCAATGTGGTTGAATCCCGTTATGGACAATTGCGATATGGTGTCTATCAATGTACAGCCAACTTCGAAGAAATTACCTAGTTACGGAGTGTAGCTGCTGCACCCGAGTCACGAGAAGAAATTTGGCCAAGTGCTTGTGTGTCCCACGCATATTCAAGGGTTCCGTAGAGATGGTGAAAGTGAATTGTTTGCCAGCCTTTAAGGTGCTCTTACACGAGCAACTGAAATTGCTCAATCGCGGTCAATTCTTTTTAAATATGAAGTCACAACTACATCAAGTAATTTAGGGAGATGGCAGTATGAAGCTAGCTGTTGCTGAGATAAGGCCAAACTCTACCACGATTTAAATTTCAAGATTCAGGAAAATATTAACATTTACGACCCGACTAAGAGGAGGAGCGAAATGGAATGCTCCTCCGTCTCAAAGAAAGATCTGCTAGCGAGGCTTGTGCTGATGATGTGCCTTGCAGGCCTAGGCTCATTTATTTGCAAGAAATCCTCTGCAAGAATTTTGTATATATTATTTTTACTATTTCGGGAATCGTTTGCAACCTCAATTATTGCAAAGCGCCATCTATTGGCTTGTAAGTGTTCCACTATAAATACAAAATCGCAGTCCCACATAAAGGAAGTGGCGGGCAGAGATAAGTGATTAATAATAATGTTGAAATTGTATAATAACAATTAACACTCTCTTAAATAATGTTATGCTCTACCGACTTCTTAAATTGCAGCGAGTCGGTTTAAATTAGATTTTGTGTAAGGCATTAGAAATTTTTAAATGGAAACGTTCAACTAATTTTCTACTATGACTATTCTTCTATTTTTTAACCAACTTGAAAAAGGAGGTTTCCGATTTGACTATATTTTTGGATATAATTCCAGCACAGCAAGCTAAGTACAAACCTTGTTGGATGTGATGATGAAATACGACAAACAAATTCCCAACGTATTTTATGCTGTCTTTTCTTTCACCATATCCCAATTAATTAGGGTCGCACAATATGTCTTTTCCTTCCACACTCCTCTATTCTGACATACATCTTCTGTCACACGACAAATCATCATATCATCCTGCACACAATCCACACATCTTTTTTTGGTCTACCCTTACATCTGTAGCCATCCATTTTGTAGTTTAACATCCATTTTATCACGTGACTTTCCATCCCTCCTTATGATATGCAAATACCAACTTAATCTTCTAACTCTCAATTTTTCAGTCACGAATGCAACTTTTAAAGATCTTCTTATGTAGGGGAAAGCAGGTAGGATTCGTACGTTTTTTGTTCTGATCCTTATAAAAAAGAAACTATTAGCTATTACAAAATTATTTTAATAGCGGTATATTACCCATTTATCTGGCTTTAATATTATGGTAGTGCAGTTTTCATATAAAGCAACACGGAGAAGTTACGACCATTTTCCTAAAAAATGGAAAACGCACGAAAGCACCCCATGCATGGGGTAGCTTCGTGCATAGCGTGGGGCACATTCGTACACAGTGGGGAACCTCCGTACAATCAAAGAAAATGCCATTTATTCAATGTAGTAAAATCCTTTAATGAGGTCAAAGTTAAAACAGCATCAGCCGTCATATATATAACTAGTAATTATTGTATTCAGAGTACCTATGTAACGAACACAAATGTATTTTTCTTCTCTAATAATTATGAAACTAATGATCTTCATCTAGTAATGATCAAAAATATTGTTTTAAGTACATTAATACTTAAAAATAAGTCCTGAAAATATTCATGTAACATAATACTTTTTCCATTAATAAAAGAACTAAAAATCAACATTATAAATTTTATCACATGTCTTAACATACATAAATACATAACTTCACGCCAGGTTCCTTGCGGGGTAGGCACGAACAACAGAGCGCCATACAGGCTTATTCCTACACACCTCATTTGCTTCTTTGACATTCATAGCTCTTGTATGCATGGTACCAGCACTGCGTTGTGTATGGCAAGCTGGGCTTTCTGGCTGAGTTTCTTAGTGCCTAGAAGTTTACCTAAGGCTCCATTCATACTATTCCTCAAATTTACGCTTCTTTCTATGTCAGCGCTGTACCTTCCATCCCTGCTAAAAGCACATCCAAGATATACAAACTCATTCACTTGTTCCAGCATAACATCATGGACCATTATCCTTGCATTCATTCTGGTTTCATCTCTTTCAAACACCATAACCGTTGTTTTCTTCGCATTCAAATATAAGCCTCTCGCATGACAGTCATCTTTCATCATCGTGACTAATGTTTGCAGTTCTGATGGCGATTAGGCTAAAAGCACGGCATCATCCGCATAAAGCAAAGTGCTAACAACTAAATATTTTTTTTGCAGAGACTTATAACATAAGTTGAGTTGTATATATCGTGAAATTATAACAAAATTTCCCATAGGTACAATATCTACTAGTACCTATTATACTAGAGGAGGATTCGTACAGTACGAATCTACCCCACATATAACTGCACGAATGTACCCCATCCAGATAATTCAACAAATTAATTTGAAATAAACATAACCGCTATAGTTAAGCTAAAATATCTATTTAAATATTAAAGTAATATTTTAAGGCATAAACTATAATAAATCACTTTTATAATTTTAGCATTACTTATACCAGCCAAGCGAATTAAAAGATGACAACGAAAAATACTTACGCAGAGCGAATTCACGTATCGACTTACATCATCGAAGCCAATGGCCGTATTGTGGCCCCATCCCGCAGGTACCCGTATCCTACAAACTGCAATCACGCACACAAATGCGAACATTTCAATGTTGCAAAATGGCGGAGATATCTCCACTGTACGAATGCTCCTTGTGTACGAATCCTACCTGCTTTCCCCTACTCATTTCTCACCTTATTCATTTTTGTAACACCACACATCCATCTCAACATTCTCATCTTAGCTGAGACTAACTTCTGCCCGTGACTTAGGTATATTGTGTTATTTTTTCACTTTTTTCTTTTATACGTTTTTCTAATCTTTTATAGATGCTGTGAAAGAATTAAAAATATAGACCCAATTCCAGCACCATCTACCGGATCCAATTGTGAGTCAAAACTATCCCAGAACATATTTGAACACACACAGAAAATTTCATCAAATTCAGTCCAACCTTTTAAGAGGAGTTCAGTGACACACACACGAACAGAAGAATTTTATATATGTCTATCCCTGTCCCGGCAGATGTCGTCCTGTCCGGAAAAGCTTTAATCAATATGCCGACAGCAGCGCCACCTACCGGGTCCAATTGTGAACCAACTCGGAAACCTTCTTTGGCTCATGCACAACAACTTTGCTAAAGATAATCACATGATCAAATGTATGGTTTACGATTCTATAAAGGACATACAGACAAACATTAATTTTTATTTTATATACCTACTAGCTGACTCGGCGAACTTCGTACCGCCATATTTTCTGAATTCCCAAAAGACTGTTTCATGACACAAAAAACAAAATCACCATAATCGGTCCAGGTGATTAGGAGGATTCTAGAGGCCGATCTCAGCACCACCTACCGGTTCTAATTGCAAATCTAAACCATCCGGGAACCCACTTAAACACTCATTCATTAATTGGTGCTCCGCTCCTATTGCTCTTAGCGTCATGGTATATAGCTTATAACCTTCCTCGATAAATGGGCTATCTAATACAGAAAAAAAATTCAAATCAGACCAGTAGTTCCTGCGATTAGCGCGTTCAAGCAAACAAACAAATAAACAACCTTGTCAGTTTTATATATTAATATATATAAGATAAAACTCTCTCACCGACACTACACCCTGTCAAAATCTCTACTTCTATTATGTTACGCTGCAGAGAAATTACATTCAGTCTGTTAGAGCTGTTTAAGAAATTAAAGGTTTTTAATTATCCCACGGGAACTCTTTAATTTTTCGGGATCAAAAGTATCCTATATGTTGACCAGGGATATAAGCTATCACCATACAAAATTTCATGTAAATCGGTCCAGTCGTTTTGGAGATTAGCCGGTACAAACAGACAGACAAACAGAGAAACAAAAAAATTGAAAAAATTATTTCTATTTCACTTCTTACTAACTCTCTACTTAAAATAGCATTTTTTTGATTGTACAGAAATTTGTTTTAAATTACTCCTAATTGAACATTACTACTCTGAGTGCGACAGTAAACTTAAATAAAGAGGTCAAGGTTTGAACACGGATTTCCAAGAGGACTTCACATTGAAACCAACTTCCTAGAAGGAAGAAATGTATAATATATCATACACAACCGATTCGGTCATATTGCGGAAAATTGAGCAATTAATTCACATATTACATGTCGGAATAGATATTAAAGGCATTAACAATATTAATTAGTAGCCCTTAAAGCAATAAAAGTGAGGAAATAACAAATTTACAGACCATAACAGCCCTCGCAAGGTCAACGTGTGTCATATTTTTCTTATATGTTTAATTAACGATGCCGTGCGAATATGTTTGTAAGTTGTAACACTACCTGAATAATTTGTTTACTGTTTGAAGGTGGATTTACACGCTACGACACGACTATTTTTTTAAAGTGTGTTATAAAACTCCTTTGAAGCTGGCAGCACATTTGGTTTTTTTTTATAATATAAAAGAAAGAAAAAACATTTATTTTCAATTACGACACAGTACAAATAGATTACATAATCAATAACATACTAAAAATTAATCTGTTTTTAGTAATTAAACTTTTATTCGTGCAGGAACAGATAAAGAATACAATTTCCAGGGACCGGGCGGCCTGTCGTAAGAGGCGACAAAACAACCCACAGCCAGGTGGTAGGGCATTTGCCCGACTGGATGGCTACCACTGCTGGTCTAGAGTATGTCGTCATAACAACCTTAAGTTGTGTTCCGGTATTAGTGAGCAGGTTCTAGTCTCCCTTAAGAGAGCAGCAGCGCGTTTGTAACACCTTTGGTGTTGCAAATGTCCATAGACGATGGTAACCGCTTCCCATCGAGTGGGCCATCTGCCTGTCTGAAATCCAGAAATAAAAAAAAAGAAATACTAACCGTAAAGCAAATGAACGGTCGCCAAGATACAGGAACCGGCCATCAGCCG
Source organism: Dendrolimus punctatus (assembly GCA_012273795.1). Taxonomy (NCBI): domain Eukaryota; kingdom Metazoa; phylum Arthropoda; class Insecta; order Lepidoptera; family Lasiocampidae; genus Dendrolimus; species Dendrolimus punctatus. Next base: position 10,537,959 of record CM022551.1, on the reverse strand, counting down.
TGTCGTGCCCTGTGAATCTTCCTTATTTTAGAATGTTACGATGTGTACAACAATGGGTGCTGAGATAACAAAACGTTCGTTATATAACGTTATTTAATGTTGCACATAATATAACATCAGTAAATAACTTATAGACGTAATATCTAATAGGCTATTAACAGTTGTTTAGTATTACTTAAGACTTGTAATTAAAGAATTTACTAGTGGAATTTTACTTTTGGTACAAAGTGAGTTTTTTGCGTATTTTTTATGACATTATAATTTGTTGTTGTTAACCTCATGTGATAGAGGGAAAAAAAACATCATAAAGAGACTTGCCTTTGAAGCTTATGGATGTGTTCTTTTTTAATTTTTTATTACAGTACCTAGTTCAGCAGACAGGCAGACGGCTCACTTGATGGAAAGCGGTTACCATCGCCTATGGACATTTGCAACACCAAAGGTGCTACAAATGCGCTGCTGCTCTCTTAAGGGAGACTGGAACCTGGTCACTAATGCCGGAACACAACTCAAGGTAGTTATGGCGACATACTTTAAACCAGGGGTGGTAGCCATCCTGTCGGGCAAATGCCCTACCACCTGGCTGTGGGTTGTTTTGTCACCTCTTACGACAGGCCGCCCCAATGGAGGAAATTGTATTCTTTCTCCGTTCCTGCACGGATAAAACCCATGTGTGAAACCCGTTATTAAAACAATATGCCAATTTTCTTGATATACCTATTTATTACATAAAAAAAATATATAGCCTTGTTTTTGATATTAACAAGATATTGTACTTAACTTCCACATTAAGAAAATTAGTTTTAAAATGTTGATGTATTACTTATAGATTATATATCGTTTTTGCAGCGTATAAATTAAAGGTAGTTTTTAAATATATTTTTTATAGTATTTTAAATATGATTAAACAAAGTGCATTTATTAATGAAGAAAGTGATGAAAAAATAGTGAAAGAAAATGAGTGATAGCTTAAAAATACTGCATAAAAAATAAATATAATTTAAAATAAATTATAAGTTGATAAAAAATGCTATGCAAACAGTCCCCGAGTGCCACAGGGAGTTTTTTTATTATTATATTCAATTACGATTGAATTAGTTTTAATTTTGATCTCGAATTTCATATTTATGCATTTCAATAAGTATAATTTAGTATATAGTCAAATACTAAAAATAAATTAACCTATAAATATAAAACTAAATATGAACTACAAACTATATTATGAACTATATAAAAACTAAACTAAATAAAAAAGGGGGGGGGGGAAGTGTCTAAACATTAATTAATGGTCCCAAACCACTGTCATGTACCTGGAACGTTCCCAAAAGACTGGCGGCGTTTCCACGTTGTATGGCAATACCTAGTCTTTGCGCAAATTATTTAATTAAGTTAAACCCCCATATATTTCATAAATTTTCTTTTAATGCCTCCTTGGACACCGAGTTGCCTGGAAGAGATCGCTATAAGACCGCCCATTGTTCTAATGGAATTGTATTAAATTGTTCAGGTGTTAAGTTATGGTGAACAATAAAGAGTTTTCATTAATTCATGCATTACGAACAAAATAAACAAACATTGCTAGTTAAATAAAAGCTTGTGAACAAGAATACACTAATCATCACCTCCTTCCGAAGTATGCAGTTATCCATATTTTAATTGCACATTAATATTATACAATTATTTCATTGTATCAAGCATAGCAAAAACCAAATCAACATCTTTAAATCTTATCATTGAAAATCATTACTGTATGTATTATGTATTATCGATCATTTTGCTTGTTGTTATTCGTGCATAGTTCAGCAGTGAGGACGCGAGGTGAAGGTTGTTAATCGATTATGGTAGGGACACACCATGCAGTATATTATTTAAATTCAAAATTAAAATTTTAAGTCTACTTGCTATTGTATGTACACCATGATGCTGGAAGTCAGTGTTGCCCACCCCAAAAAACTAGAAAACAGCAGCTCGCCAATAAAAAAAAACAGTAGGTAAAGTTAAAAAGGCAGATTTCATACTTTCGTCATATAATTAAAGCAATATCCAATATTAATAACAATAACCGCCTTCTTAGTTACTAGGACTTATATACAATGTTAAATTAATCATCATGAATCACAAAATAATAACATATAATAAAAAAACAAATCAAAGTAAAATTATTTTTCACTTTCATTCTCAATTGCCTCATTTTCAGTATATTCATACTCATTTTCTTTATTAAAATACATACATACATACATACATAACTTCACGCCAGGTCCCTTGCGGGGTAGGCACGAACAACAGAGCGCCATTTAGGCTTATTCTTACACACCTCATAAAATATACATATTTTTTATTAAATTTCTTCATGTGCTTTTCTGTGGCTTCAAATGAGTAGCAATCGGTTATTTTAGATTTAGTTGGTAATACTAGTAATACGTTTTATTACATCGTAGTTATCAAAAAATATTTGCATAGTATAATAGGTGGCACTGAACGCTAATTGAAAAAACAGTAAAAATTAAGAATGAAACAGAGAACAGGGACATCAATGTGAAAACAGCAAATCTACTGTTAAAACAGTAGGGTTGGTAACATTGCTAGAAGTACACTCTGCCCCGATTGCGCTCACCATGTCTCACCGAGGGCACTCGCGGGAGAGTTAATGAGGAGTCGGACCTTGTACTCTTGTTTATTCAGTAATAAGTTTTTGATATAAGTCCCATATATACTTTCATATTATTATGCATTTAGTAAAGAGCTGTTATGGTGACATTACAAAGAGACACTGTGTGATGTGAAGATAAGTGTTATAACTTTTGCTCACTGAGAAGTAACAATATGGTGTCCAAGCAATAATATATGTACATAATATTTTAAGACTTGTTGTTTTTTAAATGGAAAAATAGGCTTGTGTTTGACCACTGTCTCACCCGATGTTGAGTGATGACACAGTCTATGATGAAGTACGCTTACCTAGATTATCTATTCACTCGTGACTTGAACACATCAAGATTGTGTTTGTCAGGAAAAACAGAATCCGGCAAATTATTCCACTCTTCAGCAGTCCGCACAAAAAATAAAGAAACGAAACGCTTGGTTCTGACTGGTGGTGTTTCCACCAAGTAACGGTGGCGCAAACCGGTCTGTCTGGTTGTCCGATGGTAAATAGGGGACGGAGGAATTAGCTGGTGAAATTCTAAGGAACACTCCCCGAAATGTATTCGATAGAAGATAGTCAGCCCCGCGACCTTGCGTCTATGTTCTGGACCCTGAAGTCGAGCATCAAAAAGACGATCATCACCGGCTAACTTCCTGACTCTTTTCTCAATTGATTCCAACCCCTCCAACTGGTATTTGGCTGATCCGTCCCAAAGATGAGAACAGTACTCCATGCAGGACCGAACTTGTGCTTGGTATGAGTTCAGCAGTTGTTCCGACGTGAAGTACTGGTTCACCCTTGCGAATACACCCAGCTTTTTGGCCGCCACTTGTGAAACCTACTTGTTGTAGGACCTAAGTTGATCCAAATAAATTATTTATTCATTGATTGATATAAAATATACGAGCTCTTTTCGTCATGATTATTACGAAGCTTGTGAACTCTGCATGGTGTGTCCCTACACTAAAATGGAAGGAAGCAAGGAAGTTGCAAATGCTACTTCAATAAGATAGCCTGCAGGTATATGCGAACTTTAACATTATTAATTGTTGGTGTAACTGAAGGTTAAACTTTAAAGTTTAAATGTAAATATTACTAGGGTTTATCTGCAATGTCACTCGTATGTTTAAAGTTCTCTTATTATCAGTTTTATTGTTAAATCCCAGTTGCATCCTCAGCTTTACGTTCGGAAACCAAGTCCCATATTATTTTTACTAGCTTCTTCCCGCGACTTCGTCCGCGTGATTTAGTTAAAAAATTTAGTCTTAGTCCGGATGACATATAGCCTATAGCTTTCCTCGATAAATGGGCTATCTAACACTGACAAATTTACCAAATATAGTAAATTTTATGTTTTACTTGACACCGACTTCAAGGTGTTCTAGAAAGAAGTCTGTTAATTATTTCTTGGTTTCTTAGTGTAAAGTCGGTTTTGTTTTTTAGTGTCGCTTTTACGTTTTATCGAGTTTCACTTCAAAAATTCAAATGGTAGAAAAGTAGAAACAAACAAACATCCACAATGACTTTCCCGTTTTATATTAACTTGGATATCTAAAAGGGCAATTTATAAAAAATAGTAAACAGGATGTTTACGTAAATACTAATAGACAAGTCATTAAAAATAAAATTATTTTCGCGATTATATTCCGCGCCCAACCAGGAAGTACACATTGATCAATGAATAATGGCTTGTGCTAGGTCATTTATCTCACTGTAATCAAAATAGAATTCTGGTCTTGTACTCGTTTCTTATTCACATAGAATAACATTAAAGTAGGATAAAGATGGTCCTTGCCGGATCAAAATGTGCGTATTGGCACGTAAATATTGATAACTACCTTCTGCCCGCGACTTCGTTCGCGTGGAATAGTTTAAAAATAAAGTAAGTTAAAAAACCCCCGCAATTTTGAAACATTCTTCATTGGTGCTCCGCTCCTAATGCTCTTAGCGTGATGATATATAGCCTATAACCTTCCGCGATTAATGGGCTATCTAACGCTCACTTTTTTTTCAAATCAGACCAGTAGTTCCTGAGATGAGTGCGTTCAAGCAAACAAAGAAAGAAACAAAATTATGAGCATTATATATATTATATATATATATATATATATATATATGTATATATATATATATATATGTATATATATATTAGGGTGGTCGTTAAAAATTAAATTTCTTGCGACGCCTCCTAAAAAGCTTCCTTTTAATGAAAAAACACTGGGATTTTTTAAATAATTTTTTCAAGTCAAGACAACACGTGCCTCAAGACGATTCAAGTTAATTTTTGGGTAATATCATGTTTTTTCAGGAAACTTCTTCATACTTAGAAGTATTAATTATTTTAAGATTGGAAAAGTTTTAACAATGAAATACCTTCCGTATTATCATTCTCAGTGATGAATTTCAAATTATAGTTTCAGAAAAAGTTTAAAATTCTTCGTGATTTGAATCACGAAGAATTATATAATAAAAATTGGAAGATAAGCTTGAGCTTATCTTTCAATTTTTCTTATATTTTTAGTTTTAACTTGAATCGTCTTGAGGCACGTGATGTCTTGACTTGAAAAAATTATAAAAAAAATCCCAGTGTTTTTTCATTAAAAGGAAGCTTTTTAGGGGGCGTCGCAAGAAATTTAATTTTTAACGACCACCCTAATATATATAAGACAAACCTCTCTCACCGACACCACTCCCTATCAAAATCTCCGCTTCTATTATGTTACGTTGCAGAGAAATTACTTTCAGTCTGTTATAAGCTGTTTAAGTAATTAAAGCTTTTTAACTATCCCACGGGAACTCTTTAATTTTTCGGGATCAAAAGTATCCCATATGTTGACCAGAAATATAAGCTACCACAATACATAATTTCATGTAAATCGGTCCAGTACAAACAGACTGACAAACAAAAAAATTTGAAAAGTTTACTTCTTACATCCCCCTGATTTTGTTTTTAGCATTTTTGGAACGAAGTTCCTCATCGCGCGGTGCGAATGGCGAAAGGGGGCTAGACGGAAAATTTTAAGACCAAAAAAGTTGTAACGACACACCAAATGTTGTAACGACACTTTTTTCATTGTACAGAAATTTTACCTCTACATTTTATTATATGTATAGAACATGTAAGCATAGATAAAATAAGCTTGCAATTAAATTATTTGAAAAATTCACCGCTCGCTCCGTACTGGATTTAACAAATGGGTTGGTGGCGCCAGTGTCACTAATGTTTGCCACACGCGACACTGATACGTTCCCGTGAGTGGTCAATGATATATTGCAAGCATTAAAACCCTTCAAAGCGCAATACACACCAAAGCTGCCGACCCATGTCGGCTTTACTTATTGCACGTAGGAAAACTTTAACGGCGAGATGTCGGCGGCTCGATATGAGGAACAGTAAATACAGCATGTCACTACGGTTTTAGTATCGCCGCGACCGAGCTCTTGCATACACAAGCCGCCGATATGCCGGCAGGCAACACACTCGGACGTATGTTGCGGACATGATTCTTTTCATATAGGACGCCGTGTTAAGTGGCTCCCCACACAAGTAATGTGAAAATTCAACCGATGCTAAGGCAAGTTAATGAAAATTAAAATATAGCGTGCGTCGTCATCTATTTGCACTCCACTGCTGGACGTAGGCCTTCCCAATTCTGTATCACTCATCCCTATCCTCTGACTTCTTCATCCAGCGCCTACCGGCACCCTTGCGCAGGTCGTCGGGCCATCGGGCTGGAGAGCGTCCAACGCTACGTTTACCGAGACGCGGTCTCCACTCCAGGACTCGTCTGCTCCATCGGCCAGCAGTCCTGCGGCAGACGTGACCGGCCCACTGCCACGTCAACTTGTTGATTTTGCGAGCTATGTCGGTTACCTTGGTTCTCTTACGGATATGCTCATTTCTAATTGTATCCATGAGAGAAACATTAAACATAGCTCGCTCCATAGGCCCTTGAGCAACTTGGAAATTGAATTTGAGTTGAAGACTTTTGTCTTGAAGCATTGCGGTATGGTCGACGAGAACACTTGACGCAGCTTACCGAATGCTGCCCAGCCCAACTGAATCCTTCGGCTGGGCGTAACTATGTTCTAAGTCTCAGCCTTTCCTTCACAAACTAAAGCGCAAGGTCGACAGGGAGGAGGGGGATTTTGGTCGGTATTGGGGTTGCTTGCCCGAATGCAGCATCCTCTGAGTCTCCACACTAGCTGAAGTCGTCGATCGCGGGCGGATCACTGCCAAGAGATGCCATACTATTGCTGCAGTGATACCTCCCCCGACCGACGCATGTCGTTCCCGACCAACGACTCAGTAGTGCGTAAATCGGTAGCATTTTCTCTCGCCTCGAAAAAAAAGCCCAACTGAATCCTGCCCTGTATTTTCTGAAAGTATAGTAACTGTCATTAATTCCTTAACTCATGTTTGTCTTGTCAAGTCGTGCTAAATTTGTCCTTTGTAGTTTTCAACTTGTAATCATTAAAGGTCTCGATCGGCCTTTTTAAAATGCACGAGAGCCGCCGTTTCCTTCCGTACGCTTATCCTTGTTGCCTTGAAACGTGAAATTCTTGTTTTCCTCCTATTAAAATAATTGCAAAGGGCTAAGAAAATTGTAATTACTTATTGTAATGCTAAATTAATTTGTACGTATGTTAATTTTTCCTACATAACAGATGTTAATTGCTTAATGGTTAAACAGAGTTAAATATCAAACTTGCGTTTTAAATAAAATGGGTTCGAATTCTCTCTGGGAAAGAATAGACACACGTTACATTTATTTAGTTGCATAGTTGTTGTCACATTTCTTTTTCAGGTTAATAATTAAATTAAATTAATTTTATGTTTCGTCTTATTTTTATCATATCAGGTTATATCCTTAATTGAATAATAATGTTTATTTCTGTTATTAGCGCCTGTTTTGTTTAGAGTACCTAGTTGTCTATGATTTACCATAATTTTACACATTTTTTAGAAAATAATATGCTCAGTAGCTACATTGTGCCTTTTAATTTCCTGCCAAAACACCTATGCAAAAATAAAAGTTATTATTTTAAATTTATTACTTACTAGAGTTTACCCCGCGGCTACGCCGCGGGTTAACCTCTAGTGCGTGTCTCTTGTAGAGCAACTGCTAAAGGTTATATTATATTATATTTTTATGTATTTGCTCACGGAAGATTCACTTCATTTTATATCGCTAATTATACCATCCCCCGTCTATCTGTCAACAAAATAAATAACAAAACGACCAAAAAAGCCAGAATGGTCTAAATTACCAAAAGACCACAGTGACCGACATGGCCAAAATGACGGAATAGGCAAAAACGACCAAAAAGGCTAAAATAATCAAAATGGTCAAAATGACCAAAGAGGCCAAAATGACCAAAAAGGCCAAAATGACCAAATAGGCCAAAATGACCGAATAGGCAAAATTACCAAAAAGGCCAAAATGTCCAAATAGGACAAAATTACCAAATAGGCCAAAATTACCAAAAAGGCCAAAATGAAAATTATCCCTTGTCCACCCTCAGTATGAAATTTACATACGTACCGAAATTCAGCCAAATCGGCCCATTAGTTCTTTCGTAAAAGCATAACAAACAGAAAGACAAATATATTTTTATCCCGGAAACTATCCAATTTTTCGGGATAAAAAGTATCCTATGTTCATTCTCGGCATCGAAAACATATATATACTGAGTTTCAGCCAAATTGGTCCAGTAGTTTTTACGTGAAAACGAAACAGACAGACAGAGTTACTTTCGCATTTATAATATTAATAGGGATAACAAAGTTATATATTATATATTTATTATAACAAAGTATACAGTAACAATTTGGTGTCGCAAACAGCTGCTGTAGTATAATACTGTGTTGCAGTTGTTAGCGCCCACTTCCAGACAACTCCTTTGTTATAATTCAAAAGAAAACAATCTTAAAGTATATACATTTTAAATTTTCGTATTAATATTTTTTAGAGATAGAGTGACAACACTTCGATAGAACCGCCTATCAATATAAAACTTACTTTTAGCATGGAAGAACTATTTTCCATGTTTTTAGTTATATTATGTCAAACTAGGCAGATCAAATTAAATAAAGCAATGCACAATTTGTATTCAGAATGACATCGTTTTATTTACATAATGTAATACTTTCACTTTGCCATGTTACTCATGCCAATGAGACCAATAAAATTGGTATCTATTGTACTTAAAACTTTTATTTTATTTAAAACGCATGTAGACGTCTCACCTTAGCAAAAAGATGAATGCTGGTCTATGAAGATGCATGAGGCCAGTCTTTTGGGAAGTCTATCTAGTCAATACCTATATTTCTAGTTTAAATTTGTAATTTGTGTATAATTACTTATTTTGAACTAATTAATTTGAACGAATTATTTTAGGGCTTTTATTGCAAATATTTACCTACATTCGGATTGCATGTTTCCTTTTAATTGTCTATCTATTAACATTTGAACTATTAAGTAAACACATACATTTTAGAGTTTTGGGCGGGAACTGAAAGGAGATGTTGTGCTGTGCAGTTTTATTTTCTAATAATTACTCAACAACAGTTGTAGGATATTGATAGTTTTGAGTTATGGGTTTTGTGAGAAATGTGAACTGTATAGTCAAATGTGGCCTTTTGAGTTAGCACAAGAACTCCGTTGAATAGCCCTAGCTGATTACCTACAGTTCACCTATGCCTACACATAGGCATAAGAAAATGAAGAAACTATATTGTAATCTAAGATCTGGCTTAAAGGCCTAGCTGCCAAGCCATAATCCTAAATAAATGTAAATACATAAACATTTTGTTTGAAATTAATTATACTTTACTACTTTTCAAGTTGAAGAAAACTTTCACTGCTTATAATATTGAATTAATTTGTGCACTTATTATTATAAATCATAATCATATAATAATATTCTATAGACTATTTAAAAAAATAGTGTTACTGCCATCTATCGTCAAGTAATACAAGCGTCAAAACAGCAAACTGGGCGTGATTAGTGATAGCGCCATCTATTGTGAAGTAGTGTAAGAATGTCATTTTTCATTTATCATAGAGATAGCGGGCTAACGAAAACATATAATATTCTATTCTAACGATGCTAAAACTGAAGCTATTACGATTATTTAAGTACTTTTTAGCCTATATATTTAGAGAACGAATATTATTTCTTAATTAAACTTACGTCAATATTTCATGTTAAAATTTAGTAAGGCATTAGAAAAATTTATTGTCTATGGATTCTTTGGTTCCTGAGTTTTAGGCGGGAGCTTGAAGATAATATTTTTTCACTTGCTTTTCTGTGCATTGTATTCAATAAAATAAATAACATTAGTTTAAAATAAGTAAAGCTTGTAGAAAATTAATTATCTTTTACTAAGAAACGTATGCTTCTGTCGAAAATCTGTACTTTGAGCTACCAAAAAAGCAACCTTGTCTCAGAGTCTAAGAAGATTTGTGCTGAGTCCTTAGTTTGGATAGAACAAAACGACATTCAAACGATATATTGATAATATTGGCTTAAAAGCTCCTATAGCCAATACCATAATACATTATTAAAACTATCACGTATAGTCGATGGTGTATCCAGTTTGACAGTTCAAGAGTGAGGAATTGGGATAACATGAAGTGAAATAATTTTCAATTAAAATAGTGTTTTAAATGACAGCAGGAAAAGAAACAATGGGGTAAATATTATGTAGAATTAATAGAGATTTTTTAATGCTTTCTTTAGTTATAATCACGTCTGAAACTGGGAAAAAACTGAAGTTTTACGGATAAATTATTTTAGGGAGGGGATGCATTTTACCACTGCGAAGGGATATTTCGGGAATTCTTAAATAATCTCAAGAATTTTTCGGTTTAGCTTAAATTCTTCTACAATAAGATTTGCATAAAAAAATCATATACATAAATGTATTTATATTTGATTGATAAGCAATCGTTTACAAGTTGTACATTTACGCTTAAACGGGTAATTGCACATCGATTGCATGCGATCGAGCGCTTTTACCTGAGCGTAAGGTCGTCGGGTCTTGCCCTGCTATTTATAAAGCCAATACATTTCATAGTTCAATGATTCCTTCATGTTATGCTTGCCTGGTACCTTCATTTCTCAGATGTATGATTAATCTGAACAATTATTTAAAACTAAATTAAAATAACAGCGATATTGTGTTGTTTTAAAGTTTGATAAGTACAAAATAAATTAGTAAACTAAATAAATCTTTAAATTACTGCTTAATTAAAAAGAAAATACAGCAAGAAATTTTTCAGTGCAGTTTATTTATGCTTACATTATTTTTAAAAAAGGCTGGCAAAGCATAACTCATTGCATTCAACCTGGTGTGAAATTTATTTAGGTAACAGTAACTACTTTCCATTACATTGACTGTCTGTATGTTTGCCAATTTTGTATTAAAAGCAAGAAAAGGTAGCCCTATGATTGATTTATTAATATTATTGATATGTATAAAACAAAGTTTTGTTAGTTAAAACATGTATAACTCAAGAATGGCTGATCAATTTATGATTTTTGTGTTTTTGAATTGTCATCAAGAATAGGATAATAAGTATTAAAATATGTTATTCATCAATTAAAAAAATATCAATTACAATATCAATCTATCCATTAATTTGTAATGGTTTTTCCTGGCCAATTTTAGCAATGGTGGCTGTATTTAAATTCATTTTCATTTGTCTGATTTGGGTGAATTATTTTTGTGTGTCTTCAAGTGGATCTCAGATGGTTTATATTCACAATTGGACCTGGTAGGTGGCACTGCTGAACACCACTTTAAAATAGGACCGATTTTGATGAAAAATTTTGTGTTTTTTCAAAAAGATTCAAGAATGGTTTTGATTAACAATTGGTTGATGGTGTTGCAATTGGTTTCTATATTTTTATTTTTTAAGGGCAAGACAATGTCTGCTGGGTATAGCTGGTGCTTGTTGTTGTGTTGTGTACACTGGCACCCTGTACTCACTGGGTTTTAGTACAGGTGGTTGTGTGTACAGGGTAAACGCAATGTTTTGTGCTAAACTGCATTATAGTGGATTAGGCACTAGATCATATAGAATAAGTGTGCTAACACCCCAGCTTGGTAAAACAAGTTTGTTTGCTTGGTAACAGTTACCTATTATAAGGGAATCATATATGGGATATCTGTAGTCCAGTGTACTAGGCATGTTAGCACTTAGGATACTCAACCTTAGAGACTGTCTTATTTTTTTTAGTATAAGTTTAGAGTATTTAAATATTTCAACAGCAATTATGTGTACAGAAACATGTGGGAAATTCTCATGATTATTATCTTTTAAATGAAAAATTGGTATTATTACTGTTATAGTAAGGCATAGTATATTTTGCACATGAAGTATAATGCTGAGTTATCAGTGTAATTGCCATTACTTACATTTCTAAATAGTTTGTATGTTTTGTAAAATGGTTATGTTTTATGAGTGTATTCTGTTAAATCTATACTTAACACCATAATTGCAAAAGTTTAGATGCATGTTTGTTGCCCAATCATGCCAGAAAGGCTGAATGGATCTGGGTCAAATTTGGCATAGAGATAGATAATTTTAATTTCTTTCTTGTAGGCAAACAGGCCCACTTGATGGTAAGCTACTGTCGCCAATGGACATGACATCTGCTACACTAAGGGAGCTGGTGTGTTGCCTTTAAATGTTTGTCTTTGGACTTTTTAAAGAGCCCTATATTGTAGCACTCTGGGAAAACCATGCAAGGGAGTTTATAACAGTAACGCAAGCAAAGTCTAATAGCTATTAAATAATGAAATTGACCTTTATTTTCACGGACTCTTTATTTTTTTTGATCACATTGACAGCAGTGACAGTAGTCAGATTGACACAGGCCTCCTCCAGAATATGCAGTATATTCTGTTAAGTTATCATATTTTAGTTTTATGATTTAAATGAAACTTCAGACAGAACTAGTTTAGAGCCCCGGTCAACACTTAGGATACTTTTGATTCTGACAAATGACATTGTTTCTGTGGGATATCCAAAAACATGGGGTTACACTCGCCTTCTATTGGTCACTGCTGCAATTTACGAATAAATACATTGTCACCATGACAATGCGAACAATGTTTCGCTAGCACAAACAATGTCACACTTTGTCGACCTATTCCCCTTTAATGCGTGATGTAATTTAGAGATTGTCCCTTAGGACTAGCTTACACTCTCACAATAAGTATATTGGTGTGATAGTTAGTCATATTTCATACTATAAGAGTTCCAATGCCCTACTTCTTCCACTTCTTATCCTGTTTCTCTTATGCCCATTCCCTCTAGCACATTCTCCCTTTCTGATATCTCTATTACATTTACTCAGCATCCCTCTTACCTCTCCCCTCTGTCGCCCCAGGTGTTGCAAATCTTCATAAGACACCAACCACTTTTTGTTAGGAGTCTATCTGGCAACTTCCCTATTTAAAAAAAATTAATAATAAATCATTGGGATCGAAATGGCAGGCATAGCTAGTTTTGGAATTAATTCCAATTAATACAGATTTAGTTGGCGTTCAAGTCAATGTCATGCTTGTCAAGGAGAAGGCGGAGCAGGTGGGAGTATTTTAGCCTGCTCCGCTCCCGCCAAAGAAACACGTCTCGCCGCCTAAAGCCGCCAGTTGACCTTCGACCATCGTGTGCTCCCTTTGGAGAAGGGTTCCTTCCCGCCACTAATGTCTGCCCCACGCTAAAAAGAGCATAGACATGTCGGAACGTGATTCCACCGGCAGTGGTCGAGTCAACCTGGCCACTCCGCGGGGACAGATTGTATACCCGTCGCCCTGGCGTAAGACGAAGGAAATAGCACCGTGGGGTTTTTGTGGGTACCGACTCTGATGGTATAGCGCTTCTTCAGCTCAATGTGGCGGATACCACCGAACCCCACCGCGTTTGCCTCGTGGTGGTACTGGTAGTCTTCGATCGGATTTCCCCTCGTCAAAAGAAATCATGCAAGTGATCCTCCTAAATAAAGCAGGGTTTCAAATATCGACAAAAATATAGTATCGTTATTACGCTAATTACAGATATCAGTTAAAATTAATATCGTTATAAAATTAAACCTTATAATTTTACTTTTATAAATATGTTTTCTTTGCATCGTCGCTCTCGTTTATTCCCAAAGATCGTCAAACAGCATTGACGCTAATAGCGCGCGTCCATGCTTATTGAAGCGATTACTTTTCAAATAAATTGCAATCGATTTAGAGTTGTCTTTGTATCGGTAAATTAAAAATTATCGGTAATTATAACTTTAACAACGTTATATTTAACGTTAAAATGATAAATGTTACTTAAGTCACGGTACAAAATCTTACTGGTATGGCAGTATCTTCTTCGAAAATAAGTATATTTTTAAAGTGAATTGATAACGTTTTCAAGCCCTGTCGTGTAGTAATGTTATGCCACAGATGTATTAAACAGTATCAGATAATACAATAGTTATCTCTAGCGAACATTTCGTATTGTGCAAAAGAATCACCTGTCTTTAGACACGAACTTATTGTTTCCTTTTTTCCAATTATGTCGCGATGTTGTGAGATATCCTCTCAGATCACGTTTCGAGATATGGGTTATCCAATACATCTCTTGTTCCACAAAGCATTTTAGATTCACACTTCTACGTTAGAGAGTCGAATATCGTTTGTGGCGTGTGGTATGCAATATTGGTGTTAGATATCGATGAGTAACGAAACAAGGCACGTAACAAGTGCATAGTTCAGTCGTATTGTGAAGTTGTTTGTAAAATGACTGATAAAGAACAGATATCCAAAACGTAAGTTTAAAATATTTATCGATCTTGGAGTTTTGTAGAATCTATTTTAGTTATTACTAGAATTTTCCATGGATAGTAGATGTGTTTTTTGTTGGTTTTTATCGCTTGAGTTCCGCACACAGGCAGACGGTCGACCTGATCAAAAGCGGTTACCAATGCCTATGAACATTTGTAACACCAAAGGAAATTGGAACCTGGTCACTAATGCCGGAACACAACTCCAAGTTGTTACGTTATACTCTAGATCAGGGGTGTTAGCCTACCATCAGGTTGTGGGGTGGTTTGTCGCCTCTTATGATAGGCTGCCCGGATGCAGGAATTAGTAGTCTTTCTCCGTTCCTCCACGGATAATAAAAACTTAATTAGATTTATTACATTTTAGCTGTTCTGAGTGCTGGGTTCTACTCTAGATAAGCGAACATAATTATGTTCGCTTAAAGGAATGTTTTTCGTATGGGCAATTGCCCATACGAAAAACATTCCTTTCTTAAGTCAATGCCCACCAGTGAGAATGTTGGACCCTGGGACTTATTTATGGTTTAGTCAGCGCATGTCGGGTACCAAACCAAACAGCTTAGGGCGCCTACGTGTCTCTCTTTGTCATATCCTTATCCGTAGAATTGTTATTATACTCTTGAAGTTATTAGTCTCGTTCCATCCATCCTCTTGCTTTTGAGCAGTAGCGCTATAAAACTTTGAAATTGAATGTATTTTGTACGCAAGAAATGTACTGGCTCACACGTGTATTGCTCATCGCTAAATCCTGTCCTAAAGACTGGTAATGTTACTGTTGGAAATGTATATAGGTGATGGTTATTACTTTCCATGTGCTGGGACGATTGCCTGTTTGCCAGGTTCTCAATAAAAAAGGAGCTAATCGTATTTTCGCTATTATTTTGTTACCTACGCCATCTCTACCGAATATGCCTTCTACTTACATGCCAAATGGTTCGGTAAAAGTGTTATTCACAGTTGATTGGCGGAATTAACAAATCCGTTCTCGTTTGACCTTATACCCGCTAACGCCTATTATGTTTCATTCACCTCTTGACGCCTAGTGTCTATAGAATAGAACAACGCATGTACTGCCTAGTTGAGTATAGGTAGCGGTTATTTGGTTAGGTTTTAGTAACGTATTATCATAATAGAGTTCAGTGTTTCAAACCCTGACCTCATTTCAATTATGTGGGGTCAAGACCTGCCTAAGGAAATTTTGCGGAGTATAAATTAAATAATATTGTTACGTGCGAGCGGGGGTACGCACTTAGGAAGGGGAACTTGGAAAGAAACACCAGTTTTTAACTAGTCGCTTTTATTACTTTAAACAGTCGTACGTGATTCCTCTTCGTAGGGTTGCCCCGACGATAAGATGTCTCACTCACAATATCGTCGCCGATATTGCGTAGACCACCTGCCACTGTAGTGCTCACCTCCGAATGAACTGCGTGTAGCTCGCTTCTGGATGTTTTCTCAAACTTATTATCCGTGCAAGAACGGAGAAAGAATACAACTTCCTACGGCTGCGAGACCTGTCGTAAGAGGCGATAAAACAACCCACAGCCAGCTGGTAGAGTATTAGCTCGACTGGATGGCAACCACCCGTGGTCTAAAGTATTGTCCCTATAACAACCTTGTGTTGTGTTCCAGTCCCCCTTAAGAGAGCAGCAGTACATTTGTAGCAGCTTTGGTGTTGCAAATGTCCGTAGGCGATGGTTACCGTTTTCCATCAAGTGGGCCGTCTGCATGTCTGTTGAACTCCTGCGATAAAACAAAATGCAAAGTTGTCGCCTACATTGGTACGACCAGGTTTTACGGAAACCAGTTAGTCACTGGCGGAATAAATGTCTAATACCGCCTCACCATGTACCAATGTACACAATCACAACTAGGCTTGCTGAATATTGCATGAACTAGAGAAGGAAAGTAAGAAATCAGACATCGGGTGTAAGGGATGACCTGATGATTTCTGGTGTGACAGAGTACGTATGCCAGAATAGAGAGGTATGGAAGGAAGAGACATTGTGTCGACCCCGAATATTTGGCAGAAGGTGAATGAAAAGAGAATGTATTCTTTTTCATCTTTTATTTTTAAAAGGACTTATAATATCAGCCTATAAATGTCCCACTGCTGGGCTCGGGCCTCCCATAGCGGGGGGAAGGGACTGTATACCCGCCACGCTTGTGCAAAGAAGCTTGGCAGATTTGACACATCGGTTATTTAGATGTGCAGGTTGCATCACAATCTTTTCCTTCACGGTTGTTAGCACGTGGAAATTGTATCAATATGCACATTAGATCAGAAAACTGACTAATGCGTTCCTGCCAGGATAGAACCGGCGCCCATTGAGTTCGGGATGCGTGCGCTAGCTATTACGCTACAACGACTAACGCTACGACGAAAGGGACTTGTAATCTATATATTTATACGTGAAGCAATGTATTAGTATGCATAATTTTAAAAATTATGCATACTAATATATTAAATCAATCAAAAAACATTAAACACACGACCATGTATTTGACACACACACGCATATATACTCTTTTATTTATTGTTCAAGTCAAATTAACAGTGTAGCCTTGGCGAAACCTGCGATTATAGACGTATAGTCGTTGACAACAAATTATTATGGTCGAATTTCGAACAAGGGCGACTACAAGTCATTATGGTTATGCTAGGCCATCATACCCCCCTTCAGTGGCGCGCCCGCACTCGTGCAGTACGGTCGTGTCCACGCCGCTCGTCGTTTCGAGGTGACTCATATGCGTTCGCTGTTATTTTCCATTGACTCGGCTTGTTTACGGACTTTGGAAGATTCCGCTTTGCTCGTTTTCGTTTGGTTATCTCAGGATTGTCGGTTCCTTCGTGTATTATTACTCTGGCTCGATACTGGTTGTGTTGTTTCCTGCGTTGTTGTTCTGATTTTGGCTCGTTACTGGACTCCAATTACCGACTACCCACGGAAATGAACCCCTGATGGCCGACTCGGATTCGAGTTGCGCCACAGGGGTGAGTGAGGGCCGGAAACGGCCCCACGCTGATCCCCGTGGGGAAATGGCGGACGCGGATGACACCGACGCGTCCGTCCCAAAGGTGTCCCTCACCCGCCGTGGCAGGGGCCGCGGAATAACGGGGAATAGAGGCCGTGGACGTGGTGCCACCACTCCCAAAGAAGGGACGGCGGCCAGTGAGGCAAAGGTGGGGGCTACTAAAAGTCTCCGCCTTTCAAAGAAGAAGACTCCCGCCGAGTCTGGGAAAGACTCGGGGGATACCACCGAAACCCCGGAGGCCTACGCTTCGAGTCAGAAGGCGGGCCCCCATCGGAAAAAGACCCCGTCCCCCGAGCCCACCTTGGGGGACACTACCAGCGATGCGGTGGTCCCCGCTTCGAATCCGAAGGCGGGCTACCAACGGAAAATTACCAAGTCCCCTGAGCTCAATTCGGGGGACACCGCCAGCGGTGCGGTGGCGGCGCCTGTCACGGACGAGGCGCTCCGCCGGCCAATCCCTCTGTCCCCTAAGCCGACGAAATCCGCCGACCCGGAGGTAGATAGAATCATGGCTTTCGCCTCTAGCCTTAGTCAGAGGCAATTCAAAAAGAATGCAGTCCAGGTACTGCCGGATGGTGACCTCTCGTCAGAGCCGGATCCGGCTTGCCTGGAAGTTACGCGGCTGGGTGTCCAGGAGCTTCGTGCGATGGCTGGGCGATATACAGCAGACATCTGTAAGGTCGCCCAGACATCAGGGAACCTTAAGGGCACCTATGTCAAGAGGCTCAAAGAGGCGGCTGCGACACTCCTCGATGTAGTGAATACACTCACGGAGAGGTCGGTTGACGCTGAGAACAAACGTCTCAGTGCCGACAACAGCCGCCTCAGGCGAGAGGTGGAGTCCCTGCGGACTGAGCTACATGCTTACCGTAGGGAATACGAAGAGCTCAAGGCAGTTGAAAAACGCAGCCGCCGCACGGAAACTGGCGACCAGGGAGCCGTTGCCGTCGCGCCGCCAGTTGCTCCTCCACTCGACGTGGAAGAACTAAAACGGTTTTTCCTTGTGTCGATGGGGGAGATGTTAAATGCACGCCTCGCCGGGCTAGAGGACCGCCTGCTCCCCGCAAAAACCCTTCGGCCTCCGCTGCAGGCCGACAAAAAGAAATCAGCCCAAACGACGGCGAATGTGGTGCCCAGCAGCGCCAGCCTCCGGTGCTCCGGAGGATAACGCGGCCGAGACCGTAATGGAAGTAGTGGAGCTCTCCCCTCCACCTCCGCCGAAACCACAGCGGCCCCCGCGCCCCTCTCGCGCGGTGGCATCGCTAGCGGCATCACAGCTACAACCGAAACTGGGGCCTTCAAAGGTGCGGGAAGAATTCCCCCCTTTGAAGGCAAAAAAGTCACAGGGGGCGGTTCCAGGCCTCCCCGCAAGGTCAGACCCCACCTCAGCGTCAGCCCCTCCTGCAGAATCGGGCGACGAGTGGGTGGTAGTCACGAGAAAGGGCAAAGGGAAGGGGAAGGGGAAGAGCAAGGAGGCTCAAACCCAGATTCCACCCTCGCAGCCCCCCGCCCGATCGCCTCGCCCACAAAAACAGAGGCAACCGATTAAAAAACAGCCGGCAAAGCTCGTGGAGGCTAAAGCGGCGGCAGTTATGGTCAAACTGCTGCCGGAGGCCTCCCAAAGGGGGTTGACTTACCGCCAAATCTTTGAAAAGGCACGGGCGGTCGTTGACCTTCAAATGATGGGGCTTAGGGAGGGGCTGAAGATCAGCCGTACCGCACACGATGCCCGCTTACTAGAGTTACCCCCCGGACCGGAGGGGGTAGAGAAGGCGGACAGGTTGGCTGTGCATCTAAAAGAAGTGCTCACCGGGGTGGCCGAGGTGACCAGGCCGTTGAAAAAGGGGGCTGTTCGACTCACCGGCATGGATGACTCGGTAACCCCCGAAGTAATTGTTGAAGATATAGCCCGGTTTGGGGACTGCCCCAAGGACCAAATAACCGCCGGCGGGATCGGCATTGGTCCTTGGGGGATGGGCACCTCACTCGTGATATGCCCGGTCTCGGTCGCCAAGCGCATGCTTGAGCTTGGCCATATCTTAATTGGCTTCAGCTCAGCGCACGTGGAGCCAAGGGAGAAGCGCCCCGTGCGATGCATGCGCTGTATGGCGGCCGGTCACGTATCAGTGACGTGCCCAGAAGGGGCCAAGGATCGCTCGGGCCTGTGCTTCCGCTGCGGGAAGAGCGGACACAAGGCCAAGATGTGTAAGGAGCATTCGGTGCACTGTGCT
Source organism: Dendrolimus punctatus (assembly GCA_012273795.1). Classification (NCBI taxonomy): domain Eukaryota; kingdom Metazoa; phylum Arthropoda; class Insecta; order Lepidoptera; family Lasiocampidae; genus Dendrolimus; species Dendrolimus punctatus. Next base: position 10,518,210 of record CM022551.1, on the reverse strand, counting down.
GTGTGCGCCGACGCCGGTTTAAAAGCGGACCACGTGACCTGGTCGAAGGACTGCCTCCCTCCCCAGGTCAAGGGGAAATATCCCCCCTTGGCGCCTTCAACTGCCGCAAACAGGCCTGAGGAGTCTGGTATGGAACATTAATAATGCCTGTACAATATACCAGACTCCTGCAGGGGAACACCAATCACTCGGCCGGGGCGCAGGACCTCTTACTGCAGTCCATGGCGGAGTGGCAGATTGGCCCAGCCGTGATATGCGAGCCGTATTATGTCCCTTCCCACGATAACTGGGTGGGGGACCTAGACGACACGGTGGCGGTAACATCTAGAACAGGCACTAACCCCTCTCTCATCGCCATCGAAAGGGGACGGGGCTACGCGGTGGCAGGTTGGGGAGAATACGCCATAATTGGCGTATACTTTTCCCCCAACCGTCCCCTGGCGGAGTTTGAGATCTTCTTAGACACCGTCAGGGCCGCCGTGAGCAGGCTGTCGCCGAGGGCAACGTTCGTTCTCGGTGACTTTAATGCCAAGTCCCGTTTATGGGGAAGCACCGTGACCGACATGCGGGGACAAGCCGTGGAGGCGTGGTCCCTCCAAAGCGGTTTATCGCTCCTCAACCGCGGAGCGGTCCACACCTGCGTGAGAGCGCAGGGTAGTTCGATTGTGGATTTATCTTTCGCCACCCATGCGCTTGCACGCAGGGTGCAGGATTGGCGAGTGGTAGAGGAGGTAGAGACCCTCTCAGACCACCTATACATTATGTTTGAGATCTCCCCTCCTGCAAGCAGAGCAACAAACCCTCCAAGCGACCACGGCCAACTCCCGCGATGGGCCCTCACTCGGCTAGACCCCGAGCTAGCTGAGGAGATGGCCGTAGTCCAGGGCTGGGTCAATCCAGAATGTGGCGATAATCCGGAGGAACTGGCCGAGCGCATGCGCAGAACTCTCACCAGAGTCTGCGATGCCTCGATGCCGCGGTCGCGCCGGCGACTGCAGCGTACGGAGGTCTACTGGTGGACCTCCGAGATCGGCAGCCTTAGGGAGGCAGCCCTCCGGGCTCGCCGATCCTTAAAGCGCTGTAGACGTCGGCTTCCTCCGGACGTCGAGGAGGTGGAACAATTAGCTGGGGAATATCGGGCCGCCAAGGAGACTCTTCGGCTGGCAATCCAGCAGTCAAAGACTCGGGCCCGAGAAGAGATTCTCAAGAGTTTGGATGGAGACCCTTGGGGACGCCCGTATCAGGTAGCGCGCAAGAAGATGCGCGTGGTTTCCGCTCCAGTTACAGCGTCACTACCCGAAGGGGTCCTCCAGCGAGTTGTGGAAGGACTCTTCCCAGATCCGGGAGCTTTCACTCCCCCGAAGATGTGTCCTCCTTTGAGAGAGGAACCGTTGGCGATGGCACCTCCCCCCGTCACCGACGAGGAGATGAGTACGGCCCTGGAGCGCCTCCGGGGACGTAAAACGGCACCGGGACCCGACGGGATCCCCGGCCGTGTCCTCTTTCTGGCCGCCAAGCATCTACGTGGCCAGCTGCGGGAACTCTACAACGCCTGCATCAGGACAGGTGAGTTCCCGAAGCGGTGGAAAGAGGGCAGGCTGTGCTTGATCCCGAAAGCGGGTCGCCCTCCCGAGGAACCCTCCGCGTACAGGCCCATCGTGTTGCTAGACGAGGTAGCGAAGGTCTTTGAGAAGATTCTCGCAAGCCGCCTCGTCCAACATCTCAGCACTGAGGGACCTGGACTCTCCGAGGCCCAGTTCGGATTCAGGTCGGGGCGTTCGACCCTCGACGCCCTGGAGAAGCTCAGATGCCTTACGAGCGAGGCGAAGGAGGCCAAGGAGTATGTTCTGGCAGTGTCGATAGACATATCAAACGCCTTCAACAGCCTCCCACATGAGACGATAAGTGAGGCACTTCGATCACAAGGAGTGCCCCCGTACCTCATGAGGCTGCTGGAGGCGTACCTCCGAAGCAGATCCATTATCTGGGAGGGTGAGTCTGGCCAGATCGCAGGTAGGCGACGTGTCGTGTGCGGTGTTCCACAGGGTTCGGTACTGGGTCCGATCCTGTGGAACATTGGTTACGATTGGCTCCTCCGGGAGCCGGTCCTACCCGGGATGGGGGTCATCTGCTACGCTGATGACACCCTCATAACGGCTCGGGGTAGTACCTACGATGAGGTCGTGGAACTGGCCAACGCCGCGACGGCGTTGGTTATCAGCCGTGTCGAACGTTTAGGCCTGAGGGTATCCGTTGGGAAAACGGAGGCCCTCTTATTCCACGGCCGTCGTAGACGAGCACCCCGGGACACGCACGTCGTTGTTCAGGGGACAGCAGTGGCAATTAAGACCCATATGAAATATCTGGGTCTTGTCCTAGACAGTAAGTGGGACTTTGGGGCACATTTTACCCAGTTGGCCCCAAAGTTGCTAGGAACCGCTGCTGCTCTGGCCAGACTCCTGCCGAACGTGGGAGGGCCGGGCGCAACAGTACGAAGGCTTTATGCCGGTGTCCTCCGGAGCATGGCACTGTACGGGGCCCCCGTATGGGTCTATGCACTCCACCGCAAAAACAGGACCCTGCTGAGGAGATCTCAGAGGGTCCTGGCGGTGAGATCCATCCGGGGGTACCGGACAGTGTCATGGACAGCGGCGACACTTCTTGCGAGTGATCCGCCCTGGGAGCTCCAGGCGGAGGTGCTCGCAGAAGTGCACCGCTTCCGGAAGGATACGCGTCAGCGAGGAAGCCGGTTGTGTCCGGCGGAAATGAGGAAAGTGAGGGCTTTGGCGACCGAGGCCCTACACGAGAGATGGGGAAGAGACCTCGCAGTCGCTGGCACTGAGACGGTGGAGGCGGTCCGCCCCCACCTGTCTCGTTGGGTCTCACGTAAAAATGGGACCCTAACGTTTAGGATGGTACAGATACTTACCGGGCACGGGTGCTTTGGTATCTGTGCCGTATAGCGGGGCGGGAGCCCACGCCTGAGTGTCACGAGTGTGGCGCACCCTTGGATACGGCCCTCCATACCCTTGTGGAGTGCGCCACCTGGGGACTACAAAGAACCCAAATGGAGAACGTCGTCGGTCCGGTGAGGTCGCTGGAGGACATAGTGAAAGCCATGCTCTCCAGCAAAAGATGTTGGTCCGAGGTTGCCTCATTCTGTGAGTCGGTGATGACCCAGAAGGAGGCATCGGAGAGGCAAAGGGAGGAGAGTGCGTATGCGGACCCCATCCGCAGAAAGCGGCTACGGGGTCGGAGGCGCCGCTACGCACAAAGTCTCCTCCCACCATGATTCCAGCACAGGGGGCCGCGTGGACGAGTGGGGGATCCCGCGGACTTCCCCCCCTGTTGTTGAAGAGGGTGTCCTTCCCCGCAGGACACCCTGAGTTCGTCGACAAGCGTTGGGGCGTCACAGATGTAGTACCTATTGGTCCAGTTCCTGTGGCGCCCTGTAAAAGCGTGTGAGCTAGGGGCGCAGGTTAGGTTTAGTGGGTAGTTTGACGGCCGACCATCCCCCTTGCCCTCCGTTCGGAGGTCATGGGGGCATAAGGTCGATCAAGAGTCCCACACATCCCTCGGCGAGCCTTCCCCCCAGGCCCGAGGATGGTGTCCCAAGAAAAGACATTCCCCCTGCGTCAACAAAAAAAAAAAAAAAAGGCCATCATACCCTTCCTTATTTATATATTTGGTTACTGTCTTTAGTTTCTTTCTTGAGTATGTTATGCACGTCACAGCATGATTCTGTAGTGAAATCTCCAAACCCTTCGTTATGCGCGAACTGTCAAGCACTGGGCGAATTTTTCGACTATATCTATCTCCAGGAGCTTTTATAGTTGTTATTAGGGCTTCTTATAGCGTGTGCCGTGAATTCCGCCGTAACGTAAGCTTAGAAGTCTGAAACCAGACAAGTTTTCCTGCTGGATATTTCACAATGGAAAATTTGTTCCCATTCCAATCCCTCGGCAAACTCGAGTAATACCTGTTATTATACATAAACTTTTTGTTTTGGAGAAGGTTATTTCCGTCAATATAAACAGATGAGGGGATCGCGTGGGCTTTGTTGATAAACCGATTGGTTGGTTTTTGTAAATTCAGTTACCATACATACTTGCAAATAGGTTAACGTTATTCAACTGTTAACTTCTCCTTTAACAGTAACTAAAATTGCTTTGTAAGCGGTGGTAGAGTCATGACTTTCAATAAGTAATCTGTAAGATTCCATTTTGAAATAAATAAATTCATTTTCATTTTCATTTTCATCTTTGCCGGGTTACTATATCTTCTCGTCTATCTATTTATTTGCCTTGCTCTCTCTCTTCTCTTTCACCATATCCCAATCAATTGGGGTCGGCACAATATGTCTTTTCCTTCCACACTCTATTCTGACATACATCTTCTGTCACACCACAAATTATCATATCATCCTTCACGCAGTCCATCCATCTTTTTTTTGGTCTACATTTATATCTGTACCCATCCATCTTGTAGTTTGACATTCTTTTTGTCACGTAACTTTCATCCCTACTAATTATATGGCCATAACAACTTAGTCGTTCTTTCTCTCGATTTTTCAGTCACGGGTGCAACTTCAAAGATCCCCTTATGTACTCATTTCTCACCTTATCCATTCTTGTAACACCACACATCCATCTCAACATTCTCATCTCAGCAGAGTGGAGACGTTTGTGGTCTATCACTTTAGTGGCCCGACATTCCGACCCATATAGCATGACAGATTTATAAATTTGACCTTTGAGTTTTAGTGGCATTGGTTTGTCGCACGTCGCACCGGTTACCTGTCTCCACTTTAGCCATGCTACATTTATTCTTCTCCTTACATCCCTCTCTATATCACAATTACTCTGCAGTAGTGAACCAAGGTATCTGAATTCGGGGCTATATGGTAGTGTGGCTGATTGTAGTTTAAGAGGCACAGCACTAGAGGTTCCGCCATTTATCTGCCTTACTACTGGTTAAGTGGTCAATAATTAATTAATCATTACTAGGTAGAAAGTTGTGCGAGCTAAAGCACCGCTTTTTGCTAGTAAATAAATTTAGGTAAATCAGCTTCGAGGAGTTTTTGCATTGGTATATTTACAGGAACTAGTGGTCGCGCTTGGTCGAAATTGGACCATAATAGTTTGTTGTCAAAGGCTATGCTTCTATAATCACAGATTTCGCTATGGCTACACTGTTATTTGACTTTAACAATAAACAAAAGCGTATACAGCGTGTTTCATTTCAAATGACAATAAATCATAACTTTAGCGGTCGTACTCCATACAAATTTTTTGGTACTATTAAATCAACCGTAATGTCAAAATTAAAATTTTGAAATTTGCGAACAAATTAATTACGATAAAAAGGGAATAAAAAACAGAACATCTTGTAAATATTGGTTCGCGAGCGAGAGCGTAAGAATGAACAACTTCCGCGTATAATAATGAAGAGACGAGCTGGCAACATGATACATTGATCTACCGATTTAGACACAATAACTGATACATGTTGTTGTAATATTCTGAAATGAAAAATGAGGTCCTGTGGCTAAACCGAAGAAGTTACTTTGATTCATTTTTGTATTTGGGCAGAGTACGTCATGAAGAAAACGTGGTATGATTTATTGTCGTTAGGTCTGAAACACGCTGTATATGCGTGTGCGTGTCAAATACATGCTAGTGTGTGTAATGTTTTTTATTGATTTAATGTATTTTTTATGCATAATTAAAAAAAAATAGCTTTCGTCGCTTCTTCTCTGTATAAATTAAGTGTCCGAAATTTCATACTCCGCCGTCCGCGAAATTTTCGTAACAAGAGGTATAAAGTTTTTGCTTCACATTTTAATATATAGATAATAAAAAATAAAAAGAGAATAATACAATAAAAAACCGTAAGTACAGAGATTGAGAATATGCATAGATAACAATATCACGCGTGAACAGGTATCTTCTAGGTAAGCATGCTCTCTGCCATACGCATCATCACTGAACATCAGGTGAGACAGTGATCAAACGCGAAACTATATGGACATAAAAAAATAAATAATGTATTCTTACTTTAAAGTACGAAGTAATACACCGCTCCTAATTGTAACATTTCCAAGTATACCGTTTATCTTTGTTTATTCTCCGCCATTGTTTTTTATTCTGGCAACACGTGCGCTCATTTGTTGTGCTCTAATTAGGTAATGGCCAATACCGCTTCCGCAATTAGCGCACCTGGCGTGTGGTAGGAGTTTCGACATGGATATAACGTCGTATGGACGGGATATGAAGGCGCCTTATTTATAGAGTTGGAAATAACGACGTTGATGATAAACCACATTAGTGTACATATGAACATCATAACCGTCAATATTAGTGCATGGCGATACTAATCCTTTTCAGGTGTCTAATTATCTCCTTATTCACGCTGCCTTAAGACGTCATAAAACCTTCTTTCCTCTGTTGGTAGTTAATGCGAATTCTTGGAAGTCATTATACTTACCATTTAACGATTTTGATGTTTAGTTTACAAATGGATGAGGGTCGGTCAGTCGGGAAATATAGCAGTCGTGTTCTGACTGCGAACGAGGCGTTACCTAGTGCACTTTCGGAGCGAGTAGCTTATAACGACGAACTTTGCGCGATTAATGTGATAAAAAAAATTTGCGGTTTGTTTTTGTTGTATTCTGTAAACATGGTTCTCTGTATGTTCTATTTCAGTGAGCAGCCGATCTTCACGTGCAAGGCTCACGTCTTCCACATAGACCCGAAGACCAAGCGCTCATGGATGTCGGCCAGCTCGGCGGCCGTCTCCGTCTCCTTCTTCTATGACTCCTCGAGGAATCTTTACAGGATCATCAGCGTCGAAGGAACTAAGGTAATTATATGTTTTTGGTAAAAAGTCCTTATCGCACGTAGTAACGGCGGATGAGAGCTAGACGAAGTGTTAATCGAAAGGAAAAATAATAAAACTGCATTTTAAACGGTTTTAAGCGCGGTAATTTATTTGATTTTGGTTATTCCGACATCACCGATACCGAAATGTCGATATAACGCGAAAACATAAGAAAAAAAAGGAAAAATGCTGACCGCTGTATATTATTATACAATTTCGAACTTTAAGGCAATGAAACAAGATCTAATATAGTATAAATTAGTGTAATATACGTTGTTTTGAAAATAGAAGGTCTTGTGAACGCCGCTGTTATTTGGCCGCATTTGGGCGCCGTCGTAACTCACGTGCATATGTTTTTGTATAATTTATTATTTTTAACCGACTTTCAAAAAGAGGTTTGCAATTAGTCGCAATTAGTTCGTTTTTAACTTCCGAATTATCTAATTTAATTTCATTTTTTTACAATACTTACTATATTTTGATACAATTTGTTTGTTATCCCGTAAAATGGGATATTTTCCGAATAGCGCCTGTACTTCAACTTCTAAATTTTTTGACCTTTTGCGACTTTTTGATAAATTTCAATAATCTTTAAATCTTCGTTCCAACCAGGTTTTTTACATTTTTTCGATTGCCCACGTGATGGAAAGTGGTTACCATCGCCTATGGAGTAACACCAAAGGTATTAGGTAAGGTACGTGCAGCCGCTCTAAAGGGAGACTGGAACCTGGCCCCTAATGCCGGAACACGGCTCAAGGTTGCTATGGCGGCACACTCTAGACCAGGGGTGGTAACCATGCAGACGAACAATTACCCTACCACCTGGCTGTGGGTTGTGTTGTCGCCTCTAACGACAGGCCGCCCCAACGTAGGAAATTATATTCTTTCTCCGTTCCTGCACGGATAAAGACTTGTCTTGTTTAGCTGGTAGGCTATCCTGGTGAAAAGTGGTCATATGGACTTTGCAACACCAGAGGTATAGTTGGTCGGACAGGACACCCAGATAATTGATATCAATAAATTGATTCTGACGCAACATAATGAGAGATAATAAAATAAAATGAAGGCTTTATTATTTGTATGAAACATGGATATAAGGTCTTATAAAATAGTGAGAACATGTTAAGTCCTTTACTGGCATACAATATTTTTCTTAAAACCAATTTTGTTAAGTATAGTGATTTTTAAATTTAATCCAATTATTGATACCTTAGTAGTTTAGCTGGTGCAAGATACTACTAAATAACAGAAGTGTTACAACGAGGTCAGGTAAAAAGCATATCAAATAAACGTGCATGTATGAAGAGGTTAATGAAAGTAGATGAAGCGAAAGTTGTTTGTCAGGATCGTCGCAAGTGGAGATCTATAGTCTCTGCCTACCCTCATGGGAAAAAGGCGTGATAATATATATGTATGTATGTAAGGACACTACTAACAGGCGATTTAGAATCACTTGGCCTTCGGAGAGGCTGCGTATCTCTGCGTATTCTACCGCCTGTACAACGGGGAGTGTTCCGAAGAATTGTTTGGTTTGATCTGGTGCCGACGCCTCACTTTTATAACCGCACCGCTCACCAGACGGGATGTCTTCGAAACGCTTCTCTAGAACATTTATTGCGGGTACGACAATGATCTGGAGAGAACTTCACGGCGCGGTTTTCCCATTCCGCTATGACATGGGTTTTTTAAAAGGGCATTATAAAATTTCTTAAGAGGTCGGCAACGTCTTACTGACACCCGTGGTGTTGCAAACGTCCATTGGTGACGGTAGTTGCTTTCCATAAGGTCTGCCTGTTTGCCTGCTTTAAAAATTAGGTATGCATAATTTTACTGAGTTTCATATAACTTTGTTTCGTTTCGTTTACAGGCAGTCATAAACAGCACGATAACGGCGAACATGACCTTCACGAAGACTTCGCAGAAGTTCGGCCAGTGGAGTGACGTCAGAGCCAACACAGTCTACGGGCTGGGTTTCGCCTCCGAACCGGAATTGGGAAAGGTATGTCCAACTATTGGTCTAAGAAAGCGCTCTCAATATAGAGTCCTAGTTTGCTAATGGTGTTTTCCAGAATAGCTATAAATGTTTCTGGAGATAGCGGTTCGCCCTGTCTTACACCTCTTTCGATGCGAAAACTTGGGCCCAAGGTTTCTAGTTGTAATCTGCCCATATGCTTTTGATGACCTCTTTATACACTTCACCAACTCTGTATGGTTTAACGTACAGCGTTTTGCTGACACTGCGACCCACTTTAGACTCCTTTAATCTTAGTATAAATAATGCTCACAAATACTTTGTGTTTAAGTTGCTATTAGTCATAGCATACGACTTAAACTATCACCAAATTGGTCCCAAGGATCAGCATCCAAACTCGACTAATATGAGAATAAATCCCTGAAAGCAACAAGGTGTATTTTCTACTATCTACTTCTATATAACAAAGCACCAGCACTCCACCAACTACTGCCAACATCCACCAATACAAGCAAGAGCAAGTGTACAAACTGTACATTTAATGGTCCTTCGAGCCGGATCTGTACAAACTCTTTCTCCTTTCAAACAAATTCAAATTCAAATTCAAAAGTTTTTATTCAAAATAAGTTCCACTGGAGAACACTTTTTGAAGGTCATACATATAGGTTAAAATTTAATTTTACTTCCTAGTCTATGTACACCGCTTCGCAACGTGTTATTGCTGTTAAGGAGAAGAAGCGGCAAGAAACTCTCCAGCAACACGTCTAGCTAAAAATTGTTTTTCTTTATATTTGTTGTTCTATTTTTTACATTTAAGTACTTTTTTTAAAAATTTAATACAGAATTATGTTACAGAATAACTTTTGAAGAATTAATGGAGTTGTAGCAAATAGTGCATATTCAATAAGACAAAAGCGCAATAAAAGGATAGAAAATAATTATAGTTATAAATATAAAGACGTAACGTAATTATTTTTTTTTGCAACATATCTCCATATATTCCTTAGAAGTACGGCAGAATAAAAAGGTTATACTCGTACAAAACACAGTATAAGAGGTTGGAGCGAGCTGTTATGTAAATGAAGTTTTGTCATTTAAATATTCTTCAATAGTGTAGTATCCCTTTTTAAGCAAGATACTTTTTATTTTGATTTTGAATTTAGTGAAGGGCAGATCTAACATTTCACTCGAAATCTTATTGAAGAAGCGTATACCAACCCCCAAGAAAGAAGACAATACTTTTTGTAATCTAAAAGATGGCAATATCAGTTTATTACAATGCCTGGTGTTGAAATCGTGAACATCCTTATACCGCTTGTAGGCACTCAATTATTACGAATATAAATTATATTATTGAAAATATATTGGCAGGCGACCGTCATAATACTGATTTCCTTAAAGCGTTCCCTAAGAGACACCCGAGGGCCAAGGTTGTAAATTGACCTTACGGCTCTTTTTTGTAAAACAAATATAGTCTCCAAGTCAGCAGCGTTGCCCCAAAGTAAAATACCATAGGACATGACACTATGAAAATAACTAAAATAAACTAGTCTAGCAGTCTCTTCGTCAGTGAACTGCCTAACTCTTCTGACCGCATATGCAGCAGAACTAAGCTTTCCTGAGAGACTAGATATATGAGCGCCCCACTGGAGTTTCTGATCTAGGTTAATGCCTAAGAATACAGTTGAATCTACTAGGTTAAGTCTAGTGTCGTTAAGGGAAATATTAACATCGTATTCTTTTACATTGGGCATAACAAACTTAACACATTTAGTTTTATTCGGATTGAGTGATAAGTTATTTACGGTAATCCACTTAGATATTTGGGTTAAGGCGTTGTTTACGTCGTCAAAGTTCTGTTTATTTCTGTCTACTTTAAATATAAGTGACGTGTCATCAGCAAACAACACTACCTCACACATATCATTAATAAAATATGGCAAATCATTAATATATATCAAAAACAAGAAGGGACCTAGAATAGAGCCCTGAGGCACACCCATAGATATGCCAGTCTCACGAGATTTGATATTGTTAATTTCAACGCTTTGGGATCTATTGTTTAAGTAAGACGACAGAAGATTGAGAGAATCGCCATAAATACCGTAATAATTGAGCTTTTTCAGGAGGGTCACGTGTTCAACGCAATCGAATGCCTTGGACAGGTCACAGAATACACCAATGGCATTCTGTGTCCCTTCCCAAGCACCATAAATGTGTTTTAGAAGCTCAACACCTGCATCGGTAGTGGAACGACCTTTGGTGAACCCGAACTGTTTTGCATGAATTAATTTATTAATATTGAAATGTGAGAGCAGTTGATTTAAAATTATTTTTTCGAAAACCTTGCTTAAGGTTGGTAAAATAGAAATTGGCCTAAAGTTGGAGGGGTCGTTTTTGTTTCCACTTTTAAATATAGGAATAACTTTGCTAACTTTCATTAAGTCAGGAAATACTCCTTTATCTACACATCGATTAAATATTTGTACTAGTGGTAGCGCAATAGTGCATATTAAGTCACTTAATACTTTTAAGGATATACCCAAAAGTCAGCTGTGTTTTTAATATTTAACGATTTAAACGTTTTTACAATATCATCTGTATCTATATGATTAAATTTGAATGTGATATTACATCGATCAACGCACTGTGTCATCAGCAGCTCAGCTTCCAGTGGTGATGATGACAAAGAGCTAGTTATTAAAGTTGGTATATCCCTAAAGTATTCATTAAATGTTTGTGCAATTTCAAAGTTATTACTAATGGTGTTATTGTTGATTACAAGTTGAATTGCATCATATCGACGTGAAATCTTGCCGGAAGCATCATTTATAACACTCCAAGTTGTCTTAATGATATTTGATGATTTTTTAATTCTGTTACTATAATATAGAGATTTGGCAGCGATGCACACTCTTTTAAAGGTCTTAGAGTACTTTTTAATATAGTGAAACATCCTTTTAACTCAATAAATATGATATATAGGAGTCTGCTGTGCTTGATATTTTTCTGTAATTAACTCCAGGGTACATTGTTATTATGATACATATGGTCAATTGTAGTAAATCCCTTTCTGAAACCTGCCTATTCTACAGGCTCTAGCTTCTGTTACAGAGCTGATTTTGGTGTTTGTAATACCAGAGAACAGTTTGTATAGACTTTGTAGCAAACTTACTGGTCTATAGTTACTTATGTTCTTTGGGTCACCCTTTTTATATACTTACTTACTTACTCCGCTGGCTCAGCGACCCAAAGTGGGTTTTGGCCTCCAAAACGAGAGCATGCCACTTTTCTCGATCCTGTGCGGTTTCTTGCCAATTGCTGGCTCCTATCTCTGACAGGTCAGCCTCTACTTTGTCCTTCCAGCGATATTTAGGACGGCCGACCGGACGCCGACCAACCGGCCGTCCAAAATATGCTTTCCTCACGCTGCGATCCTCTCCCATCCGTTCTACGTGACCGAGCCAGCGGAGGCGGTGAGCTTTTATTTCTCCTATTGTGTTAGGCTCGGCCACCATATTCTCAATTTCGAGGTTACTTCGGACCCTCCAGCTACCATCCTCTCTTTTGGTTGGACCCAGAATCTTACGGAGAACCCTCCTTTCCGCTATTAAAAGCTGGTTCTCCTTTTTAAGGGTAAGTGTCCAAGCTTCGCACCCATATATCAGGATGTATGGGTGCGAACCCTTTTTATATACTAGAATGATATTTGATTCAGACCGTTATGTTGGTGATTCAGATGTTTGAATATCAAATTAATTGATTCCGCTAGTGGGAACGCCAAGAATGTGCGTAATATCTTCAATACTTCCTTTGTAATATTGTCCATTGCTTCTGTAATTTTAATTTCATCTATTATTTCAATGTTCTCTTCGTTGTCGTGTCTGATAATATTGTTGTGATTTATACCAGGTTCACTTATCACTGTATTGTTTTTTTGAAATAAAAATAAACGAATTTCACAATTACGAGTAGGTAGTATTACGTAGGTACGATAAGCGTGCCGTCTTGCAAAGTGGATTAATTAATACTCCAGATAATATCCATTTTGTCAGGTGCGCCATCTAGCGTGGTTTGGTAGTTCGTCGTGTTTTTTACGATTGGTTTTCACGAGATGGCGCAGTTAAATTAATGAAAAGAAAAATATTATTTTAGGACAATATACTAAAAGTGATAGGAGAATAACAATCTAGAAATTTATTGTGGTTTCTTGCAAGGCTTGCTTAGTATAATGCTAGTTCCATGACCAGCGCTAGTCTTTCGTAAGTACCTCTAACTGATGCCACGGCTTAGCTTCACAAAGTAAATTACAGACAATAATCATTAACTGAATTTAAAAAATCAATTAGTAGTATATTTGAACTAGTGTTGGGCAGTACATGATTTTAAAATGAGTTAGTAAGAAAAACATAACATTTTGTACTGTACCGGTATAATGTCCCACTTCAAATGAGGCGAGGAAATTTGTACGGTTTGCACCGCAGCAGTGCATTTGAAGCGATGAGGCGAGGCGGGTAGCGTCGTTCCCTTATTTGTCCCGTTCAAAACAAGCTCGGAAATGTTCGTTAAGAACCGGATGTGTTCGGCCTCGGTCACCTCATTTTACTAACATTCGTACTATGGCATTGTCATGTAAGATGTCCCTCTTTGTCGTGTCAATATCCGTAGAGGCATTTTTTTTTAATTGTTGAAGCTCAGCAGACAGGTTGACGCCCCAATTGTGATGGACAGTGGTTACCGTCGCCTATGGACATCGGCAATGCCAGTGCTACAATGCGGTGCCGACCTTGAAGAAGAAACTGGAACCTGGCCACTGATGCCGGAGCACAATTCAAAGTTGTTATGGCGACATATTCTAGACCAGGGGTGGTAGCCATCCAGTCGGGCAAATGCCCCGCAAATACCACCTGGCTGTGGGTTATTTAGTCGCCTCTTATGAAAGGCCGTAGTATTCTTTTACCGTCCCTGGACGGAATCTTGTTATTGTAGCATAAGCCTTGTTCCGTCCTTCCTCTTACTTTTGAGTAGTAGCGCGACAAAAATTTTTAAGTGGTACATTTAATTTTTTTTTATTTTGTACGAGACAAATGAGTCGTATAATTCCAATACCCTCCAACTCCCTTAAAAACAAAATTAAGTTATGTATGTTTCTGGATAGTCTATGGAATTTCTCGTATGTTATTTTCTTCGTTTTATACCTAAAACCGCCAACTTCCAACTAAATTTGACATCAAACTTTCGAATCCAAAAGTCCGAGATATTAGAACACTTTTTTGCTTTTACTGAAAATATGTTGCGTGTGGAGTTCGCTGATATTGGTCGCTAATTTGTACAGTGTTATGAGTGAAATGATCAAAAAGAAGAACGATAATGGCAATTCAGTAGTTGACATTTTTGAGAAACAGGTTTATTTTGAGCCTTATGGTCTATTTTAGCCAAAATATTAATATTTCAGCAAATAAACAACATTAACATATTTTATTTAGCAATTTTATAAATATTTTGACATTTCCTCACAAAAACGCGTCAATGTGTTATGGCGTCTCGCATGACGTCACAGTGTGCAAATCTAACGTATGTTTCATTGAAGTGTCATCTGAGAAGTCATTGATAACTTCTTGTGTTTTGCACGCTATGACGTCATGCGCTCTGATTGGCGTTCATTGTCACGTGGCTAATGGCTGCAATATAACAATTTTATTTCTCAGAAATATCAATTAATATTTAATATTTTAGTTAATAGTACATTATGGTACTAGTATGTAACATTGGTGATTACCGCCGAGGCGCCATTGAGACTCGAGCCGTAGGCGAGGGTCTTAAGAGAGCCGAGGACGGTAATCATCAATACACACGTATATCATACGACGTTTTTAACATACTTGTGAATAAAATAACAAAAAAACTCATTTTATTTAGTAGATAAAATAGATATTTTTCCTTGGAGTTTTCAGGCAGTAAACTTTCCATAACGTTAAGGGCTTCACATCTTATATCGGGCGGTGTACAACATAAATCATTTTCTTCGTAACTAGTACTTGTAGACATTTTAATTAATAAATAACTATAATTTCAACAGTGAAAACGAGTTGTGAAAAATGTTTCGCTATGGCGGGAAAAAATAATCAGTTTTCCTATGCGCGCGCATTGCGATCGGCCACAGACTAAAGGGATGAGGTTTTTTTTCCGCGCATAGGGTTTGCGCCTATTCTGCCACGTACAAAATGGGGAATTTAAAGTTCTCTTTTATTACAGAGAAAAAAAAGTTATATATGAGTGAAAGTTTTATTTATTAAACACGTACGAGTTAAAATTATCTATTTAAATAAGAAGTTGCATGAAATGAGCAAGCAATAGGAACATTAATTTATTTGTTCTATAGAACACGATCTTTTTTTTTTAATAAAAACTTTTTTAAGAACAAAGCAACTCAACCAATAAAATTAAAAAAAAATCTATAACTCACTAGTGAGTTATAATTTTTTATAGTCACAGTTTGATTATGGGTGTCATTCTGTGCCTAACTGCGGTGACTATAGACCCACTTTATGAGCAAGTGTGTTGAAAAACAATTTATTTTTGTCATATTTAGATCGTAATCAACGATATATATTTTAAAATCAGCCTATATTTTTTATACTGTCAACTGCCGAATTGTGTCCAGTTCATAGAGAAGTTCCAAGAGGTGAAGGAGGCGATCCAGGCGCAGCAGGGCGGCGGGGGCGCGGGCGCGGGCGCCGGGGGCGGCAAGGCGCAGAGCAACGGCAACAGCGGCGCCGCGACGCCGCTGGCGAGCGCCACCGCCAGTCCGCTGCTCGCCGGGCGCCCGCCCGCCGGCGACGAGCCGCCGCCCGCCGTCTCGCCGGCGCAGGTCAGCACGCGTACACGCTCCTCTTTCCCTCCTCTTAGCCGACTCCAGAAAACGGGGGAGCCTCTCGATACGCGAGCGGACACATTTCTTTTTCTGAAGTTACCGTAAAATGGGGAGAATAGGGTCGAGGGAGTGAGTTGGGACAAAGCTCAAATTTTATTTGCGACCACACACACACACACATTTATGTTACGTGTTACACTTTGTGGTAGGATTTAAATTTGAAGCCTGCAATATTTTTTGTATAATCTTTCAACACTCAGTCATCCTGTATAAGTATTTAAAATAATACTTCAAAACATTGGGTCAAAGTTGTGCGAAATTTGTATTGTTGCCTATAGTATGAAAGTGTCAGCCCTAGCGAAAAACTATTAACCCTTTAAGCGACCCGATTCGCCCCAACGCTTGGATGAATAGGGACAAGCGAATTTTTGTAACTTTTTATGATTATTCTTTAATAAACTATATCTTAATGCATTATAAATGAATATTCAAACTACCGGAACCATTATGATCTCCGTTTTTTATTACTATAAGTACAAAAAAACGATAAAAATCAATGTTGAACTTAAAAAGTGTCCCGATTCCCCCCATTTTACGGTATAACTTCTTATGGGAGGGTATACCGCTTCGTTACGTAACGCGTTGCGGCGCCAGTCAGTCTGGCTCCTCTTTCTCTCACGCAAGATATCACTTCTGTGGGGCGTACCGAGACGCACACGTTTTTCTCCATGTGAAAGGGACTTTTATCGATTCGTTTGCATTGAATAGACTCCGAAATTAATGAACCGATTTGAAAAATTCTTTCACCGTTCGCAAGCTATACTATCTTCGGGTGAAATAGGTTGCTAAAACGCCAATAATGTAACCCAAGGTGTAAAAAAATTACCTAAATTATTCCTTACACCGCGTGCGCTGCGAAAACTATTGATGATAGAATAAAATAATGTACTACGACTTTGCAGAACACATCATTATTTAATATTTTCTTAAGTTTTCGCGACTTGTACACATAATAAAACTACGTTTTAACGGTTTTAAGCGCGGTAATTTATTTTATTTAGGTTTATCCGACGTTTCGGCCGCTTTTCAGTTGCCGTGGTCACGGAAGACAAAGATGACATTTGTCGAACAGTTGTCGCTTATGTTGTGAAGCGGTGGTAAATTAGATTAGGCTCCCATAGAGTAAATAATATCCATAAACAAAATTAAAATTAAATAATTAAAATGAACAAGTTGGCGGTAGGCTGAATAAAAACTTTGACAATACACGTTTGACAAATGTCATCTTTGTCTTCCGTGACCACGGCAACTGAAAAGCGGCCGAAACGTCGGATAAACCTAAATAAAATAAATTACCGCGCTTAAAACCGTTAAAACGTAGTTTTATTACATCATTATTTACAAAAAGTGTCGCGACAGTATATATCTAACTATTATAGTTATGCCACAAACAGTGTTTTTCATTTTTAAAATGTAATTAAAATGCCGCCGCTAGAAAAGGCTCTTTATTTGTATCTTGGTATTGATTCTTACCAAAATAAATTACTTTATATTGAAGACTGCTTTAATACCTTTATATAACTTTTTGAATTATTCAAATTCCATTCGAAAGATATCACGAATTTAAAAAGGTATTAGAAAAACGTTGCGTGGTCGCCGCGCACCCGCTCATCTATCCAGGCAGCAGCTTATGCGATGTAAGCGTCACTGGGGTACGGGTGGGGAAATATGTTGAATTCGCTTTGTAGGTAATTGAACTCGAGAAAAAAAAGTTATTTTTAGATACCTTTTGTGAAATGTATGAAATTATTTTTTTCCATACTTCTCTTTTTGTTCTCAGCCCAAAGTGGATAACGATGAAATGATGGCCCACCAAAGAGCACACTCTGTTTCATCCACTATCCAGGTAAGCATGAGTGACTTATTTTACATGCCATGCATGCATTTTCCCAAAAATGGTACCTATACCATTGTTGGCATCTCCCTCAGTGATGGACGCCATGTCAATTTATTCAAGACTAGCTGCGCCCCAGGAGTCTCTCCCGCGTGGTGATTGAAAATCGTCATAATTACAAAATAAAAGTAATTTTCTAAAAATAAGCCTAAGGTACTCCTTATTATCATCAGCAACCTGACAATAAAAGTTCCGTTACAATCGGTCCAGCCATTTCAGATATTAGCCGGAACAAACAGACAGACAAAAATTGTAAAAAATGTTACTTTGGTGTGTGTACCGTATATATATTCATATGCATGTAGTAAAAAACGGTTATTTCAATGTTACAAACAGACACTTCAATTTTATTTATATGTATAGACTAGACTGGGATATGCCCGCGACTTCGTCCACGCTTGACTTGAAATTCCCGCGGGATTGCCGGGACGCAAAGTACCGCTGAATTTAAGAAAAGCCAATGTTTATGCATCTAAGCAGCCTCAAACCGCTTCCGGGACATTTCCCACGGGATTTCCGGCATTATAAGTATTACATATTTTATTACGTTAAATTTTCTATCGATCACATTTTTTTTATCTCTGGCTACTTTAAATGATTTCTATAAAAATTCCCGCGGGATTCCCAAGATAAAAAGTATCGCAGACTAATTCTAAGAATTTGCTGTCCATCAGCGAAAACCGCATCGAAATCGAAATCACTTGGCTTTGGTTGATTTAGCTGGTCTTTCATACAATGATACACTCTGTATAGCATTACACCCACTCTCAATAACGACAATAATTAAGTAATACAAGTACTTGTTAAGTTGCCATAATTAGTAAACACTGCAGTTGTGTTCGTTCTTTTATCGTTTTATTAACCTAGCCCGTAATAAACTCGACTGTGGGCATCATGTATCGTTTGAAGTTTCTAAGAAATTTCGAAATTTCTAAGTACTTCCTTTATCACCAGGATGCCTAAATATCGCAATATATAAATTACTGGTACAGTAAAAGACGTCAGACAAAAATAACCCCTCTCTCCATTAACGACAGCTTTCTATAGCGCGATAAAATTGACATCTCTACAGTGTCGTTATAAAGATTTTGCACACGATATGTTAGTTAGAAAGTTTGATATAATGTAAATGTACCAAATAGAGATGTCTAACTCAGTAGTGATTGATTTAAAAGATGTATAATTTTTCAAAATGCGAAATCACTCATCAAATCTTTGGTTTTGAAAATACATCTTTAACTCACTACTTTAAGGTTGAATTTAGTCACATAGAATGATCAAAACTAACAAATCGGTTACGTAGACTAAACAAAACAATTCGCATGCAATCAAGTTTGAAACGTTTTATGGCACATTTATAGCGTTTATCAAGTATTGAGGGAATTAAAGAGTCAATACCTACATGGACCAATAGATATTTGCATCATGTAATGGTCAACTGAATGAATTATGTCATTCGAAACCAAAGATTTAAAAGAGTGATTTAAATCTTTCAAGGAAAAAGTCTTGTAAATCACTGATCTCATTGGTGATTTAGTTTGCGCATTGCTAGTACCAAATGTCGAGTATTGAGACAGACTCGTGTCGTACAGGGCGGGTACGCGACGGTGGGGCGCGCCCCCCGCGCGCCGCTGCCGTCGCTGGGGGGCGCGGGGGGCGTGGGGGGCGCGGGGGTCGCCGACCCCCCGCCCGCGGACGCCTCCGCCGAGCAGCAGCTGCGCTACGAGAACGACAGGCTCAAGCTCGCCCTGGCGCAGAGGTGAGTGCACTTGTGTACAGTTGCGTAGAACATGATTTTAAAATGAGTTTGTAAGAGTAACATGACGTTTTGTACTGAACCAGTACAATGTACCACTTCTAATGAGGCGAGGAGATTTGTACGGTTTGCACCGCGGCAGTACATTTGAAGCGATGAGGCCGGTGAGGCGTTGAGCGTCATTCCCTCATTTGTCCCGTACAAAACTTTAGTTCGGAAATGTTCGTTAAGAATCGGATGTGATCGGCCTCGGTCACCTCATTTTACTAGCACGACTGCTGCGATATGTCAT
The DNA here is from genome assembly GCA_012273795.1 of Dendrolimus punctatus. Lineage (NCBI taxonomy): Eukaryota > Metazoa > Arthropoda > Insecta > Lepidoptera > Lasiocampidae > Dendrolimus > Dendrolimus punctatus. Next base: position 10,498,483 of record CM022551.1, on the reverse strand, counting down.
GTCGTCTCTCTTTCTCATGTGAATATCCGTAGAGGCATCATTGTACTGTTATCCTTGTTCCGTCCTTCCTCTTATATTTGACGCGTGAGTAGTAGCGGGTCAAAATTTTTGAAGTAGTACAAATTGAAATTTTGAGGCGTATCAGTTCAAATTTATTTTGTACGGGACAAACTTACTGCCTCACACTTATCACTATGACTTGTACAAAACGGCTTATTTATATATCTTTGCAAAGACTTTAACTCGGTGCGTTTTGTAGTTTTTTATGTTTTGTTTGGCACCGACTTCAAGATGTTATTAGCAGAATGTGTAACGGAACAACGATAGATGAGAGTTACCAACCGTCCATTTTTTCCAGGACATGTCCCTAATTTTTGAAGTGGTTTTATCGATATAGTCAATGTCCAAATAACAATGGTGTAGGAACAAATAGCTTTAGTAATAATATTTTATGCGCCTGTAGAAATTGTTCTATCGGCACGCGTATGCAAGTTTTGCCTTTCGAATAGTATAGGCGCTCGACGCTCTTCAACAAGGGTTTCTCTCGATTTCCTTAGGATGCACTCATCAGAGTCTGACTTGGTGGCAATGGGATCACCTCAAGAGTATGCTTTTTGGACTAAAGATATAAATGAAAATCGGTCCACAATTGAAAAATCGCGTAAAAATCCTTTTCAAAGTCGGTTAATTATTTTTTCTGTTTGTAAAATTTAAAGTTTTTTCTCATTCTTAAATTTATTTTACAGACTTACCATCTAACTATTTATTTTCTTATAGAATATAGCAGCTATTTTAAAGAAATGATTAAATAAAAAATAATTGCATAACAATAAAAGTTTATTACAATCTGCAAGAGTTTTGTACAACACTTAAAAACTACAAAAAAACAGACAAAAAAATAACAATCTCAAAGAAATAACAGTCTCATTGCTTATTATATGTACAGTAATAACAAAACAATAAAGAATACTATAGTACAATGATTTCATATGAAATTCACATACATATTCAAACAGTTAATTATACGAAAACAACCTCATGAAAGAAGCCAATATTATAACCCTGTTCTGCTTGCGAAAGAAGCTAATAATACAAAAACAAACATTTTATACCTAATTAGTAAACAATTTTGCTCCAAGTTGTCGAAATTTATTCAATATCTTTGAAAACTTAAACCTTTACACCTAGACAGTAGTCTAAAAATTATCTAAGTCACAGGTTAAAAACGAAAGCTATAGACACACTAAAGTTTTAAAGTATCAACAACTATATTTTAGGATTTAAACTAGTTCTTTAGTCTGTTATTGATGAGTATATATTTAGAAGGCAGACTTTAAATAATGTTAGAGTTAACAATTGTCCTAAATCACTATATAGTAGCGATACGCGAGATGGTCGACTCAATTAACCAGATTGTTTAAATAACTCGATGCTTTCGAGTCAAATACGGGTATCATCGTAATCAACATGACGACGAATAGAATCGAAACAATTGCAAAAGAACTCGATTGTTAAATCGAGTAGATTTTTTAAGCGACTATTATTGTGGCTGGATTGTGATTCTTTAAGTATCTCGTAATTCCTATACCGAAAATCGAGTTGTGAATCGAGATAAAACGCCATTGTAAAATCCAGACATAAAAGACGAATCATTAACTCTTATAACATTTATTGTATTACAACAAGAAGTTAGACACGTTTTCCAAAATGTTGTAAACCATCATTCCGTACAATTGACTTGCTAAACCTGAACCTCTATTTGCAAGTGGTTTTCTTCTCTTATGTAATGTAAGCAATAGGTATTAGATCGTCAATTTCGTTCATGATATACCCATGGTCCAGGGGCGTAAAATCCTACCTCTAATTAAGGATGTCCCTACTTCCATCACACTTCTATTCAGCCTAGTTGTCTCGCATTCTCCATCGCTCACGGAACATGGAGTATCACATTTTACAGTTATTTACTAATGTAAAATATAACAACATGTCTAATATCTTGTTGTACGCTGCCTCTCGATCTCTAAAACTTTAATGTCCATAAGCGCCTACCGGTGCGAAGCCTTCATCGAAATGTCCGTAATCGTGTTGATACTGTACTGGCTCGTGGGCAGGCTTCGCGTGGTACTCCTCGTGCTTCGGAGTGCCGATCCTGTGCACGACTGCGTTGAACCCGTTCTTGTCGTCGGCTTCGTATTCCACGACGCGTTTCGTTCCGTCGGTCTCGATGAGGGTGTAGGAACCTTAAGAAATTAGGTGCGGTTTAATGAGGAATATTTTTTTGGTCTATCTTATTGAGAAACCGTATGGGCTGTGTAGATAGTTAAGAGATCAACTAACGGCCGGCTTTATATCTTAACATCCATTCTCTTACCCTATCATTGGTTAGTTTTTTATTGTGAAGTTGACAACTAGGTAGACGGCTCAAAGAATGGAAAGTGGTTAGACGTCGCCTATAGGAATTTGCAATATCAGCGCTGAAATCAACGTGCTATGTTCTGTGAGAGCGTGGTCTTACACGGATTAAGCTGACCCTAATAGCTGTAATTGATTGTAATTCTAGCAAGGCTCTAGCACGTCAGAGCAATTAAATATTACACTATGAACATTACTTTGTAGCAGCGAGAGTTAGATGTTAATCGATACTTCAGATGGCAGAGAGAGAGAGAGAGAGTAGTAGAGTTAGAGTATTTTTTAGAAGTGAACTATCTATTTTGGAAACGGTAACCTCAAAGTACAAATATTAAACAAGTCGTACAGCTAGTACAATATATAGCACAGTGTATGTGCGGGACGGATGCTGTGCGAGGGAGATATAGCAACTATTAATACGTGCGCTCCCGCGTTTCGCTAGCCATTAGTTCGTCGTCCGCTGCGATGACTAGGCGCATGCAGCTCTCATAAATTTAACGGAGTATATATCAAATGTTAATCAATCGTAAGACAAGTAAGAAGGGTTTGATGAAGAAACTTCATCAAAGTTTCAGATTCAGATTTTTTTCTCAATAAAAAGATGATTTGGAAAAATCGATTTTTACCATAGGCCGGAAAATTCGTATATGACTATTATGGTCTACGCACGACGGAAGATACATTGTCATGTGACGTTGAAAACTAAACCGAAGGCGGCTGGTCTTTCCACCAGCGCTGTTATGAATCTCTCACCGCCCACAGACCATACATGACTCGGGTACGAATTTCTCGAATTTTTACTTCATCAGCATTCTTTGTCTCGTCAGTCTGCCAAATGTCTTTATACGAAAAAAAGTGCTACAGAGTCTTATACCTCAAGTTCAGGAAGAAACAAAAAATCGAATAAAAAATAATTTAGCACTGTGTTTGTTACCTTTGACCTTGTCGCCATCTCTAGTCTCCCAATGCTCCTTTTCATCGCCGGTGTGAGGGTCTTTCACTGCGTAGTCGAACGAGTATTTAGGATGTGCCTGAAATTTATTAAATTACATCATCGATCTGAGAAAGAATACAATTTCCTACGGCAGCCAGGTAGGACATTTGCCCGTCTGGATGGCTACCACTGCTGTTCTAGAGTATGCCGCCATAATAAACTTGAGTTGTGTTTCGGCATTAGTGGCCAGGTACCAGTCTCCTTTTAGAGAGCGGTACCACATTAGTAGCACCTATGGTGTTACAAATGTCTATAGGCGATGGTAACCACTTTCCATCTGGTGGAGCGTCTGTCTGTCTGTTGAACTCCTGCAATAAAAAAAAAGCGCCTCGGGACTCCCGACAGAAGTGATAAAGTAATCTAAGTTGAACTATTTAATATTGAAATGGTTTTACCTGAGAAAAGCTTAGGTTATTACTTACATTTTATGTATATTAATATGATAATGTACGGAAAGGTTATTTATTAATAAAATCTTTTATTGATTATGAAATATATTTTATTCTTAGTTACAAATCTTGAAAATGTACTTGAGAATTTTGTGTATGTATGTTATTAGTATGCTTATTATTAAAATCTAATAACCGAAATACGGTGCCTGCCTCCAGCTTCCGTATGCGTGAGAGAAAGCGAAGCCAGGCAGACTGCCGCCGTAACGCGTTACGTAACGAAGCGGTTTACCCTCCCATAAGAAGTTATCACTTCAATAAAATCCTTCTCCTGGTACTGGGAACACATGTCTATTTATGACGCTTTTTCTGATAAGATCTTGGTAGAAGGAAGATGAGGATTTGTTTGGTTTGGTTCCAATAATATTTTCTTAAGTTTTCGCGACTTGTAAACATAATAAAACTACGTTTTAACGGTTTTAAGCGCGGAAATTTATTTGATTTTGATTTATCCGACGTTTCGGCCGCTTTTCAGTGGCCGTGGTCACGGACGACAGAGATGACATTTGTCTAACGTGTATTGTTAAAGTTTTATTTAGTCTACCGCCAACTTGTTCATTTTAATTATTTAGTTTTAATTTTGTTTATGGATATTATTTACTCTATGGGAGCCAAACCTAATTTACCACCGCTTCACAACATGTTGTGGCTTGAAGAGAAGAAGCGGCGCAAGAAACTCGTCAGCAAACATGCCTAGTTCTAAAACTAAATAACTAAAATGAACAAATTGGCGGTAGGCTAAATAAAACTTTAACAATACACGTTAGACAAATGTCATCCTTGTCGTCTGTGACCACGGCCACTGAAAAGCGGCCGAAACGTCGGATAAACCAAAATCAAATAAATTACCCCGCTTAAAACCGTTAAAACGTAGTTTTATTGGTGCCAATAGTTCATTTTCACAATTACACTGCTGACCATCGACGGGATGCTGACCCTCATTTCCTTAAGCTAATTCCACCGTTTTCTCGGTTTCAAATAGGCTTGGAGATAAATCACGGGAATGCTGTAATATGTTCATATAAGTTGATAACTCACATGATAGTCCAAATCGTATTCCTCGCCGTGATGGTCGTCCAGACTTTGGTGCTGTTGCGATACCGCCTTGTGGTGGTAGCCCTCGAAGCCGCCGAAGTCCTCGTATTGCGCCAGGGTTGCAGCAAACAGCATGAGCAAGGTGAACGATTTCTGAAATTCATTATACGTCTGTGTGATTAACAAAATATTATTTAATAGCTTTTGCCCGCGACTTCGTACGCGTAGTTAAAAGACAATGGACACCCGGATGGAAAAAGTTCCTTGTTTTATCATTTATTATGTATAAAGAACTTGTATGCACTCAACAAAAATAATCGTCGCGACATGCTGTTCAATGCGAAATAGAAAGACAAAATGAACTGGTTTGCTTTCTATGAGAGAGAGAGAGAGAGAGAGAGAGAGAGAGAGAGAGAGACAGAGAACACGCGCACGCCGCACGGCTTACAACTATAGCAAAAAGTGTCGTGACAACTTTTGTTATTTTTTTCCGTCTAGCCCCCTTTCGCAACGCGCGATAAGGTACTTCGTTCCAAAAACTAACTTAAAAAAACCCCTCCATTTTGAAATTTTCTTCATTGTTTCTTCTATCCTATTTGTCTTATCCTATTTTAGTTCCTAAAATTAGCACATTCAAACAAACACACAAACTCTCTAGCTTTATATATTAGTATATAAAAAGATTTCCTGGCGTTTGCGTGCGGCTTCGAACGTGTTAATGTCATATTCCCACAGGAATCGTACATTTTCCAAGATAAAAGTAACCTATATCCTAGTCCAGACTATAATCTATATCTGTGCCAAATTTCATCTCAGATACGTTCAGTCGTTCGGGCATGATTGACAAACAAACATCCATCCACACTTTTGCATCAATATAGATAAATAAAATTGAAGTGTCTGTTTGTTATGTCGAAATAACAGCTTCTATCCTATATACGGTACTTGTTGACGACAGAACACGTTGGATGAACGGCTCGCTCGGTGTTGCTTGTAAAATGAAATAAATTTAAGAAAATTGAATGAAATAATAAATAATATAAATATACAATTTAAATATCTAATATATAAAATTCTCGTGTCACAGTTTTCGTTGCCATACTCCTCCGAAACGGCTTGACCGATTTTGATGAAATTTTTTGTGCTTATCCGGTATCTATGAGAATCGGCCAACATCTATTTTTCATCCCCCTAAATGTTAGGGGTAGTCCACCCCTAAATTTTTATTTTTATTTTTTAGACAAAATTTTTAATTTCTATTTTTTTTATGATACAGCATTAAAAGATACATACAACCCTAAATTTTCAACCTTCTACGATCAACCCCTATTTTTTACCGGGCAGGACGACGTCTGCCGGGACAGCTAGTATGTATATAAAATGTAAATATCTCGCTATTTACCTGTGTTCTTTTCTTAATAAATAAATAGCAAATTGATTGCCTAGAGAGAATGATCGAATGCACGAACTTCACTCGGGATCGACTTGAATGAGTTGCCCGCGACCACCGACCGTACTATACGTGCTCCGCATTTCGTTTCTTCCAAAGCAATCAAAGGCTAACTTTCAAACCTTTTACAACCTTGTTTTTTATATTCTCCTTCGCAAAATTGAACGTTATATCCATTACAGTACTTATATGAAAAATTAAATTTGTCCGTCTGTCTGTTTGGATGTTCCGGCTAATCTCTGAAATGGCTGGACCGATTTTGACGGGACTTTCACTGGCAGATAGCTGATCTTATAAGGAGTGACTTAGGCTACTTTTGTTTTGGGTTCTGCGAAAAAATATGCCACGCGGATGTAGTCGCGGACACAGCTAGTCTATAATGGTGTCGAGTTTCGAGAGCCTGGCCACTAATGCCGGAACACATCTCAAGGTTGTTATGGCGCCATGCTCAGAACTGCTCAAACAGATGTTTGTGGGTTGTTTTTTCGCCTCTTACGACACGCCGCCCCCACGTTGGAAATTGTATTATTTCTTCGTTCCTGCACGGATATCATTTCCACAACTGATGTGTTTTAACTTTAAATTTAACCAAGTTAAATTGTCAAGAGCAAACTTCAGTTTAACCGCGTAATATACGATCGTATGCGGGCATAGACCACGCGACGCGGTTAGTTTTGTGAAAGTTTGCGTCTTTGTAACAAATTACTTAGGAAGTTAATTTCATATGAAAACTTGTTCAATTTTCCCGCTCGTTTGTTCGCTTGACTACTTGATTACAAGTATGCGCGTGTAGTATGAAATTGTCTGTTTGTTTGTCTTTATGTAAAGTTCTGTGCTTAGTAATCAGGACCGGATGTAGGGGGGAGGGGTCTCGTCTCAATTCAGAGGGCGGCAAATTCTAACTTCGCAGATTTACGCTCATCATATTGTAGTGTTTTACTAGTGTTGGACCAAGACCTACTAACACTAGTAAAACACTATATGTATACAGCGTGTTTCATTTCAAATGACAATAAATCATAATTTTAGCGGTCGTACTCCATACAAATTTTTTGGTACTATTAAATCAACCGTAAAGTCAAAATTTTAAAAAAGCAATTTCCGAACAAATTAATTACGATAAAAAGGGAATAAAAACAGAACATCTTGTAAATATTGGTTCGCGAGCAAGAGCGTAAGGATGAACAACTTCGGCGTTTAATGATGAAGAGACGAGCTGGCAACATGATACATTGGTCACTAACCTACCGATTTAGACACAATAACTGATACATGTTGTTGTAATATTCTGAAATGAAAAATGAGGTCCTGTGGCTAAACCAAAGAAGCTACCTTGATTCGGTTTTGTATTTGGGCAGAGTACGTCATGAAGAAAACGTGGTCTGATTTATTGTCGTAAGGTCTGAAACACGCTGTATATATATATATATATATATATATATATATATATATATATATATATATATATATATATATATATATATATATATATATATATATACATACACACACGAGCCATCGCCTACGGTTCCTCATGAGTTGAGTTGTGTTCAACTGCATGTTTAGTTTTAGGGAGAGCATTACATGAGAAAATATTAATAATAATAATCGGCAGACAAACACACATTGTATATCGCCAAATTAAGCAAGTTACGCTTGTGTTATGGGTAATATACAACGGACCACTCTGGGGCCCAGACTATGGTAAATAACGAAGAAAATACGTTTACTATAACAGGAATCGAACCCGGAGCCTCTGCGTTGCAGTGAGGTAGGCCGGCAAAGGCTTAGCCCGCTCAACCACAGAGGCCGTCAATAAACTAAACTAAAAAAGTTGAAAATAAACTTAAAATGCACTTTTTTCTATGCTATGTATAATTCAACAAGTTGTTATCATTTTGTTGTCTAGTTAAATACAAAAAAAAAACGCAACTTTCATCACTGAGATGTCCAGTACCTTAAGGACATAAACTACTTTCCGCAGGACGCATAGGCATAGATTAAAAAAAGACATACGCGTGTCCATCAGTGGGCGTCTGATGGCTGAAATGATGATGATTAGGGTAAAAATATAGGTGAGCGAGGCGGCATGTTCCAGTTCTTCGTGTCATTTGAAATGCGCGTGCGTTAACCACCAAGCCACCTCGGCTCTTTAAAGAAAGTATTTTGTTAAAAGAGAATTCCCTAAGGGAGAACAGAGGTGCCTCGTCTGAATCGTAAATCGGCTTAGCGTCGTAAATTCGTATAGCTCGCTCCTTAACTTCGTATTGTGCTCGTAAAAGCTGAATAAAGCCATTCGTATGTAGCGAACGCGTCTGTTACGTCTCTGTTCTAGGGCTGCCACATTTGTATGGGCGTAACCCATTGTATTTGCTGTAAGAAAGCGCTACATTCCGTTACACTACATAAGGCGGTTCATTTATGTGTTTCGATTTTGATGAATAAATCAAAATGTCCCATAAACTTAAAAAAAAAAACTTGAGAGGTGTCAAGGGACACCCGGACGGAACGAAGTCCGTTACGACGCGCGCGCGAATAATCAAATAAAAATAAAATAATTGTCGCAACACCACACTGTTCAATGCGAAATAGAAAGACGAAACGAAAATAACTAGCTTGCTTTCTATGAGAGAGAGAGACAGACAGAGAAACACTCGCACGCCGCACTGCTTACAACTATAGCAACAAGTGTCGTTATAACTTTCGGTGTTAATTTTTTCCGTCCCTTTCGCAAAGCGCGATAAGGAACTTTGCTCCAAAAACATAACTGCTGCCGCTCAACGACCCAAAATGAGTCTTAGCCTCCGAAATGAGAAGAGTCCTTTCTGTCTCCTTCCGGTCACTGGCGTGAAGCTCGCGCGCGCAGTATAGCCTCCAGTACGTTACTCCAGCGATATCTGATAGGATATCCAGATAGGCTCTTTTCACCACACGATCCTCTCCTATTCTGTGTAGGTGGCCAATCCAGCGCAAGCGATGTGCTCCATGTGTGATGTGATGTCCATTAACTTGAATGATTCAATATCAGTGAATACCGTCGCTACTCTTCATCTTTCTGTCTTTCGGACAAATTGATTTAGCCTGATCCATCCGTCTAGATGCATTCGTGCTAATGTGTAGATTACGCATCAATTTTAAAAATATTTTAGACTAGAGGTTTCTCGTGTAAAAAAAAACGCTGGATTTAGGCCAAAAATCGCTAAGGTGGCAGCCCTAGTCACTTCACATCGACTCTACTGAACATTTTATGGCACAGAATCGTGTATGCGAAATAAGAATGTGTGTAATTTTAATACAATTTCATTTTTTACGAGCTTATTACGTGGATACGTTCATGTAAAAAAAAAGAGTTTATAAACTAAAAACTGTAAAATAATTTATTTCTAAATCTAGTTTTATTTATAATATCCTATTATTAATATATATTATCTAAAACATCGTAAAGTCGGTGCAAAGTAAAACATAAAAATTACTATATTTTGAAAATTACTAAGCACCGACTTTAAGATGTTTTAGATAATATACAGCGTGTTTCAGACCTTACGACAATAAATCAGACCACGTTTTCGTCATGACGTACTCTACCCAAATACAAAAACGAATCAAGGTAGCTTCTTTGGTTTAGCCACAGGACCTCATTTTGCATTTCAGAATTTTACAACAACATGTATCTGTTATTGTGACTAAATCGGTAGGTTAGTGACCAAATGTATCATGTTGCCAGCTCGTCTCTTCATCATTAAACGCGGAAGATGTTCATTCTTACCAAGGTCAGTGAACCAATATTTACAAGATGTTCTGTTTTTATTGTCTCTTTATCGTAATTAATTTGTTCGGAAATTGCTTTTTTTTAATTTTGACATTACGGTTGATTTGATAGTACCAAAAACTTTGTATGGAGTAAGACTGCTAAAATTATGATTTATTGTCATTTGAAATGAAACACGTTGTATATTAAAAATAAGATATTATAATTAAAATAGATTAAGAAATAAGTTTTTTTATACTTTTTAGTTTTTGAAGTCGGGTTTTTAAACGAAGTTTTTTTTTTTTCAGTGTCTAGCTATGGGTAGACTTACGAAAGGTGCCGCGCGCGTTAAAAAATATATGTTCATAAAATGAAAACTACTGGGCCAAATTTTTAGGGGATCAAATGGGAACTATTCCGCATTAAACTAAAGAAGAATCACGTAAATTGGATCATAAATCTCAGCGTAATCAGTGTACATACGGAACGGAATGGAAATCTTTTTCATAAAAAATGTGCATAAAATATAATAATTCGATAAATATTTTTTTAGTTGTTTAGTTTAATATTTTTTTTATTTAAACCTATAATTAATACTGACAGGTACAGAGAAATGTGTTTTATTTTGAATTGAATAAGGTTGAACTTTATGTGCGTATCTCTTTTCAGTGTCATTTTTTCGTTTCATCCGATTTTCAAATCACAACGATTCTAAAGAAGTTTCATTTCAATAAAACTTTAACAATACTCATTGACGCTTGACATATTTGTCTTCCGTGATCACGGCTACTGGAAACAGAATCAAAGACACAAACTCGAAGCCTCTATAGATTTATTATATTACTAGCTGTCCCGGCAGACGTCGCCCTGCCCGAAGTAATAGGGGTTGATCGTAGAAGGGTGAAAATTGATGATTGTATATATTTTTGTATGTTGTATCATAAAAAAATAGAAGTTAAAAATTTTGTCTAAAAAATAAAATAAAAATTTAGGGGTGGACTACCCCTAACATTTAGGGGGATGAAAAATAGATGTTGGCCGATTCTCATAGATACCGGATAAGTACAAAAAATTTCATGAAAATCGGTCAAGCCGTTTCGGAGGAGTATGGCAACGAAAACTGTGACACGAGAATTTTATATATTAAATAGGTAGATAAAAGAAATTCTTCAGATTATATCATCGTTAACATGAGTAAGCAAGAACAAAATCATTGAAGCACTGCGCTCCACATTCTCGCGTCTCCGACCATTTATTTAACGCATCGTATTAACGCGGTAATCGATGTTGTGTCACTAATATTACTGTACTTATTTAAGGTAATTGAGTGTGTCGCGGCGTAAAAGTGTAGGTTCCGTATCGATAGTTAACAGTTAAGACCTGGTTATTCGTCATTTTTTGATTAACTCCCTTTCACCGACTTTAAATTTCAAAAAAATGTGTGTGCAGTTCACACGCAGTTGAAGTTAAATTTGAGAGAATATATATAATACTAGCTGTCCCGGCAGACGACGTCCTGCCCGGTAAAAAAAAAAAATTAGGAGTGGACTACCCCTAACATTTAGGGGGATGAAAAATAGATGTTGGCCCATTCTCATAGATACCGGATAAGCACAAAAAATTTCATTAAAATCGGTCAAGCCGTTTCGGAGGAGTATGGCAACGAAAACTGTAACACGAGAATTTTATATATTAGATAATATCAGCCCATAAATGTCCGGGCTCAGGCCTCCCATTATAGGGAGAACAGACAGTGTACCCGCCACGCTTCTCGAAGGCGGCTTTGCAGGTTTCACACATCGGTTTTGACGATGTGCAGGTTGCATCACGATGTTTTCCTTTGCCGTTGTAAGCACGTGGTAATTGCAACAATATGCACATTAGATCAGAAAATTGACTAAGTGGTGCATGCGTTCCGGTCGGGATTGAACCCGCGTCCTTTTATTTTGGAGCGCGTGTGCCAGCCACTACCGTAGCGTAACTACCACAACTTCAAAGAATATACTGACAGATAATTCTTATCTAACTTTTATTAATTTAAATATAATTCCTTTGACCTACCTACACCGAAGAAAAAAATATTATCGGTATTGTTTCGGTCCAAATTGGACCTATGTTTAATCGTTGATCTTAGTAACTCTCTAATCTGTACTGCACAATGTACAACTTGTATCTTATTCTCTCGCAGGCTTAGTCTTATAGATTTCTCTCTTTTTAGTGTCGCTTTTTCGTTTCTTCGAGTTTCAAATCACAACGATTCTATAAAATTCACTTCAAAAAAGCAAAATACATAATAATATATTCCACAAGAAATAGTAGAAAATATTTGTTTTTTGTTTGCTTGTTCATTTGAAGTCGATTTAATTTTTGTCAAGAAAATTGTATTTTTTTTTCACTTTTAAGTTACTTATGTGGTATTCAAAAATAACAATGAAAATATGAATTTATCTTGAAGCTATACTGAATCCAACGCAAAAATAATAATCAAAAACAGTTGAGAAAAACAAAAATTATGGCTGAACTATGATTGAAATTTACATGACGAATTGGAACCTCCTTTTTTGAACGCTTTCAGTGAGGTGAGGCTTCTAATCAGCTGAAGTCCCGATACGTAAGTCCATGAGAATTTCCCCCTAGTAAATAGTCTCGTTTAATTTTGTTTTGCTGCTTTTCTCCACGTATCCCTATAAATAATTATGCGTCAAATAACATTTGTTTATATTACAATATGTTACGACATATGACATAAGTTACGACACTCATTTACCGATTTCGCACCATGTTGAGCGCTTTCGAGTTTTCTTACGTGGTTCCGAGGGAGTGAGTTTGCGATATGTCGTGATTTTTGCTAGTCATTGGTCAATTCGCTTTCTTTGCTTGTCTGATGTATACGAAGACGTACAAGCTGCGTCGTAAACTAAACACGTTTTTTAAGGTTCCGCAATCCTTGTTTTCGTTATGTCCGTCCGTGTGTCGCAGTTTTTGTCTTGGAAACTACTCTATCCGGTCTATACTGATAAAATTTATCAAGCCGTTGTAACCAATATGGCGCTTTATAATCGTGTAATATAACGGAGGAACCTAAAAATTAAGTGTGTTCGCCAAACATGTCATGGAGGGTAATGGAAAGTTCAGAAAAAACTCCGTTTTGCACTAAAAAGACACACTTGAGTTTTAGAGGCGTTACACGTAACTAAATAATACATTTGTATTTCCGCAGTCGGAGACTACCTTTAAAGTTATTTTCAAACGCTCTACCTTTGCCTCCTTAAGTATGTGATTAGGTTTCGGCCAGCTCGTGCGGTGGTTGTATATTTCTCTACAGTGGTGCTATCATACTCATTGATACCGGATATAAGCAAGTCGTTGATATATATCAGAAAGAGTGGCGCAGAGAGTACCGACCCCTGAGGAACGCTGGCACGGATTGGCATAAGATCGAAGGCGTGGCCATCTATGACCACTTGCATCGATCAGTCCGTTAGCAAGCCTGGTATCCAGGCGCAGAGACCGTCCGATAGACTATAACTACGCTAGGAGCTTGCGTATAAAGCTGTCGTGTGAAACTGTGTCGAAAGCTTTAGAAAGATTCAGAGAAACCGCCGTGCCTCTTTATTTGGCTGTAAATTTCGTATATGAGGATATTTTATACTATATGGTTTCGTACTGAAATATCGAGAGCATGGACACTTGCCAACTATACGGAACACTACATCGTGCATGGACTGCCAGCATTTACCTATTTTTTAATTAATATACATTTTATTTGATTGATTGAACTGGTCATACTGGACAGGGAAGTTATCGTTGCCCAGTCGGCGCATGCGTTGCTATCATTAACTTTTTTTAAACGGAACCATTTTATACGCTACTAAAAAGTCGATAAAGTCTTCAGTTTATTATTTCCTCACGATACGATCAAACTGAAGAAATAAATAAAAATATCTTAATATAAGGCATGTAGAGAGAATAGATGAAAGTAGATCACAGAATAAATGTATGACGACATTATGAATGGTAGAGTTGGTGCCGGTAGACCGCGACGTACCCACTATGATCAAGAGATAAAAAGCATAAATAAACTTGCGTGTATGAATAGGTTAATGAAAGTACATGAAGCGAACGTTGTTTGTCAGGATCGTTGCAAGTCGAGATCCATCGTCTCTGCCCACACCCATGGGAAGCAGGCGTGATCATATTTATGTATGTAATATAAGACGTTGCCACACGAGGTAAATTTACATAAGGCTGAATTGTTGGAAATATTTTTTATTTTATTGTATGAGTTCAGTAGTCAGGCGGACGGCTTACCTGATGGAAAGCGGTTATCATTACCTATGGACACGTAACACTAAACGGGGCTACCAATGTGCTGCCACTCTAAAGGGAGACTGGAACCAATGCCGAAACCTAACTAAAGGTAGTTATGGCGGCATACTTTAGAACAGAGGCGGTACCTATCCAGACGACCAAGTATGTATCCATCGATGATATATACATATTTGTGGCTTTCGGGGTTAAGAAGAAGTAGCCTATGTCCAAAGAACTGGCCTATATTTGGGGAAACGCATTCGTTGCCATTCAAGGGATGAGTGGCGCCGTCTTGGGGATGTGGCAACGCGACCAACATTTTGGAATCGCTGCATACCGACAGCATCTATCTGGATTACCTAGTATTCAATGTAGAATTGTAGATAGAATACGGTCTCCTGCAGCCGGTTGGCCTGTCGTAAGAGGCGACAAAACCACCTACAGGCAGTTGGCAGGGTATTTGCTCGTCTTGATGGCTACCGCCCCTGGTCTAGACTATAGAGTATGTCGCCATTACAACCTTGAGTTGTGTTCCGGCATTAGCGGTGCAGGTTCCAGGCTCCCTATAAAGAGCGGCAGCACTCTATATTTCAGGAAAAGTATAGTATCTTTTAAAATAGGATCATGTTTCTGTCTGTATTCTTTTGTTATTCCCCTTCAAGGGACGATTATAGCAGAACGGAAGATGTAATGATTTCACGAGCGTTTTGCCAAAATGGCTACAGAATCCTAAAAAGAAATTGCTTCGTGTATGTTGTCACGTTTATGTTATTATCTTAAATCACACAATTTCATTTTCAAATTATGATAATGATCACGAAATATCAGATACTTATGGACATGTAATATAAATTGTCAACGTAATTTGCGTTTCCATCTTCACGGTGCGTTGTTTACTTGTTTTAACTTCTTTTTAAGCTGCGCACTCATCTGCGCATTCGCAGTTCACTGCTGGACGTAGGCTTCCCTAAGTCGGCGTCACTTATCACGGTCCTTCGCTTTTCTTATCATTTTATCCGTGCAATAACGGAGAAAAAATACAAATTTACTGCGGCCGGGCGGCCTGTCGTAAGAGGCGACAAAACAACCCACAGCCAGGTGGTAGGGCATTTGCCCGACTGGATGGCTACCACCCCTGGTCTAGAGTATGCCGCTATAACAGTCTTGAGTTGTGTTCCGGATTTAGTGATCAGGTTCCAGTCTCCCCCTTAAAAAAGCAACAGCGCATTTGTAGCCCTTTTGTTTTGCAAATGTCCATAGGCGAAGGTAACCGAGTTCCATCAAGTGGTCTTAAAAAATTTCGTAACCCCGTTCTTTTGCTTGCTACTCTTGTTTGTATTTAGATTTACGAGTACAATAAAATAATTATTTATTTATACAGTATTTTTTTTCTTTGATATTAATTCAAGTTATACTTTTTGAAAGTGGTGACCGATAAGAAAACAAATCACCTATGTATACATATATACCTAAATGTATACTTACGGGGCGCACATGCGGTGAGTGTGCCATTATAAAGATTCTAGCTGTCCCGACAGACGTTGTCCTGCCCGGTAAAAATAATTAAAAAAAATTTAGGGGTGGACTACCCCTAACATTTAGGGGGATGAAAAATAGATGTTGGCCGATTCTCATAGATACCGGATAAGCACAAAAAATTTCATGAGAATCGGTCAAGCCGTTTCGGAGGAGTATGGCAACGAAAACTGTGACACGAGAATTGTATATATTAGATGATAGATACTTTCGCACAAACAGCTGCGTACGCATTCGTCCGATTTAGGAGCAGCTCGTCTCAATCCGTGCGAGCTTCGTACATTCGTACCATATACATACACGTTAAGTTAACGCTCGGCCAAGCTACATGGTATTTCTTGATTCGGTCGCCGAGCTCAAAGCCCGCGATAAAAGCTATGCAATAGCTTGAAAATTAAATGTTGCCTGGGATCACGTACTCTTGCTGAGCTTTTTATTATTTAAAGTTCAAATAGATGAATGTTTTTTTTTGTTGTATTTTATTTAAACGTAATTCAACGTCGCCACCTACCCGGTCCAATTGTGAGTCTAAATCATTCTTGAATCCACTTGAACACACACAAAAGTTTCATCAAAATTGCTCTAAGAGCTTATAGGCTCTAGTTCTAGGAAAATATTTTGACGTTTAACTAGCTTCTGCACGCGATTTCGTCCGCGTGGAATAGTAAAAAAAAGTAAGTTGAAAAATCCTCCCGATTTTAAAATATTCTTCATTGGTGCTCCGCTCCTATTGGTCTTAGCGTAATGATATATATAGGTTTTATTGTATGATGATGATACCGGCAATATCAATATTCAATTAAGTGTATAGTAAGTTGTATAATAGGCTGTTTTAGTAATTAAAGTTTTTTTAACTATCCCACGGGAACTTTTTAACTTTTCGGGATCAAAAGTGTCCTGTATGTTGACCAGGGATATAAGCTACCACCATACAAATTTTCATTTAAATCGAACCAGTTGTTTCGGAGATTAGCCGGTGCAAACAGACAGACAAACGAAAAACAAAAAATAAAATAATAATCTAAGTTCTATTTCATTTCTAACATCCCCCTGACTCGGTTTTTAGCATTTTTTTTTCATTGTACCTTTACATTACACGCACTTTGTATTTCACCTCTACAATTTTATTATATGTATAGATAATGGTTTATTGGTAATTACGCAAGCTGTCAATTGAATCACTGTTAGAATTTTAATTTCACTAATATTTTAAAAAGAACAAATAATGTACTCACATATATTAAATCCATAATGTGTTTTGTACGTCACTTATTATATTCACAACAAGCGTCAACTACACGTATTGGGCGATAGTGTAATATACATTCGGCATTGCGTGCGAGCACTTATACCCGAGAAATAGTTAATTCTTCGAGTCCCCCTCCTTGTGCGGTCGTACCCCTCTAGCGTCTTTGTGATCAAACATCGCGGCGTGTCATGGTGTCCTACGAGTATCACCACACGACCTTTTCACGTCACTTATGAGTGAACCACGATGAAAGCAAAACGTCGACTAGGGCCTGAAACGCGTCTAGCCCACGATAATTTGCGTTGTTTGAATTATTTAAATTCATTCTGTGAAGAAAGGAAGGAAGCAAAATCTTTGTACCCCATTTTACGAAAATTGCGCGGACGGAGGTGTATGAAATTTTGCACACTTATAGTTTGCATAGAGAAGGAGCGCAGAATGCATTTTTTTTTAAATATGCATAAAAAATACATTAATAAAACATTACACACTATCATGTATTTGACACACACATGCATATGTACTCATTTGTTTATTGTAGCCTTGGCGAAATCTGTGATTATAGAAGTTAGTATTTGACAACAGACCCTTAATAATTGTTCAAAATTATAATTTAAATTAATTATGGTCGAATTTCGACCACTGGGCGACCACTAGTTTATTATAAAATACAAACAGCAGAAGAAACCACAATATTAATATTTAATTATTAATTAAAGAATAATTCAGAGACAGATGTTTTGATAGCAAAATATCATCAAATTTTGCAAGTCGCGATCAACTTAAATCAATAATTATGAATTGATTTCATTTATAATTTCTGGTGTTGCCAGTGTCTACATCCGACGGTATGCACTTTCCATCAGGTGTTCAGCATGCCTGCTGCACTTATGCAATAAAAAAATACATATACCAGTTTACATTAGTCGAGCGAATTGTAGCAAATTTGTATCCTGTAAAATTATTTGATAATAATTGGTTAGTGTGTTAATTGCTATTGTCTATGCTTATGAGCATAATAATAAAGTAAGCCTATGAATGATGGCGTATGTACGGGTGGTACATATTGTTACGAGTTGCAGGACTCGAATTAAAATGCCGTTGGAATTATTATAGAATTTATTAGAACTGTACGTATAATACCGGTATAAATATAACTGAACACAATCAGTCCAAATGTAATGCACGATTCAATAACACGTGCAAAGTCCGTCACTATATAGATTATCGAATGTACACATGTCTTGCCTCGGTTGCAGTTATCGCTTGACTGCCTCATCCCTCCGTTGGGGAATTACTTTATACTGTACAAATTCACTATATCTGTAGACTGTATTTCTAGGAATCACACCTGGCTTATGACTACCATAAAGATTACAATACACAATGGGCTATTTATCCAATCACAAATTTTAATCACAAAGTAAACAAAAGAAAACGATCATAAAAGCGCTTCAATGTTATTAGCTCAAACACCGACGAGTAATAAATGTGTTTTGTTTACAAATATGCAGGTGGCCCACATTGTAAAAATATAAACACAGATTCAAATGTGTATAATATTTAATTATATTTAATTTATATAATTACTATTAGTTTTTGGTATAAAACAGCGCAACTGGGCTTGTGGCGTGTGTCGATGTTGATTGTTGAAAGGAAAAACAAGAAATGATGAATGAGGTGGCGTGCCAACGCCGTCTTGGGATGGCGGCCGATCCCTCCCCATTCTTCTATTGTTCTTAAAAGAGAAATCGGCCATACCGGGAACCTTTCTCGCCACCATCTGTGGCATTGCGTGAATAGCATATAAAATACCCTGCATCGATTATGAGAGAAATCCGCCTACAGTACCGCCGGATGTCCTGCATCGAGGCATCACGGTAGATTATACCTGTGATTAAGAGACCGTGGCGCCTCATCACGATGCGGAGGGACGCTGGACAGTTTAGTGGCTAGTTTGGTAGTCGGGGCTTATAACTGCTTTTATTATCAGGAGCTTGTGTGTACGAGCCAATACTGCTCGTACAGCGTATTTTATACATAAATACGCAACAAGTAATATACTAATTCAGACGTATTAACATCGCACTCACGTGCGGCACCTGTACTCTACAAGTTGTGCGTCTCGAGTTATCAAAGGCCCTTAACAATACAACATATAACGTTGCATCGCTCGTCGTCGGGATCGCCCACATACCCCTCGGTGACAGATGACGGTGACCCCTAGGGCCGAGAGGATGCGCGAATGCATTTCCCCAGCGTTAACAAAAAAAGGGGAAATCCGGACTGATAATTTCTTTTATTTTTTCCTTCCACTCATTTTAATGTTTTATATTTTTTTTTTAGAACTAGGCATGTTTGCTGAAGAGTTTCTTGCGCAGCTTCTTCTCTTCAAGCCACAACATGTTGTGAAGCGGTGGTAAATTAGATTAGGCTCCCATAGAGTAAATAATATCCATAAACAAAATTAAAACTAAATAATTAAAATGAACAAGTTGGCGCTAGGCTAATTAAAAACTTTGACAATACACGGTTGACAAATGTCATCTTTGTCTTCCGTGACCACGACCACTGAAAAGCGGCCGAAACGTCGGATAAACCTGAAAAAAATAAATTACCGCGTTTGGAACCGTTAAAACGTAGTTTTATTATGTGTACAAGTCGCGAAAACTTAAGAAAATATTAAGGGGAAATCCGCTTAAGCGCTGCCAATCACTGAAAAAACGCGGTTAGTGTGGGATTCGACAAATTGGGATGGCACTAGTACATCTTCTAATGACTGCGTCAGGTTTCAGATTTGCTATCAGCGCAGTCTATAGACCAAGCTCAAAATCAACTAAGACTAGTCAAAAAACCGAGTTCACCGCGAGAGCAACGGCGCGTGTGAATTCGCAGACGTGTGCTGTTACGTTAAATTAAATAATCGCGATGTGAAATTTCACAGAGATCGGATATAACGGTTTCACGGAAGTGGGACGGTGGCGTTCGATTTCATCACAACACCTAAACTCGGCAAGAACGAGACGCATTAATAAAAAGCTCATCGCGAAAACGTAATGGCTCCGATTCGGCCGAGTCATCGCGATGACTTTTTATTTATTTCGTGTTACCAGTCTTGCGCGTGTGTACACTGCCTATCATTATACTCGATGTCCGCGTGTACTGGGTCCGTAGCTGAATGACGCGGTAGAGGCATGCTGGACTCATTGTCTTCATTAGAAAGAAAGAAAGAAAGAAAATAATTTTATTCAGGCCAAATTACATTGGTGTAGTGTAGTTACAATTGTTTAAAAAAAATAATTAAAACTAACAACATAATCTTGTCCTGAAAGGGGCATCAGACTCAGCATAATGCTGGTCTTTTAAAACCAGCGCTGATCTTCCCCTGAGCCCATAAGGTACTGTCACGGCAGACATTACATCATTGCGAAGCATTGCATCTTAAATAATATACACATACATACATACATATATACACATACATACATAATATATACACATACATACACACATCATACGTAGTATATCCAAAAAATAGAGAAATAAATAATCATGAATAAATATATAAGTATTGTATATACGAGTATTGCAAAAATTAAATAAAAGAATCAACATAACACTTAAATTAAATACCACTTGTGTCATGTTTTAGATCCTGTTGTGAACGTTGGTGCTCTTTTAAAAATATCTTTAATTTAGTTCTGAACCCATTAATATTTTGCATATTTCTAATGGGTGGTGGAATATTATTCCAGCACCTTGATGCTGCGTATCGAAAGCTCCCGCGAAAGCCAGCTGTAAAATGGCGTTGCGAAGCAAGTTGTATTGCACATGTTCTAGAACTGACCATTCTACGGCTTGATACCCAGGAGAGCTTCTCATATAAATAACGTGGGGTTTTGTGTTTAATGACCCCGAAGAGAAGACACGCTAGGTGAAGCTTGCGACGGTGGAGCATTTTCATAATTGAATGCTTATTCAAACATGGTGTTACATGACCTCTTAATGGAATATCGATGCAGAATCGATTACATTACATGCTCTTAGGGCAGGCTTCATCGGTGTGATATCAAGCAAACACAGAATATCGGCGTGAAATGTCCGATGGCCCACATCCTTCTACCCTTTCTTATGCGAGGGAAATCCGATTGAGTTGATTTTCGATTGAGATGAATCTACTTACGCCTGCTTCGATTTTGTTTCAAGGAACCTTAAAAAAATAGCCAAGTTACTCCATATAACATCATCTGTGTGCCAGTGAAAGTGAAAGAGTGGAACATCAAGCGGACAAATGTTCTAAAATTTTCGGAATTTCCTAGTACGAACTTTCCCCCTTGATATTTTTCAAATTTTTATTTTTACATTACAAAAAGACACTTCAATTTTATTTATCTGTGTATATTATTACGTGGATCAATGAGTCCCGAGACTAACTAAAACACACACATTTTTTTGGCAAAACTCGACTTTACATTAACATGTCTCCTTCAAGAGGAACAAAGTTATACCAGCGCTTCTCTAACATTTCAATACCTTTCTAGTAGAACGATTTATCATTGGCTTGGAAATAAACATTTGTTTCGCCAATAACTTCCTCGTTGGAGTAGAATCTATCCTAGGCCAGGTGGTAGGGCATTTGCCCGACTGGATGGCGACCACCCCTGGTCTAGAGTATGCCGCCATAATAACCCTGTGTTGTGTTCCGGCATTAGTGACCAGGTTCCAGGCTCCCTAAAGAGAGCAGCAGCGCATTCGTAGCACCTTTGGTGTAGCAAATGTCCATAGGCGATGGTAACCGCTGTCCATCAAGTGGGCCGTCTGCCTGTCTGCTGATCTCCTGCAATAAAAAAAAAGGCGCATTTTTTTTGAGATCTGCAAACAGGTAGTAGTTGTTGGAGGGCAGATCCGGCGAATATGGTGGATGCGAAAGCAATTCGAAACCCAATTCTTAGCTCCAAATAGCGCTCGGAATCAACGACTTGTTGTTGTTCTTGTTCCGCCGTAAGCAACTCGTGGACAAAACATGAGAATGTTAGGAAATTTTGACAGGTATCTTTTGAAGATTGGTACTCATGAAAAATCATACGAAACTTTTGCTGGCAACGCCATGCATGTGTCTGTCCCGGAACTTTTTGATCTACGTGTTATTTGTTCTGAAGTCGTGACAAGAAGCGAAAAATACTGACAAAAATCAGAGAGAAACAATATAAATATTAAATAGTTCAACTCATATTAGTTCAAGTTATCACGTCTGTCGGGGGTGTCGGAGACGCACACCGTCTGTTTTTTTAACCGACTTCCAAAAGGAAGAGGTTCTCAACTTGGCCGGTATGTTTTTTATTTTATTTTTATTTTTTTATGTGTGTACACCGATTACTATGAGATTTATGATCCGATTTACGTGATTCTTTTTTAGTTCGAAGCGGAATAGTTGCCATTTGGTCCCCTAAAAATGTAACATAGTTTGGCCCAGTAGTATTCATTTTACGATTATTTTTTGTTCCCGTTTCTTGGGACCTATATTTTTAAGGCGCGAGGCACCTTTCGTAAGCCTATCCATAACTAGACACTAAAATGTAACAAAAAAACCGACTTCAAAACTTAACGAAAAACGAAGGTTTTTTTTTAACTTTTTTACTGTGTAAAGCCTCGTAAAGCTTTTCTAATCCTTTGTAATAATAATATTTTTGAACAGAGTTACGTCGCGTCGTTAAAGTTATGTAAAGTATACTTACTATCGCTTACTTATTTATAATACTGTTATATTATAAATAAGTAAGCGATATTGCAATTATTTCCTACACATTGCTATAAAAACGATGACAATAAAATTTATTATTATTATAGTTTAATATCTTTGAGTAATAATGTCTAAAGTAGAACATTGTACAGGGAAATGATTCCATCTTCACGCTCATTAGGGATTAATACGGAAAATTCATCGGAGTCTAGGTGGTAGTCATCAAGTAACGTGTGAGGGAGTGACCATAGTTACGGAGGTTTTTATTATGACAAATTATATGTTACAATGGCCCTGCTGGACACATGATTAGTATTAATAAGATAATATATAATAAGACAGATAGACGGCCCATTTGATGGAAAGCGGTTACCATCGCCTATGAACATTTGCAACACCAAAGGTGCTACAAATGCGCTGCTGTTCTCTTAAGGGAGACTAGAACCTGGTCACTAATGCCGGAACACAACTCAAGGTTGTTATGTCGGTTAAGACCTTAAGATCAGGGGTGGTAGCCATCCAGTCGGGCAAATGACCTACCACCCAGCTGTGGGTTGTTTTGTCGCCTCCTACGACAGGCCGCTCGGCCGCAGGAAATTGTATTCTTACTCCTTTCCTGCAGGGATAAACTAGATAAATCTGTGAATGGTTCGAGTTTGAACATTGCGTTTAAAAATGTGGAAAACATCAGTGGGGGGGCTAATTTTTGTCTGTATGTCTGTTACAGGAGTCACGTAAAAAATACTGAAAGGATTTAAATGAAACTCATATCGGAGCTAACTTATATCAGGGGGCGTAATATAGGGTATTTTATCCAGATAAATGATGCCGTTTCCGTGGAATAGACGAAACTATCAAAAAAGATGGCGCTATGTATATGCTCATATAGATACGATTTGGAAATGTTTTGAACTTTTTCGTTGATACTTCAAATTTCGTGTTTTAAAGCTTATACATATTATAACGATATAATATATACCCCTTGTCACCTGTCGCACTTTGTTTCACTTCTACTGCGTGTGAACTGCACTCACAGACACACAATTTTTTTGGTACCTTATAATTTAAGATAACAATAACTATTGGCTTTAGAAGCGTTCCACTGCATCACCTTTGTGTACGTACACGTTTTAACAATTAATACTATCCGATTCAACGTCGAGTTTGGGTGCTCCCCGCAAAATATCGCATTGATCGCGTGTTGCTCTATGTCGTTGGAATGCATTGCACAGCGCGTGCGTTAGTCAACGATATGCGCGCAATTATATTATTATGCGACTATATGAGCGGCACACGCTTGTTATATTATATGATGCAACGCATCGACCATAGAATAAACCAGGTGCATGTCTAACAAGAGATAGAATTTTCTTATGACATAAAGAAAAGTTACCTCCTCATGGCCTCCTAATTTCGTAAAGGGGAGGTAGTAAGAGATGATCCCTTTACACTGTAGGGAAATTATCAACGTTATTCAGCCTATATTGTATTATTGGCATCCTAAAATATACTGCAATACTTGCAACAACTCTGTAGGGTTTATGGTAGTAAAGAACAGCAACTGGTCACGATATTTTATAGTCAAAAAACCTTATGGTTTTAGCATTAACAACCCACAGCCAGGTGGTAGGGCGTTTGCCCGACTGGATGGTTACCACACCTGGTCTACAGTATGTCGCCATAACACCCTTGAGTTGTGTTACGGCATTAGTGACCAGGTGCCAGGCACCCTTAAGAAAGCAGCAGCGCATTTGTAGCACCATTGGTGTTGCAAATGTCCATAGGCGATGCTAACCGCTTTTCACCAAGTGGGCCGTCTGCCTGTCTGCTGAACTACTGCAATAAAAAGAAAAACTATTATTCGACCGCGATTAGTGTACAGGGAAATGCAAAAATGACGATTGAAATTGTGTTTAGAGGTTCAAAATGAAATAAGAATCTTGATATCGTCCAATGTATTTCTCTGGAGTTCGGCGTCCCATAGCATTTATATTAGGGTGGCATAAAAAACCCACTATTGTTTTTAGAGTCTAAAGAAATGTTGGTTTTTGATATTTTAAGAGCTCCCTCCAAAGGTCAGCTCAAAAACAACATACATATAACCTTAACTTTATCGACATAGAAATATTTAACGTATGTACCTTTATAGACTTAAAATTAAATATATTGAAATATTGCAGTAATCAACCGTCTCTTAATTTCCAATTCTCAATTTTCGAAATGTAAAATTGTGTTTCGTACATTTTCACTGTTTTTCTGTCTTACTTTTAGTTTTTTTAACACGCTTTTATTTTAAAGATCAATTTTCAGGCACTGTTAAATTATAAGAACAATGTAACGGTTAATTTAAGTTGAAATGTATAGTATATCTGTTTGAGGCCAAAATAAATGAAAAAAAAGTTTTGAGATCGCTCCCAATTTTTTAAGATTTTTGAAAAATTGACAAAAATTAGCTTTTTTTTTAAATTCATTTTTTTTCTCGTTACGGTTTAATTTTATAGACCAAAAAATTATAAGAACAAAATTGACGGTTTTTTGCGTACAAATGTATGTAGATAAATATGCAAATTACAGATGGCGTGTACGTCGCCATTTTTAACGTGCCATGTTTGATAACAAATTAAAAGTCATTTGGGACGTGTAGCCTCTTGCGTGATGTAAATTTCGGAAGTACTCTGCTAATTGTATTTCTGTGAAATGTCGTTAAAATTATTACGATTATTGAACGCGACCGAGATTTACATTTTTGGTTTTAGTGTTTTTATAACCTGCTTGATTGTTTCAAAAGTATGTTTGCCAATTGATAGGGTATTTGCCCGACTGGACGGCTACCACCCGTGGTCTAAAGTACGTCGTGATAACAACCTTGAGTTGTGTTCCGATATTAGTGACCAGGTTCCAGTCTCCCTTAGGAGAGTAGCAGCGCATTTGTAGCATCTTTGGTGTTGCAAATGTCCACAGGCGACGGTAACCGCTTTCCGTCAAGTGGGCCGTCTGCCTGTCTGCTGAACCCCTGCAATACAAAAAATATATTTTGTTAAATATAGCCATTTCAAACCTTTTCCTGAAAATTTCCCGCGGCCCAGTACTTTTAACGTGAATCCCGAACAAACCGACATGAAATCAAACTTCAATCTACAGACACGTCAGGCTTAGAATTTGTTAATACTATATATTTACTTTTTGACCGATTTCCAAAAGGAGGCGGTTCTCAACTTGGCTGGTACGTTTTTTTATGTATGTACACCGATTACTCTGAGATTTATTATCCGATTTAAATGATTCTTTTTTAGTTCGATGCGGAGTAGTTGCCATTTGGTCGCCTAAAAATTTTACATACTTTGGCCCAGTAGTTTCCATTTTATGAAAAAATTTCCATTCCGTTCCATATGTACACCGATTACTCTGAGATTTATGATACGATTTACGTGATTCTTTTTTATAGTTCGATGCGGAATAGTTGCCATTTGGGCCCCTTAAAATTTAACATAGTTTGGCCTAGTAGTATTCATTTTACGAGCTTTTTTTGTTCCCATTTCTTGGGACCTATAAGTTTTAAAGCGCGCGGCACCTTTCGTAGGTTTACCCATAGCTACTAGACACTAAAAAGTAACAAATAAAAAAAATTTGTTTGAAAAAACCGACTTCAAAAACTGAAAAGTATAAAATAACTTATTTCTAAAGCTATTTTTAATATATATTATAATAAATAAAGTAACATATGCGTCTTTCAACTTTCAGTTCTGCCAACGCGAAGAAATGGGAGGTGGAGCTGGCCACCCTGAAGAGCAACAACTTGAGGCTGACGGCCGCCTTGCAGGAGAGCACCGCCAACGTGGACGAGTGGAAGCGGCAGCTGCACCAGTACAGGGAGGAGGTGGCCAGGGCGAGGCACTACGCTGGCAAAGGTCTGTCATTGAAGTGGTTCGTTGTGATGAAACGAAAAAGCGACATTAAAAAAATAAACACATAAGTGTATAGGACTAAGCCTGCGAGAGAATGAGATAGGATACATTATCTATACATATTATAAAACTGTAGAGGTTGAATTTCCGTCCAATGAAAAAAATGCTATACACCGAGTCAGGGAGATGTAAGAAGTGAAATAGAACTTTTGTTTCCCTCTTTGTCTATTTGTATGGGCTAACCGATTTAAATAAAATTTTGTATGGTGGTAGCTTATATCCCTGGTCAACATATAAAATACTTTTGATTTCGAAAAATTAAAGAGTTCCAATGAGATAGTTAAAAAAACTTTTACACGCGGACGAAGACTCGTATGCTATGCTCATACAGATAGAGTAGGAAATGTTTTGCGTTAATATTTCAAATGTCGTGTTTTATAGCTTAAATATACGATAACGATATGTGACCAATGTCACATGACATCACGAAATTTAGAATCCCTCCCACCCCTTGTCACACTTTGACTTCTACTGCGTGTGAACTATATACACACAATTTTAATGTACGAGTTCAGCATACAGGCAAACAGCCCACCTGATAGAAAGCGGTTACCATCGCCTATGGACATTTGTCACTCCAAAGGTGCTACCATAGGTGCTATCATGTACTTCTAGACCAGGGGTGGTAGCCATCCGGACGGGCAAATACTTTACCAGCAGGCTGTGGGTTGTTTCGTCGCCTCTTTTGGAAGGAAACATAGAAAATTTTAGTTTTTCTCCATACTAAGTTTGTGCGCCTAAATAGGCCTTTCATCCAAGGTTAACACTCTGTTTTTTATAATGTACCATCTGACCCTTTAACCCAACCTTAGGAGCTGTCATCGTGGAAGTAATTCTAGTACGGCGCACCGCGTCACAGATTTAAATATGTAAAAAAGTTGCTTTTTAGGTCGAAGGCGTTTTTTTTTTTAAATTCTGTCGCATTGCAGGCGGCGACGCGAACGAAGTGGAGCAGCTGAGGCAGCGCGTCGCCCAGCTCGAGGCGGAGTTGGCGCAGAAGAACGAGGAGCTGGCGCAGATCACCAAGTCCAGGAAGAGCGAGCAGGTGAGTGTCGTCCACTGGCTTACGGAGAGTTATCTTTAGCAATATATATATGGAAATTAATTTATCCCTTTTTCACGGGCATGGGGCTTATCAATGAAACGTTAATAAACCATTTGCATTAGTTTGCTTGAACGCGCTAATCTCAGGAACTACTGGTCTGATTTGAAAAAAAATTTCAGTGTTAGATAGCCCATTTATCGAGGAAGACTATAGGCTATATATATATATAAAACTGAAAAAACATGATATTACCCAAAAATTTACTTGAATCGTCTTGAGGCACGTGTTGTCTTGACTTGAAAAAATTATAAAAAAAATCCCAGTGTTTTTTCATTAAAAGGAAGCTTTTTAGGGGGCGTTGCAAGAAATTTAATTTTTAACGACCACCCTAATATATATTATCTTTACGCTAAAACCAATAGGAGTACCAATGAAGAATGTTTCAAAATCGGAGGGTTTTTTTTACTTTATTTTTTGACTATGCCACGCGGATGGAGTCGCCGGCAGAAGCTAGTTTGATATATGTTAATTTATAAGTATACTTTTAAATTGTTTGTCAAGTGTTTTAATTTATTTATTGCGATGACATGACAGCGAATGACTTGACGTGCTCGCGAAAAGGAAACAAGCGGTCAGATTTGTATGGAGAATTTTAATATAAGAGAAGAAAAGTTTGTATAGGCTGAACTGTTATTTGTTCGTACCAACTACTATATGTGACTACTACTATATCGAGGACTTCGTAAAATTTGTTATGAAGTCCTATATTATTGCGTATACGCAAAAATGCCATATGTTTGTTGTTTACTAAATCTATGCATGTTACAGTTTAGAAAGTCTTACCAGTGTGCAAGTGTACCTAAATAGTATTAGTGAATAGTTAATAGTTTATACAATCAACTAGTTTTGTTTTATTCACAATTGTGTCACTTGTCGAAAATTGCACTTTTGTCTGTACACCCATTTGTTGCCCTCGATATGTTACTTCTACTGTAAGTTATTACTACTATATGTTACTACTACTGTATGTGACTACTACTATATGTTATTACTACTGTATGTTATTACTACTATATGTTACTACTACTGTATGTTATTACTACTATATGTTATTACTACTATATGTTATTACTACTGTATGTTATTACTACTATATGTTACAACTACCGTAAGTTATTACTACTATATGTTACTAGTACTATATGTAACTAATACTACTATATTTGTCTACTACTGTATGCTGTCACTACTATATGTTACTACTACCGTAAGTTATTACTACTATATGTTACTACTATTGTATGTTATTACTACTATATGTTATTACTACTGTATGTTACTACTACTGTATGTTATTACTACTATATGTTACTACTACTGTATGTTATTACTACTATATGTTATTACTACTGTATGTTATTACTACTATATGTAACTACTACTACTATATTTGTCTACTACTGTATGCTATCACTCCTACATGTTACTACTACCTTTACGTCAAATATGAAAATAGGGAATATTTCAGGATGCCGAGGTGAAGTTGGCCCAGAGTCAGCTGGAGCTGGCGCTCGCGGCGCACGACGGCCAGAGGCAGGTGATTCAGGCCCTCAACGACCAGTTCGCCAGGCAGCTCGAGGCGCTGGTGAGTTTATCATGTACTCTGTTTCTCAGCATTAAAAATGAAGACGTGAGTGGATGAACATCGACGTAGGGTTGCCAGCTTATCGGTCTTCTATCGGATTCACTTTGGAGAGTGTGCAGCTGAGCTCTTCGATCTGATCCCGCCATCTCCCTTCCATCATCGGACAACCAGACGCACCGGCATGCGCATCGATATACGGTGGATATTCCACCTATAAGAACGAAGCGCTTCGAATCCAGCTTCATCATACGCACCGCAAAAGAATGGAACTCATTGCCGGAGTCTGTCTTTCCCGATACTTATGACCTGAGTGTCTTCAAGTCCCGTGTGAATAGGTACCTTCTAGGTAAGCGTGCTACATCGTAGACCACATCTTTGCTCCACACAGGGTAAAGTTGTGGTCAAACGCGAACCTATACTACAATTTAAAAAAAAAAAGGTGATATGTGTCATATTCGGTTATTTGCTTTTTTGCGTAGATGAAGGTTATAAGTCGATACCAAATTACTACAGGCCTTAGACCATAGATATAAGGCATGTTTAAAAACTAAACAGTTGAAAAAGGCGTTCAGTCCAGTTTAAAATAAAAGTAAAACTTTTATCTCGATTTACTCAGAATTGGAATTTTGCGACTTATCACCTTCATCCACTCATGTCTTCAAATATTTTATGACAAATCCGTAGTAATAGTTGATATAATAAAGTCTCACTACTTGCACAATAATTAGCCACTTTGGAGTGTAACTTCGACATGTGCATCGGACCAGAGCCGGAGTGACCTCTGCATCCGACTAATGTTTTGCCAGCTTCGTAATTCAAAAAAATACAATTCGCAGACGACAACCCACCGCGAGATGAACATGGCGTTGCAAACATGAGACGCGGCGTGCGCGCCGCCGCCCGCCATATACGCGTCCGTCTGCCGCGCCGAGCGCAACGACCGCAACGAGCGCAACGACCGGCGGCTGCCCCTCCTGCTCAGGCACGCGCCCGACCCGCGGCAGACTCAAGAGGAACCCACCTACGTCACGGTGAAGGCGAAGAAATGAAGAGTGCTGTCGGTATTTCGCAAGGTGCACGAGTTTTTTTAATTTCCCCCCCTCTGTTTAGGCTATGTTTGTCGCGAGAGAGGTTTTCGCGTTAATTTATTGCTCTAATATATTATTGTTTTCTGTACACGTGTTAATGATTTTAAATAAATGATTTAATTTTAAAATACGAAATCAATTAATACTGATATTAGACATGTCAAATTTGTTAGAAAGGTACAGAATTGAACCGTCTAATATCCACTTAACACAAGTGTTATTCACATTTGATGAATGAAAATGAAATTAAACCGGAATTTAAGAGATTTTAAACATTTGTCTAGTGATCTATTTTTTTTATATTTGCGCATTTTTCAGAAAAAAATTCCAATATGTTTACATTCATATGCATAAAAACAGTCGACGAGAGTTCGAGAATCGTGTCTGTTTATTAATTATCCTAATTTAAAACATAATTAAATTAATATTTATGAAATTTTAAAAGTAAAATGTTTCTTTGTCAATACGAGTCCACGTCCATATTGTTTCGAAATGGTTTCGAAAATAGAGTATGAAAAAAAGGTTTACTTATGATACTTAAAATTAACGAAACCTCTCTCTTTAAATTAATTATTTTTCACTTTTTCTCATATTTGACTACTCTGCTCTTATTCGAAAACACTTCTTAATAGTGAATTAATATTTTGTCTTTACCAAGCCATTGGCATAGAAAAAGAGAAAATGTAAATTGTTGATTAATTGTGTCTATATACTCATTTTGTCTTATAAAAAGATTTTCTCAATATAATATGGAATATATCAAAAATAATCATTTTATTAAATTGGTCTGTTTCTACAAGAATTGAAACTATCAACAAATTAGCAGAATATTTTTTTAAATGGAAAATGTTTACTGCACAGTCGTCGAAGTGTTTTATTGGGTTTCAAATCTTGTATGAAATAGAAACAATCTGAAGCATGAAAGCCTATCGACGACATTACAGTTTTGAAACGGAAATTAATTTCTTACGATATATTAAACTCCAATTTAATCGTTCTTTATCTTCCTTGGGCACGGAAAAAAATCATATTAACATGACACTGACTAGATACCCAAGTTATGCAAAGCCATTGAAAACAAAAAAGAAGATGGTAAAGGTAAAATATAGAATGAATTGTTTATTGTCTGTCTAAAATATGACGGTCTGGTTGACACATACCATAGAACGGAACTTGTTACCAATATCTCATACTTGACCCATGAATTACACAAATTTCAATTATACAAAAATAAATTGACATTTCATAGTTTTTAAAAGTGACACACAAAAATTCGCGATATTTTTCTTTTAGTTATTTCATTTCCATTTAATATGATCTATTATTTACCTGACGTTTTAAAATTACGTACTAAGGGCATGGTTTTCACTACTCTCGATGCACTTGTAATTTCAAATTTTAAAAATCTAATTACGTAAATAAACAGACAAAGATTGTGAATATAATTATAATGTCACTTTTAAACACTAAAAGGTATTAATTTATTTTTACATAATTAA